>OX418219.1:38831756-40088983 GCA_948455865.1 Conomelus anceps
AATGAGCACAGTCCAGATCGTATGTCCTCATGCACACGTCTCTAAAGCTTTCAAATACATCAGCCAGCAGGAGCACATCTGATTTTAGATAGAGATCGCTGTACTCTCCCAGGGTGCTACAACTGAACTGACGCCAGACACATTGCGCATGTACATAGTCCTCATCACTGATACCGCGATCTGTTAGCCTACTGTAGAATACATCTTTAGGTGGCAGCGAAGTTTCCTCCAATCTCTCCCATGAGTTGCAGTACTCGTACGGGAACACACCTTTACGGGACACAAGAGCCAGTTTATCTCTAAACTGTTTAGAGGTGTGCACCAATACATTGGCAAGATCAGAGGCATTCTCAGCTGTCTTGACAAGATTCGTTACCAGGTTGTCCAGACTGTCAGGTGTAAACCGGAATGTATCGATGAATCTCAGATGGAGTCTCTTTGAGATGTGCTTGGTGAAGGATATATATTTTTCAGATGTGTTTGGAATAACTGAAATTTCAGATTTGTCAGATCCAAGATGAGGAATGATCAAGTGGGTATCATAATTTGAGGAATTGTGGAGGAATACAGGGATGTAGGTTTGACGACGTCTCTGCAGGTTGCACTTGTTACATAATGCATTCCGGTACAACCCAGTCATATGACAGTGGTCCCGAACCTTGTCATTGGTGAACTTCTTGTGACAAGCTTCACAGAACTCAACCGCATCAAAATCTACCTTTTGTTTGTCAGAGAGCGGGGACATCCTTGTCTGATGACATTCAATGGCTTCTGCAATATCAGTTGCAACCTCAGTCAGTGTCTTCATGAAGTGGGCAGCAGCATCTGGCCCACGGTACACAATTGGGTCCTGGGGAATGAGGTTGCTGATGGTGAGCCATGAGGGAAATTGTTGAGTGTCCCTCACAAAGTAAAGGCAATAACTCATTGCCTTATGGTATTGGAGAACTCTTGTAGCCTTTCCAATCCATCGCTCTGGGGCTCCACCATCTTCCTCAGGAGTGGGCTGCTCCAACAAACACTCAAAGTCTGCATAGGCAACAAGTGGTAACCTATACTTGTTCAAGTGCTTTTCAAACTTCATGGTAGGTGGGCTTCCATCATCATTGGGCTTGGGCATCACAATCCTTGCTGTCCGGTTCTGGGCGCAAAACTCTTCATGCTCCTTCATCCTGCGCTCGCCTTCTCTGCTGAGGGTGTAATGGGTGAAACAGCGTCTGCAGATGATAATCTGTCCTCTACGTTTTGTCAGCTGGGCTCGCAGCAACTTTTCAAAGTTCTTTATCCAGCAGTAGTGGCTATTCACTTCCAAGTCATCACCATCCGCTGTTTCACTCTCACACTGCAGGAGTAGATCAGTATGGTCGGCCTTGATTTCCTTGACAACTCGTCGCGGGAAGATGTTGTTGTCGGCATTGATACCATAGACATTGACCGATACTCTGGGATTGTTCCTCTCAAAAGTATCGATCTGGTTGATGGTGGTGGGGAAAGACAATCCGGAAAAGTTGTACTTGTCGGTCAGCTGGTAGTACCGGTCATTGACCCGCTCTGGATGTGCTCCTTGGACATGCTTGGCAAGCATGGCCCACTTGAAGCACTGCTGGTCCTTGTTCTTTGGGTTTATCACAGCCAACCTTGCTGCAATCTTGGTAGGCAGCTCGATGTATGATGATCCCCGCAGCGGCGAATACTTGCTGATACGGATGAGTAGGCCATCGATGTTGAGGAGGGTCCATCCGCTGGAATTGCCCTCAAACTTGGCTTCCTCCTCCAACATTTTCTGGCATGCCGCCTTGACAATGTGGGTGAGCTCTGTGATGCTGACCACCGAATAGTTGGGCGTCTTGAAGGCCACATCTTGGAACTCCTCCTTCTCCTGGTTCTGCTCATCGAGGCTGCTTTTGTAGTAGGTAGCCTCCAACACCAAGTTGAATTTCACAGTTCCATGATGCAGAAACTCGTTAGAGATGGCCGTAATGATTCTGTCCTCAAGGCTGTTGAGCAGGGAGTGGAAGTCCTTGGCTGGATCATCCATGCAGTTGTTGTTGTAGAACAGGGTGCGGAGGCAGGAGTTGAAGGTGTCCTCCAGCACAACAAACTCTCCCTGAGAGCCCTCGGTCATCTGGCATCGGCTGGCCTTGTTCATCTGAAACAGATAGTGCATTTCCATTAGTAAGCTGGTCACATAATTGCTCCACTCCCCACATGCCCCTCCCCATATGCCCCATGTATGACTAAGTCCTATTTTCAAAGTAATAAGTCTAGAGATCATTCCTTATAGTCCAGCAAACTTCCCACATGCCCCTCCCCATATGCCCCTCCCCACATGTAATTCCTTATAGTCCAGCAAACTTCCCACATGCCCCTCCCCATATGCCCCTCCCCACATGTAATTCCTTATAGTCCAGCAAACTTCCCACATGCCCCTCCCCATATGCCCCATGTATGACTAAGTCCTATTTTCAAAGTAATATTGTATGACTAAGTCTAGAGATCATTCCTTATAGTCCAGCAAACTTCCCACATGCCCCTCCCCATATGCCCCTCCCCACATGTAATTCCTTATAGTCCAGCAAACTTCCCACATGCCCCTCCCCATATGCCCCATGTAAAACTAAATCCCAAGATTTTTTTTTGACAATTTTTCTAAGTCCTACGATTTTCGGAAATTTTTCCAAGTCCTAAGATTTTTTGAAGATTTTTTCAAGTCCTACGATTTTTCGGAAATTTTTCCAAGTCCTGAGATTTTTCGGAAATTTTTCCAAGTCCTGAGATTTTTTGAAAATTTTTCCAAGTCCTGAGATTTTTCGAAAATTTTTCCAAGTCCCAAGATTTTTTGAAAATTTTTCTAAGTCCTGAGATTTTTCCAAGTCCCAAGATTTTTTTGAAAATTTTTCCAAGTCCTAAGATTTTTCGAAAATTTTTCCAAGTCCCAAGATTTTTTGAAAATTTTTCTAAGTCCCAAGGTTTTTTGAAAATTTTTCCAAGTCCCAAGATTTTTCGGAAATTTTTCCAAGTCCCAAGATTTTTTGAAAATTTTTCTAAGTCCCAAGATTTTTGAAAATTTTTTCTAAGTCCCCAAGATTTTTCGGAAATTTTTTCTAAGTCCTAAGATTTTTTTGAAAATTTTTCTAAGTCCTGAGATTTTTCTAAGTCCTAAGATTTTTCGGAAATTTTTCTAAGTCCTGAGATGTTACAAAAATTTTCTAAGTCCTAAGATGTTTCAAAATTTTTCTAAGTCCTAAGATGTTTCAAAATTTTTCTAAGTCCCGAGATGTTACAAAAATTTTCTAAGTCCTGAGATGTTGCAAAATTTTTCTAAGTCCTGAGATGATGCAAAATTTTTCTAAGTCCTGAGATGATGCAAAATTTTTCTAAGTCCTAACATTTTTCTAAGTCCTAAAATGTTTCAAAAATTTACTAAGTCCTGAGATGTTACAAGCACTTGTACTTACATTTTAATCACTACTGAAGATCTGGGTGAATTCACAACAGAAGGTCTGGGCTATAGTATAAGCACTCGTCCGCGTTCACTGAGACACTATGACCCTACCAGCAACTGATCCCCCATATATACTCATGCCAGGTCCCCACCCATGGTCCCCTGACCTTGGCCGATCGGTCGGAATTTTTTCGGATTTTTTTCTAATTTTTTCTAATATTTTTTAATTTTTTTTTTTTTTTTTTTTTTTTTTTTTTGGGGGGGGGGAGGGGGGGGGAGGGGGGGGGTTGTCCCAAAGGTCTCCAAACATACCTACTTTTATCCCTATCTATTGAAGAGAGGGGGAGATTTTGTATAGAAATAGACAATCAAAGCTTCAGTACCTTTCAGCGAGAGCTACGAGTAAGGTGTTTTCAGCGAGAGCTACGAGTAAGGTGTTTTCAGCGAGAGCTACGAGTAAGGTGTTTTCAGCGAGAGCTACGAGTAAGGTGTTTTCAGCTTGTTTAATTCAACTCTTCCAGACATTCAGTGTGTTTTACACAAGTAAGTACAAATCTTTATTTTTATTATTTTTTTTTTTTTTTTTTTTCTCTTGGGGACTTTGAAAATTCAAGTTATCATTATTGTCGTTATACCTACCCCATACAATATTTTGCTATTCCATTGTTGTATTAGACATGTAGAACCTATTCAAAAGCAAAAGTATAACAGATGTTTCTCAAACAGTTTGATAATATGCTCAAATTTATCAAACAACTATAACTGGCAGAGTGAAAAGTTGATTGAGTTTCATTGTTCTTGAATCT
The DNA here is from genome assembly GCA_948455865.1 of Conomelus anceps. Taxonomy (NCBI): domain Eukaryota; kingdom Metazoa; phylum Arthropoda; class Insecta; order Hemiptera; family Delphacidae; genus Conomelus; species Conomelus anceps. Next base: position 38,836,008 of record OX418219.1, read on the forward strand.
CCACTGCTGTTTACAACTGTGATCTGATACTTCCCCAACATCAGCTGCACAAAATCTAAATACTTTAAAAAATGTATGGAAATTTAATGTCTGAATAGCCTAGGCTATTATGAATAAATTAACAATACGTAATTTTATAAGAGAGTGTGACATAATTCACATAGTGAGTGAATACTGAGTGAACAGTGAGTGAACAGTGAGTGAACACTAGATGAATACTGAGTGAACAGTGAGTGAACAGTGAGTGAACAGTGAGTGAACACTAGGTGAATACTGAGTGAACAGTGAGTGAACAGTGAGTGAACACTAGGTGAATACTGAGTGAACAGTGAGTGAACAGTGAGTGAACACTAGGTGAATACTGAGTGAACAGTGAGTGAACAGTGAGTGAACACTAGGTGAATACTGAGTGAACAGTGAGTGAACAGTGAGTGAACACTAGGTGAATACTGAGTGAACAGTGAGTGAACAGTGAGTGAACAGTGAGTGAACACTAGGTGAATACTGAGTGAACAGTGAGTGAACAGTGAGTGAAAAGGGAGTGAATACTGAGTGAACAGTGAGTGAACACTAGGTGAATACTGAGTGAACAGTGAGTGAACAGTGAGTGAACAGTGAGTGAACACTAGGTGAATACTGAGTGAACAGTGAGTGAACAGTGAGTGAACAGTGAGTGAACACTAGGTGAATACTGAGTGAACAGTGAGTGAACAGTGAGTGAACACTAGGTGAATACTGAGTGAACAGTGAGTGAACAGTGAGTGAACACTAGGTGAATACTGAGTGAACAGTGAGTGAACAGTGAGTGAACACTAGGTGAATACTGAGTGAACAGTGAGTGAACAGTGAGTGAACAGTGAGTGAACACTAGGTGAATACTGAGTGAACAGTGAGTGAACAGTGAGTGAAAAGGGAGTGAATACTGAGTGAACAGTGAGTGAACACTAGGTGAATACTGAGTGAACAGTGAGTGAACAGTGAGTGAACAGTGAGTGAAAAGGGGGTGAATACTGAGTGAACAGTGAGTGAAAAGGGAGTGAATACTGAGTGAACAGTGAGTGAACACTAGGTGAATACTGAGTGAACAGTGAGTGAACAGTGAGTGAACAGTGAGTGAAAAGGGGGTGAACAGTGAGTGAACACTGAGTGAACAGTGAGTGAAAAGGGAGTGAACACTGGGTGAACAGTGAGTGAACAGTGAGTGAACACTGAGTGAACAGTGAGTGAACACTGAGTGAATACTGAGTGAACAGTGAGTGAACACTAGGTGAATACTGAGTGAACAGTGAGTGAACAGTGAGTGAACAGTGAGTGAAAGAAAGAGAGAGAGCTTCCCCCACCACTTCTACTTCCATCACTGGCCCCCGCCCATGATTTTGTATACAAATAGACAATCAGTACCTCCCAGTGCGAGCTACGAGTAAGGTGTTTTCAGCTTGTTGAAACTATTTCTTATCAAAAGATAATTCCTTTTAGAGGATAATACAACTAATTGAAAATTTTTTCTATATATTTTAGAGAAATCAAGATGAACAAGGCTACACGTTGTCAGCAAACCAGAGGTGAACAGGGCGAGTTTGTTCTACTAGAGGAGGCATTCAACTCCTGCTTGAGAACCCTGTACTACAACAACGCCTGCATGGATGAACCGGCTAAGGACTTTCACTCATTCCTCAGCAGCTTGGAGAAGAAGATTGCAAACGTCATCTCCCAGGAATTCACGACCTATGGAGCTATCAAATTCAACCTTGTCTTGGAGGCTACCTATTGGAAAAGCTTCATCAATGAGGACAACCAGGAGAAGGAGGAATTCCAGAATGTTGCCTTCAAAACACCAAACTACTCCATCTTCAGCATCACCGAACTACCATCCATCATCAAGACAGCCTGCAATAAAATGTTGGAAGAGGAAGCCAAGTTTGAGGGGAACTCCAGCGGATGGAGCCTCCTCATCATTGATGGACTCCTCATCAGGATCAGCAAGCATGTACCGCTGCGAGGATCTTCATACATTGAGCTACCCACCAAGTTATCTACAAGAAAAGCTGTCATCAACCCGAAGAATGAGGATCAACAATGCTTCAAGTGGGCCATGCTTGCTAAGCATATTGGAGGAAAAAATCCACAGCGAGTCAACAACCGGTACTACCAGCTGACAGACAAGTATAACTTTTCCGGATTGTCGTTCCCCACCACCATCAACCAGATTGACATTTTCGAAAGGAACAACCCCAGAGTGTCAGTTAACGTCTATGGTATGGATTCTGATAACATCATCTTCCCGCGTCGAGTTGTCAAGGAGGTCAAGGCCGACCATACTGATCTACTCCTTCTCTGTGAGAGCAAGACAACAGAGGGTGCAGAAGGCAGCACAGAGAAGGATGATGATGACTTGCAAGTTAATAGTCACTACTGCTATATAAAAAACTTTGAAAAGCTGCTGCGAGTTCAGCTGACAAAACATACAGAGTGTATCATCATCTGCAGACGCTGCTTCACACACTACACAGTTGCTAATGATGGCGAGCGAAGGATGAATGAGCATGAGGAGTACTGCGCCCAGAACAAAACTGCAAGAATTGAGATGCCCAAGCCCAACAAAGATGGAAGCATACCTACCATGAAATTTGAAAAGCACTTGAACAAGTTTAGGTTACCATTAGTAGCCTATGCAGATTTCGAGTGTTTGTTGGAGCAACCAACTCCTGAGGAAGAGGGTGGAGCCCCAGAGCGATGGATTGGAAAGTCTACCAAGGTTATCCAATACCATCGAGCAATGAGCTATTGCCTCTACTTTGCAAGGGACGAGGAGCAATTCCCTTCCTGGCTCACCATCAGCAACCTAATCCCTCAGGAGCCAATCATGTACCGTGGACCTGATGCTGCAGCACACTTTATGAAGACCTTGACTGAGTGTGCAGTAGACATTGCAGAAGCCATTGACCAGCAGAATAAAGCAATGTTTCCACTCTCAAACCAGCAGCTTGCAGCCTACAATGCAGCCCAGTCCTGTGAAGCCTGCAACAAACCATTCACTGGTGACAAGGTTCGAGACCACTGCCACATGACTGGGTTGTACCGAAACGCTCTGTGTAACAACTGCAACCTCAAGAGACGTCGTCAAACCTACATTCCAGTCTTTCTTCACAATTCCTCAAACTACGATACCCACCTAATCATTCCCCATCTTGGATCTGACACCTGCCAAATAAACGTTATTCCAAACACCTCTGAAAAGTACATCTCATTTACAAAACAAATATCAAAACGACTCCATTTAAGATTCATTGACACATTCCGATTCACACCCGACAGTCTGGACAACCTGGTGACAAATCTTGTCAAGACTGCCAAGGATGCCAGCAATCTCCCCAACGTACTGAGACATACAGCCAAACAGTTTAGAAGCAAACTGGATCTTGTTTCCAGGAAAGGTGTATTCCCATACGAATACTGTAGCTCATGGGAGAGATTGGAGGAGACACAACTACCTCCCAAAGAAGCATTTCATAGTAAGCTAATCAATAGAGGTATCAGCGATGCAGACTACGCGCATGCTCAACAAGTTTGGAGGGATTTTGGCTGCAGAAATCTAGGAGAGTACAGCGACTTATACCTCAAGACAGATGTTCTCCTGCTAGCCGATGTCTTTGAAAGTTTTCGTGACATGTGCATCAAAACCTATGATCTAGACTGCGCTCACTACTTTACATCCCCAGGCTTCTCGTTTGATGTTATGCTCAAAAGTACAAAGGTTGAGCTGGAGCTGCTCACAGATTATGACATGTACATGCTCATTGAAAGAGGTATAAGAGGAGGTATCACTACATGCGTTCACCGTCATGCCATTGCCAACAACCAGTATACTGGGGCGCCTGTAGACATGGAGAAGCCAACATCATATCTCATGTATATAGATGCTAACAACTTGTACGGCTGGGCAATGTGCAATCCACTTCCTTGCCGGGGATTCAAATGGATGGACAAAAAGGAGCTGGAAGCAGTGACCAAGAACATTGAAGGTCTAGCAGATGAGCAGAAAATTGGATACATCCTTGAGGTGGATGTGGAGTACCCTGCCGAGCTGCACGATTTACACAATGATTTCCCATTTCTACCAGAGAACCAGAAAACGCAGGAATCCAAGTGTGTTCGACTGATGACTACATTGCAGTCCCACCAAAAGTATGTCTGCCACTACCGCATGCTCAAACAAGCAGTTCAACATGGCTTGAAAATCATCAATGTCCACCGAGGGATCTCATTTGAGCAAGAAGACTTTTTGGCACCCTACATCATGCTAAACACCAGGCTCAGGCAGCAGTCTACAAATAAGTTTGAGAAAAACTTTTTCAAGCTTATGAACAACGCTGTTTTCGGTAAAACCATGGAAAATGTGAGAAAGAGGATGAGCATGGAGCTGGTCAACTGCGAGAAGCGATTGAAGAAACTTGTGGCTCGCCCATCATACAAGGATCGCATCATTTTTGGAAACGACATTTGCGCTGTGACCCTCCATCAAGAGAAAGTCGTCCTTGACAAGCCCATCTACATAGGGTTATCAGTGCTGGACATTAGTAAGATCCTGATGTACGAATTCCACTATGATGTGATGAAACCCATCTACAATGACCATCTGAAACTGCTATATCAAGACACCGACAGCCTGTTTTATCTTGTTCAAACTGAAGACATATACAACGACATCAGAAATAATGAGAAGCTTCGAGATGCCTTTGATACCTCAGAGTACCCCACCGACCATCCATGCTACTCTGAGACCAACAAGATGGTATTGGGCAAATTCAAGGATGAGTATGCATCAAGAGCTCCACTTGAGTATGTTGGTCTACGATCAAAATTGTATGCATGCAGATGCTACAACACTGATCCTAGCCAAGTAAAAAGTGGACTAATCAAAAAGGCCAAGGGAGTACGACGACCTGTGTTGGGCCAAGAGCTGTCAAATGATCATCCTGATGCCGACCAATACATTGTATTCCAAGACTATCTGGACTGCCTGTTTGGAAACAAGGACATCTACAGAGAACAAGTGATGTTCAGCACTAGAAAACACCAAATAATGACAACTGTGCAGAGGAAAAAAGCTCTTAGCAATGCTGATGAGAAAAGGTACATAATGGATGATGCTGTCAACACTCTAGCTTTTGGACATTATCAGCTTCAAGACATAGTTACAGCAGCAGCAGCAACAGAATACTCTACAAATTCAACATCATCAGAGATGAATGATCTGGAACAATTCCTTGAAAATGGATCCAATGAAGAAAAAGCGGTAGCACCATTCACACCGGAAGAAGAAGAGATGATGAATGATCTGGAACAATTCCTTGAAAATGGATCGAATGAAGAAAGTCAATTACAGCAGGATAGTGAAGAAGTGATATGCATATCTGATGATGATGATGATGGAGAAGAGGGCCCACCAGCTAAACGTTTACGTCCCAACAATATTGACTAGAGAATGGTGGGATATCACAATCCAATTGCTTGAAAGATAGAAGCTGGCTACAGAATGCAATGTGGAGGAGGACCTGTGCCAACAAAACCATTGCGCATACAATCTACGCACATGTCTCCACCCCCTCCTCCTCCTCCTCCTCCTCCTTTACATTGCTGAACTTTCTTGAACCATTGTTGTTGCATCAGACAAGGTTTGCATGTTGCACTGTCAAGACGTCCATACAGCTATACCAACTACAACTGTACCACCAGCTGTCAGCAGTGGAGCCAGCAAAAGCAATATATAATGTGTGATTGTGGAGATTGTCAACTTGTTACCAGCAGCCAGTGGATTGTGGAACCACTATTCAGTTTTGGTTATAAACATCTACCTGAACCATTTGAATCATTGGAAAACTTTGTAGAAGCAGTGTCATCATGCTTTCCTGATACCTCAATAAGTGTTTTCAACAATGATGCAGTTATTTTGAATTTTCCTTTTGGCAAAGGATTTTGTGAAATTGTCACCAATCTCGGGCAGCTATACCATTGGGTGATTGTAGATATCCTAGACTAGAGAACATTATCTATTGTAAAATACAAGATATATATATATATATATATATATATATTCATGCATTGTCTACAGTAATTATACATAACCTCACTCTCTGTCAGATAACTGGTTCAAACAGGATGAAACATGTTCAAGGTCAGCAGTATATAGCTATAATTGTAATGTTTGAGTGCTAGTATATAGAGTCATGTACATATACATTTTGCTTCAGTATGGAGAAGGCGGTAATAGCAAGTGAGCTGCACAGGTCAGCTCGTCGGAATTTTCCAACACGTATGGTCACTGTGAAAGGGCTAAATGACCTTTATCAGGCTGATCTTGTTGAGATGATACCGCATGCACGTCAGAACAAAGGTTACAGGTACATTATTACAATCATCAATTGCCTCAGCAAGTATGCTTATGCTATACCGATAAAGAGCAAGTCAGCTGATGCAGTTGTCAAGGCAATGCATCCTATATTTGAGCGGAATCCAATGAAAAACCTTCAAACAGATGATGGTAAAGAGTGGTTCAATTCAAAGTTTCAACAACTTGTGCAACAGTATGGTGTTAACCATTATTCAACTAGCTCAGAAAGAAAGGCCTCAATAGTGGAACGTTTCAACAGAACACTTAAACATTTGATGTGGATCAAATTCACCGAGCGTGGAACCTATCGCTGGACAGATATTCTCCCACTACTTGTCAAAGAGTATAATGGAAGAATCCATAGGACAATAGGTATGCGACCGATTGATGTTACAAAGGAGCATGAGACATTACTGCTTTCCAGACTTGGTGAGCAACGTCAAGAGTATCAAAAGAGCTTGTTGGACAAATCTGAAAACAGGTTCTATCCAGGTGTTCACCAAAAGATCGATCCAGGTGATAAGGTTCGAATAAGCAAGTATAAAATGACATTTGACAAGGGCTACCTACCCAATTGGACAAATGAACTGTTCACAGTAACACGTGTGCGACCTACAGTGCCTGTAACATATGAGTTGGAAGATTGCAGAGGACAGCCAGTGCAAGGAGGATTCTACGCAGAAGAGATTGTGAAAACCAAAGTACCTAGTGTTTTTGAAATTGCCAAAGTGTTGCGGAGGAAAGGTAATAAACTGTTGGTGCACTGGAAAGGATACGATCACAGTCACGACTCTTGGATTGATAGAGCAGATTTGGTGTAATGAAGCAGGTTGTGCAAAGGAATCACAAGTTTAATATAATTGACTTTGATCAAGTGGTGAGAGGCTGTGGTCTGACCGACCCAGAAATGAATGCAAAGAAACGTCATGGGCCTTTGTTCCCCAACCATATGCGATGCATTATATGTGGACCGTCAGGCTGTGGAAAAACCAATTTACTTTTCAACATGCTTTTTGATCATAAAGGAATCTCATTTTCAAACATTTACCTCTTCTCAAAAACTACATTTCAACCGAAATATCAGCTACTGCACACCATTATGGAAGAACTTGGACCCGAACTGAGCTACACCGAGTATGACACCTGTGAAGAGATACCTGCACCACACGAATTGCCTGCCAATTCAATAATAATTTTCGACGATGTGATCTGTGAGCAACAGGAAGCCATTAGACGTTACTTTACCACTGGTCGACACAGTAACGTTGATGCATTTTATCTGGCACAGACTTATAGCCGTATACCAAAACAGTTGATACGTGACAATGCCAATTTTCTAATCATGTTTAAACAAGATGAACTGAATATGAAACATTTGTACAGAGATCACGTAGGAGCTGATATGACCTTTGAAGAATTCAGAAGAATGTGCAATAACGTATGGTCATCATCTGCGCATGCATTCCTTGTAATTGATCAGTCCTCAGACAAGAATAGAGGGCGCTACAGGAATGGTCTCGATACATTTTTAGTTGAAGCACAACAGTGATTATGCTTAGTCTAGCACTAGATGTCAAGTGAGACGGACAAAGAGAGAGAGAGATGAAGAGTTTTAGTAAGCAGCAGAAGCAAACTGTGGAGGAGATTGCACCAACCATCATGGAGATTGCCAAGCTGAAGCGTAACATCAAGAGGAAGCATAGAGAGCTGACACTGGGCAGGGAATTGACAGAGGAACAGCATGCAAAACATTTCAAGCCTCTTAGTGATCCACTTGCCGATATTGTTGAAACACTCAAATCTTCTCACCCACCAGCTCAACAACAACAACAACAACGACAACAACAGCAACAGTTAGTTCCAATGACTGCACCATTATTGGATACACCCCGTATATTGCCTACACCGCCAACAACACCAGCCAGCAGTAGCAGCACCCCCTATCCAGGAAGGATAAGGCATACACAGCGGTCACTGGCGGATATTAGAGAAGAGCCACCACTCTTTGAAGCATATGGAACAGGTGAAGGTACAAGTCCGGCTACAAGTACTTTGGGTGTTGCACGACAATTGTGGAAGCAACAAGACAAGACTTTGAGTGATGATGATGATGATGAGGAAAACCTTAGTGTTGAGAAATTGCTCGATACTAGCAGTGATGTAGTACAAAATGTTCTGGCCCAATCTGATCTGGCTTCGAAACCAGTGGGAGAGTACATTATGCGATCAGTGCGCAAGGACTTTAACTTTGATGATGCGTTTGGACCAAGAGTGATAAACAACTTGTACTATCTAGGCAGCAAGCTGCTTACCTTTGGACCTAAAGGTAACAAGATTGTGCTGTCTAATCCTGCAGATGGTAAAATTGAAAAGACTTTTAGAGCTACACCAGGCCTTTGTGAGTTGATTTTCATGAAAATGCCTGACAAAGGAAAATTGGAGGGGGACGACTTGAATGCCTATAAATTACTTCTGGACTTTACCAATGTCTACAGAGAAAACTATAGTCCAGATGGCAGAATTGTAAACTATAACAATATCAAGTACAAGAGGATAATCAGAGATCTGATAAGAGGAGAAGCAGTCAGTGGGAAAGGAGTCAAGGTAACTGGAAGAGGACTGAGTGGGAAAGGAGTCAAGGTAACTGGAAGAGGACTGGTAGCACCCTTCAATATGGTGGCAAGTGATGGCAACAGGATTGAATATGTCTATTGGAATAATCCTAACGAACTTGTGGACAGATTGAGGCTGTTGGATCAGTCTAAAGCAGTTGGCAACACTGGACATGAGAATGAAATCAACTCAATCTTGGAAGAGCTAGAGGAAGGTGGTTACATAGTTGGTAAACCTGTATACTAGTTGCACAAACACTATATAAGGCATAATGTTACAATGATGGGGACAAAACATGAATTCTTTGGGGAATGTCAATGTCCGCCATAGGCGTATGATCAATGTGGCAAATCCGCGCAGCAATCATGATGCTGTGAATCTGATTACATGTAGAGATATGATTTCATTGTGGGTGCCAAAGAGAAGAGATCCCAACACACTGCAAGTAATGACAAGTCTTAAGAATTCAATACTGACAGATATGCAAGATCCAATTCAAGCTACAGATGGTGTGAACAAACAGTATTTGGAGAAAAGGATGGATGAGCATTCAAAGGCTGTGGTTGAAAAGTGTCTCACTGTCATGTTGGATGTTACTACGTCAAGTGAAAACTTCAGTTTGAGTAAAGAGCAATTGAGGGATAAAATGTTGGAGCTTATGGGAATCTCCAAACCATCTAAGGGGGGGTATAAAACCAGATGACAAGGCAGCTGTTTGACATTAGATGGCTACACGCAAAGGGAGGCGGAGGTATCAAGGAAGAGGAGTCCTTTCAGCAATCACAAATGCAGCGGGTACAATAGTCAACAAAGCAATAGACTTACTGCCCATAGAACTTCATCTTCCTGGTGGCTACCAGTACTGCGGACCAGGTACAAAGCTTGAAAAACGATTGGCAAGAGGTGATCCAGGAATCAACAAACAGCAAGCAGCACGACATTGCCTATTCGAGGAATAGCGATACAAGGAGCAGAGCAGTAGCAGACAGAGATTTGGCTGAACGAGCTTGGAGTGTGGCAACATCTTCAGATGCTGGATTGGCAGAGAGAGCTGCAGCATTAGCGGTAACCAACATTATGAAGGCCAAGGCAAAGTTTGGAGGAGGAGCTAAACGACAAAGGATTGGTAAGAAGAGGAGAGCTGCACAGAGAAAGAAGAGAACTACAGCAGTTTCCAGGAGGAGGAGGAGGAGGAGTGGTGGAGGTCTCTATCTGAGGCGTCAAAAGATGGGAAACGGGGTGCGTCGCCGTCAATGTGGCGGCAGAAGATGATTGTTGCTCTACCCGACCGAGCGCTAACAGATGCCGACCTCTACAAGTACGCCTGTCGTCTCAAGCTGAAGAAATTTCGAGGAGTATTCATGCGAGATGCTCTACCTGTCAACGGACCACTGGATCAAGAGTGTGGCATCATCAACCTGGACAACAGTGATGGAGCTGGTACACATTGGGTGTGCTATGTGAAGAAGAAGGAGGATGGCATCGTCCACTACTTTGATGGCTTTGGCAACCTGAGACCACCGCAGGAGTTTATCAACTACATGCATAGAGGATCGAGTCCAGCAAAAAGGATCGAGTACAACTATGATCAGAAGCAAGAGGATCTCTACTCTCATATATGTGGACACTTGTGTTTAAAATTTTTGCTCGATGAAAATAAATAACATTATATATTGTACAACACTTTTCTTTTCCTTTCTCCCCACCCACATAGTATAAAGGTCATAGTCTATACTCTTATCGGGTTATTGTGTAATAGTACACTGAGCAGTCAAGACCATGATGCTCTGCTTTGGAGGTAAAACCTCAATATTGAAAAGTGACTTTTACCCGCCACTTGATACAAGCAATGGTGAATGGGAAATTGGACTCATCAGCTTTACTAGCTGCAACTCTATACCAAATGTTGAGAATGGCTACAACAATGCATTACATTTTCTGGCCCCACTAGTGGGCGGTCAAAAAGCAGAGGCGACTGATGAGACAATCGATGATGCAGAAGAGGAGGAGGAGGAGAAGGAGGATTATGCAATGACTCATGAGGAAGTTACAGGACATGTGTTTGCTCAGCATTTGTATAGTGATACTGACCACCAAATTGTGCCCTGTATCAGGAAAACCAGATCTGCCCCAGTAAAGGTTTGGCAAAAGATTGTATTACCAGAAGGCAGTTTTGAATTTCAAACAATTGCCGACCTGCTGGCAACAAGGATGAAGAAGCGTGGAGTCAAGTTTCAGATGGCTGTGGACCCATCTACCTTGAAGTGTTTAGTATTATGTGATGCCATGTTAGACTTCAGACAACCTGATTCAATAGGAAAGCTGCTGGGATTCGACCGAGTTGTGGAAGCTAACAATGAGACCAGAGGTAGTACTACAGTGCAAATCAGTCGTCCCAATGTGCTGCGTATAAAGTGTAACATTGTGAGTGGATCCTACTCAAATGGTATCAAGGATCATGTGATCTATGAGTTTTACCCAGATGTTGATCCAGGGTATAAAATGGTTGTGACTGCACAAAATGTAATCTATTTACCGGTGGACACCAAGCAGATTGGCAACATTACATTGGAGATTGTTGATGAGAACGGACGTCTGGTGAACAATCGATCTGAAGTGATCAATATTACTCTACATTTGCGACAACAACCCAAGTGATGGTGCTATTATTTGGAAAGTGGAATCAAGGACTGGATGTGGAAGCAGCAACTCCCATGGAGGTAGAACAAGAAGAAGAGTCTATTAATAGGACGCCATTTGTGAAAGATGTCATTCAACCATTGAACTCTGTAGAGTTAACATCGAGCAGCATCAAATATCTGCAGAAGAGAGGCTATCAAGTGAGAAGAGGAGGAGGAAGAGGAAGACGACAACAACTACAACAACAGCACTGAAAAATGGGAGTTTTGGATGTGACAAGTGGTGGCCCTTCGGCAGACAATAGCATCACTGGCTATGAATATCATTCTCATGCACCGTATACTACAGGCTTTGGTGCCAATGATGAGATTCGGATATCAATTCAGCAGCAGGACATCTACACACTGCCATCGGAGAGCTATCTGCATATGGAGTACAGGGTGAGCAATGCCTTAAATGCAACCTTGGGAGGCTCACCTTGTGTTTCCGGATTCTTTGGCCACCTGTTTTCGGAGATACGCTACGAGATCAATGGAGTTGTAGTGGACAGCATACGTAGCCCTGGCATCACCAGCCTGATGAAGAATGCCATGACCTTTGAGCGGGAAGAACAGCTCAAGATGGATGGAGCCGGCTACAGGTATGATGCTCAGGCAGGGTTTGGCACGTTTGATGCTGATGGTACCAACACAAACATCATGAATGTGCCACTTAGATACCTGTTGGGCTTTGCTGAGGACTATAGACAGATCATGCTGAATGTGAAACAGGAGCTGGTGCTGAGACGTAGTGCCAACACTTTGGACTGTTTGAATGCAGCAGGCAAGGTCATAATTGAGAAACTGATGTGGAGGATGCCCTATGTAGAGGTGTCTGATGAATCTAAATTGCGTCTGCTGAGACTGGTGCAAAACAACACGCCCATCTCAATGCCATTCCGACATTGGGAACTGTACGAGTACCCATCTTTGCCGCAGACCACAAAACATACATGGACTGTCAAATCAACTACTCAGCTGGAGAAGCCAAGATATATTGTGATTGGACTGCAGACTGGAAGAAGAGGAGCAGCTACTGTGAATAGCTCACACTTTGACATGTGCAAAATGAAAGATATTCGAGTGTTCCTGAACAACAAGTACTATCCGTATGAAAGCATCAATGGTGACAACAACCAAGTGTACAATATGTATGCAGCATTCAATGGAGTCTACAATCATGATGATGCTCGAGCAAGCAACCCACTTTTTGAGAAACATGCTGTGCGGGATGGTAAGATGTTACTGTTTCCCATTGACTGTTCACGTCAAAACGAAACGCTCAAGATGGGGAGCATTGACATCAGAGTGGAGTTTGAAGCAAGTGAGAACATTCCAGGGAATACACATGCCTATTGTCTAATGATACACGAGGTGGTCAAGGAGTATCAGCCAATGACTGGTCTTGTTCAATCAGCCTAGAGAGAGAGAGAGAGAGCAGAAGAGGATATAAAGGTGGTTGACAAGCAACAGAATAGTCATAGTTGTGAGAAACATCAATCAGATATCATGTCCAGGAGAGTTCTACGCTTTTTGGAGGAGGATGAGGAGGAGGAGGAGGGGGTGAAGGATGTTGTAGGCTGCTGCTGCCTAGGCTACTACACTCAGCATGAAAAATTGTTGATGAAGGATACTTCTACAAGTTCAACTGATGACACCACCACTGATGATGATGGTGATGATTATGATGATGATGCTAATGGAATTGCGTCAAGCAGAGCTACCAACATTTTTGGACCACTACCACTCTATGTGATGGACTTTCAAGGCTTTGAGGGATTGAACAATGAGTTTATTGTCAAGGAGATGGCAATACTGGAGCGAGATGATGAGCATCATGTGACGACACATCACTACTTTTTCAAGTCACCCTACCCGGACATTGTGCTGAATACAGGCACAATGATTGACAGCAATGCTTTGCATCGAGCTAAACATGGACTGAGATGGTCGGGCAATGGAGTCGGCCAAACACACCTCTCATATTCATCCTTGATGCAAATTGTGTGTCACACAGTTGGACGATGGCTGAGGGAAAACAACGATTCAGGATTTCCAATCAAGATCTTCATCCATGGCTATGAGAAGATCAGTCTACTAGCATCATTGCTGCAAATGGAGAATGTGGAGTATGTGGACCTGAGTTCGCCATACCTATTTCACAAGATACCCAATCTGGAGAAGCTGATGAAGACTACAGGAGTTTACTGCCCAGAACATTACCTACTCAACTTTTTGGAGACTGTGAAGATGAAGCTGGCTGGCGTCAATGGACAAGGAGGAAGCATGGACATACCACCATTTTGTGCACTCAATGTTGTAAACATCCTACACAATTGGATTATGGAAACTTTGTTTAAAGATAGAGATTTTTGTCAAAATCTTTTCATGACAATAGAGACTGTGTAATAAGATTTGGTAATAAATGGTTTGTGTGGAAATGGAATCTTTTTATTTAATCTATGAGAACCTCTCACAGGCTCCTCACCTAGATGTTAACATCCTGCTCATTAAAATAATTATAAGATTGCACTGATTTTGACAAAATGATATCCTGCCAGATAATTGGTTCACACAGGATGGATATTAGATAAGTGGTTCACACGCTGTCCCAGGATTGGTAACCATTTCAAGACAACTTCCGGGGTCAGATCTATCATACAGGTTCCCACGCTGTCCCAGCTCCCCCATCCGGTTCAAGAAAATTAATTAATTGGACAGGATGGACAATAGATAATTGATTCACACAGGATGGACATTAGATAAGTGGTTCACACGCTGTGCCAGGATTGGTAACCATTTCAAGACAACTTCCGGTTCCCACGCTGTGCCAGCTCTGTCCATCCGGTTCCTAGAGGTCAAGTTCAAGGTCATTTCCGGGGTCAAAGGTCAAGGTTGTGCCAGAACATACAAAAACATACTACTTATATAAAATTAAGGACCGGAAGGGGGGTCCGGACCCCCAGGACCCCCCCCCCCCTGGCTACGTCACTGCCTCAGATACTACTGAAGATAAAAATGCAAAGTTGGTCTCAAATTTATTGTAGTTTACATTTTGTCTTTCACATAGTAGACATCAAAGTTAGTTTTATTGAAATGGTTAAAATAAATTTGATCATTTAAACTAGTATTGGAATCGTTTTTTACCAACCTAGTTATCTCCAAAGCTTCTAAATCGTTCAGTTGTCTGCCTTTCCCTATCAAATGCAAAAATTCAACATTTTCTTCAGCCTTGAATTTGTGTCCATTATTAATTAGATAAATAAACATATTAGGAATTGGAAAACCCAAAAAAAGACTTAAATTTTGCAGAGAATCACCATCTGGATAGTGTGATTGCGGCAGTATAGAAAATTGGTAGGAATTTGCATGAGATGAGGATATTGGCTGATGATAGAAGAGAGTGGAGGAGATGGGCCGAGCTACACTCTACGCTGTGAGGCACAAAGGGTTGAAGAAAGCAAAAGTACAGAGTTATTGTGTAGAGTAAGCTATGCTCAAATGTTACACTTAAATGTTACCCAACAAGTAGGCTAAACTTAATAAAAAACTTTAGTAATCTTTAAAACTTTAGTAAATTTGAAAGTAAAAAATGATGTAACCTGCAGTAACTTGGATGACTAAATAGTTTCGAAAACTATTACTGGGAACAAGAAAATCTGGTACATCTAGTAACAAATAAAAATGCTACACTATGTTTGTTTCCAAAGTTTCATCTTTCACCTGGAGCTAGCATTAATAGGGAATGCTATTTCACGCTCTGCACCATCAATTATTGTCCTGATAACGATAGAAGTTGTTTGGAAAAGTCAATCTCATTTCTCAATTAGACGATAAATATTATGCTCCTAGAAACGAAGAGAAAATTTAAGGTGGAAATGTTGAGCAAATCACTTTTTCTATGTCAAGCAGAGTTTCGGATCATATCTTGCAATAGATTAGAGTCATGACCTTTTCGAAGTTGAAGTTGTGTTTGCAGTCGCTTCTCGTTATTGCTCTTGTTCTGGGAACAAATGAAGGTCTAGACAAGTTTTCGTATTTCATAACTTATAATATATTCGTGAAACTTATTCGGTTTCGAAGCGGCAATGATATTTGTTTATGAGAGGAAGGAATTTACATCACAACTGTTGCAAAACTTTCAACAACTGAAGTGTCCATAGTAACAGACCACACTGAAATACAAGTTGATCAAACTTTCTGCATCACTTCAGAACAATGTTCCTATAGAGTTACAAGGAATAAAGCACAACCCAACATCATGCCAGATGTTTGTCTTGCAATTTTTTTAAACAAGAGTGAAACGACACTAGTAAGTATAGTAAGCTCCGGTGCTAACAGTATTACCAAATTTCTCCATTAATTATCATTCTTCATTATTAAAATTTCATTCTCCTTTATTGATGAAAGCATACTTTGTATCCTTTCTTCAAGTTGCATGATGCCCACATGAGTCGCCTGAGACTGGTGCGTTGGTAATGTGAGGTGACTGATGACACAAAATATCCAAGGCTGAACGGGATTCAAACTTGTGGCGCAGGAAGCAAATACTATGTCATTCGTAATGCTTGAATACTAAGTCTATGGTAGCAAATCTCCCTCCCTTAAATTTCTCAGGAATAAGAATAAGAGGGAAGTGATAGCCGTGAGCCATAGCAGTTATCTGTTCAATCAGTAGAGATAAGCTGCTTTCTCATTGGTCCTGTTTGTAACGGTGACCGACTAGATTGGCCAGCAAAAAAGACACGTTCTCTGCTGTAAAATCACTTCCCGGTGGTTCGGAACCTACCTAAAACTCTAGGTTCAACTCATCAATCACCATCGTCCAACTCATTACCCACGCACTGGTCTCAGACCTATGTGGGCTTCATCCTCCAAAAAAAAAATGTAACATGTTTTCCTGAATTTTTAGAGCTTCCTGAATTAAATAGAACGAAATTCACTGATTATTTTTCTTTCAGTAAGTCAATCATTAACGATGTTTATGCATTGAACTGGCAACTGGCCAGTTCAGGTGGCAATGCACTGCTGTTTCAAAATATTTTTAGCAAAGGTTTTGCTCAACTGGTCTATATGTGTTTTGGGTTGCTGAAATCGAATTCCATGATTCTTAGCTCGCAAGGGCGCGGCTTCGCCCTTAAAAATCGAAAAACCCTTTAAATGTAGAGAGCTCTTCAGTTTTATAATTATTATTTTGAAAGATACCAGCTTTTGAAGACCTGTAATCTCTACATAAGGTGATTGAGAACGATGAGTCTGACAAAGTTAGTGACATATTTGATTCTCTGAAGAGTGATTTCTGAGTTAGTATGAGTCAAATATGTTTTTTTGTTTTATGCCCGAATCACTAAAACCTCTTGATTTCACTGAATGTATTTCAAAATCAAAGGCTTTCATTAGCTGAGGAAGACATAGAGTTGGCCGATCAGTCACCCAAGAGTGAAAAGCATTGAGTGAGATAGGGGCTTATTAACCATAGGAGACCAGTCTCCACAACAGAAAAAGTCTTCAAGTCTTTTGGACCAGGAGATAGTTTCAGAAGTGCAGTATTTTCAACCAGTTAAGCGACATTGAAGTATAAGTATATCCTACATTGAAGTATAAGTATATCCTACATTGAAGTATAAGTATATCCTACATTGAAGTATAAGTATATTCATTGCTAAATGTTTGACGATCTAAAAAATACTTCTTCTCAAATAAAATAGCATTGACCAGGTTAGCAACTCACTTGTTATCGAAAAACCCTGGGTTGCTGGCCCTTGACGTAGGTCAGCAGATTGCTCTCATTGAGCAGTTCGTTCTCTGACAAAGTCAGTGAAGTGCCAACAGTGTAATCAGCGTCGTTAACTACAGGTGGACCATTAAAATTAATTACACTTGCAAGATTGCCTACTTAAGAAAACTATTTTCAAGCAATTTTATTTCTGTAGTTAAATAAAATTTATTAGGCTAATTGCAAACAACTTAAGTTTTCCTATATTGTTTCAACATTTAAACGCTTTGTATTGATAAACATTATTATTTATTATAAACTTAAAAAGCACTTTTAAATGGAAATTGACTCACGTTATGGCGTGACGGCCGTTTCGCTCTGTTGTCTAGAGCATCATCAGACGACCCACAGTACACTGATTCAAGGCATGAGTTTGAGGGTTATGTATGTTGTAATGTTGAAGGGGTGGTGGGATGAGTAGGCGGGAGGTTTGAAATTGGGATTATTTTGTCAAATAGAGTATGTGAGAAGAAGTTATAAGTTGATCATTTAAAATGTTGTCAGGTTGCTGCTTTGCATGTTTGTATATCTCATATTGTTCTAAAACATTGAGTTTCTGGCTTTTGTGAGTGAAGTGTAGTGTGTCTAAATTAGTGTCAATGTCTGTATAACTGTGGCCTGTTGAAATGATGTGTTCAGCAAAAGTGGAATGTGTGTTTGGGTGTGGCTCAAAACCAATCACTCACACCAGCAACAAACAGAATGACAACCCCCATACATTCATCACACTTACCTACCTCAACAACAAAACTCATAAAATAGCAGCTTCATTCAGGAAACTCAAATATAAAATAGCTTACAGAACAACTAATTCACTCAAAAAACACCTGCATTCTCAGACAACATCTCAAAACAAGTACAACAGATCTGGAATTTACAAATTGAAATGTGATGACTGCAACAAGTTCTATATAGGACAAACTGGCAGGACATTCACCACTAGATTCAAAGAACACACAAGAGCCATCTCACACCCAAACACACATTCCACTTTTGCTGAACACATCATTTCAACAGGCCACAGTTATACAGACATTGACACTAATTTAGACACACTACACTTCACTCACAAAAGCCAGAAACTCAATGTTTTAGAACAATATGAGATATACAAACATGCAAAGCAGCAACCTGACAACATTTTAAATGATCAACTTATAACTTCTTCTCACATACTCTATTTGACAAAATAATCCCAATTTCAAACCTCCCGCCTACTCATCCCCCCACCCCTTCAACATTACAACATACATAACCCTCAAACTCATGCCTTGAATCAGTGTACTGTGGGTCGTCTGATTATGCTCTAGACAACAGAGCGAAACGGCCGTCACGCCATAACGTGAGTCAATTTCCATTTAAAAGTGTTTTTTAAGTTTATAATACATATTAGTGGAAACAAGATGGATCTTCAACATCATTATTATTTAACTCAACAGATATCAGTTAGCTTTGTGCATAAAGGCTGCATCATTTTTCCTACAACATTAATTTATTTTGTCAAAAATTTTATCTGTAGTTTCAGTTTTATTTGTATGGATTCAGCTAGATTTCAACAATTTTAGATAAATTAATTTTGTATGTGATTTAAGTATTAGAGTTAGTTTTTTGCAATAAATAACAGTGCTGATTCCAGTAATAGTTGTTAACAATTATTGTTATATAGCATCATATCTGTTCAGATTTTTATCTATAAAGTTCTAATGTCATGATCATTGTCAGATTATCATTTCTATTGTCTGGATGCGAAAATTTAGAAGTTTTTAGACTTAGGCAAATTTGGTTGTGCTTGAACATTATTTGCGTTGACATAATTATTCCATTTCACTTATTTCTGCTGATATTTGAAGTTGGCTCACCTGGGATCGCACCACTGCTGTGAGGAGTCCCTGGTTGTTGACCACCTGGGGTCTTCATTGTGACTTCAAAGACCTTTTGCAGTCTCTGACACCAGACATGGCTGTGACCTTAATCAGTACACTGCCATCCTTCACCCATGCTTAGGCGAGATGTGTCTTTCTTTCACCATTTTAGACTTGTTCCACTTAGTAAGGTGCTCGTTGATGAATAAAAATTGATGCTTGTAGGACCGCATCTAGGTCCCTCTTCACTTTGCCGCAGCCAGCCAGTCAGCTCTGGTAGTTCTTTGGACGAATTTTACTAAAATGGATTTTCTTGGCCCTGGAAGCCGATGTGAGACACATATATCATTTCTACATCATGACACATTGATTGCTTTAGCTAACTGTTCTAGTATTGAACATTTTCATTTTTCATGAAGGGGATGCCACTAAATTCAAGATTATGCAGCCTACAATATTGTTCTATTTTGTTGAATTTTAACCATGTCATCAATCTTCAACCTTGCCATGAGAGTACAAAACTCAATTCAATGCATTGTTCTTTCAACTGGTTTACCGAACTTGATGCACTTATCAATTCCCAAGCAATCGACAATACAGGGATTCAATATTTAAATAGAATTAAAACTTGATTTTGTTTGAAATTTAATTTGCTGTACAATTTGTAGACTAATTATCATGCAAGTTAAAACTTTGAGCTGAGTGAGACAGGCCTTGGATGGCTAACAGATAAGCTCCTCTCTCATAGCTGTTCTTATTACAAATGATTAATTGTTTGATATTTTTTTTAATGTTTGAAATATTTTTAATTTGTTAATATTAATTAAATCCTAAATCAATCAATATTAATTGACGTTATCTATTGTATTTCTTTCCAGCACTGTATATTACTGAGACTCCAAGACCGAAAATAACAAAGAAATGAACGTCTGTTTGCACATGCACAACCACACATGTGTTTATCTCTTAGGTAGATATATGAGCTGTTTCTCAAGTAGGCTAGTGCAGAAAGGTAAGAGACAGCTCTAGTCTCCAAATTAGTTTTTGGACAGCCGGTTGTTCAGAAGTATTTCTGTGTAAGGATAGATGTTCTGCAGAGCAGAAGAAAGGAATTGTGGTCTTCTGTGAGCCGTTCAGGTTATTTACAGGACTTGTTAACGGCGCCATTTATTTAGAGAATAGCTTAGAGCAATTCAACTGTTCCATACATAGGTTTTCCTATTTTTTTCCATTTTTAGTCACTTCTTGTTGGTATAAATAGAATCAGTAGTGCAGTTGTGATGCATGGTTGACTGAGAACCTCCATTTACATTAGTATAGCACCCCATTCATTTCCTTTTCTCAAAGTCTCTTGAGAAATATGTTTGCACTACAAATCCTTTATCCAGAGAAAACAGCACCATCAAATTATTTTTTGAAAGTCCAGTATACACTTCTTGGGAATATGGCAGCCCGAATTAATAAAACTATTTGAAACAGAAATCTACAACATAGGTACTTAATTTTTCTGACTGTTTTAATAAGTAATTGATACCTATGTCACATTGGGCCACCATGGTGGAGCCACTAGGTGGTAGCATTTTTTCATATGGAGCATGACACACTAGGCATTGATGGCGCCACCAAACGCTCCACCGAAAGTGTGGTGGCCGTAGGCGCCGATTTTCTGATCCACCAGCTGATCGCATTGCTTGCTTATCAGACATGACATATTCTCAGCTTCCGGCATCGCCACCACCATAGGCGTGTGCACAGTGGGTGCCATGCGGGTACCACGGCACCCATAGCTGCTTCAGAAGGGGCGCCAAAAATGGGTATTATTAAAACTTATGCAAGGATTTCTAGATCAACAGTGAATACGGTTCGGTATTAGTAGTAAATATTTATATTCATTAAGCTTTTAGATAAATGAGCGAGCAGCATTTATGTATAAGTAGGTATAATCTATAAATATAAAAATGAATGTCTGTCTGTATGTATGTATGTATGTATGTATGTATGTATGTTCCCTATAGACTTCAAAACCACTTGACAGATTAGCATGAAACTTTGGGAATATGTTGTGTGAATATTGAGGATGGTTTCTGACCATAAATTTTAATAGAAGAGCTAATGATTACTATTAATTAATCCATTTTATAGACCTAACCTACTGAACTTGATGGCCAAACAGCTTAAAGGAACAGCTGATAGAAGTCAACAGTTTTTAATCATATGGCAGGCCCCTTAGCGGCGTTATTTATGCTGTCTTTGAACAACAAAAGACTTTGCACTTTGCATGTAGGCTACCGATCAGTCGGAGCCTTGCAATGTGTAGGAAACATATGACTCGGTATAATGAAATGTAATTATGCTAGGTTGATGACATCTGTTAACCAATGAAGTGCTAGCTAGAAATTTGAAATGCAGCCTCAGCGGGAGGTGGCGAATAATAAAATAAAAAACTAGCTTCTACCCTTATAGTCGTAGGAGGTTTAAATTTGAAATGTTTCTTTATTCAGAGGTGGTGATTAAGAAAACAACGAAGCCTCTATGATCATCTGGAAGAACCCTAGGACTAACTTCTTTCCTAATTTGAAATGTAACCACAGCGGGAGGTGGCGAATAATAAAATCAAGGAGAATTTTTATGAGAACGCAGCAATGCGCGTCGAGCCAGCTAGTAAGTAATAATAGTTATTGTACCGTAGTGGTAGCCTACAATATAAAGAGGTGACCATAATAATAATAGTAATAGAAATATTTATACATTTCTATGCCTATGACGAGTGCTGTGCCTACGCTGTGTTTGGGTGGGAGGTAATGCAATGGAGTGACTACTGAAAGCGGTCACTTGTTGCTTTTTTCCACATTGCTAAAAGTCCTTCTGCACTCACAGTTTGTGCCTAGCATCCATATAACTATTTGAACTGTTTTAACATCATTATTATTGACAGGACAAGTTGTTTCGTTGTTTATAGGTTATAGATTATAGATTTTTTCATAGGTTATAGATTATTTCAATTATGTTGAAAAAACTATCTGTTGGGGTTGCTGTTCTGAAGCCGTTTCTGCAGTTCAAGCTCAACTAGAAGATATTGTGCAAGCAATTGAGGAATAAGTTGACGATTTGTTTGATGCTAGAAATAGGGCCAAAGGGAAAGGAATTTTGCATCAAATAAAAACTTTTGATTTCATCATTTGCCTGGAAATAATGCACCCTATTCTCCAACTGGTAGTAAAAGTAAGCAAAACACTTCAGTCACCCCACATTGACCTTTGTCAAGCTATGGAGGAAGTTAGCAGTTTAACTCTTGCTACGCAAGAATTGCGAAAGAATACTGCTGAATTTGAAAGAATTTATGCAAATGCATCAGAAAGATGTGGTTGCCTTGGGATCACCATCCCTGAGCCAAAAAAAACGCAAGGTTTCTATATAAGGTTGGATGACAATCCAAATACTTCATTTTCTATTGACAATAAGAAAGAGGAAGTCAAATTTTTTGTATTTTACCCTGTGTTAGACAAAATGATTCACTCTATGAATGACAGGTATAGTCAAGAAGGAAAGCTTACAATCCATACTGTAGGGGAAATCATGGGATTAGGGATGTAAGACTATACAGATCTAGAAGTTGTGATTGAAGAATTCAAAAAAATGGTTCCTTTCAACCAATGGATGATTTTGTAGTTTTTAAAATTCAAAATAAATGTATGTATCTGATGTTCAAAAGAAATGATCACAATTCAGTTAAGAATTATTGTAACTTTTTGCTTGCAGATTGAAATAAATGCACAATGCAATCAGGTTGAACATTTTCTCACCAGTATATCTATTCATAAACTTCTTATATTCATATTGGAAAGACAAAGGGGCGCCAAAATCGGCCCTGGCACCCACGGTGACCAAACCATGCGCACGACAGTGGCCACCACCGCTATTTCAGTCCATAACAGCTCTGGGCGCTGGTGGCAGTTTTGGTGGCTTTACTGGTGCATCGTTTTAAATATTGTGCCACCAGAGTCGCGCCGCTGGTGGAGCCACCATGGTGGCATAATGTGACACAGGCCAAACACTCATTTTATAGGCCATGCAGGCCTACACATTCTATCTAGGGTCTAGAGCCAATTTTCTTATACTCATGAGCCATTATGTTCAACTTGTTAACTCTCTTCACAATTATTTAAACATTATCTGTACATTATACAATGTACATCTAATGTTATCTGTATATCTAATGTTTTTCATGTATTTATTTTTTGGGCTTCGGTATTCTAATTGATTAAGATATGTGCAGTATTTCCATTCAATATCATTAATATCGTTAATGAAATATCATTAATGATATATCATTCAATATCATTAATATTCATAATCTGATTCATTAATTTATTTTCTTCTAATGGGCTTTCAAGACTAGACAAGATTAGACAAATAGCAGAGAAATATATACAAATAGTAAGATTAGAATAAAAATTTAGTCCATAAAACTGCGGTTCAGCTGCGCTCACATTATTTATGAAACCAAAACTGCTATGAACATGTTTTACAACTTTTCACAACGGAATGGAGTTTCCTGAATAAAAGTGTTTCATAATAAATATTTGGTACACATTAATATATTCACTACATTATTGAACAAAACAATAACTCAACTATTTTATAAAACCTTGTTTGTCAAACTTTGTTACTTTGCTTAAACGCACCTTGAAGTTCAACTTCTAGAATTTCTTATTAAATTTGGGAAATTGTGTATAGTTGAAATCGTTCATAATATATTGATCATAGCTTTTTGGTTTTTTTTATAGAAGTTTCTTTTAAAAAATTTCTTAATGTGTCATAGAGCATAAATAATCAATCATGACCACACCATTTAATTTAATCAAAACTAATTATTTTTAGTTAATGAAATATTCTAGTCCTTTCACTTGACATTTTCAACACGTTCCTTTGGTGAACATTTTTATCAATCACACAAGCTCATCTGAATGACACTTAAGCCCTGAATGACACTCAAGACACTGAAGAATACTGCAATATCAAATAATTTACGAGACTTAGGCTAGTCCAAATTGAGAATTTTGAAACAATATTTCAGCGATGCAAACCCCAAAGAGAAAGACTTCAAATCAAATTAATTCTGAGAATTTCTGAGCGTTGATAGATGTTCATTACATATAAATAAAAGAATCTTCATTTTTTTAATTGAAATGAATTCTGTTTTGCTTTCATATTCGAATGAGTTTCAGCTTTACTGACATTGTCACAAAAGCTAAGAGAGCAACAGCTTTGATAATTCCAATCCTCATTTGCATGAAAAAATTACACGCTGTTTGCTTTAAAATGGAAACTTTTGTTCAATAGTAACTCTGGACTTTGTTGAACTATTCAAAAATCACAACATAGTACATTATATTCCTTCTAAAAATATGGAAGTTTGCTCCATATATTTCCATTTATATTTTCTCAATAATGCAAACTATATGCAATGATTTTGCTAAACCTTGCAGAGTTTCACAGCACGTACAGTAGCCTAACTGATAAAGCTCAATTCAATATATTGTTATGGACACAGAAAGACAGAAGGAACAGTGATTTTCAGTGTAATCTGCCTGTGTCAATATTGATTTCTGGAAGTGAAGTGATTAGTTACTCTCCTTGCCTTGTATTTTATCTGTGACATAGAATGTCTAATTAGAACTTCGTGGAAGTTTATCAAGAATTAGAGAATGTCTTATCTGTTTATTTAGAATTTGATAGAACAATTTGGAACAATCGAAATCTTTCTAGTTCATGATAAAACCTATTTAAATGGAACGCTTATGTAAACATCAGTTTCATTCATGGTTTGAATCTTGTTGACATAACAAGTAGCAGTTCCATTCAAGTACAAACGTTTGTTGTTAAATTGATAATTGCAGGATATTGTGACTGTATTGGTGAGAATTCTTTTACGTTTTATATGAGTGGACTCTACTCTTAGCTATTATGGACTTATGCTACATAAGTTTGATTGTTCTTTTTAGATGTTCTTTTTGAATTATTGGACAGTTTAGTGAACAGTTATTATTTAATATTTGATTGGCCTTTTAACAGTTGGTGATTGATTTTTGTACAGTAATATAGCAAATCTTTATTAGCTGAACATTATCGATTTGTCTGTTTCTGATTACTTTATTTTGTGTAAGATAATTTTACTAATAAGTGTGTGTTGTGGATAACTTGTATAAATAAAGTGTGAGTGTTAAATTTAAGTGTTGCCAGCATTATTTTAGAGATAGAACCCATAACAATATTTTGTAAAATAGCTTTGTGTATGATGAAACAACAGGTTTTTTTAAAATTAATCACATGAATAAAAATGTTTAAAAGATTGAGAAATTAAAAAATAAGTCAAGAAAAAGATATGTACAAACTGATATTTATTTGATACCATTAGACAATGCATTAATTTTCTTCAATTTGAAATTTCAGTTTAAATAAATATTTCTACTCTCTCAGTCCAGTCATTTCAGATCAAAATAGACTGATAACAAAGAAAAATAGCAGAAGCTGAAGATTTGACACACACTTGGCACACCGTTTTCTCACAAAATCGATAGCACATAATATCCAGGCTATTTTGATGATGGTAGGTTCAGGTATTTGCCTTCCAAGAATTGTATAATCTCTCACATTACCCTTCCCCCCCCCCCTGCCAATGATTAAAATGTAACACTAATTAACTAACAATTATTTTAAATATGTACAACAAAATCCTGTGAAAGAGTATGATTAGTACACAAAATACTGAATTGAGCTTTGTCTGCAATGAAGGTTGTCCTATGGCCGCCATATTAGAAAATGGCGGCCAAAATCCAGTATTTCCTCTTTTTTAACTATTCAAAAAAAAGCAACCACAGAAAAAATGTACAAGTAAAATTTGTAGCATTCTTCTTTCTGAATCCAATGTTGTGTATAGTTGCATACTGAAGACTGCAGATAATGCTAAGGGAAGGGGATTAGTGATTCTTTATAACAGCGGAAATAAGGCTATGAAGCATTCCACCCTCATCCACACTTGCATAAGCTACTGCACAAGCAAATCAATAAAAATGCGAAAATTTATTGTTCTTTCATTCTGTAGTCATAGGTATTTTGAGACACTGAATTCAAATTTCGAGGTTACTAATTGCTTGTAGAACTGTAATTTTCCAAGAGAAGTGGTGGAATGGGTAGAGGGTACCGCTCACTCAAAAACAGTTTGTGAAACCCACACCCCATCGAGCTGTAGCCAATTCTTCTCAGCCTACTGGAGGGATCAAAATTCATATATACCATTTCACATTTCGCTTACAATTTAGCAGGGTAGTGTAGGCTTTCCCTATGCTGTACTACTTGGAAAATGATGATTGTTATAAATAGGTATAAATAGTAGGTAACATCTTTCTCTTCCACATCTCTGACATCAAAATCTCAAAGAACAGTTTTTAAATTGAGCTGAACTATATTATAAATAGGCAAATTTTCACTAGTTTTGAAAATTTTTCTGGGTTTCTGATCTTACAATAAGAATATACGTCAGGCAATAATTGTACCACATTGGAGATCTTTCTTGTAGAAAATTAAATTCCCTAAAATCCAGCATTGATTGTATTGGCTTCGGGATCTGGTGGGTCCATATAACACTAAAAAAAAATAATAATAATATTAACAGACTCATATACCCCAACACATAGTTTTTTATAGTGGGGTTTCTAAAGGTGAATTACTGATATAAAATATTCTGTATTCATGAAGTTTAACTAAAAGGAAACTAAAAAACTTTTGTAATTATTATGTTATTGATTGAATAAATTTTGATTTGATTTGAAAAAAAATGTAAAAAAATATGTTTTCTATTTTTAGTGGACAGGGCAACAGGTTGTTGGGTTATGGAAAAGTACAGCTATTGTTCTTAGATCAATGAATGCCCATTGTTGGTGAATAGTATGAGAACTGGACACAAAAGTGATTTGCCATCTGAAGAAAGCACGATTTAAAGTAATGTGGAATACTGGGCTACACATGCAGAGTGACAAAATCTCAATAAAATGAAGAGTTGACAGTAGCCTATAATACATTTTGAAAGAGAAATGTTTTGTGGTAGTGTTGGATTTCTTGATTTTAATCTTTATTTTATTGTCTTCAAACTCACTTTCAGCTATTTTACAACTTTCAGGGGACAATGCTTGATCCTAAGAGATAGGTAATACAGTACCGGTAATATGATGTTAAAAAGGAGAAGTAAATAATTACTTCAGACGAAGTGAAAATCACAAACTTATGCTATCAATTGATAGGATATCATTTTCAATTTCGATACATTTCAGATATAGTATAAGTAAGACAAAAGTAAGACTACCTCGTCCAGTGAGATATTTGACTGAGAATCATTTTTTTTTTTTTTTTTTTGAGGATGAAGCCCACATAGGTCTGAGACCTGTGCGTGGGTAATGAGTTGGATGATGGTGATTGATGAGTTGGACCTACAGTTTTAGGTGGGCTCCGAACCACCGGGAAGTGATTTTACAGCAGAGAACAGTGTCTATTTTGCTGGCCGATCTAATCGGTCACCGTTACGAACAGGACCTACGAGAACGCAGCTTATCTCTCTGATTGAACAGACACCTGCTACGGCTCGCGGCTATCAGAATCGCGGCTTTCGAGAATCATGTTGGTGAGAAGTTTAACTAGCTATAAAAACTCAAGGTTTGATTCAAAATGAGAATTTTTTGATGTAATGGAAGTTTTAAGCAGTTTAATACCAGCCATACCAATTCAGCACCAGCCTTTTATAAATATAGATTAATAGATAAAACCTTTCTTTTCTTGTAAACTATTTTAAGTAGACAATTTTTCTTGTACCTATATCCATTCCAAAGAACCTGAAATGACTCAGGGTCTAGAAAAGCTAGGGAGATGCGGTTTGTACCAGGTATTAGGGAATTTTATCCTATCATCTACAAAAAGGATTTCCAATAGGCACATTTCTTGTCCGACATTTCTTTTTCTTTTTTTTTTTTGCTGTAAGACTAGGAAACTAAGAGCTTCTCAACACATTTTTCAAATTACCTAAATGTCTTTTACAAGGGTTAAAAAATGCAAAATACGCTGTTGAATCGATTCTGGTTGCAAGCAAGGTCTCATCGGAGGAAAATGCAAAATGGAAGTTTATCTCATAAAAAACAAGCTTTTCTCAATTTTTTTGCCCGCCTAAGTAATTGCTCATTTCATCTGGTCTCCCTTGTAAAGTTTGCCCATGTACGCCCCAGGGGCCTATTGCACACTGAGCTAGAATAGAATTGTATTAAGCTGGGCATTCACGTTCCGATTTGCAGCACGACTTAGTAGGACTACTAGTTGGATAGTCGACTCCACTCACGCTCCAACTTGCTATCCAACTAGCAATTCAACTTTATTCCTAGTCAGCTGTGTCATCGCTCTCGAGCCGAAAAATGTAACCGAAGTTGCCCCATGTTGACCAAACTTGCCCGTAGGTCAAGCACTGACTGAGGTAAGTTGGACGACTTTGATCCGGCTCCAACACCGTCGACAGTCGGAAATCGGACTTTCCAGTCGTCCCTCTAGCCTAGATCTAGATGTTCCGAGTCGTCCATCTACGCTTCCAACTATCCAACAAGCCCATTCACGTTCCAATATCAGATCCAACTTTGGAGGTTGGATCAAGTCGTACTGCAAATCGGAACGTGAATACCTAGCTTTAAGCTCAATGCAATTGCAGAGCAAATACAAGCTTGTAATGTCAGTCAGTAATCAGCTGGAAATTTATGAAATTCTGTTGCATGAAAACACCATTCAGTGAACTAGTATATTACTAGTGGCTTCTACCAAACACTGAAACACTATTGCATTTTTAGATAAATTAATCGCAAAATAATATATAATTTGTATTATTTTAAGTATTAATTTGAGTTTTTTAAGTTGTGGAGATTCTTCCTAAAACACTTTGTATAGTGGGAGCTATCACTTAAAAAAGTTCTGTGTACTATTGAGTTTGCCAATTACAATCATTCGTAGGCTTATTGTGCTATGTCACTCAATATAAGTACTATATTAGTAGAATAAGAAAAAGCAAATCTTCAAGTGATCCATATCAAATCGAAGCTATCTTGTAATTTACAAATTCAATATTTTAAAAATAAACTACTGTAGTAGATTTCATTGGAAGTGGAGTGGAGGGGTAATTATTGAAGTTAGTACGGATAGTATGGATAGATATGGTACAGTGTATAATATAGGTCTACATGAAGAGAAGAGAGAATTTTTTTTTTATTGCTGATGATGCCCACATGAGCCCGAGACTTGTGCGTGGGTAATGAGGTGAATGATTACACTTAAATGCGTGACGGTGGAGCCGGATTCGAACCCACGACCACTTAAATGACAGCAAGCTGAAGTTGCGACCCCCCAACCAACTGCGCTAAGCGGCCCGCCAAATGCACATTTACGCCATTATGCACAGTGACTCCCTTGAAAGATTTTTGGATACACCTATTGTACCAAAAGGCCTTTTTCCTACAACTGCTCATTAAGTAGTACTGAAAACTAATTGTAAAATACCTCTTTACTGCTCCATGAGCGGTAAAGTACTTTACGCTCGCCAGCTGTTTTCTTTACACTTCTGTTTTGATTTTGATGTCTTCTCATTGGTGGATCACGGAATCCGTAAAATTCTCATAACCTCAACAATGTTGCACGCTAACCAAATCCGCATACGGTCTGTGATGTTTCAAACTGCAAGCTTTTATTGTGTTGGAATCCAGAACTGCAGTTGTAGGAAAAATATTGTATGTAATTTGCGCATGAAGTTTCTTTATCGATCTTGCAAAATTACTGCACTCCACTATGCGTCCTGCAGTAAATGTTTTGGCTCGAGCAGTAAAGTCGTGCTTCACGCTCTTAATACATGAATTTATATAGTGTTCTATAATCAGGCTTTATTGTACATGAAAAGAGAATCACAAGTCGAGTAATAGAGTTTTTATCAATCTATTGGATAGCTGATTTCATTTCATATGTTTCATATAAATCACCTATAGCTTTATATTATAAACTTAAAAAACACTTTTAAATGGAAATTGACTCACGTTATGGCGTGACGGCCGTTTCGCTCTGTTGTCTAGAGCATCATCAGACGACCCACAGTACACTCCGAGTGTACTGTGGGTCGTCTGATGATGCTCTAGACAACAGAGCGAAACGGCCGTCACGCCATAACGTGAGTCAATTTCCATTTAAAAGTGTTTTTTAAGTTTATAATACATATTAGTGGAAACAAGATGGATCTCCAACATCATCACCTATAGCGTTCACTGAAACAAATGCTGGAGTCAGGCTCAGGCTGAATTGGTAATATTGTGTATAATTATGTTTTTTATAATTTTCCCATTGGAGGCTGAACCCCTCTTATGCTGGGGTGACCCTCCAGCCACCAGACCCTTCGGATGTTGTAAGCACCCCCCCCCCCATATCGGTCTTCCTGAATGTTGCTTATGATCAATAATAAGAACTTTATGGAATGAACTATAGAAAAATGGAGAATCCTTATTTTTTTACTTTAGATAGAACTTTAAAGAACCCGGTCCATCTTTCTGGAACATTTAAAAATTTATAAAAGCGGAAACTCTAGTAAAAGACAGTCAGTTGTGATTCGAACGGTAATGTGAAAAATGAAAGTGATAGTTGCCGCTCATACAAACCGGATTGTCAGAGAGCGCTAATACAAACTGTGTTATACTATTATATGAACATTCAATGTATTAAATGATAAACGCAGTATATTGTAACAGATTATTATTCAAGTTTCTTCAACAGTTTATACAGTGACTCGTAAGTGCTTGTAGGGTTTCAACTGTTATGTTTTAGACATTTCTTCCTGAATTATTGAGCAGTGTATTGAACAGTTTTTCTTTGATATTTGATTGGCCTTTTAACAGTTAGTGATTGTTTTTTGTATAGTAATATTAAAAATTTTTATTTCAATTCATTAACACACACAAACCTAAAAACAAACATAACAATACAATAATACCACATAAATGTATAACACTCAATAAAAAGCAAGAAGGCTAAACAATAAGGATTTGTGGTGTAGAAAAGAGAGGGGATTAGAAGGTTATTAGCTGAACATTATCGATTTATCTGCTCCTGATTGATTTCTTTGTGTGATAAAACTGATTACTGCGAGTTGTCGGTAATTTGTGTTAATAAAGTGCGAGTGTTATTTTGAAGTGTTGCCAGCATTATTTTTAGAGATAACAGAATATTAGTTTATTTGAACAATACACGCAATGTCAAAAATAAAACATTAAATTCACAACAAATTTACAAAACAGTGAAGAAGAAGCTTTTCCATAATTATAAGAGGTGGTGGAGTGAATATCACTAATAAGGTAGTTTAGTACCATACCATAGTGTAAATCTGCGTAGGTAGGTACCTACACGATTTCCATATTTGCATCTATATATTTTCTTCATACCTCTTGGTCAGTTTTGCTTGCCTGCTAATCTAGTTTGAAGTTAGTGTGCTGGAAAAACTAAGAAATAATTTCTGTTTGATTAGTTCCTGTGAATTTTTCAAATTGAAGTTTCACGTCAATAGTTATTTTGGGCGATGTAACAAGGAATTTGGAAGTGATAGCCACATGCCGTAGCAGGTATCTGTTCAATCAGAGATAAGCTACGAAACTCCTCGGCCATATTTGTAACGGTGACCAATTGGATTGGCCAGCAAAAAAGACTGTTCTCTGCTGTAAGATCACTTCCCCCGGTGGTTTGGAACCCACCTAAAACTGTAGGTCCAACTCATCAATCACCATCATTCAATTCATTACCCACGCACAGATCTCAGACCTATATGTTGGCTTCATCCTCCCAAAAAAAAATAGGAATCACACAAAACGTCTGATTCATATACAATGATCATCAATCCATAAGCGAAATTGAATATTTCAGCGGGATTTCCTGCAACCTGCAACATGTATCAGACCGGATCTGTGCTGTAGTGATCAGCAACCATTTTTGTCGAACATACAAAGGGTAAAAAGCATTTATTTCCAGAGACTGACGACGAAATTTCTATAGGTTCGACTACTATATGGTGAGACAGAGAGAAATTCATTTATTCTCACTGAAATATACACATATACATTCTGGCATATAGGGTAGAGAGAAAGGGAAACTAACGAGTTCGGCTTTTAAATCCTCTGTTCCTAAATCCTTGGCCGTCCGTTCAAAACTGATTTTAATATGGCAGATAAAATTCAGTCTGAATGACTGTACCTATGCCGTGTTTCTCTTGAATGTTCCATCGATTGAATGAGGCTTGTCATTGTTGAAAAAAGAGACGAACAGCAACAAAGGCCAGCTGAGGAAGATTCCAATAATAACTTACCCAATTAGCAAAGTATTAGACTATACAGTACATTGCGAATGAATTGAAGAGAAATATATTGGAAACTGTTGGCACTCACAGTATACCTTGATCTTTCACCATTGTAGGATGTATTTGCATTGTTGTATTCATATTTTTGAACTTGTGAATCAGAATAAAGAAATTTTAAATTTTGAGTGTTCTGTATAAAAAAGGAGACATCTAGCAATAACAGTGGAATGTTTTAGTAAAAATGCTTCTGTATAGTCAGTGATAAACAGGCGCTTGAAAAACTAACTTTATTCTTTTTACAAGTGCATTGTAACCAGCGGCGGTTTCTGACAATGTTCACAAGTGCACGTGCACCCCCATAAATTTGAAAAACAAAAAAATATTAGCCTATTTATCACCTATTTAACCACAGAAGAGTATAAAACGTTACTGATACAACTTATTTAACTATATCAAATAGAAATACAGTGTCAGATTTGATATTAGACTTATTTTAAATTCACTGCTAATCTACTCGCAGCGTAAGCAAGCTCTGTGAACGAGTGCACAATCGCTATGTGCTCCTTTTGGGTCTTTTCTGCGCATGCGCGGCAAATGAGCCGTCATGTGTTACGGACTTTTAACATGGGGGAAAAAGTGCCATCCGTTCACAGCTAGTTGTGTGCTCCGCTACTAGAGTTGCTGGCAGCAGTACCGTACGTATCAGAAAAGCGTCGATGATACTGGGCTGTAGCACGGTCGGTCTGTGACATTTCTACTCGCTACTCGCTTAGCTACTTACTGAATATTATTATAACTTCTTTGCTCACTGCCCAGTGTCATCAACTAAAGACTAAAGAGAAGCGTGGAATGGGGAAACCCCTTGTATTTCGACTAGCATCTACCCATACTTCCTCGTTTTGCCTTCTCTGGACATTGTCTATTATTTCAGGACAAAAATGCTGCCAGGGCGTACAGTCGTACACGTGTGATGCTTGTTTTCTTAATGTGGACTCGTAATAGCTTATTCTTCTGTTGTTCATGAATACATAAAGTAAGTTAAACGTGTTGTCTGCTGTGTATTAAGTGAATAGGTTGAATCTGTTATATATTTTTATTAAAAATGAATTCAGTGGAAGAGCTACTTTCAAAACAGCTTAGCTATGAAGAGAAACTAGAAAATAAAAAAGTGGGACCAGATCAACCTCTGCTTTACATTGTTAAAATAACAAAAACTGTTATATAATTATTCAGTTTATTTTATTGATCATAATTGTTATGGAGTTTTCCTAGTAGTCCACATGATTTTGAGGAGACTAGAATAATTTTTGGAGTCATAGAGAGGTCAGTCTGAAGGAAAGAAGATTCACAAAAGGATAAATGTAATGAATAGTGAGTTTACCAGGAGATGCTGGTTTTTCTAATTTTTTAAACAAAATACATCATAAGTGAATATGTTTGGGAGTGGAAATCAAAAAACTATATAAATAAGACCGGAATTTATTTTTTATACTAAAACCAAACATAAACTATTGGTTTTTCTTTAATTTTTCAAAAACAAAAAACAACATCAGTGAATCATCAAGCAAGTCCAGGCTGCCACAAAAAAGATGTAATCAGTGCATTGCCAGTTCGTGAGTGGAAACAAAAAATGAATTTTATGATATCAAAATTCACATTTTTTTCTATCTGAAAATCAAATGCATGGAAGACTTTTTAAATTTTTTGGTTATTAGCAATCCTTAAAAAAAAAAATATGATATTTTCACCTGCAATACAAAATGCTACATTATATTGCCATACATTTTTGAAAGGCATCTCGGTTATTCAAGAACTCTATCATATGTGCAATGCATCAAATGCGTTTTGGTACTATTGAATGATCCTTTATACTCATGAGCATATTGTCTGATCGGTTCCCTGCCCCTGATGCATCTGTTTTGCCAGACAAAACAATGGCCAGTGGTGAGTAGAATTTTAGATTTTTTTAAAGTTGGAAGTGCTTAACATTTTGCCATCATTCTTCCTTTGCTTGTAGGAATTGGCATCTGGGTTGGTGGGGGGGGGGGGGGGATTTGGTGGAACAACATGAGCATTACTCATACAATACAAGCAATGCAATTCATAGAGTTCATACCAAATATTTTGTGAACACCCATTTTTTCCATGCACGAGCCGCCACTGATTGTAACTATGAACAGCACAATGCATTTTGGCAATTAGTCTGAGGATTATTGTAACAGCTTTTGTGATAAGATAGACAGTGATAACCAAACTTCTTTTGAACTAATGCCAGTAAGTGATTAGTTTATTTTCAAGGTATTGAACAGTTTATTAGACATTTCTTATTGAGTTATTATATATTTAGCTCAAAGTTGCTTAGAGTTAGCTCTTGTTAGCTCAAAGTTGTTATTTTGCTGAACTGTTTGTCCGTTTTCTGGTATTTTGCTGTGAGATAATTGTGTAAATAAAGTTTCAAGTGTTACCGGCATTATTATTTTAATATTGTTAGAGCCTGTGACAATACATAATAAATAGTTGAATGGTCGTTATAGTAATGTGTAACATTTTATAAGATGAAAATTTATATTGTTATGGATTCTATATCTGGAATAATGCTGGCAACACTTCCAAATTAACACTTGCACTTTATTAATACAAATTACTGTCATCTTGCACTAATCAGTAATATCACACAAAGCTAAGAATTAGCTCTTGTTAGCTCAAAGTTGTTGTGTTGCTGAACTGTTTGCCCGTTTCCTAGTATTTTGCTGTAAGATAATTGTGTAAATAAAGTTTCAAGTGTTGCCGGCATTATTTTAATATTGTTAGAACCTGTTACAATACATAATAAATAATTGAATGTTTATAGTAATGTGTAACATCTCTATCTATAAAAGGATGATACCCTGACTCACTCATCAACGCAGAGCCAAAACTACTAGGCCTATGAACTTGAAATTTCGTATGAACAATCCTTATAGGATTTCACCGTGCAATAAGAAAGGATTTTTCAAAATTCGCAATTTTAGGGGTGTTTTTAGGGGGTTTAAGTTTTGCCTATGCAAAGCACGGGTACATGGCTAGCTAGCTTACTGGGATCTTTTAATCATATGGAAAATAATTTGAAATTTTTCGATCTGCTGTACACACTGTTTTGATGGACAAGCTGTTTGTGTGTTTTGCAAATCATCATTCACTTAACCTACTAAACTTGCCGGCCAAACAGCTTAAAGGAACAGCTGATGTAAGTCAACAGTTTTTAATCATATGGCAGGCCCCTTAGCGGCGTTATTTACGCTGTCTGGAATGCAAAAACTTTGAATGTAGGATACTGTGCAGTCGGAGCCTTGCAGTATGTAGGAAACATATGACTGGGTATGATGAAATGTAATTATGCCGGATTGATGACATCTGTTAACCAATGCAGCTAGAAATTTGAAATGTATTTCTCAGTAGGAGGTGGCGAATAATAAAATAAAAAACCTAGCTTCTACCCTAAAAGTCGTGGAAGGTTTAAATTTGAAATGTTCATTGAGAGGTGGTGAGTAAGGTCTTACTGTGTAAGAAAACAACGAAGGAGGCCTCTCTGATCAGTTCTGGAAGAGCCCTAGGACTAACTTCTTCCCTTATAGTCCTAGAATGTTGAAATTTGAAATGTAACCTCAGTGGGAGTTGACAAATAATAAAATCAAGAATTTTTATGAGAACGCAGCAACGCGCGTTGGGCCAGCTAGTTTTATATAAGATGAGAATTTATATTGTTATGGATTCTATCTCTAGAATAATGCTGGCAACACTTCCAAATTAACACTTGCACTTTATAAACACAAATTATTGTCATCTCGAACTAATCAGTAATATCACACAAAAGAAATCAATCAGAATCAGAATCGATCATGTTCAACTAATAAAGAATTGGTAATATCACTACACAAAAATCAATCACTTACTGTTAAAAGGCTGATCAAATATCAAATAAACTGTTCTATAAACTGTCCAATAATTCAAGGAGAAGCGTCTAAAACATAACAGTTGAAACACTACAAGCACTTGCGAGTCACTGTATAAACTGTTAAAGAAGACTGGATAATAATCTGTTACAATATACTGCTTTATCATTTAACACATTAAACTTTCATATAACTCAGTTTGTATTACCGCTCACTGGTAATCTGGTTTGTATGAGCAGAAACTGTCACTGTCACTTTATCACATTAGCGTTTGAATCACAACTGACTGACGTTTACAAGAGCTTCTGCTCTTTATACATTTCTTGTAATCCAGAAAAAATGAGAAGGTTCTATATCCTTCTATCAAATTCTAAACTAAACAGAAAGAACATTCTTCATTCATCAAGGCCATTTTAATTGCCAAGATAAAAATATAAGAATATTCTAAAAATGTCCCGATAAACCACAAGGCGAGGAGAGTATGTGGGGAACAGCAAACAAAACACGCCACTTATTTCAACTAGAAGGCGATTATTGATACAGCAGTAATTAAGCTGAAAATCACTATTCCTTCTTTCTTGCCTTGTCCATAACAATATTATATTTTTCTAGAAAAATAAGAAGTTTTGACCTGAAACACTTCCTCAAATACATCAATTTTATTGAATCAATCTATACTCTGGGTACCTAGGCACCTCACAAAGAAAGAACCTGATCAAATTCACAAGATCTTTCGACTATCACGCCATCTTAATTAAGATGTCACGAACAAAAGATCTCATAAATGTGAGTGAATAATCATCATTCAAAATTACTGCAATGTCGTAATTTATACTAATAAGTTAAAACGAGGTAGGCCTACCCCACTTATAGCATTTTATATTAAATAAATAACTTTATATTCTTCATTTTTTTAAAGTTGATAAACTCCCTCTACCAACTGTTAAATTATTTCTTGGCAACATATTACATTTATTTTTTATCCATATGCATTGACGTTTTCCAATCTAATTAATTTGTGACTCCATAAAATTTTTTCATGTCTAGCATTCTTATTCATGTGTTTTAATTCTCAGATCTGATTCTATATTTTTTTTAAATTAGGTCTACATTCAAACTTTAAACATTTACTGCCCATAAATCTTTGAGGCCTCAAGCTGAAAGGAAACACGTTCAACAGAGTCCCCTATTATATTTTATTATCATTTTCAGTAGGCTATTGAATAGCAATATAACATTATATTGTCATAATATATTTTATAACAATATAAAATATGCCAAGTATTAAATAACAATAAATTCTAGCTTGTTATTCAGACACAAATTGTCGACAAAATAAGACATAGGCTACCTTATAGAATTTAATTGCTTAAACCATGAATACCATCCATTTTCATAATAAGCCTGAACTACGGCGCGATCAACTCAGCAAACCGTGGAAGATAAGAGAGCCAGCTGGGCTTGCTACAGACTGGAAATTCAACACCAAATTAGCCTTCCCGAACGATAAACAATGCAAGGAAATCTCCGATTGAGTGAGTAAACGACTAGAGTTGTGATGAAACTTTGTTCATCAATTAAGACTAACTGGTCATTAATAATGTCGATCAATTGAAACAATGAGCCTCGAATATGGTAATGGATGCTGCAGCTCAAAGACTTTTAGGTTGAATGATGTGCTTCGCTTCAATGCAGACATTCAAGTTCTTCAATTCAGCAGCATTGACCTTCATTTGGAATGGAGCTTTTGCTCTTCTGCCCAAAATAATTAGAACGAAAATACTTTTTGTTCTCTCAATTTTGAGATTCTACTTGAGAAGACGTCAATTAGATGAACTAAATATTGCGTGAATTCAATCTATCTATTGTATTCAAGTGCCTGTGTGAACATTTTAGTGCCTATGAACGCGTTCATAAAATATAAGGAACATCAACATTCATTGCAACTACTATCATTAATTATTTAGGTAATTATTGAGTATCCAAACTTTTCGATTTTTCCAACAATTTTTTTTTTGTGACATCTACACACCCCATGAAGCAATAATCCGTTGAAATTTTTTGGGGGTCGCGTTTTTTTCACACAAAAATTTAAATTTTCGAAAAATTTTTTTTTTATGAAAATTTAATTTTTCATTTGAAAAATTCATAATTTGCAAACATATTATGAACTACAAACCATAAAACGATATAAATCAAATGAATAATAACATATCCAGAGAAAACTAAGCTTACTAACCTTTCAATACTTTGGTGGAATGAATACCAGTCAACCACTGTTGTTGTCGAAATTCCCAGCTCTTCACAAATAAATGTTTGTCGGGGTGGCTTTAGATGCAAAAGTATTGACACCAAATTGAAATATTTTTCTATTGGGAGTCTACAATTGTCCAAGAATGAGCCCACCCTTGCCGAGCCAGTAAACCCACAAACCGCGGCCTGTCGTACTTTTTTTGACAGCAAAATTGAAGATTCGACTTATTAACAACTAATTCTGCACCACACTTCAAACACACTGTAATCTCTTTAAAAATATCATGCCTGAACAAAAATTCGATCACCTCCTTTTTGCTAAGGCGTACTGATTCTAAAAATTTGAGGCGTTTCACGTAATGAATAAATTGAAACAATCATCTCTAACAATAACCGTCGATCTGACCAAAAACACAAATTATAGCATTTCAAAGAAAACATATGTTTTCGAACTATTATAATTTTAGATTGGTTGGTTAATTAACCTACTTTTCAGTTGCTCAAATCTACCAGTTGACCGACCAAAGAAAACTAGATGATTCCACCTAACCAAACCTAACCTAACCTTGCCTAGTCTGGCAGTGTTACACAATATATGCTTTACTTCTTTCATAAAGTTTCGTTTTCGTAAAGTTTGTTTTGGTCTGTCAACTGGAAACGCAACACATATGGTATAATATTTGACAGATGGAAGTATTCATACGCGGAAGAAAAATAGTTCCATCAGAAAACTCTAATTTAAATGCCAAATAAGCGTTGCCCCCGCAAAATATCAGTGTATTATTACTTACTATTGTGTTTTGAGTGTGTAGGGAAAAAATTGTTGAAAAATTCGAAAAGTTTGGATACTCAATAAATACCATTATTTATTACCGGTATGTAAATTCAAGCATTTTTTGTGCCTTTGAAAATTAGTGTTTAAAACACTTTTATCAAATCCAAGGAACATCAATATTATAATGTGACAATTATTATTAACATTTGATACTGTATTCATTACAATTTGATTATCATTAAAAATGTATAATAACTACAGTATTTTAATTATTCGAATAGTGTAGTCTGAGTTGTAATATTCATGGTAACTTGTCCTAAACAAGAGGTTATCTCTTCCTATACTTTAGACAGAATCCATACAGTACATATAGCACCTACACACCGAAAGAACCAATAAAAATACACAAATAACCATATCTGATTCATGATTACACATACCACATAGGCCTACACCCCTACACACAGATACGCAGCCAAGAATTTGTTAAGCAGGGCTCCAAACAGATTGATTCTCAGACCAAAGGGTGGGAATAGTGGAGTGAGGTGGGAGGTGTGATATAGGAGGTGACTTAACTTTTTTGAAAAATTCTTACTTGACAAATGCTACCAAGCATTGCTTGATTATGAAGTGCTTATTTGATGGTGTATATTGGAATAATAAGCAGCATTTTTTATTACTGATGACAATAAAGGATCAGAATATCCTAGACTATTGTATTGAGGTTTTCTGGGGTTGTGGCAGCCAGAAGGGGCCGCGCTACCTGTCCACTGGGTATTTTTCCATAAAGGTTTAAAAGGTCCCTACGATTTCTCTTCACTACTCTACTCCATTGTTCTTGGATTCCGCTCGACTTCACTCATCCTTAGTGGACCCTTCTCCTATACTGAGGGCACTTTTAGTTAGTGGTGAGCACTATACTTGAATAGATATAACTTTCGTATTGGTGTAGCACGTATAAGATAGGGAATACAACATATTTCGATTTGTAAGTTACATATTAAACTAACCTAACCTAACCTAACCTGATTATTATTACAAATAATTATTTCTAATTTGAGCTGTTAATAAAAAAGTAAGTGGTCTGAGTGTTTCTAAATTTGCAATTTATATGTACGCTAATCTATTCGCTGAAATCTGTGATGTTTTCCATGACGAAATACTTAATAAACGATCTAATATTGAAACTGACACTGTATTTCACTTTTAAATAATGTTTTACTCACATATATTGGAGATGCTTGAGGAATGCATTTCACTTCTGAAAAGAAGCTTCGTCAGCCTGCCGCCAGGGGTCATGCTTTGTTGAGGTTAGGATGAGCAGCCATTATGTATTTGAAAAATGCGTTTGATTTGAATTGTGTTTGGTCGTTGAGTAAGTTTGTTCTATCTTGTTTATGGTGTTTGAATATTTCATATTGTTCCAGTGTATTTAGTTTGTGGCTTTTTTGGAATATGTGTAGAATTTCCAAGTCAGTTTGGATGTTATTGTGTGACTGCCCAGTGTTGATTAAGTGATCTGCAAATGTTGAGTCAGAGTTGGAATGTAGTGCTTTGATGTGCTCTTTATATCTTATGTTGAATGATCTGCCTGTTTGTCCTATGTAGTACTTGGGGCATGTGTTGCATTTGAGCTTATATATGCCTGGTTTGTTGAATTTGTGAATTGTGCTGTTTGTTAGGTGAGCTGGTTTTTGTTAGATCTGGTGTTTCAGGTTGTTTGTTGTTCTGAATGCTGTGTTAAATCCGGATTTTTGGAAGATGTAAGCTATTTTGTGCGATTTTTTGTTGAGATATGTGAGTGTGACAAATCTGTTTTGGTTTGCAGGTTTTGGATTTTTATTTTTCATTTTATTCATGATTTTGTCTACTAGATTGGTGTTGTATCCGTTTTGTTGTGCTAAATATTTGATTGTATTGATTTCGTCTTTGTAGTCAGCTTGTAATAGTGGAACATTAAGGAGTCTATGGATCATGGAGTTGAAAGCAGCAAGTTTGTGTTGATTTGGGTGGTTGGATGAGTTGTGAATGAGTGTGTCTGTGAGAGTCGGTTTTCTGTAGATTTTGAATTTGTGCTTGTTATTTAGTTTTTTGATAGTGAGATCTAAGAAGTTCAAGGTGTAGTCTCTGTTTCATATTCTGCTGTGAATTGTAAGTTTTATGGGTTTTGTTCAATTGTGTTAGGGGAGTTGTTCACACTGTCTTTGGTTTCCATTGTAAAGTACAATAATGTCATCAACGTAGCGGTGCCAGTAAATAATTTTGTTTCAGTGTTTGGTGTTTTTTAGTATTTTAGTATTCTCTATGTGCTGTAAAAATATTTCTGCTAGGATGCTGGAGATTGGGGATCCCATTGGTAGTCCTTCTGGTTGGGTGTAATACTTGTTATTGTGGGCGAAGTAGTTTTGTGATGTGATGATTTTTAATGTCTCAATTAGTTCTTTTGTGTGTTCAGGTGGGTTGTTTTGTGCTTTGAGTATGTTCTCTATTATGGAAATGGTTTCAGTTACAGGAATGTTTGTATACAGGTTTTTTATGTCAAATGATGCTATAGTGTGGAATTATGTGGGATGTGTGTATTTTTTATTTTGTTTATGAGGTCTGTGCTGTTCTTTATATGAGATGGATGATTGATATCAATGGGTAAGTAAACTTGCTTAAAACTAAACTTAATTCCTACTTATGCTAGAATACAAGTAAAATTACCTAACAAAGCTGCCAAAATTACCCAGAAAAAAGTACAAACAATTTACATGAAAGAATCAGTAAGACAGTTATATAACAAAAAAGACAAAATCAATCAAGAACTCTACAAACTTCATCTCAGAATAGCTTACAACCACAACAATCATGTCATCATGAACCTAATTCAGAATACTAATTCCTGGGTGGAGCACAACCCACATAGCACAAAATATCCTCAGGATATCCTGACCAGTTCCCATATGTCCCATAAAGATCCCGGGATATTGGAATGTCACTGGGATCTCTGAAGGATATTACATATGGGATATGATATCCTG
Source organism: Conomelus anceps (assembly GCA_948455865.1). Classification (NCBI taxonomy): domain Eukaryota; kingdom Metazoa; phylum Arthropoda; class Insecta; order Hemiptera; family Delphacidae; genus Conomelus; species Conomelus anceps. The sequence goes on from OX418219.1 coordinate 38,878,716, forward strand.
GGGATACCCCAGGATATCACATACTGGGGTGGTATAACCCAGGGAGATCCCAGGATATCACATACTGGGATGATAAATCCTGGGGATATCCCAGAATATCACATGCTGGGATGATATATCCCAGGGAGATCCCAGGATTTTATATAATGGGATGATATGACCTTATCCTACCGCAATCTGTTGGAAGTTCTGGTAACTACCATCACATTGTATCAATTGATATGCAATTTCACAATGTTTATTAAATATCCCTTGTAATATTTAAAGTATAAATATTTTAACTAACAAAGTTGATAATTTTCCTATTCTTGGAGTATTTAAAGACACTTTTTCTATGATCCTAGAATCCTCCAGCCTAGAATAACAGACCAAAGTTACCAAATTTTGTACCTCTCACTAGGATTTTTGTAGCTGTTAGATGGGGGTGTCACTAATGCACAAACTATTCAATTTACTTTAATCATTTACCTTAATAAAGTATCAAATCTCAGCTGTTGATTAAGATCACAGTGTAGAAACTGTTTTTACCAGCTTAATATCACAACTCTAATAATAATAGGATAGGGAAAGGATATCCCATACATATCCTCAGGATCTCCTCTGTGGGATTTGGACAGCTTTTCCCTTATCCCTAGGATGTCCCTGGGTTTTATTTGGGATATTCTTTCTGGGATATCCTTGTAAACTCAAAGTGGGATATTTTAGGAATATTCTGAAGATATACACTAGAAAATCTTGGGGTGGGATATTTCATCCCCAGGATATCCCATGCATATCCCCTGGATCTCCTTTGTGGGATTTGGGCAGACATTCATTTATCCCTATGATATCCCTGGGATTTATTTAGGATATAATGGGATATCCAGAGGATATTCTGTCTGGGATATCCCTGGAAACTTAAAGTGGGATATTCTAGGAATATTCTGAGGATATCCACTAGAAAATCCCATGGTGGGATATTTCATCCCCAGGACATCCTATGCATATCCCCTGGATATCCTTCACGGGATTTGGGCGGACATTCAGTTATCCCTAGGATGTCCCTGGGGCTTATTTAGGATATGATGGGATGTCCTGAGGATATTCTCAATATTCTTGTGGGATATTCTTGGGATATCTTGAGGACATCCTTGTGCTGTGTGGGAAATTGAGAAAAATTCATGAAAAACATAATCTCAAAATCCAAAACCTCCAACCAAAACAGAAACTGATATTAACTTCCCACAAATTCCACGAAAGGACAGTAAACCTTACACAGATACAATTCACTCCTACAGAAAAGAATCTCCTCAACAAAGGACTAAAATATAACCTACCTTTCACACAAAAATTCAACACCATGGTGAGACAAGCTATAGACTCTGAAACCAATATTCAAAAAACAATAGCAGAAGAACAAGATAACCTAAGACATGATGTTTTAAAAATCATCAAAACACCGAAATACATACAACAAAATTACACCTCTGAAATCTAGACAGCTCAATCACTACAACAAAAAGCAGAACTACACAACCTAACTTACACCAAATCAGACAAAGGCAATAGCACAGTCATAATCCACACTGATGATTTGAACAGGAAAGTAGATGAATTCATACACTACAACAACATCCAACAAATTCAAAGAGACACAACACCCAAATTCCAGAGCACAATTAAAAAAATTATAAATAAAACAAAACACCTCTTTAATGAAACAGACAAACAATAGGCCTATATGAAGCAAATTCACCCTTCTGCACCAACTCTTCAAGCCCTACCTAAAATACACAAAGAAAGCACACCAATCAGACCCATCATAAATTACAGAAAAGCACCAGGATACAAATTAGCCAAACAGATAGATACTCAACTACGCAGACTCATTAATATCAATCATCCATCTCATATAAAGAACAGCACAGACCTCATAAACAAAATAAAAAATACACACATCCCACATAATTCCACACTATAGCATCATTTGACATAAAAAACCTGTATACAAACATTCCTGTAACTGAAACCATTTCCATAATAGAGAACATACTCAAAGCACAAAACAACCCACCTGAACACACAACTAATTGAGACATTAAAAATCATCACATCACAAAACTACTTCGCCCACAATAACAAGTATTACACCCAACCAGAAGGACTACCAATGGGATCCCCAATCTCCAGCATCCTAGCAGAAATATTTTTACAGCACATAGAGAATACTAAAATACTAAAAAACACCAAACACTGAAACAAAATTATTTACTGGCACCGCTATGTTGATGACATTATTGTACTTTACAATGGAAACCATAAAGACAGTGTGAACAACTCCCCTAACACAATTGAACAAAACCCATAAAACTTACAATTCACAGCAGAATATGAAACAGACTACACCTTGAACTTCTTAGATCTCACTATCAAAAAACTAAATAACAAGCACAAATTCAAAATCTACAGAAAACCGACTCTCACAGACACACTCATTCACAACTCATCCAACCACCCAAATCAACACAAACTTGCTGCTTTCAACTCCATGATCCATAGACTCCTTAATGTTCCACTATCACAAGCTGACCACAAAGAAGAAATCAATACAATCAGATATTTAGCACAACAAAACGGATACAACACCAATCTAGTAGACAAAATCATGAATAAAATGAAAAATAAAAATCCAAAACCTGCAAACCAAAACAGATTTGTCACACTCACATATCTCAACAAAAAATCACACAAAATAGCTTACATCTTCCAAAAATCCGGATTTAACACAGCATTCAGAACAACAAACAACCTGAAACACCAGATCTAACAAAAACCAGCTCACCTAACAAACAGCACAATTCACAAATTCAACAAACCAGGCATATATAAGCTCAAATGCAACACATGCCCCAAGTACTACATAGGACAAACAGGCAGATCATTCAACATAAGATATAAAGAGCACATCAAAGCACTACATTCCAACTCTGACTCAACATTTGCAGATCACTTAATCAACACTGGGCACTCACACAATAACATCCAAACTGACTTGGAAATTCTACACACATTCCAAAAAAGCCACAAACTAAATACACTGGAACAATATGAAATATTCAAACACCATAAACAAGATAGAACAAACTTACTCAACGATCAAACACAATTCAAATCAAACGCAATTTTCAAACACATAATGGCCGCTCATCCTAACCTCAACAAAGCATGACCCCTGGCGGCAGGCTGACGAAGCTTCTTTTCAGAAGTGAAATGCATTCCTCAAGCATCTCCAATATATGTGAGTGAAACATCATTTAAAAGTGAAATACAGTGTCAGTTTTAATATTAGACTATTCGCTGAGCTGCAAAAGTGCCCTTAGACCATCAGAGTGGTCCACCAATACTGTCTTCCTTGTGGGAAAACTGTCATTCAATAACAATAGGCGACCAAAAGGTTGAAGTTCTACAACAATAGGCGGTCGCAGAGGGTGTAGCAAAACATCTACCTGTCCGTTTATTGTTGTTGGTGGTACCTTGTGACTGCTTTTACTCATTTTCTGTACTTAATACAGATGCCAGGTAACTACCAATAATTTATTATTACCATTTTTATTTCAAAAAACTTGTTCTCCAATGATATTATTACAAATGCAAAACATGCAGATGTTTATGCCACTTTTTCTATGTACATTGCTTCCAGTAATCGACAAATGTGACTTAAAGCAATTGTATATTGAGTCTGTGTTCCCTTGCTCTCCTTGAATGTCTCCTTCACTTCTATCTGTCAGATCTTCATCTCTCACACTCAATCAAGAATCTTGCAGTATGTTCTGGATTTGGTTCTACTATATTCGATTACCTTCCATGGCCTTCTCAAAACATCTGGTGACTTCCAGTACTTATGGGATTACCTTGATATCTATATATATAAAAATGAATGTCTGTCTTATCATGTGCAAAATGCGTACCTGCGTTTTGCCGTGACAGCCCGGGTGTCGCTCCCGGCCGGCTAGCGTCAGTCGGCGTGATGGCAGGGTAAGGTACGGGGACCTGACTTCGATTACGTGATTCCGACTGTCCGTGTCCTCTTGTCAGTGGTTGAAATAGACGATTCCGCGGGTACCTAATTCGCCCAGATCGTCGCGTCTTGGCTGGAGAGGAGGCCGTTCAGCCGGGAATCTGGACCCTGCCGCTCCCTAGGGGGCAAGCGTCCGTTTCCCCTGCCGGAACGAGGAAATAGGATTTTGGGGATAGGAAAGGAAGGCCGAAACAATAATATCCCTGCCCCTCAGGAGGAGGGAGAGAGGAGGCTGTTCAGCCGGGAATCTAGACCCTGCCGCCTCCCTAAGGGGGCAAGTGTCCGTTTCCCCTGCCGGAACGAGGAAATAGGATTTCGGGGATAGGAAAGGAAGGCCAAAACAATAATATCCCTGCCCCTGAGGAGGAGGGAGAGAGGAGGCCGTTCAGCCGGGAATCTAGACCCTGCCACCTCCCTAAGGGGGCAAGTGTCCGTTTCCCCTGCCGGAACAAGGAAATAGGATTTTGGGGATAGGAAAGGTTTCCTGTTAGAACAACCGCATCCCTGCCACTTTCCAAAGGGGGCCGGGACCGTTCCCCTAACAGTGAAGGATGGCCGGGGAGGGACGTGCCCCGCTCTTCTCGAGCTGGCCTGAACTCCCCTGCCGGGATTTGAGGTGACGGGTCGGATGCCCAGGTACACCCCTGCCAATTTCCAAAAAGGGGCAGGAATAGTTTTGGGCCCACGTCCCGGGGTTAATAGGTGTATAGGTTGTCGACCGGTTCGGACAGGTACAGCCCACGCGACGTAGCCGCGGGTGGGAGATTTCTTAGTCCTTGCCGGTCGGGGTGAGAAGGATACGACTTAACGACGGCTATGAGCTGGTACACCCCTGCCAATTTCCAAAAAGGGGCCGGAATAGCTTAGCCTTAGCCGCCGGGGTTAGAAGGATACGACTTAACGACGGCTATGAGCTGGTACACCCCTGCCAATTTCCAAAAAGGGGCAGGAATAGCTTAGCCTTAGCCGCCGGGGTTAGGGAGAAGAGGAGCTGTGGAGCTGGGTAAATAGCGGTGGAGGTATGAGGTTATGGTATGGGAAGGTGACGGGCAGAAGTAGGAAAGCCTCTGCCCCCACGGGTATGGGAGGGGGGTATTGGGAATAAGGATAAGAATAAAAGGTAGAAATTCGTACTACGTACCGTTCCGCACTTCTCGTTGAGAACCGCATGTACTCGCTGTGAGCAACGCCCGTGAATCGCGACCGCGTTCACCAAACACCCCTACGGGGTAGTAGCCTAAGTAGATAGCTTTCGACTACACGAGACGACCTCGGTCAAGCACCAACTGCTCCAACTCTAGGAACTGGCTGCTATGACACCTGAGACACTACTCCTCGACTTCTCGTCGACTCGACGGCCTTCCCCGAAAAATAATGGGGGAAACCAGTGGGGGAAGGTGGAGAGAAGGGTATGCGCACCCAGTACACTCCACTGGTCAAATTTGTTATCTCCGTTACTGGCTGTAGAGAGATAACCGAGCGTCAATTAGCTCCCTTTTCCTCGTCGCGAACTTGCTTCGTGACACACTCGTCCTACCCGGGGTGGGGGGGGGAGGAGGAAAAAGAAAGAAAAGGAAAAAGCCGAAGTCTTTTGACCCCTGCCTAAGAAGGAAGGAAAAAGAAAGAAAAGGAATGAGCCGAAGTCTATCGACCCCTGCCCTAGGAAGAAGAATTATAAAAAGGGGGGGGGGGAAGGAAAGTGAAGGCCGAAATATAAATACCTCTGCCCCAAGGAAGGAATAAATATAAAAGGGGGGGGAAGGAAAGTGAAGGCCGAAATATAAATACCTCTGCCCCAAGGAAGGAATAACTAAAAAAAAGGGGGGGGGGAAGGAAAGTGAAGGCCGAAGTATAAATACCTCTGCCCCAAGGAAGGAATAATAGGATAGGGTAGGGTAGGACATAGTAGGGGCCGTGGCCTGCACCACTGCCCAATAGGGTGTTATCCGTGGGACAACACCCCTCAATCGTGAGTCTTCACCCACACACGGCGTCCATCAGGCAGCCTTATTCGCACCCTCGGACGGCCAGCCCGGTGCCTGCGTCCGACCTTGTAAGATTGGCGGACCAACTTCCGGATACGCGTGGGTGGTGTGGGAGGGACATTCCCGACGTCCTCTGACTCTGCCTCTAGCTCCATCACCTTACAGATGGGCGTGTGGGGTGCCTCCGCCGTATCCGACCGCTCGATGACGAGGGAGGGGATGAATGGCATCTCCTCCTCCTCCTCCTCATCCGGATAATACGCGGGTGACAGGGAAAAATCCCCACCCCCGCCCTCCAACAAGGCGTCCTCCTCGTCCGTGGGGACTACGACATCCGGCTCCGAGACTATGTCGATCTTTCCGACCTTACTGGCCAGATCGATCACGTCTCGGGGCTCTTGGTCCGTGGAGGCGGCCCGGTCGGGTACCCGGGGAGACTCGGGTACCCTCCACCACCTAGGCCTCACCAGGGTGGGGTATGTGTCGTGGATAGATTCCACCATGGTATCGACGTCAAGCGTCGTTACCACGAAATCATGCCGCAGGAAGGCGTCCATCATATGTGCGATAACGCGCTCCGCCTTCCACCGCAGCAAGTCTTTTTCGTCGCACCCGTACCGGATTGACTCCAGAGGGCGGTCCTTACGCGTTTTTTTCAAAACCACGTAGTATGCTACCCGCCGATACAGCTCCGCCATTTCGGAGACATCTATTACCCCCAAGGGGTCAAACAGGTGGAGACACGAGGCGGCTGAGTCGACCACCGCAACTGCCGTCAAGTCTCCTACCTTTATGGGCACGGCCCAGAGCATCCCCCTGCGAAGCCGGGAGAGCGGGCCGCGTAATCTAGGGAGGGGTACTCCCCAGTGCCTAGTTTTTAGGCTCATAAATGGCACATAGCGTCCAGGATCTGTCCGGGATCGGGCCTCGACCTGGCCCAAATACGAATCGAGGAATCCCAAGCGTTTGGTAGGCATGGCGTGATGAATATAATTTTATTGTGCACTTTAACAAGACTGAACAAATAATAACTGGGACTAAGATTAATCGTTGATGGTTCAAGTACATCGAAGGACAACTCGATAAGAGTTATCATACCGTTTGGAAGGTAAAGCGATAAGTTTCCGAAATTAACTTTTCAATAAAGTTCTACCTCCTTATCTTATCATCGATGGTACCTTCTTAGCATCCAACCCTTCTGATTGAAAGCTACGACTTTTCATAACTTTGAATCTGAATCGAATTATTATTATTATCCCATAATTTATTCACTCTTCGGTGATGATATAACAATGAATAGCTCATACATTTGTTACCCAACATCCCGATTTATTCATTAACTTTGAATAAACCCCTTTTTTTTTGTAGCCTCAGATACCTCCTTTCAGCTAACAAACCGTAATCGCTCCTTTTAGCTATTTTTGAATAAATTACCAACTCGTAATCTTATTCCATTCAACAAATACTTCGTGTATTCGTTACAGCACAACTTGAATTATTTGTCCAACGTAAATAATTCAATTCCCATTCACAGGGGTGCTTATCGGCTGATAAGCGTAACAGCTTACTTCGCCTCTCTAATTCGATTAATCTTTACTAATTAATCCGTCCCCACGCTGTTATCATAATAAATACTTCACGTATTTATTTTACAGCGTTTTCGAATCATTTATTCCAATATAAATAATTCATCATCCATATCTATGGATATTTTCCAGCTAATAAACGCCAGTAGTTTATTTAACCTTCCGAAATTAATCACTACCTCGTAATTGAATTTCTGCCAACGTTAGGGAACTACAAATACTTTGTGCATTCACTGTACGACGTCTCGAATTATTCATTCTAATATAAATAACTCGTCATCCACATCGATGGATATTATCCAGTTAATAAACACCAGTAGTTTATTTAACTTTTCGAAATTAATCACTACCTCGCAATTGAATTTCTGCCGATGTTAGGGAATTAATAAATACTTTGTGTATTTATTGTCTAACGCCTTGAATTATTTATTCTAACATAAATAACTCTTCTTCGTTCGGAGGTGTTTATCTGTCATCTCACGCCATGCTTTTATATTGTTTTTTTTATAACACCTCTGAACTTCCCTGGGCGCCAACCCAAGGTAATCAGTTAAGATTAGGCTTGAGTACGTTACAAAGGGCAGTCGCCCTCTACTCCTCCCTCCTCGTCTTCCAGCGAGGGGGAAAGTACTTTCACGTCCTTCGCGTGGACCGTTATAAATTTCCCTCCCTTCGTTCTCAGCTGTACGACAGAGGGGCTTAGCATCTTGTCGACCTCATAGGGCCCTGAGAATTTAGGCGCTAATTTGGCCGCAAATTTATTGACGCCAGACGACAAATGGTGCTCGTGTCTGAATACCAATTGGCCCGGTATGACGGTCAACGGGCGCCTTCTTAGGTTATAATACCTTCTTGTGTTATTATAAGCCTCGTTCAAATTATCAACAACTACCTTTCGGTATTACTGCTAGGCACTCCTTTTCGGTTGTGGTATACCTAGTTTCAGGTCCCTTCAACCCACGACTCGCGTACGCGATCACTTTCTCCTCCCCCTCAATTTCTTGGGTGAGGACGGCGCCTAGCCCACAATCGGAAGCATCCGTTTGTAACGTGAACGGAAGTTCAAAATGCGAGTACGTCAATACCGGTGAACTTGTGAGAGCAGTTTTAATTTTATTAAACGCCTCTTCTTGTTCTTCCTCCCATCGCCACTTCGTCCCTGCCTTCAGTAACTTATGAAGGGGGGCTGCTAGATCGGCGAAATTTTGAACGAAACGCCGATACCACGACGCTAAACCGAGAAAACTCCGGAGAGTCCGAATTCGTTTAGGGGTAGGGAATTCCGCGACTGCCCTAATTGTTTCTGGGTCAGTCTGTAACCCTTGTTCAGTCACAATATGACCCAAATAGCGTAATTTGGACTTCAGGAACTGACACTTCTCTGGATTAATAACCAGGCCGGCCTCTCTTAGCCTCAGAAAAACCTCTCTCAGGTTTTCTATATGCGCTTCCAGGGTCTCCCCAAGCACAATGACGTCGTCCAGGTAGGCGAACGCATGGGGTTCCAGTTTGGGGCCTATCACTCGGTCCAATAATCGTTGAAACGTCGCCCCTGCGGAGTGTAATCTGAACGGCATGACTCGGAATTGGAATAAGCCCCGTCCGGGTACGGTAAACGCCGTCAACGGCTTGCTAGTTTCCTCCAAAGGGACTTGCCAGTAACCGTTTTTCAGGTCTATTGACGAGATAAATCGTGTGTTACGCAATCTATCTAAAATAACCGTCATGTTGGGTAGAGGATACGCGTCTCTATGCGTAATCCCATTAATCTGCCTAAAATCAATGCAGAATCGGAGTTTCCCGTTAGGCTTTTTCACTAATACGATGGGAGAACTCCAGGGGCTGCTACTCGGTTCAATGACACGTTGATTTAACATGTCAGTGACTGCCTCGTCTATGACCTTCTGCATAGCGGGGTTCCGCGGGTACGGCCGTTGTCTGAACGGTTCCGCTCCTTCTTTCAATTTGACTCTGTGTTCCAATAGATGTGTGGAACCGGGAACGGACTGAAATTTACTCAGCTCTATCTCCAGAAATTTTTCGAAGTCGACTTCTTTAGTCACTTCCACGACTTGCTTCTGAATTTTAGAAGCAGGTAGTTGCATTCTCTTATGGAGAATATCGAGACTTGCTCTCATTAAAACCAAATGATTTAAACCTAAAATCATTTCCGGTTTCGATTCGTCGCATATTGTGACTCGCAAATATTGCTCTCTTCCGCATATATTTGCTGTCACTCTTAACTCCTTACTGACGGATAATTTCCCGCCGTTAATCAAGGAGAGTCGTTGGGTGACCATCCTTGGCCTAGCTTTCCCCACTGACGCGATTCTATGCGCCGTTCTCCGGGACACATAGGAGAACTCCGCCCCCGTATCTACTAGAGCATTAATCTCTATTCCATCAAGTTCTATACACATAAACATACGTGTTTCAATCTCCCTATGTCCCTCGCACCGGGTTTCGATAGGGGCTATGCCGGGTTTCGACTCCTGTCGGTTTGACGTTGGTTGTGGAGATTTCTTCTCTACCTCTACGCCAGTCGAGCACGGGACCCATTCCACTTCACGTGTATGGGTGCGAATATGGAACTCATTTTCACGCATGAATTGCATGCCAATTAATATTTCAGGTTTGAGTCCTTCCATCACCGTCGCAGTGAAAGGAAGTCGGACTCCGCCCAACATAACATTAGTTATGACTCGGCCGTCTAAACGTGCGGCCGTTCCATTCGCAAGGAGCGCCCGGTGACTGGCCGGCTCCTTACGTACGGGTCCCATACTCGCAAGACTGCTATAGGCTTCTGAGCTAATATAATTAGACTCGGCTCCCGTGTCTAATAAGGCCCGGTACGGTTTCCCCACGACCTCTACCATCACAAACAGACGTTTATCTAGTGGTGCCCCGCTCACCAACTCCAGTCGACTCGGTGACTGTACCACTGCGGTTCCCTTTACTTGACTGGATCGTTTGTTACACACACAATCCTTATGGGCTCTTTTACACTGGTTACAGTCAGTCCCTTCCGGACAGTGGGATCGCCAATGTCCCGGCTTTTTACACTGCCAACAGGTAGGCTTGGTGACCTCAGGGGTGGGTTTGACCCTGCCCTGGGCTACCTCCTCGTCTCCTCGAGGTTTCATCACCTTCCTCAGGTCTTCTACTTTCGAATTTCGCGCAATTTGACGCGATTGCTTCTCTTCTGCCTTGATTTGTTCGAATTGTCGCACGAGGCGCAACAAATCGTCGACATTATGTACGTCAGACAGGTGTACATACAATTTGTACCGGGGTAGAAGGTTTCGGTACAGTCGTTGTACTTGGTTTTCTTCTGTAAAACCGCCCCTTCTCCTCATCAGAGTTACTAACTCTTCAGTGAACTCGTCCACAAGTTCACCCTCTCTCTGTTTTCAAGCGAGGATCTGGTTATCAAGATCCTCCTCATACGTTGAGGGGTAATATCTCAACTTAAAATCGGCGATGAAATCGTTCCAACTTTTCCATCGTTCTCTCCGATTCCTCATCCAGAGAATCGGCTTCCCTGCCAGCATTTCGGGTAGAGCGACTAGTAACTGTTTGCCAGTAAACCCATATGCTAACTCTAATTCTCCCAGCCTCTCTATAAAGCTAGGGGCATCCCCGTGCCCGTCAAAGGAGAGCTTCCAGCTTCTCACTTTATCACATACCATTCCTGGATCCATCCAGGAGCCGGTATTCGTCGTAGTACGGTATTGTGTACGACTGATTCGTTCTGACGTGTTAGCCTGCTCATCTAACACGACATTTTCCGCACCCTCGTGACTGGCAGCATACCTACTGGTTCCTGCCCCGCCACTCGCGGTGCTTGGGTTGACTGCCTTCACCGTCATCTTACGATGGTGTTCGACGACCACTTTCCTCAATTCGGCCACCGTGCCTTGCGTGGGTAACCCGTAGCTGGCTGAGAGGTTCACTAAATCCTCCTTCAGCAATCGGTAAACCCACGACACTCTCGGGTCGGTCGACTCCTCTGCCGAAACTGCCTGACCCAGGTCGCTTTCGGAATCACCGTGTTCACTCATCCTAACCACTTTTTTGTCTACTTTACGTGACACTTTTTTGTCTAATTTTCCCGACACCTTTTTGTCTAATTTTCCTGACACTTTTTTGTCCCCGTTACGTGCCCCACGCGTGGGCGTCAGTTTATCATGTGCAAAATGCGTACCTGCGTTTTGCCGTGACAGCCCGGGTGTCGCTCCCGGCCAGCTAGCGTCAGTCGGCGTGATGGCAGGGTAAGGTACGGGGACCTGACTTCGATTACGTGATTCCGACTGTCCGTGTCCTCTTGTCAGTGGTTGAAATAGACGATTCCGCGGGTACCTAATTCGCCCAGATCGTCGCGTCTTGGCTGGAGAGGAGGCCGTTCAGCCGGGAATCTAGACCCTGCCGCTCCCTAGGGGGCAAGCGTCCGTTTCCCCTGCCGGAACGAGGAAATAGGATTTTGGGGATAGGAAAGGAAGGCCAAAACAATAATATCCCTGCCCCTGAGGAGGAGGGAGAGAGGAGGCCGTTCAGCCGGGAATCTAGACCCTGCCGCCTCCCTAAGGGGGCAAGTGTCCGTTTCCCCTGCCGGAACGAGGAAATAGGATTTCGGGGATAGGAAAGGAAGGCCGAAACAATAATATCCCTGCCCCTGAGGAGGAGGGAGAGAGGAGGCCGTTCAGCCGGGAATCTAGACCCTGCCACCTCCCTAAGGGGGCAAGTGTCCGTTTCCCCTGCCGGAACAAGGAAATAGGATTTTGGGGATAGGAAAGGTTTCCTGTTAGAACAACCGCGTCCCTGCCACTTTCCAAAGGGGGCCGGGACCGTTCCCCTAACAGTGAAGGATGGCCGGGGAGGGACGTGCCCCGCTCTTCTCGAGCTGGCCTGAACTCCCCTGCCGGGATTTGAGGTGACGGGTCGGATGCCCAGGTACACCCCTGCCAATTTCCAAAAAGGGGCAGGAATAGTTTTGGGCCCACGTCCCGGGGTTAATAGGTGTATAGGTTGTCGACCGGTTCGGACAGGTACAGCCCACGCGACGTAGCCGCGGGTGGGAGATTTCTTAGTCCTTGCCGGTCGGGGTGAGAAGGATACGACTTAACGACGGCTATGAGCTGGTACACCCCTGCCAATTTCCAAAAAGGGGCAGGAATAGCTTAGCCTTAGCCGCCGGGGTTAGGGAGAAGAGGAGCTGTGGAGCTGGGTAAATAGCGGTGGAGGTATGAGGTTATGGTATGGGAAGGTGACGGGCAGAAGTAGGAAAGCCTCTGCCCCCATGGGTATGGGAGGGAGGTATTGGGAATAAGGATAAGAATAAAAGGTAGAAATTCGTACTACGTACCGTTCCGCACTTCTCGTTGAGAACCGCGTGTACTCGCTGTGAGCAACGCCCGTGAATTGCGACCGCGTTCACCAAACACCCCTACGGGGTAGTAGCCTAAGTAGATAGCTTTCGACTACACGAGACGACCTCGGTCAAGCACCAACTGCTCCAACTCTAAGAACTGGCTGCTATGACACCTGAGACACTACTCCTCGACTTCTCATCGACTCGACGGCCTTCCCCGAAAAATAATGGGGGAAACCAGTGGGGGAAGGTGGAGAGAAGGGTATGCGCACCCAGTACACTCCACCGGTCAAATTTGTTATCTCCGTTACTGGCTGTAGAGAGATAACCGAGCGTCAATTAGCTCCCTTTTCCTCGTCGCGAACTTGCTTCGTGACAGTCTGTATGTATGTATGTATTTATGTATGTATTTATGTATGTTCCCTATAGACTTCAAAACCACTTGACAGATTGGCATGAAACTTTGGGAATATGTTGTGTGAATATTGAGGATGGTTTCTGACCATAAATTTTAATAGAAGAGCTAATAATTACTATTAATTAATCCAGTTTATAGACCTAACCTACTGAACTTGCCAGCCAAACAGCTTAAAGGAACAGCTGATAGAAGTCAACAGTTTTTAATCATATGGCAGGCCCCTTAGCGGCGTTATTTATGCTGGCTTTGAACAGCAAAAGACTTTGCACTCTGCTTGTAGGCTACCGTGCAGTCGGAGCCTTGCAATAAGTAGGAAACATACGACTGGGTATGATGAAATGTAATATTATGCCAGGTTGATGACATCTGTTAACCAATGAAGTGCTAGCTAGAAATTTGAAATGCAGCCTCAGTGGAAGGTGGCGAATAATAAAATACAAAACTAGCTTCTACCCTTATAGTCCTAGGTGGTTTAAATTTGAAATGTTTCTTCATTCAGAGGTGGTGATTAAGAATACAAAGAAGCCTCTATGATCAGCTGGAAGAGCCCTAAGACTAACTTATTTCCCAATTTGAAATGTAAACTCAGCGGGAGGTGGCGAATAATGAAATCAAGGAGAATTTTTATGAGAACGCAGCAACGCGCGTCGAGCCAGCTAGTACTCTATATAAGAAGTCCATGTAAACAAGTTCAGTTCAGTTGGTTGTTTGATCTCTTCAAGGTTCGTGCTTCTGTGACAGACTGGGTGACAGAAGATGATCCAGTGCCATTGGAATAAACAGTGCTTGAATCCAGTGGACCAGCAAAGATAAGTGTATACTATCTGTGCGGCTTATTGACAGTATAGGCATTATAGACATTGACATCAGTGGCGTAGCAAGGGGGGCCTATGGGGCCTGGGCCCCCCCCCCCCCCCCGAAATTTCAGAAATAAAAAATTCTCAAATAACTAATAGATAAGGACTTATTAAAGCCGAAGGGTTCTATCTGTTTTGTTGTATTATAACGAACAGATTACAGAAACCCTGTTTGTGTAATGGAATATAGCTACAGTTATAGTCAGATTAATGCATTTTTCAAACTTTCCTCAATATTTACTCATATAGAAACTTGTTAGGTGCTCAAATGGATAATTTTGATTTAAAATGAGCTACGAAATCGAATAAAACATGTTGGAAAACTGTGACTACCATAATTATTTATTTATTACATCAAATAAAATGCAATTTTCAAGTTTGAAGTGAATTAACTTTGTTAATTATTGATAAATCACCTTTTTGAATAAACTCATCTTGTAGGAAATTTAGTTTTGAAGTTAAAATTCAGTATAACCCACTAGCCTGAACGCACCCAAAGTTCATAAAATCGGGATTTTATAAATGAAAACACACAAATAAATGCAAGTTCTATGCAAGCGTGTAAAATCAGTGTGCTATATGATTCCGATTTCATGAACTTTGGGTTGGGTGCGTTTTATGCTAATGACATAAATTATATGAAACTTATAATAATTTGTATTAGTTTTGAGATTCAGTAATTACATAAGTTAAGTATGATTAGTTCCAATTCAAGGGTTTTGACTCAAAATAGTCACAGATATCAGTATATCAAACTTTATCATTTCAAACCTGGCCACCTAGGTTCTTGGGTAGTAATTTTTCAAAACTTTCTTTTGAACTTTAGAGCCTAACAAGTTGTCTAGATTAGCTTTTCACACCACAAAATTTAAAAAAAAATCCGGACCCTCCTATACCCCAGACCCCCTCTTGGTGAGCCCCCCCCCCCCCCCAACCGAAATTTGATCCTGGCTAAGCCACTGCCCACACCCCCCCCCCCCCCGAAATCTAATCCTGGCTACGCCACTGATTGACATGTGCTTATAGACATTGTGCTCACACATATCAAGTGATATTTGGGATTATCAAATAATGTATAAGACTAAATTTTGTAAGTGGAGTATATTATTTATTGTTCATCTTAAAAAAGAACTACAACATATGGAGCTGATCAACAAAACAAATTTTTAGCACCTTGAATCTTTTAGCACAAAAATGGCTTATTGAGACCAAATAGTTAATATAAAAATAAAGAATCAGAAGAAAAAAAATAATAATAATAAATAATGTAATGTTGAGTAGAATATGAAATGAGAATATGAAATATGAGCAACAACCTTTAAGTGAATGTTTTCTCCAGTGAGTCTTTATTTCGATCCAATAACAAACTCCCATCACTAAGACAGCTGATAATATTAATGATGAATACATCTGTGCTTAACACTACTTCTTCCATTCTTTACAGTTTCATCTAAGTTTGAAATCTTAATGGAGGTCTAATATTTCGGGACTGTCTAAGCTTTCTGTGGCAGTTGTTTGGCATATCTTGAGTATGTTGTTCGTCTCCGTTTGATTCTGCCATATCAGAAGTATGGATGAGATGCCATCTATTTCTTCTCAACTCTGTCCCATTTTGAAGTGTTATTATATATGACCGGGGCTGCTCAGCTTCACCTTTGACAATCCCATATGTACCCATATCTTTTATCCAGACTCGGTTTCCAACTTTCAAGGGTGGAAGCTTCTTTACACCTCTTCTATCATCAAAATTTTTCTTATTTCGAGCCTTTATCTCATTGTCACGGTTACGAAATGCTTCAACTTCATCTTTTTCAACCAGCTTGAAATTGTCCAAGCAAGGTAGGGTCGATCTCAGCTTGCGACCATACAGCAGCTCTGCTGGTGAAAGTCCTGATTCTAACTTTGTGCTTCTATAAGCCAGCAGACCCAGGTTTGGATCAGGACATTCTCTTAGCAATAGATACTGCATTTTCAGCCTCTCCATTGGATTGTGGGAAATGGGGGCTGCATGTGGAAGTTTTGAATCCATAATCTCGTGCAAAACTTCGAAACTCATCAGAGGTAAACTGAGTTCCTCCATCCGTCCTAATTTCCAAGGGAATTCCATGCCTGGCAAAGATATTTTTCATTCTTTCTATCACAGATGCAGAGGTGAGTGAATACAACTGGATCAGTTCTAAAAAACGGGAATAATAATCCTGGATGACTAGGTACCATTTTTGGTTGCACTTAAGTATATCTGCTCCCAGGTATGTCCATGGTTCCTTTGGCAAATTTGTTGTCATGAGAGGTTCCTTTCGCTGCTGCCGATTTTCAAGACAGACTACACAGTTTTCTACTGTAGCTTGGACATCTGTTGAGCAGCCTGGCCACCAGACAGATTCTTGTGCTCGTTTCCTGCATTTGACAATCCCTAAATGACCTTCATGTGTAGTCTTTCCAGTATTGTCTTCCTCATTGCCTTAGGTATGAACATTCTTCTTCCCTTCACAATCAGACCGTCTTCCAAAACCAATTCATGATGATACTTCCAAAAGGTTGAATTTCTCCTCCATTTATTTTCAGAAATGGATTTTATCAGTTCACGGCCTTCTGAGTCATCTGATTGGGCTTTCTTTATCTCCAGCAGTCGCTTGTCAGAGCATGGCAGAGCCTGTATAATGCTTTGTATGAACCGTTCCTCATTTGATGCTTCATTAGCATTGGATTCTTCAATAATGTTTGAGGTCTCAAGAATTCTTGATAGACAGTCTGCTGTATGATTATCTTTTCCGGGAATGTAGAGAACTTCATAATCAAAATTTTGCATTCACAATCTGAGGCTGGATTGCAGAAACGGTGTCTAAACATTGTCTATGATCAGACACTGGCTAAACACCGAATCGGCTTGCAAGAACGATGTTTAGAGGAACCATTGTCTAAACGATGTCTATCTCCATCAAGAAAGCCACCATTTTTAGATACTCGCCAGTAGGTTGTTTAAATCGTGTTTAACCTCATTTCTGGTTGTAGGTTGTAGGCTGTGTTGTGTGTTCTACATACATATATAGGGGTAGGGTCAAATTAATCTGTATTGACAGATACTTTGTATCGTTTCTGCAATCCATTATAAACCTTATCATCAACGGCAGGGATAATTGGATTTATAGATCCCTCAATTTATTTATATTAATGTGATTCATAATGTAATTTATATTAGTTGAAATATAAGTGAGACATATAAATCTAAACCAAGTAGTCGTCGGGGTGCGTGTAACATCTATCTTCAAATATTCCTACTACAAATTATAATAGATAAACCTTTGCAGGTGGGCATACATAAGCATGTGCCTATAGAATAAAGTTGAAGAAAAACGAGTGAATAATACGAGTATACTCTAATTAGTGCGGTATTCGTAGTTAAGTCTTCTCTCCTTAGTAAACATAGGTCGCCCGTATGGCCCGTAGAGTATACTCTCGACTCAGAGAGTGAATAAACATAGTACGGTACGCTCTGCTCCTTTGTGGACTAGGAAAAATCTGAGTTTACTACAGAGTTTACCCTCCACAGTTTTATTCACATGAATTTCGCCTTAGTTGTTACTAAGTTGAGCTATTGGGAAGTGATAGCCGAGTGCTGTAGCAGGTATCTGTTCAGTCAGAGATAAGCTACAAAACTCCTGGGCGCTCTTTGTAAGGGTGACCGATTGGATTGGTCAGCAAAAGATACTCTGTTCTCTGCTGTAAAATCACTTCCCGATGGTTCGGAACCCACCTAAAACTGTAGGTCCAACTCATCAATCACCATCATCCAATTCATTACCCACTCACAGGTCTCAGAACTATGTGGGCTTCATCCTCCAAAAATAATTATAGATGGGTTGATCAGAAGAAATATTTATTATTGGAAGAAGTCTATTCAAGTAAATAGATTTTATCTTGAATAATTTAGAATCAAAAAACGATTGTTAAGATTCCTAGGCTACCATGTCAAAAATTATCAACCTACTTTATTGTTAATATAAATTCCTAATGTTATTCTTCATATTTCAAATGCAGTTATCTTTAAACTAATTAAACATATTAGTGATCTTTCGATAATATTGTGCATGGTAACCAATTGAATACTATAATTTTGTTTTATACGCGAGCTGCACAAGACCAAATTAATTTTGCTACCCGACTACCTGACCTAATTATAGACTCAAATAATTCATTGAATTGAACCCTTGAATAGGGAGTTTTTCTGGTGAAGTGCAGGATGAATCCCAAAATACACTACCAATACCGTTTCAGTTTTTTGAAGAATCAAAATCCAACAGTCAACCAACAAACCAGAACCAAGGACATGCAATTTATTCATTTGTCCACTTGCTACTTATTATAATAATTTAATTTAGTCAACTCCAATATACTGGAATGACAAAATAAGTTTGAGATAAAATAGATTGGAGGGATATAGAATAGGCTAAATGATTAATTTTCTTGTAATGAACTTCAAATTGTTTGAGAAAAATTGAATGATAAACCGGGCTAGTCAGCTCAGACCCTACCTTGCAAAAATCTTAGTAACGACTATAGTAGTGAAGTCTTTACTTGGTTTTATTCACTCCAAATTGAGTAAACTGTCAAAAACCCTTAAATAAAGTCTTTACTCGTTTTTATTCACTTGGCCCATAATATTGATTTTTTAAACGATGTCTCAAGCTACTTACCCAATAATGCTTTATCGTCTCGTGCTGACACACCAGGAAAACTGGAATTAAAAATCTCTCGGATTCTCCCCCAAGCCAACTTTTTTTGTGCAGTTTCATAGCTAATTTATAGCTACGGTACTTTTTAGATTCGATTATAGGAAAGTTCTCACGCTAACCTTTTCTACTCTTTTCATCATTGCTGTCAACAGCCTCAAAACTCATTGTAAGAAAGGATGCAAGGACGATAAACAGTGGCGTAGCCAGGGGGGGGCCCATGGGGCCCGGGCCCCCCCCGAAATTTCAGAAATAAAAAATTCTCAAATAACTAATAGATAAGGACTTATTAAAGCCGAAGGGTTCTATATGTTTTGTTGTATTATAACGAACAGATTACAGAAACTCTGTTTGTGTAATGGAATATAGCTACAGTTATAGTCAGATTAATGCATTTTTCAAATTTTTCCTCAATATTTACTCATATAGAAACTTGTTAGGTGCTCAAATGGATAATTTTGATTTAAAATGAGCTACGAAATCGAATAAAACATGTTAGAAAACTGGGACTACCATAATTATTTATTTACTATATTAAATAAAATGCAATTTTCAAGTTTAGTTTTAGAAAATTTAGTTTTGAAATTAAAATTCAGTATAACCCACTAGCCTGAACGCACCTAAAGTTCATAAAATCGGGATTTTATAAATGAAAACACACAAATGTATGCAAGTTCTATGCAAGCGTGTAAATATGTGTCATAGTGTGTTACACACATAGCATGTGTCATAGTGTGTTACACACATAGCATGTGTCATAGTGTGCTATGATAAAAAAAATTCCAATTTCATGAACTTTGGGTTGGGTGCGTTTTAGGCTAATGACATAAATTTTTTAAACTTATAATAATAATCTAGTATTAATTTTGAGATTCAGTACATAAGTTAAGTATGATTAGTTCCAATTCAAGGGTTTTGACTCAAATTAGTCACATCTATCGGTATATCAAACTTTATCATTTCAAACCTGGCCACCTAGGTTCTTGGGTAGTAATTTTTCAAAACTATCATTTGAACTTTAGAGCCTAACAAGTTGTCTAGATTTGCTTTTCACACCACTAAATTTAAAAAAAATCCGGACCCTCCTATACCCCAGACCCCCCCTTGGTGAGCCCCCCCCCAAATTTGATCCTGTCTAAGCCACTGCCCACACCCCCCCTTGGTGCTTGGTGAGCCCCCCCCGAAATCTAATCCTGGCTACGCCACTGACGATAAAGTAACCTACTCTGGATTGAACGACTGAAGCTTGCACAAATTGGGCTACCTCAAAACTAAAATTTAGTTGATGATTGCCATAAACAGACCGCTCAATTCCTAAACCAGAACTTCAATTCTGAAGAATTATACATCAAATCATTGAACAGATAATAAAAAATGATACTATACATATTAATTTTTAAAGCTACTTATACCGTAATCAATACAATAATAAACCAAACCTAACTTTCCCAGAATCATGGCTTACGCTGTATAATAATTATTAGGGAGACAAAGATCAACCTGAAATAAATCAAAATATAATTTCAATTCACAATTCAGTGAATCTCCACAACACAAATTATAAGTGAAGGCAGTTATTATTAATCATTATGAATATTCGGAAATGAGATCCAGAATCCAGGCTCAGTAATTTCATATGAGCCGCCAGTTGCTGTTGAAAAGTTACAAGCCAATCAGAGAACAGCCACTGAGAGCCTCTACAATGTTGCCAAACGTCACCCGTAGTTTAGACACTGTCGACATAGACACCGGCTAGGAATCGTTTTAGCAAGCCGAAAGCAGTTCCTTTTTAGTCAGTGTCTAAGCCGACACTGTTTAGACATTGGTTGTAGACACCGTTTCTGCAATCCAGCCTAAATCTCTGTAGTCGAGCTGAGAGGTCTGAGATTGACTTTGTTCCCATTATTTGAACAAGAGGCTTATGATCCGTTTGAATCTGAAACCTCTTACCCAGAATGTAGCTAGAAAATTTCTCACAGGCCCATGTTATGCTGAGTGCCTCTTTTTCAATAATTGGAGCATACCTTGACTCTGTTTCTGTTACAGTTCGAGAAGCAAAGGCAAGTGGCCGCCATTTATTGTCCTGGAGTTGCTCAATTAACAGCTCCCAAACCATAGCCTGAGGCATCAGCTGTGATTCTAGTGTCCGCATTTCTGTTGTAGTTTGCTAACACTGGCCCATTTGCAATAGCCTCCTTCAACTCTTTGAATGCTCTAACTTGGGGCTCATCCCAAGTCCAGTCAGAATTTTTTTTAGAAGGCACCGGATTGGTGCTGTAAGTTCTGCCTGGTTCGGGATAAACTTCATCAGGTGGTTTATCATCCCTAGAAATTGACGGACTTCTGAGATAATTGTTGGACTTTTCATATCCAGAATGGCTTTTGTTTTATTAGGATCCACACTAACTCCATTCTCGGTGATCATGTGGCCAAGGAACACCACACTTTTTACTCCAAATTCACACTTGTTATGGTTCAGTGTAACACCATTATCTGACAAACTTTTCAACACCATTTTAACCCATTGATCATGCTCTTCCTCTGTTTTACCCACTATCAAAATATCATCTGCCTGATTTACTACTCCTGGAAGGTCGGCCAGCATTTGGCTCACCCGAAATTGAAATACTTCGGGTCCTGAACAGATTCCAAAGGGTAATCTTTTGAAGAAGTATCTTCCAAAAGGTGTGATGAAAGTAGTGATCTTGAATGAATCATTGTCAAGTGGTATCTGCCAGAAACCGTTGGCTGCATCTAATTTACTGAAGTATTTACCTCCCTCCAGTTTAGCCAGGGACTCTTCTACAGAAGGAAGTTGAAGCAACTCCCTTTTGACATATTTATTCAGTTCAGTATAGTCCACACATAGCCTTACTTTACCATTGCTTTTTGGTACGACTACAATTGGTGCACACCAGTCCGTTGGCTAAGAAATAGGTTCAATTACACCTTCACTGACCATAAATTTCAATTCCTCTTTCACTTGTTCATGCAATGCTACCGCTATACTCTCCTTGGAGACATAACAGCATAAGGTCTTGATTCTTCCTTTAAGACAATCTTATAGGAACATTTCATCTTACCCATACTCTCAAACACGGCAGGGAACTGGGCTTGAAGACAATTCATGTCTACCAAGTTTACATTGAATGTGATCAGGCCTAGTTTTAACAAAGCATTCCTACTCAGAAGAGGAAATTTTTGCTCTCATAAAATATAAACATCTTCTTTCAAACACATATTCTTGTAGTTAATATTTACTGTACAAACTCCCTCGATCTCTAATTTTGTTTTTCCAGGGCCAAAAATGACTTTTTCTGTAGGATTGATTTTCAACTTCAAATTATGAGCAAGCTGTTTCCCTACAACTGAAACATCAGCTCCTGAGTCCATTTTGAATTTTACTGGTTGGCCACAGATATTAATAGCTACACTAGGGCATCCCTTGTCTTGCAAAAATTCTATCTCCCCCAGATAACTGTCAGGTTCATCTATATCTTTAGTTTCAATTTCCTGCACTCGTTTTGACATATAAGGACAGAATTTTGTGTAATGGCCTAATGATTTACATTTATGGCAGTTCACTTTGAATGCTGGACACTCTCATATGCCATGTGTTATCCCACATTTTCGGCAATTGTACTTCTTATTCCCAGAAAATTTATTTTTGTCAGTTTCAAATGTTTTAGCCTTCACTGCGCCTATATCTTCCTTGAAAGACTCCCCCCTGACCACAGACTGTTGAATTGAAACTCTTTCTGCTTGTCATGCTCTGGCTATAGCTTTTTGCAGTGTTAGAGACTCGTCCTTCTGCAGAGACTCTGACAACTTATTATCCTTGACACCTATGACTATCAGATCTCTAATTAAACTATTTTTTAGTCAATCAAGTTCACAAATTTCAGCGAGCTTATGCAAATCATTGATAAAGGCATCCACCGGTTCTACCGCACCCTGTCTACATTTTAAAAACTTAGCTCTTTCATAAACTATGTTTTTTGACAATCCAAGATATTTTCCAAACGCCTCTACCACATCTTCATAACATAGATTTTCCTCATCCAGACCAAATGTTTCAAACAGTTCCTTACTTTCCTGGCCTAATGTGTACAGTAGAGTACTGATTTGCTGGTGATCGGGTTTAAGGTATAGCTCCGACCCAATTCTGTATCTTTCAAAACGTTTGATCCACCTAGCCCATAAAGCCGGGTTAGTAAAGTCAAAATTTTCTGGTGCAGTTAACTGAGATTGTAGCCCCACAACTACTTGAGTAGGTACTGGAATAGAATTAGGCCTAGTATTATCCTCATTGGAGGGTTTTTTTACTTTCTTCTGTCTTGCCTTACCTCTAGTTGCTGGTATCCTCTTTGATGCTACACTGCTCAGGTCTTCGTCATTTATTTCTTCATGAATGTCTGCCTCAACTTCTGTGGGTTTCTTGGTGTTCTTTTTTTTCCATATTAAAAGTTCACACACCTGACACCATGTAATGTTGAGTAGAATATGAAATGAGAATATGAAATATGAGCAACAACCTTTAAGTGAATGTTTTCTCCAGTGAGTCTTTATTTCGATCCAATAACAAACTCCCATCACTAAGACAGCTGATAATATTAATGATGAATACATCTGTGCTTAACACTACAAATAATAAAATTCAAAAATAATTCATTGCAGTAAATTGCCTCAAATTAATCTTTAACATTCCTCAATTCTTATACATTAAAGGCTTATATGTCAAGCATCATCAGCTTCATCAACTCGCTTTAACAAAGCAAATAACTTTCTTTATAAGTTTAGCTAGTTCATTTAGTAGTTTCTTATCTGGCTTGTCAAACAATTCATGTAAATCCAAGTTTCTATTCACCAATGGCAGACATAAATCCTTCCCACTAGTTTCAAAGAACTCATATTCACTGACCATGTGGGGGAAACTATTAGGTTTATTACATCTCTGACATACACTATTGTTATCCACTTTGAATACCTCTCCTTCAAAAATCAGCCTACAGTTATTAATATTTAGTAGTCTCAGCTATGAAGTTATTTGAAATAGATGAAACGGTAGTTAAAGCTGTAGGTAATTTTGTGTGCCCTTGCTGTTTCAAGTATGGTAGCACTAAAAAGGAACTTGATTTGTCATATCTCTCAACATCTAGTCTGTGTAGATGATCTCTATATGCTTTGTATAAATCCTGCTTCTGTGTAAGGTCTGATGCTAATGTGAGATTTTCTAACTCTGAGGCCTTCCCAATAGGAGCAAAAAACACCTGTGAGGCCCAACAGTATTTGGCCATCTGATCACTTGTGGATTGCATGAGAGATAGTTGTTCTAGAAGGCACACTTTTGGATATCTGCAATAGGACATTTTTAGCACCCTGATAAGCCAATTAAGAGTATTTTTGAAAACCTGAGCTCCAACTTGTGTCCATCCCACTTCAAGTCTTACAGCATAACTGGGAGTACATTGTGGAAGATTCAGTATTTTTTTGTAGAACTGGACTTGTACTCTCTCAATTAATTGTGTCTAAATATCTCAATGCATACACTGGAGAGGAATACATCAGGAATGAGCAAATCAAAGAATCAACTCAGACACACCTCAAAAGAGTTAACTTTAAGCCTATAGATCTATGAAATTGTTGCCAAGCTTGCAGCTATTGCTCTAAACATAAATTCATGGGCAGCTCTTTGGAAAAGACCAGACTGAAAGAACTTGATGCCCAAGCAGGTTCATCAGTATGGTATTTTACCATTCGTTCTCATACTCAATTGCATCCAAGCCAAACATCAGAGGGGCCCATCTCTTCTTGTGATTGAAGCCTCCTTTTTGAAAAAATAAAAGATTAGTCTTATCAAGGTTGACAGTCAAGTTGTTAGACAGACATTACCAGTAAATGCTTAAGGGGTTTCCTCATGCCAATGTAGGAGTCTGAGAGCAAGACAATATCGTCTGCATAAGCTGAAAGCAGCCTTTTAGCCTAGTGTATAACTGACACCCCTCTTACTCCTTCCTCTGTCAAGAATTCCTCCAGATCATGAACAAATAGTGAGAACAAAAGAGGCAACAATGTTTCTCCTAGTATGACCCTCCTTGAGACCCCAATGGATTGAGTTTTCTGGCAACAATCTGAAACTTGAACTTTTGCCTTAGAATAAAGACAGGAAATAATTTTGATAAACTTAGTACTTAAACCGGCTCTCCTTAGCTTGGTCCAAAGGATTTTGTGGTTTATTGAATCAAATACATCCTTGAAATCAACAAAAAGAGCATACACTCTTCCCCTGTCCTTCCTCAACTGCAACTGATCAACTCTGTTGAGAGCAAATATGTTGTCCATGCAGAAGAATCTTCTTTTCCCTAAAGCCTGTCTGCCACTCAGGTATTTTACCATTCTCCTTACACCATTTGGAAGATCTCAAATACATGATGAAAGTGAAAAGCTTTCTAATACAATTAACTAATACAATTGGTCTGTAACTGGAAGTTTCAGATCTAGGGCCTTTCTTTTTGTATACATTTTCAGAATAATATTCAACCATGAATCTGGAGTCGCTTCCAAGTCAAGGATCTTTTTGAACATCATACAAATATACAACAGCCGATTGCCAGGCAAATTCTTAAAGAATTCATACAAAATCCCATCCTTATCAGGAGCTTTCTACATTTTACATTTTGTTATAGCTTTTTCTATTTCTGACACTGTATTTCACTTTTAAATAATGTTTTACTCACATATATTGGAGATGCTTGAGGAATGCATTTCACTTCTGAAAAGAAGCTTCGTCAGCCTTCTTTTCAGAAGTGAAATGCATTCCTCAAGCATCTCCAATATATGTGAGTAAAACATTATTTAAAAGTGAAATACAGTGTCAGTTTTAATATTAGATTGTTCATTAAGTATTTCGTCATGGAAAACATCACAGATTTTTCTATTTCCTCTACAGTTATTGTTTTATCCAGATCATCCTGTGTATATATATGATTAACCATTTGCAAGGTACAATCACGATTATAATGCCTACATGACATGTAATATTCATGGAAATTATTGAACCATTTATCTAGCTCTATATTACACCCGGGTTTGAAAGGATTAATTCTAAATAAATTTATTCTGCTCTATATTACACCTGGGTTTGAAAGGATTAATTCTAAATAAATTTATTCTGCTCCAAAATTCTGTAGAGTTGTGAGCATGAGCAACAGTGTCAGTAATCTTCTTAATAAAGGCTTCTTTTTGCCCCTTCTCAGTTTCTTCATAGTATTTCTTAGAGCTGTTATACCTAGCTACTGATTTTGTAGAAAAATTCTGCTGCTTACATTGGGAAAGTGACTGCTTTGTGTACTCCCTAGCCATTTTACACTCTTAATTGATCCATAGTTCAGGGGGTAGACTATATACTTCTTTAGCAGTCATGCTCACTTGTGTAACTATTCCAGAAATTGTATCTATGAGATTATAATCTAATTCATTCATATTTTCACTCAGACAGGATACTTTAGGAGAGACGGTCATATGGTTATTATAAACATTTTTCAGATGATATTTCCATTTTATTTTTCTCCTTTCTTCAGTCCACAAGACTTCTCCATACATTCCAGGGTCACTAGCACCGGGAAATGATCAGAAAACACTGGAATAGATAGTACCTTCAAATCATAAACTAAGGTTAGAGAAACTTCATTTACAAGCACCAAATCTATGACTGAATGACCTACAGGACTAATGTAGATGTACTGTGTAGGAAATCACTGGATGCTCTCCCATTAACAACATAAACCAAGCTCTTGAATAAATTTTAATAAAGAAGTTTCTCTTTTGTTATGTGTTGCATCACATGACTCTCATTCTGAAAAAAGAAAGGAGCCAGAAAATATCGATTCCTCAGTGCCATTATTCTGATTTGCAATTCTACAATTGAAATCACCACCAAGTAGGAGAGGCAGATAACCAAGCTGTTGGATTATTATAGATAAATGCTTTCCAAGGTGACTGAGAATGATATCAATGTTTGCCAATGAGCTAACATATACCAATCCCAGTATGAAGTCCACATTAGCTTGTTGCACTCTGAGAAGCATATAATCTTGTGTTTTAAAAATTGTTTCCAATAAACATATTTTTTTATTGTAAACTATAAGCAAACCGCCTTTTGCGTCTACCCCTGGAACTACATTTTTCTGCTGGTGAGGAAATCACCTCCTGCACATAGTTCTTAATACCTATAATGTTCACATCAGGCACTGAAATACACCATGTTTCGCAAATACATGCAATTGAGTTCTCTGTAATCTCTTTCCTGATGTCCTAGATATTACGCATTCCATTTGAATTCCAAAAAATGATGTTAGGAGGCTGGATGATCAGGGGCGGCCTGAATTGCTAACTCTGATCTTTAGTGTTGCCTGGGCAGAAGAACTCTGTGATGCTTGTTGATTGAGACCTGCACCTGCTGGATTCCGTTCTTGTTGCTCCTCTGCTCCTCTCCATTCTGCTTTCCGTTTGCTCCTTCGTAGGCCTTCCTCTGTTGGTGGCTCCACTTGTGAAAGATTTGCATTTGGCTGACTGTTGATACAACAGTTTGTTAGAGTGTCAAAGGCAGCATATTCTCCATCAATAACGAGCCTATTCTGCCTCATTTTCACTACACGACCAGCTTCTTTTAACTGTTTTTGAAATTCAAGTTTCAACCAACTGTTTTCTTTTTTGCTTGGATTCCTTATTGCAATCAGGAGCAAGGAAAATTTTTGTATTTTCAATTTTGCACGATTATGCAGCAGTCTGTTTCTTTTCAAACTGGAGACTAAAGACAGTACTATTGGCCGAAGAGTGTTGCCTACGGCACCTATTCGCTTGAGATAACTTATTTCAATTTCTCTTAACTTAACCAAGAGCACTTTATTGCATATATTCATGATCTTGTTTATCAATATCTTATTGCTCTTCTTCTGTTCACTATCTACTCCATAAAATATTAAGTTATTCTCCCTCCTCATACTGTCAATTATCCTACCTTGTTCAACTACTTTCTGCCCAAGTTCACCATTCTCCCTAGACAACTCCTCTATTTGCTTCCTTTGATGATCAAACAAAGATGGAACATTCAGTGCACCTATCTCTTGTCTGACAATCAGCAATGTATTTGCATTTTTGTCTCCCTTTAATTTCTTGAGCATTTCAGACAACAGACTCATGTGACAACTTTTTTAGGTATAATTAGATAATTAGACTAATATTTTTTGCATCAATTTAATCTAATTTATTTATTTATATAGGATAGGAGTCATGGATGTTTAGAGGATGCACCAAGAGAGCAGTCATAGTATTGGAATAACAAGGAAGCTCATGAAGTCTTGGGTATATTACACTAGGTCAGAGTAGTGATAGGAAGTTTTATATGCAGATTCGTAAGAGAAAACAATAAATTATCCTTTCAGAAGATTTGGTATCGCATATAGGATTGATAAATGATTATAATGACAACATTCACCTGTCTCAAGTAGTGATAAATCGCTCAACTGTTCAAAACGAAAGCGAAATTTTGGGAAATTCACCACTCTAATCGATTACATAAGGTCTCCATCACCCAGTAGTGTTTAACTTGACTTTTTGGACTCTTGTTTATTTGATTATCCATCAGCCTATAATTAATTATTAATTAATTCTCATACATACGCCAACTGATGGAAAAATGCACATCTATCTACACATGTTTTTTGTTGATTTCAGGCAGGCATTTCACTCTGTGAAAATTAGAAATCTGCTAGATGCGCTTTAAGGTTTTGGTTTTCCTAGACAATTGATAAGACTGGCGTCCATGGTATTGTCAAATGACAATGTCAAAGTACTAGTAGGTGGGAAAATGAGCAGAGCTTTTCATATAGAGCAAGGTGTGAGGCAAGGCGACGCATTGTCTGCACTACTTTTCAACCTAGCTCTGCACAAAGTTGTTGAAAAACTAAGTCTCTCAGGAAACATATCTTCAAATCCAAACAAGGTTCAACCCATGCTGATGACATCGTATTGGTAGCTCAAAATGCATTAGCTCTGAAAGAAATGTTTCTCACACTGGAAAATGAAGGAAAAGATATTGAACTTGGAATTAATAATAATAAGACCAAGTATATGAAAGTAATCTCAACGCTAGCAAAGAGAACAGTGGAAGATTTTGAAGTTGGAGGTTATAAATTTGCAAGTGTGGAGAGATTTACTTACCTTGGAACTGAGCTGAATGTAGACAACAACCTCGCAGTCATGAAATAAGGAAGAGAGTTGCTCAAGGTAACAGAGCATACTTTGCCAACAGAAATTTAATCAAGTCTAGACTCATATTGAGATGTACGAAGATGAAACTATATCGAACACTAATAAGACCGGGAGTGACATATGGTTGTGAAGCATGGGTTCTGAGCTCCCAAAGCATGAATGCACTGAGAGTTTTTGAAAGGAAAGTTGTGAGAGGAATTCAAGGTCCAGTATATGGGAATGAGGAATGGAGAATCAGAAACAATGCTGAAATAAGCAACATTTTACAAGGAAAGTATTTAGTACGTTACATCAAGTCTAGAAGAATCAGCTGGCTGGGACATGGACGAAGAATGGAGCAGAATAGGACGCAGAGACAGATGCTTGTTGGAAGAATGGAAGGAACAAGGAAGAGAGGTCGTCCTAGAACACGTTGGTTAAAGGATGTAGAGAGAGATCTGACTTGCTTGGGTGTGAGGAACTGGAAGAGGCGGGCGAGTTAGAGAGACGACTGCGGGCGAATTGTTGAGGAGGCCAAGGTCCACACAGGGCTGTAGCGCTTCGTAAGTAAGTAAGTACTTAGTTACCTAAAATCAGTATTAGCTTGATATTTATTGATCTGTTTTCCTTCTTATTAGATTTCTTGCAATTAGTGTGTTGATAGACTAATTTTTATAAATAAAGTGCGAGTGTTAATTTCAGTGTTGCCAGCCTTATTTTAGCCCATAACAATATTATTTTGTTTCAATATGGTCGCAGTATAGCCTATAGAAGATTTTAATTTTTTTCATCTTATTTCATTCGTTAATTTTGGGGGTTAAATAAAATTTTAGTAGAATTAGACTATGTTTCTGTGAACGTTCCATATCCCGTATGTTAGTCTCAGCTCAGTAACTACATAATTAGGTTAAAATATTAGAATTACTCTAATTAGAATAGCACTATAGAATAATTACGTATTTGGATCTCCTAATCCCAATCCCAGGAGATCGGTGAGTTCAGAAGTACCCCCCCCCCCCCCCCCCATCACCGCCGGCTGAGCTACCAACAATAGGGAACCGTACGGATGCTTCCAATACTATCTGAGAGCAGAAGATATTATAACCGAGATGGGTTCCATTCAATGCCAATTGAGAAGGTTAAATAAGAAAATTGGGTCTATTCTTATTTGACAGGAGCCATTGGCAAACCCCCCCTCCCACCGGTTACAAATGAGTAAATAGAAAAAGTATTAGATTGATGCTTCAATCACAGGCTACATAGCCTACAATGTTTACTGCAATAAATTTTGTAGAAAATTATAAAGTTGATATTTTCTTGAAGTTTCAAATAATTACACTGAAATTAGACTGAGGGAAATGGGAAAGCAATGGATTCGCACGACTCTTGGAATTTCTTAGAATGAAACTGGGAATTTAAATAATTACTAGATGATGAATCACATCACAAATAGAGTTGAATAAAGCTGTGTTGACTATAGTATCTTATTGACGTTTGAAACACAATTGAGAATCTTTCCAAATGAGCTCAGACAAAACTTTTAATCACAGCCGAGACTAGCATCGTTCAAAAACTCCAAAAAGCGTCTCAATATTTTTTTAAACTTGAGACGTTTTGGAAAATATTTTTTTCACCTTTGAAGTAAGTTATCCTGGGCAAAAGTAATTCTCATCAGAGTAATTAAGACGAAGATGCTTCAGCTGGACCCATTGCTGCAAGAATAAGAGTTTTCATTAATACAATCTAACTTCTTTATAAAGTATGAACACAACACCCATTAAAAAAACTTGTCAGATACACATTTTCAAGCGAGATATTCCACAGACACAGTCTAGCTTTGTCACAGCTAGGCTGTAAAGTTGAAAATTTGTTGTTTGGAAACAAAGTTCTGACTTTTCAAAATTCTTCACATTCATTCTCAAAAAAAGATTCACTATTCTCATTAATGTGCGGCGTACAGAGCTTACAGAGCATTAAAACTCAAAATCTATGTTCTACGAGATCCAACTTACACATTGCATCCCACTACACATCTGAAGCCATAAGTCAAGACTTTCTTCTAAGTTAATCAAGATTACATGAAATTGAAATCATTTAGAATCAACATTATTATTACTTTTTCTTTAATTTTCTGCGTGAATTTTTGTATTGAGATTCTAGTTAATGCTAAATGAATCATAACTAACCCCATACAGCACACATAAAGTACTTACTATCTATCACATACATAGCTTTGGAACCTAAATTACATATTTTACAAGGGCGGATTAAAGGGGGGGCGGAGGGGGCGACCGCCCCCCCCCCCCCGAGGGCTTCCACATTTAAAAAAATTAAAAAGAGTAACACTTGTGACATGCACACGGTTAAATTTTAATTGTCCCGCCAAAGACGGAATACCTCCAACTTGTCTTACCACTCCGCCTCCGCCGGCCGGGAATTAACAAAAGTTGTAATACTTATTTTGCCTTATTTTCTATATTACCTTTACTTTATCTTTAACTGTTGACATGATTTTAATTCAATGACGAATTAACAAATGACAGAGAATGAAGGAAATCTTATATCAAGTGAAATTAGTTTGAATAAGATTAATCTTTTATAGAATAGGTAGGGGCATATAAATCTCTGTTTGTTTTTGACCTAATACATATTTATTGTAGTACTGGTATTATGAAACATGAAAGAATGTTGAGATTAATTTAAATATATATATAGGTCTAAAAATCATCACGATCACGAATGAATTGCTTAGACTCTGTTCATTTCTCTGTAAATTTTGATAAAAATTAAGCTAGCAAAGCAATTTTTGTTCAAGACATATTGTATTGTATGAAAAAATTTGTATTTCTGATTCCACATGAATATACAGAAATAAACTACTCTAGCTAGGGGAAATTTGATTGTTCTTAAACACGAAAAATTATATTTCTACTACATTTTAAGTGCTAGAATGGTGTAAAATGCGGTTAAAGGCTACTAAATTTCCATACCCCCCCCCCCCCGACCAACGGGTATTTTTGGGGTATGTCGCCCCCTCCCATAAAAATTCATTAATCCGCCACTGATATTTTATCACATGGTATGTCTCGGATAGGTTTAAGAGACGTATAATTTACGTTTCATCATTGCCTGTTTTTTTTTATAACTTACGGTTACATATCTGATAATTATCCTTGCAACCTACCCATAATGCACTGGCCCATACATGCGCTATTCACTAACTTTGGTTCTTCATAGAAATCTTCATGGGGAATCTAGGTAGCAGTAATCGTGTGTGTACATTGACAGAACAGGCTCTGAGGATTTTAAAGAATTGAATATTAATTCAAACGGATAAGTAGTATTTTTGTTTTTTATTATTAGTATGTATAATATCTTGATGATTTCCAGTATTAATTTGTCTAGTATAATTGAAAGTATCATAATAAAAAGCCAAATTCGGTTTTGAAGTTTAGGCTGTACTAGTATTGATGAATTTTCTTGAAATTAAATATTTTCAAGTTGACAATTATAATAAATTAAGCAATATTTCATTAAACCTTTCACTTAAATCAATTCAAAACAATTTTTAACTAGAAAAATGATTCCAAACAAGTCATTTAAATCTAATTGTTACCTAAACTAAAATTTAGGTAACAATGCGATCCCAATTGATCAAACAACCACTGTCAGCTCTTAAAGCTATGCTGAATAAATGAAATATAGCCTACATCGACTGCATTTTAATATAACGACGATATATATCGTTATCTAATCTTTATATAAAATAGGCGAACATGTTTTTTTGTGATGACAACTCCTCTGTGGTTTCTTGACCGATTTTGTTCGTTCACGTCTCATTTGAAAGATCTCATCGAGTAGATGTTTGATAAGGTCTTACATTTTGAAAAAAGTCATCAAAGTGGACATGAGCAATGAACGATCAAAGTTTCAATTTTTGCCATTGCTTTAACATAGGGATCGGTGAGCTGAAAATTTTCACATTTCAACTTATGATTTGATAATCAGCTGTTTTGAAACAAAAAGTTTATTTTTCATTGTTCATTCAGAGAGAGAGGGTGGGAGGATAGGATAAAGAGGAAGAGAGAGAGAGGAAAGAGAAAGAAAAGAAGAAGAAGGGGAAGAAGAAAGAGAAGGAAGAGGAGAAGATGAAGAAGACGAAGGAGAAGAAGAAAGAGGAGAAAAAGAAGAAGAAGAAGGGGAAGAAGGAGAGTCGGAGAAGAAGTAGAAGAAGAACAAGAAGAAGAAAAAGAAGAAGTTGAAGAAAAAGAAGAAGAAGAAGAAAAATAAGAAGAAGAAGAAAAAGAAGAAGAAAAAGAAGATTAGGAAGAAGAAGAAAAAGAAGATGGAAAAGAAGAAAAAGAAGAAAAAAGAAGAAGAAGAAGAAGAAAAAAAGAAGAAGTAGGGTTAGAGGAAGAAGAAGAAAAGGAAGAAGAATAAGAGGAAGAAGAAAAAGAAGAAGAAGAGGAAGAAAAGAAGAAGAAGAAGAAGAAAAAGAAGAAGAAGATGAAGAAGATGAAGAAGAAAAAGAAGAAGAAGAGGAAGAAGAAAAAGATGAGGAAGGAGAAAAAGAAGAGGAAGAAGAAGAAGAAGAGGGAGAAAAAGAAGAGGAAGAAAAAGAATAAGAATAAAAAGAAGAGGAAAAAGAATAAGAAAAAGAAGAAGAAAAAGAAGAAGGAGAAGAAGAAAAAGAAAAAGAAGAAGTGGAAGAAGCAGAAGAATAAGAAGAAGAGGAAGAATAAGAAAAAGAAGAAGAAAAAGAAGATTAAGAAGTAGAAAAAGAAGATGAAGAAGAAAAAGAAGAAGAAAAAGACGAAGAAAAAGAAGATGGAAAAGAAGAAGTTGTGAAAAAGAAGGAGGAGGTGAAGAAGAAGAAGAAGAAGAAGAATTAAAAAATTTCTTTAGCACAGGTGCGTTAAGAAAATTTTATATTTATCAGCTGATAAAGAATTGAAAAATGAAATTTTTGCCAGCACAGGTATGTTAGAAAAATAGTATATTGATCGGCTGTTCAACAATACTGCAAAATATATTTTTTATTGAGATAGCCAGCCATGTGATACTTTTTCATTGTTGACTGGGCATTGCATCAGGGCGTTTGCGTCGGGGGAGCAGCTGGAGAGCATTGATTTCATAATTCCAAGTACTGTATTTCATAATTCAATCTGGAAATGCCGTGATAGTCAAAGGTAAGCGAAAACCTACACTAATAACAGCAATACAAAATTTCCTTTTCAAGCTATATGAGATCAATAGTACTTAGTACAATCTTTTAATTTTGGTTAGCTATTTATATAAAGAAAGGCAAACAATAAATTTGTCCACAGAATACCTCCGTAGTTTCTCGGAAAATTTTCACATTTCACATTTCAACTTATGATTTGATGATTAGCTGTTTTGAAACAAAACGTTTATTTTTCATTGTTCATTCAGAGAGAGAGGGTGGGAGGATAGGATAAAGAGGAAGAGAGAAAGAAAAGAAGGAGAAGGGGAAGAAGAAAGAGAAGGAAGAGGAGAAGAGGAAGAAGAAAAAGAAGAAGAAGAGGAAGAAAAGAAGAAGAAAAAGAGGAAGAAGAAGAAGAAGAAAAAGAATAAAAGATGAGGAAGGAGAAAAAGAAGAGAAGAAGTAGAAGAAGAGGAGGAAGAAGAGGAAGAAGAAAAAGGAGAAAAAGAAGAAGAAGAGGAAGAAAAGAAGAAGAAAAAGAGGAGGAAGAAGAAGAAGAAGAAGAAAAAGAAGAAAAGATGAGGAAGGAGAAAAAGAAGAAAAAGAAGAGAAGAAATAGAGGAAGAGGAAGAAGAAGAAGAAGAAGAAGAGGAGGAAGAAGAAAAAGGAGAAAAAGAAGAAAAGATGAGGAAGGAGAAAAAGAAGAAAAAGAAGAGAAGAAATAGAGGAAGAGGAAGAAGAAGAAGAAGAAGAAGAGGAGGAAGAAGAAAAAGGAGAAAAAGAAGAAGAGGAAGAAAAGAAGAAGAAAAAGAGGAAGAAGAAGAAGAAGAAAAAAAGAAGAAGAGGGAGAAAAAGAATAAGAAGAAAAAGAAAAGGAAGAAGAAGAAAAAGAAGGAGAAAAATAAGAAGAAGAAGAAGAGGGAGAAAAAGAATAATAAATAAAATAAGAGGAAAAAGAAGAAGGAGAAAAAGAAGAAGAAATGGAGCAACTCATGCTGTGCTTAAACTTATCATCATAGGCAATGCTGTCGTTCAGTATGTAGAAAATCTACATTTGGAATGTATTTTACAAAGTTTAATAAAGTCGCACATTCGTGCGACCCGGGATAACCTAGTATTATCTAATATTAGATATATTATATCTAATATAATTTCACTTGAATTAAACGTCCAGTAGGCCCTATTGAGTTCACTTTAGTAGCGGAAAATTAAGTACGTACTGCTGACCCGCTGTTTAAAGGAAACCAATACCATTCTGCATAATGTACTGCAGCCGCCTGTCACTTTACTACATGATGCACTCTACCTAATGCACGCTAGAAAAGGTAGACTAATACAAATCCACTTCTCATGAAAGCCTACCTAGACCTAATCAAGGCATACAGAATAAAGCTTTCATGAAGGTACTTGAGAGCTGGCTAACAATCTCTACGGTACTTGGCGTTCCATTTCGTGAAGTGAGCGCAGGATTTATATTTTAAAATTCAAATCCTCCAGTTTCTCACTCATGCAAATATACACACACGAGGGAACATTTCTTTTTTTAAATCTTCATTTGACAGTCAAACCTTCACTTGCTGTTGAAGCAAATCTACTAGCTGTTGAAGCATTCCCATCGTCAAGTGAAAACAGGTTCAAATGAGATAGATCTGCGATATAATTAATCAGGACAGGGGTCTATCTGCGCTCATAAGTTCTTCTCTAGAAAATCGATACTCGATGGGTACAACCTTATCGATAACTCGTTGGTGAATTCAATGCATGACTCGTCTGGACAATCGTTTGGTTCTTTCTATTATTTTTCGTATCTGATTTTCCACCTCAGATTTCTTCCCGTCTTTCCCTTCTGTACTTCTCTCACCATTACCCTTCTTCCAATGAACATCACACACACACAATCTCTCTCTATCAGTCACTCTCACTCCCCCCACCACCACCCACCATTCTTTGGAGAAAGGGTGGAAACGCTGCATGACGATTTCGAATTCGAATGCTATTTGAAAGGTTTTTCCATTCATTCCATTCAAATGCGCGCGCTCTCTTCTTTTAGAGGGCGAAATTAAATTCACACGCTGTCTGTCGCCGCCGCCTTGTTCGCTAACACAAAGCATAGACATTCAATAACGCTCCACTTGAACAAAAATTACTATTCACTTATTACATTTCAGAGCGTTATTCGAATTGAAGTGAACCACTTTGTGTCAGTTGTGGCCGGAGGATGTATAGTGAAAAACAATCTATTTTACTAGCATATCATAAATTCATTCATTCAAGTCATTTTAATAGCAATTACAACAATTTAATCATAAATAATGCAATAGAATTGTATCTCCATTTAAGGATAGCGTGATTGCAAAGCAATTATAGTACTGTATCGCATAGTTAACATTTGCAACGATGAACCTTATAGTTTAGAGATAGATTCTGTATTAGTTGGCCTATATTGTACTTGGAAATGGGTTTGCTTCTCAACTTTGTAACAACTAAAAAGAGTTATCATACTGTTACAAAAGCAAACAATGCAGTTATTTACGCACTTGTTCTACGTAGATCGTTCCATGACTTCTATTGTTCTAGGTCGGACGTGACTTGAAACCCAATCTTTGTTCTCTTGTTCTTCACATGTCTTTGTCACTCTTATTCTTCAAGTGTGCAACTCTCTCACTCAATTGAATTTCTCGAGATTTCTTCAGACTTCTTGAACAATTGAGATCATATTCTGTGACATTCTACGGCATCCTTGATTCATCTGGAAGCTGCTACTTCTTGGAATTATGACAACTATCTTGTATATAAAGGAGCTCACGTGAACCAGTGAGTTGAGTCTTATAAAAGCTTGCATGACAGTTAGTTTACAAACCCGCATGTCAGATTGTGTTACAGATCTCGTGCCAGTGGAGTAAACAATGCTCGATTCCAGTGTATGGTGCTGAGACAAGTGTTTACTGTTTGTGCAGCTTAATAATAGTTTAAAGACGTTGTGTTAAGTGATATTATTTGGGACTGTCAAATAACGAATTGGACTGTGTTTTGTGAGTGATTAGTTGCTCTTTTTTTAACATTTCTTTCTACATTATTGCACAGTTTATTAGACTCTTGTTTCTTTTGTTATTGATCAGCCTGTAATTAATTATTCATTAATTCTTGTAAATAATTACTGAAAATAAGTATTAGCTTGTCATTTGTTGATCTGTTTTTTCTTTATTAATTGAACTTACAATTAGTGTGTGTAAAAAGACTAATAAAATGCAAGTGTGAACTGTAGTGTTGCCAGCCTTATTTTAGCCAGTAGAACCCGTAACAATACTATTACAAATTTGATGTAATATACCATACAAATTGAATTATTTGGAATTATAGCTCAAAAACTAAATTAGTCTGAACACTTACTCAATGATCATTAAACACACATTTTGAGAACAAGTTTATATATAGAATTAAAATATAATTTCATAATCAATTTCTGTTGCACAGGAATTAACCAATTCAACACATCCAATTGCATCAATGCTACCTATTTTGCTTCGTGTTGTGTGTAAGAAAACGAAAAGGACTGTTTTGTATTTAAAATAATTGCAACCTCCTGTCTTTTTTTGTGTTGAACCTGATTAAAACTTTATAAATATTGACATTTTCAATTCTTTTCTTCTCAAAAGCAAGGAAAACCAAATTGGCCATTCTTTCGTGGTGCATGGCTAGTCTCTGTGGCCTGTTTATGACTGTCAATGATGAAAATGTTGACTCGCATGTAGCAGTGCTACAGCCAAAAGTTTCCACAGCAGCTAACACTCGTATGTCAGCTTACAGGCTTCTTTGAATGGAAATAACAGTTCCATGCAACAAGTCAAGGTCAGCAAACTCTGACTGAGCGACTGCCAACTACCAGGGCCAGTGCAGGGAAGTATGATAGCCGCGAGGCGTAGCAGGTATCTGTTCAATCAGATAGAGATAAGCTGCGTTCTCGTAGGTCCTGTTTGTAACGGTGACCGATTAGTTTGGCCTGCAAAAAAGACTCTATTCTCTGCTGTAAAATCACTTCCTGGTGGTTCGGAACCCACCTAAAAACTGTAGGTCCAACTCATCAATCACCGTCATACAACTCATTACTCACGCACAGGTCTCCGACCTATGGGGGCTTTATCCTCAGAAAAAAAACTACCCTACTTCCTTGATTCAGGCTTCAATGTAGCCAAAATGGAACCGTGCAACTAAAATAGAGAGATATAATTTTCCGGAAATTTCCTTCAGATTAGAAATATAGATAAATAAATAGATTTTCTTCCTCCAAATTTGAATCTACGGCCCTGCTACATTCAACTGGATCCCCAGAAGTGGAAAAGAAGTGTG
The DNA here is from genome assembly GCA_948455865.1 of Conomelus anceps. Lineage (NCBI taxonomy): Eukaryota > Metazoa > Arthropoda > Insecta > Hemiptera > Delphacidae > Conomelus > Conomelus anceps. Next base: position 38,917,479 of record OX418219.1, read on the forward strand.
AGCCCCATAGTCGAAATGAAAGCCCCGAAGTTGAAGCTTGATCCATATGGTTAGTCCCAAAAGTTGAACTCCCCAAATTGAAATGAAGAGTAGCGCTCCCCAAATTGAACCAATGTTTTTTCAGTGGTGACAAAGTAATATATTCAACATGTTACAAACTTTGTAGGTTATCACATAGAAAAAAATATATGCCCTTATGAATACAATAACTTTATTACTAGATCACACTACATAACTTTAAAAAAAAAATATATATATATATATTGTTACAGGTTCTATCTCTAAAATAACGCTGGCAACACTTAAATATAACACTGGCACTTTATTAACACAAACTATCCACAACTCACACTATTCAGTTATTTCTTACACAAAATAATGTAATCGGAAGCAGATAAATCAATAATGTTCAGCTGATAAAGATTTTTCTATACAAAAATCAATCACTAAATGGCAAAAGGCCAGTCTAATATTGAATAATAACTGTTCAATAATTCAAGGAGAAGCGTCTAATACATAACAGTTGAAACTCTACAAGAACTTACGAGTCACTGTATGAACTGTCAAGTAAGCCTGAATAATAATTATTATTATAATAATTAATAATATAATCTGTCACAAGATACTGTGATTAACAGTAGACAACGAAAGTTCATTAACAAGGTTTGTAATAGCGCCAATTGCACTGTCTGTATTATTGGAAACAGGAACTGTCACAGTACACTGCCACTTGTTATCAATGTTGAGCAACAACTGAACTAACTTTCACGAAAGTCTCTGCTATTTTTACATTTTTCCATAATCTAGAAAGAACCAGATATGAACTAGACATCTCTCCATCTTTCTATCAACTTCTATTGAATTCTAAAATAAACATAAGACATTTTACAGCTTTCGATAAGATTCCATTGAATTCTAATTAAACATTCTACAGAGTTTTAAGTAAATATCATAAAAGTGTCAAAAATAAACTACAAGAGTACAGAAGAAGAGTAATTAATTGCTTCTGGAAATCAATATTGACACAAGCTGATAACACCGAAAATCACTGTTAATTCTTCCACAACAATATATAATCCTCTGATGAGGACATAAAGATTCAATTCCACATAATCTCACTCAGGGTTTGCACATACTAAAAACAGTAAATATATTGAAGCAGAGCAGCGTGGAAGTCATGACAGGGAAACTATGGCTTCGATCAAGAGTTTTGTAAGGAAAGGGGGTTTTCATTGATAAATCACACAGAATCCATTCATAAATTTCATCGACACATGACCAATGAGACAACATCTTGAAGACAGAGTGGGGCTTGACCACCAAGACAAGTTATGACAGGAAAAAAGGAGCAAGATAGCAATATTGAAACTCAATTGGCGTTCTCCCTCTTTCAGTTTAAATTGCATAGATAAATCCCGACAAGAAAGTGACATATATACTTCTTATATATTGGTATAACAATGCTAAATAGCTTGAAGACAGCCAAACCTTCCAAAATAATCAATCTTCTTAGAAATTAGGTCCAGGTCTAATGTACAGTTAAGTCCAATCTCATAACTTCATAATACCACTTATCATAGGCGTAATGAGGGGGAGGGGTTATTGGGGACGTAACCCTCCCTCCACTGCTTGGAAGAAATTTTAAAAAAAGGGGGAGATTTGAAAGATTATTTATTTAATTTGAAGCTTGGGTAAAGGAACCAGTAGCTGACACCTTAGTGAGTCAATACTTGAATATTATCGATTAACTTTGCAAATATTGTATGGATTAATAAAAAAATATTCAGAATCTATTTATTCAAGTCTTTAAAAGGACTAATTTTAATGGGTGACCGTGCTTCAATGACTTGATGTTACAAGCTTTATTATCACTTACCCGGTGGTTCGGAACCCAACTAAAATAGTAGGTCCACCATGTTCCCCATAATATGTCACAACCGGCGAGGTCTCCCGTAAGGGTCTCCCCACCATTAAAAGCCATACGATTATTATTATTATTATTATTATATTATTATTATTATTATTATTATTATTATTAAGGGCTAATTGAAATTAGAATCAATTTGGATACAAATTTGAACTTGAAATTTAATTTTCATTTGATTTTAAAATCATTTGACATCTACACCAATAGCTGACACCCCTATTTTTGTCACCACCAGTAGCTGACATACCTTGACACCAGTAGCTGACATCCGTGTCAGGTAAGGAATGAGCTAATTTGATTTTGTATATCAAGTGGTAATCATACATATGAAACATATACAACACATACTGAAAATATCAGCAATAATTAAAAAAAAAAATTCTAATATGTTGAATAATTAAAAATATTATATTAATAAGCATAGTAGAGAAATTTTAAAATCAATAATAGGATAAGTAATAGCTTTAAGTCCTCATTGTAATAATTTGTTTATTCTCATCTGATAGAACAGACCTAACAATATAGTCCAAGAAATAAAAAATAAATAAATAAATTTTCGCGCTCTACAATTCAGGCCAAATTTTATTAGCCAAGCGTGAGACCGAGCTCAACTACGGTATGTCAAAGCACAGAAGGCATACACATATTTAGAGCTGTTTATCAACTGACGTTTCAATCAAATTTACCGGGCTGGTGTAATTTAGCCTAAACTATGGCACGCGACCACGACTGCAGTATAACAGGGCTCTTGCACAATCATTTATGTGTATGAGTATTTGCAGTTTGGCCACAGAAGAGTCCGCTCTGATTGAAGTGGAAGGCCGGCTCAAAAGTTTTGTAGTTCAGTTATGAAATTATTATCACTGCTAAAATCTTGCAGTTTAGAATGTAATCCATTCATTTGGACCTAGAATATGCATAAATGAATTTTTAGATGAATCTTGCTGAGATTTTGAGTTATGGAACAGTAGCTACATTCCACCTATAAGCTGACATTGGGTGTCAGCTACTGGATAAAGTAGAGAGCCTTGAAATGAACAGGCGTATTAAATTTCGCTTTATTATATTTTATCATGTCTGAATCTGGCCCAAACAAAATTTCAGACATGGTCCCCAGTGTCTGACATACCAAGTCAACTACTGGTGAATGTGTTGAAAAATATACCCAATAGATTGACATCCCTCCAACATAAAATTAATATTAAAATCATCCCGTAATACGTGAACCCCATGTTTAATCAACATAATTATATGTTCCTGGATTGCTTGTTCCATGACGAACTGCGTTGTTAATATTAACTTTTCATGTGAAATTTAACGACATGCAGTCAAATATTTGTTAAGAATAAGTATATTCGAGATTATATAAGTATATAAGGAGAAATATAAGGAGAAGTATAAGGAGATAAGTATATAAGTATATCGATAAGTATATAAGGAGATTCGAAAGTACTCGGCCAGATTAAGTGAGTTATTATACTTATTCTTAACAAATATTTGGCTGCATGTCGTTAAATTTCACATGAAAAGTTAATAATTATATGCTTTCTAAGCATTAGTTTATTTCAAATAATGATTATTTTTAAATACTTGAAGATTTTTCAAACACTCTTACTTCAATATTTTCTAAAGAATTCCACCAAGAAATAAATAATTCTTGTAGACTGTCTGACAGCTCATTCTCAAAGAATTTTTCCCCATCAAAAATGATACCCAGCACATGATTCAATAGTACTAGTTTATGCACAAAATACCAGAGTTTAATTCTCAATGGTTTGAATATCAAAACTACCCACTATATGGCCTTAATAATAAGCAAAAATATGAAGATGTGTCATCTACTGGTAGTGCGGGGGGGGGGGGTCAGCTTCTGGCTCCTTTACCCTACATGAATATTGTATAATATATATTATATCTATATTCTGAGTTTTTTTGAAGGGAGTAATATGTAAGAGTGTTTAACAGGTGCGGGGGGATGACCCCCCCCCCCCCCCTCCATTAGTCAACTCTAGTTACGCCACTGCCACTTCTTAAACCATGATAATTGAGAATCACAGAAGAGTTAGGATAAAACAACAGTCGGCTTCAAATAAAACAATGTCAATCAAAATTAAGCTCAAAAATTGCACAGATTTGGGGAAAACGGTACAATTATTGAAATAAATAGAGGATGATGTGAATTTTCTGTGACCAATGGATCACTCTCACAATAGACATTGATATCAAGAAAATCAGCAATTACTAAGTCTAAAGTTTTGTGTTATTATTTAAAATATCATTTAGTAATCTTAAGGGTCGGCTGTAGCTAGAATGTTTTTCAAAATCGACAGTAGCGAATCTGTCAAGTTATGAACGAACTAGTTTCAAACTAAAAAGAGTACAGAATCACTGGCATTTGTGTGAGTAAGGTTTGTCTTTGTGTGCGTGTGAGAAGTGAGAGCGCTAAGAGAGAAGAGACAATAGAGCGAAGAGCCATCCACCACCCCAGGAAGACAAGGTTACTGCACTCTTATCTGTTGCATCTTGCCACTGTTGACATTCCGGCTTCCTGTAAAGCTATACGCTATACATCATTTTATTGCTTTACAAATAGATATTGTTTGAGACCCAAAATCCACAGAAACTTTTATTTGCAAGAACATATTGAAAAATTACAATATTGCACAAAAATTATCTAAGCATTAGGATATACTTCATAACTAGTACAGGTAAAACTCTCCCAAGAAAACATAAAAATTGGTCCGTTCATGAAATTTGCAGGAAACGTGGTGATTACCATTAGGTTTTGAAATCTGGAGAGTCCCTAGTGATTGGGAGGGCGGAAGTACCATTTTACAGGGGTTAAATTTTGGGGGGTTAATGATTTTGAGAATATTTTTATTTATGGGATCCAAGCAAGTGGGGTGTCATTTTCTAAGTTTTTTAGGATGCAGAATCGAAAAAAAGCATAATAAAATCAATCAACAGTTTATGAGAAAAAGACAAATTTATTCATAAAAACGAAATATGACAGATTAAGGTAGAATAATCCAGTTAACATCAATTATTACAAAATAGGTCATGAGTCTATGTGTCATATGTTAACGTTGTAAGGAACATTAACTAAGAAACTGGTAGTTACGCCTCTTTAACCACTACGTGTCATATTGTTCATCAGCCACTGATGCATCATCACCATCCATGGAATTGTCAGGGTCTTCAACTCGTTCTTCTTCATTATCGGCTTGACTTGACACAATTTCACTGCCAACTGACAGCACAGGAGTTGGGTTTTTAGAGTTACATTATAGGGTTTTAAGAGGTTTTTAGTGTACATGCCTCTTCTTCACAAAATCGGCATAAAGGTGAACATTTAATTGCAGGATCTGGCTTTTTTGTAAAAATATCCAGGAACACATTTAACTGCATTGGATTGTATTCAGAAATGATGGTCACCAACCCATGATAGGGTTGTTGTACATTTTGTTGTCAAACATGAAATCTTCAATAGATCTCCTGACTATTTCACCAGCCTTTGTCATAATCCTCTCTTCTCCTTCTTGCATATATTTTCTTCCTTTCCTGGTACCAATTATCATGTATGATTCTGTCTTCAAAGCTGAGGAAACATACAGCTGAGACTTTGGAATGTACTTGTTATGACAATGTCATTTCCATAATTTAATTTGAGCCTTACCTTTTACCTTTTTTGAGCCTTACCTTTACCTTCATTGTTTTGACACTAATACCATAATCCTCTACTATACCTCACATATCTCCAGGATTAAAAACTGGCTGTCATAACTCTCTTCCATGTAACAGTAAACAATCTCCATTCCCTGGGATATGCTGTTTTCCTCAGGACGACCAGGAATGGACGTGGAAGCAGCATTTCCACATCTAAATTTTTTCCAGCAAGCAGTGATACTTAGGCCTCACTTCTTCCACTTTGACTGAGCAAATTCTCGCAAAAACTTTCCTTCCTACTGAGTGCACGTTTCTCAACTTTACTTTAAAAACTGTCATTTAATATCTCACGATTGTTTAAATTGGGGTTTCTTTTTAAATCAGCTGTTAATTCACAGCAGAATATACAAACACCAGTAAAATCAAAGGTCAATGCAGATCTTGATCTTTTGGGCGTCAAAACATTACCTTCATCGGTTTGTGATTCTCTTCTTAATCTAGCTTTCTTAACATTAGAAGGCTTTGTATATTCATCCCTGCACTACCTGTGTACTACTATATAGAACTTTCTGCGGTTAATAAGCTGTGCTTTTCGTAGCCCCTCTCTATGCTACAGCTTATGATTGTTTGTCATGCGTTTTGACCAGGAACAACTTTTTCACTACTTGTCACCAGCTGTTCACAAATAAAACACAAACCACTTACTCCATTTTCACTGTACTTTCACTCATTATCACTTCTGCTTTACATACCCCACTCATCCTCTAACAAATTCGGGATTACATGGCAAATTCTGACAAAGGGTTTTCACTAAAAAACATAAACAGAACGATTACTATCAGTCAGAGATGAATTGAAGTAACACTACACAAAATTTTTAAACATTGCATAAAAATAAACAATCAGTACCGTTACGAGATTAATCAGAAAAAAAACAACTGACAACATCAGCTGCTGTCGGTTGCTGTTCAGTAGTCATCTCACACCACAACATTAAAATATGTCACAATAGACTCATTACTTAATTTAATTTTTTCCTATTTCATTTTTAATTAATAAATTTGTCTTTTTCTCATAAAATGTCAATTGTATTGATTTTATTATGCTTTTATTCGATTCTGCATCCTAAAAAACATAGAAAGCGATACCCCACTTGCTTGAATCCCATAAATAAAAATATTCTCAAAATCACTACCCCCCGAAACTTTAACCCTCATAAAATGGTATTTCCGCCTCACCAATCACTAGGGACTCTTCAGATTTCAAAACCTAATAGTAAATATTTATTAATCCAGACAATAGTTCCAAAGTTAATAGATAATATTCATGAATTGACTTACTAAGGAGGTGTCAGCTACAGGTTCCTTTACATTCATTAGCTTCAATTTAAATAAATAATCTTTCTAATTTTTACTTTTTCTAATTGTTTTTTAACTATTTTTTTAAATTTCTTCCAAGCAATGGGGGGGGGTTACGACCCCCAAAACCCCCCCCTCGTTACGCCTATGTGCGAAATCGAAAAGATGAATGAGGTGATGAAGTAAACGTTATTCTAATTTTGCAAAGAAAAAAAAATATTTTTTACATTATATTTCATATATTTCTTATAACTCAATTTGCATTTGTGATTTTAGTGTTCACTCGAAATCATGTTCCGGGCTAGCTCACGGGCCGTAGTTCGTCCATTACCGCCCTGAAGTGTACTTGGAAAATGACGATTTTTTATTACATATAGTTTATAACTTGTAAACTACTAAAGAACAAATTGAAAAATTGGTCTCAAATTGTAGGTAACATCTTTTTCTGTCATATCCTTAGTAAGAGAACCACTGAGAACGCATTTTAAATCAAACTAAACAATTCTATAGGTAGCCAAAATTTTACGGGTTTTGGTAGTTTTCCAGGTTTTCTTAATAGTACAATGTGTTGGACAATGAATGACGATGAAAGTTACTTCCATCTGTTAGGGCAGCGTTAATGTTTTCCGAAACTTTTCCATATGACTCGGATATGATTTCAGCATTTTCTAACATTCGCGCCCGTGAAACAGCATCTTGAAGAGTCAGTGTCTTCATTTCAAGAAGATGTTGTCTAATTTTTGAAGATCCCAATCCCGAAACAAATGCATCTAGAATATGTTCACTCTTGTTAGCATCGGCTGTGACCGCTTTGAAATCACAAGCTAGGCTCAATCGTTTGAGGTTATTATAGTACTGATCAATAGATTCTCCATGTGCTTGTTTCGTGTTGGATAGATAGTACCTAGCATAGACTACATTTTTCGGTTTGATAAATATTTCTTCAAGTACTGTTATAGCTTCTTCAAACGATGTGCAACAACAAATATTTTCAAAAATGACTGGTGACACCTAATTAATTAAAATGCTGAATCTATCTTCTTCCAGGACTGAATTATAATTTAGAAAATTAAGAAATGTTACCTTCCAATGATTCCAAGTTTTATCAGCTTCGACTGAATCTGGATCTACAGATAAGACGGCTGGTTTCAGAATTTTTCCAATAGTTTCCATATTACATTGTTCCTTTGCTACAATTAAATCTGCCTCCTGGCGATTTACATTTTTCCGTTTCGGACCCATTTTATTATGTTGAATAAATTCTTCGTTTTTATTATCAAGGATACCAGAGTATGGATCAATTGAGTGTTCAACTTCTTCCACTTCTGGTTCTTGTTTTGAAGTTCTTGTCATTTTCTTCAACCATACTGGTCCAGGTGTCGATAGCCAGGTTGGTAACGATTTTAATTAATCGAGAGTAACCCAGAATATGCTTATGTACGTCACAATGATGGAAGAGAATCAGTGGTTTCTCTTCGTCAACTAGCTCCATGTCCCAAAGAGAAAGTACCCAATAATATCAGTGGGGAAAATTGTGATGATGAACTAGGTACAGCTGTGATTCAATGTTATATCGCCATAGCAATGAAAGTTTATTTAGTTATTAATCAGTAATGATGACTACCATAGTGATGATGTATGTTCCGTTTTATGTTGAATAAATTGTTATGAAATAGTGAACTCTTAAAAGGAGTTTTATCTATATCTATATAATCGAAATACCACTGACTGACTCACTCACTCATTCATCACAGTTTCTCAGGAACCACTCGACCAAAAACGATAAAATTTGGTACACATATTCAGTAGGGGGACTAGACGCGTGCTAAGGAAGGGTTTCAAAATTTACCCCAAAATGGTCCCAAAATTGAAGATTTTTGAAAATTTAGGTGACAACAATTTCTAGATAACCATAAGGTCAAATCAGATAAAATTTGGTATTCATGTTAAGTATCATCCTTAGATGTACCTTGGAAAAAAGTTTCAAAATTAGCCCCAAAATCGACGATTTTTGAAAAGTTTGGTGATAAACAGCCAAATATTTTGAAATTTGCACTTAACAGATGTCATCAACCTGGCATAATAACATTTCATCATACCCAGTCATATGTTTCTCACATATTGCAAGGCTCCGACTGTATGGTAGCCTACATGCAAAGTGCAAAGTCTTTTGCTGTTCAAAGACAGTGTAAATAATGCTGCTAAGGGGTCTGCCATATGATTAAAAACGGTTGACTTCTATCAGCTGTTCCTTTAAGCTGTTTGGCTGGCAAGTTCAGTAGGTTAGGTCTATTAATGAATAATAATTTGTTTCAAACAAAGCAAACTTATCCCGAGCTACCAAAACAGTACATGAGCCTGAGAATTATTGTGAAAATAGGTATTGATCAGAAAATCAACAAAAAATTAGTTATGAAATTAATTTACCATAGATTAACGACTTTGAAAATTTAGGTGATTATAATTTCTCAAGAACCACAAGGCCAAAAAAGTTCAAATTTTCAGCTGGGGTGCTAAACACGTGAAAAATAGGGTTACATGATTCATCTCAAAATTTAGGATTTTTGGAATTTAGTTGATCACAATTTCTCAAGAACCTCAAGGCCACATGGAGTGAAATCTATATCTAGGCCTATATAATTGAGATACCACTGTTTGATTGAGACCCTAGATGCATACTAAGTAATGGTATCAAAATTCTCCCCAAAATCACCTATTTCTGTAAATTTATCTAATCACAATGGAAATTAGTTGGACCCCCCGGGGGTCCAGGGGGCGGAGCCCCCTGGCTAGACAGTTAAGGCAAGCGAAGCGAGTCTGCCGGCTAGTTCAACATAAAACGGAACATACATCATCACTATGGTAGTCATCATTACTGATTAATAACTAAATAAACTTTCGTTGCTATGGCGATATAACATTGAATCACAGCTGTAGTTCATCATCACACAGCCACACCATGAGGTAAACAGGGAATAAACAGGATCCCTTTCTTGTGGACAATACAATTACCCAAAACTGGGTACCAAGGGCAGACTTGTAGCATGAATAGATTCTAAGTTATAATCATACATAAAGTTCAAATTTCACTTTTTTTTCATAATCTTTCAACATTTTGAATTACTATTTCATAACAGGCTGTAATATCGGAAAACCTGGAGAATTACCAAAATTTTTGCTACATATAAAATTGTTTAGCTTGATTTAAAATATGTTCTCGGCAGTTCTCTCATACCCTCATGAAAGAAAAAGATGATGCCTACAGTTTGAGACAAATTTTGCTATTTATTCTTCAGTAGTTTACAAGTTAAAACTATTTATAATGATAAATCATCATTTTACAAAATAATGTATGATAGGGGAAGCCTATACTGCTCTTTCAAGTAGAATTCCAAATTATCGGTCTAATATGACATTTTACATATGAATTGAAATAGCCACAAAGAGCTGAGAACATAAAGGTATGGAGTGCGACATGTTAGTGAAGGGGTACCCCCCTCCTCGCTACATCTCTCATCCATCAAATCATCATCTGTAATCGTCAGTATGCTGTTATACACATCTTTAGATTCATAAAAATAAGTTCTATAACTTCTATTTAACGCTATTTTCTGTAAAATGACATACAAAAATGTCCCCCTAAATAATGAAAAATCTAGTTGATAGAATTCTCTTTTGAAGATATTTCAATTTTTATAAAAGAAACTATCAGGTTTACCGGCAAAGTGAACAGCACATTTATTGCAGAACATTATATGACTGATATTATGGAAGAAGAATCAACTCTGTTCGATAGTTAGCTACAGAGATATCGAATTTTCAATAATTAGAAACATTTTCAACTTTGAGGGGGCTTGGGGGAAAAATTGAGGGGGATGTTTGGGGACTTTTCGGAAAATGTACTTTTAAACGTGTACTATTGATTGGCATATAATAGTCTTGCTTGTCTGACAATAATTATTTATTGGATTGGGCTGGATAGCCAAGCGCCATGTAATACACAGTGCTGTAGGGTTCGGCGACGCGGTGTCCGCTATTATTTCATCACTCACTATGACGCCATAACTTGAACTATAGTAATCAATAGACACATCATTTTAAAGCTTATTAAATTATCTATAAGTTTTGTAAGGAACGGCACAACCAATAACGCGATATTAAAAAAGATATGATCAGTTGAAGTTGATTTTTGTGGTTCATGGTGACATTTTTTTCTAAAAACTATATTTTTACTGAAAAACTAGGCTATCTACATAGAAAATGTATATGACATATTGTTTAGAAAATAGTTTTAAGTTTTAAATAAGATGAGAATCGCAACGATACCTCAATTAGTTTCCGAGTTATAAGCCTGTAACTGAAGTACTGCTCTTGCAATGTTGATAGGGGGGTGGTTGGGGAAGCAAGCGGGGTGGGGGTCGGGACTTTGGTTTTTTTGAGTAAGTACTATGTACATACATTCTGCAAAAATTCTATGTATGACATTCTGCAAAAATTCAGCTTTCCCCTAATTTGTTACGACAATGGCCATTTTTTGCATTCATTGCCTGGGCTATCAAGGCACACTCACTGCCGTTTCAGGTACTATTGTATGTGTTTGTGCGTACTGGCGCTCCCTGTACTGCTTATACTGCTTATAGGCCAGTCTATTTTGAGTGGACTGAACAGCAGCTATTTTGTTGAACATACCTATACAAAAAACCATTTAAAAACTTGACAAATGAAGCAATACTTGAGAAAAAATTCCTTTTTATGAAAAACATTATAACGGAGACGACCCGTTTTGTCATTTTTTGATATCTATATCACAAACGTCAGAAAAAAAATCATGAATTCATGACTCATAAATGCTTCTTTAGAACAAACAGTGGAAGAAGTATGAGTTTTTCAGAAAGCAAAGTCGCTTGAGCATAATCAGACCTTCAAAATAAGACATTGACAGTAATTTTCTGATTATAAATAGGTGAGTTATATGGTTTCGAAATTAGCGTTGCTCTTACGGAGATACAAATCCAACATGGCCGCGCTACAGCCGACCCTTAAATCACATAATTGAAAAAAAATAATTGTTGACAAATGTCACCAGTTCTTAAATTAAAATTACTATTAGTTATTTGTAAATTAAAATCCCTAATAAAAAGTAATTTCTCATTACTCAAATTATACATATCAAGCTTCTCAAAGAAATCTTTATACCAACCTATCTATCCTTGTCCGAGGTGAAAAATATACTGCTGATAACATAATTTATTTAATTATGTGACAAAAATACCTTCACCCACATATAATCATCTGTTTCAGTGAAAGATATTCACTTTTTAATGTAAATTCAACGACTTGCAGACAATTACAAGATATTCTCTCACATCCAAATCTTTCATGGACAGGAATCAATACACCACCTCCAATTCTTTTATTAGATGTTATAGGATCCTTACCTTTCCTAAACGCTTTCTCTATATCTACTAGGAAACAATAATTGTTTCCTGCATGGCTGCTACTCAGCCATGTTTCACCAAGTACAATAATATCAAATTCACACTCTAAAACATTCATCTTGAAATCAAACACTTTGGTATTTAGCCCCTGAACATTTTGATAAAATACTTTGAATTCATATGAATCATCCATTTAAATATTAAAACAAAGTTATAAAATTAACAATAATCTTAGCAATACATTTAGCTAAAACTAAATAGATGCCTCCAAAGATAATCAAATTGTACAATCGTTGATGAGAACAATCATATTGATATTTTCTACCTTATGACTTCAACAAAAATATGTTTTGAAAAATAAGAAATGAAAATAGATATCCTCTGGTTGTATGAACAGATATTGGAAAATAAGCATTGAATAAGAATAACTATATAATTCAATGCTTATTTTCCAATATCTTTTCATACAACCAGAGGATATCTATTTTAATTTCTTATTTTTCAAAACATATATATTTTTTTAAATTTATATGAATCATCCATTTAAATATTAAAACAAAGTTATAAAATTAACAATAATATTGGAATATTAACAGATATTAGAAAATAAGAACAGAATTGAAATATATAATTCAATGCTTATTTTCCAATATCTGTTCATACAACCAGAGAATATCTATTTTAATTTCTTATTTTTCAAAACATATTTTTTTGAAGTTGTAAGGTAGAAAATATCAATATGAGTGTACAATTTGATTATCTTTGGAGGCATCTACTTAGTTTTAGCTAAATGTATTGCTAAGACTTATAATATTATTAAGCTTACTAATAGTAAAACTTTGTTTTAATATTTAAATGGATGATTCATATAAATTCAAAGTATTTTATCAAGATGTTCAGGGGCTGAATACTGAAGTGTTTGATTTCAAGATGAATATTTTAGAGTGCGAATTTGATATTATTTAACTTTATATATAAATATATATTTTATGATTTGGGGATGAGAAAAATACTTTTTTTAAATCAATTTATTTTATTACTGGGTATTTCAATACCCAGGACCTGGGTATGGTCATAGTGATCATGCTCAGAAGTAAAATGCTAAACACATTTTATCCTTGCAGGATAGTAATTCCAAAAAGACAACTCAATCTTTTCTAAATTCAATAAAATTTATAATACCAGCTTTTTTGTATTTACCCGGGCATGGGGTAAATACCCAATTTATAAATACCTACCCACTGGGTCTTTACCCGGCCCAGATCACTAATTCTTTGTGAATAAAAATTGAGTCAATCACTGCTGTTTTGACGCCTTCCGATCGGATTACAGTCACTCAACAGAGTCGACTTACCCAACTTATGAGTGTGTACTCAATTTATTCATACCACCCAATATCAGTTACTCTTTGTTATTGCATCACCAAAAACTAGTTGATATTTTCAAGGAGATAGGCGTTACTTCAGCTTAGTGCTAGAGATATTTGAAATTGGGTATGAAAGAAATATAACTTTGTTATGCATTATGTGAAATCATTTAAAAACTTGACAAATCATGTGCCATTTGAATTTCGTAGGTGCTCTGCAGACCAAACAACAATAGTTGAAATCTGCGTAGAGGCCATAGATTAGAGACTGTCTATAAAAGTATGCATGAGATTTAAGAAATTGGTATTCTAAATAAATAGAAATATTGTTTGGAAATTCTAGAAATTTATTCAGACTGAACGAATTTCACCTATGCTAATTCAATAACCTGTTTAGTGTTTCCTTCAACTTCAGAAGGTGCAGTCAAGTACTTTCTTTCTGTTCTTGAAACCTCTCTAGAATGATTTCTGTAGCAGTTTTGGTGAGGTTTTTCTTCCTAGAAAGTTCCTCCTATAAAACAGAAAGAATAAACTTTATGAAAATTTATAAATAGTCAGGTTTTTTTTCAATTTTTGGATGATGATGCATGCTTACATGAGACTTTTATATGTGTAATCAGGTGAAAAAAGGGCAGACTTGGATGGGAATCGAATGCATTGCTGAAGTGGCAGTCAATCAGAATAGGCGCTTTAACCAACTACACTGTAATCTATAACCAGCCAATAATTGTTCTCAGATATAGTTCACCATAGCAACCAAGATAATCATATAACGTGGAAAAACACCAAAGTTTGTTAGATCTTCCTTCTACAATTTTGAAAGAATACACTTTTCAACAATGTGCACAGGGTTAAAATTTAGAATCCACTATGGGAGCTCTAGCATAGTATTTTGCAATAATTGGTACTATAAATTATCAAAAAATGAATTGTCGAAAAATGAATTTATTGTCTTTCATAAAGCTTATAAAATACTGCTAAAGCATAAAATGGAAATAAAAAGTGAATAGGACATTATCAATCATGAAAAAATAATCTCATTCACGTAAAAATGTTGATTTGATGAAGATCACGCAAAAAAAGCTAATCTTTATTGAATTTATTTATTCACGAATTTCATTATACAATAGAGTTAAGAAACAATACAATACACACAAAAAATTATTTATAAACTCACTTCAGAAAGCAGTAGTAGTACTGATTACTTTTGTATTGTTCAAGTTGAATATGATGATAATTCAAATTAAAGAAGCCATAGCTTACTGATGAGAACTCAACACCATAGAAAGTTATAATGTTATAAGTGTGAATGAACATTTGCTGGAAAAAGTTGTTTACATTGCAGATGTAATTTAAGTTCATATTTTATTTCAAGGGTGATCACTGCAAATGTTTTAGTAGTAAGTGAAGCTTTTCTGTACAAATAATTATTAATTATTATTAGACAAGATATTGTTATATTCTACAATACCTGCATACTCTGAATACTAGTGGATACAGTTAAGAAGAACTGAAATAGAAATGTCAACTATATGCAGTTGAAAATTCTGTTGAGCTGGGGTTTCCTGGTTTAATTGACATTTCTAATTAATTACTGTAAGTTTAATTTTTGCGCACGGTCATTTTTAGCTAAATCTCCCACAATTATTTAGTTTGCGTCTGGCAACACTGGTATAGGGCGCTCCGCAAAACGTGTGGAGCTAGGAAAACCGGCTTAATAGCTGATGAATATAATATTTAGTTTAAGATTCACATTACCATTGGGAACTGAGCTTGGTTGAATGCTGGATCACTATTGGTGAAAGGATTCCAAACACCCTGTATGCTTGGATTGTCTGTGTGCCAAAACGTTTTTAAGCGTAAGTTGGTTGGAGTTCCTGATCTCATTGGAAGCAAATGGATCCACTTTGTGGTTTCTTCCAATGACATATTATGTAAGTTGATAACATGCTCCTCCCCATTCACTGAAAACGTTAAGATGGAAATTCTACTGAATGCAGTGTCAAAAATACGAATACATAGTAAAAAGAGAATAAACCAACTATCAATCCAATAATAAGAATACATGTAGAGTAGAACATAATTTGAAGGTCTTTATTTCATTTATGAGACTGGTCGAGTAGAACATTGAATTGAATAACAAGTTTTCAAAAATACAACTAATAATGGAAAAATATGGAAAATGTCAAGTCTAATCCAAGCTTTTACATTTGAAGCCAAAGACACAATACGGTACTACAATAATGGGTCAATACATACACTCAACTCTACAAATAAAGTACTGATACAAACAAGAGATATTACAAAAGTCGTTAGTTCCCAAATTTGTAAGGCCAAACTATCCTAAACCACACAAGCTCCTATATAACTGAAGAAACTACTATTTCGTAGTAGAAACAGGAATATTCTGAAATTTATTCAACAGAAAATCAGCTTCTTGAAGTCTGGCAATAGGATATTATAAACATTCCTGATATATTATAATAATAATTATATACTTTTAGGTAATATAAATATGGATCATGAACAATCGTTTTGCCCACATGAGTCTTGAGACTTGTACATGAGTGATGGGTTGAATGATGACAGAAAATATCCAAGGTTAAACGGGATTTGAGCTCTAGACATAGCAGCCAGCCAGAGTCTTATCTGATCAGAGATAAGCGCTTCAACCGAATGCACTACCACGACTGTCAGGTCAATCACTAATTAATTTGAATTGAACTGGAAGTTTTTTTAGCACATATTTTGGTCAAAGTACAAGGTATTTTGGTCAAAATAAAATTATTGTATTTTGTAGTTCTCATAGATAAATCAAAGGAAAAATTATGATTTTATAGAATGTAAAACCTATTCATGAATTCATGTTTTTCAGATAAATGAGCATTTTATTTAGTTCAATGAATCCTGCAAAGTGGTAAAATTATTACACATCTATGATCAATTAGCTTTTAATACATGATTAGCCTGATATTTGATAGGGTGATATTTCACAAAGGGGAACATCGAATATTCGATATTACCATCGTAAAATGTAACACTTGCTGTGGAACAGAGGTATTGACACAGCATATCTTTGACTTTGTATTTGCGATTATCCACGACTTTTGGATGCACTACTACGCAAGCATCATTAGGGAAAATAAATTCCAGAATAAAGTTAAAATGATATGTTAAAAAAAGATATGGTAGGATTCATAGAAGAATTAATGCAGTATTACAATATTATTTCACCATTTGAAATATTATGATTAAGCGTCTGAATAAAGATGAAGATAGGTCGTGTTATTTTAGATTTTTTAATAATGATTAAATTAGTAAATTCCTGAAAATATTTCCTGTAAATGTTCTCCGATTTCGAAGGAAATTGGTTACGTAGTTTTGTTTTTCAATTGACATTAAATATTTCTTTGAAAGGTATTCTATTACAAATCGAATGATTTACTGCAATATTTTGACTGTTATTGATTTCAATTTGAGCAAGAAATTTTGCAAGTAATTATTATTGTTTCACTTACAATACTCTGCATGAACACAAGGAGTTCTATGACGACGAGGTTTAACATATACGACTGTACCAGGGTTTTCTTTTGCGAAATCCACAAGCTTTGATTCAATGAATTCTCTGCAAAAAAAATCATATTCATTATGCAAGCTAGATTAATCCTTTCAGTATAGTTATTCAATATATTAACAAAATAAACTTATGATAAACTCATTACCTAACAGTTATTTCATGTCGTTATGCAGCTCATTATTTAGATTTATAATGCAAATCTGTTGACAAGCATATCTAGCACTTACTAAAGGAGGGGGGGGGGGGGTTGTCACGGTCGACCAAAGGGGCGGTCGAATGAGCCTTGAAGTTGCTTGTTTAAACGCAAATGCGATATGGTTTTACCATAAATCAACGGTGACCAGGCTTAGGGTGACAATAACATATTATGCCCCTGAGTACCAGAGTCGACCATGAAATCCCTAAGCACCCTAAGAGTAGGGTACCCATATAAGCAGTGGATATCTCAAATTCTTATAATTATGACCCCCCTCTGGTGGCCCCTAGAATGATTTTTTGAGGGGTTTCCAGGTTTGCACACCAATTTAGAACATTATAGACATAGTATAATACAAATCATCTACTCAAATCACTCAAATTCCACTTAGATTTAAGGAGCCTTACCCAGAAATAGACTGAAAATGCCCAAGATCGAAATTTTCCCCCTCCTCCTGAGCCCCTATTTTATTTAGGTGGTTTTTACTAACCCAGAAACCTTCCCAGGCATGCCACTAAAGATCCATTGCAATCATACGAACTGTTGTTATAAAAATAAAATTGCCCAAAATCGATATTTGACCCCCCCCCCCCTTGAGTTCCCTTTTTTTAGTATGCTTTACCAACTCAGAAACATTCACAGGCATGCCTCCAAAAATCCCTAAAGTTTCAACACAATGTCAATCATATAAACGGTTCAGTTATATAGATGAAAATGCCAAGAATCGATATTCGCCCCCCCCCCCCCTAGGCCCCCTTTTTTGGGTTGGATTTTACCAACCCAGAAACCTCCCTAGGCATGCGACCAAAAATTCCCCAATGTTTCATTGCAATCATATGAACGGTTAACTTATATAGATGAAAATGCCAAAAACAGAATTCCCCCCTCTGGACCCCCCTTTCTTTTGGGGCGAATTTTACCAACCCAAGTATGCCATCGAACATCCCCCCAAGTTTCATCACAATCGGGTGGTCGGTTTAGGCTGTCATAAAGGACGCACACATTAATATACAGAGTGATTCAGAACTATATGGCAATCTCTTGGGAGCTCATTCTATAGCTAAAAATAATAAAAAAAAGTTCATATAAACATATGCCTGAAAACGCTTCGTTACCGAGTTACCGCTAGTGGAAAATTCCACCTACAACCCAGTACCCAGTATCAACCCAGTACCAACCCAGCACCTACAACCCGGTGAAGTAAGGCTGTATAAAAATGTTTAAGGTAGTTATAAAGATACAAATACAATTGTTTCTTATGCTTTTCTTATCTGAAAAATTTAATAAAATAGGTTCCAGAGCTGTAAATACAATACTTTTAGAGATATCTTACGTAAAACATAAGAATTGGTGCAAAGAAATAACACATTTTTATGTTTAACGTGAGATTACTTTCATAAATGGTAAATAGTAGTGCTTTTTTTTTAAATAAAATTTGTAGAAAATTTAATTCTGAAAAGTCATGTAAATAACTCAGGAAATAAATGAATAATAGATATTGAAAGTACGCTTTATTTAAAAACGTAACAGACGCACATAAAACGCTCATTCTCAACTGCATAACATATCAACTAATTTAGGTTTCCTGCCTGGACACAAGCGAAGTAAGTACTGATATGTATGTCGATTTTTCAATGCTAAAACCGGGTGGGGTAGATTTTCTAGCTCTCGATTTAGGAACTGATCAACTCAAATGTTACCAAATCTACTTCAATGCGTTTAATTTTTGTAAATTAATTGGAAAGGCATTCCTACCTTTGCACAAGCAAAGAAGTGGAACTTAGCAAAAACGTAAATTCGAACGTGCTTTATAACAATTCCCAGTACTTGTGACATTTATTTTCATTTTTCTGTGTTTTTCATGGTATTCTGCATAATACATGTAAATTTCAAGTACATGTCTGCTTTTATAAGCAGAAATTGGAATGAATTCGTAATAGTCTTTGTTGGTGACCATAATCCTGACTTCCTAAATAATTGTATTGAACACTGGTTGTTTGAGGATGAATTGATAATTCTGGACATTAATGAATATTACTTAGTGGGTAAGGTCTGTAGAAAATTAAATAAACGAGGAGTAACTGATAACTTTTTGAAAAATGGTTTGGTGAGTAAAGTTCTGACACAAATTAATTGTATGGCTGTGACTTCTGAGTATGAAGTAAGTGGACTGTATATTACTAACTCTAAAATTGTTGTTGTTGATCTATAAAATTCCTAATAAAAGCAAGGCTTCAATATACATTTATATTTAAACTTCATGTCATGTTGAGTTAAGTAGCTGCTACGTTCCCCTCTTGTAGTTTTGTAGTTACTGGGGATTTTGATATTGAAATTTTATCTGACAAGTATGACACAGTAGAATTCCTCACTCTCATAAGTACTTTTCGTCTTCAACCAGCTATTGCACAGGTTACTAGACCTGGTAGAAATACTAGGTCTTATATTAATTATTTTATTACAAATATTCATAATGAGCGCTTTTTTGCAGTAGTTGTTCCCATCTTGGTGTCAGACCATGATGTTATATTGATGAAGGCTTCACTTATGTAGTAGACACATGCACCTGGGCCAATAAGTGGACAGGTAATTAGAAGGAAGATGAATAAGTCAAGTCTTTCTTATCTTTTGTTTTTATTTAGAAAAATTTATTGGTTGAAGCTGTAACTTATGCTATCAATGACCCTTTTTGTTCCTTTAATTATTTTATCACAACCTTTCTTAATAAGAACAATAAATGGCACACTGATGAACTTAAAGGCCTCAAAGAGGAATGTCTTTTTTATTATCAGGATCTATGTAGGATCTATGGCACTGAGAATATCAAAAGGAGATATAATAACCTTAGATAAGAGTATAGGTCAAAACTGAGAAGATCTAAATGTGAGTATTACTACAATATAATAAGTGAGTCAATCAATAAACCCAAAGCTACTTGATCTGTATAAATGAATTGTCCTGTGGCAATGCTAAACCGAAATTTAATATTCTTAGTACTAGTCTTTCATCACAAGGTTTTAACAATTTTTTTGTTGATGAGGTTATAGAGGTTGTGTCTGGCATTTTTTTTTTCTTTTTTTGAGGATGAAGCCCACATAGGTCTGAGACCTGTGCGTGGGTAATGAGTTGGATGATGGTGATTGATGAGTTGGACCTACAGTTTTAGGTGGGTTCCGAACCACCGGGAAGTGATTTTACAGCAGAGAACAGTGTCTTTTTTGCTGGCCAATCTAATCGGTCACCGTTACAAACAGGTCCTATGAGAACGCAGCTTATCTCAATCTGATTGAACAGATACCTACTACGGCTCGCGGCTATCACTTCCCTCCTACCAGTACAAATAGTTTTGTCCTACCTTAACAAATTTAACAAACCGCAAATTTGGTTAGATTTTAATCTCA
The DNA here is from genome assembly GCA_948455865.1 of Conomelus anceps. NCBI lineage: Eukaryota > Metazoa > Arthropoda > Insecta > Hemiptera > Delphacidae > Conomelus > Conomelus anceps. The sequence goes on from OX418219.1 coordinate 38,938,408, forward strand.
TTAGTGTTAGGGATCTTTTCTCTATTCTGATTAGTCTAAGTAACAGTCAGGCTCTTGATGTGTATGGGATGAATTCTATTATTCTCAAGCAGGCTGCAGCTTATATTTTTGAGCCTCTGGCTTATGTAATTAACTGATGTATGATGGATGGTGTAACACTTTTAAAGCTTGTTAATGTGGTTCCAGTTCATAAAATGGGTAGCAAGAGCGCATATAAATTTTTTAGACCTATTAGTATAGTAAGCATATTCTCCAAGGTTTTTGAAAGTGTGCTTAGTCGTCAGCTTGTAGCTTATTTTAAGAAAAGTAACTTATTCAGTAAATGTCAATTTGGCTTTAGAGCCAGAATTGCACTTTGTTCAAAGATGTTCTGATGGTCTGGAAAATAATCTGAGTGTAGGAACAAGGTTGTATGACCTGACTAAATTGCATAATTATTGAGAATACAATAATTCCACTATATTTTATATTTTCGTATTTTATTTGTATTTGACAATAGTAAAGAGAGTGTGGAAGTCTGGAAATAGACGGTAAGATAGTTGAAAATGATCAGCTGCATCGCGGTATATGAAGAGATTTTCAGCGAGCCTTTGTAACTATGTTGGTCTTGGGACACTTCCTCTAGCATCCGGTCAGTGCAGTGCTGCCACATCGAAAATGCTATTCAATGAAAAATTCTCTATGAGAGAAATGGCAACATGAGCCCGGCTGTAACATACCCACTTCGGCCAGAGGCCGTAGCTCCATAACGCATGCGCCAATCATTGACATGTGGCGCCAATTATCCACAAAGTTTTTCGTAGAATTAAGATTAGAATTCATTGGTTGTTTATAAATTGTGGATGCAGTAGTGTATGTGGAATTTGTCTTATTTTTTCAATCATCAAGTTGTCCATTCAATGTGATTAATGTGAGCTGTGATTATTATTAGTTGACAGTATTCAAAATTAATTCCGTGGATTATTTGAAAAATAACGTTTGTGATTTCGAAACACGCTGGCAGTAAAAAAGCTAGGCCCACCAAAAATGTCCTGCATAATACCATCGCACAAGATCACTTAAATTCCCTAGCAATGCTTTTAATAGAGCGAACATTAATTTCTAAATGTCTCAACTTCAATGAACTTGTGATTGAACATTTTGTTTTGGCTAAAAGCTGTCAAATTGAGTTAACTTTCAAATCTTGTTGTTTAATCAAACTGTTAATAACTTTCTGATGATGTAGGCTATTAAGTAGTGTAAATACATATTTTATTGCCCGATCGACTCTATATTTAGTGTGCCTCATATTCAGTTTTTGGACTGAGCTAATTAAAATAATTCCCACTTTTTAAAAGTAAATGACAGGATTATAATGGCATTTATTTAGTAGTAGATTATTAATATCAATTGAATGAAACACTCTTGAAAGTGAGACTTATCAAGAAATAGGATAGTCTGGTGATAAATCTGAGCATCTGCTTATAATCTGGATAATGTGCTGTATTCAGTGCAAGGTTGCAAGACGGAGCACTTATGTGTACTATAGAGTGCTATTGATATGAATGGTGAGTGAGCCTACACATTAATTTTTCTACTTTTCACAATTCCTGTGGAATCGGTTTTTTTCAAAATGCCTTTATTCAAGTACATATAGCCCATATTCAACTATATTTGCGGAGTTGTATGAAGGGGGGGGGGTTAGTGTCCTCAAGTTTCTCAGTCAGAGCCGCCACTGTGCAAAAACATATTGGGAATGGTAGCTCCATCATGCTAATAATATACAAGTCAATAAGATAAGAATTGTTTTTCAAAATTGTCAAATTTTTTACTTATACACTGTCATACAACGAAATGATATAAAACAAAATCATAAGTGAGGTTAAATCGGATATAAACTACCTACTACCTCCTATCTAAATATGACAGCTTTTTTGGTGGAGATAGACGTTGCTTAGACAATCATTGCTCATAAATTTCTTACCTGGTGGATCTTTCTGTTCAACGTGTTTGTGAAATTTCTGCAGTTCAGATTGGTGATTTGAACATTATTTGTATTGAAATTTATAGAGTTCCAGAAGAAAGCAATTTTGACAAGTTCATTGATATTCTTTGTAGCATGTTGGACTTGCTCAATAGCAGGAATAAGACTAATGCTTCTATCATCCTTTGTAGTGACTTTAATATAAATATGTTATCTGATTCTAGGCATGTTATGGGTTTGAAGAATTTATTGCTTAGTTTTAATCTTAGTTTGACAGTGAATGAAGTAACTAGACCTGTCTCTTCTGGGCATGGATTAGGTTCATGCATAGACAATGTTGCTTCATCTATTCATATTGATAGAATAGTTTCTGTTTAAGTCTAGCCCATGGTAGTGTCAGATCATTTTGCCATTGTATTTCATAGTTTGTTAGATCTGAGTTCTAGTAGAGCTAATAATTCAAAACATAATATTCAGGGAACTAGGAGGATAATAAGACCAGTTACTTATTCAAAGGTTCCTTTATTCAAATTATTGATTGGCATGATAAATTGGATTGAGATCTACACTATTGTTTCACTTGAGGATAAATTTATGTTTTTTAATAGAAAATTTTTTAACTGCTGTTGAGTTATCTTTTCCAGTTAGACATGTTATGAATAAGAAAAACGTTGCTCCTTTTTTTAAATGGTATAATGATGATATCAGACAATTGAAGAATCACTGCTTACTTATGTATGAGTTGTTCAAACAATCAGGCTTGGATTGTTATAAGGTTAGGTATAATTATTTGAAAAGCTTATTCAAGAAGACTGTGAAGGAAGCAAAATACAATTATAACTGTAACCGTGTATTGATGGCTAAGAATAAACGTAAAGAATTGTGGTCTATTGTAAAAGAAAATCTGAATAAGAATGACTTGAAGGATAGCAAAGCCAATGACTGTCTTACATCAGGTGGTTTCAATGATTTTTTTATTAATAGTGTTGGTAATATTGTGCAGAGTGTACCTAATGCTGTAAATGATGTTTCATATTATCTTGACATTTGCAAACAAAATATCCCTGTAATAAACTCTTTTTCTTTTACATGTATTGGTGTTGAGCAGGTATATAATGCTATATTGTCTTTAAGTAATAGTGCTTGTCTTGATATTTACTGTTTAAATTCTTTTGTAATGAAATTGGCTTCGCCGTTCATTTGTGAGGTGTTATGTTACCTATTTAATATTTGTATTGAGAATGGTGAGTTTCCTAAATGCTTAAAGTTGGTTAAAGTTATTCCTTTGTTGAAAAAAGGCTCAATTTTTGACTACAATAATTATAGACCGGTTTCTATCATACCTATCATTTCAAAGATTTTTGAGATTATTCTCTATAATCAGATTATAAATTATTTTGAAAGTAATTTACTGTTTACAAATAGTCAATTTGGTTATAGATCTAATAGAGGTACTCATATTGCTATTTCAGAATTTATGAAGAATTGTATTAACTGGCTGGATGGTAAAAATAAAGTTTTGGGTACTTTCTATGACATGTCAAAGGCCTTTAATACTATTTCTCATACGATTCTAGTCCAAAAACTCAGGTTTTATGGGTTTGATGATGTGTCTATTAAACTTATTATGTCTTACTTAAGTGATAGATTTCAGGCAGTATTTTATAGTGGTTCTTTTTCTCATTTTTTAAAGGTAGAAACAGGTGTCCCTCAGGATTCCACACTTGGACCTATACTTTTCATTATTTCTGCTAATGACTTGCCAGCTGCTATAAGTAATGGTGAAATAAAGGCTTATATGTTTGCTGATGATCTAGCTGTTCAAATTAAGTGTGAAAAATTATTAAACAATTTGAATATCCTGCGTCTTGTTAATGCAACTATTAAAGACTGGACAGCTGGTAACTCTCTTTGTCTTAATAAAGATAAAACCCAGTTGTTAGAATATGATTTGGGTTGCAAGTCCGATATTAGTCATGTTAAATTCCTTGGCATCACATTGCAAAGTAACGTAAAATGGGAAAAACATATTGGTTTGCTGTGTAGTAAGGTGTCTAAGGGTATTTTTATGCTTAGCAGATTAAGACATATTGTTGGTTCGGATGTGTTGGTTGCCGTTTATTATGCATACATTCAGTCTCACCTGTCATACGGCATTGCTGCATGGGGGAGAGATACTAATGTGAAGAAGCTGTTTGTCTTGCAAAAGCGGGCTATTAGAATAATTTGCAATGTGAATAGTAGAGCCCATTGTGGACCTTTATTTAAGAACCTTAGAATCATGACAATTACTGCACTGTATGTTTTTGAAAGCCTAATGTACACTAAAAGAAATTTATCCAGTATTACCATTAATAGTAACATTCACAGCCATTATACTAGACAAGCTGCAGCACTTAGAGTGTCACAATGTAATTACAATTTAATGTTGAATAGTTTTGTTGAATTTGGAAAGAGGATGTTCAATAGACTACCTGCTCATATAAAAGAACTTGAGATAAGACAGTTCAAAAGTTGTGTGAAAAAATTTTAATTGACTCCTGTCCTTACAGTGTAAATGATTTATGGTGATGTTTACATTACCGTATTTGTATCATTGTAACGTTTGTGTATTTGAAATTTTGATTCTTATACTAGTATTTGAATTTTGTATTTTTTGACGATGTCTTACATTTTTATAATAATGTTCTGGCAATAAACGAATCATGAATCTTGAAATCCGTTCTTGCAAGCCAACTTTGTGTTTAGCCAGTCTGAACACAGAACACATTTAGATAGCGGTTCTACAATCAAGAATACGTTCAATGACTTGAAGATGAAGCCAAGACATTTTTAATAGCTTTTAAAATAATATTAAAGTTTTCTACTCACCTTGCACCTTTACTATTTCCTGAACTTTTACAGAACTTAATCGTCATTCTTTTCAACTGAGGTACATATCGACCTATGCCGTTCTGTAAGGGCGCTCTTGGAAAACCAGAAAGAAGTAATAAATGTTTGTGAGACATTTCTAAAGAATGCTTAATCTAATAAAATAATATTCTATTCAAGTAAAGAAATTCATCAAAACTGAAGACTGGCGGCTAACCTATAAAAATCCGTGAATTGAAAATTGAACAATGTTATCGAACGAATATCTAGGGATGTTACGATAGGGATATTATCAATATAAATAAGTATCGATGATTTTGTCTCGATACTCCGAATTCTATATCGATATTAGAGATTCGATATATATTCATATCGATTTCGAAAGAATTTTTTCAATACTGTATATCGGATTTCGATATTCTTCTTGAATTACCTTCTGTTTCTGGTTTCTGTGTTGTTTACCAATTTTTAATTTCTCTATTTATGTGAAAAAATTATGATACAGAAAATTTATTCATAGTCATAAGACTATTTTTCTAAAGAGTCGATTACATTGGGATAGCTAGTCGCTAAGCGAGTAGCGAGTAGAACGTTACTAACCGACCGTGCTACAGCAGCTCAGCATACCAAACTAGTGATGAGCGTTGATTCAACGAACCAGTTGAATTAACTGTTTATTGGTTATTAACGATTCAACTGTTTTGTCTCCTCAACTAAACCAGTTGATGCTTCAACTACATTTCCATATCAATGGGCTCAATGCACTCATTTACAACACAACTGGAAGTCTTTGTTAAATCCAAGTGTGAATAGCAAATTAGTTGTTGATCAACGTTCAAAATAAAAATATATTACATGCAGTAGGTAGAGAAAAAATAGCAGTAGGAGTAACTGTGTGAGTGAGAAATGCAATAACACTGCACTGCTGTCTCAAGACAATTTTTGTATCCGGTTACAAAAAACGAACGCCTTATGCATGCAATCTAAATCGCGTAAAAATAGAGACAGAAAAATTCTGATTGAAGATTTGAATTCAGGGTCCTCGAATTAATAAAATGCTTCATGAAGACTCAAAAAAAATCAAAACTGAGCAAGTTTTTTATTATTTCTAGAAAGTAGATGTTTTTCAACTTTTTATTCAATAAAAATCAACTTCCTTTATTTTAATTATTTTTGCATACTCACGAATCATTTTATTAATTTGAGGTAGCTGAATTCAAATCTTTAACCAGAATTTCTCTATCTCTATTTTTACGCGATTTAGATTGCATATGGCGTTTTTTTTTTTTTTTTTTTTTTTTTTTTGTAACCAGACATGCTCTATCCTATCTTGTTTGCGCATTGCTCATAACGTTTTCGGGAGACAGTAGACACTTAGGCCCTTATTAGATGAGGCAGCCAAGTTGCGCGACCAGTCGGGCAGCCAGTTGCCCGACTGGCTGTCAAACAGAGCAACCAGTAGAGCGACCATTGTAGAGCAGCCAGAAAGATGAAATTAATTTAAATATATGAGTGGGTGGGTGTAAAGCTATGAAATTTTGTAGTTAAAAACCATCATTTGTTTTACTAACAAAAAAATATTTGAGTAGGTGGCTAAAAAGTTGAGAAAGAACCTGAAAAGGTTTCCAAAAATCCTTTACTTGTATATTTTTAATGAGCTTCTCTAGCAAGCTGCATCAATATATTTATATATTATATACTTGCTATTAGGACCTATTTAAAATAACTTTATCATCAGATGTTAACATTCTTCACATGATCACCCTATTGTATTAATAGTAAGTTATATTATTAGATACAGACTGCTGTTGTAAGCAAGCTATATTAGTGAGTCAATGTTGGATTCAGTGAACTGGTACTTTTCTTAGATGTGGAATTATCTAAGAAATAGCATTTCTCAAATAAGATTGTTGATTCATTTTATAATAATTAATCCAATAATAAATTGTGGCGGGAGTTTCTAAAGTAGGCTCTAGAACTATTATTATTTTGATTACTATTATATACATTAGAAAAGTACTGAATTTTGAGGTTAGATCTGATCAAATATGGGAAGATCTTGGATTCCATAATTCGCTGCGTAATATCCCCCTTAAGGGTTAATTACATTGGGATAGTTACTCGCTAAGCGAGTAGCGAGTAGGACGTTACTGACCGACCGTGCTCAGGAGCTCAGCATACCAAGCCGAATTATATAAAAAAATTAACTTCCAGAATTAACCTCATACTATGGAATTTCAAAGACAATAAGGTAATTATATAGAAACGTTACTTATTGAATTTTGTGGTGATTTTTTTTCTGTGACATCTACACACCCTAGGAAGCAATAATCCGTTGAAATTTTTTGGGGGTCTCAATTATTTCACAAAAAATTGAAATTTTTGAAAAAAAAATTTTCATGGAAATTTATATTTTCATTTGAAAAATTCATAATTTGCAAACATGTTAGGAGTTCCAAATCTTAAAACAATGTAAACCAAGTGAATATAACATTTCAAAAACACTACCGCCCCCAAATGCAGTGCGCATGAAGCGCGCATAGCCAAACCTAACCTAACCTGGCTAGAGGTGACTGAACCACCTCATACCTTTATTTTGATGCATAAAAAACATACGCCAAGCTAATTTACCATTAAACGACATAGATCAAGTGAATTATCACATTGCCAAAATACTACTGCCCCAAATGCAGTGTATGCTCCGCGCACCTTACAAAACCTTCTCTGGGTGCCTAACAAAGCTAGATGAGACTGAACTAACTCATAAAAGACCTAACAGCGCGCCTAACCTTTGCTAGCTAATCATTAATTAATTTAATCACTTCACACTTCACACATGAAATAACTTACCACACAACAATAACCATTTCACACACACACACACACACACACACACACAACAGACTCTACACCACAACAGACAGTACAAGAATGACTAGGTTTCTCTGTATGCAACTATAGGCTAACAGAATTATTCTCCCGGAAATCATGAAAAGCAAAAATGAGTTTTTTTGTTTGGTACGCTTTTCCACAGAAACTACTTGACCAATTATTATAAAATGTTTTACTTATATTTTAAGAATATCACAAGACATAGGACACATTTTATTTAAAAAAATATTTTTTTTAACATTGTAAGGACAATCGATTCTATTCTATAGGGAAACACAGCTGATACAGATCAATACATATTTTCCAATTCACTAGAACTGTGAGAAGGCATGCCTCAAAGCCGTGCCCCAAACAAGAGTTCTCTATTAGTGAGTAAGCTGATTCTCAAACTTGAAGAATGTCGTGATTTTTGACATTGAGGCTTTTCACAAATGGAAATGTGATCTTCCGCCTAAGAAAAATAGTACCACTGGAAAACTTAAATTTTAATGTTAAATAGTCATTGCCCCCAAAAAATTACACTGTATTATTATTCAGTAAGGTGTTAGCTTGAAATAGGGAAAGTTTTGTTAGAAAATTTGACAAGTAACGTTTCTATATAAATACCGACAATAAATAATACTGCAACACAAAATTAAAATATGGAGTTTACCAACAATTACGGTATTCAATAAAATTTCATCAAAAGAGTTAACAGAAATACAATAAATTCAAATTTCATCTACTCATAATTAGAACGTATTTATTGTAAAACAGTAGTACAGGATATGAATATTGTATGATGATTTGTCTGTGTGCCAGGAGGAGTCATAATTTTCAGAGAGAAAAACTTGTAAAATAAAAATAAAATAATATTACTAATAATAATAAAAAAGTAAATTCGTATGGCTTTTCGTGGTGGGGAGACCCTTACGGGTAGTTCCACCTCGCCGCTTTTTTAACGACTGCTTTTTTTTTATATGCAACCGGGACCGACGGCTTAACGTCTCCTCCGAAACACGGGAGTGGCTCGAGAAAAATATCTTGTACTCAACTGGGATCGAACCCAGGACCTTTGGCTTATCAGACCAGCAATAAGCCAACTCGGCTACGCCGACTCCACTAATAATAATAATAATAATAGTTTATCAGTCTTAAATAAATATGATAATGAAATGGTTGTAAACATTGACATAACGATTAATAACGGTTTCTGCTTGAATATTTAAACCTAAAGCCAAATGCACACCTAATGCTACATGGTGTGGTGTTTGCCCATGGAAGCGTGGTTTCTATGTAATGGCTTGAATAGCAGTACCACATCATGCGCAATTCTTCTCACTTGAGCAGCCAATAAAGCTTGAGGCAACCATAATTCAATAAAAATACAAATTTGATTCAGTAAGTGGCCTTATACACCTTATAAAATGCTTGCTACAAGTCAGTCAGGGATAGAAACTCCTCCAGCTATAGAGTTAAAGTTTTCTCCATTACATCTACAAAATTTCTTATTTCAATCTCAATTTCTATGTAAAAATTGAGGCTGGTGAAAAATTAACCAACTATTTCCAACTAACTCCAGTGTTTGCAGGCTCCTCTCTTCTAATTAGATTTATTAAAAACATATTCATATTACACATGCTTAAGAATCAACTTTATGTGACTTCTATTATTTACCGTTAATGACCTAAATTGTTTTATTCCAGGTCCAGTAATGTATCAGAGAAAACAGCAGATGATGATATGGACTTGCTCGAATGAATAAGATACCATGGATAGATTTATGTAGTTGTCTGATTTCTGTAAGTTACCAGGAAGTTATGATGAATGAATTTATTAAGCAATCATCTTTTAATAATTTATCATGTTTATTTAAAAATATATGTATTGAAATACATATATTTTTTCAAAGAATATAATTCAAGCAAAGATTTTTGAAATAGAAAAAAGTGAACGTGAATCACAGAATAGAGAATGAGCTTACTACTTTTTCTGGATTTCTCATTCCATGACGAACTGCGTTGTTAATATTAACTTTTCAAGTGAATTCAACAACTTGCAGTCAAAGTTGTATTAAAATAAGTAGTATTTCACTTACTTATCTGTAGGCCGAACGTTTTCGAGTTGTTAATATTAACAACTCAAATATGGCCTTGAAGATGGGTTTTAACAACTCAAAACGTTTGGCCTACAGGAGTAAGTGAAATACTACTTATTTTAATAAAAATTTGACTGCAAGTCGTTGAATTCACTTGAAAAGTTAATATTACTTTTTCTATAAAACAGTGTCTCATTATAGAATATTTTTTTATTTTCCAAAGTGTATTCTATATTTATGAAATATATTTTATATATTCATATTCCACTCTTGCGTTTTCTTCCACAATCCATGTAATTGATCAATATTATCCTCTTTGATCCTAGCACCTCTACAAATTGTATTCTTGACAAAATTCAGGGATGCATTTTGATAATTTTGGTATTTTCACCCTGATTAATATAGAATATTGTGCAGATAAATCTCATATATAATGATGTTGGGTGTTGATCTACCACTAAATATTTGTTCAAATCACCTTGAAATCTGCACACATTCCAATTTTACCTTTGGGTTTAAGCACAAGTACCATGAGACTGGCCCAATCAGATGTTCTTACTTTACTTATAATATACATATTTTCTCTAATCTATCTAATTCATTACTGACCTCATCCCATAATGCACAGGGCATGGTATAAGCTTTACGGAAAATTGGCTGAATGTCATCCACTTTTAAATTCAGATGAACTTAAATAATTGTTAGTCTACAAGTTTATCATTACCATATCATTTTGTGAAAATACTCTGAGTTATGACTTCTTCATACTTCTTCTCTCTGTCATTGATCAGAATCCAGGATTGACTGAGTCAGTTGTTGAGACCTGATTTGATCCTTGTCACTTCAAGTTATAAAAGTAACTTCACTAAATTAAACACTCAATTTGGCAATAATTAGTCAATGTCATTTTCATATAAAAAACTAAAACTTGATCAAGATGGCTCTCAAGTGATCATGAATTGTGCCTTCTTTTTATCTTAAATTATGTGCTCTTGTCAGCCTCAAAGAATTCCCCAATGGAATAGAATGGGATCTCTCTTAGCCAGGTCCTTATCCTTTTTCTAAAATTCCTGTCATCCAGACCCCTCACCCTGTCTGGTAGCAAATTATACAACCTCAGAGCCAGAACTGGGAAACAGTCCTCTTACTAAGTCTGCAGAAAGGGATGTCAATATGCTTTACCTCTTGTGTCATGGGTGTGTGTATCTGCTCTCTTTGTAAATGAATGATAATTATTTCTTGAGAGCAACAGATAGAGCAGTAAGTACTGGTTGACCACTGTATATACTCCCAGCCTGATGAAGATTGGTCAACAATGATCCAAGTATCCCACAGAGTCCAATTTTCACATTGCTTTTTTCTGCTGGAGTAGAACATCCTTACAGCCTGGTGCATTTCCCCAAAACTCTAGTAGACCATATATAATATGGCTATGGAACAGCTCAAAGTATACCTCCTTCAGATGTTTCTTGGAAATTAGTGGCTTTAAGCATCTGAGTATAAATATTACCTTTGCAAGTTTTAGGCAAATATTATTGGTGTGACCACTCCAACTAAGTCTGGTATCCAGTGTAAATCCCAGTAATATAACCTCTGTATGATTCCTCTGCTGATTCCAACTTGAACTGCAAGTGGTTTTCTGTGTCTTATCTTCATTTAGACTGAGCTTGTTCTTGGAGAACCACTGTTTGGCCTGTTCAAATATATTTGCCACATTTCTCTGGGCTGAATCTGGTGCTCTTCCCCTGGCAAAGATTGTGTTGTCATCTGCAAACAGAAGGATGTTGCCCAGCAAGCCCAGATCATTGACCATTATCAGAAATAAAATGGGTCCAATCACTGAGCCCTGTGGCACTCCATGCTTCACCTGCTGTGGACCTGAGTTTGCTCCATCCAGAGAGAGAATCTGCCCTCTGTCTGCCAGGTAGGATCTGAATGTGGCAAGGACCTGACCATTGACTCCATATGCTGCCAGTTGTTGGAGAAGTATGTCATGTGAAACACATTCAAATGCCTTACTCAGGTCTGCCAATGTCAGTGCCATTGACTCTCCTGCTTCAAAGGAATTCAAAATTTCAGACACCAACAGTGAAACAGCAGTAACACCTTCCACACCTGAATCCATGCTGTTCACCTGAAAACAATTTTTCCCTCTCAAAGTAGTTCACAAGTTATCTCAAAGACCTTGGCCAGTGTTGAAATGATAGAAATTGGCTGGTAGCTCTGCATGGTGGTAGGATCCCCTTTTTTGACTTAATTAATGAATCTATATACTTATTTTTTGAAATTGTCAGACAAGAGTTTTCACTAATTTGAGTTGACTTTGGCAAAATAGTGTTGGCCCATTTCGGTGAGACAACTGATAACCAACCTCTACCTAGAATAGCTTGACATGACATATTACTAATTATGACTCCCAACAACCTTGCATAAAAATGACAGTAATTAACTATGACTTTGCACTTAACAAGAACATTGAGCAAGGTATTATTCACGCCTCTAAAATATGGTACCAGCTGAGACATTAGCTGCAGCTTATTAGCTATATCAGAGCTCATAATCGAAACTGATCTATATATTAGAAGGTGCAAAATTATTATTTGAATCTGTCAAAAATGTTTTCCAATGGCTGGTAAGCATAGCATTCTCTTGAGTTTTCTAAGTTTTCTTTTAAATTTTTAATCAGAGGATTTTCTTTCTGTTTTTTAGTTTTACTCCCTTTTTCTTTAGTTGCTTTTTTCAGTAGGAGCATGTTGTTTTTATTTCGCTCTAACAGAGGTTTTGTGGCCTTTGGGATTATTTTCCAGATAAAATTGTTGTTAATACTACAGTGGAGCTAAATTAGGAATGTACAATGATTATTTCATGTATAAATTGTGTTGACTGGGAAATGATTTTGATTTGATTTAACGACTTGCAGTCAGTTTTAATTGTGAATGAATAATATTCCTACTCACTCTTTGCCGAACGTTTTCGAGTCGTGGAAACTCACCTTCAAGGCCTTGACTGCAAGTCGTTAATTTAAAAATGATAAGTTAATATTAACAACGCAGATCGTTATGGAAAAATAAATCCAAGAAGTAAAAATCAACTCATTCGAATTTCAAATTTTACCACTCCCTTTAGTTCATCGTCTGAATGCTTGTAACTTTGGTATCAGGTGGCAGTGGTATCTCTAGGTGGCACACGTCAAGATGATTCGGTGAACGGGAATCAGCTGTTTATTGTAGGGCTCTGTAGAAATCTTCGGATTGACGTAATATTTTGTGACGTCACGAGATAGCATTCGGTCTTTTCGTTTTTCGGTCATGTGGCTACCCCCAAATTATGCTGTCTACGTGACCCTACGAACTCGGGTGAATACGCCAGAGGAATAATAATAATAAAAATAATTCCTCTGGATGATATTAAGAAACATCCAGAGGAGTTTATTAAAAAAAAACATACAGATATTAAAGAGAATCCCGACTTAAAATTGTTGTCACCATAATTACTGCAAACTTCAAATAAATAACTTATACTAGAGGTGGCAACACTGGTGGTTTTGCTGAGGTAGCAGATCAGCCGCGTCAAAGCTGCCCGTATAATAGCGACGGCGTCATTTCTGCCGCGTTTTGCTGCGCGTTTTACCGGTCTGGACGCGTTGTCGATGCTGACGCTGACTTTACAGGGTCCGACGCGACAGATATAACGCTCGTATAACTTGCATACAGGGAAGTACAATGCCCGGTAGGCTTGGCGTGTACGCGACGTAAAATCTGTCGCGTCAAATCTGCTCGTAAATTCGTAAATTGAATAATCAGAGAAATCCCACTAATCGATTGATCGATATGATATAATCGGTGATGTGATTAATCGAAGCTCTCAAACATCGATAAAAAAATTAGTCGACTATTTCATCAAAACATCGATTAATCGATACCCATCCCTAGTCTGAATCTGAATTGTCTTGTTTTCTCTGCGATGGTGTGATTGATTTTCGGCTACACATCTATTGAGTTTATTGTGATTGAAATTGTTAATTTTCATTGAGAAGTTGTATCAACTGGAAATAATGGTGCCCGATAATTTCAATACTCTTTCAGATGAACTGGAAAAACAAGAATTAGACGTGAGTACAAGGGAATGTTTTTAGGTTAAGTCTCTATTTGCTGTAATAGCTAATAACATTTATTTGAATTTTCTATTTTGCATAACTTGTCATCAGTCTTTCGATTTTACTCGTTGGTTATTCCATGTCAAATCAAAATAGTTTTTCGTTCACCATCTCAGATTTTGATGAAATTTGGTAAACTGCGGTGGAACAAGCTTTACCTAACCTCGATAGATCATGACATCCTGTTAATGGAAATGTACATGAAATTCATGGTATTTATATAGAAACGTTACTTGTCAAATTTTCTAACAAAACTTTCCCTAACTCTTACTTACTTACTTACTTCTGGTGTCTTCGCCACGGTCCATGGATCGGGGAATCGTCATGATATCAGAAGGTGAATTCAATAATTAAGGATTCCCTTAATTATTCCCTCCGGTGCTGAAATGTATGCTCCTCGATAAACTCCGTCACAGTATAGTATGGTCTGGCAGTGAAGTACTGCTTCAGTTCCTTTAGGAAGCGTGGGTAGGAATGTGTCAGCGACTTGAGATTTCCTGGGAGGATATTATAGAAATGCGAGCCTGCGTAGATAGGCGTACTTTTGAATTTTTCAAGCCTATGTTGTGGAAGATCAATATTTAGGCGGCCTCTGGTGTTGCAATTATGTTGATCACCTCGGAGTGTGGGGCTTTGCCCCACAGTCAAGATTATTGCTTCTAGAATGTAGATAGATACCACTGTAAGTATGCTGTTTTGAATGAATAATGGTTTACAGTGCTCCCTGAAATCCAGTCTTAGAATTACTCTTAAAGCTTTCTTCTGGCAGCGTAGGACTCTATCCATACAGCTCTTTGGCGCTGATCCCCATGCTACAATTCCGTAACGCAATAAGGAGGCAAACAGGGCGTGATAGGCGACGAATGCCGCTTTCTCATCTGTAATGCTTCTGATTCTTCTGATAACATACAGGGCCGAGGACAATCTCTTGCATAATTGGTTTGTGTGTTCAATCCAGTTTAGGTTTTTGTCAATTATCACACCAAGAAACTTGGTCCAGCCAATTGTATCTGTGCCGTTTTCTGTATCAGCTTCTTGGGTTTGGTTGGGTGTAAATACCATTTTCACAGTTTTCTCCCTGTTAATTGTCAGTTTAAGGTTATTGCATACTGATGTGGCTCGTTGTAATGCTGAATTTACACTGTCTTCCCTGCTTGATCCTCTCACCGTCGGAATTATGATTGTGGTGTCATCCGCAAATAATGCACATTTGTTATTCTTTTCAAGTTTTTCTGGAAAATCATTGATGTAGATGAGGAAGAATAAGGGGCCAAGAATTGATCCTTGTGGTACGCCTTTATATATCTTTTTAAAGGTTGATTTGACACTCGTAATGGCTGTTTGATGTTTATAAACAATCTCAACGTATTGTTGTCTGTTGGTGAAATAATCCCTGATCCATTGCAAAGCTTTCCCCTGGATATTCAGTTGTTTCAATTTATCCATAAGTATTTTTTGGTCTAAGTTGTCAAATGCTTTTTGCAAGTCTAAAAACAAGCCTGTTGCTATCTTCTTACTCTCCCATGCCTCATTTATCACCTTTAACAAATATGCAATTGCTGTGTTTGTGCTACGCCCCCTTCTAAAGCCATGCTGAAATGCTGTCAACAGTCCATTTTTCTCCAAGTGTGCCATTAACTGTTCATAAACAGCCCACTCTATGAGTTTGGAAACACTGGGTGGATTGGAAATTGGCCTATAATTGTTTGGGTTGAGCTTGTCACCTTTTTTGAAGACAGGGTAGACTCTGGATATTTTAAGTTTGTCTGGCAATGTAGCTTGGTAAAGTGAACTGTTGATTATGTGGGTTATAGGCCTCATAACCTCCTCCTTGCAGAATCTTAGTATTTTCCCCGTTATCTCATCGAATCCAGCTGAATTATTTGGTTTCAATTTCTCAAAAAGTTTTTCCATGTCTTGGAATGTCACTAAACCAAACTTTCTGAGAGTCGATATGTTGCAGCTGGTTGCAGTGTCAATGTTGCTATTTTTCTCTGCGACCCCAGAAAAAACCGGTTGGGTGAAGGTCTCATTGAAAATATTGCTGATATCTATTGGGTCAGTCACTAGTTTCCCATCTGAGTAGAGATTCAAGACACTAAGTTTGTTCTTTTGCTTATTTCTTTCACTATTTACCGTTTTCCATAGCTCTTTAGTTTGATTTTTGGATTGTTTTATTCGGTTCATTGTGATATTTGCTCTTTTTTTCTTTATCTCAATGTCATAACTTAACTTTGCAGTATCAAACTTTCTTTTATCCTCCACAGATCCTGACAGTATGTAACTGTTATACATGGATTGAAGGGAGGCCTTCATCCTTAGTATATCACAGTCTGATATGGGAATTTTTGTAGAAGAAGTCAGTTTCTTTGGACCCCTGGGCATTACCTGGTCAAGGCTGGAGCGTATAATATGTAGGAAGTTATTATACTTTATTTCTATAGACTTTGGTGTAAACACTGGTACCCAATTTGTAGCTTTCAAAAGTTCCTTCAATTCACACAGTTTTACTTTAGAGAAATTTCTGGAATACTGGTATGCAGCCTGTTGCCTTTTGTTCATGTTTCTTATACTGCACAACAACAGGTGATGATCAGATAGTGGTGTGAAAAGTGCTTGGATATTTAAATCTTCTGGTCTCATAGTTGTATAGCAACCATCTATGCTTGTTGCAGTAGTTGGGGTTTTCCTTGTTACTGGAATGTGGTGGATCCTGCACCCAAATTCAGATAGTGTATTTTGGAGTTCTCTAACACCACGATCATCCGGTTGCAATATGTTGAAGTTTGCATCACCCAATATTACAACATCATTCTTAGTGTTTGTATTATTCTGTAGGAGGAGACCCAGTTTTTCAAGAAATAATTCCATAGTGCCAGCAATTGGCGATCTATAGGTGCCAATAAGGACTAGGCTTTGTGTTTGATACTTAAGTTTTACAGCTATAGTTTCAAATATTTGTTCCTCTGGCTTACAACATTCTGTCAGCTTGATTTCTTCTATTTTAACAGATATGTTATGTTTGATGTATATTGCAATTCCTCCCCACATGTGTACAGTTCTACAGAAACTTGAATACAAACTAAAGCCCTCTATGTTTGTGCTTTTCAGGTTGTCTATGCCCAATCCATGCTCAGAAATAATCAAGATATCTGGGTTATATTTTTCTAGTTCCACTTGTAATCTATCTAATTTGCTCTGTAGTCCTCTCTGAATGTTCAGGTGAAGGACTAATAGGGTTTTGTTTCTTGTGGTGTTGTGATTTAATTTAGATGTGGATTGGTTGAGGCTGTGGTTCCGTTTGGGTGCTTTGTCTTGTTTGCCGTAGTACAGAGTGCTTCCACCATACTTTCAGCTAGTATTTTTGATCCACCTGGATTTAGGTGAACCCCATCCCACTGCAGGTGGTCTCTAGTGATAAGTTTAGAGTTATCTACAAATACTGCCTTCAGTTGATCGCACATGAATCTCAGGGCATTATTGGTTTCAACAATGAGCCTCTCATTACAGTCATCACGTAACGGGATAGAGTTTATGTACCATTTTGTAAGAGGGAATCTTTTGCTATTTGCTTCTAATGTTAGCCATAACGGCCTCATAACATGGTTCGGAGTTCTTGATCTGGGTAGATTATTTGAGCCTATGTTTAGGAGTACCTTTTTTGGAAGGGTGTGCCTATATTTTATATTCCTACTGACATCTTGTATTTTTCCTCCTGAAATAACATCTACTTTGACTTTCTGTTCGGCACTACTATTTATTATATTTATGGCATCTTTTATCAATGAATCTCCTATTATCAGTGGCATCTCCTCGGTAATTCTATCTTTTTTGGTGAATGTATCCTTATGTTGTACATCAGACTCTATTCCATTATGGACAGGCATGGCTGGACTTTCGTTTTTATTTGGAGTCTTAACCTGTTGGGCCAATTTACCATTGCTTATTAAAGTATTTGTTACCTCCTCTATTTTTTTCCTAGTAGGACAGGATTGTTCAGGGTGCATACCTTGTGAGAAATCATAAATAACATTCTCTAGTCCATAAATCACATCCATCTTCCTAGCCACAACTTCAGAAAGTCGATTGTTTTCTTTTTTTAAAATATTTATTTCATCCCTAAGTTCAGAAATGTCGTCCATTAAAAGTTTCACTATAATATCGGATTGTTTATTTAGACTAGCTCTAACTGCATATGATCCCGATGTGAGCTCATAGTGAACGCCACGCATGCTAGCGTTTGAATCGGAATTTGTAATATTTTTTGTTGTATTACTATCTCCTGTATGAGTACAGGGGGTACTAATTTGTTCATCACCCATATTTGGATTGTCTCTGTTTGGTACAAGTTCATCATCACGTAATTCCTGACTTGTCCCTCTTGTAGAATTATAATGTATCCTAGTTTCTTCATCACCAATATTTGGATTGTCTTTATTTTGTTCATCTTCTTTGTCAGGTATTTCATGGTTCATGTTATCCCCCTTTTTCATTTCACAGACACTACACCACCACATTTGACCCTGGTCTATTCCCCTAGTCATTAGTTCATACTGCTCACTTGAAATATTAACGCATGCTATATGATACCATACATTATCGTGACAATCGCAAGCGACAGCTTTGTCACTTTCCAAGACCGGTATCCCGCATAGTTTACACTTATATTGACATTGTGAACTAACCTCATCATTTCCTACTTTTTTCCCTGCAAAGTAGGCTTAGCTTTGGGGTTGTTTTTGGTTGTAGATGCCCCAAGTCTATTCAGTGAGGTAGGAGTGGTTGTCGGCTTTTTAGCAGTCTTTTTTCCTACTATAGTATTGTTAGGTGTCGTTCCAGGTGAGTAGGATTTTCGTTTGTTTAGCGATTGAGTTTTCGGCTTCATTTCAAAATTGATGTCTTTGTGTCAGTTTATGTTTCGTTAAACTTACTAACTTTTACTGTTCCACAACACTTTTATGGTCAAGTAGCCTAAATTTATGCAAACCAACAAAATACAAATTATATTTTATCACGAAATATGTAGCAGTGTCAAACGCAGTATTAATTCAAAAACATAGAATACAGAGAAAAAGTCAGAGCTCAACATGTAGGTAACTAATCACCACTGGTTTCATAGGTTATGTTGCGAAATATTTGAAAAATTATGACTGAGTTTGTCTAGTATCCTCCTTAATTTGATGGGGATGATTTCGTCGAAACAGAAATAACAATTTATACAGAGATTTGGTCTCAAAGTTTGTTCAATTAACACAGATAAAGTTCAACATGCAGGTCGCCAGTTAAGGTTCGAACCTGTCGCTGTAGCCTATCTCAAGTCACTTTATTAAAATCACTTATTTTTCATGGATCAAATACAATATGAATAAACAGAACACGAAATTCAGCTCAAAAAACCGTAGAGCTTGTCAAGTTGTGTGATGAGTTCAATAGTAGACACGTAGTATCACTACTGTTCAGGTTAAAGTTCAACTTCAAAAATAAGCACAGAATGAAATTTTGCACAATAGATTTAGTTCGAAACGAATAAATAATCAATCAGAGTTCACTTTGAGGTCAAATAAGAAACAGCTCTGAATGAATTATAAAGAAGCCAAGTAATTATTGAAGTCATGCAAGTTCGCTTTACCTGCAAGTTCCTGATTGTAGGTTAGGGTTATGAGTTCACTGTCTTATTTCGGTTAAAATCACTTTTATATCTAACCTCTACTTTTACGAACGATTCAGTGTTGATTATTAGGTGTTGAAACAATATTAAGGACTTTTTAAAACATAAATTATTATTTATAACTGAAATTTATCACAGAGCGTTGTAGTGCTGAACCACGCTAGCCACGGCCTCCAACCTAACACCAACTCAACCTAACACCTTACTGAATAATAATACAGTGTAATTTTTGGGGGCAATGACTATTTAACATTAAAATTTAAGTTTTCCAGTGGTACTATTTATTTAGGCGGAAGATCACATTTCCATTTGTGAAAAGCCGCAGTGTTAAAAATCACGATGTTCTTCAAGTTTGAGAATCAGCTGACTCATTAATAAAGAACTCTTGTTTGGGGCACGGCTTTGAGGCATGCCTTCTCACAGATCTAGAGAATTGGAAAATATGTATTGATCTGTATCAGCTGTGTTTTGATAGAATCGATTGTCCTCACAATGTTAAAAAAAAAATATTTTTTTAAATAAAATGTGTCCTGTCTTTTGCAATATTCTTAAAATGTAAGTAAAAATTTTTATAATAATCAGTCAAGTAGTTTCCGCGGAAAAACAAAAAACTCATTTTCGCTTTTAATGATTTCCGGGAGAATAATTCTGTTAGGCTATAGTTGCACATAGAGAAACCTAGTCATTCTTGTACTGTCTGTTGTGGTGTGGAGTCTGTTTTTGTGCGTGTGTGTGAAATGGTTATTGTTGTGTGGTAAGTTATGGCGTGTGTGAAGTGTTAAGTGATTAAATTTTAAATTAATTAACAGTGAAATAGATTAATGATTAGCTAGCAAAGGTTAGGCGCGCTGTTAGGTCTTTTGTGAGTTAGTTCAGTCACATCTAGCTTTGTTAGGCACCCAGGGAAGGTTTTGTAAAGCCGGGTTTACACTGCGGTCTGAGACCAATGTTTGGAGACCGCGGTCTCCGACCGCCGTCGGTTTCGATTGGTCTCTGACAGGTGGTTGCAGACACTACCGATGTAGACGGCACACAGGGAGGTTATGATTGCAGCTGCAGCATGTATAATTCTCGCCAATCGTTGAAAAAAAAGGAAATTTTGGATTCGACCTTCCCTGCAGGCAAGAAATAAATATAGCGGGAGTGATTTATTGACCGATTTAAGTAGGGATGACACAGATCCATTGACAGGTGAATTAAGATGCGATGGAAGTGTGAAAAACTTTCTAAGAATGTCAAGCAGTGATTTTGAAATTTTAATTATCGGTATAGGACACATTATTGGCAAAAAGGACACAAATTTCAGGAAGGCAATAACAGTCAAAGAAAGATTAGCAATTACTTTGCGCTTTTTTGCCAGTGGCAACTCTTACACCAGCCTGAGTTATTTATTTAGAGTTTCCAAGAGTACAATATCCCTATTTGTACCAGAAGTTTGTGAGGCCTTGATAAGCTTCTTGAAGGATCAAATACAGGAGTGAATATTGAATAAATTACAGAATATTAAAAAAAAAATTAATTTATTTTTTAAATTTTTTATATTGAATTGACAATTTTGACAAAAAAATTACATTAATCATTATTGAATTATTGAAGGATCATGGGAAAAAGTTTCTGTAATGTTTTGTATATGCAGGCCTATATCTTTATAAAATGAGTTGGTCCATTAAGTACATAAGAATATATATAAAATTGATTGATTGATAAAGTGATTGATTGATTGGATACAATGCAGAAAATATAAAAAATATTAAATGTATATTATGAAAAATTATTCATATCATATGTATAAACTTTCTGTGCAGAACTGACCTTTTTTGAGTCACGGCGGACGCGTTTCGAACTATGTCGTTCTTCTTCAGCGCTTGGTTGCAGACTGAAGTTAATAATGGCTACTGAAGGTGGCTACCCCCTCCACTACTTTTTATTTAAGAGGTGATAAGAGGGTGGCGTGATTGGTTGTGTTGCAGACCCAACATGGAGTGGTTGCAATTGCAACCGCTGCTGCAGACTGCTGTCTGAGACCGTCTTTGATCTTTACCGACTTCATTTGGAAACCCAAATTCTGGTCGGAGACAAGCAAAATTGGTCTCAAACAGCCTGTCTGCAGCCAGGGTTGCAGAGTTATTGTGACGTGCGACCAACGGTCGGAGACCACGGTCTCCAAACATTGGTCTCAGACCGCAGTCTAAACCCGACTTAAGGCGCACGGAGCACACACTGCATTTGGGGCGGTAGTATTTTGGCAATGTTATAATTCACTTGATCTATGTCGTTTAATGGTAAATTAGCTTGACGTATGGTTTTTATGCATCAAAATAAAGGTATGAGGTGGTTCAGTCACATCTAGCCAGGTTAGGTTAGGTTTGGTTATGCGCGCACTGCATTTGGGGGCAGTAGTGATTTTGAAATTTTATATTCACTTGGTTCACATTGTTTTAAGATTTGGAACTCCTCACATGTTTACAAATTATGAATTTTTCAAATGAAAATATAAATTTTCATGAAAAATGGTTTTTCGAAAATTTCAATTTTTCTGTGAAATAATCGCGACCCCCAAAAAATTTCAACGGATTATTGCTTCCTGGGGTGTGTAAATGTCATGAAAAAAATCACCACAAAATTCGACAAGTAACGTTTCTATATAATTACCAAATTCATTTCATACTAAATTGAATCCGGTTCATACATAATTGAATCTAGGAACTCACGATCCAGCGAGGTAAGGTTGAGCTTGTTCCACTTGGCCTCTTTATAATAAGTAAGTACTGTACTTTCCAAATCCAAATTTTTATATTTCCTGGAACAGTTCAAGATACATACTGTATGCTGTAGTAAGTAGAAGTGCGTTTAAAAACAAAAGGCAGATGAAAAAAATGGAAAAGATTACGTATAGTATAGGTATCTACACCTATCTTCAGAAACTGAAAAAGGAAAGCAAGACTACAACTACATGGTTTTATGGTGGAAGAGCACATTTGATATTTGAAGGTAATGTGGAAGAGTTAATACAATATCCTTCACAAAGATATCACCTTTAATAATGAAGACTGGGTGTAAAAGACCAGATGCGACGCTTTGTGGGTAAAAATTTGAAGGTCGTCGTATTAGTGAATCTTATCAAGGAAAGACTTGAATAAGTCTTTCTTTGCGGAAATTACACTGAGCAAGTATACAACGTTACAAGACAGCAAGTAGCTGTAACACTTAGGGCCATATTTATGAACGTTTCTTAGCAAAGACAGACTTGTTTAAGTCTTCACTTAGCGGTGCTAAGTCTTAGGCGGGTTACACACATATGCATCTCACATGGTGCGACTGGCATTTTCCTTGCTACTAGCATGCAGCTTGAAGACCAACCTGTGTTAATTACGTGGAGCTTACACACTTATGAGACTGGCATGGTGCTACTGGCATCATGCATCTCGCATGCAGCGTGCAGCGCCACTAGGAACCGATTGGTTGGTCTTTTGGGGTGGCATGCAGCGTGCATCTCGAGTTGGGGCATGCGCAGAACACATTTCTAAGTCACATGACCATACGACGTCTCCTTCTAATGGCGGTAAGTAACAACAGCATTTCATCATCTGATGCTGACAATGACATTTTCCAATGAACTGAACAGCATCTTTGGTCTTTTGGGGTGGCATGCAGCATGCATCTCGAGTTGGGGCATGCGCAGAACACATTTCTAAGTCACATGACCATACGACGTCTCCTTCTAATGGCGGTAAGTAACAACAGCATTTCATCATCCGATGCCGATGATGACATTTTCCAATGAACTGAACGCCAAGAAGTACCCACCACTCTCATCTTGCTACTAGCACGTGCCACGACCATGCAGCCTGCATGCATCTCGCACAGTGTATCTCGCATCAAAAATGCTAGTTGCACCATGCAAGATGCATATGTGTGTAACCCGCCTTACACTTACAAGTTCACGAAGTGACAAGCCAGTGAGTAGCTATAACACTAGAATCCAACCCAGCTCAACTCCTGATAAATAATTTACATTAAACAACACTTATTTAAGAATTTACATACATAAATATGGCAGGGGCAGCGGGGTCGGCTTGTAGGCTGACTTGTCAGCTAGTAAACTCGCTTAGTATAGTCAACGTTAACTGAATTTCGTATTTATGAACTTCACTGGAAGATCTCAACTCAAAAGTCAAAACGTTCTTAAAATCAGTATCCAAAATTCTTTCTCAGCTAAGCTAGGTAGAAGGCTATCTTAATGCTGTTCTTGTTATTATTTTCCATCATATTCTTTTTATTAAAGCTTCAGTATATCAAAATCAAATAAAACGATTACATTAAATTTTTGCACCATTCCAATGTACATTTAACCTTTTAAAACTAGTTTTATTCATTTTAAATCAATCTATTTGCAACCTATCAATTTTTCTTCTCACCTGGGATAAAAATGAACCTTTTGATGAAGCTAACTGGAGTAAACTCGAAGTTCTTTGGTCTGCTGCTAAAGCTCACCACACTACATTAATATTCCATTATTAAAAAAATCGAAAGCATTACATATAAATATAAAGGATATTGGCTTGGTAATAATTATGTAACGGTAACTGTAAAATTACAATAAATTTTACGTGGGACCACTTTCAATGTAATAGATGCTCTTAAAGTCGTACTTAGATAAGAAAGCCCCAAGTAACGTTTATAAATACGGCCCTGAGAATTAGATTAAGCGGCTAATAAGAAGGCTAGTTTACATTTTTGTGAACCGGTGCGTCTGCTGTATATTCCAAAAAGGTACTCTAGGATTGGCTTCAAGGAGGATGTGGTCAGTGCTGTTGAAATCGAGGTTGCCAGTACCAGTTACCCAGTATAATTATTGAAAGTGTGATTCTGATTCATGCTTTACCGTGTCTTGTGCGGACCTTGAGACAAGGGCCAGATCCTGTCCATAACTTATGTACTTGGTATAATGCTTGGGATCAATTGCATTGTTGTTAGCTGACTGGTGTTCCTATAATTGTATCATACATAATTGAGCATTCAAAAAGTCCAATAAATAATGGAGATTCAAGAGTTTTTTTTTTTTAATGTGTATCAAGCTTGAGTGAACATGACCAAGAAAGAACATTTTTGTATTTTTTGTGATATTTTCCTTTAGCCCCAGTACAAAGCTGGAATTTTTTAATCCATTCTCGGCACCCCAGAAAAGATTTCCCCAAGTTAGCAAAAAAAGCTGGTTTGTGCATAAATTTTGGGTACCCAAAACCCCCCCAAAATTGGGACTCTTAGTTTTTGGCCTATAACTCGAAAGCTATGTACGGTATTTGAAACATTCTTGTATAGAAAATTAAAAAACAAAAATTCCAAGTCCATTTTTTTTTTTAGGATGAAGCCCACATAGGTCTGAGACCTGTGCGTGGGTAATGAGTTGGATGATGGTGATTGATGAGTTGGACCTACAGGTTTAGGTGGGTTCCGAACCACCGGGAAGTGATTTTACAGCAGAGAACCGTGTCTTTTTTGCTGGCCAATCTAATCGGTCACCGTTACGAACAAGACCTACGAGAACGCAGCTTATCTCTATCTGATTGAACAGATACCTGCTACGGCTCGCGGCTATCATTTCTCTAAGAGAGCCATTGATGTATAATAATGTCAAATCGGTTCAGTATTAATTGTATTCATCTTTGATCATCAAAAATCATCGATTTTTGCTCCCTCTCTGAAAAATGAACTATTTCCAAGTGTGGAGTCATTTATCTTGAAAACGCTTTCTCCAAAGTGAAAAGGTTTTGGAACATAAATTTAAAAAAAATACCGTTAATTCAAAATTTTATAATTTCTTGCAAAGATATGCTAAAAACCGAACTGTTGTATAGCGCTAAATGTCCAGTCAGGCGGCATTGTATACTTGGATGTGGGTTACTGTTCAACTAATCCTCTTCATTCAAGCTTTTCACTTAGAAAACATTATTTATTTGTGAAATCTGTCTTATTAAGTTTTCTCGAAGTGGGTGGTTGAGCAATACATTATTGGTTGTGAGGGGTGGGGAGTGACCAATTTTCAGATTTTCCTTCATATTTCTAAAACGATGACTCAAATTGATATTTTCTCTATAGCAAAGTTAAAGCTGAGAAAATTAAAATGATATGAAGAAAATGTATTAAAATGATACCCATAACGTTCTTGTAGGGCTGAAAGCAAGTGCACTACAAGGTTGCAAACTGTGGGTGTTGAATGGAGTTTCACATATTTCTGCCCTGGGAAAAAGTTTTCAGCTAGTTAATTTAGTATTAATGGAATTTATTATAGTTTATATCTTGCTAGAGAGGATTATCGAACACATTGTATTGGGCTTTCAAATTATGCTGTCCTTATGATGAAATATTTGTTGGGGAAAGATTTCGGGGATTGTGACTCACGAGAGCGTTATAGGCCTAGTCCGATGTTATTCCCTTAAACTTGAAAACTATCCACCAGGTTCAAAACATTGTCCTATTCAAAGATGAAGAACATGAAATTAAATGTTGATTGATGTAAAGGCATATTAAATCAGTTAATTATTTCATTCACAATCATTTAAAAATCATCAATTTTGCCCCCTCACTGGAAGATTTGCCATGTCCAAGTTTCGATGCTTTTATTTTGAAAGAGCTAATTACAAAATAAAAAGGTTAGAGGACAAACGTCTTAGATCATTAAATTTTCTCTCGGAAAAGTCCTCAATTTTGTAATTGCGACCATTTTTGCAAAGATACGAATAAAAACCTGAACCGACGAATAACACGTTAAGATCATTCAGGCGGCATTGTGTTTTCAGATTGTGGGTCTCCTATGGGCATGGATAATGAATAGAATAAACATTTATCCCCCAAAAAAATATCAATACATCAAAAATTTGAACACTGAAAGACATTTTGCTCTGTAATTTTATGAACACTGATTTGAACACCATTATGGAAATTATCTGTTCACATAGGAAATTTCTGTGCTTGAGCTGGGGTTGGAGTCATGTGTATAGATAATTACAAATTTCAAATAAATACAATAGACATTTGCAAAGAAAATACAATATGAAAAAACTCCTAGTACTCTAGATAATTTATACCCAATATTTATAATTTTACGGTTGTCTTCTTGCATGCTTGAATGTATATGCTAGGTAATTAAAATGAACTGGATCTTTTCTGCATACATTGATCGAAGAATACCAATAACTTCTTCCCTTCTAATCTCGATGAGCCAGAAAGTAGAACTTTTTTCTTATATGAGTACAGAGATAACCTTTCAAATGTTGTCACCCCTTGAGAAGGTGTTGAGGTTGTAATTTGTTCAAGGGGTTATCACTAACATATCAACGGCCACTAAAATTGCAATCTGCATTTACAAAACATAATCCTTCATAGAAAAATTGGTTTCCTTAGTGCTTAGTAGTAATGTGACGTTTTTCAAAAAATCTAAAAATACGAAACTTTTCTACTTTGACACTCTCCGTAACTCTGATGGAACTATTTATGTTAGCAAGATTATGCAAATACCATTTTTGTTCACAATTTAATGTAGATTATTTTTGTATAAGCCACTTTTGAGCTAAACCGAATTGTTTTCTAAATATTTGAGAAAAACTACTAATTCACCAACTTTAATCCATAACCTACCATTTCTGAATCACTGGTGACTCCACAAAGGGAAACAACCTGCCTCCTAGTTTGGAAATACGATCTAAACCACGAAAGCGCTCTGCCTCTACCACCAATCAAATATAGTTTATGGAGAAGTCTTGCTCTATCAATAGAATCAAAATCAAAACAAATTTGGATTTGGCTTTTGGATTTTTGGCATTTGGCCTTTGCCAAATCCAACAAAATTAATAGAGATTTTTTATCTGAACTCAAAGCTCTGTTGATGTCTTTATTTACCATAAATAGTGCATCATTTATATTTCTGGTTTCTCTGAAGCCAAATTGTAAATCTGTTAGAATATCACTATTATCCAAATGAATTTGTAATTGATCTTCAACTATTCTCTCTAAAATCTTTGAAATAATACATAATGAAATAGGCCGATAGTTGGATTTGTTCCCATGACTATCACTTCACCTTTATATAGCGGGATTACTTTTGCCATTTTTAGAGCATCAGGAAAAATACCATTCATTAGGATCAATGAATGAAAATTTCTAGCAGACAATATATTAGACAAATAAATACTTATTTACACATAAATAACAGCAATCAATTTTGCATTATTAAACAAAGTTGATTGAATTGAGGGGGGGGGGGGCAAAAATTTGTTATTTTTTATGATTGTAAATAATGCGCTATGCGTCGGTTCCGGTTTTTATTCATATCATTTCAAAAAATGGTCACAACTACAAAATTGAGGGCTTTTCCGAGAGGAAATGTTATGCTCTAAGACGTTTGTCCTGAGGGAGAAAGATATTGCGGCTTATCTATGGGGCCCATAAGAGATCAAGATGAGTGGCGCAGTCGTAGAACTGAAGTAGTATGTATGAAGCCGTCTGTATGAACACAGAAGTTTAGTGGTAGAAATGAAAAGAGCTAGACTGCGCTGGTTGGAATATGAATGCCAGAAAACAGAGCAGTGCGCAAGGCTTTTCAAGAGTCTCCTGTGGAGACCAGCTACATGGACGACCACGTAAGAGGTGTCTTGAGGACGTAGAAGAGGATATTGGAGCACTGGGCGCGCGTAGTTGGCGCCGAAAAGCGATGGTCCGGGATGCATGGAGGAGGCCAGGGCTCTGCAAGGGCTGTAGTGCCAAATGGAAAGGTAGGCCGTTTGTCCTCTAATATTTTAATTTTGGAGTTAGTGTTTCAAGTGTCGAAACTTGGACATGACAAACCTTCCAGTGAGGGAGGCAAAAGTTGATGATATTTGATGATTGATTGTGAATAAAATAATTAACAAATAAATAATGTTTTCTAAGTGAAAAACTTGAATGAAAAGGATTATTTGAACAGTAACCCACATCCTAGTACTGGACATTGAGAGCTATACGTCAGTTCGGTTTTTTGCATATCTTTGCAAGAAATGATCAACATTTTGAAATTAGGTCTTTTCTAAAAGAAAGCTTTATGTTCTAGAACCTTTTCCCTATAACCTTTTCATTTTGGAGAAAGCGTTTTCAAGATAAATGACTCCAAACTTGGACATAGTTCATTTTTCAGAGAGTGGGCAAAAATCGATTATTTTTGATGATCAATGGTGAATGAACTACTGAACCGATTTGGCATTATCATACATCAATGGACGTACAATTTTTGTTCTTTAATTTTCTATACAAGAATGTTTCAAACATGGTAAATATAGGCCTTTCGAGTTATAGGCCAAAAACTGAAAAAGTACCAATTTGGGGGGGTTTTAGGGGCCCCAAAGGTTATGTACAAGCCAGATTTTTTAACAAACTTGGGGAAATTTTTTCTTGGGTGTCTAGAGTGGATTAACAAACAATCAAATTTTTGTCTACCACTCAATGTTTTGGAGCTAATTTTCCTGGGCTACGTGTTTTATAGAATAATTTTCATGATGAATACGCCACAATTATAGATGTACTCACAACCATTTTACACTTATTATTACAGGCTTAATAGATACCATATTCATTTGTTATCAATCTTCATAAACTAGGACTGTAATACTCTGATTCTACTTTATACTTATCTACAATCATTATTATCAGACTTATTGAAGACCATTTGATTCCTGATTCACACAATGTCAACAATAATATACAACCTTTCAACTTGAAAATCATCAATTTCAACATCAGAAGCTACAATAAAAACTTTGAGGAATTTCTGATTCAGCTGGAAGACCTACAAGTGGATTTTGACATGATAGTTTTAACAGAATGCTGGATTCCTGGTGGAGTTTACCCGAGAGCAATTAATAATTATATCTCTCACAGAACAGAAAACAATATGCTACAGAATGATGGAGTTATAATCTATGTTAAATCCGACTACTTTGTCGAAATAAAAGAGCCAGTAGTTAAGCAAGCCAATTGTTTAAATGTACACATAAAAATTGGAAGAGATATTTTTGTTATAACAGCGCTATATAGATCTCCATCACACTTGGATTTGACAGAATTTCTGATTGATCTGAGGCAAATATTGGAAGAGAATGGAAAATATTCTCACATTATTCTAGGAGATTTGAACATCAACACAATGGAACCAAATCATCACAGACAACTAGAAGATTATGATAACCTACTCAGTGAATATGGATTCCGACATTGTATAAAACAGGCTACGCGTATTGGAAACCATTCCGCTTCATGTCTGGATCATATTCTGATAAACTTCAAAAAAGATGTAATACCAATAATTTTTCCAAACTCTATAACCGATCATTTCATGACTATTTTGGGAATTAAGTATGATGCTACCAAACAAAATTACAACAGAAAGAAGTTCTATTATGACAGTATTGATTATAATAAACTTTCATTAGCTCTAAGGAAAGAGACCTGGAGCTCCGTGTTTCTGCAGGACTGTGCTGAGAGTGCTTTGAACAAAATGATGGAAATAGTTGGAAAATACACAGAAGAATATAAAGTTATCAATAGAGTATCGTATAAAAAACGCAAGATCAAGCCTTGGATTACAAATGGATTAGTTACATCAATAAGGAAGAGAGATAAATTGCACAGACAAAGCAACAATAATACAGCGAATCTACAACTTAGAGAATACTATAGAAGGTATAGAAATCTACTAACAAAGGTCATAGAGAATGCAAAAAAACAGTACTTTTCAGAGCGATTTGGGAATGCTAACAACTCTAAGCAAACATGGAAGGTAATAAGAGATATAACTGAAGTTCAACGACCGCGAACACAGATCCATCAAATTAACTTAAAAGGAAGAGAATTGAAACTGGGAGATGATGATGAAGAGATAGCAGATTCTTTTAACAAGTTTTTCAAAAACATTGGATCAAAACTGGCCCAGGAAATTCTAAACAACAACCGTAGCCACACAGATGAATCAGCAGCAACTGACCAAAGAGTCTGCCAATCATTGTTCTTTGCACCTGTGAATGAAGATGAAATGATAAAAATGATAAACAGTCTCAAAGTGAATAGTGCACCAGGATTGGATAACCTCAAACCAGAACTTTTCAAACAAAACAGTGCTAGCCTTTCCAAGCCATTAACATACATTGTAAATAGAATTTTTGAAGAAGGTGTTTTCCCTCAATGTCTAAAAGAACCTGTCATCTGTCCAATTTTCAAATCATGAGATAAAAAAGATATGAATTGCTACAGACCTATATCACTGCTTAGTATACTATCAAAACTGTTTGAAAAATGCATTAAAACTAGACTAGTCAGCTTTCTTGAAAAAAATAATATACTATCACCAAACCAATATGGTTTTAGATCTAGTTGCAGTACTAATGATGCTATCCACTATGTTACCACTTGGATTGTAGACAAAATAAATGCAGAAGATAAACCATTAGCAGTATTCTTAGTTTTGAAGAAGGCTTTTGATACTGTATCACATGATATCCTACTATCCAGACTCAACAACTATGGCATAAGAGGAGTTGCATGGAACCTGTTCAACAGCTACCTGACAAACCGAACACAATGTGTCAGAGTCAATGGATGTGTGAGCAGCAAGCTGATAGTGGAATATGGAGTGCCGCAAGAAACAGTACTAGGACCAATTCTCTTTTTGCTTTACATAAATCCATTATGCGATATGGAGATTGATGGATCCATCACCACATTTGCAGATGACATGGTACTACTGTTTTCTGAGCCATCCTGGGGGATGACCTGGAGAAAGACTGAGATTGGGCTGCAGAGGGTGTCTCACTGGTTGAATGGGAATCTCCTAACCTTGAACTATGAGAAGACATATTTCCTGTCCTTCTCAGCAACTCAGCATGGACAGCCAACAGAGGATAATCTAATAGTCACTAATCATATGAATAACACATCATACACAGTTCACAGAAAACAGTTTCACAAATATCTTGGAGTTACAATGGATTCGTTTCTGCGCTGGGACCATCATATCAACGACTTATGCGGGAGGTTAAGAAAAACCATCTACAAGTTCAGAATCCTGAGGACACTAGTCGATGAGAGGTGTCTGAAAACAATCTACTATTCTCTGACCCAGTCCTTGCTTATGTATGGGATTGTAGGATGGGGAGGAACCAGCTTCCTGCATATTGAGCCGCTCCTCAAGGTTCAGAAGCTGATTATGAGGGTCATCAACCGGAAACCACCACGCTATCCATCGGACCAGCTATTCAGCGAATTCGTTGTGATGGATCCAAGACAGCTGTACTCCAAGGAAATACTATGCAGAATACACAAAAATCCAGCCAGCTTCCAAACCAGAAACCATAGCCACAACACCAGATACAGGAACCTTCTTATCACTAATGTTGCTAAGAAGGCACTATACCAAAGACATTTCAATCATCTAGCACCAAAATTATATAATCTACTTCCTGAAAACATTAAACACATAACTCACTTCAAAAAGTTCAAAGCAACAGTACAAAATTGGTTAACAAGCAAAGGAAGACAGAGAATAGAAACAGTAATTTTAAACAATTCATAGTATCATCTAACACAGAACACATACCCACAAGACATTTACTGATTTACTTAACACTTACTAATCTTACTTATTCGCTCACAAAAATTCAAACCTACTCTAGAACATGGCTTGCCATAGTGGAGTAGGTCAATTTTCCACACAAAAACTTTTGTATTATAACATAAATTTTTGATCTTTTACTAACACATTTTTGTATTAATAACTGTAGATGTTTGTAAATTTGTAGTAGTATTAGTTTGGAAAATAAATCATTTATTTATTTAATCTGCATAAAGCAACATTATTGATTGGCAAACTTGGGCATTTGATAGGATCGTACTATAATAAACTTCTACGGCTGTCCGAAAAGGAGCGGAAATAAATAGATGATTATCATTGGATGATTATAATTGACATGACGGCTTAGCCAATGATAGCCATTTATTTCAAGCGTAGAGTCAGCTCCTTGCGTGGCGAATGCCTTTGCAAACTCCATGCCTAAGAGCTTAAAGGGATTGACTAGAGATTAAATGCCAGTCTAGTTGTAACTTGGAGAAGAGCCAAATAACGGTCGATCTGATCAACAACAGCAAACTTAAGTAAGACAAATCTTCATGAATAATACCAAGAATAATACAAATGAGACTCAAGAATTTTCTGTTTTTCAGGCTCCTGGAGGTGTGCCTCCTCCCCAAGTTTATGCTAAGCTATTGGCTATCTATCTCTATCGTAATGATTTGTGAGTATACTATCACATTCCATTCTTAGAAATACTAATCATAACTCAATCTCAAGAACTCAAATATCAAGGATTATTGATGATGATAATAATTATATTTGGATCAAGAAGCTCAGTTTTATGTCTTCTCTCTGTAAGATTTCTCTCGTTGTCAACTCTCTTGAATTGCTTTTTTCAAGATTTTAGAATGAAATATTCGAAAAGGTACGAGAAGTAGCTTATATGAACTAGCATGCTGTTGCGAGTGGTCTGCTTTATTGCATTTATTTCCGTAGCAACGTTGTTGTTGTTCTCTCTGCAACTTTACGCTAAAAGTTGGAGACAATAATGTCCATTAAAATGTGCACTCGTAAGTGCATAGTTCAGGTTAGTTCAATGTGCACTGTACTTAGTACACAGTAAGTGCACAACTTGAAGAAGCTATGAAAAAAACATACAGTTATTTTACATATTTCTTATTCACAATTATAAGGATTAATTTATCCACTGAAGGAATGTATTATTCAATTTGATCACTGATTATGTAATTCTATAAGTAAGAGGTAATGGTGTACTTGAAGCTTGAAGTATGAACATCAATACAAGCTAAGTTGTCATGAATGACATTTTTATTGAAAAATAGAAAAATTTCTATTTTGTGTATTCTTTATTCAAAAAAAGGAACAGAAGTGTTAGTATTAAACACTTCTGTTTTTTCAAGTCACGTACTAGTGTTGTATGAAAGATTTACGGTCGTAGGATTGACAATGTCTATAGTGCCACGTTAAGTCAAATTGGTTGAACGTATTTAATTTTTGGGTATGCAAGAACGTGTCACGAAAGGTGCTAATGGGCGGGGGAGTGGACTCTGGAAAGCCAGTCTGAAGGTTCTGCTGTGGTTCGAGGTGTAATACTCAAGGTTTTCGGGGACTTAATAAGGGCTGTCACAGACCGGGCAGTTTAAATATTTGCTAATTTGTCGATATTTTGTGGAATAGCAGGGGGGAAGTGTTCATTCGCATCCTGATTTCTGAGTTTGGATTTATTTATTTCTGTTTTTTCTCACGTGGTCCTAAGCGCAGACAAGTGAAGAAGGATACCTGCAAGATTTTATGGTCGTTATAAAATATTTAGAACACTTACGTTTTTAATTCAAATGTTAATCGAATTGTCTAAGAAAAGTTTAAAGTTAGGGATTGTTAATAAATCATAGACAACTCACACGTTCCATCTTTTCCTTGCCTGAGACGTTACCCCTTTTGAAGTAGTCATCATAGGGTGAGATAGAGTGGGTTACAAAGTTTAAAATTATATTAATTATAGATCCAAGTCTCCCGCCTGCCCATCCAACCACCTCTCCACCTCACTCACAACCGTAACCTGTTCTCAAACCTTATTCAGTAGGGCTCCAGCCGTACCTATAGAAATAACAATCACACTAATATAGTAAGTGTTCATATTCACTGAAAAAAATATTTCAGTACTAATTTATGTATAAAATATACATTAGAAGTAATTGTGCACTTGAAACTTGGAAAGTAACCAATAATGCAAGTTCACACATGGGATCACTCTTGCTTTGCTTTGCAGTTTTTATATATATATATTTTTTTTTAATTGCTGATGATGCTCACATGAGTCCGAGACTTGTGCGTGGGTAATGAGGTGAATGATAACACATAGATACCAGAAGGAGAAGCGGGATTTGAACCCACGACCTCTGAAGCGACTGTAAGCTGAAGTTGCAATGCCTCAACCAACTGCGCTAAGCGGCCCGCCCCGCTTATTAGATAGTGGATAAGAAACAAAAAGCAGTTCTTTTCAAGTGTTCAGGTGTGATAAGGGGACTTGAGCCATCTCAAGAACCCAAGGTCCTTAGAAAATTGTTCATAATTTTCATGAAAATTGACTGTAGGGAGTATGTGCTACAGGCTGATTAGTGTTGGTACATTTCATGTTTTCACACTTTTTAAATAGAATAATGTTCATAACCAGTGGCTTGAAATGGGCGCTTTGGGGCTCAAGCCTTCCCCTCAAGTCCTGAAATCCCTATCACAATGTTGATAATTTT
Organism: Conomelus anceps; assembly: GCA_948455865.1. Lineage (NCBI taxonomy): Eukaryota > Metazoa > Arthropoda > Insecta > Hemiptera > Delphacidae > Conomelus > Conomelus anceps. The sequence goes on from OX418219.1 coordinate 38,973,398, forward strand.
CAAGCGAATTGACTGTGTAATATGGACTCTAGGCTGTACATTTCACACTTGTTTAAATAGGAAAGCGTTTATAACAATATCGTTACACTATTAAGACGTACTTTGTAGTGGCGAAGGTGATATTGTGGAAGATATCCATAATGAATAATAAGAAACAGAATTTATTAATTTCGAATTCCTTTAATTGCTATTACTTTATACTGAAGACTTCCGCAATGGCGGATATTGACAACAGCATTGAAAAGCTGATGGGAATCGATGAATGCTACTGTACAAAAATATCAGTCACCACCGGGAATCGAACCACGGACCTCTCAATTGCCGGTTGAGCGCCCTTAACCACTAGACCATGGAGACCTTTCTGTACAGCAGCATTCATTTTCATCGATTCCCATCAGCTTTTCAATGCTGTTGTCAATATCCGCCATTGCGGAAGTCTTCAGTATAAAGTAATAGCAATTAAAGGAATTCGAAATTAATAAATTCTGTTTATGTATATTTGTCAGTTTATTTAATTGTCAGTCACTTCAAACTAACTTGTGAATAATAAGACTTGAAGTTGTCACAACCACATTTATTGAAAACCGTGAGTTGCTAGTTTCGGTTGTTACACCATTATCAATCTCAAACAAACTAACACTGAGGTACAGAGTAGCTTAATATGTACTCTACACAGAATGATATTATTGGCTGAGGGTGAAAGTGCCCCTCATAGCCTGACCTTCATTGAAGGTCTGTGATTGGCTGAAGGCCCTAACAAGTCACTGTTGGGAGGAGCAACAAGGAATAATCAAGAATCATAAAGTAACAAACAAGAACAATGCACAAGTAGGCTAGAATTGAAGAATTAAAATAAAATAGAAATTGATGCTAAATGAAATGCAGTCGTAGTCAACCGAGAAAAACAACAAAGTACCGTTACCGTATTAAAAAGTAGGCCATAATTAGTCTCGAATAATAAGACTTGTAATGTCACAAACACATTTATTAAGAAACTGTGAGATACTAGTTCCGGTTGTTACACCATTATCAATTTCAAACAAGTTGTATTGAATTGTTTAAAATAAGTTTGATCATTTAAACTAGTATTCGAATCGTTTTTTTACCAACCTAGTTATCTCCAAAGCTTCTAAAATGTTCAGTTGTCTGCCTTTGCCAATAAAATGCAGAAATTCAACATCTTCTTCAGCCTTGAATTTACGTTTATTAGTAATGAGATGCTCTGCAAAATTTGAGTCTCCTTTTTGGGGTTTTCAATCTCTAATATGTTCGTTCATTTATTCTACGTTTGAAGCTTTTACCAGTCTGACCCAAATAACAGGCATTACAATCACCGCAATTCAATTTATAAACTCCACTTTTATCCCTGGTATCAATTTTATCTTTACTATACCCAAACAAGCTCTTTAAAATAGGTTTTGTTTGAAAAGCTTCATCAAAGCCGTTATTTTTCAATTCTTTTCGCAAGGAATCTGCAAGGAAGCTTATTCCTTCGAAAACGCTTCATTACAGAAATAAAGATAGCAGAAGAGTGGAGCTATCTTTATCAATAAGAAAACATCAACTTAGTACTCATTCAGGAAACGTTTGACTTCTAGAGGTGAATTGTAAAATCCAACGTGAAATGAACTGAAAAATCACATAACACAATCATTAACTTCCGTGTTATTGAGTAATTCTATGAAATATGCAAAAAAGGCCAAAAGAAGGCATTCACATTTAATTCTTTAATTTAAAAAAATTAACTCGTAAGTTTTGAAGGAGAAAATGTTTGGTTCATTGGCAATTAAATTAGTTTATCTACTAGACCTACTATAGAAAACGTGTTTTCATGTTCATTTTGTGATTTTTGTAAAACATATCCCACTAATTGAAAGATTATGTAATATTTATTCGCTTTCAGACTGGCATTTCCCGTTCACTTCATTACCCACGCACATGTCTCAGAATGGTGTGGGCATCATAAAAATGTATAATAGTAGATCTTATAGCACGTTTCAGCTAATTTTACAATGAGTCAATTTAATTCACACCAGCTATATATATTTCTGAATGAACGATGGAATAGCTGCAATCTGTCGCGCTCATTTCTGTAACAAAGCGTTTCCGGACCTACATTCATTTGATTTTTTATATCTTCTTGAGAAGATGCTTATGCAGTCTGGCAGAATCATTTTAAACACTTGAAACACTCTGCACAAAAAAAGACACATGATAGATACATTTTGTTTCCCCATAGCTAATACCCTTTAAAACGTCATAAAGTAATGAACTTTATGAGAGAACGTTTTCGGCCAACACTCTTGTAAAAAGAGCTCTGAAAACCCCCCTCTACCGAAATTTTACCTGGTTGCACGGGTAAGCCCCCCTCCCCCAAACCAAAAGTCTGCGTGCGCCCCTGCTAGCGTCAAGGTATTTAAATAATGTAATTATTTGTTTTATAAATCTAATTTGCAATCTAGTCCTTTAATTTTTCAGATGCAATGCCAAGTATTTGTGGAAAAGAATTCCGCCAAGTAGTAAGTCTTTGTATCCTGAACTCAATCAAATATGGGAAGTTGGCAAGGCCATGTGGCAGAGAGATCTGTCTACAGTGTACTCAACCATTCAAAATACACCCTGGTCAGAGAACATTGTCAATATCATGAAAGCCCTTCTTGGTAAGTTATCTACATTTGTTTCAATATATCTCTAAGCTTTAAAATGGCAAACTACTTATTCTAACCAAATCTTATTACAAACTTCATGTTGTCTGCCGTTTACCAAAGTAGAGGATGGACAATTTTTCTTGGTACCTGTACCTCGGTACTGAGTGTACAGTAGAGGAACGCTGGATGAGGCCAGTATGAGGTTGGCTCTTGATGAATGCAATATCATCTGTCAGGGAACAACTACTCAGATTCGGACAAAATAGACAGTGGACAAGGCCGGAATACTCGACAATATCCACCCCAATCTGTTTTAGATACAGGTTAAAGTTGTGTTCAAGTAATTAACCATCTTAAAATGCTTTCTAAACCGCACAAAACCTAGAATAATGAAGTTTGAACATGATAAAACTGCATAAAATAACACTCAAAAACACTTACACATAATCTATATCGAAAGCATAAAGTATAGTGTTTCTAGCCTTGTCCACTGTTTGTTTTGTCCGAATCCGCGTAGTTGGAAACTGAGGCTGAAAAGAACAGACTCCGTTATCGTGTGAGGAATTAATTTCTTTCTACACTGTCCTTGCTTATCTCATAGACTAAGAAAGATTGGGCTACCTTTACTCACAACGGAGAGCACAAATTTATTGCTGGAAAGTATAAAGCTGCCTATAAATTTGTAATTCTTGTATAAATTGTATTTATAAAATTGTATAAATTGTATAGTATTTATATTTATGTAAAATTGCCGTGCTGCATGCAACCTGAGCTCTACTCAAATTTACAGCTCTATGAAACAAATAATATTAGAAGGCGTTATTATATTTTCATGTCCCAGTTGTTTATCATTTCTCTTTTTACTATGAGACGAATGAGAAACAAAACAGGTATGAGGCTAAGAAACCTTACTATAGCACTTGAAAACAATTACTTTTTGAGAATTACTTTTGCTATTCTTTTAACATGTACTGTAACTTATCAGTAACAGATTATGGTGTTAATTTTTTCTTAATGGATGATTCTTGAGACTTGTGCGTGGATAATGAGGTGAATGATTGTAAAATATATCTAATGATGAATGAGATTTGAACACGAGAACGCAGGATTAGCAGCCAGCCAGAGTTTTATCTAATCAGAGACAAGCGCTCCAATCAACTGCGCTACTACGGCCGCCAAAGTCTAAGACTCGTATTTATAAACATACTTTGAAGCATCCTGAACTCAAGGAAGACTTGAAAAGCCTTTTGAGAGAAATTGTTACAAGTTTCTCTTGATTTGAGGAAACCTTATAAGAAGGCCTACTTACTTGGGAACTCGATCGATGCGAACCAAGCTTTACCTTGTAAAATCCTCAATCTACCAAAAGTTTAACCATGTGAATGTTTATACGCTCACGGAATTTTGTTTATACGCTCCGAATCCGGCAAATCGGTTCTCCATGGAAGTAGCCCCTAAAACTGCCAACTGCGAATGATGACTGTTACTGCCGACAGTACTTTATGCTTCGATGTTAAAGCGTGGGATTATTTTGGTTGACGTGACTGTTCTGTGACGTCATGACTTCAACTGTCAACTTCCAAAAATGATTTCTTAAGAGGCCAGTCTAGCAATCGTAGGCTACTTACTGTTGATGGCACATTTTCATAGTCGAAGTGATCTACAGTATTCGCATACCATGGTGAAAAAATCATCATCTGACAATGTGGATGAATAAATATTATTAGTCGTTAAAAATGTGAGAAATCGCATCATATTCTAATCATAGTACAGAATGAGAATTCTTAAATTACTTTTTTTTAGTGATTCTTAATTGCAATATCAATAAATCAATTCCACTTTAAAAACAGAAGGACCAAAACACAGATAATGATGTGTGACTAAAGCATATTAATTATAAAGCATATCATAATGATTAACTATTCCAGTGTTCACACAAATTAAACATGATATCTCAGAAATCAGTCGAGTGAATTGATGAATTTATTAAGAAATAGCTTTTTCAAGAACCCTTACACTCTTGTACATGACACTTGGAAGTCGCATAGCTACTCTAAAACTGCAAAATAAAATAATTTGTAAAATAAGATACTTAGATAGTTTGTAAGTAATATCTAATCAATTATCTCTTGATAATTATATTGTTGTTCAGTAATTTGTAAAGAGTAGGCTTCATATAGGTTGGATTAACAAATGATGGAAGTAAAACACAGTTCTTATGAAGACAATTTTATATGAAAGATAATAAAATTAACAAAAAAGATACTTAATACTTTTATAAATATAAAATCTCAGCATAAAACTCTATCCCAAGAGGAGTGAGGTCAATCATCTCTACTCCGTGAGTTTAGATATTAGTAAAGCTAGAAGTCTTCACTACTCATACCGCCACAGCAGATTTTACTTCCAGTTGAATTGATAATGGACACTTGTTATTGTTTTTCTATAATTGTATTGGTCCTCTCACCATCTCTCTTACTCTCAAATGGCCATCTGGAATGGTACCTGATGTCCAAAATTATCATATTTATCAAATAGTTTACAATCATTTATGTTTTAATAGAAAATAATTTTTTTATCACTTTAAAAATAACGTTTTGGTATGAGATTTTAAAAGTATTGTACTAAAGCACTTGGCCAGATCCTACATCATACAAACAAGACACCAAATTATTATGCAAAACTATAATAATTAGTTTACTATAATAATTGATTACTGCCAAATAAATTTTTCATGGCCTTGATGATGGCACATTGTATGTGTTGAGAGAATTGATAAGAGATTTGAACATTTCCGGAAGACTGATAATAATTTACTTTTGGGGCCGAATCGCAACTTGAAGAGCTTCTACATGAAAACGAGAAGAGTTTGAGCAGAACGTTGGACGTTTGATGAGTATGACTCAAGACAAGACTGTGTGAATAATGAGATTAGAGCAAAAACTACTGAAGACTGCACATCTGCTGGTTTGATGAGAGACCTCTGCGTCACCCACCACAACTAAGTCAGGAGAGGACGGAAAGGCAGGTTTGCTTGCGAGTACGTGATTAAAAGCACATTTCCTACCAGTATGGAAATGATAATTTTATACGATTATTCAATGGAAATCCAAAACTGCAGTGAAGGAAAAATTTTATATGAAGAGAAGGAGGAAAAAAATAAAAGAACGATATGTTTGATAAGAAGAAAAAGGAAAATATAGAAATAAAAAAAGAGATAAAGAAGAGGGTCAATAGAGAAAGAGACTGAAAATTGAATTTATAAATGGGTTATGTCACGTTTCCCAATTCAATTGAAACGGTCAACCAGCTAGTTTATAATAATTGGACAGAGTAGTGAAATTTCTATGTTTCCATGCCCTTACACTGAAAACAACCAATACTTTTTAATGTTTATCAGCCTTTTCAACTATATATATATATATTTTTTTTTTTTTTTTTTTTTTTTTTTCTAGAAGAGGTACAGAAACGTGCGACTGAACTTGTTGGACGAGCGTACTCATCTCTGACAGTAGAAACATTGTCAGCTCTGGTTGGTGTCTGTCAAGAAGATGCACTGAAATTGGCCGCTCAACAGCATTGGGAAGTGGACAATGGACTAGTCATACCCACGCGGCCCATTGTTAGTACACCTCCGATTGCATCTAGTGAAGATCAGCTTTATAAGCTAACAGACTTTGTTTCGTTCCTTGAAAATTAACATTTACAAATTTTTGTTATTGTGTATTTTATTACATTATACATTTTTATTGTGTATCTGAATTTTGCATTGTTCCACATTTTATTACTGTCTGTTAATACAAAATAGATTGTAATTCTTTCTATACTGAATTTATTTATCAGTCGGTATTTATTATAGTGATTGTCAATTTCAAGTCAACTGCACTTACAATATACTTGACTAACTCTATCAACTCGATGCGTTATTCAAGTGATTATAGTTTATTAAAATATGGTTATTGCAGAGTTCCAGTTAAACTTATGCTATTTTCCCATTTGTTTTCTTGATAAAATCAGTTCTGCTTATCCACAGGTCAAATTTGTGTGTAGTGTAGAGTAGAGATGAGGCATATTTACTGGAACAGGTATTTTTACTGAGTATTTGAACGTACGGACTAGCACCTAGTATTCGAAGAACAAAAATAATAGGTTTCAGATATCTGTGAGTATTTATAGAAACTAATAAACTACGCGACTTCAGTACGATCAGTGACTTTAAGTCCCCACACCAATTTTTGAGTGGGAGTGGAGCTTTGTAATTTGCAGTTGCACAGTACGGTAGCTATTAATAGCTCATTTCTCATTATGGAACTATTCAACTACTCACTCACTCACTCTTTCTCTCTCTATTCACTATACTCGATTATAGGCGCATGCTTCGTTGCGTCAAAGACAATAGAATAATTACATTAGTCAGAGCCCGGCAACCTTTTCTGACTCAAGATCGATATCGTTCAAAATCGCATACCCCGCGATCGAAATAATTTTTTTCTTTGGATAGTACACTAGCTAACTCTAGAGGTTGGGTGGGGGAGGGGTAGAGGCAAGAATTTGAAGGGGTATTTTTCAATAATTTAAGTCGATACTTGTTGTTGATAAAGGTGAAATGTAGACTCGCAAAGATAAGTCGAAGAAAATAGGGACATAAGTTTCAGAGCTGCACAGATAAATAAAGGATATTTTTCTTTGGGAACCAGAGTCCAGAATTTGAAAAATCCTTCAGTTACAGCAGTTTTCAGGTTTAAATAAGTTTGCAGTGATGTTATTTCTAGCTCAATAGCGGTGGCGTCACTTTGAAACTTTTTTTGGAATTCACCAACATCGACAGTCACAAAAGGATTTGCTACAAACTCAGCAATGATTTCGAGCGCTTCAAAATCAGTAAAACGATTTTCAAACTCTTTCTGTAATAATTGACTTAATACTTCGACGTGTCTGTCATTGTCAGATTACTGATATTCTTCACCCAGGCGGTCTTCATGCTAAACTTCTTCATTGGTTGGTTGTCAACTGATGTACTCGCTTGTTTTTCGATTAATTTTTACAGAGTAAGATAATGTTTGGGATTTTCATCTCCCATAGTTGAAGTTTTGATGAAAATGCCTTCACAGTGTCAAAATATTCATATTATTGCCTAGTAGTTGTAATTTCAACTCGTTAAGTTTTTCAGTGACATCAATAAGAAAGGCTAAATCTTGCAGTCCCAAAGTGTCTTTCAAGTATGAATAGTCTCTTTGCGCTCTTTCAGGAATTCTATATTGGCCGGCAGATCATTGTAAAATCGGCAAAGGGTCTTAGCTTTGCTTAGCCAACGCACCTCAGCATACAGAAGCAGTTCACCAAACTCGAGTTTCATTTCCTCCATTAACGCCCGAAAATGTCTCCCTTGAAGCGCGTGTGCTCTTATCCTGTTCAAAATAAATTTTTACCACTGCCTCCATCACGTTATTGAGATTATAAAATTTTCCGCACAAAGCTCATTGATGAATTATACACCAATATGACTAAAATTCTGGAACTCGTCGTCTTTTCGGCACAGTGCTACAAAGCTGTTATGTACGCCTTTAAAGGCAGGAGCACCATCTGTTGTCATGATAATTTATTCAAGAGAACTTTGTAAAATAGTCTTTAAAACTAGAATATATGTCTTCCCCTCGCGTACGTCCAAGCAGTGAAATGAATTTTAGAAGTTGTTATTTGACACTAAAGTCCTCAAAAATCATTCTTCCAAACACAGCTAGTTGAGATGTGCCACATTATATCAGTAGACTCGTTATATTGAAGTGAGAAGTAACAACATTTTTGCAAGTCTGTCTCAAACTGACTAACAACATCGTCCATCATTTTTTCTATCCTACTTACTTACTGTAGTGGCCACTCGTACCCCAGTCGGTACTTGGCCTCATCAACACAGCCTCTCCAACGATTCCGGTCACCAGCGTCTTCCTCATTTAGCCCCATCTTTCTCATGTCTTTCCGGGCCTGGTCCCACCATCTTGTTTTAGGTCTTCCAGCTGGTCTCCTTCCTATAGGATTGTTCCTCAGTACACTGTTTGTTAGTGATTCCCCTTCCCTCCTCAAAACATGTCCCGTCCACCGTAACCTTCTGCTTTTAATCTCACCCACTATGTCTGGTTCATTGAATAGCTGGCGTATTTCACAGTTGTGTTTTATCCTCCAAACTCCGTTCTCTAGTGTTGGACCAAAGATTTTTCTAAGTACCTTGTTTTCAAAAAAAAGTACCATTTTTTCTATGCGCCTTGTAATTGTTCTTGCAGAGAGCGGGATCGAATTTATAGCACTCATTATTTGGTGTTTATTTTTAAAACCATCGAACAATTCATTCCCTGCTTCAACAAAGGCTCTTTTAATATATTCTCGTCTTCAAATGGTTTTCTTTTCTTCGCTACGATGAGAGAAATGTTGTAAGATGCATGAGTAGCTGCCCTGTTCACGTCCGTTGGCCGAGTAAAAACTGATTGTTGCCCGTACACTTCACACATTGCTTTGTCTTGACAAAAATTCCAGGAATCGGCGCGATCGACTCAAAATTATCCTGCGATCGACGGGTTGCTGGGTAACGCATTAGATTGTCTTTGGTTGCGTACGCGCGTACTTTTCCAGTACAAATACTTCTTGAGTACGAGCCGTTTGTTACTCAAGCGTCTCAAGTCTTGCCGTCCGCGTCTCTAGTTGTAAATTTGAAAATACTGAAAATTTAGTTTGGTTTTCGTTTATTTATCAATTTTTTTTACAAATGGCTCCAAGTGCAGCTTGGGAACACTTTATAGACAAAGGTGGATATCAAAGTATATCAGGCAGAGTGCAAAATATGCAAATCTAAACTTTTATTCAAAAGTTCCGTTTCCAATTTATTGAAAAATTTGAAAAGAAAGCATCCTTGTGTCAGCATGGTGAGAAGAAATGAAGAAATGACACAACTATGCTCAGAATCTTAAGCAGGACCATCATCTGCTTCTTCTTCAGCTGCCACTTCTTCAACTGCAGCTTCTTCTTCAACTGCAGCATCTTCTTCAACTGCCACTTCTTCAACTGCAGCTTCTTCTTCAGCCACCATACTTTCTGCATCAAGTAGTTCCAGATTTGTAAATAGGTCAATATTTCCTTATTTTCAAAGAAAAAATGCTGATAAATGTAAAATTGAAGTTGATAAACACATTATGGACTTATTTATAATGGACTTCCAACCTTTCAGAATGGTTGAGGATAAAGGTTTTAGGAAATTATTGCAATTTGCATTTCCAAATTATACCATTCCAACTCGAAAATATTTTGCAAATAACCTTCTGCCAAGCAGATACGAAAGTTTACGTAGAGAAAAAATACAGGAGGTCGAAGATAATGTAAAAACGTTGTGTATCACAACAGATATTTGGACGTCTTTTACAAATGACTCATTCTTGGCAATAACAGGTCCAAAATATTGACCAAAAATTTGAGTTAAGAAGCATCCTTCTCGAATGTCTGCAGCATGAAGGGTCTCATACAGCAGAGAATTTGGCTGTTGAGATAAAAAAAGCAACAGATTTTTGGAAGGTTACTGAAAAGATAATATGAGCTGTTTCGGACAATGGGGCCAATATAAAAAAAGCACTCGAAAAGGAATTGGGTTGGAATCATTTCAGCTGCTATGCACATATGTTAAATTTAGCTGTGCAGTCGTCATTGGCTTCCCAACCAGAAGTTGTTGCTATTATCAATAAGGTAAAATTAAATGTGGCTTTTTTTAAAAGATCAGTCCAAGCCTGGGAAAAATTGAAAAAATACCAAGAACAAGCTGGAAAAGCACCTAGGAGACCCCTACAGGATGTGTTCACAAGGTGGAATTCTACATATTACATGCTCGAACGATTTGTTTCCATGAAGGAAGAAATAAATAGTGCCTTATGCAATTCTAATACTCATAAAATTCTCATGGCTTCTGAATGGCAACTGTGTGAACATATTTGTACGGTTTTAAAACCATTTGAAGAAGTAACAAGAGAAGTCAGCTCACAAAAATATGTTTCAGGGAGTGTGGTTATTCCAATTACAACTGGCTTGATGAAAAGTATTGAACGTTTAACTAGTAGCCCATTTCCTCCCGTTATTGAGAAATTAATAAATTATTTATTGAATGAACTAAAAAGGTGGTTCGAGAATTTGGAAAATAAACCGACATTAACAGTGGCAATGTTTCTAGACCCAAGGTTTAAACTCTATTTTGAAAACCCTTCTGTTGCTGAATCAACCAAAAATCATGTGATAAGTCTGGTAGCTGAGCTCATGTTTGAAGAGGATCGAAATCACCCTATCCTTCTAGAAGATGCTCCTACTAATACACAATTACCAGGCCCATCATTAGCTGTATGGCAACATTATTCAGAAATCATGCAGAATATAAGACCAAGAGGTACTTCAACATCAAGGGCAAGCATGGAGGTTCAGAGATATTTGGATGACAATGTGGTTTTATTGAGTGAAAAAACATGTCCATTGGATTGGTGAAAATACCATGAAAAGGTTTATCCTTATCTGTGTAAAATAGCCATAACTAAACTAAATGCACTTGCTACTAGTGTGCCATGTGAGCGGTTGTTTTCTGTTGCTGTTGTCATGCTGAATGATAGGCGGACGCGATTGGGCACCAGGAAGTTGCAACAGCTATTGTTTATCCAACAAAATTCCTAATAATTTCATCAATAATAATAAAAACATACAGTAATATTTATAAAACCAGTAAATTGTGTGTGTGTGATAAGTGTGTTTACTCACATTGATTTATTCGCCAAATACGTATAAAACTTTTTATTGATGTACGGTACCTTAATTTTTAAATTACACAGGCCAACAATGAAAAAACTTTTTTAGTAAAATTATCTCATTCTTATGTTTTTTAGGGTGCTGAATCCAAATATGATAATCACTCAACTGTATCACGCACCATTTTCCCACATTTTATAGTATAAGTCATTAAGTATGGCAATTTTTGGCAAGTTGAAGAATTTTTAAATATTTCAAGTATAACTACTGAAAAATCAGGTGTAATGGATGTAAATGATATAGGTGGCACTGCTAAATCATATATTTCTATTAACAGCTGATTAAACAGCTGAAAACAGGCGATCAACCTAACCTCACTTGCACTTTTCATGCATAATAGGCTAACTCCACTAACATGTTCAGTACAATGTCTAATCGAGGTTGTAAAAATTCTCCTGACAGTTTTTGTTATATTTGTGGTGAGTTTGTGATAAAAAAACACCAAAGAAACATTACAGACTTTGTGAGGAAGGTTTATTTATCGTATTTTGGAACTAAACTAGGTGATCAGGATAAAACTTGGGCGCCACATAAAGTGTGTTATGTATGTGTTGAAGATTTAAGAAAATGGTCGAAAAAGGAGAAAAAACATTCAAGTTTGCTGTTCCAATGATATGGAGGGAGCCAAGAAACCATTCTGATGATTGCTATTTCTGCAGTGTTGATATTACTGGCCATAATTCGAAAAACAAAAAGGTAATAAGATACCCTAACCTTCCTTCTGCCATCAGACCATTAGAGCACAGTGAAGCTTTGCCAGTTCCTGAACCTCCAGATGATTTAAATTCTATTCAAAATGAACTATTTTCTGATGTACAATCAGAGTTAGATGAACAAGATGATGAGGAATTTCAATGTATCACAGAGAGTATAGAGCCTAAGTTGTTCAATCAGGTCGAGCTTAATGATTTGGTTAGGGATCTTGGTTTGACAAAAGAAAAAGCAGAGTTGCTTGGCTCCAGATTAAAAGAGAAGAACTTGCTGGTGGCTGGTACCAACATTTATGTGTACAGGAAAAGAGAGCAACAATTTACACCGTTTTTTGAACAAGAAGGTGATTTAGTATACTGTTCAGACATTCCAGCTTTGATTAATGAATTTGGAATTGAATACAAAAAGGAAGACTGGAGACTGTTTATTGATTCATCCAAAACTAGTTTGAAGGCTGTTTTATTACACAATGGTAACATGTATGCATCAATACCTGTTGGCCATTCTGTACATATGAAAGAAACATATGAAAACCTTGAAATAGTGTTAAAAAAGATAGACTATTCTGCTCATGGTTGGATGATGTGGTGACTTGAAAGTATTGTGCATGCTTCTTGGCCAGCAAGGTGGTTTCACCAAATTTCCATGTTTCTTGTGTGAATGGGACAGTAGAGCTAGGGATCAACATTGGTGCAAAAAAAACTGGCCTATAAGGAAGTCTTTGAACCCCGGTGAAAAAAACATTTTACGCAAAAAACTTGTAGACCCAAAACATGTTCTCCTGCCTCCTCTACATATAAAGTGAGGCCTCATGAAACAGTTTGTGAAAGCTTTACCAAAAGAGGGGCCATGTTTCAAATATCTCTGCCAGAAGTTCCCACATCTTTCAGAAGCAAAACTGAAAGAAGGAATTTTTGTTGGACCTGACATCAGAAAAATGATGTTTGATACCAACTTTGAGTCCACAATGACCTCAAATGAAAAAGAAGCATGGATATCATTCAAGCAAGTGGTTACAAAGTTCTTGGGAAATAAAAAAGATCCAGAATATGTTTCTATTGTTGGTAACATGCTGAAAAAGTTTGAATTGATAGGATGTTTGATGAGCCTGAAAGTTCACTTTTTGAACAGTCACCTTGATTACTTCCCGGATAATTTGGGAGATGTCAGCGAGGAGCAAGGTGAGCGTTTTCACCAGGACATTAAATTGATGGAAAAACGCTACCAAGGACGCTGGAACACCAACATGATGGCAGACTACTGTTGGTCACTTCATCGAGAGGTTCAGCAAGCAACTCATTGTAGAAAAAGCTACACTAGAAGTTTCAAAGAAAGAAGAGAAAGAAAGTACAGACCAATTCCTTCTGACTAGTAAAACATTCACATTTCAATAACATAGTAGGTACTGTAAATAAAAATATTCTTAAGATTTATATAGATGGTGTTTCATTGAATACTGCATACTGTATAGGGGTTTTCACTTCATAGTGGAGAAGAGATTGCAAAAAATCTATGGGTGATACAGAAAAACTGATGACAGATTTGAAATCAGCGCAAAAAATACTATATAAGTCAGCTATTAAAGAAGAAAAAGTTTTCAAAAAATATTTTTTTGCTGGCCTGTGTTATTGACAGTCGTGAATCTGCATTTATTCATAAACATAAACTGGAACATCAAAAACTGTTATAGTAGGCTATATCAATTTTAAAATATTATTCCGTGAATATTGGCTGATTTTTCTACATTCAACAAAACCGGTGAGTACCGGTACTGAATCAATACCAATAATACTCTTCTAGCATGTATAGTCTGTTATTCCTAGAGTACTGTACTGTAGACTGCTGTTGTACACTTGTATTGTAGGCAAACTTGAGCTCAGTGAGAAATTCGCTGTATAAGTAAAAGCTTTTCTTGGAATGGATCTCGCTACAGCACATTTGAGAGCAACTCAATAATTATAGATTCGTGCTGTATTTAACGCAAGAAACAGTAGTAGTACCAGTACCGCAGTACGGTAGTTCTACGTGTACTCTCTTAGGCCGGTAATTCCCGGGTTGTGGGAAAACACGCTCAATTATTGAAAAACATCAACCAGGTGAAGACCTTATTCTGAGTCAAATCAGAGCTGGAATAAAGGAGATTAGATTGACTATGAAGGAAAAATGCGGGAATAAAAATACAACGACATCATTCATTTGGATTATAGGACAGCATTGTCATTTATAATAAACGGTCCACATAAAAAATATAAGCGTGTTCTCATGCATGCAGGATTCGTAGGCTTTGTCTCCGAATTAACTGGCGCAAATGAAATAATTCTTATGGGTGATTCAAGACAAATTCCATATATTGAGAGGAGTGGTTTACCAGCAATATGGACTCATATATCTGTTTTCTCAGAGCCAGACTCCTATTATGCCAGTCACTCAAAGGTGTCCAATGGATGTTAGTTGCCTGCTGTCAAACTACTACAAGTATATCTGCACAACAAACCAAACTCTTCGTTCAATCAGACCAACACTTAGTAATGGAGAATTTCATCAACTAGAACCAGAGACACTAATTCTTACGTTTACACAAGAAGAGAAAAAATGGTATTAGAAGCAGTGAATAACAGAGCTCCTCCCGGTGCACTCGAAATATTAACAATAAACATATTGAAGCTCAGGGCCTGGCGTTCAAAAATGTAGTGCTAGTGAGAAAAATTACAAAGCCACTGAAAATATACAATAGTATCCAACATGTGATGTCGCTCTAAGTAGGCATACACAATGATTCAGATATCTAACAATAGGAGAAGAGGATTTAATGTTATCTCTAACAAGAAAAATACAGTATGTTAAAAATGTTGATATTGTTAACTGGCACAAAAATAATTACAAAAATTAAAATGAGTAATCTGAAAGAAGAACTAGATCAAATAAATATTGAAGATTATATGTGATACCGGATTCATATGGTGGTTTTGTGGGCGAACGCATCTTGCTGGATGTTGATGGTGATGATGACGAGTATAAAAGAAAAAAACTAAACTGTTCTATTGGCCTACTTTATCGTACTATTGTTATTGAAAATTTTCTACTGGCTAGCTGAGATGTTTACTCTACGACTGTTCGACTACGACTAGATGAATGATAATATGTACACAAGTATGTCCTTCAGTATAATAATATGCTTTCACATAGTAGGTTGGTATAAAAGTGTTACAAATGATGTACCATCATAATTTCACCATTTGGAAAACGATGTGCTTCTAACATTGATTTTTGAAAACATTTATCAAGATTTAGCAGTCATGTTGATCACTCAAATGCTAATTATTGCTTCAACCTGCAACAAAGTGGGAAGTGGCAGTCATCTTTAACACATTCATTAACTGTCATGCCGGTTATATTATATCCAGTAATGGTTCTATCATTTAGGCCATTCCAGGCACCCATGACCGGCAATATAAGCCTTTTTAACTGACTCTGGTTATGTCCAAAACCGGTTATGTGTGAAACAAGCCTGTAATGTTCCGTTGTGGCCAATCAGTGAACCACACAAATTGAAAGGTATCGCAGTCCAAGGTAAGGACTAAGATAAGGTGTATGATTAGGCTTACCATTTCTCCGGGATTAGCCCGGTAATTCCGGGATTCATGTGTGTCTCCGGGAAAAAATGCTGGATTGATTTATCTCCGGGATTTTTAGTAGATGGTGAAACAGGGAAATTGTTTTATATTTTTCTATTTTTTTTATAAAAATGTCTATTGTAATGTTTTTTCATAAAGTTAAAATGTAAGTTCGCTAGCATTGTTAATATACATACTGGAGCTTACTCAAGATGGCTGGATTTCAATCTCAATTAAATATTGGTGTTGGTCTCTGCTGTTTACAAAAAACTTGGCAACAATTATATATAACTATACTATATTTTTATTTGTTGGCTGCAATGTAGCTGTGTTTCTGCTGAAGACTGAAAATACTAAGACACGTGCCAGCCAGCAGTCAGTGCTAAGTAGTTTGTTGACAGTCAAGTGTGCTTTCTTGTTACTTTAGTTTTTTGCTTGGTCTTGGTCCAAAAAGAAAATATACTTTTACGTTTACATCAACTTGAGTTTCAGTTTCCTAAATGCTGCGAACAGTGGTCGTGTTCACTGTTCAAATTGTATTTCGGAGTTTTCGATAGAACACGTTTGATGAGCTAACATTGACCTGCAATAATTGACCATCAGTAAATTGAGTCTTAAATGGTATCTTTGTCTGAAGGAAGCTCAAGAATGTAGAAAAATGCCAGTAGAGGTAAATATGGGGCTTCTACTCCAGATTTGAAAGTGTAGTTGGGTTTAAGTTGGATTAAACTTTGAGGGTTGGGTTGGGTTTGAATTAAGGTTTGAGTTTTTTTTGGCTTCTACTCCAGATTTGAAAGTATGGGTTGGGTTTAGTTGGAGTTTGTGGTTGAGTTTGAGTTTGATTTGGATTTGAGGTTTAGGTTGAATTGTGATTTAATTTTTTTTGGTTTCTACTCCAGTTTATATATTGTGATATAGGAAAGATTGTATAAGTTAAATATTATTTTTTTTATTTATTTATTTATATCTAGAGACTTGAAAGGATAGGAGAGATTGGGTTGTTTAGAAAAAAAAAATAGTATTATTGTATACAATATTAATATACATGGTATAGACTTTGATATGAGGATTGATCAGGTGTGTCAGGTCAGATTACAATTCATATTATAGAAGTTGTCCAGTCAGTCACATAATGACCACCGTTGGGTGTAAGGGGGGGGGGGGCTGTAATATGGCTCTGAGGGAGCTATCCTCTTGAATTTGTAATCAAGTATTGATTTTTTTTTTAGAAAAGTGTGAGCAAGAGAGTCAAACAATATGGAAGTTAATTTAAATTTGAAATTAGTAGTAGTAGTAGGAGGGGGTATTGTGAAGGATATTTCACCCTATATTAATGTGTATACAATATTAATATAATAAATATGGTATATATATTATAAGATTGTCAGGGTTTGGTTAGGTTAAGTATCTGTTTAAATTTGTGTGTGTGTAGGAAGAGGTGGAGGAGACTTTTTTTTTTAATTATAAACTATTATTATTTGTAGGAAAATAAATTTTAAAAAAAGATAACCAATATAGATATTTCAAGAAGGAATAGGTATCACAAAGACGGACATCTCTATTTTTTTTTTAAATTGAGTTATCAATGTAGTTTTATAGTATTTTAAGTGCTGAATCTGATTCTGCTGTTGTTGAGATTCAAAAGTGGACTGTTCCAGAGTAAATCGTGTTCAAACTTTGATGTTAGTTTCAAAAAAAAATGGACAGCTACAACATCATTCAGTTACAAAAGCGGAGACAACTCCACGCTAGCCAATTAGAAGGCAGCATTCATTTCTGCAGACATATCATATTGGTCGATTTGAAACAGCTGTTCTCTTGTAAAATAACACTATTGTATTATAATAAGAATGATGAAAAAGAAATTGAAATGCTGGAGGTTAAAAAAAAAGGATTCATAAATTGCAAGCTAAATCTTTTTTTTTTTTTTTTTTTGATAAATTGTGAGAGGAGCGGGAAGGACTTTATACAATTTCTTTTGACATACAAAAGAATCTACCATTGCCAAAATTGACTGACCAAATTGCTTACTGCTAAAACCTGGCAGTAATTTCAGGCTCATCATCAGCACCACTGGACTGCAACTCAGTTTCAATCTACACCTGGTGTGAAAATGATATACAGAAGTCCTCTAATCAAATTGCATCTGCGGTTATTAATGAACTTTGTGAAAAAAATAGAAATGGTAATTTGGAGAAGGTTAAGATGATAAGATTAGTAGCTGACGGTTACGCAGACCAGAATAAGAATGTTCTATCAATGCGCTCATTTTGGTTATTGAAACATGCCCCCGAAAATGTGAAGTCTATTGAACTTAATGAGACTGAAAATGATTTCATCCTCAGCATTGTATAAACGTTGTTGTAGATCCATTACTCTAAAGTTTCGTATAAATAGTTTAAATTGTATAAAATTTACACTTGATTTGATTTCTAATGTATTCCTTTCCTTTATTCATATTTTTTATTGTTCTTAAGCCTCCCTCAATTTTGTTCTTTATTAAATCAATGTGTTCTGATTTTTGATAAATAATTATCTTATAGATAACATTTTTTTTAAATACTTTTTGTTCTGATCTTTTTTCAATTCATTGATTCCTATTACTTCTATAAGAGTGGACTTTGAAAATATCACAGACTCAAGTTTCAAAACTGGACAGCTCCAATTTCAAGATGGCAGCTCTTGGTTTCAAACATGGACAGCTCCAAATGTGAGTTGCAAAACCAGCCAACTCCATTATTAAAACCATTTATTTTACTATGAGAGAATGATTTCTAAAGCCCTAAAGAGTATTGAGAAAATAATGCAAGACTCTGGGTGCAAGGAATGATAAGTTACAGTTTTTTGACTCTCCTGAAAAAATACAAAATGGAAAAGTCCATCTTTGATACCAAGCTCTTCATTTCAAGAAGGAATAGGTATAATAATAATAATATTACGATAATGAACTTTCCTCTAT
Source organism: Conomelus anceps (assembly GCA_948455865.1). NCBI lineage: Eukaryota > Metazoa > Arthropoda > Insecta > Hemiptera > Delphacidae > Conomelus > Conomelus anceps. Next base: position 38,992,153 of record OX418219.1, read on the forward strand.
GGAGGCTGGAAGTAGAATGATGGCTAGGAAGATAAGTATTATGATAATGGTCTTTCCTCTGTGGAGGTTGGGAGTGAACTGAAGAACTTTTATGATACGCAATTGAAGTATTTTTTAATGAAATTTTATGAAATACAATCGAACAATATAAATAATATGAATAATACAATACTATTAATAATAATGTCTCTTAACTTTAAATTTATAAAATTATAAGATAATGAAATTATAAAATTTTGAATTTATAGAATTATAAAATTTATAAAATTATAAAATATCATTATTATCATCATCAACTTGACCGTTAACTAGACAACTAGACTGTTATTTGAATTATAAAATTATAATTCTATAAAAGTACAAAATGGTAAAATTATGAACTTATAACATTAATTCCTGTAGACCTGTCTCACACACTTCACCCTATAATTATAAAATTATAAAATTGAAAAATTATAAAGCTATAGAATTATAAAATTTATAAAATTATGAAATTATAAAATATCATTAACATCATCATCAACTTGACTGTTATTTGAATTATAAAATTATAAATCTATGAAAGTATAAAATGGTAAAATTATGATATTACACAATTAATTCCTGTAGACCTGTTTCACACACTTCACCCTATAATAAAATAATAATATATTTACTATATTAATATAATAGGATATATTAGTTAGTATAAATATATTATAAGATAACTTCTTTCGTTATAAAAATAATATTGGTTGGTCTTTGGTTGGTTGGGTTGGGCTGTGGAGACCTACCAAATATCTGTTTAAAACTATTGTGAGACCTACTGGACATATTTATCAAAACTGTAACCAACCACAACACAAAGTTGGTTACAAAGTTCCTACTTTTTAAGATTTTTTTTTAAATCTCTGATCAACTACAGCAATTATTGTATTATTTGTGGTAGAATGTCTAGAAAGAAAGATATTATGATAACGATCCTTCCTCTATGGAGGTTGGAAGTTAACTGAATTAATACGCAATTAGACTGCTTTCATTGTCTTCTTTATAATCAAGTATGGAATTGATCTGGAGACCTACTGAACATATTTTTTCTAATCTGTGATCAACTACAACACTGTATTATTTGTGGTAGAATGTCTACAAAGGAAGATATAATAATGAAGTGTATGATAATAATAATAATAAATAATATAATCTTCTTATTATACTTTGAAGAGAGGGAGATTCTCACTGCTAGGAAGGTGTAATATTAAATTTATGATAATGGACTTTCGTCTGTGGAGGTTGGAAGTGGACTGACGAATTTTTATGATATGCAATTGTACCTTTTTTCTATTATGTTCTTTGTGTTGATTTAGACATGGTGTTGATTTTATACAAGGGTGAGAAGGAGAATCAGAGTGGCTTAGCAGAGGTGTTTACTCGTTGAGGTCTGGAGACCTACTGAACATTTTTCTTTTTAACTCTGTGATCAATTACAACTGTATTATTTGTGGTAGAATGTCTAGGGGGGTATATTATTAAAGAGTGAATAGTAAATTGTATTGTAATTGTAAAATTTTGAAATTTATAAGATTTAGAAATTATAGAATTAGAAAATTATAAACATCTAAAATTATAAAAGTATATAATTATAAAATAAAACAATTGTGAAATTAACACCTGTAGACCTCTTACATATACATCACTCTATACCACTATATTAATATAATAGAGTATATAAGTTAGTATAAATATATTATTATAAGATTACTTCTTTCATTATATAAAATAATATCAGTGTTTGGTTGGTTGGGTTAAGTTACAGACACCTACCAAATATCTGTAGGTTGAACTTTTATGATTTATACAATTACAAGTAACACTTCATCTACCCCCTCACACTTAAAATTGTGAAAAATAGAGATATTCAAGAAATAGAGATATCTCAAGAGGGAAAGTATAATAATAATAATATTACTATAATGATCTTTCCTCTATGGAGGCTGGAAGTAAACTGAAGAACCTATATGATATGCAATTGAACTGTTTGTTTTTTATGAACTTTTATTGAACTTTTTATTATCCATTTTCATTAACTTTTTAAACTTTTTTATTATCAAAGATATTCTTCACCCTTTGAGGAGGTTGGAGGAGGAGACCTACTGAACAAATGAACATATTTTTTTTTCTAATCTGTGATAAATTACAACCGTATTATTTGTGGTAGAATGTCTAGAGAGAAAGATATCGTGAAAGTTATCTGTCCTCTATGGAGGCTGGAAGTTGACTGAGAAACTGTTATGATATGCAATTGAATTGTTTTTTTTTTAACTTTTAAGTTTGTAATCAAATACTGGACGACTGGTGGCGGGTAGATGGAGAACCAAGATCTATCGCCGTCTTATTGAATAGACATACACCTTCTTCTTTGCTGTCAAATGGTTCGATTTCCTTACCCTTTTCTTCATTTGTGGTGGTTCAGTGTTCCCTGATGATGAAATCTTCGAATCGTCGTCCCCTTTTTGCTCGAATGTGGAGCAATCTGGTTTGTAAGTCTTCACTTTCCGTTTCAAAATTGAGGGTTGATGACGTGAATGAAGAAGCGGGGTTGTCGGACACATATTGAGTTCTGTATTATCTTCGTCACTCGACGACGACGACGACAATAATTGTTCACGGCACAATAGTATCTCGTTGATTGTATTGTCGTCGATAACTGGTGGCCCATTTGTAACGTTGTCGATGTCGAACGCCAGCTGCGTGAATATCTGCGATCTAGACATAGAACTGAAAAAAACAGAGGTCTTAATGTAAACGTAGCTATTATTGGCTGGAAGCTAACTGATAAACTTTTATGGTATGCAATTGAACTGTTTTTTTTTCTTTAAAACTTTCAAATTTGTAATCAAGTACAGGGTTGATATTATAAATAAGTGAGAAGGAGACAGAATTCTTCACCCTTTGACAGCTGGAGACCTACTGAATATATATTTTTTTTCAAATCTCTGACCAACCACAACTACTGTATTATTTGTGGTAGAATGTCAAGATAATGGTCTTTTCTCTATGGATGTCGGAAGTTGACTGAGCAACTTTTATAATATACAATTGAAGTGTTTTTTTTTATAAACTTCTAAATTTGTAATAAAGTATATTATAAAAGGGTGAGAATATTGAAATTATAAAATATCATCATCATTACCGTTACTAGACTGTTATTTGAATTATAAAATTACAATACTCCTTTAATAAATTAAAGGAGTATTAATAATTTAATTAATAAAATTTTACAGTTTTAATTAATAAAAAATTACAATACTCCTATAATACTCCTTTCGCAGGACCTGCAAAACTTAGCGAATTTCTGTATTTTTTTCAAATATTTATGAATATCTATAGGCTATATATTTTTTTAATTTCTGGAAAAAAACACGAAGCGTTCTGTACTCTAGGGACCCCAAATCAAGTTTATATCGAGGTTCAGGGTGAAAGTAGCACATCACGACCAACTGCAATATTTACATTTCAAGAAATTCGCTCAAACCCTCCCCCCACGAAATTAAAAAAACTAGCTCCATATTCGCTTTTATCACCAAAAAATACTGATAACTAATCACTTTTTTCATATTGCACAGAAATTGACAAATTAAAAAATTTTCGACGCCATTTTGAAAATGGCTGCTTTTCTCAAAACGCACTGGTTTTTCGAGGTGGATGAGTTGAAATTCGGATTCAGCGCCTCAAAAACCATAAGGAACAGTCAAGAAAAAAAAAGATTGAAGTTTTTTCCTGAAACACTTTTTTAGCACCAAATAACTAACTCCATAGGGCAAAATACAGCTTTTGACAACAATGGTTTTTTCTTGATATCTTGAAAATTTGTTGAGCTAGAAGGCAGTGCAATACCTTAAAATTTTTGACTCCATGAGCTCTATCTTAAAGTCTAACAATAGAACTAAAATTTTCAAATACAACCCTTTTTTTCTTGAAAACCCCTAATTTTGGCGGGAAAATGCCCCCGAAAAGGGGGTTAACCTTTTTGGATTTTCCTGGCTAACGAACTTGTCCAAGCTATTCACAAGAGGAACGTGTATACCAAATTTGGTGGAAATCGGACATCTCCTTCAAAAGTTATCGTGCTATCAGACACATATATATATATATATACATCTGGCTATCATTTTGGCATCTTTTCAAATTGGTTACGTTTTGGCATCCCCTTGAAATCAAGGAGTATATTGGTTTTTCATGAAAGTATATCAAGTTTTGTATGTGTTCCACCTCGATATTTCACTTTGGTTTTTTGAAAAACATAAAAATTAAAATCGATTTTTTTTTATCCACTCCGTCGATCATTCAAACTCCTTTCAAAATACAGACAATGGTACTTCCAGAGTATACTTTCATACATTTTGACTTCAATATGAACTCCGGTTTGAATATCTATTACCACTTTGAGGCTTATTTGACATCCAGCAATGTTGCCAGATTGCTGAGCTACTCGATTTCAGAGTTTGTTTGTTTTTATATACGTCTGGTTGGCCTGAGACCGGCGTCAGACAATTCAAAGTGCTTGACATAGCCAAGACACAACTCTACTAAAAAAAGAGTCTGCAACTCTGTCATGTTGCATCGACAATACAACACGGTTTTACATTGTTCACATTTGAATGCAACTTCTTTTGTTTATTAATTGCTCTTATCCAAGTATTAAACTTTGCTTCTATCTGAATTGAGGTATTACTGAATAATATAAACAAAGGATACATATAAGAACAATAGTATTTTTATATTCTATATTTTAGTTTTCATGTTTATTCTATTTGTATTCTTTATCCATTATCTCAATTCATGTATTACTTCACTATATAACTCACTTAAATATTAAATTAATTAAATATTAACTAAATTAATATAATTTAAATATATTAATACACAACATTATAAGGTTGCCAGTTGATTTTTGGGAAGTTTTTGATTGATGTTTTTTTAAATTGCCACTTCCGCTTGGGAACACTCAAGTGTTCCCATCGCTCTCATAACGGAAGTAAAGAGAATACTGGATGTATAAAAACCCACTGATTACAATACATGTGAGTTTCAATGAATCCATAACACCAACTGAAATTTTCATTTCATGATCATTTGAAAAACGAGAAGTCGAAAAATCTGATATTTCAGTCAGCAGTGCACTAAACACTGTAATAATACTTGAAGGATGAAAATCTGAGTTCTCGGTGTATAAGAAACCACTCATTACAGAACTGGTGAGTTTTAATCCATAACACGAACAGGTAATTTTTTATGGCCACATGAAAAATGAGAAATTAAAAAAATTGATATTTGAGTCAGCAGTATGCACGAAATATTGATATTTGAAGGCTTAAAATCGGAATTTTCAATGAGTTCAAAACATGAGTCCTACACCAGTAGAATTTCTGGGCATCTTTTACAAGCCCAATCATGTGGTGAAAAGAACATAGCACAGATGAAAGCTAATCGAATAATGTTATTCAATTTCATAACCTAAATGGGATGATTATTTTGTTTAATAAAACTGTTCATATCATTATACGATATTGAAGGTTTTGAGTAAAAAGGAATCAAACGAAGTGTCTTCAGCAGTGGCGCATCCATAAGAGGGGGGCTTAAGCCCCTTCCCCCCGAAGAACCCGAGCTCCTTAAAAAATTGTTGATAATTTTCAAGATTTACTATAGAGTATGTGCTGCAGGCTGGTACAGCCTGTGCAGTGTTGGTACATGTCATGAATTCACACTTTTTAAGTAGAATAATGATCAATATCAGGGTACCGAGCTCCGCTCTGGGGTTAATGTTTCATGTGTCTGAAAGTTTTATGATTTCTATTTCTTTTTTAATGCAATCCATCACTGTTTCGATAAAAACCTGCATGGTTCCCTGTCAATAGAAAACAATTCCAAGAATTCAGTAAAATAACGACACATTCATATGGTTTCAACTCACTGTGTAATGTAGTCATATGTTTCCTACATAACTGCAAGGCTTCGACTACATGGTACCCGTGTAAATTTCGCGTTCCAGGCAGCGTAAATAACGCCGCTAAGGTGCCTAACATATGATTGAAATGAATTTTTCCATCAGCTGTTCCTTTAAGGATAAATTTCTCCTTTTTGTGTCCTTCAGCGAGTTTTTACAGGAATGGGACCTAGCGTAATTGTATTTTTGCACCAAAAAGCCCCTATATTCGTAATTTCATCAAAATTGGTAGAGTCGTTTTTGAGATAGTGACTGGAAATAGGTACATATGTGCATACAATTCCTTGCTCGTTTAATAGAATAAGATAACTAGTGGCTTGACCCCCATGTCAAGCATGTCCCACCAATTTAAAGATTTGGTAATCCCGATTCGCGTTCGGACTGGATTTTTTTGTTCACTTTATTACCAACGCAAAAGTCTCATGTGGGCATAAAAAATTGTATAATAGTGAATCTTGTAGCACGTTTCAGATAATTTTACATTGATTCAATTCAATTCACACCATCTATATGAAGACCTTAGTCATTTATAAATGGATGATGGAATAGCTGTAATTTTTAGCCCTCTTTATTTCTGTAACAAAGCAGTCCGGACCTACATTCATTCTAATTTTTATATCCTCAAGAGTTGCTTATTCAGTCTGGCAGAATCATTTTGAACTCTTGAAACACTCTGTACAAAAAATACACATGATGGACACATTTTGTTTCCCCATAGTTTATATTAACTAATACTCTTTTAAAAAGTCAAGTAATGAATCCCTGCCCCCTCAATAAACTTGATCGGGCAACAATCTTGTAAAAAGAGCTCTGAAAAATCTACCCCCCCCCCCTTCCATCCCACATGTTACTTGGTAGGACAGGTAAGCCCCACAAACCAAAAGTCTGGGTGCGCCCCTGGTCTTCAGTACTTCAGTTTAATAATATCGTTTGAACTAGCCGGTTTAATTGGAGTCACCCAATAGTATTGTTAAGCGGGCGATTTTATCCAATACTGTCCCTTGGCGCGGAGCAGCTCAGTGTAGCGGGAGGTTTGAAAATTCCGGCATAGCAATGGAACTGTATAGTTTTTCGGCTGAGGTGGGAGAAGAGAACATGGGAAAACTCAACAAAAAATATTGAACGTTTCTCTCCATACTATTAACATTCCCCTGAATTTTCAAATCAATCTGTCCAAAATTAACAAAGTTATGAGCATTTTTCGAATTTCATATCAGTTAGCAATCAAAATGAATAAGTACCCGAAGTGTCTACATAGACATTGAATCAATTTTCAAGTATCATTCCAATAAGTTTCTTCTACTTCCTCCTCTTATTATCCTATCTTCTTCTTCTTCTTCTTCCTCTGTTCTTCTTCTCCACTCTTCTTCTTCTTCTTTTCTTTGCTTCCACCTGTCATCTTCTTCCACTTCCTCACCTCTTTTTCTCTTCTCTTCTTCTTTTCTTTGCCTCCTCCTGTCTTCTTCCTCCTCTTCTTTTTCTGCTTCCTCTCTTCCTCTTCTTCTCCTTCCTCCTCCTTTTTTCTTCTTCTTCTTCTCCTCCGACTTGCACCGGTTGCTTGGTCCTCTTTATTCCCTTCCCTCTTTCTTCTTTTTTTTCCTCCTCTTCTTCTTCTTTTTCCTTCTCTTCTTCCTCCTCCTTTTTTTCTCTTCTTCTTCTTCTTCTTCTCCGACTTGCTCCGGTTGTTCGGTCCTCTTTATTTTCTCTTTTTTCTTCTTCTTTTTCTCTTTTTTCTTCTTCTATTTATCTTTTCTTCTTTTCTTAGCCTCCTCCTGTCTTCTTCTTCTTATTCTCTCTCTACTTTCTCTCTTCTTCTTCTCATTCCTCCTCCTTTTCTCTTCTTCTTCTTCTCCAACTTGCACCGGTTGCTCGGTCCTCTTTATTCCCTTCCCTCTTTCTTCTTCCTGTCTTCTTCTTCTCCTTCCTCCTCTTTTTCTCTTCTTCTTCTTCCTCCTCTTCTTTTTCTTCTCCCATGTTTCTCTTCCTTTTTTTTCCTGTCTTCTTCTTCCTTCTCTTCTTCCCACTTTTATTCTTCTTCTCTTTTTTAATTATATAAATATAATTATATTATATATATATATATAAATGATATTATATCGTCTTATATTTTAATTGTATAAAAGTTCAAAATAAAGGTCATGATGAACATGAAACAAAAATTTGAAATAGTGGAATATTGTATTCAGAAAGTAGCGAAAGTTTCAATTATTAACTATAGCAATTGTATTGAGAGCAAGTGAATTTTCAAGAATTTCAAAAATAAAGTTCAGGCAGGAATAAGAACTATTATATTATGAGAAAAAAGTGATACTGAAATGCATGAGATAGGCCACTTGTTGAAAAACCATCTTGCGGGTGAGTATTTCAGGAACAGAAATTTACAATAATCTTGGTGAAGCTCGCCGGGTCAGCTCAAGCCATTCTCTAACGAAATTGACATCCAGGCGTTGTTGCCAATCTTCTATAGCTTGATGGACGTCAAATTCGCGGTGGAATGAACAACATTATACGCTTCATAATATACACTCGGGAGGGGGCGAATCTGACTAGCGCTACGTGGTGGTAGAATTCAGAAGCTTCGATGTATATTAAAATTCATTTTAAGAACATTCAGACGTCCAACATTTTTTTTACAAACTGGTGTAGAGCTGATGATAACTGACGAATTGTCACGTGATTTCTGTTGTGAGTGAAGTTGGCATGCCTGAGAAGGCATGGGGCAGACCTAACCCATTTGAACCTCTTCTAACGATTTTATTAAGGAATGTAATCGGGCGTCCGTATACGGATGCACAATTACACTCGGACGTCCAAACGAATGTAAATCAACAATGTATGGATGCCACAATGATGGTCAGGTGTAAATATATATATATATATATATATATATATATATATATATATATATATATCTACATATATAACATTTTGTGCCACTATGATTTTTGTACTCTGGGGGCTCCAAAACAAATTTCCATCATGGTCCCGGGTGAAAGTCGCACATCACGACCTGCTGTAATAGCTGAATTTGAAGAAATTCGCTAAAATGATAAAATAATAAAATTAATTCCTGAAGACCTGTCCCACACACTCCACCCTATATTAAAATAATAATATATTTACTATATTAGTATAAATATATTATTATAAGATTACTTCTTTCATTATAAAAAAATATCAGGGTTTGGTTGGTTGGGTTAGGTTGCGGACACCTACCAAGCATCTGTTTAAAATTGTGAGAAAGTAGATATTCAAGAGGAAAGGTATAATAATAATAATATGATAATGATTTTTTATAAACTTTTAAAGTTGTAATAAATTACGATATTGATGTTATAAAAGAGCGAAAAGGAGAAGGTGGCAGAATTCTTCATCCTTTGACAGCTGGAGACCTACTGAACATTATATTTTTTTTCAATCTGCGATCAACTACAATTTTGTATTATTTGTGGTAGAATGTATAGAGAGAAATATATTATGATAATGATCTTTCCTCTATGGAGGCTGGAGGTTAACTGAGAAACCTTTGATTGTTTGCAATTGAACAGTTTTTTTTTTTTTTTTTTTTAATTTAAAGTTTGTAATCAAGTACGATATTGATGTTATAAAAGAGCGAAAGGGGAAAGGTTGCTTTAATAGTTCCTTACTCTTTGAGAGCTGGAGACATACTGAACATGTTTTTTTTTTAACTGTAATCAACTACAATTATTGTATTATTTGCAATACTTTTTTCTAAATCAAGTATTGATTTTATAAAAGTGTATGTGTGTGTGGACAAGAGAGTTAACAACAATCATGGAAGTTAATTTAAATTTTTAAAAAACCTACTCAACAGAATAACATTAATGTTTATAACATTAATAATAACATTATAACATATTAATAACATTAATAACATTAACAGACGTGTTTCGAACCATGTCAGATTATTATCTCTCTTCTTCTTCTTCTTCTTCTTACTTTGATGAGATTAAGATGTGGATTGAAATTATTTTGGGGGTCGTTGAGGAATTAATCAGGTCGGAATTCATATTATATAAGTTGAAAACTGTGAAGGAGACATCTCTCTAACGTTTATTTCCTATCATAAAATTTTGCAAATATGTCTGTATGGATTCTTTGTCAATCAGTGTATTTTTTAATTTATTTCTTACCCCAATTTTCTGTTCTCAGGAATCTTCATCAAATTGGGAAGCAGGTTTTACAGAAACAAGTAATCGGGCCACTGTACGGGCTGCTGGAGACTAATAGAGTTTTCTACAAACCTGTGTGACGGATTGTATTACAGATCTCGTGCCGGTGGAGCAAACAGTGCTCTATTTGGTCGTTAGACAAGTGTTTACTGTTTATGCAGCCTACTGATAGTTTAAAGACGTTGTGTTAAGTGATAATATTTGGGACTGTCAAATAACGAATTGGGCTGTGTTTTTGTAAGTGATTAGTTGATCTTTTTATAATAAATTATTTCTTTCCACATTGTTGTACAGTTTATTGGAATCTTTGTTTCTTTTATTATCGGCCAGCCTGTAATTAATTATTCATTTGTACAGTTTATTGGATTCTTGTTTCTTTTATTATTGATCGGCCTGTAATTACTTATTCATTGAATCTTGTAAATAATTACTGAAAATAAGTATTAGGCTTGTCATTTGTTGATTTGTTTTTCTTTATTGAACTTACAATTAATTTGTGTAAATAAACTAATTTTGTATAAATAAAGTGCAAGTGTGAACTTTAGTGTTACCAGCCTTATTTTAACTATTATAGGGTCCGTAACAATTGGTTACGGAGTATTACTTTTTAAATTATTATGATAAACTATTATTATTTGCAGGAGAATAAATTAAAAGAGAAATAATATAGATATTTCAAGAAGGGGGAGGTATAATAATAATAATAATATTATGATAATGACCTTTCCTCTATGGAGTCTGGAAGTGGAATGAAGAACTTTTGTGGTATGAGAATCTCTCCTACGTCGGATTATTCTCTCTCTTCTTGTCTAGTCGCACGCCGACCACCGTGTATGAAGCACCTCCTCTACCCTCTTACACACTTCACCCTATAATAAAATAATATTATATCATTCATTATATTCACAATATTAATATAATATATTATATAGGTTAGTATAAATATATTATAAGGCCACTCTTCTTTCTTTACAAATGTTAGAGTTTGGTTGGAGACAATAACTTTGAAAATTATTAATCGTCTATTTGTTTGTGGAAGAATCGTAAGAGTCAACTATGGAAGTTAATTTAAAGTTGAAAAAAAAAACTTACTGTACAGAACTAACCTGTACGGGTCACAACAGACGTGTGTTTCGAACCATGTTGGATTATTCTCTTCCACCTTATTAATTTTAAATAAGGTATGATGAGGAGGATTGGGGTGGGGGTCTGAATCCATTACTGTTTGAAAGTTGAAGACCTACTGAATCTAAGTTTTTTAAATTTGTAATCAGCCACAACTGTATTGTTTGTATTAATTTTTTTTTAAATCAAGTATTGATTTTATAGAAGAGTGGGAAGGAGAAGGGGTTGGCAAAGTTCATAGCACCTGTTTGAAAGTTGGAGACTTACTGATGAACAATAATAATAATTGTTGGTGTGAATGTGTCCATTTTATAGGACCCTTACGCTAGTAAAAATATTGCCAATATAATTTAGTATTGACAATAATATTGAGACAAAAAGATAATACTGATGTGTTGGTGATGACTTGTATTGAAAAATGTCTAGATTTCTAGAAATCCACCTTCAATATCGCCTCTGTTATTGACAATACTATTGACGGGTTGTGTGTACATCAATATTATTGTCAGTAATAATAGTAAATATTAATAATAATCAGTAATATTATTGTCAGCAAATAGTATTAAAGCCAAACAAGCCTTTTCTTTATATTTCATACTCAATTATTTGTTAATTTTTAATCAACTAATTTCAATATTATTGCTAGTGTAAGGGTCCTATTAATAATACTGTATAATAATTATAATACTATTAATTTATGTAGAAACTTACTAGGTACAGAGAACAACCCACCTTCATGAGTCATGAGAGAATACGTTATAGGTTAGTATAAATATAATATAAGAATGTTTCTTTCATTATAAAAATGATGTCAGGGGTTGGTTGGTTGGTTAGTTGGTTGGGTTAGGTTGTGATATCTATTTAAAATTGTTAGAAATATAGATATTCAAGAAAGAGTGTATAATAATGAAGAATATTATGATAATGATCTTACCCCTATGTAGGCTGGAAGTAAACTGAAGAACCTTTATGATATACAATTAAACCGTTATTTTTCTTTTATGAACTTTTATTGAAATGTTTTTATTATTTTTACTTTATAATTGAAGTATTGATTTTATAAAAGAGTGAGAAGGAGTTAGTAGAGATGTTCACTCGTTGAAGTCTGGCGAACTACTGAAAATATGTTTTTTTCTAATCTTTGATCAACCACAACTTTATTATTTGAGGCAAAATGACTACTGAGGAAGGTATAATAATGAAGAATATAAAAAATATATATTATGAGAATAGTCTTTCCTCTGTGAAGGTTGGGAGTGGACTGAAGAATTTTTATGATATACAATTAAACCGTTATTTTTCCTTTATGAACTTTTATTGAAATGTTTTTATTATCTTCTGAAATTTGTAATTAAGTATGGTATTGATTTTATAAAAGAGTGAAAAGGAGAAGTAAGGTTTGGTTAGCAGAGATGTTCACTCGTTGAAGTCTGGAGAGCTACTGAAAATATTTTTTTTATCTAATCTGTGACCAACTACAACTTTACTATTTGAGGTAGAATGTCTCTACAGTGGAAGGTATAGTAATGAAGATTATAAAAATAATATATTATGAGAAAGATATAATTTCCTCTATGCAGGATGGAAGTTAACTGAAAAACTTTTATGATGTACAATTGTAATGTTTTTATTATTTACTTTGTAATCATAATATTGATTTTTATAAAAGAGTGAGAAGGAGATAGCAGAGATGTTTACTCGTCGAAGTCTGGAGAACTACTGAAAATATTTTTTTATCTAACCTGTGATCAACTACAACTTTATTATTTGAGATAGAATGTCTCTACTAAAAAAGGTATAATTTCCTCTATGCGGGATGGAAGTTAACTGAAAAACTTTTATGATGTGCAATTGTAATGTTTTTATTATTTACTTTGTAATCATAATATTGATTTTTATAAAAGAGTAAGAAGGGGTTAGCAGAGATGTTTACTCGTTGAAGTCTGGAGAGCTACTGAAAATATGTTTTTTTCTAATCAGTGACCAACTACAACTTTATTATTGGAGGTAGAATGTCTCTACTAAAAAAGGTATAATTTCCTCTATGCGGGATGGAAGTTAACTGAAAAACTTTTATGATATACAATTGTAATGTTTTTATTATTTACTTTGTAATTTATTATAGTATTGATATTATAAAAGAGTGAGAGGGAATTAGCAGAGATGTTTACTCGTTGAAGTCTGGAGAGTTACTGAAAATATGTTTTTTCTAATCTGTGACCAACTACAACTTTACTATTTGAGGTAGAATGTCTCTACAGTGGAAAATATAGTATTTTGCACATGTAATGGAGATGAAGAATATAAAAATAATATATTATGAGAACGGTCTTTCCTTTATACAGGGTGGAAGTTAACTGAAAAACTTTTATGATATACAATTGTACTGTTTTTATTATTTACTTCATAATTGAAGTATTGATTTTATAAAAGAGTAAGAAGGAGTTATTTTATTTATTTTTTCAATATTTTCTTTTTATTTAGAGAATTTACAAAATATTTAATAGCATAACTGAAATAAATATCAGGTTCACAGAAATTGATATGATTTGCTTAAAAAATGAATAAATGTTGATGTTACTGAGGACTGTAATTTATTGTTGAAGTAGTCTGAATAGTTTGAACCAGGCCCGGTTGTTGAACCTAGAGATGTGGAAGGCTGGACATTGGGAGTCATAGGTGGACAAATTTGTGAGTGTAGTGTGTGATTTGAGGTATGATGTTGATGATGATGTGAAATAGGGGGCGGAGGATGATGATATTCAATGTGAGGAGTAGGACGGCACATTAAATAATTTGTTTCCATGTCTGACACTAATTTGAAGATTTGATTTCGGATTACATGTTGGTCAACAGCAGAAAATGTTTTAACCGTCTTTAGCATAGATTCAAAAAATAAGTCAATAGAGCTTTTTTCATTATCCTCAGTCTGTTTTCTGTTTTCAAGCAAATATTTTATTACAGTAGCAGAAACGGTTTCAGGATGTTTTGATCGCGAAGATAAACGTTGCTTTTTAGGGGGTGGTGTTATGAGAGAATCTGGGGGTGTAGGTATAGGCATTTGTTCAACTGCTGGTTGACTTTGTATATCCCCTTCTTGATAATCTTCTTTGAGGACGTCGTTAATAGTTTCTTCCGCTTCTACCGTCGATAACCGTTCTCTGTTCCTCATATGGGGTATTAAAAAGGACATTCCATCTTTAAATTTCCATTTTCGGGCAGAAGTAGTTGTCCGACCGCCGCTCGTTGTATTGTATTTTTGCCACAATTTTCGAAACTGATTTCGTAAATAAAACCACCTCTCTTTACATTCTGCACCTGTGAATCAAAATATTTTCTATTCTAAATCGTGTATTAGGATTGTGCTTTTTGTGAACATTGATAAAGGTGATAATATATAGTATAGAACTTGGATAATTCGAGCAGCCATAATTCGAAATTGTAGTTAACTCATAATTTTCACTTCGCCCCTTGAAATGTATTTGTCCCTATAGATTAATTTAATATTGTGTAATATATACTTATCATGATATATTTACAACCACACCAACCGATCATCTCATCTAAAAATGTTATTAAGTTTCAAAATTATTGCCATTTTACCTTATTTCGAAGTTGTTGATAATTAAAATTTTTATGTAATCCCTTCAGAATCGAATTATTCAAGTTCTACATACAAATAGATTAGCACTAAACTAGTTTAATGATTTTTCCCCACTGGTTTCTCGCGAACTGTGATTTATTTCGAACAATAGCTTTTAGATATCGGCTAGACAATTCTACACTAGACAATTAACCTAATTACACCAGTCGGTTAAATTTGATTAAAAATTCAGCTGATGGCTATCCAAACATGTTAATGCTTTTGTGTTCTATGACATAGTTGAGCTCGATCAGACACTCAGCTGATGTAATTTATCTTAAATTGTTGCTCGCGACTGTATAATGGGGGCCTCATGTTTATAGTTTACGCCCCCAAATTAGGTTGCTAATTTGCCTGATAAGAGACCATGCCAGCAGCTGATAGTAGAGAATTACCATCCTCAATACACGAATTGACAACAGTATTCGTACCATGTCGCCTAGTTTTCCAGTCGCTGTTTTCTACAGAAATGTTTGCAACTTTTTAGTTTGAAACAGAGAAATGCATACTAGCTCAAGTTTGAGCTTAAAAAGTGTTTGAAACTTTTTATTTGGATGGCTAGGTGTTATTAAATTTTTGTGGAGAGTGGAGGACGTACCTGCAGTTACACACGAAACTCATCAGTTTGCAACACGAGAATTTTGTTTTAAACTCAACCAATTTGCAAAAAGTTACTTTTTTTATTTGCAGACTTGCTGAAAGCTGTGAACTTCTGTGTGTATGCAGCTTAGGAGGCGGCCGGAGTCAGATTGGAATTCGCCTTTTAATTTCAACTTTTACCACACTAGCGCTGCCATCGTTCCTTCGTTCATCCATCGTGTATAATTCGTCGTCATTCCTTTTTAACTCACCACACTGCGCTGTAATCGCAGTTCTCATTCCACCCTCAAAAGCGGTGAAAAAGTGAAAGTTTTTGCCTCTAAACCTATTACCCTTTTGTTCATGGTAGTTTCGCAGTTCGCTGTGGCTGACGGCAGCCGGGTCATCACTGGCTCTGAACATTTGCGCATGCGCTGCTATTTATAATGTCAGTGCTCTGTACGATGGCACAGATAAAGTTAGTTTGTCTGTGACGATGGTTACGGCTCAGTACCTCAGCGTAGCTTGCATAAATATAATATAGCATAATTATATTAGAGTGGGATAAATTAATATATTGACGTAGAGTACCGGTATCTGAATACTACGTATATTAGAATGGCAGATTTAATGTCAGTGCAATAATATATATTTTCTGATTATCACAGTATACCGCTTATTACATTCATTCGCGCTTTCCTAGAATCTAGAGATCATTATTTCTATGAAGCCTCATGCATCATTGGAAAAGAACCATATTGAACACTCTTCTTTTCTTTTAAATTCAACATTTGAAACCCCTAAGAGAGAATAAAGTCTTCTTTTCAAGGCTTTTATGCTTTACCGTACTAAAAATTTATGTCTAACAGTCTGTTAGTGAATGATAGATAACTCGTAATTCACATTATTGATTTTTCAATTGCTAAAACTTTGTTCTCAACAGCGCACTGGACTAATTCGAATTTTCCAACAATTTTTTTGTGACATCTACTAAGAAGCAATAAACTGACATTTTTGGGGGTAGAAATTTTCTCACAAGAAGCAATAATCCTCAGGAAGCAATAATTCATTAAACATTTTTGGGGGTCGCGATAATCTCACAAGAAAATTTAAATTTATAAAAAATTTATATTTTTATTTAAAAAATTCATAATTAAGAAAATTTAAATTTAAAAAATTTATATTTTTATTTGAAAAATTCATAAAAAAAAATTCAATTTATAAAAAATTTCTATTTTTATTTGAAAAATTCATAATTTGCAAACATATGAGGAGCTCCAAACCATAAGACAATATAAGTCAAGTGAATATGACATTTCAATATGATACTACCGCATCCGAACACAGTGCAAATGCAAACTAATTACAGTATTTATAAATGTTTATCGGGAAACAGGTTAGGCGCAATAAAGTTAGGAAACCACTTTTCCGAGGTTGGCTTTACGGGAGTGAGTATACACCCATCGGTTGAGAAAGAGAAGATTTGGCGCAGGCGCAAATGCTCAAAGTAAATGAGTCATCTATCTGCCGGCTACCCAATGGAGACGTTCACCGTTTAGGAGTTTTAGGACATTGTCAGCTCAATCAGCGAAGGGTATAGGAGAAAGGAGAGAGAAACAGAGAGAGAGAGCGACAGAATATGTTGAAGAGAGGAGCAGTTAGAGGTGGGCTTAACCAGTATTTCCAAGTAACTGTTACAACGGTTACTGTTACTTTCTTGTACTGCATAAAAATACTGATTACAAAGTAACGGTTACACTGACAAATGTTGTACTGATCCAAGATTAAGGGCTCTGTCAGACGAGGCTTCCTAGGTGGCGCGACCCGGGAAGCGCCACCTAATTTCATCGCCACTTGATGCGCGACCTGGGAAGCGCTACTCGCAAAAACAACAACTAAACAACTATGAGATCACTACTAACAATGGGATCATTACTCGCGACGACTACTCTTCATAGTTGAAATATGGAAGTTGACGAGTTAGCAGCAATAACGTAAATTCATTTTATGAGACGGAAAAAAAAGAAAATACGTTTTTGGGTCCATCCCTTATTAAGAGATAAAGTAAAAACTAGTTTGTTTTATACATTGTATCCACAATCCTTAGTGAGAATTCTTTTTAAATTTATACGAGTGGACTATATTCATAGCACATAGCTATTATTGTATTACGGACTGGTGCTACGTAAGTTTAATTGTTCTTTTTCGACGTTCTTCTTGAATTATTGGACACAGTTTATTGAACAGTTATTATTAAATATTAGATCGTCCTTTTAACATTTAGTGATTGATTTTTGTACAGTAATATTGAAAACTCTTTATCAGTTGAACAATATCGATTTATCTGTTTTTTATTGCTTATTTTGTGTAAGACATTACTGATCAGTGCGTGTTGTGGATTATTTGAGTAAATAAAGTGCGAGTGATAAATTAAAGTGTTGCCAGCGTTATTTTAGATATAGAACCCGAAACAATACTTTGCAGTAGACTATGTGCAGTATCTTAGTTTTTCATTGAGATATTTAAGAAATGTTGGAAGTTATTTTACATAGACCACATAGGTGGCTCATATATTTCAATAAACAAAATTGTATTTTTAATCAAGAAATATCATTTTTTCTTCAACTGTTTCTTTAACATCTTCTTTACTAATAAAAATATTGAAAATTTCTTCCCAAGCATGATTTTTCTTCTCCCGATTCGAGTAATCACTGAACTTTATATCCCATATAGCAGGGCGACCTTGAATTTCAATGATGAATGCTTCCACATCTAGCGAATCCATGTCTGATGTCAGCGCTTCTCGCTGCAGCGTGTGACAGACTGACAAGCGTTCTCATAACGTTACCACTGCCGACTGGGTGGCACCACTCACAGGTGGTCGGCTGAGTCGCCGATGGTCGACCGGGTGGCGCGACCTGAGAAAACGCGCCACGCCGTGTGAACACTCAATCAGAAAATACTTGATGACTGGGAGGCGCGTCCTGGGTAGCGCCACCCGGGTCGCCTCGTCTGACACCGGCCTAATACCTTGGTACTGATCTACTGAAGTATGCCGTTTCTCCTAAGAACCTCCTATGAAGATTACAAAGTAACGGTTACACTGACAAATTTTGTACTGATCCAAGATTAATACCTTGGTACTGATCTACTGAAGTATGCCGTTTCTCCTAAGAACCCTAACTTATAGGACAGAGTCACTGCAGTCGCATACCACAATTAGGCTAACACTAGATTACACCAGGCAGATAAATTTGATTAAAAAATAACCAATAATTAACAGCTGAGGGCTCTAAACATTAATTTGTAAGTGTCCCTGATTTTTGACATTGTTGAGCCTGGTCAACCACTCAGCTGGTGTAATTCAGCCTTGATTGTGGTCTGCGACCATGACTGCAGTGGCTGTATATAATAAGGCTCAAAGGTAAATATACCAACGTTCAAAATAAAATACTGTTTTTGCGGTTATGATCACGTATATTTGGCACTAAGCTTACCACTTATTAACGTCTAAGTTCCAGTAGATCAGTCAGTACGGTACTGTATAATGTATGTGCTACATAAATGAGTACTGATCTACTGAATAAGAATAAGAAATACTTTTCAATCTTCCGTAATCTAGTCAGTATCAGGGTATCGCTTTCATCGTGTAAAAATACTGAAAACTGAATAGTACGTAGTACTGAACTGTTGATACTGTAATCAGTATTTTCCGCGCTCGGTAACGGTTACATATCACGACAACAAGTAATAATCTGTATCGGACTTGAAACAGAACTGGAAAGTGTGTTTGTGACATAGTGAACAAACAGTTCAAAACTCCCAATCAATAGTTATTGAATCACGGCTTGCAAATTAATAGTATGAATTCATCAATAATTATAATTTCATGTATTTACAGACTACCGGTATTGGATCAAATAAAAATGATAATTATTATAGTCTTTCTAAAATTTCCTTGCCGTAAAATATCCATGTAATCTTCTATCATTTTTATTTGAACTAATACCGGTAGTCGGTAAATAGGCTACATGAAACTATAATTTGATGAATTCATACTATTAATTTGCTACTAGGAATGGGGATTTTTAGGGGTGACTAATGGGTCCACTATTTCCATGTCCACTTATTTTGAAGGTTTCCTTCAAAATACATATTCATGACCTTCAAATTATTACTTACGGCGAAGTCTAATAGCTTCTCTCCTCTTTCATTTCCTACTTCCCCTCCATTGCTCCGTATGATATGTTTTCGTCTTACGCTTTTATTGTACAATTAGCTATTGTGCCCGTCCTTCATACGGATTATGTTTAGAAATAAGACTAAATATGTTTCGGCTTTTTTTATAGCAAATAAACAAATAGAATTTTATTGCCATGAAACAAATACATTGTTATGGGCAAAGTCAAAACAATAATACAGCGAGGTAACAACAGTCAAAACAACAATAAACTTATAATCCTTGTTTTCATAAAAAATAGACTACTATACAACAAAATATCGTAGCAACACACACAATCAGGGTTGCTGGCATGGATTATCAGAATTACCCACTTGCAACAGTCAAATTACCCAAATTTATCTTAAATTACCCAAATGCTAAAATTTGTTATTCTGTGACATCAAAGAGAGATTGGTCTCATAACTAGGCTCTAAAACAGATTTTTGAATGTTAAGGCTTTATCAAATTGTGTTTCATTCACAACACTTGAAATTTTATGAATTAAAACAAGTATTATTGTATATAGGTCAAACTCAAGCATAAAAAAATTAATAGAATTTACAAATTTAAGGTTTTAACTTACCAATGTTAACTTGTGCAAATGCACTTCTAATAAGGTACAATGTTGAATATTCCTGTTCCAGTCCTAAGTTTTTAAACTTTCAGTAGGAAAAATCTACTGTACTGAATTACACTACTGCATTCAAATAAATTCACTAGTTAACAAAATCTTCCACTGAATTACATTTAACTTTCTTGAAATTCATCAAAGTCCAATATGATGGTGTATTTAAATTTTGTAAATACATAAACTTCTTTAATATTCACTGTCATTTTATGAACTCATTTATCTGTAGACAGCCATTTTAACTTATATATATATATATATATATTTTTTTTTTTTGAGGATGAAGCCCACATAAGTCTGAGACCTGTGCGTGGGTAATGAGTTGGATGATGGTGATTGATGAGTTGGACCTACAGTTTTAGGTGGGTTCCGAACCACCGGGAAGTGATTTTACAGCAGAGAACAGTGTCTTTTTTGCTGGCCAATCTAATCGGTCACCGTTACGAACGGGACCTACGAGAACGCAGCTTATCTCTCTGATTGAACAGATACCAGCTACGGTCAAACAAATATATAATAAACTGATTTTCCTTTAGCTAATTAATTTCTTAGGTCCCAAATATTTCTGTTAATCATTTCCTTTGAGGGTACAAATTTTGCAACTCCCCCCACATCATCAATACCCTCTCGAGTGGCCATTAGAGCTACAATCGTATCTGT
Organism: Conomelus anceps; assembly: GCA_948455865.1. Classification (NCBI taxonomy): domain Eukaryota; kingdom Metazoa; phylum Arthropoda; class Insecta; order Hemiptera; family Delphacidae; genus Conomelus; species Conomelus anceps. The sequence continues at coordinate 39,013,186 of OX418219.1, forward strand.
ATTTAACCTGTTCCTATCTGATGTTTTTATGTGATTAAGTATACTAAAAAGTCGTTCCACAGAAGCATTCGAAAATGGTAATATTAAAAGCAAATTTACTATTCTCATCAAATTTTGAAAAGCTGGAGTAGAGTCATCAGCTTTTTTCAGTTTGAACACTTTGCACCAATATTCAACCGCTGGTTTGGTGTTGTCTAGTCCTTCAGCTTCAAAGTTCAATAACGAATGATTTTTCCACTCAGAATCAGCTTGTTGTGGGTCAACTAAAGACTTTAATAGAGGAAACCGTTGCAAAACAGGCAATAAACTTTCGACATTCAATTCTTGTGCCTTTTTAGGTTCTACTATTTGAATAACTTCAAAAATTGGGTCACTGAAGTCGAATCTGGTTTTAATTTGGCTAACTAGTTCAATGTAAAAGTTTTGGCAGGTTTTAAAAAAAGTTTCTATTTCCACAGGTTGCACATCAGGTTTTTTCTTCAAGTCATTCATATGCCAATATTCCAAGATAAATGTCTTGAATAGGTAGGAAATGCCCAGGATTCGAATGCTCAATATTAAATACTGGCATTTTCTCAACATACTCCCTTTGTAAGAAGTTTGAGCATAAGTCTAATAACATCTTTTCGACTTGTGGTCTCAATTTATGCAGGAGGGGAGTTTCTGATTGAAACAATGTATTAAAATCACATAATATTCCTAGAACGTAAGACATGAATTCTAGGTATATGTAGACAAAGTCATTTTTCATTGTCGCTAACATAGTTTCAGGGGTACTAGATTGGTCTTCAAAGACAAGTGTTGTCAGATACGACTTTGAAGGTTCAAACTGCTCTAGAACCCTATCCACACATTGTTTTAGTGATAGCCATCATGTGATGAAAGGGATCAAAATTTTGTGGATTTCAACATGAAAAAATTCCTGAAATTCTCTCAGAGCTAATTGTCTGCCATAACTTTGACTAAAATGAGAGCCTAGGTTACGGAGGAGATCTTCCACGCTTCTTGGAAGCTTCATACACGCCTTGCTAGCAGCAAGGTGAATCATGTGACAGCTGCATTTAACTACTACAATGTGGGGGATTTGTTTTTTTAGTAGGGAGAATACTGACTTATGAGCACCAGCCATTACATTGGTGGTGTCAGAGCTGAAGCCGATAAGATTTTCTATAGGAATGTCTTTAGATCTGATGGAGAATAGAAGAGCTTCAGTCAGGTCTTCTGCACAACCAGTTTTTACCTCAAACATGTCGAAAAAGTTGGTTTTGGCAGTACCTGTTGTCTCATCAATGTAGGTCACACTCAAAGCACATTGCTTAATAGAGCCTCTGTCTGTGGTCTCATCCATTACTATTGAGAAAAAATTTCCCTTTTGTCTAAGTTTGTTATATAAAATTTCTAAAAATGTGGTTCCAAGAGAATTTTTAACCACATTTGTTGCTTTAAAGCGTTTCATGCACAGATTTTGAGCTATTTGAGAATCCAGAAAAATATCCTTGCACAGAGGGATTAAATTGTCAATGACACTAAAAGAAAGGTTTTGGGAAGCAACAAAGCTAGCTAATTTGATTTCGGCTCTTTTCACAGCCTGATTTTGGTCTTTGTTTTTAACTAAACTTGTCAATTCTTTGATTTCTTTTATTTGCTTGGACAGTTGTAAGTGTTTTGTCGATTTTCCATGCCTTTCAAGTTCAGACTTGTGACTTGAAATCGTACAATTGCAAACTTTGCAATATGCTAAATCATGCAAGTTGCTTTTCCCTTTTATGTTCGTGTTTTTTCAGCCACCCAATGAATTGTGGCATTTGAAGCCAAGAAGGGTTAAATCTATTCATTCTAGCTTTACCCTCAGTTTTTAATTTTTTACTTTTCGTTTGTGATTGACAAGGGCCTGGGGTTTGGACCTGAGATGTGAAGAGGTAGGCCTACATGGTTCAGGATCATCTTCATCTGCTGATACATTGATAGATTCATTAGGCTTTTCACTTGGCCGCTTACTGCCAACAGATATATATCTATCCATATTAGTATTAAGAGGATGTGCTGTTACACTAAAATTAATTATTGTTAATATAACGATGATAACCTAATAATAATAAGCACCAACTACCACATTACTGTCCACTTCACAACTAGTTTATAGAAATAGTCTACTGAAGAATAGGAATAACAAAACTACTGTCCACTTCATAACCAGTTTATAGAAATAGTCTACTGAAGAATAGGAACCACAAAGCTACTGTCCCAGCCTAGGTCCACTAGGGTAAAATTGAAACTAAGTTTGGTTAGTTACATGAACTAGGCTAAGTATTATTTAAGACCTAGGTATATAGATTTTATTTTATTAATAAAATTACGCAGCACAGCAATAATACAGCTAACTCCAATTACTTAATGCTTCATAATCATAACTCTGACAAGTGTTGTGAATAGTAAAACAATAATTGATATGCCAGTATGGCCAGTTTTGACAACTCCCCGGTCACCTGACTGCGGTGAACAATACATATGCAAAAAATGCAAAACAAAATCAGTCTTATTAACTCACGAGTCACGACGAGTCTAGACTTTATGTCTGACATTTGACCAAGGCAAATATGAATTTGAGCAGTCACAACTCACAAGTAAAAAACAAAAGCCACAATCACAATTTTCACAATCCAAACCCACACACAGCTAGTACCTAGTAGGATGAGCAACGATGGTCGATGTTTTTAAAACATCGATGTTTCCATGTCGATGCTCGATGTTTTTGACATCGATAGTAAGGGAACGATGTTTTTCATACATCGATGTTTACCAGCGATGTTTTCGTAAACTGATGTTTTATAAACGCGGACTTGCTAATTTTATTTTCAACACACCGTTTTTTAGAACAATCGTATACAAGCAAGCAAGACCAGTCGGTTAGGAGTGTTAAAGTAATAGTAATAGAGATAATAGTAAATGTAGATGTAGGATGTAGACATGAGTGACATTCTAGATGATGATGTTGACAGAGGCTACTAGTTGACAGTGATTTAGAGGTACTGTAGTATTCATATAACTTGGCAGCGTGTAGCAGATGGGACATGCTACATCTGAACCCAGCATACTGCTGCCAAGTTATATGAAAACTACAGTACGGTATGTCTTCTTGATTTCTCAAAGGAGTCTGAAAATGAACATTATTTTTTGCTGTGGATAAAGCCTACATGGATTTAAAACCTGTGCGTGGGTATCAGTGGGTGATTGTGAATGATGAGTTGGACCTACAGTTTCTGGTGGACTTCAAACCACCAGGTAAGTTAAGTGATGATGAAGCAGATAACGTGAAGTTTTCTTGCCAGTCACTCGCATCCAAGAACAGTCAATTTTTATTGCTTCAATGGTTTTACTTTAAAATAACAATTTATTCTCAAAAAATTACAGTAATTGAAGGATCAAAGAGCAGTAAAATATTATATAAAGCACAGGTTATATCAGGATTGAGTTTGGGGACACTTGGGCCCCTCAGTTATAAGCCGATTTGTTTGTAGGGCTGTGAGGGACTTATTTGTGGCCTCACACATTAGCTTTAACAAAACTTGCTTAAAACTAAACTTAATTCCTACTTATGCTAGAATACAAGTGAAATTACCTAACAAAGCTGCTAAAATTACACAGAAAAAAGTACAAACAATTTACATGAAAGAATCAGTAAGACAGTTACATAACAAAAAAGACAAAATCAATCAAGAACTCTACAAACTTCATCTCAGAATAGCTTACAACCATAACAATCAAGTCATCATGAACCTAATACAGAATACTAATTCCTGGGTGGAGCACAAATTGAGAAAAATTCATGAAAAACATAACCTCAAAATCCAAAACCTCCAACCAAAACAGAAACTGATATTAACTTCCCACAAATTCCACGAAAGGACAGTAAACCTTACACAGATACAATTCACTCCTACAGAAAAGAATCTCCTCAACAAAGGACTAAAATATAACCTACCTTCCACACAAAAATTCAACACCATGGTGAGACAAGCTATAGACTCTGAAACCAATATTCAACAAACAATAGCAGAAGAACAAGATAACCTAAGACATGATGTTTTAAAAATCATCAAAACACCGAAATACATACAACAAAACTACACCTCTGAAATCAAGACAGCTCAATCACTACAACAAAAAGCAGAACTACACAACCTAACTTACACCAAATCAGACAAAGGCAATAGCACAGTCATAATCCACACTGATGATTTGAACAGAAAAGTAGATGAATTCATACAAAACAACAACATCCAACAAATTCAAAGAGACCCAACACCCAAATTCCAGAGCACAATTAAAAACATTATAAATAAAACAAAACACCTCTTTAATGAAACAGACAAACGATATATGAAGCAAATTCACCCTTCTGCACCAACTCTTCAAGCCCTACCTAAAATACACAAAGTAAGCACACCAATCAGACCCATCATAAATTACAGAAAAGCACCAGGATACAAATTAGCCAAACAGATAGATACTCAACTACGCAGACTCATCAATATCAATCATCCATCTCATATAAAGAACAGCACAGACCTCATAAACAAAATAAAAAATACACACATCCCACATAATTCCACACTAGCATCATTTGACATAAAAAACCTGTATACAAACATTCCTGTAACTGAAACCATTTCCATAATAGAGAACATACTCAAAGCACAAAACAACCCACCTGAACACACAAAAGAACTAATTGAGACATTAAAAATCATCACATCACAAAACTACTTCACCCACAATAACAAGTATTACACCCAACCAGAAGGACTACCAATGGGATCCCCAATCTCCAGCATCCTAGCAGAAATATTTTTACAGCACATAGAGAATACTAAAATACTAAAAGACACCAAACACTCAAACAAAATTATTTACTGGCACCGCTACGTTGATGACATTATTGTACTTTACAATGGAAACCAAAGACAGTGTGAACAACTCCTAACACAATTGAACAAAACCCATAAAAACTTACAATTCACAGCAGAATATGAAACAGACTACACCTTGAACTTCTTAGATCTCACTATCAAAAAACTAAATAACATGCACAAATTCAAAATCTACAGAAAACCAACTCTCACAGACACACTCATTCACAACTCATCCAACCACCCAAATCAACACAAACTTGCTGCTTTCAACTCCATGATCCATAGACTCCTTAATGTTCCACTATCACAAGCTGACCACAAAGAAGAAATCAATACAATCAAATATTTAGCACAACAAAACGGATACAACACCAATCTAGTAGAAAAAATCATGAATAAAATGAAAAATAAAAATCCAAAACCTGCAGACCAAAACAGATTTGTCACACTCACATATCTCAACAAAAAATCACACAAAATAGCTTACATCTTCCAAAAATCCGGATTTAACACAGCATTCAGAACAACAAACAACCTGAAACACCAGATCCAACAAAAACCAGCTCACCTAACAAACAGCACAATTCACAAATTCAACAAACCAGGCATATATAAGCTTAAATGCAACACATGCCCCAAGTACTACATAGGACAAACAGGCAGATCATTCAACATAAGATATAAAGAGCACATCAAAGCACTACATTCCAACTCTGACTCAACATTTGCAGATCACTTAATCAACACTGGGCACTCACACAATAACATCCAAACTGACTTGGAAATTCTACACACATTCCAAAAAAGCCACAAACTAAATACACTGGAACAATATGAAATATTCAAACACCATAAACAAGATAGAACAAACTTACTCAACGACCAAACACAATTCAAATCAAACGCAATTTTCAAATACATAATGGCTGCTCATCCTAACCCAAACAGAGCATGACCCCTGGCGGCAGGCTGACGAAGCTTCTTTTCAGAAGTGAAATGCATTCCTCAAGCATCTCCAATATATGTGAGTAAAACATTATTTAAAAGTGAAATACAGTGTCAGTTTTAATATTAGATTACTTATTTGTCCTTCACTTAAAATTGTGAGATTTGAACTATACTATCAAAAAAACTTTTCTGCATCAATTTAAACCATAAGAAGTAAAAATCAATATCAAACATTTATTGTACTTTGGTAGCAATGAGTGAATAATTTTTTCCTAAAACATCGATGTTTTGCACTGAAATACATCGATGTTTAGAGACTGATGTTTTCCTCACATCGATGGTATGGTTCGATGTTAACATCGATGGTCAACATCGATGTTTTCCCATCGATGCTCATCCCTAACAGCTAGGAACTGGAACTCCAACCAAACTAGGAACGTAGGAGTAGGAACAGAACAGAACATGGTCCACAACACAACAAGAGCCAGCTGTCGCTGTCAGTGTATCTCTAGTTCGAATAATGACCACGAGAGCTAGCAGCACTCCATTTTTATCGTGTAGTTCAATAAACTAACTGCAAACTAAAAATCGTGATATCAACATTGAAGAAAAATAAATAACACACATATTAACAGTAAAATTACCCGCTTTTACCCACAAAATCTGAATACCCTCTTCAATACCCAAACCACTCGAAAATACCCACAATTTGGGTACCGGTAATTACCCGCACATTAGCAACCCTGATCCTGCAACAACACTATTGAAGACGGTGAACTGATCGACGACCCTGTTGAAGAGAACGGAACGGGCGAGGGGGAGTGAGATACTACACCACAATAATATTGAAAAGGTAAACTGTTAAATAACAATAACAATAATTATTATTGATTGCTATCGATATTATTGATGATGATAATAATGTACTGGTGGTGAAGGTGTTTGTTTATTCCGCCAGTGTGGTATAATAATAATTATGATAGAATGATCCACTAAATAATGCATGTTGATTTTCTTGTGTAGACCCATTATGTTGTGCCCGTTTACCATTCTATACACTATATCTATGTAGGCCTTTTTTATGTATCAAATTTTTAATATTGTTGTTGATGATGATAATGAGTCACTATAAATAATTATACGTTTTTATTACTTTTAGGACGATGGTCGTTTTTTTTAGTTTATTTTTGATATAAGATACAATACGTTTTAAATAATATAATCAATATAAACTTGAAAAAAACACACTTTTAAATGGAAATTAATTCACGTTATGGCGTGACGGCCATTTCGCTCTGTTGTCTAGAGCATCGTCAGACGACCCACAGTACACTCATATATACGCCGGCCGTCACGCCATAACGTGAGTTAATTTCCATTTAAAAGTGGTTTTTTAAGTTTATATTACATATTAGTGGAAACAAGATGGATCTTCAACATCATCATAATATAATCAAGTTGATAAAATTACACCTTTCCTAGTGTCTTGATATCCTGTCAGGAAAATGGATATTTTGAGTTGCTAATTATTATTTGTAGTCTATATTGTTTATCATTAACTGTTAGACCCACACCCACATTAACCATCAGAATTATTTTTTATCTATATTGCTTGTTTTGAAATTAATTATTCTATTTATATCCATTGTCTTATATCGTGTATCACTCTTACCCATATTCAAATATTACCATACATAATATAATTATTATTATTGTCTGTTGAAAATAATTAATGTTGGATGTACAAGGATTATTATTAATATTGACAGATTTTCTCACTAACCTTTTTATTGTTTTTAATAATTATTGTTATTTTCCTCAGCAACTACTGTCTGTCTGGCGTGTCCGTTGTTAAAAAAAATATTTATTCTGTTCACAGAAGGTGTCATACGGGTACGGGCCAGGATTCAACCTCCTTACCACCACCACCCCCGCCCCAAGACTACATCGGATACCCAACAACCACCTGTTCGATAAAAGCACCTGTCCAACTACCTGTTTCTACTGGTAATAATTCCAATAAAACATTATTTGTCTTATATTAATATAAATTTTTTCTTTTTTTTGGGATATGAATATTGGTTATGTTATAAGTTTATATTCTAATGTTACGAGTGCGCTTTGGTGACATTGTATTCAAAACTAAAATTTTAACGGATCGATAGAAGAAATAGCCCAGGGGTGCCCACAGGTTATGACACAGACTGCGTCATTGAAATTCTTGGGGGTTCCAAAATACGTTTTTTGGGGGGGTAAAGTTGATTGAAACCGTAATTAACGTGGCAACATTCAAAAATATACTACGAAGTCACCAGATAGAATCTCAATTGATGAAAATATATTTATAATTATTATTATTATACAATTGAATATGAATTAGCTAAAATAGTTGTTTAGGATTTGTGCAGGAAGTTATTATTCAAACTTAGCAAGACGCTAAGCGAGTGCTCTAAAAGTGGTTTATACAACTTTACTCTCCTTAACAGTTACTAGTTAATCAGCGGAAAGAGTAATAATTCGATTTAAAATTATCAAAACAGAGTCAGATCAGCTATGGGAGACTCATGGTTGTCCAATCTAATGGTTTTAGCTGCAGAAAAAAATGTACTTGAGTCTATTTCTAACGAAGAAATAATTGAAAGGTTTTCTGTTTCCTCATCCCAAAGACAAAGACTTCTATGTGGGGTTTAGAGAGATAGATTTAACAAGCTTAGAAGGTGCCTAGCTAACTTGTAGAGGGTCACAGCCTACAAATTTAAAATGTTTGACTCCAAACTGTTGATGTTTTTCATATATTTTACGATAACTACTTATTAATAAGTAAGAACCGCTATAGCAAAACTTACTAAATACTAAAAATTCAGTAATTTTTCATAACTATGTCTTTATGTTGTTTTTGAAAGACACTTTTTTCGATTGTGTATTGTAAATAACTATACATGAAATGTGTGTCTTTAATGTACTTCATCCATACATAAATTCTCCCAAGATACCATACTAAGTAAATAACCTGTTGTTTAACTACTGTCCAATAAATGACTTAGTATTTTGAATTTTTGTGTTTTACAAATGAAGTTAGTAGTAGTGGAAGGCGGTTTTTGGAACATCAGGATTTGTGGTGAACACAATGCGGGGATTGGCACATTTTTCATACGTATACGATGCGGGGACTGAAACACAAAATATTTTCATACGTATCCAATGCGGGGATTGACACACAAAATATTTTCATACGTATCCGATGCGGGGATTGACACACAAAATATTTTCCAACGTATTGGATGTGGGGATTGACACACAAAATATTTTCATACATATCCGATGCGGGGATTGACACACAAAATATTTTCCAATGTATTGGATGTGGGGATTGACACACAAAATATTTTCATACGTATCCGATGCGGGGATTGACACACAAAATATTTTCCAATGTATTGGATGCGGGGATTGACACACAAAATATTTTCATACATATCCGATGCGGGGATTGACACACAAAATATTTTCCAATGTATTGGATGCGGGGATTGACACACAAAATATTTTCATACGTATCCGATGTGGGGATTGACACACAAAATATTTTCTAACGTATTAGATGCGGGGATTGACGCACTCATTTTATTTGAGAAAAGTAAGAAGCAAGTTCATTCAAGAATGAAGTTCACATCGAAAACGTTTTTTCACAAAAAAGTGGTGATAGGTTTGATGCGAAGTGTTTGCGCCAGTAGAAAGAGTTGTCGTGAAAAACCGCAGCAACCACCTTTCTCTCGGAGAGCAAGAATGTATGTGCCAGAGAGCCGGTTCTTCATTTCTCTCTTTTCCGTCGTCGCAGTGTCCCCAGCAGACCTGATCTAAAAGCTCAGTTTCCAATTCATGTTAAGAAATACAATCATTTCTAGGACGTATGAGTCAATGATATCGTTTTTAATTTTATATAGCGCAGTTTCCCCAGTAGGCCTAGTCTGCGCGCTAACCATCAATTAACCGACAACATCATGTCCATAGTACTCTATTAAAATTTGAACATTTTTTTCCTTCAGATTATCAAAAGTGATACGATATCCTTTCTTTCTGTTGAAACTGTCCAAGTTTGAAGAATTCAAAACACTGATATATCTATCAGGCAAGAATACATCAATTGGTGACCAATTCCTAGTTTCATACAATCTCATCACTACACGATACCCATGTTGTGTTTTTACTATGCGTGCACTATCAACGGGATAAACTTGTCCCTCTGTTAAATCACAATTATCCACAACATCAACGCACATATATGACAAATTGTTGAATTCGCTCACTGAAAAATCGGACACCATGTTGATTCTTGGTCAGCTCAACTTCAACTAGCAAGAATCGCCAACTGTCTGACGTATTTATTTTAAACAAATACCCATTTTTCTACTCCTTGTCTGTGAAAAATGATTTGGTGTGTTGGATAAGATCGGAGCCGCATAAGTTTGCATTTTTCCACTAGTCATGGGTTCGAGTCCTACAAACCAAATCATTTTTTTGTAACATTTTTCTGGAAAAAATTAACTAACAATGAATAAAATAGGGTCTAAAATAGAATGAAATATTCGCATGTTTTGAGTACATTTTTTATTGAATCTCATCAGCACAATATTTTTTCTAAATCGATTTTACAAGAGAAGAAAGAGGTGTATATTGCATTATAGAATCATGTATTATTAAACAAAACGCACATGTCAACCGCCTTCTCCATTTCAAATTCCAATTTGACGTCAACACCACCAGTCTTCACACTGTCTACCTGATGTGTGCAGTCTATCACATAAAGAGGAGTGTGAGATTCAAAAATTGCAGGAGATACAATGGGCTCAGGATATTTTTTCAAATAATATGAACGATTGGCCCTGCTAAACATTTCATATATCAATCTCATATCACCCTGAAAATTTTCATATGGATAAAATGCCGAATTTAAAAATAACTTTATATTTTTAACATTGCATTTGTCAAAAATAGAAGCATTCTTATCCATAACATTCCTTCACCCAGTTTGAAATCCGATTACTATGAGCCGTGGCTTCTCCATCTGCGAGGTTGTGCAAACAGACCAAATATGTTTATTGGTCTTTGGTAAAACAGGATACTCGTGCAATTCCCACTTCCAAAAAGCCATTCTGATAGGTTTGTCTTGTTCAATAATTCTCAGCAGTGGTAGTTTTCTTTCATCCGATAGCTCAACAAACGGCATATGCCATTTAATTTTGGTTAACTCGATTTTCAATGGATCTTTTTCTGTAGAAGGAATGAGTACAGCATTCAAATCAGTTGATGCCCTATTCAAAATAAGTTCTTGTTTAGCATGTAGCATAATGCGGTTATAATCATCCGCAAAACCAAATATGAACTTCAATGGGACCAGTATGTTGAAAGAACCATCATCGCCGGAAGTATATGTTTTTCCTTCAAAATTGAGACCGGAATTGTTAATATGATGTTTTTGTGCCTCTCTCAAAGTCACAGCATTTTTCATGTAGCATCCAATTCCCGGATTTCTGACTCGTTCCAGTTTGACTCCATTCAACTCATACGCAATCTGGCTGAAGAGATGTAGTGCATATCCATCAACTAATTGAATTTTCTTATTAACAGACCTCGTTTCGTCTTTAGTGGTGTACAATATTCCCGAAATTGTTAGATAAGATTTGCTGGGCAGTGTAAAAGCATCAAGTTGTGAAATTTGAATGCGAATTTCGTCACTATTTCCAAAGTTTGCCACTGTGTGAAATGATGTGTGTGAGTGTAATTCAAACTTTGTTATCGATTCTTCATAGTCGGCATTGCTGGTGTCCACATCTAGCACTCTCACACTCGTCATTTTTGTTTATGATTAGTTATCAGGCCAAGTGATTGAAGAAAACGAATATTCTGCAATGTTAACCCACCAACAGCTTGATTGCGACTGAACTGATTCTCCACAATCAGCTCTCTTTTCTTATTCCCAAAAACCAAGCCCATGTTGGTTGCAATCTAGGCGCGTTGACGAATATGTAGTCTAATATTTACAACTTCGTTTCGAAAATCCACCAGGTTGTTGTTTTCATCAACAATTTTCAATGTAATATTCTCTATTCTCTCAGTGTTTATGTCTAAATAGATCGGTGTTGCAGGAAATGCTTCAATTTTCTCACCTGGTTCGACTAGTGTTGGCAGTTCAAATATCACATGGTCCTCTTTCCCATTTCTGTAAGACCCACAACCACTCCAGAAATGGCAGCAGGTATATCCGATTGGTGGTATTTATTTGGTTCGAGAATTCTATTTGAGCTGAAGCCTAAAACCCTACCAATCGAGAGTGGTTGTGTGAAATCTACTTTCTTTGAGCAGAATAATTCCGATTTGAGTGTGTGCATGTTTGGGTAAAGTTTGAATTTAATATCTCTAATCATGAGGGCCGTTTTCAGAAAATTGCGTATGTCACTTAGTTTATAGGTCCCTTGCGGTATGCTAATTTTTCTGAGCTTATCATCCACTACTTTGTTATCGCCAATGCTTCTTTACTTAGCAACATACTCATCATGATGAGATTGAATTAAGTGTCTGTGATAATCACCAACAAAACCATATGTTTTCATTTTACGATTTTTCATTTTATTACCATTTACTTGGTCAGTTGGCGGCTCCAATTTTTTGTCATCATCTTCCCAATAGTGGAAAACATTGTTAAAGTTTTCTCTAACATTCGAAATTGAGTTGACAGTTGAGAAATTTATAAGACCAAATTCTCAGTTTGGACCTTCTGTGATGATTGGTGGGAAAAACTCAGATTCCAGTATGCTTGTATTACTACTAAAACTGAACATTATAGTGGGAGTTTTGCTAGGTAAGATAGACACAAATGACCGCAGTTCACTGAATTCATTTTCTGTTTTCCATCATAATTATAGTAAATTTTTACCCCTACCCCATCTATCCCTCTACTCAAATATTGCACTAACTCTTTTAAAGGTTTCAAGTCACCGATGGGATTGAAATAGTATATTTCATTCCCAGTTTTCCTATAACAAACCCAATGACCTCCATTGTTTCTCACAGAATCTAAATTAACTATTGCGGTTTCGTGCACACGCGGTTTGGAATGCGGTAGTGTATCACGCATGTAAACTCCACGAAAATGATCAATACCTAGTTTCTTTGCATATTTCGCTAGCTCAATGTTTGACAAAGGTTTATTTGGCAAATTGCTAATAATATGATCTACATTCGGTGGACTTTTTTTATCATTCCTCCTTTTCTTCTTCTGTTTCTTAACACCACCACCAGTTTTCTTGTGTTGATGACGCAAAAATAGCCCATCACCTTTTTTAAGTCCGTGTCTAAGAAAAAGCCCCCGCCTGCGGGTTTTTTTCTTTTTTAACCCGGAGCCCAATTTCGACTTAAGTTTCATTGTATTAGTTATGCCCCAAGCAATAGCTTTCTCTGCAAGACTGGAATCTTGTGCTTTAACTCTTTCCCACGATTTTTCGGCTAAAACGTGGTCTGCTAATGCTCTGTTTTTGGTGTCTTTAAAATTGTAGTATGCTATATCATGCTCTTTGCATGCCTCATCCAACGGATTAATTCCCTTGTCACCATGAGCAAGTCTTTCAGCTAAATGAGTCCCAGCCCCACAGAAATTATGAAATGGAACATGAAGTTCTATGGGCAATGCGTCAATTGATTTATTCAATGCATAACCAGCAACATCACCAATCTTACCCGCGATGGACGACAGCAATCCCCTGCCAACAACAGATCTGTTATTGAACCTCTCACTTCGAGCGATATTCATCGAATGACAAATCAAATGAGCTATCGCTTTGTTTAAATACTTACGAGCGCTGTAATGCAATTTGTTGGAGTCAAAGATCGAAAAAAAATTAGCAGCAAGATAGTCAAGTACCTACTACCTTTTGTGTCAGATTTTTTTTTCGATCTTTGACTACATTCCAATGTTGCAGAATTGAATTGAATTGTTGATTGCGAAATTTATCTCGTCCATAAACGTGTTGCTAGCACAATGCGATAGCATTTTATACTTTCTATGAAATCCGCATATTTTGTCATTTGCCGACATTAAAGAGTCAAACCAATTCTCAAGTTGTTGATTGAAATCTTTTGAAATGTTATAGTTCAAGTGCGAAATTATACAACCATTTACATAGGCTAAAATGTGCGAACGTGTGTTCTCATTTTGGGATATATGATTGGAAAAAAGGTGAGAGTTTTCCATTCCATCATCTGAGTCATTTGATTTGTTAGAAAATTTGTGGTATAACTTTTTCTCATGGCATGATATAACCAAAAATAACAATACTATAATACAACAAATCAGAATAAAACAAGTCAATATACTCGCATTATGATACAAGCCGTGTTTATAATAACAGTTTTCACATTTAACAGAAGACATCTCCTCCTCATCATCATTTGCCACTTTATACCGTTTCATGCTTACTGCAGCGGCTATGTGGCTATCCCTCATTATTGAAAATCACACACTCAACAATATTTAGCTCTCTACTCAATGTTTGAGTATCAACATTGCCGATTTTTGACAGCAATGGTGATACTGAACTGTTACCGAGAACAGAGCTAATATTTTTTTCTAAACCTTTCTTTACAAGCATCGGTCACTGAGTGACCAGTCAATTGGGATAACACATTGTTTTAAAGGATGTGAAAGGTAAATAAAGTATTCTGATCGAAATAAATGAAAAAACATATTTTATTCTCATTTTCGGACATTTGATATCTCTAAAAGCGCTGCCATCTCCCGGCGCTGTACTTCAACAAACATTGCCTTAAAAAAAAATTGCTAGAAAAGTATATTCCCCTGGTACATTTATTGCGATTCACATATGTTTATTATACACTTGAACATTCGAAAAACTTAAGTGAGAAAAAACAAATAATGAGTTTTTCAACATGTGCTGCTATCTTGTATCGAATGTTAACACTAATAGCATTTTATTTTCTTCATTTTTGCGATTCCAAAGCCGAAATCCTTTTTTCATGTTTGATCACTGATTGGATGACCACTGATTCCACTTCGTTTTTAAAAGTTTCCATTTTTGCATTATACAATGATGGAATTGAATCAATTTTCGTCTTAATGTCGGCGAATTCCTTGTCAACCTTTGATTGTATTTCACATTTCATGGTGTTCATTTGGTTCTCAAAATCCAGAGGATATGTTTCAACTCGAGATTTGACCCATCCTATTTCTCTATTATTCCATTGTCTCAATAAACCAATTTTCTTATCTACATCATTCATTTTCTCCACCAAATACTGCATATTTACAGCATCAAACGTATCTTCGGGTTGTGCTAGATTGATGATACGTTGAAATTTCAAATCATATACTCCACCAACACCACCTGTTGTAGTCAAAATCTCGTTCATTTCCAAAGCATCATCTTCCAAATATTGATCTCCATCACCATATCGTCTCATCAGATGAAGTATTCTGCGAGGATTGCACAATATTTTTCTCAATGTTTCGGTAAAATGAATTAATTCAACAGAATCATCATAATCTTGAAGATGGTTTTCATCGCCCATTTTTTTTTCTCAAACCCAACTTGGTAGTGTCGTAAATGTTAACAGAATACTGACATGATGACGGCGGTGTTATTGATATTTATAGATTTATGTTTGTATTATCAACAAGACCCTTTTCATAAAGTTCTTCAACAATCGATCGTATTTCATTAATAAGATCTGTGTGTCCTGCATTATAAGAACTTATTAAAATTTTCAGTCTATCACAAATTTCATTTGGATCATCATAAAAAACATACAAAACATTCCTATCAGAATTCATTTTCAACTTGATTCTGCCTTCGCTAAGACCGGTTATAGAAGGATTTTCCTTGTTTGAAATATTTATTCCACTACCTGTTTTCTTCTTTGCCGGGAACAGGTGCTTAATAATTGAAACATATTTTTTCCCCCTGTTTGATCTTATGTTTGCCTCTTCCAAAGAATCAACCCTATGCGCATTAGTGTGTGATAATATCTCCTTATAAACCAGGTTATCCTCTTCAGTAAAATCTTTGGGTTCTCTTTTGAAAATAAGCTCGTATATTCCTCTTGTTGGCTCGTTTATTCTCAATAGCAGGCCCGATGACTCCGCGATCTGGTAATCTTTGTGTATTTTGCCTTTATGAAATTCAATTTTGTCATGATCAAATACAATCAATGATGATCCAAGCATAAGATGATCACCATGAAATGTGGGTCTGTACGTGTGATCGAATTCGTGTTTTGTATCGGACATCAAACCATTGATGTATTCCATCAACAGCTCTCCATCATTTCGCATAAAATCGTGATAAACATTTTTTAAATTAACCGGGGCCATTTGACGACCTTGTGGGGTTTTAACCATGTCCTGTATTGTTGGTGTTGTTTCTTCTCCAGAGTTGAATGAATGAATTGGCCTGTCAGAGTCTGATAAAATATTAGATGCTTGCATTGATTGATTTTCCCTCTGATCTGGGAGTTTTCTCGCCAGCTCATCATCATCATATCCAAATAAATTGTTCAAATTCATCGATTTTCTTGATGAATGATTTCCACTTTGATCTGCAAGCTTTCTGTCCGACCCATATTTTACGGGGGTGCTGCCTGTAAACATGTTGTGATCGAAAAAAGGATCATTGCTTTTTTTTAATTCGTGCTCCTCAGATTTGATGCGATGTTTCACGTTGTCTTTGTCAAGTAAACTAATCAACGGGTCAGTAATGGGCTTGAATCATTTAACCAAATCATCTTCTGTTTGCAACAAGCTTTTAACCATTGAGCGATGCTTGCGTTTTATATTTTTTTTAAGCTTAATCACTTTTTCAATATTATTCGCCTTCTTTGGATCCATTGCTTGTTTTTTCGCGTCATATCACCACCATGAATTGTGTAGAACTGGCATGGGTTCGCAAATTTCTAGTCTGATTAGGTCAAGATAACACTGGTGCCAACAAAAAAAAAAAATAATAATATAACATGTTGTTGTTTGTTGTTCAAAAATGTGTTATGATTTGATCGAATTGAAATCTGTAATGCCCACAAGTCTTTGGTGATTCCTTATCAATAGTTAAAAATCCGTTTTTATTAAGAGACCATGCTTCGCAACACAACTTTTTGAACGCATCGTATGTGATATCGGGTGAAACATGGTCTCTGAAAATATATTTCAAATTCAACTCATCCTGTTGGAAAACCAGCACAAAATTTGCACAATCTCTGATAAAATGTTTTGGAATTTTAGTATAGCTTTGACAAATGTAGAACACATCAATTTTATTATGACGTCCCATCGCGAAATATTTCTTACAATTCAATTGATTCCCAATTGAAACATCGTCAAAGATCATGACAGAATTATTTTCCAATTCACAAGGTTCGGGTATTGAGTCGTTATTTGAAAAGCATGCATATCCTATGCCGGGAATTGCAGACAGGGTCTTAGCCAAAAATTTGTATTTATCTTGATGCAGGGATTTTGAAAAAACGTACACATTATTGAATCGAATTCCATTTGGGTGAAAAAGAAGATTAAAAACAGCATTAGTTTTCCCCGTGTTTGATGGCCCAACCAAAAGACATCTCAGGTTTGATGGAAATAAATCGCTGTGTCGTTTTTCGCAACCGATACCATCATCCGAGTGTGACTTACATGTTTCAATAATTTCATCAAAATTCTGCACCGTAAGCTTGCATCTATGCTGTTTATAATTCATACTAAATCTTTTTTGTGAATCCAAGAGTCAAAATCCTTTGAATACCCCTGCCAACGAACAAATAAATGATCTCCATCTCTACGCAGTATTTTTTCAACTAGAAAAGTGTCTGTCAAAGTTGTCTTACTCAATTCTTCTCTATAAAAACAACCTTTTATTTTCTCGCCTCTTGAATCCTCGATAACGTATGTTGGAGGCTGTGTTCTATTAACCTTCGAGATCGTGAATACTTCCGTTGTCCAATTTGGAATGTACCCCTTGGAGAATGTGTATTTAAACTTAGACACCCGGACATGGTCGCCAACCTTATATACCAGTTTCAGTTGCTTCCTTTTTTCCCACCAAACTGAATATTTCTCTTTCAATTTTTTCTCATTGCTCTTATTAACATCTACAGTTCGCATACCAATAGTTCTGTGAACGCTGTTATTATATTTCTGCACTAAATTCTTCAATATGCTCACCCAGTTATAACTTCCATTTGCTGTAAATTCTCGCCACATGTTTGTTTTTAGAGTTCTATTGAATCTCTCAACAATGCTGGCTTTCGTTTTTGTGTATGTTGAATAATGGTTGATGCCATACTCGTCCAATAGCTTTTTAACTGAAGAATTGAAAAATTCTGTACCAGAATCTGTTTGAAGATTGTCAAATTTGTGTTTCTTTAATATGGGCTCCAATGCCGATTTAACTTCCAATGCAGACTTGGTTTTTAATGGAACAGCAAAAGCTAATTTCGAAAAACAATTTATCACTGTCAAAATATATTTGTACCCACCATTCACTCTACTGTGTTCCCGCAAATCAACCAAATCAGCCTGAAATAGATCATTCAAGCCGCGAATTTCAACATAGCGTGTTGGAAAATTTTTTCTGGCTTGTCTATGAAGTTCGTAAGCAATTTTTTCTTTTTGACTCATCGCATTCAACGTCACAACATCAACTGAAGCAAACCTGTTAGAAGAAGGGATTATAAGAATTGGATGAAATAAGGCTTTTTTTTGAGAAAAAGAAATTTAATGTTGCATATTTTTTTCCATTATCATTTTAACTATTTCACAATGAGGTGATTCTCTACAATGCACCAAAATTGGGTCATCGTCCTCTTCCCAATCACAAAATATTGCTTTGCAATTAATACATTGTACATCGTCCTGAAATCCTGTATAATACAAACCGGATTTCACCATTTTGTCAATATTTGGCAAGAATTTTGGCCATTTATTAAAAGTTTTCCTGATTATTTGCTCAGTTTTGAACACACACTCTCTAGCCACCATATAACAGTCATAATTTTGATCCACTTCTCTAGACAATCTGCAACTGGTATTGTTTATCTTATGCATGAATATGATGTGATCCAGGTCAAGCGTTCCACTAGTTTTCCAACCACATTCTCTGCAAACTATGTAGGGCGCATACGGATGAAAAATAAAACCAGCGTTTATTACCTTGTCTCTGTCAATAAATGCTAATCTTTCACACAAAAACATCATTGCTGCGATATTGATTTGCGCCAACACAATGAAAAAAAAACAGGTGTGATCCTTACTTAATAAGATCTCGGAGTCAACTGAAATATTTTTCTTAGAATGTGACCATTTAAAAGCTAAAAGTAATCGCATGCTCGATGTTTTTCATCATTGATAATAACCATACAACACATCGATGCGATTTTTTTATCAAGACCTCGCTCAAGACCTGCAACTTTTTATCAAACTAACTGTTGCTGTAGGTTACTTGGACAAGAGCACTATTGTTGGAACGAGTTTCCAGCATTCGATAAGTAAATGTATGTGCTAGAAACCGTGTCCTATACATGTCAAAATGAGCCAGAAAAAATCATGTGCCAATCCCCGCATCCAATACGTTGGAAAATATTTTGTGTTTCAGTCCCCGCATCGTATACGTATGAAAAATGTGCCAATCCCCGCATTGTGTTCACCACAAATCCTGATGTTTCAGTCCCCGCATCATATACGTATGAAAAATGTGCCAATCCCCACATTGTGTTCACCACAAATCCTGATGTTCCAAAAACCGCCTTCTACAACTACTGAAGTTATTAACTCATTGTTTCACTTCCTTTAAAGGAACAACTTTGTAGAATTATTGAACCTTAATGTAATTGGGACACCGAACATAAACTTATAGGTATTTCATTTTTATTGAACATTGTGTATTTGTAATAATATTTTATTGTTTAAAAACCGTTTAGGTTCAAATTCTTATTTAGCTATTTTGCAATTAAGTTTATTGAGCAGCAGAAGTTCATATATTCATTTCATTGATATTTCTTTTTTTACCTTTACAAAAAATGTTACCTATGTAAAGAATCTCAAGAAATATACATACATTTTGTATATTATCGACTGGGTTTGAATTGTTT
This sequence comes from Conomelus anceps, assembly GCA_948455865.1. Classification (NCBI taxonomy): domain Eukaryota; kingdom Metazoa; phylum Arthropoda; class Insecta; order Hemiptera; family Delphacidae; genus Conomelus; species Conomelus anceps. The sequence continues at coordinate 39,033,195 of OX418219.1, forward strand.
CAATAGTTTTATAAATCTTCTTCTAGTTTTAGAAAGAATACGGGGGGCTTTTTCGCATTTTTTTGGGGGGCTAATTTATAGGGGGGTTGGTACTAAATTTAGGGGGGGGGGTACCCCTGAATAGCCTATCTCAATTTGTAATTGTTCCTTTACTATATCAAAGAAAAAGATGTTATTTAGAATTAACGAACATGGTCAAAATAAGATTGTCTGTAAGTGAAAATGTACAATTTACGTTTTTCCAAATTTAATCGAAATATCAAGAGTTTTAATGAGTATATAATTAATTTTAGGGATCAGTATCAAAATTGGTCTTACAACTTTTGATCCATTTGTATGTATAAATTGTTTCAAGGAAATAAGTTGAAACAACGACTGTTGGGTAGAAATGTATATTCGGAAAGAATGATATCAAATTGAACTATAAATATATTGTCTGAAATTAATGAATTAGAAATCTCTGAATATAAAAGTTCTTCTTGAATGTTAAATTTTTTTAATTTGACTTAGATCTGTTATCCGTAATAGCCTATATTTTTATTTTCTTTGTTTAATATTTTGATAATAATGTTTTTTTGGAAATATTAATAACCAGTATGTAAACAATATATATTATGTATCCGTAATATATCTTTATTTTATTTTTTTTTAAATATATATACACATTTTTTTAATATTAATGATGGTAATATTTTGGTAATGTTGAAAATTGGTTAATAAATTTAATTATTCATTTGATTTATTTATTTGATTTGTTTCCACCAAATGATAATTCACATCTCTATATTTATATGACTTGTTTCGAGAGTAATTTATTCATTGCAATGAACAACGCAGACAAAAGTACCACTTTCGATAATATTCTTAGACGTTTAATGTCTATTAATAATTGTGAAGCCGACAACTTTCAAAACGCTTGTTTTGAGATACTCAAGTGTAGAGAAACGCTATTAGAACCGACAACAACGCCGGTAGTTGACGGTGTGTTAGAGAATGGCCCACATCAGTTTGCTTCAGACATTTTTGCTCAATTGAATGTGCCTTTATCTGACAAAGAGGAGGATAGTGTACAGTTGATAGTTGAAACATACACACCACCGAACAATAACAATTCGCAAAATTCGCCCGATCTTATTGTTGACATTTTGTCAACTTTTCCGCCTCACCATCTACATCGACTAAATATTGCGAGTAATAAGTAGTGATGTGAGAGTGGTAAAATGTAATGTAGGGCGAAGCCAGATTTGTATACTAAATAAAAATGTAAGGAAGACTTTATTTGTTTTCATTTCATGATTCATTTAAAAAAGTTTTTTGGTTAATGTAAAACCTCCACACAAAATGGTTGATACAAATCGAAACAGGTTTAAAGGAAGTGGGTGGCGAGATGTTAACAGGGTTGGTTAGTTTGGTTTACATTAACCAAAATACTTTTTTAAATGAATCGTGAAATGAAAACAAATAAAGCCTTCTTACAAAGTAGTTAATACAATTTGAAACAGGTCGAAAGGAAGTGGGTGGTGAGGTGTTAACAGGGTTAGTGGTTAGAGATGGTGGTTTATAAGAATAAAAATATGTTAGTTTGAAGTGACTGACAATTGAATAAACTGACAAATATACATAAACAGAATTTATTTAATTTCGAATTCCTTTAATTGTTATTACTTTATACTGAAGACTTCCGCAATGGCAGATATTGACAACAGCATTGAACAGCTGATGGGAATCGATGAATGCTATTGTACAAAAAGGTATCCATGGTCTAGTGGTTAAGGGCGCTCAACCGGCAATTGAGAGGTCCGTGGTTCGATTCCCGGTGGTGACTGATATTTTTGTACAATAGCATTCATCGATTCCCATCAGCTGTTCAATGCTGTTGTCAATATCCGCCATTGTGGAAGTCTTCAGTATAAAGTAATAACAATTAAAGGAATTCGAAATTAATAAATTCTGTTTGAAAATAAGTGTTCTCACAATATAATATTTTTTTACATATTCTAATACCTTATAAAGAAATAGACAAAATAGTGGAAACCCGACACATATTTATATAGTTGGAACAACAAAATTCAGAACTGTAATACTTTAGATTTAGGACTTTAATTTGTTTTTCTGAAATGTTAATTTTTTAAATTTATTGTTAATAAACTGCTCTCTGATAGTACTGTACCCACAACCAGAGAAATTATTATTATTATTCCCTCCGTAATTGTAAATAATATTTCCGAGTCCAACAATTGTGAAATAAATATTACTCTCAGCCCAGACTCTATATAAAAAGCGTTACATATTAATTCATCTATTCATTTACAAACTTACAATGGCCGAAGAACTACTGCTAAAGGAAAATAAACGTTACACTATTTATCCAATAATCTATCATGATTTATGGTACAAATATAAGCAGGCTGTGGCCTCTTTTTGGACAACAGAGGAAGTGGACCTATCAAAAGATGTTGGCGATTGGAAAAAATTGAATTCGGATGAAAAACACTTCATATCGAATATTCTTGCCTTTTTTGCATCATCCGATGGGATAGTGGGCGATAATTTGGTTGAAAGGTTTATACAGGAAGTGAATATTTATGAAGCAAGATGTTTCTATGGTTTCCAGTTAGCTATAGAAAATATACACACAGAAATGTATAGTTTACTTATTGATTTTTACTAATTGATTATTCTGTTGGGAATAATGAAATTTATACTCTACAAAATTGGCAGACTGACTTATTGAATTTATTACATTTTTATTGGGGCACCATACTATGTTTGAAGTGAAAATATTGTCCAAATCTGGGACAACCTTGAAATTCTTATTCAGATTAACAATGTCCAGAATAATTTTATTAAATTTCATTATCACCAAACCAGATTCCAATATACTAACTTATTATCATTGACTGTCACCTGAACTGCAGTATTTGGATAATCTATATCTTCTTCAAACATTAATACTTTTAATAATACATGTGCTATATATGAATGTTTACACCTGAAAAGATTACGTTCTTCACAAGACCGTTTTGATACTATAAGAGAATCGTCTACATTTAATTGGTTGGGACACAACAATATATTAACATATTGCAAATATACTGGTAGATTGTTTATTTTTTCATACTCTGACTTGAGATCAATTTTATGATCGAGAATATCATAGTTTGTGGTAAAATTAAAACCAACAGCTTGTCGAAAAGCATGAACAAGATATGTATTTCAAGTATTTTTGTTTGTATTTATAAAAGGAATCAGACAGCAGGATGGTCCAAAAATGTTCGAATTATTGTCTATACCATCTATACACTCCATCTGACTATATGCCAATCCGTTTTCTTTGTAAATAAAAAGTGTATTTGTATAAGAATAGATGAATATGATATTGTTAAAATTATAAATTTCGATACATCTTATTTTCGATTTCAAACCAACCCGTATATTACTTAATAAATCCCCAGACACACATTTTTTCAGTTTGAATATATTGGTATTCAGAATCATGAAGTTATCAGTATTGGAAAATTGGGGATTCGATCAACTCTAAACCAATACCATGACACTCTTTTAGAAGGTTACATATAACTATATCAGAAGCGCAATCTTCCTCACAAGAAATAAAACTTCCTACTACAAGTTCAAGATTCAATAGACCTGGGTGTTGTTCACTAGTAGAAACTGGACACACAAAGCCAAAATCATTATCATAAAATTCTACAGGAATTTTTTTTTGTGAAAGTCCTCTCACAATTTATTAAAAAAAAGATTTAGCTTGCAATTTATGAATCCTTTTTTTTAACCTCCAGCATTTCAATTTCTTTTTCATCATTCTTAATATAATACAATAGTGTTATTTTACAAGAGAACAGCTGTTTCAAATCGACCAATATGATATGTCTGCAGAAATGAATGCTGCCTTCTAATTGGCTAGCGTGGAGTTGTCTCCGCTTTTGTAACTGAATGATGTTGTAGCTGTCCATTTTTTTTTTGAAACTAACATCAAAGTTTGAACACGATTTACTCTGGAACAGTCCACTTTTGAATCTCAACAACAGCAGAATCAGATTCAGCACTTGAAATACTATAAAACTACATTGATAACTCAATTTAAAAAAAAAATAGAGATGTCCGTCTTTGTGATACCTATTCCTTCTTGAAATATCTATATTGGTTATCTTTTTTTTTAATTTATTATCCTACAAATAATAATAGTTTATAATTAAAAAAAAGTCTCCTCCACCTCTTCCTACACACACACGAATTTAAACAGATACTTAACCTAACCAAACCCTGACAATCTTATAATATATATACCATATTTATTATATTAATATTGTATACACATTAATATAGGGTGAAATATCCTTCAAATATCGGTTAAGACGTGAGACCTCGTATCTTCAAAATGTTCAATTTTGAGGCTATGGTGTCATTTTCTACAGAAAAAAATACTCTTTCCATATAGTGAGAACAGGTAAATGAGAGATATCAAGATACCACTGAAAAATGCATTAGTAGTGAGAACACGTATGTTCAATAATGGAAGCAGAATAACAACCTTAATAGTGAGAACACATATCTCTACTATTGGCAGGATAAACGACTGAAGATAGGTTATGTAAGGACTGTAAGGACTGTGTTCTGATACAAGATGTTCTGTTGACGATTTTGCTGCTCAGAAGATTTTGCTGTTGATGAAATTCCTCTGTTTATATTAAATCACTGTAAGTACAAAATAATTCTATTCATTAAAAGCTTCATGTAGTGTACCATAGTTAATAGTTAGTATTATTGAGAATCACTACAGTATTATATGGGTAAAAAACTTGTGTTAGGTTATTACAGAGACAAGACTATCTTAATGATCATTCTTCATGTCTCCATATCCACAAGAAGTAAAATGCAAAACTTCCTGCACATTCGAAGAATCACTACTTGGTCATAGTCCCCCATTCAAAAATCAAAGTTTCAGTACAGATTTGTCATTTGACAGGTCGTGACTTTGGGAGGAAGCTGTTGTTGGCCTGCTCTGCAACTGCAATCATGTCAACATCAAGTGATGATAGTCTTGGTAGCTGGGAGGACATGGAAGACAACGACTTGGATGAGATGTTGAAAGCTGTTAAGGAAAATTATCCCGAATGTGTGAGCCTGCTGCAATCTCCTACAATGATAGTTGAGCCAGTTGCTCAACTAAATAATATTTACAGAGATGGAGTTACAGATTCAATTAATAGTGTTGTGTCATCCAATGAAGATGATCCTGCTGAATCTCCTACAATGATAGTTGAGCCAGTTGCCCAACTAAATAATATTCACAGAGATGGAGTTACAGATTCAATTAATAGTGATGTGTCATCCAATGAAGATGATCCTGCTGAACAACAAGAAATTGGAAAGATCAAGAGACAAAGAAGAAAAATAGTTTCCAAGAAAGATTGGCATGACAATGTACAAATAAAACTGCAAGAACAAGGGAAAAAGTATATAGGTTGGTCCAGGCCAAAGAATGAAAAAGGAAAACGAGGACCAGAAAGAGATTGTAGAAAAATGGGACCCACATGTGACAGCAACTTTTGTAAGAAGTCAAAATACAGAAAATGCCAAACTATTTCTCAAGAAATAAGGAGTCTGATATTTAAAAATTTTTGGGAAACTATGTCTTGGGATCAGAAAAAAATATATGTTGTGTCCATGATTAAGAAAGTATCTTCTAAAAAATCGACAAGCCAAGACTCTCGCAGAAAATATACACAAGAATACAATCTCAAGTCTACTGATGGTAACATCTACCCAGTCTGCCAAAAAAATGTTCCTCAATACTTTGGGTATGAGAGAATGGACAGTATCCCATTGGGTTGATTTATCAGATGAAGTTGGCATGTCCTCTTCAAAGGAAAATTCACTCATCAATAGACCTCCTCGGAATACATCAATGAAAGAAGGGAAAGCTCTATTACTTCAATTTTTAGAAAACATCCCAAAACTGCCTTCCCATTATTGTAGACAATCATCACAAAAGATCTACATTGAGCCAATGTTTGGAAATACCATGGCTGATGTATTCAAGGCATACATAAATTTCTGTTTGGAAAATGGTGATGTACAGCCAGTTTCAAGATTTTCATTTGATAAAGAAATCATTGAGAAGAATTTTGCAATCCAGTTGCCCAAAAAAGATAGATGTGACCTATGCTGTATGTATGAGGTCAAGGCTCTAGATGAAGCTACTTATAATGAGCACATACAACAAAAGATAGAAGCCAGAACAGAAAAAGAGAATGACAAAAAAGATGGAGAGGAAGGTAAATTTACTGTAATTACACAAGATGTTCAATCAGTGAAAGTGTGCCCAAGCCTGAATGCAAGTGCTCTGTATTTCAAAACAAAGCTCTGCAACCACAACTTCACTATTTATGATGTAAATAGAAAACGTGCATGTTGCTACTGGTTTACAGAAGCTGATGCTGATTTATCAAGCAACACTTTCACTTCGTGTTTGATTGACTACCTCACTGTTGCTTGTGATTCTACAAAGCCAATAATTATTTGGAGCGACGGCTGTACGTATCAAAATAGAAATTCTATACTTTCGAATGCTCTGCTAGCTTTTAGTGTGGAGAATAAAGTCGAAATCTTCCAAAAATATTTAGTTAAGGGTCACACTCAGATGGAGGCTGACTCTGTACACGCTGCTATTGAGAGAAAGCTGAGAAACAAGCCCATCTACTTACCCAGTGACTTTTTAAGGTATACTGTTGCAGCAACAAATGAAGAAAAATATGTTGTGAAACAGTTGACCTTTGATTTTGTCAAGGACTATTCAGCAAAATCAAAAATTATGTATGAGAGCATTCGTCCTGGAAAGAAGTCTGGGGATCCAACAGTTAACAACATCAAAGTAATAAAGTATTCTCCTGTTGGAAAAATTCAAGTGAAAATAAACTCTTTTTCAACAGAGTTTATTGATCTACCTCAGCGGAAAAGACTCCCATCTTTGCCAAACCTCAAGGATTTCATTACTTTATGAGATGAGCCTATTAAAATTTCGAAGAGGAAGTGGTTGGATCTTCAGGAGTTGACGAGTGTCATTCCATTTGATTGTCACGCATTCTATGACAATCTTGAACATGAAGATTAGAGGACGATAATTCAGCATTAATAATAAGACTTGAAATCGTCTCAACCACAAGTTCAACAAACAATGAGATACGGTACTGGTACCCGTTTTTACTAAAGTTGTGTAAGAAAAACTTTTTTCTAATACTTATCAAATAAAATAAACTTTTTTACATGTTATCTTCATGTCTTGTTATTGAAGTATCCTGAAATATCTAGTAGAATTATACATTACTCAAGTAGTGATTCCTCGTATATTACATGGTAATTAGAAGTGATACCAAGTAACTTAATGGTCAGTAGAAGTGATACCACGTAACTTAATTATACTATTATACAATGGACAAATCATTTTAAACCAGTTTAATGTTGTAAGATGTTAATAAAGAGCATCTAAAACTATTCTCATTGTGCATATTAAATTTTTTAAATAGTTTTTATGCTCCCCTGAAAAATTGAATTTTTTCACTTACGTGGTCTTAACGTGGTCTTACGTGGTATCTTAACCGACGAATAGTGTTATTTTACAAGAGAACAGCTGTTTCAAATCGACCAATATGATATGTCTGCAGAAATGAATGCTGCCTTCTAATTGGCTAGCGTGGAGTTGTCTCCGCTTTTGTAACTGAATGATGTTGTAGCTGTCCATTTTTTTTTGAAACTAACATCAAAGTTTGAACACGATTTACTCTGGAACAGTCCACTTTTGAATCTCAACAACAGCAGAATCAGATTCAGCACTTAAAATACTATAAAACTACATTGATAACTCAATTTAAAAAAAAAATAGAGATGTCCATCTTTGTGATACCTATTCCTTCTTGAAATATCTATATTGGTTATCTTTTTTTTAAATTTATTTTCCTACAAATAATAATAGTTTATAATTAAAAAAAAAGTCTCCTCCACCTCTTCCTACACACACACAAATTTAAACAGATACTTAACCTAACCAAACCCTGACAATCTTATAATATATATACCATATTTATTATATTAATATTGTATACACATTAATATAGGGTGAAATATCCTTCACAATACCCCCTCCTACTACTACTACTAATTTCAAATTTAAATTAACTTCCATATTGTTTGACTCTCTTGCTCACACTTTTCTAAAAAAAAAATCAATACTTGATTACAAATTCAAGAGGATAGCTCCCTCAGAGCCATATTACAGCCCCCCCCCCCTTACACCCAACGGTGGTCATTATGTGACTGACTGGACAACTTCTATAATATGAATTGTAATCTGACCTGACACACCTGATCAATCCTCATATCAAAGTCTATACCATGTATATTAATATTGTATACAATAATACTATTTTTTTTTCTAAACAACCCAATCTCTCCTATCCTTTCAAGTCTCTAGATATAAATAAATAAATAAAAAAAAATAATATTTAACTTATACAATCTTTCCTATATCACAATATATAAACTGGAGTAGAAACCAAAAAAAATTAAATCACAATTCAACCTAAACCTCAAATCCAAATCAAACTCAACCACAAACTCCAACTAAACCCAACCCATACTTTCAAATCTGGAGTAGAAGCCAAAAAAAACTCAAATCTTAATTCAAACCCAACCCAACCCTCAAAGTTTAATCCAACTTAAACCCAACTACACTTTCAAATCTGGAGTAGAAGCCCCATATTTACCTCTACTAATGCCAAGAAGTATTTAGACTATGTCAAAATGCAGTAGTATTGAGTACAAAAATATTCTCAAGCTGGTGGAATTTGGGATGTGCTTAGCAGGTACGTCAGCGCCTGTAGAGCGGGTGTTCTCAGTTATAGGAAATGTTTGGTCAGCTTAAAGGGGAAGGTTGCCATTAAAAGTTGTAAGAGAGCTGCTCAATATAAAAATTAATGCAAATCTGTCATGTGTTGACTTTCTTGAAAAATCAAAGGGGACAAAGTGTTTTTGGGAAAAGCGATTTCCTCTGATTATAATTATTATAATATTTTTTACAGTAAAATTCTACAACCTTTTCCCTTTCTTGTTCTTGATTTTTTAGCTCAATAAAAAATGAATTTAATTTGTAATTAATTAATTATCTGAATAGTCTCATTCTGATAGGATTGATGATTATAGAATTACAATAATTATTTTTGTATTTAGTACAAAGAAAATTAATTGATTTTGTTTCAAAAGGCAGATTATATTATTATTATTTAATACAAACAAGCTCTTAATATTGATAAATATATACTTGTAGAAAAGAAATACATCCAAAACAAATTCAAAACAAGCTTGTTCAACATATTTCATACTCCTTTTTTATACTCTCTGGAAAAATACCAGGATTGGGGTTGGAAAAATATGGTAAGCCTATGTATGAGCCATGACTGCTGATCAGAGAGGAATATAAACATAATGCCAATTTATTATTTATTTGAATAAAGAATAACAACAAAAACAAGGTGGTCAGATGAAAGAAAGAAAGACGAGTGAAAAGATGAAAATCTCATGTGCAAACTGCATGAAGAACCATAGAAACTACATGATCCATACTCGGTCTATTACGAAAATAATAATAAAGAAAGGAAGGCCAATCTGGAGAAGAAAACCACCTGAAGATTTGGGGCATTGAGATGGAGCAAAGAAAGAAAATCCAAATTCTCACAACAAATGAAGGAATGGTGGGCTGACAAGAAGATCAACAAAAATTCCAACAGCAAACAAAATTAATCATCAGTTTACATCTTCCATTTCTATGGAGTTCTATATGCATAATAATAATAATAATAATAATAATAAGAGAAATATTATATTTCTGTTTATGTGAACATCTATGTTTGTTTGTGTGCATGAGTTTTTGTCATATGCATTTCACAAGAAACGGCAATGATTTGAAACTCTAGATTTGGCACAGAGGTTCCTCTCAACTTGATTCAGTGCAACTCAAAACCCAATTTTTTATTTTCCTTTCAGTCTTTTCAAAATTAATGTTCAAATTTTACATAATATGGTCCTATTAATGTTTTAAAATGAATGTGTTAAGATGCAGGGAGCTCATAGAATAGTTGATACATCACTATGATGCAAAAAACTTGAGTCACAAGCCAAATCACCACATATGTTCTGTATCAATATTGCAGCTCCTAATATATTCCCATTTTGGAATTGTATTGACAATGGTGGTTGAAATCCACATAGCACATGTTTAATTTAAACATCCCATTGCAAAACATGGGATGTTTACTCTAATATAAACTTAATTCACTTGCCCCATTTCTCATTTCTATTCACCTTTTTCAAATTATTGTTGAAATTCAGTATTTTTGTAAAATCGATTAGATGCAGGAAATTCATAGAGCAGCTGATACATGATAAGTCGCACCATGATGCTGATATAGATGACATGCCAATATATATGTCACAAGCCAAAGCAACAGATTAGCATTCTGTATCAACATTGCAGCAACAAAAAACACAGCTTACTTGTGCACTTCTCTTTTCAAACAGATGATATGTATGACTAGCAACACTGCAATTATCCACTCACCCTTCCTTTGTAATTTTGTGATGGCTAACATAAGATATCTACCAGAAAAGTGAAACTTCAAACTGGATTCGCGGGCAAGACCAGGTAAATAATATTGTCAGTTGTAAATAATTTAGATGATGTTCTAAAGTTGTAAAATTTTAGAGTGGAAAATGCGTTTAATATCATTAATTTTTTTAAATAATTTTTAACGTTCTTTAAAGTTAATTTTTCAGTGTAGGTATACTCTAAAAGGGACTGAATAAAAGTGACAAATCAAAAATAATTTCAACATATTTATGTGGGCATCATCCTCCAAAAAAATCACCGTTATAATGAAGCCTTTTGCTAATATAATTTTCTCAGATGCAATTCAATAGAGAGTTGTAGGATTTTACTTAGATTAATAACTAAGAGAACTGTTAGAACTATTAGAGAACTGGTGTGTGTGTGTGTTGAATATTAATTTGAATAGATAAGTAGTATTTTTGTTTTTTATTAATGTCTTAATAATTTCTAGTATTGATTTGCCAAGTATCATTTAAATTCCTGGATTTCTTGTTCCATGACAAACTGTGTTGTTAATAATATTAACTTTTTAGGAGAATTCAATGACTTGTAGTCAATTTTAATTAAGAATAAGCTCTGAGAGTGAGTAAAATCTCAGGTTGTACCTTAGTCACCAGATAGAAGAGATGTTGACCATGCTGCTGCAGATGAAGAACATTTCCTACTGGTGGTCCTTGTTGTTCCAGGTCTCTGAGACCACAAAACTTCTTCCTGAAGACTGTAGAAATGCCTCAAGATTCTCTGGATCATTTTCCCATCTAGTACTGGACTGCAATCATCAGTAGGCTCCTCTGGGGACATATTGCACTGCACCTGAGCTGCTTGTCCTTCTTTCACCTTGTTACTGCCACCTTGGTCGACCTTGATGCTGTGCTTCTCCTTATTCTTCTTGTTCTTGCTTGCTTCCTTAGTGCTGTTGCCTTCTTCCTGCCAGGTTGGTCTTTCTTGCTTCAATTGTTTCTGGGAACTCATATGTTTCTGGCCAGGATCTTCCTTCTATTTGTCCAGAACTGGCCTCTCCCTGCCAACCCAGAAATCACTGTAGTCCTCCTCAGCATACCCTCCTTGGACTTTTTTCCATGGGGCTCTATTGAGAGAGTGTCCACATTCCTGTAACTGATTTCTGGTTGATGGATGGCTTTATCTGTATCCTTCCTCCTTGTCTGCCTTTTCTTCTCACAAGTACAGCATTGAACTTCCTTGCCAACTCGCAACTGTTCCAGAACTGATTCCACAACCTTCTGAATGGTGCTTTCTCTGATCGTTTCACAACAGTGTCTCCTGGCACTGACTGCAAAGCAACTTCAAACTCCAATGATTGAGCCAGAGCATCACTCAGTGTCATTGGTCTGGCTCATTTTACTCTGTTGTCCTCAATCCACTCAGAAACCAAATTGTTATGGGTTATATCCCTAAAATAATTCTGGCAACACTTAAATTAACACTTGCACTTTATTTATACAAATTACTTATAGCACTCACTAATCAGTTGTCACACAAAATAAATCACAGAAACAAATAAATCGATAAACATCAACTAATAATGAATTTGCTATATTACTGTTCCAAAAAAGTAATCATTAACTGTTAATAGGCTGATGAGATATTTAATAATAACTACTGTTCAATAATTCAAGAAGAAACGTTTAAAACATAATAGTTAAATCACTTAAGAAACACAGCCTGTCACTGTATAGATGGTTACAGAAGGCTGAATAATAATCTGTCACATAATATACTGCATTTTTCACTTTCACACTGAACGTTTGTATAACACACTGGTTTTACATTCGTATTAGTGCTCACTGGTAATGGAACCGAGAACTGCCACAGGACACTGACACTGGTTATGTCAACGAAGTTTGACCACTGAATAAACTGAACTTACAAGAGCTTCCACTTTATATACGTTTTTGTGACATTCCAGTAAACACCAGAAGGTTCATTAATTTTCTACAACAATCTATTTAAATATTGTAGTCATCCAGAGGATTTCAGAACAATATTATCTGTGTAAATAGATTGTTGTAGAAAATTAATGAACCTTCTGGTGTTTACTGGAATGTCACAAAAACTCCTGGCCAGAAACATATGAGTTCCCAGAAACAATTGAAGCAAAAAATACCAGTCTGGCAGGAAGAAGGCAACAGCACTAAGGAAGCAAGCAAGAACAAGAAGAGTAAGGAGAAGTATGTTACAGCATCAAGGTTGACCAAGGTGGCAGTAGCAAGGTAAAAGAAGGACAAGCTGCTCAGGTGCAGTGCAATATGTCCCCAGACATATACTACTACTGATGATTGCAGTCCAGTACTAGATGGGAAAATGATCCAGACAAGTGAAAGGGATTTATTCACACTGCCCAAGGAGTATATGCACTGGCGCACTGTGTCACCAGCAACTTAGCAGAATCTCAAGGCATTGCTACAGTCTTCAGGAAGAAGTTTGGTGGTCTCAGAGACCTGGAACAATATATGGACCACCAGTAAGAAATGCTCTTTATCTGCACCAGCAATGCCAACATTACTCCTACCTGTTGACTAAAGGTACAACCTGAGATGAAATCATCATATGACACATTGCTGTGGACTTGCTTGGTTCAGCTGAGGGACAGAAAGCAGCAACTAGGAGTAAGGAAACTTGGTATACCAAGGCTTGGAAGTGGATTTGATGGCCTGGACTGGACAATAATTTTGAAGCCAATGGTGGAAGAGGTGTTCAAATCCACTTCCAAGCCTTGGTATACCAAGGTTCCTTACTCCTAGTTTCTTCAACCGTATACAGTGAAATACTGTGCTTTGTAAGTGATTTAACTGTTGTTTTAGACGTTTCTTCTTGAATTATTGAACAGCTATTAAATAATATTTGTTTGGCCTATTAACAGTTAGTAATTAATTTTGGAACAGTAATATAGCAAATTCATTATTAGTTTAACGTTTATCGATTTATTCGTTTCGATTGATTTATTTTGTGTGACATAACTGATTAGTGCATGTTGTTAGTAATTTGTATAAATAAAGTGAAAGTGTTAATTTTATCAACTTTTATTGTGAACAAGCAATAATTGTACTCAAGCCTTGAAGATGAGTTTCCATAGCTCGAGAACGTTCGTCCAAGAGTGAGTAAAAATTATTATTATTTATCCACAATTAAAAATTGACTGCAAGTCGTTAAATTTACAATAAAAAGTTAATTTCCTGGATTTCTTGTTCCATGACGAACTGCGTTGTTAATATTAACTTTTCATGTGAAATTTAACGACATGCAGTCAAATATTTGTTAAGAATAAGTATAATAACTCACTTAATCTGGCCGAGTACTTTCGAATCTATGAGATCCATCTTCTTGAAGATTAAGTGAGTTATTATACTTATTCTTAACAAATATTTGACTGCATGTCGTTAAATTTCACATGAAAAGTTAAAAAGTTAATATTAACAACACAGATCGTTATGGAACAAAAATTCCAAGAATGTTAATTTTAAGTGTGCCAGCATTATTTTTTAGATAGAACCCGTAACAATATGCTTATCTATTGCTGCAAATTATCTATAAAAAAGATGATCTATTCTCAATAATAAAATTAACAGAAGAAACAATACCCGGTATCGGTATAAAGTTCATAAATTTTGACAACTCCTAGAAAACACCCCTTTTGTACGTAACAAATGGATATTATGCATTATCAGCATCAGCCTGCGCTCGATATCCATCTCCAACCACATATTAATCATTTTCAAATTATCATTAACAAAAAAGTACAAGATTTTTTAAATCCAAATCTTTCCTAATCCCAGTTCTTCCAAATATCATTTCAACATTCTCTGTACCTTTATATCCAGCAACCGTCACTCAAAAAAGGGATGATTTTTCCAAAATAGTCATCATAGGGACTGAACTGCATTTAAAATGGGCTTCATTTTCTTTATTTAAAAGCAACCGCACTCAAATTAGACACTACACAAATCTGGTGTGTATTGGGATTTCCCCAAAATTATTGGCGGCACTTGTTTAAAATGTAGAAGTTGTCCCTCAAATAAAATAAGAGTCTCAAAAACAGCCAGAAGATATTTTCTCAAGAATTAATCGGCATGTTAAAAATCGTTCAATATTAATTAATGATTCTTTAGTTGTTTAGTTATAGTGTGAAAATCTGTCCTTTATGAGAATTAGTATTGTATTTGTGTTTATTATGTGAAGTATGGAAGAGATTGATAAATTAATAATAATAATATGTATTAATAGTGATAATTATGTCAATAATAATAGTAATAATAAAGGAGAATTAATTTTAAGTAAAATTGACAATCACACTTGATCGGTTGATAATAAAAACCAACTTGTTCCTACTAGTTTCAACATAGTCTTTAGTCTGTGACATATGTAAGTTATTTCTATGGGTTTTAGGAGTTGTTAACTCCTGTCTGTTCAGAGTTTCTATGGATCTTGTTCAGTTGTAGCCTACTTGTTCAGTTGTTCAACTCCTGTTCAACCAACTGTCTTTGGTTTCCATGGTGGGGTACAATAATGTCACCAACGTAGCGGAGCCAGTAAATGATTTTGTTTAGTATTTTGTGTTTTTATTATTTTACTAATTCTCCATGTGCTGTAAAAATATTTCTGCTAGGATGCTGGAGATTCGAGATCCTATTGGTAGTCCTTCTGGTTGGGTGTAATACTTGTTATTGTGGGTGAAGTAGTTTTGTGATGTGATGATTTTTAATGTCTATAAATTATTTTGTGTTCAAGTGGGTTGTTCTGTGCTTTGAGTATATTCTCTCTATTATGGAGGTGCTTTCAGTTACTGTTATGTTTGTATACAGGTTTTTTATGTCAAAAGATGCCAGTGTGAAATTAAGTGGGATGAGTGTATTTTTTATTTTGTTTTTGAGGTCTGTGCCAGTGACGTAGCCAAGATTTTGAAATGGGGGGGGGGTCCGATTGACCGGGGGGGGGGGGGGGTCTGGGGTTACTTCCCTGGAAATTTTTTGAAAAATAGAGGCCATAGAACAGTCTTTTTTAGCTCTCCTGGCATTGAAAATAACACCAACATCAGTGCTTTGTCTTATTTTAAATTTAATTTAATGAAAATTATATAAAATTTAGGACCGGAAGGGGGGTCCGGACCCCCAGGACCCCCCCCTGGCTACGTCACTGTCTGTGCTCTGTTCTGTATGTGAGATGGATTATTGATATTCATGAGTTGGCGTAATTGAATATCTATCTGTTTGGCTAATTTGTATCTTGGTGCTTTTCTGTAATTATTACTGTAATTAATTCTGTAATACAAATTAGCCAGATAGATATTCAACTACGCTACGCAAACTCATCAATCTGTGCGGGAATTTCTATGCCGGGCTTTTGGTATCGATATTAGTATCGGAACAACCGATACTTTTGCTTCGACCAACAGTATCGAACCAAAAGAATCGATACCTATAGTATCGCAACGTCCCTATATTTGTGGTTATGTTTGATAATATAAAATGTTGAAATCGTTTTATTTTTGTAGCCTTTGTTGGATTGATTGAATTTGTTGTCAGTATCCACCCTCTAATCGACAACTCCTCAATAAGCTGACTAATATTTTATGATTTGTAGTATAATGGCGGCGCTACCAATCAATAGTCATTAAGTTCGTGGAAATATTGCAATAGGTTGGGTAAGTTTCCTTTGTCTGAACAGTCTATGAAAGTTCCAAAATTTAAAATTTATGTTGTGTTTTATCGTTCTATTACACGATAAAAGTGCAATCTATCAGTATAATTAATCCAAGCATTCATACAGGAGTACAAATATAGTTCGGATACTCAATAAATACCCAAATATATTATATATCGTATCCTCCAACAATCCAACTTGAATTGAAGATGGTAAGCAATAAAGGCCTAGGCTACTAACCAACTTTTCATGACAAACTTAGTTTATGAAAAAGATTAATGTTGCCTAAAACTTAAAGAACTACTATTCGGCTGTGGTGCACTATATGGGCTTCTGCCAATAACTTGTTGTCAATTGAATAACTTGGACGTTTACGATTGTGAACACGGGAGAGGTTACATACTATGATTATACTCATTTTCAGGTGGATATCTAGTCGGATAAAGACATAATTCACTTAATCGCGTCATTTTTAAGAGAAGCCCATATACCGCACTCCATGGGAGTGCAGTATATGGGCTTCTGTCAATAAAGTGTCTAAATTGAATAACTTGGACGATTATGATTATGTGAACACTATTAGTATTGTTCATTAATTGAATAAAAGAGTTTTAATAATAATAAAGCATTAAATTTCAACAAAATTTAATAACAGACAAAACAATAAACTAAAAGGAACTCTTTATCACAAAATGTAAATTAATAGGAACTAGACACTTTTCATCAAATTGAACTTATGCATCAAAATAATAAAGGTATTTGGTGGTTCAGTCACATCTAGCCAGGTTAGGTTAGGTTTGGTTAGAAGCCCATATAGTGCACTTTTTCCCTACTATTCAAGATAATTATACTTTGAGTGTTATAAAATTCAGTTATCCAATCTTTCATAGCGTTTAATAGTAGGCTCATAGTAGCAGCCCTTCATGTCAGGTTAGCTATTCACGTCTGGCTGCTTAACCTATATCAACGTTCTTTTATACGGTAAGTGATGAAATATTTTAATAGTTAAAGTTTACTGGAAAAATTGTAGGCTGCCGTATAGACTATAAAATGACAGAGATAACGTACCGTATGCCAATTAATTTTTGTCTAGCATAGAAATATCAACTCATTGAACTACATCTATTCCCTAGGGCTCTTAAATAGCCTATCGCCATAATTCCATCATTTGGATCTTTTTACATTAATTATTGTAGTGCTATAGCCTACTTCCTTCTTATACAGTGACTAATAAATTATTAATGATTTAATTTAT
This sequence comes from Conomelus anceps, assembly GCA_948455865.1. Classification (NCBI taxonomy): domain Eukaryota; kingdom Metazoa; phylum Arthropoda; class Insecta; order Hemiptera; family Delphacidae; genus Conomelus; species Conomelus anceps. The sequence goes on from OX418219.1 coordinate 39,050,789, forward strand.
TTGTTTGGCTCCAGCTTGTGTGATAATATGTTTTCTGAGCTCAAAATTGGATATTAATCTGTTGCAGTTAGATGAAAATATTTTTTTTGTTATTTTCTGTTGTGTTCTTATATTCCTCTCCCATAAGTTCTTCTCCTTTTTTCACTCCATCCTTCAATTGCATGTCCTCCTCTTCTCCTTCCCTTACTGCGTCTTTATCTAATTTATCAGCGTCATCATATTTTCATAGTTGAAAGCTCTGTTCAATGGACTTGGTTTACATTGCAGAAAATATTCATCAGCTATGACTTCTGATATTGACGTAGAGAAAAAGTGCAGCTCTACCACCATGGAGGAGGAACGTCTACCCAATTTTAGATTCTACTTGCATCAGCTTGCAGGCCATACAGTATGTATGCTATGCATGCTTTTTGGTTTTGGTTTTTTTTCTATTTCCTATGAAATTCGGTATTCTTCTGGGAAAATGAAGGAAAATGCGTGAATGTTTCTGTTGTACAGGAAGCTAAATAAAACATTTGTGGCAGAATAATTATTTCTGATCCACTGTCAAACAATATAAAACAGCGATTAATTTTGTGAAGCTTCATTTAGGTCTATTTTAAATATCATTTTGTGAACTAATCAATTTCATGTTTAATTCTGTCAAGTACGGTAAGTGTGGAATACCGTATGTGTGAATTCATAGGGGGGGGGGGGGGGGTTTGTAAGCTTAATTTTGATGTGAAAGGAACTCTTGTACACTATATAAAGCTTTATCAACTAAATATTTTTTCAATTGTTTTTTAAATATTTCTATATTTTCAAAACTTCAAAAACTCCGGTAGCTTGTTGTAGAGTTTCCTACCAATTTAACTAGGTTTTTGTTTGAATAAGCTACTATTGTGACTCACCAAGTGACATGTCTCCTCGGCTTCTTGTATTATAATCGTGTACGTCAAGATTTCGGTTAAAATCACTCTTTTTACTTATAAAGTAGCTTCATACACATATAAGCAGGGTACAGTTAGGAGACCAAGTCTCTTGAACAACGGCTTACATGAATCTAATCTATTTACTTAAGCAAGGTAAGGCAATCCATACTCTTGAGTTCTAAGGAATCACACACAGCCAAAATCGATCAATAGGTGGGCTACTTTTTATAGGCCTACATAAGAAATATTCGAAAGACGTACAAATATTCCTATACGAAAAATTTCAGGCTAAACAGGTCACAGAAAAAAATAATTCTAAAAGAAATTGAATTTATATTGAAGAAAAAATAAAGAAACTGAGAAACATCAAAAGAATTTGCATTGAAATGGTCTAATGATCTAAAACTATAATGATGATAAGTTAAAATTGTCTAATCTACTATCACTTTTCTTATGATTTTGAATAGGAAACCTATAGTCAAAAGATAATGAAATTTATTCATTTTTTCAATTGCAATTTTTTCAGGATGAATGTTTAAATTTATTGGACATGGAACACTCCTATTCAAAACCATGGACTTGGCATCCACGCAACAACCACTCAAAACCTGTCAAAATGTTATTTGCTTCGAAATGTTTGGCTGGTGAAAGGTAAGATACTAGTAAATTGCATTACTTGATTTTTCTGTTTATGAAGTACAACAATTTTTTGTTTAAACGAGCGGCACACTCTTTTTAGATTGACACTAGGCTATATCAATTTATCTGTCACAAGCTTCTATTTCAACCTCACTTCTCAGAAGAATTCTAATTATTCATCCTCCCATTTCTAATTACTTTCTTATCAATTCGCTTTGAGGATATGAGGTCGAATATTGTGATGGCTAAAGGCTATTATTCATGATAAGACATGTTTAGACATAGTCCATTTTTACTTTGGGACATATCTTATCACGATGACTAATCCATCATTGTGCATTGCGCCATAATCATCAATAAGATATTCATAATAATTACAAAGATTAAGTTGAGACAGTTATAAGTCAAGATAATATATCTATTCAACACAACACATTTAAAAATATAAAAATAAAACACATTTATAAAACTGACAATATTCTCACATTCTCCCGGAACAACACAAAATGAGTATGAAGACAGCAAATGCAGTTATCAAGAATTCTGCAAAATAGAACTCGGTTTTTGAATTTTTATTCATGTAAAGTATTGCGATTAGACCTGACTAATCATTTCAATCGTATCTTGTCTGTTCTTGCCTTATCGTTGTACCTCACGATTGACAGTGTGATTAAGCGACTAAATTCTCTAAAGTTCAAGAATCTGAGGGAGAATGAATCTAGCATTTAAATTCACTTCCCTTAAAATACGGATCACAGTTCTAAATTGACCGTTCTGCAAACGCTGAGCATATTGAAAATATAACATTCAATATTAAGTTACATAACTCAATGATGTAATTATGTAATCTATTCGGAGTAAAAGTTTCTTCGATTAGCGTTTCTTTACAACAAAAAGCTTTATTCCCAAACTCCAGTTGAGTTGAAAATAACTAATTGTTGACAACTTAATGACTATTAATACTAGAAAGGAAATCTGAAGCCGCATAAAGACATAAAGACAGAATAGAATAGACCGAAGACATAGATAATAAAAAACAGTCGTTTATCGGCAGTTTTTTTCATTTGAGATATTCACAATAATAATTGGCAGGCTCTATATCGCCAAATTATGAATCAAGTTCACAGTTCAAGTTCAAACATCCCGTCACTACTTTTCTATTTTCCAGTAAAACCAGTTCTGCTAGGAGATGAATATTAGATTAATGTCTGTGACTAGGAGTGACTGATAGGTTGTTTGTTCGACAGATCTCCTTAATTTTGTTCGTGACCAATATTATTTGTGCTTGATTCTAGGGGCGGAGAAGATGTTGATGCTGTGTTCAAGAATAGACATCCGAATCCACCCTATGATGTTTCTAAAGCACGCTTGGCTATGGAAGAGAGTGAAAAACTGGTTAATCTTGTTCGTAATGATGATGAAAAACTTGATGATTGGGATGAATTGATTGACAAGTGGGTGATACATCTCCTATAATTAACATTGATAAGTTGGAATTTAGAAAAAATAATGGAAATAATAATTGAGTCGGAAGAACGCAAAAAAGCATTTTCAGAAACGGTGAAAGCCTATTGGGGTAATAAGAAAAACAAAAGGATTACATGGCTGAGTCTTCTGCTTATCGTCTTCCGTCTTGGGAGAATTCGCCAATAATAATAACAATAATAATAATAATAATTTAGAAATAGAAAATTAATAAAATGGAAAAATTGATTTAAATTATTGAATTAGTTCAATTTAAATCGAGATTTTTTATCATTATTGAATATTTGAAATAGAATTTATTATGGAAATAATTTTTTTCTATTATAGTAATATAAGTTAATCAATATCATAACATAATTTAATAAAGTTAATTGAATTAAAATTGAAGAATCTAATGAATTTCATTTAAAATTCAGCTTCTTTTACAATATCTAAAGACTGAGATTTTTTAGAAATGGTTTATTTAAATCATTACACTAAAGTTTATTTAAATCATTACATATCTATTACACTGAAACTCTGATGGTCAGTACTAATAATCGATCGGTATTAAATATAGCCTACTAAAAGTTCTAGGCTGCTATTCATTTATTTTGAATAAATGAATTTATTTTATGGCAGTGAAAAATAATAATATTTTTATTTAGAGAGAAGAAATCAGGAATAGCTATCGTTTTTGGTATACGAGGAATTTAATTTCAATAAATTTGTCTGGCACTGTTTTATAATTAACAATGCACAATCAAGAAAAAATGCTCGACGATGTTGATATGATAATATTACACCTGTACTGGCTTTTATAGGGAGATTTTAAGTAAATAGAAAGATTATTATTTGCATCCATTACTTCCTTGATCAATTTCAGAGCAGAGCCTGGCTTTTTATAGTATATATATTCAATATTATTTGCATCAATTGTTTCAAGATAACTATTAGCTTCAGACAATTTCATCACGTCTGATATTTATACAGTTAGTCTGCCAACAGCCATTTTTCAAAAGTTTATTATTGTACAATAAAATTTAAATTACTGTACTTACTCTCATCACACAAGATATGATTAATTACCTCCGAGCCCATTTCCATAGAATAAGCATTACTGATGATTCCTACTGCATTTTGCCTGCATTAGGTATTGTGGAGCTGAGAACATGACTGAAGCACTTCTGCTAAACCAATATTTTAGCTTCAGCTAACCTCAGAATAACGAAACAGAAGATCTGTACAGAGCCAGGGAATTTTATTGGACTGCTCGTCATTTACTGACCCTCACATTTTAATGGGAGTGCTTTAGTATTTATAACAAGAGGGATTTGGATAGAGGATGATGGTGTTGATGATGATAATAATAATAATTATTATTATTATTATTATTAGGATGATGATGATGATGATTGAGCTGAATATTTTTATGTTGAAGGACAACATGGACGCCGAATGATATAAAGTTTTTCAATCAAGTTGTCAAAATCCTACATGCTGATCGCTTGGCAAGAATGGCTAATAAAGGGAATTGGAATGAACCTGTACTGAGGCGAATTACTATTGACAAATCAGCGAGGAAACTCAGGAGAACTCTAGCACTTGTCAACTGGAAACTGGAATCCATTCAATGGTTACATTCACTGCTCATGGAATATCTCAGTGCTCCTTATCTTGCAGCCTACTTTGACATCATTCAGGTAATTATAAGTTCGGAGATAAGAGAAAGATCATGATTCCATTGATTCATGCTTATTCCATTGTAAAGTACAGAAGTGTAGATAAACTCTGTTAATTTCTAGATGTGTAAATTCTTTGGCAAGTAATTATTTACTATTCTCAAAAATTATGAGTCATTCATTTCATTAGCTAATTCAACACCAATATAATTGTAATAATTTTTACTAGTACAGTACGTTGAAATAATTATAATGAATAGCACCAGTGTTTCATTTTCAATGTGACAAACAAAAATAACATGCTCGAATGTTATAATAACTCAAATCAATTACTGTATCCCAGTGTCGTAGCTGTGCTGTGTAACATAGCCCCACCCAATGTAAGACGTAGGGCATACCTGAAGAGAGAGTATGAGAAGATTATCAAAGAGCCGAAACTCCCAATTATGCAGGATCTGATACCCCACCCCAACCGCCTCAAGTCTAGGCACCCACCAATGCAGACAGCCTCTCAGTTGATTGCTGAAGATTATACAGCGGATAAAGGGTGGAATGCATATTGGGATAACTTCATTGGGCAGAACTCCTCTCTTATAAGAGACCCAACAACACAGGTGAATGGTATGTCTCTCCCTCGGAAACAATGGTCTCTCATCAATCGTTTCCGCACAGGAGTGGGTAGATGCAATTATTGGCGGTCAAAATGGAGCATGACAGATGACCAAACATGTGATTGTGGGGCGGCAGTACAAACCATGAGGCACATTGCCGAAGAGTGCCCCTTGCGATTTTCCCCTGATGCCATTGAGGGTATACATAATGTCAGTGATGAGTCTGTGGCATGGCTTAAAGGGTTGGATCTAGCTCTGGAATAATTCAAAACCATTAGATGCATGCTACTAAGCACAAAGCCCTTTTATCTTAGGTATTTCATCTACCTTTTTACATTTGTATTTATTGACGTGAGTAAATAGTACTCTATATCTTTGTTTGGATGATATGCTGACATAACCATACGATATATATATATATAGTGTCGTAGCAACGGTGGGGGGGGGGGGGCGGACCGCCTCGGGCGACAGCCCAAGGGGGCGACAAAAGTAATATATTTTTTTATAGAAGAGGTATTTGTTGTATTTGAAGTGTTACAGGGCTCCTCCAAACTGTGTCATAATTCACACTTTTCCTCTAAATTCCAATAATAGAATCCCAAGTACTATCTCCAAAGTCAAACAGCTAATGATTTAATGAAATACTCAGCTGAATCACATGCTGTTCAAGCAAGCTATTCAAATATTTTCAATTAGCCTGCCCACATTAAGCCTAAGCCATTTAATTGTGCGGAGCCCAATATCAAGATAAAAATCACCAAAATAGCTTAAAATTGCTTTCAAAAGACCTAAAAATCAACATTTTTCTTGAGTGAAGCCCCCGGTGGCTCACATTTTGAATATCTACATAAAAAATTTATAGCTCTATCTACCATGAGTGGTGCGGAATGAGAATTAGCTATGAATAAGGTGTCCTTTTTAAAATGTCTGTAGTTGAAATACCGCCCCGGGTACCAAAAGACCTAGCTATGCCACTGCTGTATCCAAACACAAAAGTAAAGTATTCATATTGATTTCGGTCTTGAAGTAGAATCAAAGTAAGAAGTCATTTGAATTGATATGAGGTTTTGAAATAAATGAAGCGCATCACATAGTTTATAATTCAAGCAAGAAACGTGATAATACCAATCAAATTATCAGATATTTCTATTGAAAAATATTACAAATATACATAAAACAACATTGGTTTGAAATCATGTGCTACATGGGTTGGAAAGTTATGCGTTACACCGAGTTCGTATCAAAGTTTCAATATATTCAATGATAAGAAATTACAGAACATCTTTTAAAGGAAGTAACATCTGCTATAGTTTTAAATTTAAAGGCTCTTCAAAAATAATATTTGCTGGCCGTTTAGCGAAGTTGGTTGGGGCGTCACAACTTCAACTTGCAGTCGTTTCAGCGGTCGTGAGTTCGAATCCCGCTCCTCCATCTGGCATCTATGTGTTATCATTCACCTCATTACCCATGCACAAGTCTCAGACTCATGTGGGCATCATCAGCAATAATATATTCTAGTAGACTATAGACATAATGTACGAATAAAGATTTTTAAACAGACCATAAGAGTACAAAATTAGTAATTACGATTAAATATTTAGATAGGGAATAATGCAAAGCAAGATATTGTAGGATAACAGATATTAAAAACCAATTACTTTATTTTTCTTCAAAATATCTATGGAAAACAGAAATATTTCATCAATATTTAATCAATTTCATCAATAGAAAATATTCGTTTTTCAGACTTTGAAATCGAAGATTCCACAACTTGTTGAACGAATGACTTCGGCACCACTAGGTCGAAATGGATTGGCTGTTTCAGAGGCATTAAACCAGTTGATGAAACGAACGTGGGATCCTGTTAATCCTGGTGGAATACATCACAGAACAGTGAGTATTTTGAACAGTGTCGATCAACTTTAATCTTCCATCATTCACATCATTTATTCCCTTGCTCTAGTTATGAGATTTTTAGAATTTATTTTCAACTTGCTTGTAATTTTTAAATTGTGGGACAGGTTGGTCTTGTCTAGAGTCTGCGAGAAAATACCTACATCATGGAATCGGGGAAGCAATCTTCCACCACCACAGATGCTCTGTATCGCAGTCAGGAGGATTGGAGGAAGAGAGGAGAGTCAGACCTGTGCACAGTAGAATACGCATTTTCACTTTTCTGTTGTCAGTGTGAGAAATGGAGCGAATGCTGCTATATGGTAGGGGGTGAATTGTAAGGGATAGAGCATCGGGCCTCTCTTTCTGCAGTCTTGGTCTGTGTTGGAAGTATTTTCTCGCAGATTTTAGACTGTTTGACTTTATATGTAACAAAGTTGAGAAATTGTCTATTCCACGTTGTATCAGAGTACTGATTCGGTTTCGAGGCTTTACATTTTAAGCATCTGTTGAGGTTTAGTTTTTAATAAAATATGGAGTACACAATATCTCAATCATCTAAACATCAATAAAAACCTTACTTATAAATTATTATGACTTTTTTCTGTTTCAGAACAAGTTACCTGGTGATCCAATCATTGTTGTTGTGCCTTATTGCCCTGGAAATGGATTCCCATCAAATTCTAGACCATATCATTGGCTTGCTCACTTGTCAAACCTTGGGACTTTGATAACAGTCATTACAGGTATTTCAAATATTACAGTATTATGCGTAGTTCTTAGTTTAAATTATCTTCAAATAATATTCATAGCATACTTGAAGCGGTGATAAATGGATTAAAACTTATCTTATTCTTGAAAAGTGCACTATAGTATAGGTAGGCTTCTGTATCCTACCTTATTTTTTAACCATTTTAAACATCTTGAGACTTGTGCATGGGTAATGAGGTGAATGAAGACAAGGTGAAAACATCCAAATCTGAATGAGACTCGAACTCTAGGAACAGTAGCCGGCCAGTCTTATCTAATCAAAGACATGTATAAATGAAGTTTCGATCTTGCTCTGGTCAAAAATCAATGAAAATGTTTATGTTCTGAGTTGTAATCATTTTTAATCGTCCAAGTTTAGAGCGTTTTAGTTTTACCTAGTACTCATTGACTCCAGCACTGAAGTAGCTATAGAATTGGTCCATTTAAAAAAAACAGTGTCTATGAGATCTTCATTATTGCTTTCACCAAACATCTGCCTAAAATTTTAAAACTTTCAATTTACTATTTTATCTTATCAAAAACTCGAATAATTTAAATTTCAACTGTATGCAGAATTAACTTTCCGTCAAAGGGAAAGTGTATCTTTTAAATGAATTCATATCAACTTACCTCAATCACTTTCGCGTTAATTAAAAGAATATTATCATCTCAAATTACCCTTATCATGCAATAACTATTGGATCTTTCCAAAAATCACTATGTTCAGTAGCTAACTCTAAGGACTTTTCCAGGTGCTATTAATAGTCGAATGAGCACAGCCAGCTGTCTTGAACAAATGATAAATTCAACAAGAGCAAAGATCTCAGAGCTAAGGTCCGACTATCCAGGTCGACCAATTATACTTGTTGGATTATCTTGTGGGGCTGCTATTGCTTGTCAGGTATGCATAAAAATTATTATAATAATATTATTTTACTTCATAGAAATTATGACATGTGGTCAGCTGCGCATACGCTTTCCCATAGTATTTCCATTTCTCATTTCAACTTTCTGTACCCACTCAGTAACTTACTGATCCATAAACCACTTCACTTCAGTTCATTGGAGATTGATCAACCATCTATTATCAAACATGTGAGTGTCACTAACCAAAAGGCCGGTTTCGACAAAGAGTGCTTTCACAGAAGAGTAAGAACAAGGCTAATCAAGAGAAGACGAAGAAGAGAACACTCAAGGATAATCACCATTCTTAATGTAAAGTTGATATTCAAACTGTTCCAATCTGTCAGCTGCACATTTCTTCAGCTTATGCTCGATTTTTTAATCATGATTATTGGATGCTTCAATGTGAAAGTACCCAAATTGCGTAGAGTAGTGTTGGCGAGTCTACATCATGAGACTGTATCGATCCAGACTAATGATCCTGTAAACCAGAGCCCGGCAACCTTTTCTGACTCAAGATCGATATCGTTCAAAATCGCATACCCCGCGATCGAAATAATTTTTTTCTTTGGATAGTACACTAGCTAACTCTAGAGGTTGGGTGGGGGAGGGGTAGAGGCAAGAATTTGAAGGGGTATTTTTCAATAATTTAAGTCGATACTTGTTGATAAAGGTGAAATGTAGACTCGCAAAGATAAGTCGAAGAAAATAGGGACATAAGTTTCAGAGCTGCACAGATAAATAAAGGATATTTTTCTTTGGGAACCAGAGTCCAGAATTTGAAAAATCCTTCAGTTACAGCAGTTTTCAGGTTTAAATAAGTTTGCAGTGATGTTATTTCTAGCTCAATAGCGGTGGCGTCAATTTGAAACTTTTTTTGGAATTCTCCAACATCGACAGTCACAAAAAGATTTGCTACAAACTCAGCAATGATTTCGAGCGCTTCAAAATCAGTAAAACGATTTTCAAACTCTTTCTGTAATAATTGACTTAATACTTCGACGTGTCTGTCATTGTCAGATTACTGATATTCTTCACCCAGGCGGTCTTCATGCTCAACTTCTTCTTCATTGGTTGGTTGTCAACTGATGTACTCGCTTGTTTTTCGATTAATTTTTACAGAGTAGGATAATGTTTGGGATTTTCATCTCCCATAGTTGAAGTTTTGATGAAAATGCCTTCACAGTGTCAAAATATTCATATTGTTGCCTAGTAGTTGTAATTTCAACTCGTTAAGTTTTTCAGTGACATCAATAAGAAAGGCTAAATCTTGCAGTCCCAAAGTGTCTTTCAAGTATGGATAGTCTCTTTGCACTCTTTCAGGAATTCTATATTGGCCGGCAGATCATTGTAAAATCGGCAAAGGGTCTTAGCTTTGCTTAGCCAACGCACCTCAGCATACAGAAGCAGTTCACCAAACTCGAGTTTCATTTCCTCCATTAACGCCCGAAAATGTCTCCCTTGAAGCGCGTGTGCTCTTATCCTGTTCAAAATAAATTTTTACCACTGCCTCCATCACGTTATTGAGATTATAAAATTTTCCGCACAAAGCTCGTTGATGAATTATACACCAATATGACTAAAATTCTGGAACTCTTCGTCTTTTCGGCACAGTGCTACAAAGCTGTTATGTACGCCTTTAAAGGCAGGAGCACCATCTGTTGTCATGATAATTTATTCAAGAGAACTTTGTAAAATAGTCTTTAAAACTAGAATATATGTCTTCCCCTCGCGTACGTCCAAGCAGTGGAATGAATTTTAGAAGTTGTTATTTGACACTAAAGTCCTCAAAAATCATTCTTCCAAACACAGCTAGTTGAGATGTGCCACATTATATCAGTAGACTCGTCATATTGAAGTGAGAAGTAACAACAATTTTGCAAGTCTGTCTCAAACTGACTAACAACATAGTCCAACATTTTTTCTATGCGCCTTGTAATTGTTCTTGCAGAGAGCGGGATCGAATTTATAGCACTCATTATTTGGTGTTTATTTTTAAAACCATCGAACAATTCATTACCTGCTTCAACAAAGGCTCTTTTAATATATTCTCGTCTTCAAACGGTTTTCTTTTCTTCGCTACTATGAGAGAAATGTTGTAAGATGCATGAGTAGCTGCCCTGTTCGCGTCCGTTGGCCGAGTAAAAACTGATTGTTGCCCGTACACTTCACACATTGCTTTGTCTTGACAAAAATTCCAGGAATCGGCGCGATCGACTCGAAATTATCCTGCGATCGACTGGTCGATCGCGATCGACGGGTTGCCGGGTAACGCTGTAAACTCATTCTAGATCGATCCGAATTCATGGTTCTATATTTGATAATTATCACATAATTTCACCCCAGTTTCTAAACGTTCATTAAAATGCGTACTATTCGCATTTATTCATCAATAAAAGAGCTAAATACAACATTAGATATAACTAGATATAAAGAAACAACAGGGTTTCAGCCAAATACAACTAAATACAGTTAATAAGGCCCAATACAACTAGATATAACTAAATACAACTAGATATAAAGAAACAACAGGGTTTCAGCTTAATACTGTTTCTATAACTAACTAAATTTTATCTCTCCAAGTTTATTAGGCTATGCTCAGCTACATGTTATTGAAACTTCTCATGTGAAATAGACATATAATTGAAATTCTCTTTATTTCAAGATCAATCTTAACTAAGCATAATTGAAACAAAACAGAGGTTGTCAAATTTCTCTAAACTTTAATAATTTGAGTTACAGGACCATGTATTCGTGTTTTACCAGCACATCTTCGGCTGTACTGAAGAAGCAGTAAAACACGAAACCATGGTACTGTGACTTAAATGATTAAAGTTTAGTGAAATTTGACAACCTCTGTTTTGTTTCAATTATGGAAAGATTTCACAATATCAACACCAGTTCTACTAATTTTCTTAACTAAGCACTTGAATGAAAACGGTTTCATTTTCTACATAATACTAAACTCTTGAAATTCAAAAAATTCGTAAAAGTTTGTTGAAAAATATAATATTACGCTCAACGCTTGAACTGTGTATGTTTTGAATCTGCTGCTTCACTCGGAAGTTTCATTCTATTTCAATGCTCAGCATTCGTTGGCTCTTTCAAATGAAGTGAAATATCTCCATATTTCATTGAACTTCAATCTTCTAAAACGCTTGTTCTGAATTATATTTAAAATTTTGTCTCCTGTGCTCCATTTAGTTGATTTATTGTGTTAATCGACTAAATAATCTATTCTGAGTGTTCCGTATTAATATTGTCAATCAGTTCTTGGAAATTCCTCAATTTATTTTGATGGGGTTTTTAGGTGGCGCTGGTAGAAACGGTCACAGCAGTTGTTTGTTTTTCATTTTCACTGCACACGGTTGATGAAAAGCGGGGCCAGCCTGATGATGCTATTCTTGACCTTCAGTGTCCGGTCCTCTTTGTCATGGGACAAAATGCTTCACTTTCAAGGTACAGTAAACCGTAAAGTATTCTCTGACTTGAAATATTGCAATTAATTAATCAAATAATATAATCAATTATTTAGTGGTCAAACGCTGTTCTCTTTATTCAAAATTAAGAATTCAAGGCGCATGTCTAAGCTTCAGCACATTCATTTGAATAAATTAGTAGAATGACAATCTCTTTAAAAGGTTCACGTTAAGATAATAAAATTAGTTTGCGTCTAATATCCATGAATGATAGTACGATATACTTGTTGTCTTCTAATAAATTGAACTTACTCAAATTTTACTTGAAGAATTGAATTGAATGACTGCCTTTATTTAAACCTGGGAGAGCGAAGTTAAGGCCCTCTCCACCACTTTACCCTCGAATCAAAGACAACATAAAGTTCGTGATAGAACTGACCCATCACTTCTGCTCAGATTCAATTATCTACTGTACTACTGAAGTGAAAAAATGGTTCTGTAGTCGAAATGTATTTTTAAATACAAAATTGATAAGCTAACATCATATGGTAAGAAATATGATATGAATTAAAATAACGTACATTGTTCTTGAATAAGAAAATGATATTTCAGCAATATAATGCAAGTTTCAACTGTCTAAATAAGACACTAAAATTGTAATAATAATACTATTATTGTATTGTTTGAAGGTATTTAGTGAAAACAAAATAACTGAATGTGGAATTATTATTATTAATTTTTTTTTTTGAGTTGGATGATGGTGATTTATGAGTTGGACCTACAGTTGTATCAATTGTGAGTGTAATGGCTCAGTAATTCAATAATTTCTTCTGCTTCGGCTGTGTTACAAAATCATTGGTCAATTATTTTGACCAATATTGTTAATTCTTTGATAGAACAACTTTTAATTGCTACAATATCATCATTTTACGAAATGGGTTACGATATTTAATGGTTGAAAGAGGCCTCTTCAAATTTCAAGTTTTTATTGAGCCAGTTGTACAAAAATAGCGCATAAAGCTATGTAAAATATATTTTTTAAATAATCACAACAAAGACCAATGCAATAAGATAAATCACTTGAATTAATTTAACTTGAAGTACTAAAGTTGAAAAAGACACACAACGGAACTGAATTTTATAGGTGATGTGGTTTTTATTTTCAATGTACTATATGATGAAAGGGACCATAGTGCTGTGATTTTCAGTTAAGAACTCTTGTCCTGAATAAAACGGGTTTTCAACTAGACAGGATCTTAAATTTGTATGGAATCTTTCTTTTGGAAGCGCTCTGACTATAGCCAGTATTACATTGAAATATTTGTATGCAACTCTAGGGAAGCATGCTTTGGATTTCTTTAACCTGCATGTCGGTATGAAAATATTTCGATTATATATAGTTGCGTGATCATTTATATTGCTGTTTTTTTATCAAACCATCCTGCCTTTCTTTTACCTGCTTAATGGTAATGAAGGATGGCTTGCAATTATCTAGATAGCCCGAATCTGAGATTACTCTAACTGCCTTCTTTTGAATCAGTAATTCTCTAGAATTGCTTGGGGCATGATACCAGGGTTTCAACCTATACACCACTCTGGAATGGAACAAAGCAAAGTATGCCTGTTTCACAAGGAAGGTGCAGCTCAGGCATCAGCCTCCTCAATAGATGTAATGATGAAAAAAAACCTCTGAGAACATTCAGATTCTTTGGTGAATGAATTGCATTGAAACTATGGTTAGTACCATTCAAGATGTGATAACCCACTGAGAGCAAAAAGGGACACAGAACTACCTCCATCTTTCCAAAAAATAGATTCACATCACTCCTTAGAGATGGACATCACTGTAAGTGATGGTTCAGCAATATAAAAACCTACAAATTCTGCCGAAAATTCCACACAGAAAGCTTTTAGGTCAAGTGGTTTAATAGTAAATATATTTTCATTATTTAAATATATACAGCTACTCTACCCCATGGTGATTGTCTGCATAAACTGCTAATAAGTGTCAGGCTATCAATATTGTAATAATAAAGCATCTCCTGTTCTACCTGCGAATGTTCCTCAATACACAGAATGTCAACATTCTGATACTTACCGAGATATTCAAGTTCATAAATTTTTTTCTGCAAACACTGCGCATTTATTGAACATAGATTCAAGTTGAATACATTCTTTGTAGAAGGCTTTAAATTGTGGCTTAGCCCACTTACAAGCCCAGCAGGCTACTCTCAGAGCCCTAAAAAAGACTGGTATGAGTCAAATAGCATTTGCTGATCACCGCCGGGGAGACTCAAACAATCCAGTATATCTCCAGCAGGAGTGACTGCATTCACATGAGCATGTGATGGAGATCACCAGAGTGAGATTCATCACTGAACTCAGGGCCATGGACATTTGCGATTTATTCAGCTTTTTTGAGTTTAAGGAACAATCATCAGCCTGAGTTCCATTTTCCACTACAGGAGGAAAAGAACCATTAATCTGTAATTCATTTGGAGTATCCGGGGACAAATGAAAAGACCATGATTGTTACCCTACCTTTAATATCATTTATTTTCTTAGCAGAGCAATTTCCCTTATCGGTTCAATTGGAGGCCTGAATATCATTCGATTCTTGTGGCATGAATATGTGAATAGAGTCAATAAGTCTTCCACATTGTACTTCATAGTGAAATTTATAGTTGGCCTTACATAACCTAAAATTTGATTTCTTCAATTGAAAATTTGTAGAGAAAGCAGTAGCCAAGCAGGCTGTGCCTGTTGCATCTTTACTTGACTGTGTTTTGTAATACATAGATAAATAAATAAACTTTGGACGTGTATAATATTTCATAATATAATATAATATGTTTATTTTCAGTGTTGAAGGAATGGAAGAGTTGAGAGAGCAAATGCGTGCAGAAAATGGTTTGATTGTTGTGGGTGGGGCTGATGATCAGCTGCGAATCAGCAGAGCAAAGAAGAAAGCGGAAGGACTGACGCAAAGCATGGTTGATAGGTGCATCCTGGTACGTTGAAAAGATTATGAAATAACACACATAAACTCACGGTTGATACTCTTTATCATTCAGTATCTATTTGATGTTTGCATTATTTTGCGAATATGATGAAATAAATGAATAGCTTTTGAATGTTTGCCATAAAAATGATAAAATCTCAGAGAGGTAGATTTAAAAGCTCTGTGCTCTTTAAAAATCCTTAGAAATTGAGTAACTTTTATAGAATTTAGGTCGGAGATTACTGTCTTGGCTCTTGTATCGGGGCTGAGGCCAACTAAGTAATCTTTTAATGATTTATTATAAATTTACTAAATATTCATCTGTATATGGATCAGGCCTGGTTTGATATGATGCTTTCTCAAAGTCTTACTGATTTATTATAAATTTACAAAATATTCATCTGTATAATTATGAATCAAGCCTGGTCTGATGCTTTCTTTAAGTCTTGCGTACTCCTCAAATAAATGCTCCTTAAATAAATCCAGTAAGTTCCGACAATTCCGAATTAATTGAGACCGAGTACCTGATTGGACTATCACATTTTCGCACTGACCATAATGTACACTAAAAAGGTTCCGTGTTTTTGATTGAGACTACAAGAATTCATGAATGAATATTTGAATTCGGACCGCCTCAGTGAGCTGAGTAGAATGAGCTGTCATTTAATAAGATTTGAACAATAGAGGGCCCCTAACAAATTGGTCACATTTGAAGGCGACAAAGTGGTGTTTCTGACGGACTAGAGTCTTAGAAACAGTATTCCGAGAAAAATCATGATGTAAATATTTAGAAATTTGTAGCCTAGTTCAGATCCCCACTTGAATTTCAGCATTTTTTGTATGCACGAAAAATTTTTTTTTTTGTTTTGTTTGCTCTGCTTCAAAAACTACTCAAGATAAAATTGGTTTCAGATTGGTTCATGAATGTTCGATCTATGATTTACAAGATAATATAGAGATTAAAAATGTTTTTTCAACTTAAAAAAACAATTGGCCGAATTTGGTGGGGCCGATTGCTATACCGTACGTTTGACAGCATAAATGTTGAAATTTAAATTAATCAGCTTGAAAAGAGCTACAATTTTTGTGAAATTAAAAATTTCGACAAACCTAACCGTTTTTGAGATATTTGCTGAAATAGATAATTCGGGCCCCATTATGGCGGCCACTTTGAATTTTTTGGCATGTTGCCAATGTGGGATTAATGGGGTTTTAGGGGATAATTAAGGGCACTCACTAAATCACTAAAAGCACATAAAAGCACAAAATCACTAAGGGCACATCACTAAAAGAAATCTGCTGTTTTAATCATGTTGAGGTTGAGCTCTTTTTTCTCCTAGAATGATTGTACTAACACTCCACTTTGAAAGCACCCTAAGGGATAGTTGGTCTTAGATACTAATACGACTACACAGGGCAATAAATATTTATAGCAACCCACATCCTTCACCACTGAGCTGTGTACTTCAAAAAATATATATCTTTTTAAATGTGAACTTCTTCTCTTAGTACTCAGATCACGTTTGGATTAGCATGTGTTTGGATTTACGGGATTCGACTATAGTAACAATCTTTTCAAAAGAAGTATGCTCGGTTGTAATTTATATTTGTCTTTTGTCGCAGGATGAAGTCTCGGATTTCTTGGGAAGCATACTAGAGAAAATATATGAGTCGCCAAGATCTTCGCGGCCTACTCTGCCACCACATCCTTCATACAGTATTGAGCAAAGGCGTATTTATAATAGCAATCGAGTTACCGATCGCAAACGTAAATCTACTGAACTGAGTGATCCTGATGTGCCTCGTTTACCTGCTAAACGAGGTATCTGTCTCGTTTTTTTTTTTTAGCTCATACATTGTGTTCGGTGCTATTAAAATTATCTTCTAAAAACACTCAAATTAAAATTTTGAATAGGAAATGAATATTTGACTTTGAGAAATACAGTTTCAAACTGTAGTACCATATTAGTAGATTGATAGATTCTTCTTTATTTAAATTCATTCTAACACTTTCAAAACATCATACAATAAATAATAGGGAAGTGATTAGCCGCGAGCCGTGCCAGATTTCTGTTCAGTCAAATGAGATAAGACACAAGTGCTTGGGCTCTTCTTGTAAGGGTGACAGCTTTGGTTTGCCCAGCAAAAATGCTTGTCCTCTGATGTAAAGTCACTTTCTGCTGATTCGGTAACCACTCAATACGTTGGGTTAAATGCATCAATCATCATTATCATCCAACTCATTGCCCACGTACAAATATCTGGTCTAAATGTGGTCTATGTGGGCTTCATCCTCCCACAAATAAAAGAAAATCAGTAAAAAACATTTAATGAAGTTGATGGATTCTTGGAATATAAATAAATTCATTCTTCGCAACATACAAGGAAATATTATGCTGTCCAATGTTACTTGATAGAAATTCGCGCAGCGCAGACCATACTTAAATGCCGTCTTACCAGGCCTGGCTAGAGCAAACCAAAACAACTGATAGAAATGTTTCGTTCGTTTTTTCAACTTGAAGCAGAGTCAACGGTATTTTAATTATTTTGCTTTAAACTTTTTTAAGCGCAGAATTTTGTTCTACTACTAGTTGATTCTCCTGCTTTAAATATGAGTCTTATCCTGCCATCTTATATGTGAAGCTGGTGGAAAATTATGCTGTAAGCTATAAGTTTGTTTAAATATGAAATGAAACACATTTTCCAATATTAATATTTAGAGCATCCTTATAGAACATCTTTTACTTATTAATCTATTATTTATTTATTTATTGATTTTTTTGCAAGATGATTAGTTGATTGGAGTTTTTTAATCTTAAGAGACATAATACAATTTATTGGTTTTGTAATTTCAGGTCGAAAGCCAAAGCCACTGAGCTCACATACTCCAAAAACAACTGATTCTAAAAGGCAAAAGATAAAACAGCCCGCCTCTGCTCGATCCTCAACATTAGCTCAACCGGTAAACTTGACTGAAATTTATACTTTTTTATTTTTACTTTTTCTTGTTCAGGTGCGACCTGATAACTCTGACACCAGACCTGAGCCAGTCAGGTTACACGATATTATTATTAATAATTTTGAAATTTAACTGTTAAAAAACAACATATTTCAAAGTTGCAATCATTAATTTTCAAACTAACCAAGAGAGGGAAAAAAGGTTTCAAAATAAACTCTAATTTTGCTTTCATTTCCATTAAGATTGATTTGATAATCTTATTAAATTCAGCTGCGAAAATCTATGAATGCTATTGTGCAAAAATCTCATCAAGGTTTTCTATAATATCCATCAATTTTCGCAGCTATTTAATACTGTTCTCAATATCTGTAGCGACAGATGTCTTCAGTTAAATTGATAACATTCAAAGATAATTCGGAGAGTATTAATTTATCTGTACTATATAATAAAACCCCTTCGTAGAGGAAATTGTGACTCACGTTATGGCGTGACGGCCATTTCACTCTGTTGTTAGGAGCATCGTCAGACGACCCATCGCCACACTCAACAGTGTACTGTGGGTCCGATGCTCTTAACAACAGAGTGAAACGGCCGTTACACCATAATTTGAGTGATAATTTCCACTTAGAAGGGTTTTTAAAAAGTTTTATTATATTTGGAAATGGTTATATCCAACATGTTGTTCTACCATTGACATTAATACATTTTTCTCTGTACAAAAAAATATTTATTGATAGAGAGTTAGAGCAAAACTACGCTCGCGATAAAGATAATTCTAGCATGACCACTCTATGTCTCAACTTGTAGTATCTTGTATTCAGAGAAAACCGGGGCATAGAGTGTTCAGGTTAGAATTAGTGTGGTTTTGATCAAATTACTACGTCATTGAATTACGTGGCATTATTCAATTTGTTTTTTTTCAGCCGCCAGCTGCAGCAGTTAGTGTAGCCGGTGGTGGAACAAGTGTTAGTAGTACAATGACAGTGACTGTGCCTAGCAGTTCAGCTGCCATTATTAGCAGTGTATCATCATGCACTGAGACGACGACGGCGACAGCGGCAGCAACCAGCACTAGCAGTGTGTCAGCAGTCAAACCGACAGTGGTGCCTTTGACCGGTCTGCCTTTGGCTCCCAGTTCCTTGCTCGACGCCGCCAAAGTCAACTCGGAGTCGAAGACTGTTCAGCTCAGCATACAGAACGGCATTGTCAGACCTGGTCCTGCTATTAGTTCCAATACAGAGGGGGGCATCACTGTCGTTGGATCTGCGCCTGTCAACGGAAATATTGTCACAGCAGCTACCTCAATTGCTAGCTCAAATAGTCTGACCAACACCAGCAAGGATATTGGTGAGTATTCATTTTAGTTTCTAAATATTTGTTATATTCCTCCTCTGTATCTTCGTTTTTCTTCGTCTTTGTCATATTCGTCTTTGGAAAGTCTGACATCGAAAATTCATAAAGTCATCAATGCAGTTGAGAAAGGAAAGTCTTGAGGAAATATGGACCAGTGTGCATTGATGGAGACTGGAGAATTTGAACAAGTCAAGAACTGTGTGTCTTTATAGAAAAAGACGAATCTTGTATGTAATAAAAATTAGGCTTTTGAGCTGGTCAGGTCATACAGAGAGAATGAACGACTCGAGGGCCTATAGAAGGTATTCAGAGAGAATCCAGCAGAAAGAAGGCTTAGAGGGAATCCACGAGAACGCTGGTTGGATGATGTTGAGGAGACTGGGTGTAAGAGGCTGGAGACGTAAGGCAGCTGATAGAGAAGACTGGAAAGGCATCTTCAAGGGAGGCTTGGTCCCCTGAATTAGTAGGGCCATAGTGCTTGAAAGCACTATGCTAATGTAAGGAACGCTTAAGCATCGCCATCTCAATTTCATTGATCCTAATTTAGGTATAGAAATTATTCTATAGGTATATTAATTTCATTGAAAATTGCCGCCATCGTGGCCCATAGATATGTGTCTACAATATGAGCCATACAAGCCCATCAACTGTCTATATAACATATATGTTGGCTTTGTTAAATATATCCATATCTATGGGCAACGGCGGCGGCCATTTCCAATGGAATATTATCAAGAATTTACCTAAATTAAGGTATTTGGAATTAAAATTGTGAAACAAAGCTGCGAAACTCCTTGGCCATATTTGTAACGGTGACCGATTGAATTAGCCAGCAAAAAAGACTGTTCTCTGCTGTAAAATCACTTCCCGGTGGTTCGGAACCCACCTAAAACTGTAGGCCCAACTCATCAATCATTATCATCTAATTCATTAACCACGCACAGGCCTCAGACCTATGTGGGCTTAATCCTCCGGAAAAGAATGCAAAATCTTTTTTTGCAATCAAGCAAATCAGTCTTTTGATAAAATTGTAATTTAATGTCAAATTCGGATGATTGCAAAGTAAGGGTGCTTGCTCAGTGAAGCAGCTAGCAATAAGATCGTCATGGCTGATCAAACGTGTTCACTCCTGGCTCTAGTATCACTCTTGTATGCTTGGAAAGCATACAAGCAGAGCACCACTCTTGTAAAGATCCACTTTGCAAGCACTGTAATGCGTAAAAGACCAAAGATGATAGCAGAGAAAACAAGCACATGCTATAGAATGGTTTAAGACAGAGTGGAGCAGCGCGCAGAATATCGGTCATTGAGAATGTTCTCTTTGTTCTTCCATGCTGTGATCTTTGTGTCACGCTGTGCAATCATTTTTAGTGAGCAAGAAGCACTACAAAGTCTAGTTGAAGCTTCTAGTAACATGACATTCGTAATCCCGCCATAGCTTCATTGGATTAGCGCTGAGCTGTCACGCTGGGGTTCGAATGTGTGTCAGTTGTCACTTTTTCATTAACAATTCCAAAATTGGATTCCATGTATCTATATGGTTTTCCATAGTTTAGTCCAAATGGAAATTTCATCAATAGCATCCTGAAGTTTTCGCAAAGATTCCTGACCGTCATTGCCCAAAGTTAGTATAGATGTGTCATCAGCAAATGTTGCCAATGTATTATTCTCCAACTCAGGTAGGTCGCTTGTATAATTATAACAAATACAGTATTGGGCCAAGAGCACTCCTTGTGGAACTCCTGCTTTAATCTCTTTGAGTTTAGAATAGGCTGCTTTCTGCTTGACTCTAAAATTTCTTCCCACAAAATATGACTCTTAAATTTGAGTATATTCAACTAGAAGCATAGCTCTAATTTACTTAGTAGCCCTTTATGCCACACTTTGTCAAATTTCTGTGCAACATCTAGAAATACTGCACTACAAATTTTCCTCTCTTCAAGTGCCAATTCAATTATATTAGTGATACTGTGAACTTGTTCAATAGTATTGTGCTTTTCTCTGAATCCAAATTGGTGTTTTGGGATCAGCTCCTTCATCTCTTTAATTGGTTTCAATCTTTTCAAGAGCAGCTTTTCAAATTTTTTTGATATTACTGGTAGCAGAGAGGTCGTTCTATAGGAAGTGTCTTCATATGGCGTTTTTCCTGGCTTTAGGATCATGATGACTTCAACAATTTTCTAATAGTCTGGGACATATCTCAGTCTAAATGCTGCATTTGTCATAAATGTAAGCTTTACTAGAGTTTTAATTGGAACTGTTTTAATAAATCAGAATTTAAATGAAATACTTCATTAATATGAGTATGATAAGCAGAATATTTCTTGTTTATTTGAACTTTAAATCAAGACTTTTGGCCGTTTTAATCAATTTTTTGTAATTTTTCAGTGATTCAAGTACCAGGAAATTCAAAGCCGCGACTACCTATCACTTCAACCCACAGTCCACTATCATCATTATCAAATTTACTCCAACAGCCTTCTCCTACTATTGTACTGTCACCGAGTAAGCAGAGAGGTACGTAACAGTTTACAGAATAATTGAGTTAATGAAATAAATTTATTGATAAATTTTGCATTGATGTTTTCCATTCCAAATACTTGGAAATCAATTATAGAATCACATGGATTGCTAAAATGACATTAACTATTCATTCTATATTGCACCTCAGTGGACAGTAATTAATTTAATAGTGTAATAATTATTATAATTCATACTTTTATGTTCTAATTTATGGGGAGCTTGTATCTCATGTATCTCATGTTTTTCCTGTTTAGTTATGAATTTTTCCTTATAGCAATCAAAATTTTGCTCAAAATAAGCTTAAAAGCATTCAATATCAATGAATAGATCAACAAGTTTATGCCCCACTGTTATAAAATTAGGTTTATTAGTATTCCAAAAACCGTCGTTACTCTTCCACATTTATATCCAGATAGAAATCGGTATAATAGAGTATCCAAGAACCCGACAAATTTACTTAAAATAATAATATAACAATAAATAA
Source organism: Conomelus anceps (assembly GCA_948455865.1). Lineage (NCBI taxonomy): Eukaryota > Metazoa > Arthropoda > Insecta > Hemiptera > Delphacidae > Conomelus > Conomelus anceps. The sequence continues at coordinate 39,073,381 of OX418219.1, forward strand.
TAATAATTATTGAACGAGCATAGCGAGTTCTTAGTTTTGACGTGTGACTCGTGACTGGGTATTACATACCACATATTCTTGGAACCTTAATACAGATCAATTTTGTCTGCCAATGAAATTGACCCACTCCTTCATCCTTTTTGAAACAAAAGGATAGGTTCTCAGCCCTTCATTAATATATCTATATATTACTATATACAGAAAATAGCTGTTTTCACGATATGGAATTCGCAATATATTTTGAGTTATCAGCTGTAGGTGAATAAATGCGATCAGGCTTTTTATAGAATCTCTATCAGCTGTTATACTAATTTCATTGCCCTGATAATTGTAGGGATATATAAACAGCTGTTTATTTATGTGGTAAATATATCTACTCTATAGATACAATACTATAATGTAATTCCATTGCCCTGATCTATAGGTATATGAGTACAGTAGGTCTTGTAGAAAATAAATCTGTGTATCAGGGCAACGATGAACTTGAACTCCAAGTGATAGATGTCTTGGGAATTTTATCTAAATCAGTATCTTCAAAACAGCCATTTTTCGTTACCACCTTCCCCTAAGATAAGCTTCCCAATTGCGTTGGGCTCATTATTTATATGATTGATTAAATATTTATTCCTCATAATTTCACAAATTTGTACAACAATACAATTTAGACAAAAACAATTAAATTAATGCAAATAAATACACAAATTTTGATTTCTTATATGAATATAGGAAAGAGAGCACACGTAGGCAACAGTGGCCTGTGAGTTGATTAACACTGTTATTTATTTTACATGCCTCTAAACATTAAATATTTATTTGAAACATTTAAAAAACAATACAAATCCAAATCAATCCAAATTATAGAAAAATAGCAGAAAAAAGTTGAATACTACAATAAGTGATAATTTTGAATAACCAGAGAATAGCAATTAGGATAGCTTAATTGAATTCATTACCCAAGGATAATGGAGATGAAAACTATGAATGAACAAAAGAAAACTAAAATTCATTATATACGTTAATAACTTGAATATTTATAATATATACAAAAGACTGTCAACTATGGCACTATTGGGTTTGGATATGATTTCCAAATCCACATAGATGAATCTTGGCAGGCACATCCAAGTCACGGGGGTGGACACTGCCTGTTGTGGAACAGTGGTGGCTAAGTTCTACTGGGGACCCAGTACCTCTGGGTATAACGCAGTCCCCTGTCCAGGGATACTGGTGAAGAACTCAATGGCAGTGAAAACCTCGTGATTTGGCGGATCTGGCGGAGGAGGAATTCTTGATTTAGGTTTGGTATAAAACAACACTTAAATCCACAAGCGTCTAGTGGCTAATGGTCAGCGTCTGTTTATCAGGAGGTGCGGCTGTAAACAAGCTCCGGGAACTCACAATCCCTGATTCTACATCCCTAGGAAAAGCTAGAATGCTGATTACAAGCAACATGACTCGTACAAGTAAAGACAAAATTACTCCAGCCGTAGGCAAACGGAAACTAAGCATTCAGATTCTGGGGAGCTTGGGCTTATACAAGAGAGCAAATTGGAGTGCTCTAATAAACTTTTACGGGAAAAACATTGGCTACATTGGTACTTTTAACATTCAAACTCTAATTCAAACTGGAAAAGTACACAATTTCACTACAGAGCTTAAGAAACAGAAATTAAAAATTTTCGCCCTGCAAGAAGCATGATTCACAGGTTCAGGAGCAATGGATTATAATAAGTATAAAATCTTCAAAAGTGGTACTAGCAAGAAAATTTGTAAAGGAGCTGCATTATTTGCCATGGCTTTTGTTGTGGATAAGGAAATACTGGATATAATAATAGATGTGAAACCCATTAACAATTGACTCATGACTATGAGAATGAAGCATGCAAACAAAAACTACACTTTCATCAATGTACATGCACCAGCGAATGGTGGCAATTAGAAAGAACCAGAAAAAAACAGAGATTTTGGATAAAACGTGAAATAGAAATGGCTAGAATCCCAAAGGATGATGCCAAAATCCTACTTGGAGACTTCAATGCACAGATTGGCAAGGAGCGTAAGTATAAAAAGACACTCACCATCCTGCACACAAGTTCACCAATAAAAATGGTTCATAATTATTGTGCTATGCCAGCAAAATATCCTGAAAATTATGTCAACCTTCTGAAAAACCCAACAAACAAAAAGCATTCATCATTTAGGGGAATTCAAAATTGACCATGTTGCAATATCAGACAACTAACAAAAAGAAATCCATGAAGTGCAAGTCTGCAAAGGTGCGAATATTTAACTAGATTTAAAATGCCCTTATTCACCCACTATATAAAAAAGGTAACAAATCCGATGACAGCAACTATAAAAGGATTTCCCTTTTCAAAATTTTAATTTACAAAATTTTATCATCCTGTCTGTTGAGCAGAGCACAACAATTGGAGCCCAAACTGGGGAATATCAAGCAGGGTTCAGACCAAATAGGTCGTGCTCAGAACAAATGAACAATCTCAAAATTATCAAACAATCAAAATGCGAGCCCTCAGGCAAAATCCCTTGTTATGCACATTTGTGGATTTAAAAAAGCACAAAAATGCACATTTGTGGATTTAAAAAAGGCATATGACTCAATAGATAGGGCTTCCTTATTTGACATTCTGGAAGAGAAAGGACTAGATCCTAAAACACAAAAACTTATTGAAGAAACCTTGACCAACACTAAGTCCAAAGTAAAATTCATGGGGAAATTGATGACCCTTTTAAAATTAAAACAGGAGTAAGGCAGGGAGATAGACTTTCTCCTCTGTTGTTCAATGTCGTTTTAGATAAAGTCATGGAGAAATGGGAGAACGAGCTTAAGAAATGTAAACTTTGGAATCCAGTTCAACTCGGTTTTTGCTAAAAAAAACTTATCCATACCATATTTCGCCTTTGCTGATGATCTAGCTTTATTAACGGATGACAGAGAGATTGCCATCAAGCAGCTTGAGACCTTGAAGGAATATGCAGAAAAAGTAGGGTTACAGACACCTTTTGAAAAAACAAAATTCATATGCTCAAAAATAGATAGTATGTCTACAAGTTTAATAACAAAATATGGTAGAATCGGCAGGGTTCCTCACTTTAAGTACCTTGGGGAATTCATTGAACCAAAAAGCCTAGAAAAAGTGTTGCAGCAGACCCACCTGCAAAAAATGAAAAAGTCTCTAGGATTAGCTCAAGACCACACTACAACAAGATATCCATGTTAAGACAAACCAAAATTCGGCACGACAACACAGTTATCAAACCAGCAGTCCTTTATGCAAGTGAAACTTGAGCATTAAACAGAAAACAAGAAATTGAAGAAATTAAAAAGGAGGAGAGAAAAATTATCAAAAAAATCTTGGAGCTCGACTTACTGGTACAGGGTGCAAACAATTAAATCAACACAAACAATGAAATTGACATTCGGAAAAAAGTTTGAAGTTCTTTGGACATATCAGTAGATTAACCAAAAGAATAATTGATTATGCAACAAAACTAAGAATTTCAACACCCTGGCTAGATGAAATGAATAAGTTCCTGAAAAACGCGATCATAACACTAACTGAGATTTATGATAGAAACATATTCATACACAAGGTAGACAAGTGGAAAGTTACAGAGCAGTCAAAAGAGAAGCAGCTCCGGCCGAAGTGGACACAAGAAATAAAAAACTTTCTCAGAAACTATGAAAGGCTATTGGAATAATAAGAGAAACCCAAAAAACTCTTCACGAGCCATCGCTGCTTATCGTCTTCTATCCAGGGAGAATTCGCCATGATTAATAATGAATTAGCCAATAATAATAATATCAATAATAATAAATATATTTTAAATATTTATCGGATTTCTGTGTTAGCAATCTTGATGTGTGATGGTACCACAATCAATGTTCAGATTCTGACTGAAAGCACATAAAACGTTTTCCAGAAACCAGACTCACTAGAATCGTACTAGATGCAACAGAAGATATCAAAACAAATAGATGGACATTGGAAATCCGCCAAGACCTGGAAAAATCGGGCATTGAAGTGGCCGACGTCGCAGACCGAACCAGCTACGGTACAAAAATCAGCAAGTGGGAAGTAGAGTCAGAGAGAAACCATAAGAAGAAGACGGGAGCCAAGTGGACAGAAGAACGAAGAGTCATAATTAGAGAAAAATTGAAGGCTGCCTGGCAGAAAAGGAAATGCACATCTTCTGAGTGAGCTTTGCGTGATCTGTTCTCTGGTCTTTTTCGAATATAATAATAGTAATAATAATAATAATAATAATAATAAATATATCCGAAATGTAAATCTTCAAAAGTTGGAACATAATGGAGTGAGAGAAAATCTTAATTCGCACAAAAAAATGAAAAGCTGGTGGACAAACAAGAAGAACTAGTCAAAATATGAGCCTTTCATCTTCAATCAGCGTCTTCCACTTAGCGAGCTTTATGTCTAATAATCATAAATCTAATAAATATATATGCATGTGATTTATTGGGCATTTTAACATAAGTTTTCTGTTCGTTGGGTAATCTACGGTTGGTGTGACCAATCAATCACGTGTCCTGTGACAATCACGTGACATAACGTGTCCAGTCAGCAAAGGTGAGCTTTAAATGGAGATTCTCTCAAAATCCACGCATATACCAAATAAATTACATTTCAAAGCCTCTCAATAAAGAGAAGATCTTGTAGTATAATGTTCAATGTTTTTATTTTGGTAAACATAAACCTTCATATTCATACAATGCAGCATTTATCACTTTTAGTACATTGAAACGATATTCACTTTCAAATAGATTATTCAATCAGTAAATTGACAAAACGGTAAATTATAAATTTAGCACTGCTGTCTTGAAAAAAAAATTAAATTTTGTTGAAAATTTGAAATTGTTATGTTGTAATGCCATAGCAACCAACCAATCAAAATTATTATTATTATTGTTGTTATTATTATTATTGTTATTATTATTATTGTTATTATTATTATTATTATTATTATTATTATTATTTTATCCATTTTCTATTTTTCGGCTCATAGAAAGAGTCTCACAAGCATATAAAGCTGCAGGCTTAATTACTGTGTTATAGTGTCGAATTTTGGTTACACGAAAAGAGATTTTTTATTGTATACATTTTTAACATGTCCCAACGCTTTCCTAATCTTCTGCAGTCTCTCCAACTGAGAGAAGAACCTTTTTTTTTTTTTTTTTTTTTTTGAGGATGAAGCCCACATAGGTCTGAGACCTGTGCGTGGGTAATGAGTTGGATGATGGTGATTGATGAGTTGGACCTACAGTTTTAGGTGGGTTCCGAACCACCGGGAAGTGATTTTACAGCAGAGAACAGTGTCTTTTTTGCTGGCCAATCTAATCGGTCACCGTTACGAACAGGACCTACGAGAACGCAGCTTATCTCTCTGATTGAACAGATACCTGCTACGGCTCGCGGCTATCACTTCCCGTTCAGAACCATTAGGTTCTATAATTTCTCCTAAATATTTAAAATGTGGAACTCTGTTTATTTCACCATATTTAGTATTCAATTTTTGAAGTTCAACTCTTTTAGCTATGAGGACCGTTTTCTCAAAAGAAATCTGGAGACCTACTTTCTGAGCAGATTCTTTGAGGATTTCCACTTGTCTTGTTGCCTGTTCTTGTGTTTGGGCTATAATAGCCAAGTCATCAGCAAAGGCCAGATATGGAATTCCCAACTTCAACTTTTTTGGTCCCAGACTAACAGGATTCTACAATTTTTGAACTTTCAATTCTTTTTCCCATTCTATTATCATTTTTATTATTATTATGATCAGCTGTGCTGATAGATAGTGATATGCACCATTTAACTCCGATTTCGCGATTTCTATTAGCATCATATGCTTCCCAATTCACAAAAAAATGCATATCGGCAGTTCTTGAAGAAGATTTTTGCTTCTTCTTGTTCAACAGATCTCATAATATATCATGCCTCAATATTTATAAATAAAGTGGGTAATGAGCCTTTTAGCCATCAGCCTTTTTAATGTCCAGTGCTTTGATTTTCAAATGTAAACAGCGACAGCATTAGATGTTAATGTTTTGATTTTCACTTGCCAAAACTAGCTTATAGCCTATAGTGAGAATCTGTTTTACATCGTAATTTTTCTATTCGACCCATAAATTCCAAAATCAATAGCGATCCCCCTTGCACCATGATGAAGCTATATACCAAGTTTGAAGAGTCTAGGATCTTCCATTCAAGCGCTAGGGCATTGATGGATGGATTCACAATGGCGCGATTTCAATAAGGTCCTGTTAGGTCTTTAATAATGTCCACATGTCTGTATAGATTGTATGTCAGTTGCCAGACTATTAAAACCGGTCACTATAATAATCTTACTTGAGTTCTGTGATGTATACATACATTTTTTTTAAAGTACTTTGAGCAAAATGGCCTGTCCGGAGATGCATTACTTTATAGTCACCCAGCACTAAGGGCAGGTGGATCAATTATTCCAACTAGACCTAAAAAGGAGAAATTTTGGAGATTTTTTTTTTTTTGTATGTTGCTCCACGAATATATAATATGTTGCCTTTTGAAATAAGAACTGCAAATAAATTGAACCGTTTTAAATATTTGCTTAAGAAATGGCTATTGGAAAAGGATTCTGAGGAAACTTTATTTTAAAGATACAAGAGGATAATACATATCCCTTGAGTCTATATCACTGAGAGTATTGTATCACTTTTGTTTAGGGTATTCTTTGTATAATATCGTATTTTTTTAAGTATATTATTATTAATGAAACTTTTATATATAATTAGTATGGGTTATGTTAATTAATTAATTAACAAGAAAACCGTAGGTTGTTGAACTGTTATCATCTTTCTTTTATGAGTTTTCTTAAAATTAATTTATACTATGGTATTATAAATGTTCTGGATGAGGTATTCCAATATTAATGTTATATTCAAAGGAAGCACAGCGTTTTTCTTTCTACTATTAAGCTACTCTAAGCTTGACCCCGCACAGCTTTGTCTCAGGGCTGGCATATAATTTTATTTTTCCAAACTCCATTGTATTTTGATACTGTTTTTTATTTGTTTGTTTTGAATTTTGATTGGAAAATAAATTATTTATTTATTTATTTATTTATTATTATATAAATTAAAGTAATAATTATCCAATAGGTCGCATTTCAGTTCCCAGACTATTAAAAGCAGTTCTGTAATCGTTATGTTCCATGTTTGATATGAACTATCATATCCATATAAATGACCCGTTGTCGCCCATTAGATCACGTATGGATTTATTGAGTAATACTTTCTAAAGAAGATTTTTCCCAATATCAAGATATTGTTATGGGTTCTAATGGCTAAAATAAGGCTGGCAACACTAAAGTTCACACTTGCACAAATTATTCTAATTTACACACACTAATTGCAAGTTCAATCAATAAAGTAAAACAGATCAACAAATGACAAGCTAATACTTATTTTCAGTAATTATTTACAAGAATTAATAAATAATTAATTACAGGCCGATCAATAATAAAAGAAACAAGAGCCCAATACTAGAATGAAGAAAGAAGTGATAAAAGAACAACTCAACACTTACAAAAACACAGTCCAATTTGTTATTTGACAATCCCAAATAATATCACTTGACACAACGTCTTTAAACTGTTAGTAAGCTGCACAAATAGTAAACACTTGTCTCTGCATTTTACACTAAAATCGAGCGCTGTTTACTCCAACAACACTGGATTGTCTCTCACACGAGATCTGTAACACAATCTGTCACGCGCGCTTAATAAAACTGGCTCACTGGTTCACGTGAGCTCCTTTATATAGTTGACATAATTCCAAGTACTGGTGGCTTCTAGATGCTTCAAGAATGCCTTGGAAGGTCAAAGAATATAGTAGAACACGACCTCGATTGTTCAGGAAGTTTGTAGAATTCTCGAGAAGCTCAATTGAGTGAGAGAGATGCATATTTGAAGAATAAGAGTGACAGACATGTGAAAAGCAAGAGAATGAAGATTTAGAGTACAAGTCACGTTTAACCATGAATGGAACGATGTACGTAGAACAAGTGCGTAAATAACTGCTTTGTTTACTTTCGTAACACTATCAATAAAAGCCATTTTAGCGCACCTTATTATTTTATTCATTTAGCATATGACTTATCATTTCATAGCATGCTTATTGTCTTATAGTTAGTTTCTTGTCAACTGAAGAATATCAAGAAATGGCACGCATTAATAGATAATTTGTATAACCACTTGTTACTTCACTTGTACTAATTGTGATGAGCGAACTTTCTAATTTATTTGAATCCTCGATGTATGTTGCAGAAGAGATCATACACAACGTCTCAGCTGTCCACCAACAAGTCAGTCTAGTTGAAGAATTGACTCCCGATCGACTACTAGAATTACCGGTGATATTTGAAGACCAGCAGCTGGAAGAGCAACAACCAGCTCAACCAGAGTCTTCATCCACAGTCAAAGTTATTCTAAGCAATAACAGCAGTTTGGCAAAGAAACAGTCGCCTACAAAACACTCAGTGCCGGTCATCAAGGTACGTCATGGACAGCAAGGACTAAAGTATACGAAAATACTGCTGCGTAAAAAGGATGACAAGAGTGAGAGTGTGCCGGCTAGTGTCTTTGTCGAGGGAGTAAACGATCAACAGAGTACTAATAGAGGGACTCCTCGCATCAGACATATTCCTGCCACACAACATTCTCAGTTCTGTTGAACTATTCACTTGGTTTTCACATTACAAAACTGTAGTTTTCTGTTGGAAATATATTTTTTAATTGAAACAAAACAGAGGTTGACAACCTCTGTTTTGTTTCAATTATGGAAAGATTTCACAATATCAACACCAGTTCTACTAATTTTATATATTTTTTAATTTTTTCTCAAACCACCAACAAAAATCTTGTAATATTCACATAGTTAGCATATCACTCACAGTACCTATAATAAGCGTATGGTTCTTATTGGTGGGGAAAATGTTACGGGTAGTTCCACCTCGCCGTTTGACCATGTTATGGGGAACATAGTGGACCTACTATTTTAGGTGGGTTCCGAACCACCGGATAAGTTATAATAAAGCTTATAACGTCAATTCATTGAAGCCCGGTCACCCATCCAATCTCAGTCCCAATGTGAGTGAATAGAAAAAGTATAAAAGAGTGTTTCTTTTGATGCTGTAATATTATCAATGGGAAACAGTACACTTTCAATATGGATTGCAGATTGACGGTATTAATGTGCTGAGCGCTTCCCTATATGGTAACTGGGGATCGCGTATCGTATATAACGTAATTTATTGACTATACTGTCAGTATTTGGATCGCGCCATCCAAATATTGTGATAAGTATTGATAGTTTACAATCTTCCATCCACAAACAAGGAATTTCATATTAATTTATTGTATATTTGAATTGAAACTTCCAATAAGAGAAATTGTTTGAGATTCTTTACTAGTATATTTATTTATACTGATATAATTATGTCAGCTCATTGGGGAAAGCGAACACAAACCACCTCACTCCTCTTCGTGTAGTACTCTCTTTGACCTGATCCTAGCGTTGAGGTTGAGGTCTGAAGAGTCACCTACAGCTGAAAACGCTGTGGTACTATATATATTGCGCCATCCAAATGTCGTGATAAGTTTTGATAGTTTACTATCTCCCATCCACAAACAAGGATATACACATATTTTTTTATTTAATAGTATGATTAAAAATAACTTAATTATGTTTTTGACGTTATAAATAACTGTTCTTTACTAGTAGATGCTTTAAAAGCAGAAAATACATAGTTATTAATATATTATTAGCTTATCTTTGACGCCTCTTACAAATAAATTTGAGTCCAAGAGTACGGTATCCAATATTAGAGACAGTAAGTTGGAATCGGGAATCGGAACCGTAGCTTATGATCAAATTGATTTATAGCTGTATATACTAGTTCTAAAACATTCATCATATTTCATTCCAAATTATCATTCAGTTTTAATATCTACAAAAATTTGCAAAATGATTTATTTGAAATTTTGTGTTGACTATTATTTCATTCATGCTATGATCCAAGTATAAAATAATAATTATTATTATTATAGAGTTCAACTGCTGCAGCATTTGTTAATCGTTTCTAACTTCTTTAATAATTGCACCATTTCACAACAAAGAGTTACGTTTCTTATTAACTTTCTTTGTTTCTGGTTTACTTCCTTGAATTTACTGCTCCGATTATCAATGATAAACTGTGTAATACATCTTTTAATCTTGAATCAATTTTGCGGCAGTTGTGGGAACTTGAAATTAATTCAATTGAGAAATTGAAAAGACAATTGAATACATACTTTATCTTTTAGTTCTTAGTAGCTAAGCAGACTTTTAGGTTAAAATCCATTGTATACAATGTGAACCTCATTCATGTTTCAAATTAGAATATCAAGTGAAACTGTAAATATATACTTATGTATAGAGTACTTCCCTTTTTATTATGTGGATGAGTTTTATTGTCTCTTAATAAATTGTATCTAGTTGAGAAGAAATTGAGTGTAGGTTCTATAAGAAACTATATTTGGTTGAATAAATTGTATTTACTAGAAACTCAAGTATTAATCATTTCTGGACGTTTTATACGACAAGTGGCAAGCATATAATTTAATGTTTCATTATATATATGTTTCGTATGCTACCTGCATTAAATACATAGATCAATATTTTCAAGGCCACCTCTTAAACGATAGTCCAAAATCTACATGATAACTTTTAGCGATTGTAAATGAAAGGGCCATTATGAGCCACGTCTCGTAAGCAACGATTACACTGGGCGAGTTAACAAGCTACTCGCCCGTAGTAATCGTGTTCGGATTGTGGTATCGTCGGCGTGTAACTAATAACTATTTTATTTTTTTTTTTGCTGTTTGTGCCCACATGAGTCCGAGACTTATGCTTGGGAAATGAGGTGAATGATAACACATAGATGACAGACGGAGGAACGGGATTCGAACCCACGACCGCTGAAACGACAGCAAACTGAAGTTGCTACGCCTCAACCAACTGCGCCTAGGGCCTAGCTCAGTTTAATTGACGCTTTACTTTGTGCAAAGGGCGTAAGGAAAAGGTTCCATGAATTAAATGAATACTGTAATTTCAATGTAGAACTGATATAGCGTATATATTGTTCAAGTTTGTATTGCAAAACAAATTATTCTGCAGAACCCTTATGCTGGGCTGCACAAACCAAGATCAACTCTTATCCAGGTTCATAAACTTGGATCACGACTATTAATCTTGGTTTTTTGTTTCACCGAACCTAGATCAAAACGGTCTTCCTGGATCACGTTACTAGTGGATTAATCCTCGATATTCTGTTGCACCAACCAAGATTATGTATTTGATCTGGTAGAATAATCAGCTAAATCCTAATAGTTTATATAAAAAATGTTAATGCAAAAAACAAACCGATTGAAATAAAATGTTACTTAAACTGAGAAAATTAAAAATTTAATACAAGACTTGTATACAACGTTAGTGACCGTTTGAAGTCACGTGATCCCGTGATTTAATCTCTGTTGATGCAACTTATCATGTTGATAGCACAGTTCAGCCATGGCAATCTTCAAATAGAAATTTTAATTTATTCCAAAAACAAAAATTTAGAATTTTTCAAGTACATATACTGCAACTACATTTACAAAAAGTGCAAGATATCTAGCTTGAAGATAGAGATGGCTGTGGCTCAAGTTTTAAATATTTATTTTAATTCAACTTGTATTTTAGCAGTAGGTTAATATTGTCATTATCATGTTAACAGCGGGTAGAGTATGTACTAGTACTTCTATGAACAGCACAGCTCACACCCAAGAATAAGGGTGCTTGCACAGAGGAATATAATTGATGTACTCATTGATAATCACCATCACAAAATGAAGCACAATCATCAGACATTGCAAAGCCCTTGATTCTATTTGTGTCTGTCTATTTCATGTCTGCCTTCCACAAAACGTAGCTCTGTTTTTCTTCGAGGCTGTGTTTCTATTTTCCATACAGCTGATTACATGGGCGTCATCGCCGGGGGGGACGGGGGGGACGCGTCCCCCCCAATATTTGAGATGATGTAAAAAATGTTTTGCTATTTAATACGAAATTTCTGTTACAACGCAAATAGAATTATTCTTAATTTATGTCTGCAATAAAGCCGAGAATGTTGGTGTTAATTTGTCGGTGTGTAGTATCGTTGTCTCGCCTTGAATCTGATATGACTCATTAGTCATTGCGCAGATAGTTTGTTTCTCCGCTCGACACCACGTTGCTCTCCCCGCCCCCATCTCTCATCATGTTGTCACTTGTCGATGCGCCGTCGTCTACTGCGCATTCTTGAAGCTTCCCCTCCGATCAGCCATCACCAGCATCAACAACCTCTGGCAGAGTATATACATTGTGGTGCACACTGTTGTAACTTGGTTATGAAAGCCAGCTGTGAAGCGTCAAGGACAGTGAAGAATGCTATGGATTGGGCTCATCAGTTAGGAGTACTTTTATCTACTGTCAAAGCAAAGGACAATTATGTGCGTATTCTTGAATCTGATTTAGAGGGCCCTGCAGGTAACATAGCAAAAATAAAACCGTTATGTCCTACAAGATGGCTCTACAGGCGTTCACAGATAAATGAGATTTCAAACAAGTATCCGTTTATACTTCAAACTTTAAACGAATTAACTGATCAGGGCCACGAAGGAGCAAGTGGACTTTTGAGCGTGTTCGAAGATGGGAAAACTTACCTTGGCTTACTAATGGGAAAAAGGGTTGCTGAACTTCTAGAAATCTTAAACAGAAGTTTTCAAGCAGAGAAAAGGACCGCAGCTGGACTTTACAAATCAGTAGAACATATAATCGAAGGTTTGCTAGAGCTAAGATCACCTCAGAAGTTTTCAGACCTGTACAACGAGTGCCAAAGCAAGATTGACGAGCTTGAGCTCAGACAAATTCTACCTCCAAGGAAAAAGAAAGTCCCAAAAAGGCTTTCTGAGGGAACGGATCCACACACATTTGAATCCCCTGAGAGCTTGCACAAACAAGAGTATTTTGCTGTGATTGACGTAGCTGTCCAAGGACTTCAGAACCGTATACTAGACCAACCCGGGATGAAGAAACAAGTGTTGTTGGAAAATGTATTATTACAGAAAGAAGGCTTTGATTTTGATGTTCTGCAACCATACCCAGAAATTGACAGCGAATCGCTAAAATTGGAACTGCCATTATTCAAGTTACGTTTTAATGTAAATGTAGAAAGCACTAAAGCTGCAAAGGACGCATTAGTAGAAATGCCTGGTGAAGTGAGGGCTATGTTTAAAAACGTTGAGCACCTGGTAAGACTTTTACTTGTGTCACCAGCTTCAAGTTGTGAGGCAGAACGAAGTTTCAGTGCTCTTCGGAAGCTCAAAAATTATCTCCGTTCTACTATGACTCAGCAGAGACTGAACCATGTAGCTGTGTCTTATGTCCACAAGTCCATTCTAGACAATTTAGCCGATAAGAAAATTGCTAGAATATTTATACACAAAAATGATGCAAGAAAAGTAACATTTGGTACTATTTAGGTGACTATAAAGTTATAATAATTAGATTTATTGTTTTAGATTTAGTGTACTTCATTTGCTGACAAAATATTAAGAAAGAATGCATAAAAAGCTGTTTTGAGAAGTTTAATTTTAAAAAATTTCCGGGGGAGAACCCCCGGACCCCCCTTTTCCTGGGGGTATTCCATACCCCCAGACCCCCGGTATATGTCCCCCCCAATAATGAACACGTGATGACGCCCATGGCTCATTAATCAAATCAGATGAGATTTCATGTCTGATGAATTAATTTATAAAACAATATTTATCAAATTAGTCAAATTATCATTTACTTAGCAATCGTTATTATAATTAATTGAAATATTAGAAATGATTTGTTTTCCTCAAGCAAATATGTTATTCTTATGAATGATAACTTAATTAATATGAAGGCTCAACCAAATGAATAAGGGCCCGAGGGCTATCTTGAAATCTGATTCCAATTGCAAATGATGAAGAAGCTCACTTTAAAAATCATAATGAATAATAAGACGAAATTGTCACAACCACATTGATTGAAAAATATTGAGAAACTAGTTTTGGTTGTTATACCATTATCAATAAATTTTAATAAATGTGGTTGTGACAATTTCGTACTATTATTCATTATGGATACCTTCCACAATATCACCTTCACCACTACAAAGAAAGTTAAAAATCATATCTTTCCTATAGATGAAGGCCGGTTTGCCTTTCCTACTTTTTCTTTTAAATATCCTTTTATTGCAAGCAAATTTCGAAAATCCTTAAACATACATCGCTGGGCATTCCTTAAAGAAGGATCCATGCAATATTTTACAGTATTTTATTCATGCGTTTCAAACAGACAGACAGACAAATGCAAAATGGTCAACTTGAAACAGAGACCTCTCTTCGTTCAATCAACTAATATTTAAATACACATTTGTCTCACTGGATCATGATCTAGGTTTGGTCAATCCAAGATCAGAGTTTTGTTTTAGTGTTGGTGCAATGCAATGAATGAATTGAACCTGGATCTAAATTGAAACAGGATCGGTTGATCTTGGCTGGTGCAACCCAGCATTAGCAAAGAAAGCCTTTTTTCAAAATGCGGATCCTTAAGGAAATACCAATAAAAAATTTTCCACAGGATTGCTAAGAAGATTTACTTTTTGCAATCCAAAATAATTATAATCATTATTATTAGTCTATGTGTTCTTGCACAGTAGAGAATCCAACACTCGATGATGCATCACCATTGCAAAATCAAACATTTGCTATGGAATGGTGTATGACAGTTCGGGCGATTATTAATATCCTCGAGCATTGGATGGTCCACTGTGCAATCACCCTAAGCCGCATCTCACTACGGATAATTCAGGCTGGGTTCACGCGTCTAACATAGTCTCAACTTGCATGCACAAATCTAAAGCTTGTCGTACCAGTAATACAGTAAATGCGTTTTTGCATCTTTGTAATCGTCTCAATATATGCTAGTTGGACATGTAAACTTGCTCCAAGTCCTGACGCAAACAGAAACGCAGTGTCTAATCGTGAAGCACAGAAATGACTTGAACCAAGCTAGTAGAAGCAAGGGCGAGGTCTAATGCATTGAAGTGCTTCACAAACAGTTACCCTGTGTCCTGTCTTATCTCAACTGCACCCTATCCCAAGGAATAAATTCATTAGTCCTTGACTTTGTATGAAAAATCATCATTCTCATTTTATCATTTTTATTAAATTGATTATAATATTATGATAATAGACAAGTTATAGCTACAATATATACATGGTTGAGAAGTATATACCCAGAACTGTTTTATATTACATTTATCAATAATCTCAGCACACACAACTTCCCACACCTACACACGGGAATGATGATGAATCATCGAGTAAACTTGCTTGTGAAGAACTCCTTGTTTCCTCAGGTTGAGTTTTACTGTTGAGTCTTGAATCAGTGTAAGAATTGATGTTAATACTGCTCAAACTTGTGCTGCTGTGCATGAGTGTGTTGGTGTCGGAGTAGCAAATACCTTTTGAACAGTCTGAAGGTTGTGATTGCTCGCTATTGTGACAGTAGTCAACAGCCGAATTGTTGGCACAGCTGTTGTTATTGTTATATTGTTGTAGTTGGAGATTATCCAAATGATGAGAAGTTGCTAGGGTATTTTGGTAATGGTGATGGTAGTTGATTCGTGTGGGAGATTTGAAGCAAGTACTGCTACTGTACATTGCTAGCATGTCTGCATAGCTGTTCTTGTTATTGCTTGCTAGTTCATCTGAATTTTTACTGTTGACATTACTACTGTTGCCTCCGTAAGCCATGTTGAACAGTGCGTCCGGGTCACAAACAAATTTGTAAACATACCTCTCACCTGAAATCATTAAACACAAAATGCAAAATTGAATTAATAAAATTTTCCTAAAATTGCCAAACAAACTTCTTACAGAACCTACATGCATTAGTTGCAATCTCTAATTACTTCTAATCTACAATACAGTACATAGATACTTTTCCAGGCACTTATCATCTCTTGAAGATAATTATCCAAAATGGTATGAGCTTGTGCAAAGACATTGAGGTGCTTGTTGAATATAATGACCAGTATCCAATGAATTGACTGGAGTACCGCTGCGACTGAGTAATGATGCATTAAAGGAGTTATTCTATAAATAATAATGAAAATGAAGACACATGAGTCAAGATTACTTATTAGAAGTGATGATTGAATATAAGAAGTAATAGCAAGACTTATTTCATATTTCTTTAAAACTGTGTCGAAGAATCAAGAATGTGTAAAACACCTAAACGAATCTGTCTACTAAACAGTGTTTTTAATTTTGTCACAATTTACTTATTAGAATATTAGCAAGAACTCTATCAATAGATACTGTGGGCAAGGGCATAGCCAGCGGGGGGGGGGGGGGGGCAACAGGCAAAATTAGGTGACCTTTCTTTTAGAAGAATTCTAAATAGGAGCCTATTAGGAAATAAAAACTGAGAATATCAGAGCAAATTAAAATACCTGCACAATATTTCCACTTTCTTTGGTTGTAATTGGTATTCATTTATTTTGTAAACATAACATTTATATCATCTATTTTTTAAATGATTGGAATTTGTATGTACATTATTTCATCCTAGCCACTTTAGTGGGTATTTGGACTGATTGTTGGCAATGAAAAAAATATAATATATTGAAGTTTGTTATATAGTTATATATTATTTGAATATTCTTAATTAAGAATGAATTCCGGTATTCTAGGACCGATCCGGATGCATAAAATTTTAAACAGGAAAAATTGATTGTATAATCACTTGAAATGATGATTCATCTTATATAAAATTCAATTTGTTCTGAGGTAACAAGTGAGAAAAATAAATTATTCCAAAATAATCATAGTTTGGAATGTATAGGAATCAACACGCCGCGGCCATTTCGCCACCGGATACCAACTTGGCGCGGCCACTCCAGTTGACACGCGGTGTACACCAGGCAATTTGCAATGTAAATTTGAATAATTTTCTACTGAACAGAGAATATTGGAATAGTTGAATAGTTGGAACTTTATGTACCCTAATTATTTTTCTCAGACCTCACATAGCATAATGCATGTAACATTGAAATATGTTTGTAACAATTACTTTAACCTAAAAAAGCCGAAACAATAGTTTAATTGGACAAAATTAATGATGAAAGGCGTTTTTACACAATAGAATTTTTCATCAAATGATCACATCCAATAAATCTTGTCCAATATTTGACAAGACTTAAAAAGTCCTGTCAAATCTTGTACAGGATTAGACCCAGTATATAAGAACTACTATAACTACTGTATAAAACCACTCCTTGCAGTCAATGAAGGATAGGAGATAGTGATTACACACTCCATTTTCTCGTATCCAACTACTAAGGTCTCTTATTAGCAAGATACACTAAAATCAAAATAGAAAACGGTCAATCTCACTTTTTACCATATAGATTGAAATTTTCTACATTTTTCCAATAAAAATTAAATTTACGAAAAATGATTTCGAAAAAATAAAATCAAATCAATAAGGAATTAAAAATAGATTTTTTGCTTTGCTTTAAATCCCCACGGGTCAATAGAGTAGAGCACATGATGTCTAGTGAGCCTTTTATAAGAACTTCTTAGATTTTGGTATAATTTGTCAGAATCTGTGTTATTTTTTAGTCACCTAAAGAGTACATTGAAGTGCCGAGTTTCCTATCCCATTGCTCTTGATAGAAAATGTTCTAAGCAATTTCGAAATTGAAAGTTTAGCAGTAACAATGATGGTGATTGACTGTCAAGAGGGGCAAGGTTGACATGTTGGATAGAAGTAAAATTAAAAATCAAATGACTCCACAATAAGTAGATAAAAATTGGATGTTTTCATTTATTTTCCCTGAAAGTGATGGAGCAATTGCCACTCCTCCTAATCGTCGCATTGGAAGAATAATACAACTGACGCACTTTTATAGGAAACAGTATGGTACTTGAGCATTTGTACGAAAAGCAACCTAAAATATTAATATTGTCTAGTTTTTCACTTATAGGTACTTGACTTCAACTAATACTTGACAGTCCTTCCAAAAACTCTACTATAATATATAGTCTAATTTAAAAAAAAATAAAGTTGGTCTAAATCGGACTGGGGGGGTGTCTTTACCCACAAGTCCAAGTCCTATGTGGCCATCATCCTCTAAAAAAAGAAAATATTAATCATTTTTCAAGTTTTATTAAACAACATTTATTTTTAAGGCTGTGCGCTGGGTTTATTGTCATATTTTTTCGAAGATTCTTGCAAATTATTAAGGTACCGTATTGAAATGTTATTATATATTGCCATCAAAAAATCGCATCAATTATTTTGTGAAATCTAGGCGTTGAAAGTTGAAATTTTCCTGTTTTTGGGGGCAATTGATCTCACCTATCAGTGATTTTAAATTTTTGATAATTTTTTATACCATAATCTCCTGCTTCCCATTGTGCTATTTTTAGGACATGCATATCAGCTCTTATGTGAGACCTGCCATTCAAATGAATTTCACACACCAAATACCTAATGTACTATTTTTAGAACATATTTCTTCTCTCAGTAAAGACCTGAATATTTTTTTAAATTTCGCAGATTTTTTGTCTGATTTCACTTTTTAATAGTTTGTATGAAAGTGGAAAAATAATTTTTAAAATTATTTAAATCAGATTGATAGTTTTTCAAGTACTAATAATAGAGCATTAGGTCTTAGTGTGGTGATCAGGAATCAAATCCTAGAACAAATGATAATTGAAACAAGCACGATCTTTCCATGAACATGTTTATTATAATAGATACGGTACATATAAGAATAGTTTAAGACATTTGCTATCGTATGACAAAATGTCCGTATAGTGTAGGCTACATGAATTATTGTATATGTGATTCTAATTGTTCAATTTAATATTTTTCTTTTGACGTTGTCATGCATTTTGTGAAGTGTGTCGACATTGAATAAATCTTGAATCTTGAAACTTTGAAAAAAATTATGTGCAAAAACACTGTGCACAGTGTACTATGAGAATATTCACATTTTCAATTACCGCAATACTTACTGTGAAAAGAGAACTCTTAACGCTCTTCTCTTTATGTTCCAACAACTTAAAGATCCTCAAAATCAGATATTATGAATGTTGAATTCAGTTCCAGTTCTCATCAATCACCATCATCCAACTCATTACCCACGCACAGGTCTTAGACCTATGTGGGCTTCGTCCTCCAAAAAAGTGTTAGTAAATCAAACTTACCAGCAACCTTCTGCATGATGCCTTTCTCATAATAGTATCTCAATGAACGAGAGAGTTTATCATAATTCATTGCTGGTCTATTCTTCTGTACACCCCAACGTCTTGCTACCTGTTGATGGAAATTCGAAAAACGATTAATTCTTATGAGCTTTAATAATTATTAAAATCTTTGACTCCGTAGACAGAAATTAAGGATGTGATTTGAGATGTGTAAAGAATAGATTTTTAGATAGCCCAAGTAATTAATAGCCATTGAGGATCAATAACTGGATAATTGTTTATAGTAGACACTAGCAAGAAAATATTGTTAAAATGACATTTTTTTAAAGAATCAGCTTAAATATTGTAAGTTTAAGATTTTATTAAATCCATTCATTTTAGTCACACATTATGGGAAAATTTTGGAATTTTCGATGTTGAGGTTGAGAGCTTGATTTGAGTATTTATTAAAATTAAGTTTATAAATTAGGTAAAGTGAAAGCTTAAATTCAATAAATCATTGCTTTTATGAACCATTTGCCTAAGAACTTGAACCCACTTTTCGTATATTGTTAGTTCATAAATTAGTTGTGAACAAATTTTAATGTATAAAATATAAAAAATACTACTCTTATAGTGCCGAATTAACAAGTTATATTGTTTTCAAGTTATTATTACAATCAAGGTCAGCCAGAGACATTTTAGTGGCCGGGGCAGAGTTGTGACCGGAGGCCTCTTACACCTTCACCCTAAACACTAATTTTCAATTAATGACTCGATTTCCCAACTAGCATGGATTAAGTCTTCCAGCTATGCCTAGTTAGTTGCCTACTGTACTAAAAAGAACCTTTGCAACTAATTTGAATTGTTTTTTCAATTTAAAGATGAAATTCGAGAGTAGGCTAACTGAAAACCATTCCATGAAAAAACTTTGGAATCTAGAGAAAAGGGCACAGATAGTGGCATCAGAGAGAACAATAAACTTCTGTTCTATTTTTGTGAATCTTTTGACTTTACATCGAACTATTCACTAATACTAGAATATGTAAAATGTGTAAAATTATAAAAATGTTTATTATTGTTAATTATTGATAAATCACCTTTTTGAATAATCTCATCTTGTAGAAAATTTAGTTTTGAAGTTAAAATTCAGTATAACCCACTAGCCTGAACGCACCTAAAGTTCATAAAATCGGGATTTTATAAATGAAAACACACAAATAAATGCAAGTTCTATGCAAGCGTGTAAATATGTTTCATAGTGTCATAGTGTGTTACACACATAGCATGTGTCATAGTGTGCTATGATAAAAAAAATTCCGATTTCATGAACTTTGGGTTGGGTGCGTTTTAGGCTAATGAAATAAATTTTTTAAACTTATAATAATAATTTAGTATTAATTTTGAGATTCAGTACATAAGTTAAGTATGATTAGTTCCAATTCAAGGGTTTTGACTCAAATTAGTCACAGCTATCGGTATATCAAACTTTATCATTTCAAACCTGGCCACCTAGGTTCTTGGGTAGTAATTTTTCAAAACTTTCTTTTGAACTTTAGAGCCTAACAAATTGTCTAGATTGGCTTTTCACACCACTAAATTTAAAAAAAATCCGGACCCTCCTATACCCCAGACCCCCCCTTGGTGAGCCCCCCCGAAATTTGATCCTGGCTAAGCCACTGCCCACACCCCCCCTTGGTGCTTGGTGAGCCCCCCCCCCCCCGAAATCTAATCCTGGCTACGCCACTGGACCGAACCTCAAAACATTGTGGAGTCTGAGGGTTCCCCACCGAGAAAAAAAAAATGTTTTTCAGGTCTTGAAAGTGCAACTCTAGAGGTCTAAGTTTTTTTTGTGGTTATTAACCTCTTCCCTCATATTATTTGTTGATTGATTCATGGCGTGACAAATTTCACGATCGCAATAAACTCTATGGGGTATCAGATCTGGAAAGTAACAGAAATGAGCATTTGAAGCCCGTCTGCAAAAATATTAAGAGGCCTTTTATCCTTTCAAGCCTACTGTGTCAACTTCATTCAAGTGGTCTGGGGCACTAGACGGCGTAGCCAGGATTGAACTTCGGGGGGGGGGGGGATGAGGTTAACAGGGGGTGTGGGGGAATGGAATCCCCTAGATGGACAATTTGGGGCCCTTATTTTATTTTTGTTATGTCACTTGCTTACATTGGTAAAATCATGTGGCCCCTTGACATTGAGGCCCAAGGAAACTTGCCTTGTTCGCCCCATCCGCTCTGTAGCTTTAATTGAAGTAACTTATTTTTAAAATTTAATTATAGTATTTTTTCTAACTGCAACATAATTCAGGCTACTTTTCACGTATGAATACTTTTTTTTACCTCCAGTAACCGATATTATCGTATTTTTATTGATGCCTCCCTTCTCGTTTTTGGGGCCTCTTTTAAAGGCTCAAGGGGTGTTGTAACCTGGAAACCCCACGTCGCTACGCCAATGCAAGTACCCTCAAAATTAAAGTCCACGTTTCAGCCAATTATAACATGTGATATATGAATTTGTACCAGCCAATGAGCTGAGAAGAATGAGCTATCGGTTGATGAAATTCAAACATTTGTACACAGCAATTTATTAGGAGCTTCAAAGGTTATGAACAAAAGAGGGTCCATTTTTTGATCCCTTATAAAAATGGTTGCATTTGAAGGTGGTAAAGTGGTGTTACCCTACTGATACTCTAGAGTCTAAGAAAGAGTAAAAAAAATTCTGATGTAGATATTTTCAAATTTGTAGGTCATCAGATCATCCCCACTTGAATTTCAGCATTTTCTGGTATGCATGAAAACTTTTGTACAGCTCTACTTCAAATTGGTTTTAAATTGTAGAGAACTAAATTATCTTCAGAGGGATTTTAAATTATAAATTTAATCATTCACAAGATAATAAATTATAATGTTAAAAATATAAATATTCAACATTTTTTTTTTTTTTTTTTAAGTGTTGATCTTGACCTAATATAATGGGGCCGATTGCGGCTCCACCATACGTTTGTCAGCATAAATTAATGTTGCATGTAAATTAATCAGCTTGAGAAGAGCTGCAATTTTTGTGAAGTAAAGTTTTTCAAAAAACCTAACCGTTCTTGAAATATTGACCAAAATAGAAATTTTGTGCCTCATCATGCGGCCATTTTAGGTTTTTTGGCATGTTTCCAAGGTGGGATTGATGGGGATTTTTAGATGATGATTGAGAGCACTCTTTGCTATCCTTTAAAAGAAAATCGGCCTGATTATGTTGAGGTTCATCACTGAAGTGATTCCACTATTATTAATTTGGGTTATTGGGTAAACTTGTTTATTATATGTAACATTATGTTGATTGTCAACAAAGAAAAATACTAAAAAGAATGATGATTCTCACCTCTTCTGGTTCAACAAGTTTGAATTCCATTCCACGTCCTGTCCAAATGATGCAAGACGCATTTGCTGGGTCATCAAGCAGTGCAACCAAAAATTGCCAAAGTTGAAGAGATCCTCGACGCTGTTGAGTTGACCCTGAGCTGGATCCAGCCGAGTAGACCATTGCGCTCCCATCGCCATTCCAAGATCCATTCTGTTTATAGTCTGCAAAAAAAGGTCATTCAAAATTCAAATAAAATATAATTGGCAGGAGTTGAAGAAGTATTCGATAGGCTACTATGTATTGTGATTAAAAAATGAAAGCATTTTTAACCGACTTCCAAACAGGAAAATGTTCTCAATTCGACCTGTTTGTACATCAATTATTCGAACACTACTGAACCGATTTCGATGATTTTTCTTAATGAAAGAGCATCATTCAGCGGTGGTCCCATCCAAGTTTCACAAGGATCGGCCTAGCGCCTAGTATCATAGACGAACCATCAAGTCGTAATCCCTCATCTATGCTAGTACTTAGCCCAATATTAAACAAAAAGGAGCATTATTCATGGATGTCTTCATTTTTTGTTCAAATAGGATAACCGGTGTAGTTTATCAGGCCGATCACTGTATCATAATGGAGCGGTTCACACCTACCGTGCACGACTTTCAAAATCATATGATGCAATGTAATTATGTCGGGTGAACGACATCGGTTAGCCAACGCTGGTTATATGTGTGCAACAAGCCTGTGATGTCCTGTTTTGACCAATCAGGTGAAATTCAGGTATATTGGTAGGAAATTCTACAACAAGCTACCGCAGTTTTTAAAGAGTCTTGAAAATATAGAATAATATTTAAAAAACAAGTGATAAAATATTTAGTTGATGAAGCTTTTTATAGTGTACAAGAGTTCCTTTTACATCAAAATTAAGCCTCACCTCAACTAATTGATATAGTAATTATGGTATCTAGTGTATAATTGATGATCTGACTTGTCTTATACTCCTTAACTGGAGTCTCCAAGACGTGATCTACAAAAAAAATAATTTGAATTATTAAGAATTAGGCCTAATATTTCTGTTCATATGAACATTGCAATACATATTAGTTGATGGCTTGACGTTATGGAGTCGTAGGAACATGGTTATATAGTTTCAATCATGAATTGGAGTGAAAAATGTTTTTGAGATCGTTAATTTCAAAAACAATTGAACAATATTCTTCAAAGTTATCCATTTTTCAGTGTAGGTATAATATACCTACACTGGAATATACCTAATATACTGAATATACCTAGGTATAATATACCTAATATTATTCTGAAAGGGACCGTATTAAAATTACGAATTAAAGGCCATTTTACTGTTATAAAGCCTTCCACTGTAATAATTTTCTCCTAGTAGCCTACAATATTCTATGTTAAATAGAGAGTTGCAGAATTTTAGGCTACTTTTAGTTTATTAACTTTACTTATAGGTAGATGTTTAGTTATTTTAGTTTAAGTGTTATATTTTGAATTATTGAGTTATTTATTTATTTTATTTATTGTGACAAATTTACAACGAATGTGAAGGTGCAACAGACTCCAGACCAAAACTGCTCCCTTGATTGATCACATTGATTTGCTAATTGATGAATATTTCATAATGTAGGCTATAAGAAATATCTCATGTTTTTCAAGTTTGGTAATTCAACTAAAAAAAGCTTTAAATAAAACAAATTTAAAAAAAAAATGAAACCGACTTCAATGAAATGATACTTAAAAATTAAATACTCACTCTCGCACTGTACTAAAAAGTTTAAAATAAGGTATATTAATTAATATGTAGAATCTTGCTGTGCAGAACTAAACTTTATGAGTCACAGCGGACGCGTTTCGAACTATGTGGTTCTTCTTCAGCGCTTGGTTGCAGGCATTTACAAAAATTATTCAAGTACAATTATTGTACCTATTTTACTTTTCTTATAGTTACATTTCTAGTTACTTTATATATGTTATATTGATCATATTGATTTGCTAAATAACTCATAATGTTTAAGAAATTTCTCATGTTTTCAAAATTTAAATATTCAACTAGAGCTTAAAATAAAAAAAATTAAAACAAAAAGAAACCGTCTTCTATAAATTCTTAATAAATGCTCACCTACTAAAATGTTCAAACCAAAGCATTCACTATAAACTGAAAAAGGTTAGATGTATTGAATTTTAAATTGTCTGTGTATAGTAATATGCTTTATTTTAAACGTTTTAGTGAGTATTTAGTAACTTATTTAATAGATGTCGGTTTTTTTTAATTTTTTATTCAGTCGGTCATTTTAATTCCATTGAAGTCGGTTTCTTTTTTTATTTAAAACTTGTTTATTTCCTTCGGATCAAGGGTTTTGCAATATTGGAGAAACCTTCCACAAGCCGCCAATAATATTGTGCAAAGACCCAGAAAACCATTTACTTGGTTCTTATCTCGTGGGACTGACCACTTTGTAATAGCTTCTATCTTCTCTGATTTGGTTCTAAAACTGCTCTGGTTTGGTTTCTATAAGCATCATATTTTATGCTTCCTAGTTCACAAAGAAAGCATATTGGCATTTCTTGAAAACAAGATTTGTATTTTCTTCTACTTGTTCAACAGATCTCATAATATATCATAAACCAATATTTTCTCTTTGGTTTTTTTTCAAATCGACAATTTAAAATAATTTAAAAAAAGATTTCAACACAATCAAAAATTGAAACACCAACACTTGCACTGTAAAAAAATGAAGTGATAATTGAGTGGGACATCAACCTTCATAATGTCCAATGTTTTAATTTTCAAATGTTAGCTGCCAATGTTTTGGTTTTCAGTAGACTAAACTAACCTAGAACCTATACTGCAAATTCGTATTACATTTATATTCGACCCCCAAACTCCAAAATCAATAGCGATCTCACTTGGACTAAGTGGAAGCTATCTATATACCAAGTATATCAAGAGTCAAGAATCCTTCTTTCAAACACTAGTGTACAGATGGATGGACAATGGCACAATTTCAATAAGGCCCTGTCAGGTCCTTAATAAATAAATTTTAGAATTAATTGGTAGAATCCAAATCCCATTTATTTGAATTTCCATTAACCTTATTATATAAATCTTGATTAATTTAATGGTAAATTATCCTTACCGTCACTGGATACTGTTATAGATGATTTTGATTCTCTTATCTGATTGTTGGAAGAAGACAAGTAGGAAATGGCTGATAGGTGATGTTGCTGCTGCGTTGATCTATGATAATCCAAGCCGTTCCCTATTTGATCAGAAGTAAACAAGAGATTAATAAATAAACAATTCATAGTTTGTAATAAGCAATGCTCAATCTCTAGAAAATTTACAAAAGCCATGAAAAGCTAGTTGTTACAAATTTTTCCTCCACAGAATGCACTATAACCATTAATCAATCCTGAAATCCAGGAAATACATTCTATTGCATGCCACAGAAAATAGAATCAAGCTCTTCTGAGACTACACTATTAATTGTACAGGCCTACTATTAAACTTAAGCTAAGAGCTGTACATTTTGAAACTTGACCATCTTATTGAAATACTAATAGAATAATTAATTATTAATGAATAATATTCAGCATCTAACAATTGTGCACAATGTACCATACAATAACACCCACCAATAATGAATGCAAAACACCATAAACATTGTTAATGTTCTAACAAAATTTGGAGGTGCTGAACATCAAGTACACTATAGATATTTTCTAGCCACTGTGAGTAAAATTAGTAGGTACAGTTATAACTACTTTATCATATTTCCTGTATGGTATAGTCTCTGACTCACTTTACAAATTTCAATTCATTCTATTCATTTGATTCCTCAAATGAATATCTTCTTTTAAAAATGTATAAATGATGTTGGAGATCATTTCACAATCACTAGAATGATATCTTTCTTACATTCATTCTCTGTTACGCTCTTTCCAGCTTATCTAGTTTGAACACACACCCTCTATCTTACTTCTATCACACTCTCCCTAACCATCTCTCTCTCACTCTCTCTCTCTCTCACACACACACATACACACTTCCTTTCGGTTTTCCTCTTCTAACTTATATTCCATCATACTCATCAACTTCATTCCAATAGATGGTTAATAACAACATTTTTTAAAAAACTTTTTTCCCTGTCTTTTGGGAATCTTTTGGTTGTTCTTTCTGCTCGCCTTTTTCTCATGTTTCAGTTGCACTAGTCTTCGCTTCTTCATCAAAACATGACCATTCCATATGACCCTATCGCCGACAAACCACTTCTGATCATCACCAGGCACAGGCTGCTTCATAGGCCTACCTGCTGGAACTTGCTATCTTTCAGTTTGTATATATTTGTGTACATAAAATCGAACTCTATTATATTACAAACACTTACAGAGTTAGAACTGTTGACACATCTGTTGCAATGACTGCACCTTGCTATTCAAGTGTTTTTTGTTTTTTCATTTAGATTCAGTCATCCTAGTTTAAGTTTCTATATCAAGCTCATGCTTTGTTAACTTTTCATGTGAAATTTAACGACTTTTGCAGTCAAATATTTGATAAATATTTCACATGAAAAGTTAATATTAACAACGCAGTTCGTCATGGAACAAGAAATCCAGGAACTCATGCTTTGATCTGTGGTTGCAGGATTCATGTCGGTCTGCAATTCCTCTGATGTATCCCACTGATGACCCAGCTCATTCGGCCTTTCTGGCAGCCCTTGACCAAACCCCCACTACATGCCGTATGTAGAGGGGGCTTTGCTTCGGCCTTATAAAAAATTCTTTAAAGTAGCTCATCTCAACGTCCAATCGCTTGCTTCTGTGTCACATTGATGAGCTTTGAGCAATTTTTTGTTTCCAAAACTTCAATATTATTGTAATATCCGATTCTTTTCTGAAGCCAAACATCTTATTCAGTCAAGTTTCACTGCCAGGTTATATTCTATTTCGTAATAGGTTGAATAAAGCATGTGGAGGTGTTTCAGAAACGTTCAGGACAGTATTAGAGACTACAATATTTTCTACATCAGAGCAAGAATATTCAACCGACCCGGGTCCATGTTAACTCTATTTGATTTTTCTAAAGAATTTAACACTGTCAATCATAATGTTTTGGTCAATAAATTAGCTCTTCTTGGCTTTAGTATGGTTCCAATCTTATCTCACAGGCAGGAAACGCCCCTGCGCTCTGCAGTGTTAATCTCTGAACGTGTATTTTTCATAAAAGGGCGCGATTCTCTCTTATAAAGAATGCGTTGGAGTTTTATTAACTGGTAGTTTTGGTATACTTCCCTACTGAATACCTGTGTGATACCACACACTGGAAACGGGAAAGTCCCGCGAGACCGCTAGCATTTTTAAAAACAGACTTTTTTAAAAACGACGATTTTTCGCTTCATTTGCCCCTCTTTGGAAAGGGTTGGAGCAGATCTGGTCTCTCGCTCTACTCTGCACCCTTTCTAAACTTCTCCAACCAGATCCAGAAATATTACACACCGATAGCTGAACTGATACTGAACTGTTGAGTCCCATACTTCGCCTTGCTACACGTGGCAGACAGCAGCCTTCAATTTTTCATTTGTGGCTTCCAGCACCCATCTGTGTTCACATGTACAAAACTGTTGGCAGTTTGTAAAAATGGAACAGTGCTTATTTTTTAATTGTTCACGATCTGGTCTCATAGCTTTTTCCATTCGGTTTTTTTTTTCAAAAATCCGAGTGGATCTTGAATGTTTGATAAATTTACTCCGTTTGTTTTGTAAAAAATAACTTTTTATGGTTTAGAGTAACTTGATTCTGATCATTCATGTTTCCTGTTGTTTTCAATAGTATTAAGTTCTTTTCTGTGTTATAAATACTTCTTGAAAATTGTAAAGCATCGACGATCGGGCAAACCTCCGCTGGAACTATAGTATTAGTTTTCTATTGTTATCGACTTGGAGGCAGTTTCTAGTCGCCCATACATGACAGAAAATAGTCCATTCACATTGAAAGACATCTCAAAAAATTGAAACAGGATGTGTACGCTACCAGTGCGTGATGCAGACTGAAACCGTTTGATTTCTATACCAGTTGAAGTTGTTTAACTACAGTAAACTAGGTTTTAACAGACAGTTGGTTTGAAACAACTACAGTTCTCAAAATGATTATCGAATTCGAGCAGGCGGGGGAGTTCATATTGTTTGATGAGTCTTTCTTGAGGACTCAAAATTCATTTATTAATAGTTTTGGAGGAGATTGGGCTGTCATAACTTCAGCTACAGTAGTAGTGAATATTTCTTTATTAATTCATAAAGATGCAATGAAATACTCAAATACAAAAAATAGTTATGACATGCGACGTCTCTGGTCGTCTGCCAAGCTGAGCTTTGTGTTTGCTGACATGAATTTGCAATTTCACATAAAGGTACAAAACAGTTTAGATACCGTACTTAAATTCCTAAATTTACAGTAATACTAAAAAGTAGATTTTTAATAGAATAATCAATATGAGATGACTCCAAGGTAACGAGTATTATTAGCAATTGTCAAGTAAGCAATTTTCTATGGTGGCTTCTGTCCGGACACCTAATTGCCTGCATTTCAACACATGAAAATTGCCACCATAGACATTTGCCACTATTTTTACGAGCAGGTATACTGGCAGTAGCCAAACAAAAGCCCTTCCTCTCTATTCACTCGTACTGTCTCCCTCATACTACCCTCTTTCTTTCTACTCTACAATTTCACGCTTACACACTCTTTCATGCGAAAAATCATTATAATTGGTTGAAGCGTTTTAATTGTGTGACACACAAAATGCCGAGTGCTTCTAAATCATAGACCTCACTACGTTCGGTCAATAATAGAATAATATGCGGTAATGGACCTCGTGCAAGTTGCATAAAAACAGAGCAATAAATAGAATAGATTCATAAATTGCCCAGTCCTTCATGCACCTGACTAGGATCAAAATTACCACAGTTACGCTAATAAACCATATTCATAAACAAAATTCATATTTGGTCAGCTAGTTAAGCTTCGCTGCTATGGTCGATTGGTCGATATTTTTAGGTCTTTCATTCCACAAATTTCTATTTTAAATTAATTTTCACACTTGATAATTTATTGAATATCCCGTAGTAGGCCTACATTGGTTATCTAATGACCTATCGCTCTAGTCAGTTTAAACGGGCCTTAAAGCTTGCTAGAGCTAAAGGGAAATAACTGCCAAGAACTGTGTAGTAGCTGTAGTGTAGCTGAAGACCAATTATAATATTTAAACTAAACGAGTGATACTATTTATAGAATTAATCGACTGGAAGTTTCGTCACATGTGCAAGGGTTGTTGCTTTCTTTAACAAAAGGAAACGTTTCACTCCCACCTCCCTGACTATTCGGTTTACTCTCTCACTCTCTCCCTTGCAGCGCTGGCGTTCCAGGTATACTTTAGTCGGTGGGTGGCAAATGTCCTGCTTTTGAAGAAAGTGGCATTTGTCTATAGTGGCTTCTGTCCCAGATTCGGCAATTACATTCATGGTTCTTACTACGGGGGAACGGTTCACAATAGTATAAGCCAGGGGTTCTCAATCTTTTTCAAGGACTGTACCCCTTAATGAGAAATTAAAATTTAGCGTACCCCCTTGTTACCGCGAGGAGATGTTGGTGGGGGGGGGGGGTGACGGTTAAATTAAAAAAACATTTTTACATCAAAAACACAATACATTTGGAAACATATTTGAAACCTATTACAAAAAATTAACGAGAAGGATGAGCTTGCTTCTTAACATAGCTCCTCAATGCTAAACTCAAGGTAAAACCTTGAATCGTCCCCAAAATTAACCATTGTCTCTGAACTCCTACGAAATAGTTCTACAAACCTATTGCACTTGTTGGTTCCTAGTAACTCGACCACAAAGTATTCAATTTATTAGATTTCATTATTAAATAATAACCTTGCGTGATTGCAAAATGGAAAAAATGGTTTAATTTTTCATTAACCTGCCTCGCGTACCCCCTGAAAATTTTCTAGTACCCCCAAGGGGTACGCGTACCACAGTTTGAGAACCTCTGCTATAAGCGATTCTAAAATGCGGTGCAACTGTTTTCGCTTTGTTAATTATTGAATTTATGTCATGAAACCAGCATTAAATGTTATTATAATCAATGTACGCCGAAACGCCGAGCGTTCCCTGTTCTAAAATTGCATATGTAGAATACAAATAATTCTTGTATTCTGTTGGAGGGAAAATTAAAATATAATTGAAATATAACAATAAAATTAATTATAAATGTCTAGACACGTTCATCTCGCCTTAGCTGTTGATAAAACTTGAATAGACAGTTGCCGCGTTTCAGTCTGTCTATACCTCTAGAGCTCTAGACTATACTAGACCGGCTAACGCCGAGTGAAGTGGGCGTTCAAGCAGTAGACAGGTGAAACATTGCTATGGAATGAACATTATAGATATGGGAATGCACAATCACCTACACATCTGTAGTCAGCCTCAGGACAATCTCCCTATAGTCTACTGTGGTGCCACTTGATAGTTCGATCCAAACGCAGGAGTAAGCAAGAGGTTATGTTGTTTCTACTCGTGATAACGTACTGATTTTAGCTGCGAAGCCAAGGAATTTGTGTTGCTGTTTTGCTTAGTGTTGATTTCTTCTGTGAGTACGGTACGGTAGTTGATTTTCATCATTAACCCACGAAGATTTAAGGATGCTCTAAAGTCTAAATGGTGGCTCTATCCATGTTAGCTTATTTATTATTGTTTTCATTCCACCTCCTAGCTGGAGTAACCATCAAATTTGTGAGGAGAATCTTCACTCCACTTTTCCTGAAATGGAATTTCCGGAATAATTTTCGAACTGTACCTACCGTAAAAAGTCCTCATTGAACCTGGTAAGTGATAGCCGTGAGCCGTAGCAGGTATCTGTTCAATCAGATAGAGATAAGCTCCGTTCTCCTAGGCACTCTTTGTAAGGGTGACCGATTAGATTGGCCAGCAAAAAAGACACTGTTCTCTGCTGTAAAATCACTTCCCGGTGGTTCGGAAACCACCTAAAACAGTAGGTCCAACTCAACAATCACCATCATCCAACTCATTACCCATGCACAGGTCTCAGACCTATGTGGGCTTCATCCTCCGAAAAAAAGCCTTGAAAAATTAGTATAGGCCTATTCTACAAATTTGGTGGTACAAATGAATTTGTTGATTTCATTTCTTATCAATCAAATTCGAAATGTGGCCCTCATTCTGTTGATAAAAAGGTATCTAGAAATCAATTTTCGATGTTCGAAAATTATAAAAATATAATTATATTGAAAATAACAATTATCATTATTGATTATTATTAAGAATTATAATTTAAATTATTACCATCTAATATCAAAACGGACACTGTATTTCTATTAAAATATTGTTTCACTCACTTATTCTGGAGATGCTGGAGGTTCAGTTTTGATATTAGATGGTTCATAAAGTATTTCGTCATGGAAAAAATCACAGATTAAATTATTACTTCGAACAAGTATCTAGTTTTTTTATCTATTTGTATATTTTTCTCCGATTTGAAACATCTTTCTTGAAGCCATGTTGTTGAAGTCATGTGAAGTCTGTGAGCTTAACCTATATAAGTTTCGACCTTTAGGCTAATACTGGAGTCCTTGTTAATCAACTGACATTTATCAAATGAAAAATGCTACACAAACCTATTCTGTGTCGGATAGGGATGAGTAAGGAGTATGGAGTACCTTATCCATTTAAACGATATTTAAGTGTAAACTTTATGAATTGCAAACCAACTTTGACAGAGGAGACACTTAAGTGATGATGCCACATAATAAGTAGGTACCGTACTCCTCCCTAGTCCCATACACATCCCTACATAGTAGACTTACACAGAAAGGGTGAAAAGGGTTTTGTATTCTCTCAGGGCCAAGATACGAGTAAGCAGTAATAGCTGCAGCTATATGTATCGAGTGAGAGGGGAACCATTTAAGCCATATCTCTACGGACTTTCAAAACTCGTAAACGTCTATAACCCTTTAGTAAAATGTGATATTTTATTCATTACACGGCTTTACCTTGAAAATATAAATTCAGGAATACAGTATAACTATCCAGTGTGTGTATATATTTAATGCAGCCAATGTGAAGATATAATTCATGTATATTTTTGTGTATTTTATTTTAAACTTTCCAATTTTTATTCTGTTGCTCTATTCAGACATACTGGAAAACTGATAACCATTAGTCACCTATAACATTGCCACGATGATTCAGATCGAATTCATTTTGTAAAAAATATCCATAATCATTCATTTTTAACCGACTTCCAACAAGAACTTCTTAATTCGGCCTGTTTTTAATGTTTGTACACCATTATTCGAGCACTATTGAACCGATCTCGATAATTTTTTATGGAAGGACCATCACTCCGCAGTGGTCCCAACCGCAAGTTTCGCAAGGATCGGCCTAATACTTAGCCCAATATTAAGTAAAAGAAGCATTCATCTATGTCTTAAGCTAGTTTCACACGTAACCGGCAGTCCGTGTGACCACTTTTCTCAAGTAGGCTATTAAGGGTACAAAAAATTAAAATTTGTTATTCATGGAAAAGCCAGACAAGTGCTTGAAAAAAATTCTACAAAATGCGCCTAAAATTGACGGGTTTTAATCATTTACTCAATCACCATTTCTCGGGAGTCGCGCAGCCCTGAAATTTTAGAATTCTAGGTTTATTTAAGACTAGATTAGTTTCAAGTAATGACTAACTTTTTTCCAATGAAAAATTTGATAAAAGAATAAAACAAACAATATCTTTAGTATCTCCCTTGGTCATATTGATTTGATTAAGAATATTACAAGAGAAATCCTATAGAAAATTCAATAAAAAAATTTCGGTAAATCCGGTGAGACATAATTATGATGCGATCATGTTCCAGTGCTGTCCAGATATTACACCATTACATCTCATCAACTGATCATAGTTTTACTGAGATTAGCCAAAAATCTTGACATGGATTCGGGTGAGTGAAAGATCCCAGTCAAACATTAATGATTGATATTAATGTGGCTAGTAATGAAGGCTGCGGCCGCGATGGCTTCTGTATAATAATAACAACTTGCCCTAAGCTGAGCCAGTGAGCGGACAAGGGCTTCGCGGGACAAAATAATAATTAATCTTGCTTAAGAACGGCGAGCGAGACCACGTGATGCGGTCGGACCTTGAGTAGATTGTTTCACCATGAGAAGTTCATCCCCAGAACATGAGTCTGACGTTTCTTTCTCTCTCCTATTTCATCTTTCTCGGCTGTTCATCCAAAATTTCAATCTTCCCTCAAGTCAACCAACCCTTTGGCTACCTGCTTATGTATGTTTAATCGATAGATGTTTGATCTCTCTCACTCTGTCTTTTTCTACCCTCTGTCAGTGCTGTAATCCCCTCTCACTCACTCCCTTTGTTGATGTTGTTAAATACACGGTCGTGCATCAGCCCCGCCGCTAGCAGGTTATTTTATTATTATAATAGCCCTATAAGCCCTGGTGCTGCACCCTTGATATTGTATTTTTAATCAACTCTTATAACGTGTTACTCTTGCTGTTGTTTGAGTCACTATTCTGAAGCTTCAACACCAGTATGGATCACCGCCATTGTATATTTTTTGTCACTACAATATCACTACAGTTACTTGTATCCAAATACTGTATTGCTCTGTTATCTAAATAAATAACAAAAACATTGCTGTTTTTACTTTTCCCAAGCAAATATATTGTAATGGCAGGCCCAAAATGACTTATGGCATGGCAGCGCCTAATCTGCAGAGGGGTCATAAATTGTCTCAATAGAAAGAATCTTTCTTGGCAATGGCTAAGTTATACAGCTCAATGAGAAGAATGGGAGAATGAGAATAACCAAAAGTTATATTTTGAAAAGTTGACTTGGCAGTTGGCAGGACTATGATTATTATTGATTATTTTATTTATTATTTATAATTATTTTTATGATTAAATATAATATTATTGGTGTTGCAATTTTATGCAATGCAAACATGCCATTATCACCTGATTTAACTCCAGGAATTCTAGTGAACTAGTGTCAATGTAGTCCACATGTACACTCATACATACTCTCTCAGGAAACAACAAGATAATAACACTAGGAATAGGATATTCTAGACTAGATTGAAGGTCACTCAACCCTTTCCAGCCCAGTGATTAGAATTATGATCATGGTTTTATTGGTTGCTATTTGAATGGAAGCTACTGCATTATAATCTTGTGCAATTCTTATATTATTTGCTTCTTTGACTTCATTAATATGAGTTAGTAGAGCTTATTAAAGTTGAAAGATATCCAACTTATTAAAAATAATTATGTTGCACAGAGAAAAATAAACATTCTCTATACTTAGGATATTGTTCTTAGATCTCTTGTTTTTGGATTGGAATAACATTTGAAGTATGTTTATACAAATAAAAATTTGTTTATTGATTCATTATCCATATAGTTAACAATATGTGAAAAAAAATTGTGGAGTTGCTTGCATTGCAAACCCACCCACAACTATAATCTCTTGATTAAATTATTGTTTTCTGCATGTCTTTCTAGAAGGAAATTTTTATGCCCAATAAAAAGTGTAATTTTGCTGAGAGAAAAAAATCAAAAAGATATGAACTCAGTTTAACATGTAGAACAAGATGGCAATTTGAAAGATTTATCCAAAATTTCCCTACATTTAGATTTTAGTTGAGACAGCCTCGCAAACAGTGGCAAAGCATACATGTGATGGTTGCGAGTAGACGCGCGTCGGTTGCGCATAGATGCGCGACTACGCGCTTCCATAGTGCTTCAGCTTTGCAGCTAAAACAGTAGCAGGGCCATCGCAGCAGCTAATTATAATTAATTTAATATAAGAATACATTATTCTAGTCATACAATGATAAAAGGCTTCTTGACGTGGAAAATACAAGAAATAGTAACAATACAGTGTAAAAAATCACAGAGATATTCATTACAGACAGCGAATAATTGTAATTTAATAAAAAGATAATATTTCCCGACTGGATCATATCATAAAAATAGTAATAACCAGCCTTAGTAGCCTACAAGAATAATTGAATAACAATATTTTTATGAAAAGATAGATCCGGAACATTTAGCTCTGCATCCTTTTTTAATAATGATTTTCATGAAATCACTGACAGACAGACCCAAAAATTTATTTTAGTCCTACACAGGATGATTCAATATATCTTGGAGTATTTATATTAATTGACACATTTACTTTACTTTAAATTACTCCTGGAGGCTAGAGCCTAGCATTACTCAAAATTAGGGAGTAAACTAAATCTTAAATAAATGAAAGAAAGTTCAATTAAGAGAAAATTATGCAAAAAAATAAAAAATATAATAAAACTTACATATAATCAAGAAATGTTCAACTCCAGGATCTCTGTCTTTGAAGAAGACTGGTGAGAAAGTCAAGAAATATAATCTTTCTATTCGCTGACTGTAATTAATATCTCTGTGATTTTTTATACTGTAATCAGTGGCGGTCCCAGGATTTCATTTCGGGGGGGGGGGGGGATGACCACGGGGGGTCTGGGTCTGGGAATTTAAAGCCTAAAAACGTATTTTTATACGTATTTGAGCTCTAAAATATGCTCAAGCTAATAGTATTTATGTTAGCTAATAAAATAGTTTTTCATTTAAAGCTTATTGTACCTAGGTGAAATAGGACCCAACCATAGTATGTGTTTTTCCTTTGATTTCCTTTAGCTAAACAAAGAAAATTGATTAAAAAACAATGTGATTATTTAATGAGCTAATGAGTGCGATGACAAAGTTCAGTTAAAGAAACGTATAATGAAATCAAAAATAAATCAAGTGCTCACTGCGAATTTTTTCTTTATGGTTAGTCCCTATTTTTAACATGTAAGTTACGAAGGAATAGCCAAAAAATACTCAGATTGTTACACAACAATGTAATGGATGTAAGGATGTACACATCCTTCTTGTTTATTCTTCTAGCTAACAAGTAACAATGACACAGATTAAATTTATTTCTCGCAAAAACTATACATACATAATTATGAATAGATTCTTTTTTAGGGGGGGGATCCATCTTGATATTTCGGGGGGGATATATCCCTCCCATCCCCCCCTGGGACCGCTACTGACTGTAATGTTACTCTTTCTTGTATTTTTCACGTAAAGTGGATTTTTATCATTGTAAGAATAAGGTATTATTATATTAAATTAATTATAATTTGGTATTTGAGGATCCATTTCTCATTCCATCCATTGACCAATTTTTCAAACTAATTTTAAACCGATGCGCGTCTACTTGCAACCATCGCATGTAGGCATTGCCACTGTTTGCGACAAGGCTGTCTCAACTAAAATCTAAATGTGGTGAAAGTTTGGATACACAAATTTTTTAAATTGCCATCTTATTCTCTACAATAGTTCTAACGGCAGTGAGTCCTTCGGCATCAAACACTCAACGTTTTGTTGCAAGTTTCTGTGGCAAAGCCAACCACCAACGACGGCTGTCGCGCAGCTAAATTCATGTCGTAACGACGTATGAACATAGCACACGAAAAACACAGATACCGTAAGACAATGCTTCGCCAATAGCTGCCTGAAAGATGCTCCATAAAAAGACGCCATGTGTGAACATGCTCTAAGTGTTCAGTTTATTATTGAGTGCATTAACCGTTTAATAGACATTTCTTTTCAAGTCATTGCACAGATTATTGGACAGTTATTATTTCATTATTGATCAGCCGAATAGCAGTTGACTAATTAGTTTTGTACAGTGATATTATTGTTACCGTACAGTAATATTCATTATTAGTAGAACGTTATTGAAATATTTGTTTCTATTGATTTTCTTTTGTGATAATTACTGATTAGTGTTTTTTGTTAGTTAATTTTGTAAATAAAGTCAGAGTGTTACTTTCAGGTGTTCCAGCATTATTTTAGTGAAGAAACCCATAACAATATTTTAAACCTTCAGTTCCAGACAACAGAAATCATTTTATTTTGTACTAGGTATTTATTTTTAAACAATTTAATTTCGCAAATACGTTTATTTCAACTTTTTAAAGTAGCCTGTATTTTGCTCCAACTATTACTGACATGATTTAGGATTCAATCATGCCATTTTAATGATTATTAAATAAATTTTTATTTCTATGGAAGATTTAGCAGAGTATTGTCCTCTCTTAGATGGATGGTCATACATCCTGAAATTTCAAGCTTGTAGAACTTGAATAGTTTGACCATAGTTTAAGTCACGTAGAACATTATTAGTTTAACCTGGGCATAAAGACACACAAAAGGAGGCCCATTATTACTCCTACTTATATTTCATTCAATTATTATTATTATTAGTATTAAAATTCATGGCGTTGAGCTGCATCTTTGGACCGTGCCCAAACAACATGCAATGTATGTCAATAAAGAAAATGTCATTAGTTACAGAAAATAGATGAATATTCATTAAGTTTAAATATTTATATATTGCACCCCAGGGCAAGCGCAACTTTGTCCAGATTAATTCACAGGCTCACATATTTCACGAGCAGTCAACCAACCCAGGGAGTCAACCAACCACTGGAAATTTGGGAACTGGAGGAGGATTAAAATGGATGAAGCATCCGTCTGGTACACACCCTCTCAGTTATTGGCACCTGATACTATTCCTTCCTCAACACTATAAAGGACAGCTCTTTAGTAGGATTTCTAAAACTTTATTTTTGAATATCTTTAAATCACTTTTCATTTTTAGTTCATTTTTTAATTTTTATATCCGAATACTAAGAATAATTCAGGGCGGATTTGTTATTTGATGTGCTTTTTTCATATGTTGTGAGTCTGTGCTTTGTCAAGTAGAGGTTGTTGTGACGCTGAGGATATCTGTGAATGGGATGATTATGAATAATTAGCCTATCATTCCTTTTCATAAACATCAGTATCTCAGCTATATATAAGGCCGGTAGGGTTAGAAGGTTAAGGTTGTGAAATAGTGGTCTGCATGAGTCTCTTCTTCCCGAATTGGTTAGGGATCTTACAGCTCTTTTCTGAATTTTAAATATTTCCATTGCACCAGTGGAGGAGCCTCAGAACACTAAGCGTTAACTTAATAGAGTTAATTTAAGAGAATAGTTAACTTAATTGTGTTCTATGACTGTGTGGAAACCTTTGAACAAATTAGAAGGAAATACTACTGGGCAAATTTTTAAAACCGAAAACAAAATTTCATCAACAAATGTGATATATGTTTAAAAGAAAAGTATGAGAGAGTCCCATTAAACTTGGAGATGAATCTCACACCGTTACTGCATCAAAAATACTTCAAACCATCCATATATCGATAGTGTGACCTTTGATAAACGTAAATTTTTAACTGTATTAGATAGTTTCTCACGTTATGCCCAAGCTTACCTTCTTACAGGTGCACAAGGGGTAGAAATAGGAGATGAATTGTTGAATTACTTCAGTCATCACGGCGTTCCCGAAGCAATAGTTTTAGATAATGGTTCTGAATTCAACAGCAATGTTGTTGAAGAGATAATGGCATTACATAAAATAAAAATTAATTTTATAAGTACACAACACCCTCCTTCCAATGGCATGTGTGAAAAACTTCATTCAACCCTAATCGAACATATCAGACTTATGAATGATCAAACACAGTTCAGGGTGATAAAGAGAGAGAAATAAAAAACAGTAGCATTCACTCCATTACTAAATTAACACCGTCCTTTCGAGATTCTGTACAGACACATAAACGCCAACTCTTTGCTAGTCATTGACATCAATAAACAAATTATGAGTGACTATGTCAACCAGCATAAAGAAAAAACAAAAAAAAACTTTGCGAACACATTTTCTATTGTAAGTTTGTATATGGTATCCACAGAAGCACCAGGTCCCACCGTGTAGGAATTTCACATTCCTACATTAATATGTAGATTGTTTTTAAGCTCATTCTTTTATATAGCGGATGATGCCAACATGAGTCCAGAGACTTGTGCGTGGGTTCATTATTGAACAAAGCTAACAAAGTTTACAATAATAACATTTAAAGGCTTCTTCAATATGTGTGCATTATGATAATTATTTGAAAAATTTACAATACCTTCTCCTCATGGAGAACTATTATTGTAGGTCTATATTTTGGCAAACTTCAATAATTTACGAAAACCTGGAACCTAAAGAAATCGGAAAAGCAATGCTACATCTGGTGCTGGACCTAAGAACGTATTGCAGAAAAATCAAGTCGGCTGGTAAAAGAGAGGTGGTTCCATCAGCATAATAATCTACATTGGATATTCATGCTGGTGGCAATTGAAAGAGTTGTGGAATCAGGCTGATGAATAAGTGAAAAGGCAAGAGATTTCGGCCGGCATAATCCAAGTGCGAACGGGGAACGTCTACTTAATGAGATGTGGCTTCATCGAGGCATATATCATGTGGCTAATGATGCCCCACCCTGTTTCAAGCCCGTTCCAGCATTTTATCATCATCATCATCATCATCCTCTGTATTGCCAGAGTGTATTGCATTGTAATATTCCACAATTAGCCGACAGATAGAAGCCAATACGTTATCGATGGCTATACGCCAAGGGGATTAGTGCAGCATCAGTTTCAAGCAGAAACAATTTACTATAGGTACTGTTATGGTGATGTACAGATCAACAGATGCGTTGTTGTAGTTGCTGCTAGCTGGTTGTCATTATGATTTGCCTGGATTTGATCTGCTGGTCAAACTGTGTTCAGAGGTGGAATTTATTAAACATTTATGCCCTACATTGATGAACATGAAATTTTGCTATTTATTTTGGAGAAAAATATAGATTGAGCTCTTGTGAAAATAGATAGATAGGTAAATTGTCTTTATTGAGGGCGAAAACATGTAAAACTATTGAATTCAATATTGTTGAGAATGTAGCTTCTTGAATAGTGAAGATGAGATAGAAACCAATACACCTATAGAGAACAATTCAAACTGTCATGACATGAGCACCATAAATAATCAATGCGATAATTCTCCTGCTGTACTGGAGGAAAATATTTTAAATAGTTATAAACTTTTGTTTTAATATTATTGTGAAAAGTATCATGAAGAAAAACTTGGATTGTAGTTTTCAAAATGTTACATGAGAAAAAATGGTAAAATTTAGAATTTATTGAAATATTATTATGGAAACGTTGAATGCTTGGTACAGTTTAGAAATTGATGTGGAATAACATAGACCAATAATGTGAGGTTTGCTACATTATTTAGACTATATTATCATGATTATTCAATGGTATATATCTTCATTAATGCTAACAGTATGGTAATAAATCATTTTTTTGGGAGAGAGGCTATGCTTCGGAGTTTTCATCAGATGTAGTTGAGTTTTTTGCACATCATTAGGAGGCTACTGTTGAAGTTTTTAATAAGACTATAAATGACAAACACATCAAAATCATAAAAAAGGAATAATTAAGCTAACAGCTTCCACACAAAATACTTAGCTTTTATTCAAAGTCGATTTTTCATGAACTGTTTATGGTTCTATCTATTGGATAATTATCCACTTAACAGAAAAACTAGCGTTTCACCCGTGCGTTGCAGCGAGATTTTAGTTAGAATAGCGGTAATCGGCGAATTCCCAGCACAAACCGCAACTTCTTAGCTTTCCTAAAATGTTATTTCTTATTTGGTTAAATTGCAATTAGAAAATTTTGTTTTTTTCCCCAAAGAAGTAATAGATGAGACATAAGCTGAGCTTTGATTCTCCAGTCATATGTTTCCTACATGACTGCAATGCTCCGACTACACGGAGCAATATATTTCTCTTTTTTGTGTCCTTCAGCGAGGACTTTTGAACTCCCAAACTTCACAGGAACCATCTCGGGACTATTCTACATTGTGCCTGAAAATTTCATAAGAATCGGTTCAGCGGTTTCGGAGTTTACTGGGAACATACAACATACATACACATCGCCTTTATAATATACTTTTTTTATTGCTGATGATGCCCACATGAGTTCGAGACTTGTGCGTGGGTAATAAGGTACACATAGATGCCAGACGGAGGAGTTGGATTCGATCCCACGACCGCTTAAACGACAGCAAGCTGAAGGTGCGACTCCCCAACTAACTGTGCTGCTAAGCAGCCCGCCAGTATACTGATATATAGTGTCCATACGACTATTGTAGTGAACTAATGAGCCAATGTAGTTACGTCTAAAAGTTCTTTTCAAGCAAAATAAATTTAATATTCTGCGTTGGAAATACATTTCCTATGAAGAATTATTGGAGTTATCAGTGTATAACTGAAACTAAGTTGGAAAATTATAATTTAACTAAACTAGTATTTAACAAATACTAATTTGAATTCGATTAATGAATCCTTTAGGAGATTTTCATTGGCGGCGATAGCGGACCCGCAGGGCCAGCGGTGCGGGGGGGCCCGCAAGCCTTGACCAGGTTTTTTTCGGGAAATTCTACTGGGACTCGGGCCCTCAGTGGACCCCCCCTATCATAACAAAATATTGTTATTAACAATATTTATGTAGGTATTGTCAAAAAATTACTAAAATAAGCTAAATGTCTGCAGGCATGATTGTGTATCCAAAACTGCAATAACCATTATTTTTTAGATAGCAGTATTTATTATTTACTGTTATGATACGAAGTATGTGTATTGATTATCGTTGGCAGATAAGTAATGCAGCTATAATCCGACCACATTCATTCTAATGATGACCCTTGAAAGCAAAATTTTGAATGCTATTAATACGGCGGCCTCACAGAGTTTGCAGCATAAGTCAGTGGATCTGGACAAAGCCTGTTACTTTTTGAACCGAGCAATGAAAAGTTTATAAGATTTAAGGTCAAATTTCTCAGAGTTTCTTTCTGAATCAACGCAGTTTGCACAAAGTTGTAATATATCTACTGAAATGAAGAAAAAGCGACAAAGCGGTTTTTTGATGAACTAGCGTCTGATCATAGAATTGACAACCCTGTAAAATCGTTCGAAATAAAAATATTTAATGCCTTATTGGATATTGTAATTGATCAGATACAAAACAGGTTCTCAAGTTTACAAATGGTAGTCGAAAACTTTTCTTTTTTGAGGCCGGAAAACTTGAAGAAACTTCCTGAGAAAGATATTACAGAAAAAGCAATTGTCCTCATAAATAAGTATCCTGATGACATCAATGACCAGCTGACGGGAGAAATACTCTCATTCAGGTCATTGTTATCAGATGAGATTGCTGCAAAAAAAAAAACTGTC
The DNA here is from genome assembly GCA_948455865.1 of Conomelus anceps. Lineage (NCBI taxonomy): Eukaryota > Metazoa > Arthropoda > Insecta > Hemiptera > Delphacidae > Conomelus > Conomelus anceps. The sequence goes on from OX418219.1 coordinate 39,116,431, forward strand.
AGAGATATAGCAAAACTGCTGATTGAAGAAAATAATTTGCTCTTAAGTAGCTTTCCAAACCTAGCCACAACGGTGCAATTGTACCTCACCCTAACATTGACGACTGCAATGGCAGAAAGAAGCTTTTCAAAATTAAAGCTTATCAAAAATTATTTGAGAAGTACTATGAGCCAATCAAGAGTTAGTGATTTGGCGATCCTCAGTATTGAACAACAGGAAACGCGAAATATTAAAGTAGATAACATTGTGGAAGAGTTACTTCTTTTGAAAAGCGTAGATTAAGCCATCTTCAATAACTCAGTGTGTATGTGGCTGTAAAACTATGATAAACTGTCTCCACTGACAGTATTTCAATTATTCAACCATATTTTTTATATTAAGTGATCTAGTGATTGTGTTAATTGTTGTTCAATTACCTAAATAACTTATAAACGATTAGGTACCATACAATGAACAAAACTACAAAATTCTCAGTTTAAAGCATTGACATTGGATAAACAAAGGACATGAGATAATCCAAAAAGTATATACTATACTAGAAACTGACCAGTGCAGAATGGATTTTTGGTAAGTTCATATTATATAATCTTATATAAATTTATAACAAGTGACATATATATATGACATATTTACAGCCATAAAAACACAATCTCTTGGATTTTTTCTAATAATACTAATTTATTTGTTAGAATAGTAATCTAATCTGATTAATACTATTAATGCTACATTTAAGAGGAATACAAATCTTATTACTATACGTTTTCATGACGAAAATTAGTTAAAACCAATAAGAGTGTTTTAGACCAGTTTATATCGTTCTATTAACAAAAAATACATTTGGTCTGTGACATAAGACTCAGTATTCATTGTCTGTGAGGGCTACGCTAGGACAGGTAGTTGTTTACAATAAAACAGCTAAACTAGCACTTAAGGGATCGATAGAAATTCTCTACTAACTAGGTCAAAAATATTGTCTGCAGTCATGCAGGTTGCATCAACTGTCCTCGCAACCCGAGTGAAGGCACTAGAATAGATGAAATACGAAATGCTATTAAGTGATGTCTACATCACTTAAAACTTAGTTGTGAGTCAGAAGCGGAATATTTGCAGAAAGGTATTTGCCTAGGATCCACCCGAAATACCTGTAATAATAGTTTTAAATATATTATAGGGGGAGGGGGGCCCGATGAACAAACTTGCGGGGGGGGCCGCGGGTTCTTATCGCCGCCACTGGAGATTTTAGTATAGCCTAGTAAATGTGTGTATGTGTTTTTTTTTTCGTTCTAATTTTGGTTAATATAGAAGCATTTTTATTTTGGTTTTTATAGCTGGCCACATTTTTCTTCCGCTTTCCTGCCTTCATAATTTGTATCAATAATTGATCTTTTTTAATAAAGTAGCTGCCAACCATTTTTTCCAAAAGCTTTTACAAATTCTTGGATTTCTTGTTCCATAACGATCTGCGTTGTTAATATTAACTTTTAGTGTAAATTTGACGACTTACAGTCAATTTAGTAATTGACTGCAATTGGTTAAATGTAGAATAAAAAGTTGACTTTTACAAATAATGATTAGTATTGATCTTGTCACAACCACTATGGACACCATAATGTGTATCTATCACAACATCACCAATACCAAGAAGCTTTCACAATTTGTATTTCTGTTAACTAATAATGTAAGCTTGATCGTTCTAATTTGCCGAACATCATCAAATGAATCAAGAAACTTTGAATAGAGGTAGCTGAGAAAGAGCAGAGATATCGACGCTGTAATAATATTCAACAAACAGTCAAGTCTACAGGAGGCACCATCTAAACAAACATTTCGCTCTTGCACTAATTACTGTGTTGGGTGGGAAGACACACACACTTGCGCACACGACCCTTGTGTTTGTGAGAGAAGTTAGTTGGTGTAATAGGGAAGAGGGTTCGCTGAGTGCTGAGAGGAGTTGCAGGCAGTAAACTGTTCTCGGTGGCAATCCCTACACAGTCTACGTTCATCCATTGGGCAAACAATTCGCAAGCCACTAGGGCATTATTAAATCCACCCTCGTTTATCATGATCATATCATGCTCTCCACTAAAACTAGTGTAAATTAGTGTAACAAGGCTGGGTAATTTCATTGAGTTCAATATTAAAAAATGGAAGTTCAAGTCCCCCAATATAACCACCTGTTTGCCTACCCAACTCCAACATTCAACAACGTCTAGATCAAGCGTTGAGGAGTCACTATATCTGGTTAGAACCCGACTCGACAAGCGCATTTTAGCGAAATTAGAATTTTAAATTAAATTTGGAAGTACTGTAGGCTACATATAATTGAGACTTCACCATAGTAGATATTTCCTCTTTCGACTGACATGCAGAACAATTTAACATCTGATGAGAATAAGATTTTCTTCTGTTTTTCATAAATTTTTGCTCCATGCAAGAAAAACTTTTTCTTATAAAATTTAATACATGAACTTATTCTTCAATAGTAAATTACACATTTCTCTATTTTATTCATTGATAAAATGATAATAATTTATTATCGATCTAAGAGCAGGCTGACTTATTATTTCACTGATATTTTTTCAAATTTATTTGTAAGGAAACAAAGAAATTTTAGTTAATGTTTATAACTTATGTTAATTTATCTTAATTTGAAACTTTACTACAATGAAAATAATAAACTATTGTGCTCAACCATTAAATTATTAAGATAAAACACCCTTATGATAGAATTAATATTGTGAATGTTCATATTATCAGAGCATATATGAAATTTATTATAATTCAGGACTGAACATGGTACCTACTTTGTCTCATGCGTTTTATCTCAGTCATTCAATATTTATATCGGAGTGAATAAATAGAGTGAGTACATAACTATCAAGTTGAAGTGAATTTCAAAGAGGCTTCTTACATAAGAATTTTGTCTTCAGTCCTTAATTATTAATACAATATTAAAGTCGGTACTCAATATAGGAATGCTTTAAATCCATAACTCGTCACACCACAATAATTCAAGGTTAGTAGATAAAAGGTTATTTCATAAATATGTTATTTCTGATAATAATTCAAAATGTCATACTGACAGAGAATCAATAGAAAATCTCTCATAATTATTGGAAAAACGTATATTTACTAGAAAAAACATTTTTTACCTGAAGCAGCCTAGAAATATGAATATTCTGTGAATAGAACACGATTAATACAATATTTATCAATTATAACACTACTTATAATCACTTAAAACCTAGGTGGTTTTACAGAAGGCAGCCTTCCTTACTTTACAGAAACGCCATATAATTAAATTAAATATTTTGTCCCTCACTGGAATTTCCACTTGAGTTAAATATTAGAGAACTTCACTAAGCATATATTATAATTATATTTCATTTTAAATTATTTGGCCTGCACAGTTTTAGAAGAAAAAATTGGCTTTCCAAAATAGGCTACCGTATCTCACAGGAATAGTAACGGTTTCCATTGGGCCTAATAATATAACTGAATAATAATTAAACTTGCATATACAGATTGCAATATCGTAAGGATGTAATTCACCATTAAATTATGAAAACTTAACAAAACCTGTTTCAAATGATAGTAAATATTCGACAAAATATCTTGTAAAATAATGTGTGAGAATTCTTTCTTGAGTAAAATACAATCCGAATAAGCAAGTTTAATTAATTATTAAGAGAAAATAATTCAGAGAAAACGTTACTATCCCATTAATCTGTAAGATAGCATATTGTAGAAAGCTGTTTTTTTTTTCGAAACTGGTATAGGTCTAATTAAAAAGGAAATATAATGATAATATAGGCTTAGTAGAATACTCTAGTTTTCAACTCGAATGAAAATTCCAGTGTCAGACAAAGATTAATTGAATCGCGTGAGGTAGGACACCACCTAGGTTTTATATGAATAAGTAGTGTTATAATATTGATGATAAATATTATATTTATCGTGCTCTATTAATTCATTAAAGAAATCATATTCCTAGCTAGGTTGCTTCCAGTAAAAAATATAGTTATATACGTTTTCCCAAAAATTATGAGTGATTTTCTATTGATTCTCCATAACAACGTGTATTAAAAATTTGAAAATTTCCCCGCAACGTCGTCACGTTATCATTGCTCCCACCATTTTGAATGATCATGTGTGACCTTATTATCTACTAACCTTGACAATAATTAATTTCTAAAAAAATCATATTCCTAGATTTCTTCCAGTAAAAAATGTAGTTTTAAAAGTGTTTTCAAAAATTATGAGAGATTTTCTATTGATTCTCCGTAAGAACGTGTGTTTTACTAGTCTTAATTTAATATTTTTTTGAAAAGACTATGATTTTGTAATAGTCATCTCCAAAGGCATTATTCCACTCAGTAGCCATACAGTATTCGTTAAAAATAATAATCGATAAAATCTGCAAAATCTATGCTCCAGTTTGTTTGACAAATAATTTTGAGAGAGAAACTACTCTTCTTGGAAGAACTCATGTTCATCATGAACTTTGAAATTACATTTTTTTCGAAGTAACTTAGAACTATAGAACTGTTAGTATTTTCACTTTTGACTGATATACAGAAAAGTTTTGAAACTTTTCTTACTTGAAGCAGAACATGTTTATCCAGAATTAAGAAAAATTCAACTTATTAAATTTAAAACAGTTCTGCATCATCTTTAGTTTGCGAAAGTAAAGATATCAAATACTCTACTCGCAGATCGGCATGGATCAACAAATACTAAATTTTAATACAAATTGATGAAAATATATATAACCTCAAGTTGTTTATGTTCATAGTATATTTTTACAAAAATGTTATCATTAATTAGTAAATTGGTCTAGGCTATTATCTATCATTGATAGCCAATAGTAGTGTAATCGGTTAGTGCGCTTATTAATTTTTTTTTGAGGATGAAGCCCACATAGGTCTGACAGGTCTTACAGGTGTGCGTGGACAATGAATTGGATGATGGTGATTGATGAGTTGGACCTACAGTTTTAGGTGGGCTCCGAACCACCGGGAAGTGATTTTACAGCAGAGAACAGAGTCTTTTTTGCTGGCCAATCCAATCGGTCACCCTTACAAAGATGGCCCAGGAGTTATGTAGTTTATCTCTGAACAGATACCTGCTACAGCACTCGGCTATCACTTCCTAATACTCTGACTGTTACTCCTGCGGTCTCAGGTTCGACTCCCGTTCAGCCTGGCATAATTTGCCTAATTACCCACGCAAAAGTATTAGAAGTGGTCATCAATAGCAAAAAACAAATATTTCGAACTATTTTAGAAGATGTGGCAATTGAAAAACGTATTCTCGCTTGATGCACGTCTTCTAAATGGTAGCGAACAAATCCCACGTGATGTACGCAAGTACAGACTTCTGGCGGCATGAACTGCTGTGATATCGTGATGGTGAATTTGGAATGGGTGGTGTGGATTGACTCAACGTTGTTCCTCGCATCTCGACTAAAGACTGCAGAAATACCGAGCGGCTTCCAGTAAATAATGCAGTCAAAGCTTTTAACTAGCAGACGTCGTTTTTCTACTCCACCTCTTCATCTACTGCTACAATCCGCTGATGTTCGTTTGTGCGTCTCTCCAAGGTCCAGGATGGAGAGACTCTCTCGCGGGGAGGGGGTGGTGATAGCGAGACGAGCTGATGCCTCTGTTTGTTCAGGCTTTTATTAACATCCCCAAGGACTACAAACCTCTCTCTCTCCCCTACGGCTATTCTCTGCGAAAACGCTTCAGCGAAATCCAGAAATCCCTCAACGACTAACATCTGTTGAAATCTCTCTCTCTCTCTCTTACCTGTTTGTACACGATTTTGATAAAAGAGATATTTGATCCAAATTGACAATTTCAGTATAAAGCTATTACGTAGTAGTCATTGACAAGAATATGGTCCAAGATAAGAGATAAATGTCTCTTCCATAGAGATAGGGTAAAGGATAGTGGTTACGAATAAAAATCAACTTGGCACTATTAAAGTTTCAAAGCTACCATTAATGGTGATATATAATTAGTATATATTAGTAGTAGATATTGGCATAACATTGGCGAGAGTATGGACTGAGATAAAAGATAAATTTCTTAACTTTTTAAGTGAATTCGACGACTTGCAGTCAAATTTGACTGAAAGTCGTTGAATTCACTTAAAATTTAATATTAACAACGCAGTTCGTCATGGAACAATAAATCTAGGAAGATAAATTTCTCTCCCATAAGATCAGGGTGAAGGAAAAGAAATATAATTATCTACTACTTGTTACTAGTGGCGGATTTAGGGGAGGGCTGTAGGAGCTGCAGCCCAGTGCGGCAAGATCTAGGGGGCGGCACTTTTCGAGATAAGGTTCTCTGTTGAAAATATTGATTCAAAAAAATTTTAAAACAAAAAGAAACCGATTTCAATGAAATGGTAAACAAAAGTTGAATACTCACTACCCACATACTAAAAATTTCAAAATAAAATATTCTTTTTAAACTGAGATTTTAAATCCAATGCTAGTGACCTTTTGAAGTCGGCGCCAAATTTTTCATGAACTCCTTAAGTATTACAAAGAATTTTTTATTAAATATTTGTCACCGCCTTAAACTGTTACTTTAACCTTATTTTAAGTGAATACTTTATTTTTAACTTTTTAGTACTTGAGGAGTGAGTATTTAATTTTTGATTACCATTTCATTAAAATCGGTTTCGTTTTTTGCTTTAAATTGTTTAAAACGTTTTTTAGTTGAATATTCAAACTTTGAAACATAAGAAATTTTAGAAAAATTTATGAAATATTTAGCAGATTAGTAAATTAATTAATGAGACCAATATTACACAAAGATTGAAGAAACTAAACATTTGACTATATGCAAAGTTGATAAACTAAGTAAAATCCTATAACTTCTATTGAACAGAATATTGTATTGTTAGTATTGTAAAGAAAGAACATATTTCTGCGCTACTCATTGTGTCAACAGTACTTCTGCTTACATTGATAACAGGCACTTATTCTCCTCTTCTCTCCATCTTCCTCACTCTCAAGTGGTCATATAGAATGTTCGAGACAACATTATTTGTGTAAATAGAAACCTCAAGAAGCCTATGGAGATTTCGAGAATTCTCCAGAATATTCCAGATTATGTTATCAGTTTCCAGAACTTCCTGGAATACTTTCAAACAACATATGAAGACCTTGTAAACAATAACAGTCAGTTATTGTTCAAACTTCCTTTACGTTCGTTTCGTGACGAATGACAGTTTGCGGTGGCAGTCGTAGTATACAGACATAACAATAAGATTCGATCTTATCGTGATAAGATTATGTAGTAAATCATTTTTAACAGTAGACATTCTCTATGACAGAATACACAGTAACAAGTGATTGATAAAAGTGTGACCAGAGATCAAATATTTTATTCTTTCTGAGTGTGACAGACCATTGTGCTTCGTAAGTATTCAGTGTTTAGCTGCTTTTTAGGCATTTCTCTTTACATCATTGAACAGTTTATTGGACTCCTATTATTATCATTAAATTATTGATCAACTTATTGACAGTTAGTAATTAGTTTCTGAACAGTGATATAGTAAATTAATCATTTCCTGAACGTTATTGATCTGTTTGTTTCTTATTGGTTTTCCTTGTATGACATAACTGATTAGTGCTTTTGTTGTAAGTAATTTGTGTAAATAAAGTCAGAGTGTTACTTTCATTTGTTTCCAGCATTATTTTAGTGACCTTACCTTTAAAAGGTGAAATGATTTTTGATTCGTCATTTTAATTCAGTTCCTTTCAGAGTAGGTCTATACCTACACTAAAAATTAATAACTAAAGAATTTTTTCAATTATATTTTTCTTAATAACGATAATTAAAACATGTTCCACTCTAACTCATGATTGAAACTATATAAACTTATTCCTACGACTCCATAACATCGACTTATTTTCTCCAATGTTCATATGAGCAGAAATATTGCTCTTTGTTAATTCCTCTCTGATTAGCCAAGGCTCTTACGCCTTATCAGGCATTATGAGAGAATACCTTTCAATTTGTATGGTTCACCTCAGTAGCGGATCCAGGAGGTGATTTCGGGGGGGGGCAAACACCGGGGGGTTTGGGGGGTATGGAGTACCCCCCCACCAAAGGGGAGGGGGGGTCCGGGGGCCACCCCCGGAAAATGTTTGGATTTTTTAATAGAAAATGGTGTATTTTGACAGAGTTTTTAGTGCCCCCTCATAATGTTGTCATGGATAGCACTGTTTTATCAATATGTGTGTATTTATATAATATTTGTGTTGGTATTTATATAATATTTGTATTGGTAATTTGCATTCCTTACCGTTTTACCTGATATCTATTTATGTCATTGTATTTTTTCTTATAAATTAAGTTTTTAAGTTGTTACGTATCAAATTTCAAATGAGTTCTCATCTAATTTACTAAATAATTATTGAGCACATTTTTTTAGATGAGTTATAAAAATATGAATAATATGAATAAGGTAATGATTCAATAAAATATGAGCCGCCGCTAGAATGCGCGTGTGGCGCACAACCATTCTAGTGGGGGCAGTCGGAATAATATTCGGTCGGAATACTCAACAGCTCAACACCGTCTACAGTCAGTCTACTTCACTTGAAGCTTGAAGTACCTGCTTACTAGCGGGTTAAAGAACCCATGTTCTTTAATATCTAGAACACGACATTAAAGAATTCCCTCTGCACAAGTAACATGGATGGCTTTACACAAATAAATAAAAAAAATAAAAATAAATTTGTTAATAGTCACGTTAAGCTGCATCTATCGAGCTAGGCTCGCACAGCATGTGACACGTCAATTCACTTCAACTAAACTAATTCATCAGCCATTCATCAAGCGTTCGTTCATCTATAAAAACATATTAGAAAACAGATTCTATTCAACATTTTGTCTCCGTTAAACCCCATATCATTCAGCCAGAGAGTAAGGACAGGCATCAATAAGCAACTTCCTGAGTTCCTTCACGAATTTGTCTTGACCGTAACGTCCATAACCTTTTAAAACTCTGGGCAAACAATTTAAAATCTTTTTTTCCGAATAGTGTGGCGCCTCCTCGATCAGAGTCAGCCTATGCATGGGATACCGAAGTGTTGACTCTCCATGTCTTGTGTTGTATGGGTGAGCGAATATATTATTTTCATAATTACTCTCGTTCTTATGCGAATACAAGGCAATCTCAAAAAAATACAGTGCCGGCATTGTAAGCAGTCCTAATTTTCTGAAAATCGGTCGACATGACTGCCTTGCACTTAATTCTTCAGTTATTCGCAACGCTCTGCAATCTGAATATTGCATTGATATTTCCCTCGCTACCACCCTAGAATATCACACCATAACGAACCTGGGACATAAAATACCCATGATAGACCGCTAAGGCTGTTTTTTTTTTTTTTTTTTTTTGTTCGAAACATTTCTCAAAGTCTTCAAAGCAAAAACAGCATGGGATAACTTTTTCCTAAGGCTTTTAATTTCATTGTCCCATTTTAAATTTGACTGCAGCTCCAGACCCAAAAACTTAGTTCCCATTGTCGAATGGCATTCCATACCAGAATATAGCATTAATGTATGATTGAACTCATTGTTTATCATTGAAAATTTAATAAAATTAGTCTTTTTGACATTCAGCTTCAGTTTGTTGCTATGAAACCAATCGGTAAGCAGCTTTAAAATTTCTTGAGCTTTCAAGAGGACGGTTGCATTATCTTTGCCCTTAACCAGAACAGTAGTGTCAGCATATAAAATTAGTTTGGAGTCTATGTTGAATGGTAGGCAGTGGCGGCGGCTTCATGAGAGCACAATAGCACGTGAACCCCCTACAAAATTGCTACAATAACTATAGTTTCAATTAATACTAGAATGGGCAAAACAGAACTAAGATTACTCATCTATTTATACGATAAGAAGGCACACCAACTGCGATTTAGTTTTGAATTATGCGCCAACGCGCCTGAGAGCAATATGACTGAATCATAGCACACTTCAAAGCAGCTCCAAGCGTTCAGCATTTGTTTAAATGATAGCCGGACGAGTCCAGTTGCTTCCCCAGGGAGGGTGTTCGCCTATTTACATTAGCTAAATGGGGAGCTGCCTTCGAGTGTGCTCCAATGCTGCCTTGTTGCGGTGTGGCAGATTGGTGACCAGTTGCCCTACCTGTCATCTGCCCGACCTTACCAGTTGACGGACCAAAGAAAACTCTACGATTTAACTTAGCCTGACAATGTTATGAAATGTACGCTTTACTTCTTTCATAAAATTTAGTTTTCGTAGTTTGTTTTGGCTGGGCAACTGACAGGTAGGGCAGTTGGTAGCCCGCCGTTGCAGCACTCTGGCTGTTGTCAGTTGTCACGCGTTGTTCGGCTTCGATTTTGAGGTTAATGAAGTGATTGTTTTTAAAAAGAAGAATGGAAGGTTTAAGAAAGTATACATTGAGTGACTTGAAGGAAATTTCGTTTGCCAGTTTATCATTGGAGGATAAAATATCGATTAAAGAAAGTGGTAGGCCAATGCCGCGAGTTGAAATACATCAGACCTCTACATCTAAAACTAGGACTTACAATAGAGATTTTAAAGAACAATTATATGAAAAAACGTCTTGGCTTTGTGGTTGTGAAAAAACAAACAAACTTTATTGTTTCACATGTTTGTTGTTTGCTCGTGAAAAAGGTGATCTGGCATGGGTTAAAAATGGATTTTATGAGGATGGATTTCATCTACAAAAACTGCACTACAGAAACTCATTAAAACTAGGATGAGTGGTTTACAAGAACACTATAAGTTTGTGCACCTATATACCTATCATAAATTATTCAATAGAAGTACTTTTTATTCTAGAGAACACTTTTTAATCTTCCCAGTAATATTATATATTGGAATTTCCATTCAAAATGAATGTGCTGCATCTACAGCAAGGTAAAACACAAAAAATAGCCTACTTGAAAAATGGGATTTCACAAATTATAATAAATCTGGGTGCATGTTGATTTTGAAATGTGAACCCCCAATGCGTGTTTGCACGAGCCGCCACTGATGGTAGGTCATTTATAAAAAGGTTAAACAAAACTGGGCCTAAAATTGATCCCTGTGGCACTCCGCAAGTAACCCTTCTCCATTCAGATGTTGTATAGCTGCCATGTTCTGTACTCACTCTAACTGATTGATATCTATTATCTAGATAAGAAGAGAAAAAGTAAAAGTAAGAAGAGACAAATTGGAAACAGCCAATTTTTGTTGCTTACATAATTTCGTCCTTGTTTCTATTAGATTTATGCCGTTTTTTCTTTTTCTCTTGGATCTCGGGGGGGGGGGGGGCAATTGCCCACTTTCCCCCCCCCCTTGGATCCGCCACTGGTTCACCTTAAGGTGATTAGAAGACTCGGTAGGGTTCAACGGTGACCGGGCCTTTGCGACCACGGACTTTTGCGACTAAAAGAGTTCTGACAGAAATATCAGGGTCCTTGGCAGGTAGAATTGGTGGGCGGACTCTTGCGACCATGGGCAAATTCAATAGAAGCTATTCACAGACTCAACATTCATTAGGCAGGTCAGGTTAGGTTAGGTCAGTGATTTTATCATTGATTGTTCCATTTTACAGTGTAAAATATGATTGTTAAATAGGGTTAAAAAAGTTATGTAAACACGCATTTACAATTGAATTTACTAATGCTTCATCAGTTGGAAATGGTCGTTTATATATATTTATAGAATATTTAATATAGTTCATTATTTAGATAGTCCCTTCTGTCGGAACTCTTTTAGTTGCAAATGTCCATGGTTGTAAGAGTCCACCCTCACGAGTTTCTAACCACCTGACTGAGGAACCTTGTAAAAAGGGCGGTCTATTGTTTATGAATGACCTACCAGGTAGAACCCCAGCAAGAGTTAGTCGCAAAAGTCCGCCTTTTTGAGTAGGTTGCCAGAATTGGGTTCAACTACTTGCTGCGGAGTAGCAAGCTACAATCAGCTGATGCATTGATACGACCATTTCCAACTGATGAAGAATTTTAAATACAATCATGGGTCTCTTTCCGCGTTTCCGCCTATATTTTACATGTTAAATTGTATAAATTTATAATTTTTTTCTCAAAATAAGTATGCTAAATCAGTAAGGAAGTCCTTGATCTCCCATTGACCCCATTGACAATGATGAAAGAACATTCAATAATAATTGAATGCAGAATTTGATATAACATTGGAAATAATATAGTTAGCATAAAAGGTAGGATGATAGAAGATTATGGAAAAGAATAGATTTGTTCAGGAATTTAATAAATTTAACTATAATATAATTCGAATTTTCTTTTAATCGTCAAAGAAAACCTGTGATGCTGGAATCTCATATCTCTTTTCTATCTGCCTAATCAATTATTCTAGCCAGACTAGAGTCCATTAGAAAGAGGAAGGAATATGAATATCACAAGTAATATGAATCCGTATTCAAAAGTTACTGACAAAAAATTGAGTGATCAATGTGATCAACATGAATAAATTAAATTTTTTATGTAGTATAGGCCTATCGACGTCGTGCTGTGAGAAGTAAGATTTGTAGTGCTACTTTATTACAACGTAGAAACGCTATAATTTTAAAGAATTAAATTATGCTATTAGCTCTTCAGACAGTTGATAAAGAAGATATTTAATAACGATTACCGTTGAATATCATGCCTACTAAAGTTTAGTGTACTAACTATTGTTGAAAAATGGGAATGTGAACACTTTAAGGTGAAATACTGTGAGGAAGATACTTTTTACCATATATAAATATTGAATTTATACTGGGTTTAAAAATTAACTCTAGTGAATCATTATTGTGAGTTTAATAATTGATATTCATTTATAAATAAAATTGTAATCTTCTTTGAAAGATTAATTAATTCCTTTTTCAGTAATCGACCTCCTAAAGGAGTAATTCTTCGAACTCTATTTCAAAATATGAATCTTTTAATCTGCATTCACTGTTTCTAGCTCTTACAAGTAAAACCGCAAAATAAAAGCCGAAAATAAGATAACTGCTTTCAATTTTATACAAAGGTATCGTATTATGTTATATAACATTATTCATCCATTCCAAAAAAACTCATTTTTATAAATACATTGAGTAAGCTAATAAATTCTAATAATTCATTCCTTTTAATAGGGTGATACAATTATTATAAAAATCTATTTTTTGGTATGGATGAGCAATGTAATTAAATCGCTAATTGTAAAAAAAAACTAAAGTTCATTTTCTGATCACTATGACCTTATTACACTATACAATCTATAATACAATACATCATTGAGCACAAACCTTAAAGCGCTTTGTTTTAAGTGTGTTCCAGCAGAGCTATACGTTTTTTGTGCTTATTGGATGAGTTCATCCACACTACTCTATTATATGAAATACTACGAAATTATATAGTCAGAATTTTTGTTTGTTTTTGCAATTCACCAAGCATCTTCGTATTGTTATATCTTTCGAATATTGTGCTGTTCAACCAGAGATCCAATTGAAAAATGCCGCTTATATAGCCAGATGTCTCCACTGGAAATTTTACTCCACGTTCTCGGTGGCTGTGAAAGTCGTCTAATCAAGAAATCAAATTTGATTAGAGACGATGCTGACTGTGTAGGCCACATAGAGAGAGCGCCCCTCTCATAAAATCTCAATATTCTGGCAGCGATTCTGCTCGCTGCTTCGATTGAAATTGATTCACCGATGTAAAATCCATTTCAAGATAACAATATTCTGAATAAGATCAGGTGTGCCGTCTTGAATAATAATAATATCCTTCAGTAGAGAAATGCAGAAAAGAATATTGCTAGGTGAGAAGTGGGGATTTGCTTTTTCGCCCTCAAGTGAACTCCCGATTATTCATTCATCTTCCTGGTTCCATTACTTTCTTATACTCTCGCTTTCAAACTTCTACTTCTGCTACCAAAAAGTACTGTAAAGAATCATAGATTTGCTGTACGGTACAATGTTGGCCGTTCACAAATTAGTGCGAGTTTGCTGTACAAAGCAGCAGAAAGCCAAGTAAACACACAAAAATGTGTTAAATCATGCATCTTCAATTTTGAAGTAGTGGCGAATTTAACAAAATTACATCATTAACCAAAATTCACTTAGATTCAAGGATGCAAATCCCACTTCATTAGAGGCCAGCCAATAATAATTCAATTTCATCCCCAAATTTAAGTTAAATTCTTAAAATTAATTAATTATATTCCAATTGTCTATGTGTAATCTAACTCATATTTTATTTGAACTTATTTTAAATTATTTAATAAGTTTCAATAATATACTTTGTTTGACGTTTTGTAATATAACTTTTATCAGATAACTTATCCACCACGTACAGTAGTCCTCCATGCGTTCCATAAAAATATACACTAATCAACTCCATTTCTATTAATCATATTTGAAATGCTGTGAATTTCGTCTTTTATGTTCAAAATGCTTCACTTGTGTTAACATTTTCAATCTCTTCTTCTGTGAACCATTCTGTTCTATTTCTTACTTTTTGTGTCTATATAATAATTACTGTTATCATCTTTTTATCATTTTTCGCACCAATAATTATTTTGTAATTGCAAGGACACCGAGGATTTTGGTAAGACCCTTGTTGTATTGGTGAAGAGTGAAAATAACTGATTCTCCAGGTAGAGCAACTAATCTTCAACTGTCAACTAAAGCCAAGTGCAGATTGAGTTTTGGAAACAAATTTTAAAATTCTTATCCACCGTTCTCTTATTCGTTCCATTATTCTCCACTTCACTTTCTCAGGATTCTGTCACTAAACTTGTTCGACAGAGTCAAAATGAAAAGAAAAGTGGAAACGCCAGTATTCAGGAGAAAATAAGAGGGTTTCCTGATAGACTATGATCATATTGAAAATTAAGAAAATATTTGGAAAGTGAGGTTCAGCATTTTAAATAGAGCCCTGGGCAGCAGGGAATGAATCGGGTGAAAAGTAGACCGATGGAGGGAGTGAGAAATATTGGAAATCTAGTGAGCGTAAGAGAAATAGGATGATAGGGGAAAGCAAGAGGAGCTTGTTGGCATGGAAGGCACGTCAGGGGAGCCGGATGTCAACTGAGTACAAGCAAGAGACGATCCTATCTCGAGGGAAGGAGAAAGATGTCAACCTTTAAAAATACAACACGGAGAAGAATCAGTTCCACAGACAAGCACAAGGATCAGAACGCGAACTCATCCTTCTTCACTTGAGTTGTCGTAGTGTTGGGTAAAGAAGTTAGTAGTTATGGCCCAAATTACACGTTGAGAGCAAGTGGTCAATTTTTCTGAAAGTCAGATCTAGCAAATCATTTAATTCACATTTAACAGCTGATGACTATGTGTATGAGAACCAGCTCGAGAGAACAGCCTTGGCCACTCGCTTGCACTAGTATATACCCTATATATACCCAGAATCTAGGTCTGGGAGGGGGGCTTCCCCCAAGGGTGGTCTCTGAGGTTTCGCTGACCTTTTTTTGCAAGATTAACCTTCTTCCCCCCTCCCCGCCAGTTGCGCCCAATATTTACTTTCATAATTGAACATTTTCTATCATAATTTAGCGGGTCTTTTCTAGCTTATCTATTGAACAACTTGCAATAGTATGGTGAAAAATTAATCTGATAAATTGTTGGTCCAAGCTGGAGTGCCTCAGAGTTCAATAATACTAGGTACATTGCTTTTTTTGTGTTATCACAACTGATTACCTAAGGAATTAATTAGTGGCAGAGCCTTCTTATTTGCAGACGATACATCTCTCATTTCCAGCAATTCCATTCTCATTTCTTGGAAATAAATGCCCATAAAAGTGTGCAGTCCATTGTCAAATTCTCAAATCAGTTGGAATAAGCGATAGATAGTGAAAATGCCAAATTCCAAACATAATTCAAATGAAGATACAGTGTAGGGCTATAAACGTGTTTATAAATGATAGTCATCTAGGCCAAAAAGAAAACATTTCAATTCTAGACCTGGGATCCTTACATTGAGGAAATATGTTGTAACATTTCATCTGGGGTATTTGTCCTGCGACAACTTGCTAGATTGAATGAGAAAAAGTTACTTTTTACAGCTTACCATATTAGCTTACATATTAGGTATGCTACCTTAGTATAGAGTAACTAATCAAAACAAAACATTGATAGGGCGTTTAAAATCCAAAAGAAAGCTCTTAGGTAAAAGGAAAGAGCAAATAGATTAGATTCATGTAGGTCATTTTTCAAGCGACTTTGTCTCCTAACTGTACCTTGCTTGTATTTGTATGAAGCCTTATATGTAAAAAAGGGTGATATAAACCAAAATCTTGACGCACATGATTATAATACCAAATGTTGGTAGGAAATTCTATAACAAACTACCACAGTTTTTAAGAGTCTTGGAAACATATTAATGTTTAAAAAACAATTGAAAAATGTTTCTTTTAGTACATTTTATCAAGTTTTTAACATACAGTTGTCTCAGTTTAAGTATAGTAAGTTCGTTGGAAGAGGAGTTTGCTAGAGTAAAGCCTTTGCCTGCCTAGAGCAGCTCCCAAAATATGTTTTTGAATGAAGTAAATTTTGTTAAAATGAACGTCAAGAGCACCTTCCCAGGCAGAGATCCCATACTGGAGTATCACTGCATCATAGACAGAATGCACCAGTTTGGTCATTTTTATGTTATTGACCTTATTTATTCTATGGAACTTGAAGATTTCATATTCTATGGAACATGAAGAACTGTATTTTAGTTTGTGACACATATTATCTATTTGGTGGTCCCATGTTATTGTTCCTAACAACAATAATTATGGTGGTCAATAATTATTCCTAGATACTTGGTTTTATTTACATTCAGCAGAGCTGCACTGGGTATCTTACCTTCATAGCAAAGAACGAGATCTCCTGGCTCCTTCTTCACAGATATATGATTGTAAGGTGTTGAAGAACTCGAGGTTGTGTTCCTGAAAAATAAGGGATTGTTTTGTATGCAGATTGAAGATACAAAGTAGCCTACTTGTTAATCCAAAGTGGTATGATGGAATTTAATATTGAAAATATAATATAAGAAAATGAAATAACTATGCTATTTTGGAATTCATTTGCTGAGCTCCAAAGAGATACTGATACAAATAACTTTATTTGTGTAAAAGTACAAAATTTTACTACTGCACAATGATTAGCATCACATGAATTCTTGTAACTGAACAGAAAACAAAGAACGTTCTTTCTTTGTAGTGGCGAAGGTGATAATGTGGAAGGTATCCACAATGAATAATAAGACGAAATTGTCACGGAGTATACCGTTAGTCACCCAGGGCTTGATTCTCTTCGTTCTATTACTACTCTTTCTCCTAACAGTTTTTGAAGAATCAAATAATAAACGTAGTTTATTATAAAACAAAGAAAAAGCTAGTCTTGGATCATTTTCCTGGAGAACATCATTCCATGTTTCAATTTCAATTTTTGACTGAAAAACATCTTCATAAAATAATAAATCTGAATAATTTTTTGCATCAAAATCAGCATCGCTGCTACATGACAATCGGTCCTTACGAGTTAAACAACACATCACTGCATTGTGATCTGTGATTGCACAATTATAGATAGCTCCGCTAAAAGTACAAAGCTGACTTTTTAAAAAGATCTGATCAATGCACGATTCACGCAAAGGAGTACATCTAGTACCGCCGTAAAGGTAATTTACAAAGCCATATTCAAATAGAGTATCCAAAAATCTATGTCCTACAAGAGTCAAATTTTTATCCAGAATATCAATATTAGTATCACCAACAATAATTCTATTACCGAAATTAGCAGTTTCACTCAAAAATATCTCTAGAGCATCCACAAAACTTACTACATCAGTTTCTGGGGACCTATATATAGCTGTGCCATAAAACTCTAAATTATCATAAATTACATTAATTTAAAATTCAAACCGTTGGCATAGTCAATATCAGTTTCCAAAATATTATATATAATTGCGTTATATTATATAATTATATTGTTGCGTAATATTATATAATTATATTATTGCGTAATATTATATAATAGTTGCGTTCGTTTTTAATGTATACTACAATGCCGTCACATTTATTAAATTTTGTTTGCTTTATGATTTTGTTATAGCCAGCTATATCAAAACCAGTTATATCATGTGTGAGCCAGGACTCAGTTAAAATTATAATATCAAAAGCTACATCAAGTCCAGACAAAAGAATACACAGTTCATCAAAATTTTTCCTTGTACTCCTAATATTTAAATGAAAGAGTTTTAGATCTAAATCATTGCAAAAAAATTGTTTCACCTCGTAAAAATCACTCAATTTGACAGTTCTATTACTATCTATGTTTTCCAAGTCATCAAATAAATCACGAATATCCATAACCAACTAATGAAAATAAAAGTCTGAAGTACCGGTGATTAGTATCACTCTATAATTTTGCTATATCGCTTTCCTTTTTTATTACAACAGTTTTACTTTTTTCGTCTTTTTTCATCAGAATGTTGCTGTCTCGAGTCCATACAAATTTATATTTCTTATTCATTGAGCATTTTTTAACTTCTCGGAAAAGTTCCATGACAGACGGTGAATGATGTTGAAAAGTGAGCAGCCTGCTCTCGGGAAGCTACTGGGAAATGGATTTTGATGATATACCCGGGCCTCTGTTGTCTTTATTCGCACATGATTTTAAATTCAAGTGCCACGCCTCCTTGTCTTGTCTACGCAAAAAGCGAAACACAAACGGCTTAATACTGTCTTTAACTCTCGACGGCAGTCTGTGTGCTGTGCTAAAAAAAAAAATCAGCAAAACACAAAAGCATCTTCAATTGATTCTGTAGTCCGCACGGCACTATATTCTTTCGTGGAATAGACCATAGACCATCATTGCTAGATTTAAGCCAGAACGAGAACAGTCACCTGAAATAAATGATATACTTATTTCTTACCTGCACAAACTTGAATTAAGATATTTCTCACAGCTTACAGCATAATTAAAGAGGTAATAAGGACTGCGTAAGGAGGAGTAGTAACTGTTCAGGGTTGTCAAACAGTGGTTAGCAGTAATTTGCAGGCAAAACGGGGGAACAAGGAGGACTAGAGCTTATGTGAAAGTAAGACCAGACTAGACTAATTTCACTCATATCAGAGAATAACAATATTTCCATAAATATTATTTATATAAAATATATAAATGTAATATAAATATATTAAACAGAATTTAATCATAATAAAAACTTTAAAAAACACTTCAAGTGGAAATTGTGACTTACTTTATGGCGTGACGGCCGTTTCACTCTGATGTGAAAAGCATCGTCAGACGACCCCTACGATTGCAAAATCTGGGTTGGTTTTGAATTGGACTTTGAAAAGTGTTTCTATTACGTGATATGTCTTGCCTCAGGTACTCATGTACATGGATATTTGTATTTTGTATAGCAGTTTCTTTGTCTATTATAGTTTCAGTCAATTGTTTTTGTGAGATGTCATGCTGAGTGTTAATGTTGTGTTTTAATCCCTTATCAATAATTTAATCATTGAAGAATCACCGCAGAATTTGTGGTAATAAAATGGTAGTTGAAGTAGACAATCCAAGTCTTGTGCAGTGATGTGTTACATCAGAGAGGCAAAGTTAATGACATAAAGTTCAGAGAATGTGGAGGAAGAGGAGGAGCAAGACGATTAATAGTGAAATGAGAAACCGATAAGGATGAGTGGGAAGAGGAGGGTGTGTACAGGATTTGAAAGATATTATTTCTATAAAAAGAACTTCAGTTACAATATTAGATAAAGTTTCAAATAATAGTTACTGATAGTTTCATTGTATGAATTCGTATTCAGTTATAACCTTGGATTTTTCAAAGTTAGATAATAGAATTACGTCTCAATTTAGAGTTTGAAGCTATTATTAAGCATCGCAATAGCACTTCAAAAATGCATACAGATGCATAAAATTGGGCATGTAAATTACATGACCCGAGTTGTCATTTAGGTCAGTTAATAATAATAATAAGCGTATGGCTTTTAATGGTGGGGAGACCCTTACGGGTAGTTCCACCTCGCCGTTTGTGCCATGTTACGGGGAACATGGTGGACCTACTATTTTAGGTGGGTTCCGAACCACCGGGTAAGTGATAATAAAGCTTGTAACATCAAGTCATTGAAGCACGGTCACCCATCCAAGCGCAGTCTTGAGCGGTCGTGACTGAACATCACGACCACTTGAACACCACGCTCACCGCATGACCAATCACCACCCAGGTCAGTAATGAGTATTACACACTAAATTAATGTTCAATCATATTCACATAAAATGCTTTGTACTTTTGAAACGCGTACTATAAATAACATGTTGTCTATATTTCTTTAAATAGGAAAGGGTAGCTTACTTTGGTAAGACTTGAGCGAACAGAATGAATCGATTGGAAGAAACAAGTTAATTAATTATGTAGACGTGAATCTTGAAGTTCCTGTGATGAGTTTCGCATTAAAAGTTTAAAATGAACATTCATGAAAATTCACTAACTGATAGCTTGTGTTGTGATTTATAATTGAGTGACTTTTTAAAGATGCCTCATCCAGGTAAAGAATGACTGGGCAGTTCCGGCATTTTAAGGTGTTAATAATACATTATTGTTATTAATGGAGTAGAAACAAGAGCTTGGGAGGCTCAGCCGCTCTGATGAGTCATTACAGTGTTGAGGGATGATCCTGCATTGCCATTCTACTAGCACATCCTTCCCTCCCCCTTCGCCCGATGCCTTGATTGAGAGCCCTGCCGCGTTTCCCCTTTTTGACTTCTCCCTTTGCCCGATTTCAACCCCTGATTCCAACCCTCAAATTGTTAATCGTCGACAAAATAATGTTGACAATTTCACTTCGCAGCCTCAAAGTGTATTTTCAAAAGATTAAAGTGAGTTGGTAGCTCTAAATTGAATTTCCAAAATTCATGTGCCAGAGAATTCATTGCTATTTGGAACTTGTTGCTTGATGTTCGCACTTTTGTGGTCATGTTTCTGGCCACACTTGCAGAATTATTGATAATATTTTTGCAAAAAAATGATAACGGATCAAAGTTAAAAGAACAGGTGGCGTTTTCATTATAATTAATTTGAAGCACTGCATAAATCATTCGATAATAGCTTATAAATAGAATTGTCGCAATCCAATTGAATAAAAAGATTAAAGGATCATTCTATAAATTAAGGATGCCACTAGGAAAGTGTTAATAAAACTGTTTGAGTATATTGAAAAATGAATATTCTGTGACTTCTTCATTTTAAGTGATGAATTTAGGTAATACTGCATTGTTGTCATTCAATAGAACGTTCTTTAATGAATAATAAGACGAAATTGTCACAGCCACATCTATTAAAAAATGTCTCAATATTTCAAAAGACAAGAAATTTAATTACAAAACTAATAGATCGTTTTGTAATTCGTTTTTCTTTGCTCCTGTCATAGTTGAAGAAATTAATGATTATATTAGAAACTTAAAGAAGAAAATGGCACCAGGCTCAGATGGAATTTTTTCTAAATGTTTAAGTTTAAATTCCCAGATTATTTCAGTTCCTCTGACTCATGTAATAAATTTATGCTTTCTACAAAGAGTTTTTCCTGATGAGCTGAAAAAGGCCACTGTTGTCCCCTTGTATAGGAGTGGCAATAAGACTGATCCAGGGAATTATCGCCCTATCTCCCTCCTTTCATGTGTGTCTAAGGTGATTGAAAAATGTGTGAAGACCCGCCTGGTAGAGTACTTGGAAAAATATGAGATTTTATCCAATTTTCAATTTGGTTTTTCGTAATGGTATAAGTACTTCTGATGCTGTCTATAATGTAACTAAGAAAATTATGGAATCATTGGACAATGGAGAAAAATGTATAGGAGTATTTTTAGATCTCCAAAAAGCCTTTGATACAGTGGACCACACTATTTTGTTTAAAAAATTGGAAGATATTGAATTAGAGGTGTTGCTTTAGGGTTCTTTAAAAGCTATCTTAGTTGTAGAACTCAGGTAGTCGGGGTTGATGGGGTCATAAGCTCAGAGTTGGGGATTTCGATGGGTGTACCACAGGGTACAGTTCTGGGTTCTATTTTATTTTTAATTTACATTAATGATTTACTTAATATAGAACTTGAGAGTTGTTCTTTGTTTTCTTTTGCCGATGATACTGTAGCTGTTTTTTGGGGTGCGACATGGAATGATGTTTTATGTCGAGCAAGTCGAGCAAATGAGGGATTGAAGGTTATAAAAAATTGGTTAGATTTCAACTTAGTTAGTTTAAACATTAAAAAAACATTCATCGATTCCCATCAGCTGTTCAATGCTGTTGTCAATATCCGCCATTGCGAAAGTCTTCAGTAAAAAAGTAATAGCAATTAAAGGAATTCGAAATTAATAAATTTTGTTTATGTATATTTGTCAGTTTATTCAATTGTCAGTCACTTCAAACTAACTTCTAATTATTTATTAGATTTATTCTTTACTATACTATTTCCAAATACTGTAGTTAGTTTTCTAACACGCATTGATTTCTCCCAATATGTCATGATTTTTTTTTTTTTTTTTTTTTTTGTAGATTACGTCTTGGAGACTCCAGTTAAGGAGTATAAGACAAGTCAGATCAACAATATTATACACTAGATACCATAATTACTTCAATTAGTTGAGGTGAGGCTTAATTTTTATGTGAAAGGAACTCTTGTACACTATAAAAAGCTTTATCAACTAAATATTTCTTCAATTGATTTTTAAATATTTCTATATTTTCAAGACTCTTCAAAAACTGCGGTAGCTTGTTGTAGAATTTCCTACCAATATAACTAGGTTTTTGTTTGAATAGGCTACTATTGTGACTCACCAAGTGATAATCTCCTCGGCTTCTTGTATTATAATCATGTACATCAAGATTTTGGTTAATATCATTCGTTTTTACATATAAAGTAGCTTCATACACATATAAGCAGGGTACAGTTAGGAGACCAAGTCTCTTGAACAACGGCCTACATGAATCTAATCTATTTACTCTTTCTATACACCTAACCGCTTTCTTTTGGATCTTAAACACCCTATCAAGATTTTGTTTTGATGAATTACCCCATACTAAGATAGCATACCTAATATGTGACAGTAAGAGCCCATGGTAAGCTGTAAAAAGTAACTTTTTGTCATTCAATCTAGCGAGCTGTCGCAGGACAAATACCCCAGATGAAATTTTACTACATATTTTCTCAATGTATGGAGTCCAGGTCAATCGTCTATCCAACGTAACTCCTAGAAATGCAATTTTTTCTTCCTGGTCTAATTGATTATCGTTTACAAACACGTTTATAGCCCTATCTTCATTTAAATTATGTTTGTTTTTGAATTGAAGGTATTGGCATTTTTTACTATTTATAGTTAATTTCAACTGGTTTAAAAATTGGACAATGGACTGCACACCTATATGGGCACTTATTTCTAAATTATCTAGAATGGAATTGCTGAAAATGAGTGATGTATCATCAGCAAATAAGAGGGCTCTACCACTAATTAATTCTTTAGGTAAACGGTTGACATATAACAAAAAAAGCAATGGACCTAGTATTGACCCCTGAGGCACTCCAGCTTGCACCTCTAATTTATTAGATTTATTCTTTACTATACTATTACCAACTACTGTAGTTAGTTCTACACATTGTTTTCTCCCAATAAGATATGATTCAAACCATTTCAGTTCAACCCCATTTACACCTACATTTTGCAGTATTTCCAATAAAGTTCTATGATTAACACAATCAAATGCCTTTGACAGATCTAAGAAGATTGCAGTAGCTTTATCACCTGAATCTATTATATCTATTAGTTTTTCAACTAGAGAAACTATGGCTGTTTTTGTTGATCTCCCTTTCTGGAAGCCATGCTGTTCATCACAGATAAAGTTAGCTTCTTGAAGGTGCAGAAGTAACCTATTTAGAACTACTCTTTCAAAAATTTTACTTATTACATTTAAAATACTAATGGGCCTATAGTTTTCTACCTTTTCTCTATCGCCACTTTTGAAGATTGGCAAGATCTTCCCCTCTTTTAAATTATCTGGAAAAACACCTTGTTCTAATGAATGATTGATCAGATGAATCAAGGGGTCTAACAATTGATCTTTACATTCTTTCAGAATTTTACTGGATACCCCATCCATTCCTACAGTTTTTTTATTATTTAAACTATCAATGATATTTGACAACTCGTCTTGGCATACTGGGTGGAATTTTAATTCGTTCTGAATCCCCTCAGTATTCCTAATGTTTGCATCACTAATACCTGTATTAAGAGATTTTTGAAGATCCTTAGCAACCAGTTGATAATATCTGTTAAAGAAATTACAAATGTCTACACTATCATCAATATATTTTTTATTTTCGTTAATTATTCTGGGGACACTAGTATAAGCATCTACATGAGCTACTTGCCTATTTTTGTTTATTACATCCCACACTGCTGTGTTAAAGTACACACTATTATTCAAAATTTCAGCTGTTTTCTTACATTTCGCTCTTTTCACTTCTCTTGTATAATTTTTCTTTAGAGCTTTGTAATTGATCAAACCATTTCAGTTTAACCCCATTTATGCCTACATTTTGCAGTATTTCCAATAATGTTCTATGATTAACACAATCAAATGCCTTTGATAGATCTAAGAAGATTGCATTAGCTTTATCACCTGAATCTATAATATCTATTAGTTTTTCAACTAGAAAAACTATGGCTGTCTTTGTGTTGATCGCTCTTCCAGGAAGCCATGCTGTTTATCACAAAAATTAAGTTAGCTTCTTGAAGGTGCAGAAAAAATCTATTTAGAACTACTCTTTCAAAAGTTTCGTAATTACATTTAAAATGGTAATGGGCCTATAGTTTTCCACCTTTTCTCTATCACCACTTTTGAAGATTGGCAAGATTTTCTCCTCTTTCAAATTATCTGGAAAACACGTTGTTCTAATGAATGATTGATCAGATGAATCAAAGGATCCAACAATTGGTTTCTATATTCTTTCAGAATTTCACTTGCTTCCCCATCTATTCCTACAGTTTTTTTATTATTCAAACTATAAATGATATTTGACAACTAGTCTTGGGACACTGGATGGAATTTTAATTTATTCTGAATCGCCTCAGTATTCCACATATTCGAATTATTAACTTTTCAAGTGAATTCAACGACTTGCAGTCAAATTTTTATTAAGAATAAGTAGTATTTTACTTACTCTGTAGGCCGAACTTTTTCGAATTGTTAAAACCCATCTTCAAGGCATCCTAAATATCGATGTTGGTTTGTTGGTTAGAAGAAGTTTGTGAAGTTTAGAAGTTTGTGGTTTCTGTATAATGTGGTCAAAAAGTTTGTGTGATTAAATTTAACTGTTCGTTGAGGATGTTATAAAAATTTGACTGCAAGTCGTTGAATTCACTTGAAAAGTTAATAATATTAACAACGCAGTTCGACATGGAACAAGAAATCCAGGAATTTTATTCGAATTACTTATAGCTGTTTTAAGAGATTATTGAATTTTCTTAGCAACCAGTTGCGAATATCTGTTAAAGAAATTACAAATGTCTACACTATCATCAATATATTTGTTATTTTCGTTAATTATCCTGGGACCACTAGTATAAGCATCTACATGAGCTACTTGCCTGTTTTTGTTTATTACATCCCAATTGATATTCCCCTGTTCACATTGTTGAATTTCTTTCATTACTCTACTCTTTTTAATCGATTTATGGCCTTGCAACCCTATCTCTAAGATTTGATAGTCATGTTCAGATAGTTCCGACCCGCCTAATCTCGTTTTTCAGTAATCTATATTCGTGAGGATGCTATCAATTATTGTTTGTGATGTTCCTGTGACTCCTCTATACTCATGAACTTTCATTCTCAAGTTATTCATGTATATAATATTTTTTGAATCTTCTGTTTTATTCTGTCTTACAAAGTCTGTATTGAAATCTCCCGCTAAAATAACGATTGTAAAACGAGTAGTAGTAATCTCTAAAAGCTTACTGAATATTTCGCAAAAAATGTTCCATTTACCATTAATTTGGTGACCTGTAAATACCTAACACCGCTATTTGAAAATTATTGTCGATTTTAACTCTTAAACCAGAAACTTCTAAATTAATCCATTCCCACAGCAATTTCTGTACATATTCTAAATTGAATGTTTGCATATTTTTAGCATTTTCAGTGGGGATACCTACTCCCCTACTTCGATGAGATGCCCTGTAATACGATTCTTTCAATGAATAGTTTGGTATATTAGGTTGTGACAATTCATCTTCTTTTAAGCCGTGCTCTGTGAAAATATGGAGCATCTTATTAGGAGCCTCTTGTTTCAAAAATACTTCGATTTTATGTACTGTATTTTGTTCCGAATGTGTTGGAATACTTCGTATTATCTATTTCTTACGAATATATCGAATATTCTGATGGAACACAGTGAATACTGTGAATACAAATGGGTGGTGACCTGTAAATACCTAACACCGCTACTTCGAAATTATTGTTTAACTCTCAAACCAGTAACTTCTAAATCCATTTCCACAGCAAATTTCTCTACATATTCTAAATTGAATGTTTGCATATTCTTAGCATTTTTAGTGAAGATACCTACTACCCCACTTCCGGCTGTCTTCATCGTCATAAGCAGCAACTGACTTGTACTACATCAGCATCAGCGGCAGCCATCATGATATCATGAACACCATCACCGAGCTCCGTTCTTGTAATGGATCTCTTGCTGACGACACATACTGTAACTTACAGTGCACAGGCGTCTAATAAATATGCAATGACCACTTAGTTTTCGGACACGGCCAAGCATAAAATTGTTACGCCGACTTTGCCCAGTAAAGGTCGAAAAGGTCGACGGTAAAATGCCTGAGCCGGACCCCGAACCTCCTACCATCACTTCTAAGGAGCTTACGCCTAATCTTTTTTCTGTTTCTAGAATCTCGGTCGTCTCTCGTCCCTACTTTCTCATTTGCCATCCCTCATTCCTCCCTCTAATTCTCCTGTAACATTCTTCAAATCTTCGGGTGGTGCTGTAGTTATAAATAACTATAGTTATGATAACTTATCCACTATTCATGATATAGATATAATTAATATATTATATCAATCGCACTTTAATTACATCTATCATGACCGGTCAAGTGAAAAAAGTATTTGATCAAATTCCGTATAATGGGACAACTTTCATATACTTTTTTATTAGTCTCTTACTATTAGCTAATTCTTTCTAAAATCAATGCTGTTTGGCATTATATTGTCTCACTACTCTTTTACTAGGCCCTGAAATAATCTTGTTACAGAAAGTGACACACTTGAATATTTTGTCAGGTGATAGAATAACATGTATATGACAAATTAATTCTACTAATAGAAATAAGTTGATAGAATAAAATGTATTTGATAAAATATAGAACTTAGTATAATATACTAGCTCCCACTTTCGTTCCTGAAGAGGTTTTATAATATTGGTTAAATTTGTTCAACTCGAGTGATAAAGTAAGTCAGTAAAACTCTCATGTTCCTCTTTAATATTGTTATCACTAGATAATTATTAAACATAGAACTGCAACATCACATCATTCCCAACATTTTCGCACTCTATAAAAATGAGGATAGCACTGAATTTTATGTAAGCTGTAGCCTATCACTCTCAAATTGAGGATGAATTTTCAAAGTGGACCTACTCTATCAATTTATTAGAAAAAAATATGTTGATGCATAAATTATCTATAAAATTATCTATATTAGACTTCTGTTATTCATCTTGGCATTCAATGCACGGCCAATTATTTCGGGCTCATTACTCTCCATATTTCATCTATTATTTTGTCTTCCATAAAAAAGCAATCGTATTTATCAAAAGGAAAAATTAATATCTGTAGTCATTTATATGCGATCTTATTATTTATTATATCTTACATGATTGGTTATAAATTATGAATCTTATGTGAGCTAATGGGCATGGGGGTGGATATTTTAAAGAACTCTATATCAAGTTTTTAAAATTGAGAAAAAATCTCAATGTACCAGTATGTTATTAAAATATTATATATTTTGTTGACATTAAGCTTTCGGAGTCAGAGTTCTACCTCCAATTTTCGTTATTTGAAATTACAATAGAGCCCATTGGCTTTCCCAGAAACAGCCCAAGTGCTTGTGAGAATATTTTTGTTTTACAACTCCTAATAGAATAACGGAGGGTGAAGTTTACAGGAATACCGTATCACACACATCAGCAAGTTGGCTACTTCATTACTCCTTAAAACTTTGTTGCCGACAAGAGGGCAGTCAGAGAGGGCAGCAAGCTAGCCTTTTTAAAATTTCATCGGGCTCATTTGCTTGATGAGAGGTGCTTAGGACGTGGAGCACGTGTGTTGTGGATTGCGGGAGGGGGAGGGGTGAGCGTCGACCGTGCATGCTGGCACAATTTTAATGCGGTATAAATATGTGATGGTGAAGTTGGCCCGCGGCCAGTGGGTGACCACAGTTCATTCATTACTGATCACTTGTTAGTGACTTTCAAGGCAATTTTCACAAACTGTGATTGGCCAGGACAATGAACAAACTTGCATTCATTTTAGATTGTTCTATGATATTAGCACTCAATTACATGAAAATATGTTACCCACACTAAAACTTACACTGTACATATTACAAATGTGTAAACAATCTTCAGCACCAAACAGTCTTTGATGATTATTGAATATGAATCATATTTTTATATTTCTTTGGATCATGGTCCCATAACATATGTTTAATAAATTGAATAGCAATTTCTCGGAGGATGAAGTCCACATAGACTACAACTGTGCGTGGGTAATGAGTTGGCTGATGATGATTGATAAGTTGAACTTACAGTTTCAGTTGGGTTACAATCCACCGTGTGTAAAGTGAATTTTCTCATTTTATTTTAGAGGAGGGAGAGTATCATATTTAATATTGACAATATTTCAGGTGTTCTATCTCAATACGTTAGAAGTCAGGTTGATGGTGAAAGATAAACATCAAAAAAAGGAAAATTGAATTCATGGAATATAAATATAGAAGCAAAGATAAGTTATTATTATTTGTTTTTATATTTTTTGG
Source organism: Conomelus anceps (assembly GCA_948455865.1). NCBI lineage: Eukaryota > Metazoa > Arthropoda > Insecta > Hemiptera > Delphacidae > Conomelus > Conomelus anceps. Next base: position 39,145,569 of record OX418219.1, read on the forward strand.
TAATCTAATATTAAAACTGACACTGTATTTCACTTTGTGAAAAGTGAAATACAGTGTCAGTTTTAATATTAGATTGTTCATTAAGTATTTCGTCATGGAAAACATCACAGATTTTTGGTAATAGTGAAGCAAATTATTTCTTATGCAGTAGGCTACACATTACACTAGGAATGATGAGCTGTATTATAGTATCATAATCATATTATTAAAGTAATCACATTGCATTACATAGAATAGGACTATATAGTTCACTAATATTCCAAGTGCAATCTGTGGGCCTACTTTAATTTGAATTGAAATTTATTTTTAAAAGGTCACATAAACTTCTATTTAAATTTATTATGAAACTGAGTTTATAGTTGAGTAAAGATTGATTTGTAACAGAACTCATTATAACTTGCGATACAGTTTGATTTGATTCAAGTTTGAATCAGGTGAACATAATCACGTTAAGATATAATAACCTGTTGGTACTGAGTAGAAGATAAGCAATAACTTTCATAGTAACTTGTTATGTGAATTTAACGACTTGCAGACGAATATTTATTAAGAATAAGTAAAATTTACTTACTCTGTAGGCCGAGCGCTTTCGAATCTTTGAGATCCGTTTTCAGAGTCGTGTTCCTAGATCGTCGATGTCAGTTTTTTGGTTAGAAGAATTGTGGTTTTTGTAAAATGTGGTTTTTGATAAAAAATTTTTGTAAAATTCAATACACAGCTGAATATGAGCAAAACAATTCAATCAACTTCCTAGACCTCTCAATTACAAAGAACACAAACCAACAACACAGCTTCAAATCTACAGAAAACCAACAATGACAGATACCCTAATACACAGCACCTCCAATCATCCAACACAACACAAACACTCAGCATTCAGGTCAATGCTACACAGACTCAACAACACACCGCTATCCACCGAAAATTACAACACTGAACTAAATACAATAAAATACCTAGCGCAAGAAAACGGCTACAAACACGACCTAATTGACAAACTCAATCATAAAATAACAAACAAAAAACCAAACACTAACACCACTGACAAAAAATGCATCACAATGACATACATTAATCCACAATCAAACAGACTAGCAAAAATCTTCAAAAAAGCCGGCCACACCATCTCATTCAGAACAAAAAACAAAATAAAAAATGCACATACACTCAAAACCACACTGAACACAAACAAATACGATCTCCCAGGGATCTACAAACTGAACTGCTCTGATTGTAACAAATTCTACATAGGACAAACAGGCCGCACATTCAAACAAAGTTACAAGGAACATTTTCAAGCCCTGACATCAAAAGCTGAATCGAATTTCGCCAACCATATCAAACTGGACACACTTTTACTGACCTCACTACCAAACTACACATTCTCCATATAAAATCTAAAGGACACGAACTCAACAATTTGGAACAATTTGAAATATACAAACACACCACACAATAAACAAAACATCCTCAACGAACAACTAAATTTTAAATCACACAAACATTTTGATCACATTTTACAAAAACCACAATTCTTCTAACCAAAAAACTGACATCGACGATCTAGGAACACGCCTCTGAAAACGGATCTCAAAGATTCGAAAGCGCTCGGCCTACGGAGTAAGTAAATTTTACTTATTCTTAATGAATATTTAACTGCAAGTCGTTAAATTCACATAACAAGTTAATATTAACAACGCAGTTCGTCATGGAACAAGAAATCCAGAAACTTTTATAGCTTGGCATAGCTATAAAAATCAAATATAAAAAGCTTTCTTCATCTCGAATTTTCATAATAAAAGCACACTTGATTGCTTTCTTGTGTGCTTATCTGAGGTAGATGCATTGTGAGAAATTGAAACACAAAATATCACGAAAATATAACTTTAATCACCTGTAAAATAATGTGAATCACTAACATAGTAGTATATAATAACTTCGCCATACAAGTAGTGGCGGATTTATGGGTGGAAGCCCCCCCCCCCCCTTGTGGAAGCCCGGGTCTCCCATTGACAATGATGAAAGAGCTAAATAAAATTGACTTTGACGAAATAATTATTACGTTATGTGGACTGAAATGTTGAAATGTTTGAATTCATGCCCATAATCGCTTAAAAGGTGGTTTTAGAGGGATCTTTTTTTCAATAAATTTTCGGGAGAATACCCCCGAACCCCCTTTTAGAAGAAATTAGTCATAGGCTATTTTATCTTCATAAATTGTTAGAGGGCGCTTCCTTCCTTTATTTTACTGTAATCAGTAGTTCCTAGAATCTACAGAATCTACGGCCCCTAGTGAGAGTCCCTAGGCGGCAAAAGTGTAAATCCGCCTCTGCATAAAAGAAATTAAAAATGACAATAAGCATCATCTTAGATACAAAATAGGATTGAGTTTAATTAATCTATACCAACCTTGTGCCGTTGCTTGTATGAAATCCGAAGAAGGAGGTCGACCTAGGGCTGTTTGCCAACAGAAGGTTTGAAGCTACTGATGAAGATGGTGAAAACCTCACGCTGTTATTGCTACAGTTCACATCACTGAAAAATCAATTTTAAAAATGTTTTCCTCTAACTTTCTACTACTTTCTTTTTTAATAATTAATTTTTTGGATTGATTGATTGACGATTCCCTCACCTAATGTATGATGATTACCTCACACAAGTATTCCAAAAAAAATACACATTTCTTCTTAAAATTGATTGATTTTTTTAATGAGAATTACCCTATCTTGTTCTTGAATTTAATTAATTGTAGCCTATTTGAGTTTATTATTTGGTGATCAATCTATATACTGTAATTTAATTTGTGAATAATCAAAGTCAATGTAAACACTTTGGTGAGCACTTTAATGTATGAATCTCTGTAGAGATTCTGCAGCAACAAGTGTTTTTATACCTGAGGCCATTAAACTCACGCCCAACGCCCGACCTGGAGGACCTGGTAATTTTTTCAGGTATTCTTCCTCAGCCTTTTGACAAACCAATGCCAAACTACAAGGAAGCAGTCAAGTTTCTGTTGGGGATTTGTCCCTTAGCCGCGAAAATAATGAATAATTTAGCCTATGAAAATATGAGTAGAAAAGAAAGCTGCATTAGTTATTTTTATGCTTATTGCACTGGAGATGAAGGAATCTTCAAAATATAAAAACTTAATATTTGAAGGAATTGAGCAATTTTATCAAGTTTTGTAATAGAGAAAATTTCTTACCTGGTTGTTTGATAATGAGCAGAAGTTTGTGGTATTCTAATGCCGGTGTTGCCACTATCATTGTCGAGATGTGGGTTGTTAAAGTGGGAAGAATAGAGTAATGCTGGTGTTCTTGCACAGCAGTCATCTGCAGGTAGAGATTCCACTTTTACTGAGCAAACTGCAACAAATCATCAAACACATGCATTATTGTAAGCGGAGGCTTGTGCATGAAAAAATAGGGTGTTCACAAAATATTTGGTATACACTCACAAGCACGGGCGTCTCTGGTGGTGGGAGGACGCCCCCCCCCCCCCCCCAATATTTTCAAGAACATTTTCTACTACTTTCATTTCATTTACAGATGAATGGAGATGGGTGAAAGAAATGTATTAGAAACAATTTTGTGTTGCAATATTATGTATTTTCTTTGAAACTCCATAGTATGAGAGTAATTCTGGAAGTTTCATTAATTCTTTAATTTGGCTTGTCATGCCGAGCTGCTGTGGCACAGTTGGCATGTAACATTCCCACTCGCTACTCTCTTAGCTATTAAGTACCATAGACCAACCATCAAGCAATCTTCATTTATCCTTATTCTAATTAAGTACTAACTCGCCATGTCTTTGCCAGCTTTTCCCCATGTTAAAAGTCCATAAGACATGACATCACACTCGCCGCACATGCGCAGAAAGAACCCAAAAGAAGCACATAGCGATTGTGAACTTGGACGCAGAGAACGTTCGCTGCGAGTAGATTAGCCAATAATGTAAAATAAGTTGTACCAGTCACGTTTTGTACTCTTCTGTGGTAATAAACAATATTTTTGTGTTTATTCAAATTTATGAGGGTGCACGTGCTCTTGCGCTTGTGTACATGACCACGAGCCGCCACTCAATTGTAACATTAATTACATCGACAGTGGAATATAAAATTATGTTATAACGTTTTTTATTTCATGATCCAACAAGAATTGCGATCACATCGATATGACAATGTTTTGAACAATTATTCTGTTTATGTAGAAGATACTACAGTGTGGTCAGGGGTGTCTTCAAAATGTGGGGGGCGGGAGACATGGAGTCTACGAAGTCATAAACATTTTCGGAGGGGATAAATTTCTCAGATTAATATTTCAAGATCCTTAAAATAAAGATTGGGCAGCTACAAGATCGGTTTCCGGAACAATCACTGACCCAAATGGCATGGTTTTCACATATTGGACTCATCAAAATGAATGATAAACAGTCAACTATTGTAGAAAAATATTGTGTAACTTTTATCACTTTGATAGAATGAAAATATGACTGAATTGCAAAGTTTCTCACTTGTATGCAAGGCCTCACACCACAACATTAACATCTCTGATTTCGAAATAACCCAGTATTTCTGGACTTGTCACTATTATTTTGGAAGATACTAGTTCTTTAAGAAACTGTATCCCATACATTCTTGATCAATATAAAACAAATTACCCTAAAAAATGTGTGATCACCTTTGATTCTCGAACCAGTGGTCCTGAGCTAGAATGTGTCCAAAAAGCCTTTTTTGGGCTTTTTTAAAAATTGCCAAAACCTCCCAATTTCACTGAATATATTCTGATATTGAAAGGAATGGTATGTTATAGTAAAATCAGTTTTGAAGATGTTTCATCTTAAATTTCACATTTATCATTTTCTTTATTTAGCGCGAAAAATAGAACTATATTCTACAGCCAAAATTGCTGTTGTAACTATCCGCTGATTTTAGCAATCATTCTTGAAAAAAAGCTATTGAACACTCACTGAGAGCCAATTTAACATGGGTTGGTAAACCCCCTTAGGCTCATATTACATTGTAAGAGATTTTATAAGAGTTGGACACCCTCTTATATAAAATAGTCAATATTATTTATTTGATGGTCTACCTTTTATAAAAGATGCTCTATTACACTATTTTTTTAATTTTTCATAGTGTAATAGGGGATTTCGACCCCTCTCCGCCATCACCACATCACTATCAATCCACTATTCACAGATAGGTGTTATGCAAAAAGGTCAGTCAGACACTCTTACCTACATACATAATACAGTAGAGAACCCGTACATCATTATTGAGAGATTGATCAACCAAGACTTGATAACCGTATTTCATTATTGTTCATAATTATATTATCATGAATATTTATCCAAAATATTTTTATCAGCAGTTAATAACCATAGGTTTTTGGTCTCTAAACCCCCGTTAATTACAAGTTAAAACGGCCTGAAAAATTGTCATTTCACACTTAAATTTTGAAAATTTTTCGGAGGAGGACCACCAGACCCCCCCCCCCCCCCCAACTTTACTGTTGATTGACCCCCCCCCCACTCTTCGACCTCTCCCGAAATTCTTCCTGGGTACGGCCTTGAATGTTGGGCGGGGGGTGTAATTCGGAGGAGAGATTGGCGTTAAAGGTGTTGGGGGGGGGGGGAAGGATTGGCACCCCTGAGTACGGTACCGAACCAAATTGGGTCCAAAGAAAAATATAATAATTATTACTAGTTATCGTAATAATTCTAGATTCAAATTTAAAAATTAAAAAACGTTATCCACGATATTTCATTAATATGTATAATTGAATAAATTTGTTGAGATATTCATGGTTTTACGTAAAATTATTTATTTTTCATATACTGGTGAATCAAAAAAGTTTATAGCGATAGAGTCAATGGAAATGTATAGTGATGGGGAGCCACATTTTCTGTCAAAATACGCGTATCAAATAGCCGTACTACTCTTTTCAATATACTACCATTCAAGGGTGGCAGATGAATAAAAGATGCGCTCCTGTGAGTCAGGGTTGATAATATTTCAGATTCAGTTCACAATAAGAGCAGCTTCTCACACAGAGGCACAGTGGCAAGGGTGATCTGTTCTTCGCGAGTGTATTCCACCCGAGACTAACAACCCTCTGTGAAATCGAGTTACGCATATTTATAAACACACGAAACTAATGTGGCGCGGTGTCATCCATCAAACTGAACAAGTTACACAGACTTGCCTTGACAATGTCACTGTAGTAACTGACCTGGAATGCAAGTCAATTCATTCCCAATAAGTTACTGGCATTCTCAGTGCCACTACCAAAAGCTACATAAGCATGCGTGGAATAATAACTAATAAAATAATTCATTATAAAGAGATATCGAAAATAATAATAATTACCAAAACGCAGACTTCCTAATTTAAAATTGATAATTTACAGACTTTTTGAAAGGGAATTTTCATGGAAAGGCAATAAGGATAAAATACAGTGAACACAATGCTCTCAAGATCTGCGTTCTTTACATAGGCGTAGCCAGAAATTTCTCAAGGGGGGCCCGTCAGTCAGACGCTCCCCCTCTCAAAAAAAAAAAAACATTACCAATCCTACAAATGAAATACCTACATTATGAAAACTTTTTACTTGATGAAGTATTATATTTTTTTAATGAAATAATATCGACATCTTGATTTTAATATGAATTACTTCCTGCAAACTCAACCAATAATTATTTCTATAACTTTTGCTACTTATTATAGTGTAAAATTATATCATGTGGATGTATTCACTGAAGAAAAATGAAGCAAAATCGAATTGCTCCCAATAAGCCTATCCTTGACTGTGAAAGACGAACACTACATACAGTCAACATTTACAGCCTTTACAGCTACAAACTTTACAGTAGTATAGGCCTATACCTCAAAGTCTTAAGAAGATAGTCTCTAAAAATTTTAAGTAAGTACATTATATGACTTACTCGTACAATAGGAGGAACCGGGGGTCCTTCCCCGGGAAAATTTAAAAAGAAACATTCCCTCTAAAAACGCATATTGAGTGTCGCGTATATGGGTAAAAGCAAACTCTATCTAGTGGCTGAAAGCTTGAGCCATTGTCAATAGGGTAAGAGTTCGGACCCGGAAAACCCCATCAAACATGCCCCTGCTTGTCACACAGGCTTTATTCACATCGAATTTCGTAATTTCAATTCACAAACTCAAACTTAAACAATTAAATCGACTTGTATACGGTACCCAGGCCCTTTTTTAAAGTATCAAGAATGTGTCGTCTCACAATAAATCATGATGTAAAATAAATAATATATTCTCTCCTGTACCTAACAAAGGGAGGATCCTCACTAGGAAAAAATTAACCTCTTTAAACCAGTATTTTGAGTGTTAATGGACATAAATCCTATTTTAACCCACATATGGGTCAAAGTGAATTCTATCTAGTGATTCAGTCATCGTCAACAGGTGGGGGGGGGGGGGGGGGGTCCGGACTCGAGTACCCCTCCCTTGGCTACGCCATAGGTTGTTTAGATAGTAGACCGACTGAAAGCTATTGAATCCCCTTCAATGTGAGCAGCCTTTCACAAGTATTGTTATGACATAACTTACATATTGTATTTGTATAAGAATACAAGTACTAGTTAGCGAAGTTATAGTTATGACATTGTCTATATAGGATTTTCGCAGTTTTCACAGAAATTATGTAACCTGAAAAAACATTAGTTTGTATTATAACATTAAAAAAATTATTTAGTTTTCACCACTACTGTGTTGAAATAAATAGTAAATCAGTGGTCATTGAGACCTGAAAATGCAAAGTTAGTTAGTAGAATGATCAAATTATTTATTATTATTAATTTATTATTTATTATTTGAATAATTTATTATTTAATATATTTGTTTCAGTTATAAATCAGAGCTCGATGAGTGCGGACGTCTCGGTTGCCGGCTGCGATAAGATTAAATTTTGAATTCGTGTTACGGCTTGATATTCCAATATTTTTATAATATCCTGTGAAGATTCTAGCTTTTGTAGGCAATATATACAGTATTTGATTTCTGAAATGGCAGATAAATGTACATGTATAATGTGCAAGAAACCCCAAGTCTTCGAACCCTGAAAAACCAGTGCAATGACTGTGATTCGTCCTTCCACGCAAGGTGTGTTAAGTTAACAAAAAACGACATTGATTTTTACCAGGATAAGAAGAAAATATGGAATTGCGAGGGTTGTACTCGACGAAAAAGCGTTCTTGTGGAGTCCGAACTGAACATGGACAACCCTAGTCTCAGCGATGTAATGGAACTTCTCAGTGCAATGAGAGTAGAAAGTAAAGAGCAGATTAGGTTTTTGGAAAGGGATCTCGGGAATTCGGTTTAAAACTGTCATGAGAACATCGAGGACTTGAAGAAAACAATTGAAAATCAGACCGGAGCTATTGGTCAATATGAAAAGAAATTGGATGAACTACTAGGTGAAAACTCAAAACTGAAAAAGCGGATCAGAGAACTGGAAAATGGGTTAGACGATTCTGAGCAGTACTCCCGCATAAACTGTATTGAAGTAAACGGGATACCAGAAAAGCTGAATGAAGTAGTCTATGAGAAGGTGTAAATGGTGTGATCTGCTTTAGGCGTCAAGTTAACTGAAGATTTAACCTAAGTTAACTGATCGGTTGTCACTTGTCACAGACTGGGCAATGGACGTGAAAAAGGTCAACGCGGCATCACGGTCAAGCTTACAAGAAGAACAGTCAAGGAAGAGATTCTTCAGAAACGAAGGGTGAAACGCGATATTGGAGAGTCAATCAATCCCAACGAGGCGATCTACATAAGCGAGAGCTGCATGAACTATACAGATAAGTCCGAGCGATAAAGAAGAAGAAGGGCTTCAGCTTCGTGTGCGTGAAGAATGGGAAGATCCCAAGGAAAACGCTAAGGTGATTGCGGTCACCTTAAAAAAAGATCTTCAGAAGCTTTATGTCCTATGTTGTTCTGCAGATGACTCGAAAACCATTTATTTGTGCGGATAATAAAGACAAAATTTGTGTTCTCATTTTATTTATCATGGAACAGTTCTACAATATCAATCGTGACTCTTTAGAGAATATTATAGTTTATTTGTAGAAAATGTTAATAAAGTATGTCAGAATTTTTCACCTACTAACAACAGTGTAATCCATAATTGATAAGGAAGATCTATTTTGCTCTTAATTAATTCAAATTTTGAGTATGGTCTAGAGGTTTGGGCGGGGCGAGCAAATGACTCTGATTTGCATCTGCTCTCAATTCTACAAAAGGCATTTGTGCGGATAATGTCCTTCAGATCTCGCACTGCACATTCTGCACAATTTTCAAAGAATTGAGAATACTTCCTATTAGGAAGCTTTATATATTTATATAAAACGCTGAAACTGTTCTTTGATAGAAGTGGTAAGATACAGCTGAGTTATGCCCGCAGAGTTGCAAGAAACCAACTTAATATGATTGTCCCAAGGCCTAACCTGGCCATACTAAAAAAAAAAAATATACTTAGCAGCAACGTTTTTAAATCTGCTTCTGGAGGATATTAAGAGATGTAAGCGAGAGAAACGATTTTGTAAATTAGTGCATGGTCCAATGGACCATGTACCTTGTACCAAAATAAAACTGTAGAAAAGACAAAATTTGTGTTCTCATTTTATTTATAATATTCTCCCTATAGTGAGTACGGCTCCCTGGTAGCATCTCAAAATGATAGTCTACATATATTTTGATAGGTTTAAGCAAGATGACAAACCAGTCTCAAAGATACACTTATCGATCGACAAAGAACATGATTGTGGGAGGGGTAGAGGTGTGTTGTCTCTGATAGTCGAAGACAGTTGCTCGACTACTCCCTGGACCGTCTAGGAGCGTCGCAGAAATGACATCTCGGTTATATTGATAGGATAGTGGAGGAAGGACGGAAAATCTGTTAAAAAAATTGGGGATGGGGGACTGCACACATGCTCCTCTTCGCAAAGTGTGTTATTTCGGTGGTGGAAGGGGGAGGCGAGGGGTGAAGGGGGATGAGAAGCGCTTTTGAGGTTGTCGCGACCGCCCGCCGCGAACTTATCAAGCGCCGCTTTGTCAGAAATCTGGCGGTGATTGCCAACCGAGCAAGGACGCCGCCTCCCGTCAATAACCGCCCCCGAAACCTTGCCGCCCCCAACCAACAAGTCACCGACTGTCGTCATACGTTCTCCTTCACTGTTACTTCATACATCTTCTGCTTCTTTCTTAATCTTATACCTTAGTTGGAACGTTTTCTTGAGAAAATTGAATCCAAAGAATATTCCTCATATGCCTGCTTGCTCATGTGTCTATTGGTCTCTTTTCAGCACATTAATCCATTCTTTTTTACATTTGTGATTTAATTTCACTTTATAAAGTAAAGTTGGTTCGGATTGATAACAAAATTTCCACTTTTTATTTTACTTTTACTTCACTGAATTCGTGTTCAAATCATTATTTTTAAAATTGTATTTTTCCCCTATTATTATTTATCAGGGCCGTAGTTATGATCTAACTTTCTGATCGGTTCTCTGTTGAATTTTGGGAAATTTCCTCACTAATGAATTATTCATTGAATTCAACGGTTTGTTTGATTTATAAATAAATATATGTGACAAATTAATTTATAATGCATTAACTCTTCTCACATAATAATGAATTATTCATTTATGAATTATTAGATTTTAAAATCGGTGAGAAAAGTTTTTAAAATAAAACTTAGAACCGACCAGAAAGCTGGTCGTGAATCGATGATTCATCAATCATTTTATAATTTACTTGAAAACTTTTTATTATGTGAGTATTCAAGTTTTGAGTATCATCTTATAATAGCTTGCTTCTTTTTTGTTTAATTTTTTAAATAATTATTAAGGATAACCATCATTGATGCTTAAAATTTAAATTGATAACTGAAATGTAAAAAAACAAGTTTATCTCATAAAAATGAGTATTGATCTTTTTTGGCCCGCTCACATAATTTATCATTTCTTCTGGCCTTAGCCAAATATGCAATTCATTTTGGTAGAAAAAAGAGCCGATGTTACTTATTCATAACGATTGGATTGGGAATAAACTAATGATAAACGGATAAATCACGTAAAATGCTTGTTCATAAAATTTCAGAAAAGTTATCGTTATTCACAAGCTTAATTTCCACCACATTCGTTTCCAATTTATAAATAATGTATCCCTAAATCAAATTGAGAATATTCTCTGTATCAAAAATATCTGTTCAAAAGTCTTCAACAATTCAGTAAGCTTGATTCCAGTAATGTTCAAGTTCTAATCAATATTTTACATCATTCCATGAATATGAAGCAAGCAGAATTCGTTCAAATAAAATGATTTTTAATTATTGAAGTCAAATATTGCTCTCTTTCGTACAAAGTTTAATTAGTGATTATCATTCAATGTGTATCCCGAGTGGCTAAATGATACACTTAATAAAAAATTCACGTGAGCTGAAAAAGTGAGTATATTTTACATTAGAAAAAACTTTTACTGAACTTGTTTGTTTTACAATCTACACGTCAATTTTGTTGGTTTATCCCGAAATCAATATGTGGGCTCGCTTCATTTTTCACAACTAAAAATATTGCAAACAATATAACAATATGCTTTCTTTTTTGGGGAGGAAGCCCACGTAGGCCTGAGACCTGTGCGAGGGTAATGAGTTGAATGATGATAATTGATGAGATCACCTACAACTTTAGGTGGGTTCCGAACCACCAGGATGTGATCATTGGGAAGTCATTGCACACGGTAAGATCGTAAGATCTGAGCCTCTGAAACAAATATCTTGCCAAATTTTACGATGTTCTTGAATTAAATTAATATCAAATTTGGTAGATTCTGATCTTCCATTAATCTTTATGAGATGATGTTTAGATCGTTACATCTTCCAGGCATATTATTAAGATTGTCTCAATAATTTATATGAATCTTATTCAGTGGATTTAGATTGTCTCTGTCGTGGAATTTTATACAGTTGCGTACATTTTTATACACGGAAATTTTATATCCATAAACTTTTCAAGGTGTACACCATGCAGAATTGTTGAGATGGAATAAGGAACTACAACTGGAAACTGAAAACGAGCTTTCAAACTATTATAATTTATTAGATTAGATTAACTTGTCCAAAGCTAATTGATGTGGAATAACAATTTTTCTACCATATATGAAAACATATAATATGTTATGGAATATCAGCATTACTGGATGTTATATGAATAAGAATTAATAAAATAAAACTAATTAAATTCTGTTTGAAAAAGCATAAATCTTAGAGTAAACATAATCTTATGAGTTGAAGAAGATAATCCAAGTGCCAGTAGGCCTAATGATTTTGCATAAAAGTGCGAAGCAGGACTAGAATAAATGACTGTATCTATCTTTATTCATGTGAATTTACAAATTTTGCATGTGAGTAATGAAAAACAAAAAAAAAAAAACATTAATAGATTGAAGACTTGGATTTCGCTATCTTCAATATAGTCTAGTCCTGGAAATATGAGCAACGGTCTTATCGGTGAAGGTAAGTATATACCACGGTAAGTAGTATATTATATTCACGGTAAGTAGAAGATGAGATGGCACATTAGAGGCACATTCAACTCGAAATATACACATACAAACATCGACCCTCTCTCTATCCACCGTGATGATATTAACTACTATAGCTGTAATGAAAATCTAAGAGGTGTGATTACATAAAATTGTGAAGTTGTGACAAAGATTCATCCGTTCTTGAAAACACTTAACCAGTAACGAGCTAGTGATACGAAATTTAATAAACCACACAACGGTCTAGCACTCTAATAATTTTACAAAACTCTGATAGTCAAGGATAACTTATTAGCAAAAAATTTAATTGTAAATATTGTAGTATATAGTTATCATTCACAGTCATGTAAGTTACGTATATTATTATTGCATTATAGCAGAGCATATATTCATAATATGGGTGTTCATTAATTGAATAGCGTCCATTGAAAAACAAACTGAATGCTAGGAACGGCTACAATAATAATTGTTGCCTAGGGAAATAACGAACTGTCAATATTTATCCTCCACATGGAGAAGTTTATTAAATCGATGTTGATCACCAGTGTTATGAGATTCGGCAGCGTATGTGTTAGGCAAACAATTGTTCGATTTAATACAACTTTGCAATGTACGGTATAGTCGGGAAATTGATGGCACATTCAACTCGAAATATACACATACAAACATCGACCCTCTATCTCCCTCTCAATTTTTGCCCCTTTTCTTTCCATTTTACCCACACAGCATACACAGTTTTTATCCAGATTAAAAGTTGACACAATACAGGCATGTTTATTAAGGATCCGACTGGCCCTTATTGAACTCGTGCAGTTGTCCGTCCGTCTGTGCCCTAGCGCTTGAAAGGAAGATTCTAGACTCTTGAAACTTGGTCTATAGATTCCTCATAGTTCACTTTTTTGGAGTATGGGAGTCAAATATTAAAAATAATTATTATGTAAAACAGATTTCCACTATAGGCTCTAGTTTAGTTTAGGCTAATGAAAATCAAAACATTGGGCAGCTTTTACATTCAAAAATCAAAACTGTGGACATTACGAAGGCTGATGATTAGACCAAATATCCTCTTTATTTTTTTACAGTGCAAGCGTTGACGTTTTCATTCTTGATTGTGTTGAAATCTTTTTTTTATTATTTATTAGTGATAAAGTGATAGTGACCGACTTCCTTTACAGTGTACACATACGTCGTGTTGTTTCTATGAATGGTGATTACTCATATCAAATGCAGTGGCAGACTGTGCTTTGTAAGTGTTCCATTTCTTTATTAAGTGTTTAACTGGTTTTCTGGACATTTCTTTTTACAACATTGAACAATTTATTGGATAGTTATTCATTAAATTTTTTTATTAATTAATTATTAATTTTTTTAATTTGTACACTAACGACCCAATTACACGGGAGTGGCCGAACGAGTAGTCAATTAAATTATTGATCAGCTTATTGACACTTAGTAATTAGTTTTTGTACAGTGATATAGAAAATTCATCATTAGTTGAACGTTATTGATCTATTTGTTTCTTGTTGGTTTTTCTAGTGTGATATAACTGATAAGTGCGTGTTGTAAGCAATTTGTGTAAATAAAGTTCAAGTGTTAATTTCAAGTATTACCAGCATTATTTTAGTGATAGAACCCATAACAATATATTATGAGATCTATTGAAAAAGAAGAAGAAGTTCAAGAACTGCCAATGGGCATTTTTTGAATTTGAACACTAACACTGAAGACCCAATAACACGGGAGTGGTCGAGCGAGTAGTCAATTATTATTCAAACAGTTCATTTGTCAAGGTACGCAAATATATTAGAAGTCTCATACTTCCACAACAAGTGAATGGCAGGTGAATGCAAATAATTTTGCTCACCCGGTGACAGAGTTGAATTCGAACACCTCAACTGTGAATTTGGAGAACTCAACTCCTGTTGGTGATGACGCTGCTGTTGCAGGTCGACCGGTGTGGAAGTGGTGGCAGTTCCTGTGCTGTAAGTTTCGCTGCCATCTGATGATTCACAGCTACTTCCTGCGGAAAACGTATATAAACAAACGTATAATTTAATATAAACAATTCAAAACTTAATAACGATGATTCAGTCCTAAAGAGTCATCGATACAATAAAAATGTGTAAAATGAATGGCAAAAAGTTGAAAAAATCAGCATATTGTGGATCGGTTAAAAAAACTATAAACTATGGATATTTTAGAGCAATTAAATTGAAAGAAATTAATTTAAAGCAATAAAATTTAGAACAATTTAAAAAATAAATTTGAGCTATTGCATAAAGAAATCGGTTATTCTCAGAAAAATCGTTCTAGTAAGGTATTGAGTAAGGGACAACAAAAATGTATCGTTGTGGTTGCATGGTCATGGTGCATCTGGGAAGATGTCTTTAATTTTTTACCTACATATTTGGAATAGGCCTACTGTATATGTATAGCTACGTCTTCCTATCGCTATGACAGCATAGGTGATCTTCTCAACATTTTCTCATGATCATAATAAATTAATCTATTGAAAGTAACATAAATCATGAACCAAGCAAACTTGTTGATCGATTCTCCCTATTTCTTGTAATATTTTTATCACTACAACCTAGTTGCACAGTAAGTAGCCCAAGAGAAACTCTGCAAGAAAATACTTCCATCACAGACCAAGACAGCAGAGAGAGAGAGAGAGAGAGAGAGAGAGAGAGAGATTGATTGATTGATTGATTTCTTTATTCATGCAAATAATAGTTGGACAGTTACTAGTATAAAATACAATATATAGGCATCACCAAGTATTATTACATAAAACATTATCAGAGAGAGAGAGAGAGAGAGGTCCGATGTTCTATATCTTACAATTCACCCCCCACCACATAGCAGCATGCACTCCGTTTCTCAAAATGGCAGCAGAAAAATTCTATTGTGCGCAGGTCCGACTCTCCTCTCTTCTTCAAATCCTCCTGACTACGATACAGAGCATCTGTGGTGGTGGAAGATTGCTTCCCCTATTCCATGTTGGAAGTATTTTCTCGCGGACTTTAGAGCCACTCTGCAGGCGTCTTGGTCTTGAGCCGATCGTTATGAGACAGCTATTCTAGTAGGGTAAACGATTAGGGTGAACTGTTGACTGGCCATTAGTGTGATTAGTAGCAGACAGCTAACGTGTAAGCTAACGACAAGTCGAAGAGTTTTCGATGTGTGGGTAAGCATGTGCGTGCGTGCGAATGATTCCCATTAATGAACCGGTGACAAAAGATGGTTTCGTCTCTTATTGTTCACCCCGCTAAAAAGTTTTCACCCCAATGCCGACTGACAGAGAAACCCAACGATCACTGCTCCACAAACCCCTGTCAACTTGCTAATTAATTGACTCAGCTGATCTTCTGCTCTCACCTTACACCCTCTCTGTCTGTTTTCTTCAGCATTTACGCCTTCATACTAATGAATTATGTTTTTGTGGATGGTCTTATGTGTGTGACTGTGCTTGGAATTAATTGACTATGAGGAATTATTCTGTCAATGAATCCGCAATGGGTGCAAATATGATATGACCTATAAACCCATTTTCTACTCATATATAGAATCTACCGTGAGGAATTATTTATCTATATTTATTAATATAATAATCACCATAACTATAACTATGTACTTTATTTATCTATTTACAATTACAAATAAAGTCAAAATTTCAAATACAAAATTAGATGAGTGATTAAAAATAAAACTCATTTTTGTTAAACATTTATTGAATCTGCAATGGGTGCAAATATTTTATGGCCCATAAAGTTTAAATAATGGTCTGTCCCTCTCCATCATTTAGACAATAATAATTACTATAGTCTATGAGTTTGCATTTATCTAAAAATAAATTAAAAGTTTTAGAACCAAAATATAATAGTTGATTAAAATGCATGCCAGTTTTGTGGAACATTCATTCGGATTCATTTGATACATACAAACTAACCAGAAATGCAACATTCAATTTTGTTTAGGACATCTTATTGAAATGTAATGTTTTAATTCAGCATCAAGCTACCTGAATAAAAGCCGCTTTATTTTAATTCCAATTTCATCGACATCGGTCATATATTTTCAAGTGTCGATAGAAAATTTCAAATCAAATAAATCCTTATTTCTTTCTTATAATGGTACAAGAAACGCTCATTCAGTGCTTAAAAATATACAGAGAATTAATATCCACAACGGCTGTCATGAAAGCCATCCATGCAGTCAATTAGTTATGTAAGAGGAGCCTAAAACGTAGGTAGAAGCTAAGCTGTTTTAGTGTAATTTTTCAATTCCAGTTCTATTTAAGGAGAGACTTATAATATTATAATCCTGTAATCAACTAGGTTCTAGTTAAATTTTCGGGCTGAGAAAAAAATTAATACTAATTAAAAACCAAAGCTGAAGAATTAATAAACTTTATCAATAAACATAAGAGCTACGGTACCCTACTACTGTGAATGAAAAACCTGTAATTCAAATAGCTTACCATCATGCAGCCATGAATCTTGATGTGTGCTTTGCCGGTACTCGAATATTGAACTGTCTACTGAAATTGGAAAAATGGTAGTTTTACTACGAAATGTATTTCACTTTAATATTTTTTCATACAGTAATTTTTAACATGTAGTAGTGTAGGATTAGACCTGGTAATCGGGATTGCAAGGGGTCTAGGGGCGCACTCAGCAATCGGAGCTGAACACTACATATTATTATGAGTTTTTAAAGAACCACAACTATTTTCAAGTAATTTCATATTCGTAGTTACTGGAAAATATTATGACAGGCCCATTCTTTTAGATTTGTATTGTATTTTTAAATTTTTGATTGTTATGATTTTAAAGGGTTTTTATTAAGAAATTGCTTTATATTGCATATTAAACGTGAAGTGATTAATTTAACCAAGGGGCTTCAACATGCTATCGTCAAAAGTAAGCTATTTAATTCTTGAATCCGTCCAATTTCAACAAAGACCGTAATGTTATGGACCGCAGTTTTACAAATCCCCACTCAAATTTCAGCATTTTTTTTTTATATACACAAAAACTTTTTTACAGATTCAAAAATATTCAAGATAAAAACTGGTTTTAAAGTGTAGAGAGCTAAATTATCCCCAAAAGGATTATGAATTATAAATGTACGATTGATGAATTACAAGATATAGAGATCAAAAATGTTCGGTACTTCAACCTTTTTTTTTAAAAAATTGCTGATTTTAACCGAATATGGCGGGGCTAGTTGCAGCTATACCGAACTTTTTCCAGAGAAAATGATGAGATTTAAATCTAGAAAAGAGCTACGATTCTTGTCGAATAATTTTGGAAAACCCCAACCGTTTTCGATATATTGGCTGGAATAGATATTTCGGGCCCCATCTTGGCGGATTTTTGGGCATGTTGCCAAGGTAGAATTAAAGGGGATTTCCAGGGGATGATTAAAAGCACTCTTAGCTATCATTACAAAAAAATTGGCCGGTTATAAAATTAATTATTATGAGATAAATTGGCTGATTATTAATAAAAAAATATTGAGAGATTATAATCAATGTTTGTGGTTCATCATTAAAATGATTCCAATAAAACAGCTTTAATCTGTGTTGTTACGAAGTTTATTTCCTTAGCAGGGAATATTGTCTACAACTACCGTTGGTTGTTGTCTGTCTACAAATTAATATGCTCATGTGTGAAGATTCAAAGATCGTTCACGTACATGAATTGTAGACAATATTGAGATTTCCAAGTCTACAAATGCCAGCAAGATTCATTGAACTTGTGTACGGCCAAATAGTTTTTTTTAGTGATTTAAATATTTTTAGAAAGTAAAATCAGTAATACAACTCTATTCAATAATCATAAGATAATGCAAAATAAATCCTTTTAAAAGTAATAATTTTACTTCATTTCTTATAATAAATGAACTTTCACTCACATTATTTTTATTATACTATGGCTTACAATTTCTTGCTCCACCCAGTCAAATTTAAAGTTTTTATACCAAGCAATTAAACAAAATCTATTTTATTGATAGGATCATTGCCCGTAGCCTACATTATAAATTATCTTGGCTTAATAGCAGAATGTCTAAAACTGAAATTTACCCATAGCCCTACATTTTTTTAATTTCCACTCAATGATGGGTAATGTCAAAAATTATCTGGCTGTAAATTACCGCTTTTTGGCTGTAGGCAGGTGAAAAACATAAACAAGAACCACTAATATTGGAATAATTTATATTTTAGTTATAGATGAGTGCATGGTTAGTAAATGAATAGGCCTACATCGATAGCCAATGTTATTGGAAAAGAGTCTGCTTCACCCAGCTCCCCAATTAATTAGGAATGGGGGGGGGGGGGGGTTCGCATAATTCTTGGCTGTTGAGGGGCACAAGGCTATCTTGCTAAGTTACTGTCAACATGTTCTCTTAAAGTTTAATAGGAAATAGATATTTCATACAGCCGACAGTATTATTCCAACATACGGCTCTGGTAGCGTAGTTGGTTGGAGCGCTTGTCTGTGATTAGATAAGTCTGGCTTTCTTTCCTGCAGCCTTGGGTTCGAACCTCATTCAGCCATGGATGTTTTTGATCAATCACCCGTTCACCTCTTTACCCACGCACAAGTCTCCAGATTCATGTGGGCATTCCCCGCAATAATTAGTTAATTAACATAGAAGTCATAAAGGTCAGCTAATGCTTTGATTTCAGTTTAAATAAAAAAAATTCCAATTGTAACCACCAAAAATTTATTCAAATTTTTCATCCGAAATATGATAATTGAAAAATTATCAATTCATAAATCAATTTACCTTGATGTGAAGGAGAGTCTCTCTCTGAATGTACAGACAGCAGTGCATGCAATGGTTGTTTGCAGTTGATGTTACTTCCAGATTCAGATCTGAAGACTCTCTCCTGAAAAAAATTAAAAACGAAACATTTTAGAGCAGTCTCTCTGTAGGAGTTTCAGTGCATACACCTTTCATTTCTTAAATAAAGCAGAAGTAGTGTCGCATCCTGACATTGCATGAACGAAAAGAATCATCTGACCCCCTCCGAACATATCAACACTAGCCACATATTTTCTACTTGATCCACCCCCCTTTCACACGAACATTTTAGCGACGTAATTTGCATTGAAACCAGTAAGATTGTTGAGAAACTTTTGTAGAACATCCCAATGAAATGGTTGATTATGATGAGAATTTCAAGTTGTCTTGTGAATGGAAACATTAAAATCTTTTTGAGATCATTTTACAATTCAAGGGTTGGAAATATCAATATGAGAAAAGTGATAATATGAGAGAAAGTGTAAAAAAAAAGTTTTGGATCTACAAATAAGGATCATTTTTTATTCAAATTCTTTTTTTCAATCTGAGCAATAGTTTTCAAGTAAACAAGAAAATTCTATTTTATCCGCCATTTTCCAATATGGCGGTGATGTGATAGTTTCCTTCGCTGAAAAACTTAAATTTATCATTTTGCATCGTATTCATAATAAATGATCATGGTATTTCCATTTCAGTTGCAAATAATTGGTTGTAAATCATAGATGAATTTCCACCTTGGAAGCTAGGGGGTGGTTTGGTGAGAGATAAAGGGTTGTACAATTCTAGAGTGATAAATACCTTGGTCTACCATCATAAAAATGAGCTACCTGTCATGGTTTATCGATTTGGTGAGAATTTTGCCATGTTAACTATCGATTTCAATGAGAAATCATGAGTCAAACTTTATGTTTGAGAAAATTTCAAAAAAGGTGATTTTTTATTTTCAATTTTATGGCGTAAGGGTTGAAGATATTGAAAAAATGCAATTTTGGTGAGACATAAAGGGTTGAACAATTCTAGAGTGACAATAATGCAATGCTGGAAGACGTTCTCATCTTCCTTGCCTAACATTATTAATTCACCGAACATAGTGAGTTTCAACCTGGCCGCTTGGCATTTTGTCTGTCGGTCTCTATGTTACACGATTATGGCCAAACACCTTGACCAACTGTCATGAAATTTTTCATAAATGTTCCTTATTTCTCGACCGAGCGATTTACATACATATAAGGTTTTTAAAAAACGCCTTATCTTTTTCAGCGGGCTTAATTGACCTCCGATTATAGGAGTATCTGATTTGGGTGCAGGTGGTTTTAAATTGAAATTATGACGATTTGAGAGGGGGTTTAATACCTGAAAATAGTTAAGAATTGTTTTTCTCATTATGTAAAGCATAAAAGCTCTAACGACTTTCATTCAAAAAGTTTATGAAAAATAAATTCCCTTCGAAGCTAGGGGCGGAAAACTGAATTTAAATCAGAAATGGTGGTGGGGGGGTTGAATAAATTTTGAATTTTTACTTTCTGTGATTGGAGGTGAATACTGCTGATGAAGAGCTGCTGAAAATTCATACTAACCCTTTCAAAATTATTCCTCAGGGTAATTTCTTGATGTCAAAAATGTTAAACTGTTCAGACATTGATTTTTTCAGTTTATATCTTCAATTATAGATCAAGCGTTGAAAATTGAGTCAAAAATGAAACACTCAAGTTTCGAAAATATCATCCCTTTTTTAGTGAAGAGTGTTGGGCGAGTAAGATCTGCTAATCTCAGAACTACTAAAATTTTTTAAAACCTTTCAAAAGAGAAAACTCATAATCCCATAATTCCAAAAATTCTTTCTTCATGGCTTGAAATTCTGCTATCACTCTGAAATAATTATTGTCAAAATAATTTTCTCTCCCTTGCAGCCACCCTTCAATTGAAATTAATTGATAGAACATTTTTTCTTGCTGTGATTTCTTTCCAGTGAAAATGTCATCACAACTTGTCAGCTGAAGGCTGAAGAGGGAAAAGATAAACCGTAAGTGTGCCCTTTCTAAAGCTGATCTGGACTGTTAAATGTATTATTTCAACTTTCGAACCCCTTGTGCTAATAATGTTCAGAGTTGAGAGGAAATTAACAATTCCAAACAGATTCCATCCCTGCTTTCTCAACAACCCCACGCAAGGTGGAGCTGTTTAGGAGCAGTAAAGTAATTTTTCTTTCTTATTAACTACGATAAATAATTGTCCTTCTATCTACGCTTCATCTACTTTGAATGTCAACATTTGAATCATTTTTACAGTTGCATTGAACTTGGTCGTCGAATCGTTTTTAATAAAAAAATAATGATAAACGAAGTTATTAAAATACTGTTATTTTAGTTATTAAATTCGCAAAAAGTAAAGAAAACGGCTGAAAATCTGTCATATGACCAGAAAACTTGCTGAAATAACATACTAACACTCCCCAAGAATCCTAGCTGTGGTTCAGCTGCCATCTTGGAAAAACTGTAAAAATTTCTCACATGATTATTGTTTTCTTCAATTTTCAAACCGAACTGCGTCTTGGACAGAAAAAGTTACTTCTGCCCTTTTTCAAGAAAACAAAATTTGCAAGAATTTGTGACTAATTATAGGTCTGTGCCTTACGTAAGAATCAAGTTGAAATTTTTCGACATTTCGGTAAACTTTTAGGAAAAGTTATAATTTTGAATTTTGTATAATTAAAACAGCTGTATCTACTTGCAGAGCCTAAATTTGTAAATCAAAATCCCTCTAGAGAAAATAAAGTTTTCTACTATTTGAAACTAGCTTCATCTTTTTATCTCTAGTGGTTTTGGAGCAGCATTGATTTGAAAAATTTCATGCACCTCCAAAAACCCCTGAAACTTCATTTCAAAGCTCAAACAACTCTTCCAAAAAATGGGGATTGGTGTTTATTCCTGAGATTTTGTTCCTGAGACTTCTCACTATCAAAAACGCCATCCAGTAACCCAGAAATGCGATGGATTCTTTTATGAGGCCAGAAGGGGATCTCAAATTCGGGTCCCCGTAACTATTGAACGATTCATTGTATCCGATCAGACGATGGCCCATACGTCTCAGCCATAGAACTATAAACTACTTTATAGTTCTATGGTCTCAGCTCATTGAGGCGGTTCTTTGGCACACAATTAAGATTTTCGCTCTCATGGTTGCTCAGTGATCGCACTTGAATTTCTATAAATATTCAATAATATGGAGGGAAAGAGTAGAATGTCTACCATTTGCACAAAGATAAGGAAGAAATATACAGTTTGCATAGTTTTTATTTTTCCTCAAATCATATTGACATTCCGAATCCATAATGTTCAACTCCAGATAAGATCCATTGCCTACCTTCATCACTATTCTATAGGCTATAATATGTGGCTAACATTGGAGGTGAAGAGTTTTTCTCCAGGAATTATCGATCTTCAATATTGTATCTCGAATAGTGTTGTAGGTTTTCTACTCTGGACAAAGAGGACTAATACCAAAGTAAATTTAAATACCGCATATTTTATATGAAACCTATTTCTCTTGAGTGTACTGTTCCCGAGAATGAAAATTTAAAAAAATGTTACATCCCTGCCCTCCCACCCATTGCAGTTTAACCCCCCAAAAGAAATAATTTTCAGTTTTTTACCTCCCAGCTACTTCTTTCTATGTATCAAAGTAAAAATCACATCCCGTAAATTGTAAAATAGCCGCAAACATTTCGGCACTGCCTAGGGCCATGGTTGCCCTTAAATCCGGCACTGACAGGCGGTTCCATGTAAAGCTAGCATAATCGGTCAAAATCCAAATTAAGTCATTCATGAATGCTCTTTTTGCTTTATATTGGGCTGAGTATTGGGCTGATCCTTTCGAGACTTGGATGGGACCACCGTTGAATGATGCTCTTTCATTTGAAAAAAATTATTGAAATCGGTTCAAAAGTGCTCAAGTAATTGATGTTCAAACATTAAAAATACAGGTCGAATTGAAAGCATCCTTGTGAAAGTCGGTTGAAAGTATTCATTTTCTAAACGTTCACATTTAAACTTTTTGAATTTAGAAAGCGTGTTGATCATGGAAAAACTTTCAAATTGAAATTTTTCCACCCTGAAGCCATTTACTCCAATGTAGTAGTGCTCGCTCATCTTCTTCAAACTAAGTACAATATCCTCAATAGAATGATGCCATATTTCGAATGCGCTATTTCCCGCCGCGTTTCCTTACCGTTTCCCGCCAAAACCGGCACACGCCTCCTTCGTCAGCAATATCGCGGCTTCCGGTGCGGGATGACGTCATTTCCTGGCCATTGCTTCTTCCCGCGCGCTAACAACCGAACACGTCTTACCTAATCTCATCTTATCTGAAAGCCCGCGAAAACTTCGCGGACTAACCGCCAACCGCCCGCACATGTCTTCTAGGGCTTTACCCTAAAAGGCACATGAGCGACGTTCAAGCGTCATTTAGCACGCCTAATTTATTAACGAGTTTTCAACCTCAATTTTCAGCTCATGATGAACTGGATCCATTTTCTCAGAGCAATCTTCAGCATCAAAACCAATTATAAGTTGACAGCAAATTATAAAACCATATTTTTTCCATTTTCCAATAACCCGGAAATTCATTACTATCTTAGTCTATCGATAAAAATACAGCCTATACAAAATTACAATCTGTAGAAATAAATGAAAGCACTCTCACTCTTCTCTTCCTGTTTATTTCACATAAAATAGTTTTAAAATATTATCAACACTATAATAATTATAAAATTATACTGTATATTAAGGAATGCCATAGACCTGTTCCAGGATTTATTCACTTATTTGTGCTTTTATATGAGACATTTCAGTTCTTTAGTGACTAGGTTATTGGAGCTCGTCAGCTAGATAAACTTTATATTATAACGTCTAGAAAATTATTCTGAATAAGTTGAAACCCATAATCCATTATATCTGCAAAAATTATATAGTCATAGGCTCTAGCTCACATTATTAGTTGATTAAGTGTATGGAAAAATTCATAAAAATATCTCAATATTATTTATCTACGACCATGTCATAATGTATACATTACAGTTTCACAATTGATGCCAAAACAGCTGTCTTTTCGAAATGCTTTTTGAAACCCGTTGTATAATGAGCTCATTATAGTACAGGTTCTACATTATAACACGGCTTCTGTACCAATCAGAAGCATTTTTGATGGAATCAATATCGTACTTCAATATTGTGAAACTATCAGCTGATTTGATCAAACAGCTAACTAAGCTGCTAACCTAACTCTACTATAACTTCTCGTATTTGAGATGAGAGGTTAGGTATCTCTGACAGTCACAGGTAAAATGAAATTGTTTTAATTAAATGTATACTAGTGGTCGTAGATAAAATAGTGTATGCAACGATTTTATTTGGCCATTAAAGCACTCGTGAGATATTTATAACACTCGCATTCGCTCGTGTTATAACTTACATCTAACTCGTGCCAAATAAAAGGGTCAAAATAAAATTGTTGCATAAACTACTATTTTATGCTCACACAGCTGACGCCTCTTTCCATACTTGCATGCACACCGCAAACTATTCGAGCTAAGCTATGCCAACCGACTAAAATAAGCGAAACTAATGCCGAATGCAAAACTGCGTTGCCGCATCAGCTAAGCTAAACTTAAATTTGAAAAGAATATATCTATTTTATTTGCTCAATAATGGATATCTATTTATTTAATCATGAACTTGGCATGATTTGATCATATTATTATGAAATTGAACAATTACATTCAGACTAATTACTCTAACTGATACTTCTTTCTCGCAAGTTTTGATAGTACACTCTTCACACATTATCCACTGAATCCTTTCTCATAAAATATCAAATACTGGCAAATCAATATACTGGGAGATTTTGATAAATCATTTTTCTCGGACCTCCACGAAGAAGTCGATCGGTGAATGGGTTTGTTTGTGAGAAAAGCGAGAAGCTGTGAATGGAGGTCAATTTGGCGACTGGCAACCCCTCGCAAGATTTCCCTGTCACTAATGCACAGCATGAGTGAGGGTCGGTCACCCTCCCCTATCAACAAAGAGTCCACTAGTATCTAGAAGTCGAAATGTGATGCTTCTATTTGCTTATTTCATTGATCATTCAACCCTCATGGTTGACTTCTTTTTTATTCCCAACACTTGTATTAAAAGTTATTATTTGTTCTACACTTGAAGGCACTTTGCTTGTCATGCTTCAAAAGTCTAGTAGAAATGTAGTAAGCCTGACAACACATGCTTAATCAGCTGCTATCTGTAGTGAAACATTTCAAAAAAGGGGTTAGACAAAAATCATTATAATAATGACAATGGTCATACTAGTAGCCTCCAAATCCTATTTAGAAATTAATCTTAGAGTTATGTCTATGTTTTCCAAACTTGGTTCTTGGTAACTTAATCCCCATTTCATCTTACTGCAGACGGAGTTTGGCATACATGACATAGATCGGAATCGGGAATGATTAATGAGGATCACTAAGAAATTAAACTTAGAGATAAGTCTATGTTTTCCAAATTCTTCGCAAATAAGACTTTTTTACGTATTTCCGAATTTTTAAAGAGTTTTCTAATTTAAAGAAAATGTAATATACTCGATATTTTGCTGTCAGTAAGTTAAGAATTGCATAGTTTAATTACAATAGTCTCTCTCTATAACCATTCTCTCTATAACGATGGATATTTTGACACTAATGTTTGGTCTGCCATAAGAACAATGTATATTATTCTCTCTATATAACGATATCGCTCACTGTCTATAACGATGTTTTCAGAACAATTATATACAGCAGAGACATTACCAAAAATCGGAATTTGTCGTAAATAGTAAACCGCGCGCTGTGAATTGAAATCTTTGTTTATTTAGGATTTCTTATTGCATAGAAGAGCTACTTTATGCAATCGGGTTACGGTTTCCCATTTGAGGAATCATAATCTCATTTGAGATGAGAAGCTTTTTTTTAGAAGCTTGTATGCCCCATCCCTTATATTTTTTTCATGTTGTGCTCCTCCAAAATTCCTGAGGGGTCAAGAGTGTCTAATAAATTGTGTAAGATCTGGAAAAGTTTCTTCCAATGTTTAATTTTGCGATGATGATGATGATTATAATCGAGTACATCGAGTATGTTTCTCTGTGCGAGCACCCTTCTTCTTGTGTGAGGTCTTCTTGTGTGAAAACTACTACTTACTATAATTATCTTGAAAGATACTAGTTTTTTTTAAAACAGTAATCTGTACGTACGGTACTTGAGAAAGATGAGTCCTACAAAGTTAGTGATATATTCGATTCTCTGAAGAGTGAACTCGATTCTCTGAAGAGTGAACTCTAAATCAGGATGTGTCAAAGAAACTATTTTTTTTTTTTTTTTTTTTTTACAAAGACCTCCCGATTTCACTGGATATATCTCAAAATATGGTGTTGTGATTATAAGGTCTCTCATATCTTGTGAAGTTAAAATCAATTTTGAACAAGATTCATCTTTGATTTCACAATGTATCATCATAGGTGGGGGAATAAGCGCAGAAAACACATTCTATGCTGTACAGCCAAAACGCAAAACGCCCCTTACCACCACTGCCCCCCCCCCCCCAAACCACCTTTGAGACGCTAATCGGAATTTCGGAAAATCTAAAATCAATAAACTCGCTGATTATAGCCATAATTCTTGGAAAAGGCTACTGAACACTTTCTAAGAGTCAATTTGAACAGGGGGTTGTAAACGCTCTTAGTCCGGTATCTGAGAGGATTTCTGTAGAAATTTCGCGAATGTTGAATTTCTTTGCTGGAATGGTAAGTTGGGTCCTAGGAAGTAACTTTCGCTCGGGTGTTCATTCGGTACCTGGTACGCTTTCCCGCAATAACGATATCAAAGATGGCAGCCGCTCAATCAAGAAAACCTCATATATCTTTCTACATTCATCGATAAGCAATTCTTTTTCAACAATTGTTAATGTACTTTGAACACTGAATCCGAATATCATATCCTAAGGGTCATAAGACATTAATTCAATAATTAACTTCTTTTTCTCGACGATTCTGCGTGTATTTTGAGACGCTGAATTCGAATTTTAAATGCCCCACCTCGTGCGACGGTCGCTTCAGCCCTAAAAATGCAAAAATTCCAAAATATTATGATGGGAAATTAAACGTTTTCTAGTTTTTTGCGAAACCTATGAGGCTACTGAGAAAACACAGCACAACTGATTGTTATTATTATTATTATATTATTATTATTATTATTATTATTATTATTATTATTATTATTTTTATTATTATTATTATTATTATTATTATTATTATTATTATTATTATTATTATTTTGCTTTTCCATCACATTTGATGTGAGTTTCCTAATCAAAATCGGCCTATGGCAAGACTTTGATTAATTTTATATGGGAATGTTCAGGAATTCCCTAACAATTGATACAGTGCTAAGTACTACTGCCTTTTGCAATTTGCATTTTGTGCTTTTTGACACTCCCAACTAACTCAAATTTGCTGTCACCTTTGTCGTAATTAGTCCAACCGCAGAAATAATGACAGGCATGATTGACACCTTTTCTTGTTGCCAGATATCCTTTATCTCAGCAGCCAGGGGGAGATACTTGGAGATTTTCTCAGAGTAGTACTGATCCAAGTTGTGGTAGCTCGGTATGCCAACATCTATTAAAATAGTTTCCCTGGTCTGCTTATTCATTAGGATTATATCTGGCCTATTACGTGCAATTGCACTATCCGTCAAGACTGGGTTTTATTTATTCACTCACTCATTCATTATAAAAACGGAATCAAGCAAAGATTCTCCCCAAAACTGCTTTCTTCGCAAATAATTACATAAATTAATTTCAACAAAGTTTGTTATTGCTGTATTGCGTCATTTATTTATCAATCGTATGACAAGTCCTTTTAAAGTGTTTAATAATTTCCATTTATTATTTTTTATATAATTATCAAGTATAATTCGTAGCGTTCAAGCTCTTCTCTACATATGATAAAAATAATGTCGATGGAATAATCAAAATTAGTAAGGAAAAATCGTAAATTTAATACATTCTAATGAGCTGTAAGTCATTGTAAAATAAAAGAAATCTGAAGAGTTACTTAGTCAATTTTCTACGATCATAAATAAAATAGAGAAAGAAACATATTTTTTAGTGGTAAGAAACAATTCTACTGAAAGAAGGCTTTGGTAAGTCCTGACCCATGTTTGAGACCGGCTTAGTGGCTAGGTTATAGCAAGGAACTTGGGCAGTGTGTGCTCACACCCGGAGACCTCCCGTGGTACAAAGCATCTAAGTGCCCGGACCAGCCCCAATCACTTTAAAAGGGCTTCTACACTGGATAGGATAAAGAGAGATAATACGATGAAGTAATCAGAGACAAACACAATCATGGCACCCTAATTGGCTCGAGAGATTCTTAAATAGTAATAATTGTACTTGTAAAAATGTGAATTTAGCTCACAAGGTAAAACTTGATGCTACAAAAAATAGAAAACACTATTTTTCTATAAAGTAGTAGTGTATGTAGACTTCTTTCATGATTTCAATAACCAATGTTATTGAGAGCAACAACTGATTCACTAAGGAACTGAGTATTTTACTCTTGGTGTAAATTGAACCCTGAACTGTTCTCTCTATTTTATTCCCCATTAATAGCCTATATAGCTCAGGAATAATAGTGGATTACCTACTTAGATTCAATACTCATGTATTAAATTTACAGTTAGCTTACTTACCCTGAATATTCTGGTGCAAAGCTGCATTTACTATAAGTAACAATGTTATTCAACCATGTTTGTTAAATAATCTTATATGACATTGTTATGAAAATCAAAAGTATTGATATAAATATGTATATTATAGCTTTGTTAGTAACATTTTGATTTTGGAAAACTACATTTCCTTGTGAAAAGTTGCACAACATGGTTTTATAACAGTGTTTTGATAAATAGTGTAAACGAACCCTTATGGCCACCAAAAGTCTTTTCAATTTAGGCCTATCAGAATATCCATTAATAATGTATGGAGGAAATAACTTGATACAGTACTCATGAGATTGAATTCGATAATTATGAAGAAAAAGGCATTGAAGGGATGTGATGCAAGGCGAAATAATAGCAGAAGCCAGCAAGAAAAAAGGATGGAACGTATTTTCAGAAGTTTAATCCTACGTGAATTGATTTTTGATTAATACCATGAGTTACATAATGCATGATGACCTTCAATCTTTACACCAATATACATTAAATGTTGAACTAAATTCCAGTTTCTCTTAAAACAGTATGATATTATTAATAATAATTTGAACTTCAACTTATAAGGATTCTCCACTTTCCACAGTTTTCTCTTTCCTAATTGAAACTTAATCAAATAAAATAAACTATTTCTTAATCATCTTTGATAACATTCATATTATTTGTTTTCTTTTAGCAGATGATGCCCACATAAGTCTGAGGTTTGAGCGTGGGCAATGAATTAGCCAGGTATAAACTATCCAAGTATAACGTGTGTTATAAGAGGACATATAATTTCACCTGCATTCGGAAACAGAAGTTGAAGAGAATTGTGATCTGTTCTCAAAATGAGGACAAATTTGAAATAATAGGACTTACTAATACGAGAGGGAAGCTCTCTTTGAAGTCGAATACCACCTTCCCATATAGTAATCATTATGTGCTGTGTTATATTGTTAATGACAAATTCCAATGTTGGAAAAAACACTTTTAGAACGAAAATTACCTTCCTCAATAATAATTGATCTAATAATTTATTAGTAATTGCACGATTATGCAGTCAAATATTTGACTGCATAGTGGTGCAATTACTTATAAATTATTAGTGATACGCGCAATTAGTCATGCATACCAAATTTCAAGACAATAATTAATCACTGTTATTTCATGGAATACTTATGTTATCAATCATGCTTTGGGCGAAACCCCTGTTGCATCTTCACATTCTATAGTATTAATTCAATCTTTTCAGCAACTCCATTCTAGATCATTTAGAAATACGTGCCCACATAGGTGTGCAGACCATTGTCCAATTCTTAAATCAGTTGAAATTAACAATAAATAGTAAAAAATGCCAATACCTTCGATTCAAAAACAAACATAATTCAAATGAAGAAAGGGCTATAAACGTGTTGTAAACGATAATCAACTAGACCAGGAAGAAAAATTGCATTTCTAGGAGTTTTGTTGTATAGACGATTGACCTGGGATCCATACATTGAGAAAATATGTTGTAAAATTTCATCTGGGGTATTTATTTTGTCCTGCGACAGCTCGCTAGATTGAATGATAAAAAGTTACTTTTTACAGCTTACCATGGGCTCTTACTGTCACATATTAGGTATACTATCTTGGTATGGGGTAATTCATCAAAACAAAACCTTGATAGCGTGTTTAAGATCCAAAAGAAAGCGGTTAGGTGTATAGAAAGAGTAAATAGATTAGATTCATGTAGGCTTGTTCAAGTCTATGTTGAAGAGACTTGGTCTCCTAACTGTACCCTGCTTATATGTGTATGAAGCTACTTTATATGGTAAGAACGAATGATATTAACCAAAATCTTGACGTACACAACTATAATACAAGAAGCCGAGGAGATTATCACTTGGTGAGTCACAATAGTAGCTTATTCAAACAAAAACCTAGTTATATTGGTAGGAAACTCTACAACAAGCTACCGCAGTTTTTAAAGAGTCTTGAAAATATAGAAATATTTAAAAAACAATTGAAAAAATATTTAGTTGATGAAGCTTTTTATAGTGTACAAGAGTTCCTTTCACATAAAAATTGAGCCTCACCCAAACTAATTGATATAGTAA
The DNA here is from genome assembly GCA_948455865.1 of Conomelus anceps. Lineage (NCBI taxonomy): Eukaryota > Metazoa > Arthropoda > Insecta > Hemiptera > Delphacidae > Conomelus > Conomelus anceps. The sequence goes on from OX418219.1 coordinate 39,176,827, forward strand.
TTTATTATGGTAACTAGTTTATAAGAGTATAATTGTTGATCTAACTTGTCTTATACTCTTTAACTAAAGTCTCCAAGACGTAATCTACAAAAAAATGACTATTTTCTCAATCACAAACAAAGCTTACAATACGTACTTTTTTTAATCCTGTGTGCCATAAGAGCTCTGTACTCTGTTATGTATTGTATTGTATTGTTCGTGAGTTTGCTGTGGGCATTCTTGGATTCCTGATGAATTTCAATTGTGAATATCATCTGTACGTGTTATTGATTGATAACAAGTAGGATAAATGTTTCTCATGGTTTTCCAATTTTGTAGACTTACCTCATCTGCAATAACTGTTCTGTGAGCTCTCCTCTCAGCATCACGTCTTGGCGAGCCGCTCAGCAGCTGATTGCCACTACTGCTACTGCTGCTGCTGTTGCTGCTGGATGCCAAATGCTGCTGCGACGTTATCGGTAGACTCAGCATCGCCGTTCATTAATCATATCACCGTTGTCCATGATTGAATTTATTTTAAATTATCCTACCGTTTTACCAAAGTTTTATCTTGTAATCTTCTTAACATCAAGCACCGTAGGCATAGACTACTGCTGTTGATAGATTTATGAGTGTGTACTGCCTCGATATTATATTTGTACTTGTATTGAATTTCCAACTAATTAAAACGTTGTCCTTCTTTAAAAATGTTACCAATCTTAAATAATTTAACGCCTTGGAGACATTCCCTACAATAATCATCTACTTTAGTTTTGTTCAAACCATTTCCTTCCTCTGCTAGAAATTATTAACCATGATTATATTTTTTTCAAATTCCATTTTATTTCAAATTCTACAAAAAAAGAGAGATTAATAATAAATATCCTTGAATCTTCAGAACTGGTCACCAATTACTGTAAATATTGTTCTAATTTTTTTTTTGTTTGTCAATGAGAATATGTAACGATTAACCAGTTATGATTCAAACCATAATCTAATCTAATCAATCTGTTTCGGAGAAAATCTTCTTCCATTAAATAACAACAATATTCTTATAACCGCGAACCTCAAAACTCGACCTACAACGTTAGCTTTTCTTAATTAGTTCAGGAATTTAAAAAAATGAATTTTTTTAACAAAAAAGTATTTTACAATCACGAACGCTTTAAGTTACAGACTAGTTGTTGGATAGCAACCGAGGAGCGACTTTTCACGATGACGTGAATGATGCGTTTGTGAAGATTTTCGGCGACGGATAGATTTCTCCGGTGGAGAGAACCAAGTACTGGGGTTGAGTGAGAAGTGATAGGACGGGGTTGACGACGGGGGCGTGGCCTCTGCGATATTATCCACGTGCCGCGACGTCGCAAAAGAGGCGACGCGACGGCCAGGGGAAGTCCTGAGCTCATCTCTCAGCGTCAGAACATCAGCGTCGATGGCTGGAAACTGTGTACAGTGTCAGAGTCTCCCCTTCCCGCTGCCCTCCCTGTATAAGTTACCCCTTCCATTTTTCTCCGCCCCTAACAAATTGACCGGCTGGACCCGAACTCGAACTCACGTTTTCCTTACTTTTTCAACAAACTCTTATTCATTATTTGGGGGATGATGAATTGCAATTGTAATTGCAACGGATCATCTGGCAACCGATACTTTAATATATTTTTGAATTCTCTAGGTGAAATTTTGTGAAGGAAGCAATTTTTGACCAAAAGTTCCAAAATCCAATCACAGGATAACCTCGAGTTATTTATGACGATGTTGCAATTTTTATCATATTGCAAAATTATAATTGATTTTTTTAATTCCTTTTATTGCAATTGGAACATTTGTGTTTCGATTCCCGGTATTGGCTGAATAGTGAATTATTCTCTCTATCAAATGTCAAAATATTTATTTCATTTCCTCAGTTATACCCAAAGCGAATAATGGTGAGTATGTGGTAAATTAATGAGAAAAAAGCAAGAATGTGTATTTGAAATTAGTTAAAACATGGTAGTTAAATAAATGGATAATATAAATAAAATAGATTTAGCCACCTGCAAACTGCCAAGAATTAGATGGATGGAGTACCAGGCTGTGGAAAAACTCATGCAATTCTACAGCATCATCAGCCAAGCAAAGATCTTATTCCAACTCAAACTAGGACTGGAATAAAATAAATAAGATTATTTGTAAAGAAAATGTAGGAGGTCAAATATGATGATATTTTTCATGTTGATTACAGAACTGTATCATTGTTTATAATGAATGTTAACATTTTACAGGTAAAATTCGATGAAGTTCTAATTAAACATTTTACAGGAGTCACATATAAAGTATTAGGCGAGGAGGAGAGTAATTAATTGCTTCAATATTGAAGTCAATACTGACAAAGGCAGATAACTATACTTCTTTCTCCTTTGCCTTGTTCACAACAGTATAATATTTTTTCCACTTCAAGCAACATACTACAAAATGATGGAGTGAGCATTATAAAATATGCCAAGGAAAATTTAAACGATCAATGTGAAGAACGACAAATCGAACAAGCAAATGCTCTACATCTTAGTTAAGAAACAGAAAAAGAGAAATATAATAACCTAGCAATTTATAAATCACCATCTTTCAATGATATTACCAACTTCTTGGAAAGCTTGGAATTGGAACTGAATAGATTACGAGGGCAAATTGCCATATGTGCAGGAGATATAATTATCAATACTCTACAAATTATGAATAATAAATAATAAGACAAAGTTGTCACAACCACATTTATTAAAGATAGTGAGCAGTGAGGTACTAGTTTCAATTTGAGGTACTAATAATATCAATCTCAAACAAACTAAAACTTGACAGATTAGTTTAATATATAGTAAACACGAAATGATACTATTGGCTAAGGAATAGGCTTACCTTCATTGACGGTTTGTGATTGGCTGAAGGCCATAACAGGTCACGCCCTCTGGTGGGAGGAGCAACAAGCAGAAATAAGAATTCAAATTTGTGTAGTTTTTTTGACAGTTGTGAATGCAAGATGAAAATAAATGTAAGACGATAAGCTATCCCTTTTCTTGTACCACCAGCTAATTTCCTTCTCTATCCAAAACTTTTGTGCTTGTTCAATTCTTTTCCGCGCGATTATGGACTTGTTATTGGATTTAATTGAAACAAACTTCGGTACTAATCCCAATTTCAGTTCTGAATACTCTACAACCTCAACGACATCAACAATATAACGACTACTGTGATCTGGACATGGACATGTGAACATAGATTCAAAGAAGCAACCACAACTACAACAGAAACAGCTACATGTATTCAGTGGCGAAACGACATAGTTGGTGGCCTGGGGTGGCTATAGATGAGGGGGCCCAATATATATATATATATATATATAGTAGCGTAGCGAAAAAAAATTTCATGTAGGGGGGTTATCGGAGACTTGGCTCCTCCCCCCCCCCCCCCCCGGGGGTTATAGAACACCCCCAGGACAAGAGGGGTCTAGGAGGCTTCCCCCGGGGAAATGTTGATAAATAGTCCCTCTAAAATCGTACTCCAAGAGATTCTAGACTCATGTCTAGAAAAGCTTAAATCCATTCCTTTTTAGTCCACATTGTGGGAAAATTTTGGAATTTTTGATGTTCAGAGTTTGATTTAAGGCTTAAAAACAGTAATTTTATACGAGTATTTATTAAAATGAAGTTTATAAAGTGGGCAAAGTGAAAGCTTAAATTCAATAAATCATTGCTTTTATGAATCGTTTGCCTAAGAACTTGAATCCACTTTTCGTATATTGTTAGTTCATTAATTAGCTCTGAACAAATTTCAATGTATAAAATTAATCTGTGTAACTAATTTGAATTGTTATTTTTTTAATTTAAAGATAAAATTGGAGTGTAGGCCAAATGGAAACAATTCAATAAAAAAGCTGTGGAAGCTAGGGAAAAGGGCGATAAGTGGCACCAGAGAGAGCAATAGAATTCTCTTCTATTTTTGTGTAATCTCTTAAATTCGTATCGAGCTATTCACTAATACTGGAATATGTGAAATGTGTAAAAGTATAAAAATTATTATGACTTTCAATGGAACTTGATTCAACTAATTAATAACAATAATAGCACATCCATTCCAAACATATGGATGTTGACGGAACCACAAAACATTGGGGGGTCCGAAAGTTCTCCACAGGAGAAAAAAATTGTTTTCCAGGTTTTTAAAATGCAACTCTAAGCTTTTTTTTGTTGGTTATCAACCTCTTCCCTCATATTATTTTTTGTTAATTGATTCATGGCGTGAAACATTTGACGATCACTACAAACTATGGGGTATCAGATCTGAACTGTAACAGAGATGAGCATTTGAAGCCCGTCTGCAAAAATATTAGGAGACCTTTTCTCCTTTCAATTTACTGTGTCAATTTCATTCAAGTGATCTGGGACACCTTCAAACCAAGCAAACCTTCAAGCATCATGGGGCCTCTGAAGGCCCAAAGCCGAGGCAATTAGGGGACCCTTGTTTATAAACGTTGAAATTTTAAATATTATAGTAAGGGGGCCCCTTATTTTAATTTTGTTTCGTCACTAGATAACATTTGTAAAATAATCAAGCCCCTTAACGTTGAGACCCAAGAAAGCTTGCCTTGCTCACCCCATCCCCTCTGTATCGTTAATTAATTTTTTTAGTTAATCAAAGTATTAAAATTTTAGTATTCTTCTAGCTGATAAGTTATTATTTCATTTTTTAAATACATTTGTATTTTTTGGGGGCCTATGCTGGTGCGGGGCCTATGCTGGTGCGTGGCCTGGGGCGGACCGCCCCCCCCCCCCCCGCCCCCCGTCGGTACGCCACTGCATGTATTGATCATAATATTGTCACTACACTAACTCCAGAGAAATTCGTTTTCCAATTACATATCAATCGACAATCAATGATCACTCTAGCACAATTTTAGGATTAAAATTCCACTTGAATAACAACGCGACGCGGAGTAAGTAACAAGAAAACGATGCCTGCAAGAGAAAATAGACATGAACAACCTCAAAAGAGAATTGCAGGAGGAGGAATGGTGTGAGGTTCTTTACAGTGGGAATCCTGATGCATCTTACGACAGCTTCATATCAACTTTGAAACTTCATTTGCAAAACAATACCCGTCAACATCGACGACAGGAGTACAAGCCTATCAAGTGGATCACGAGAGGGCTAGTATTAGCGATAAGAATCAGAAACAAACTCAACCAACAAAGGAAGTCACATCCAAGCGACATTGAATTGAGCAACTTCTACTGTAGGTACAGGAAAACTCTGACAATTCTAATAAATCAAACAAAAGCAAACAAATCAAGCAATATTACAAGGAAAAATTGAATGAAGCCGGAAAAGATAATAAAAAGTATGGAAAGTGATCAGAGCTGTCACAGATTCCACTCAAAATACAAAAATGAGATTAGATGCTATAAAAATAAATGATGATGTTGTTAACATTATGGGAAAGTTCTTTAGCTGTACTGAATCACTTGAACGATTTTTTCACCAATATTGGAGAGAATATGGCAAAGAAAAAATAGCAGATGCATTGGAGAAGCCAGTAAATCAATTAATTTCAGAAAACAAACCTATTACAAGAACCGTGAATTCCATGTATTTCCATCTGGCAAATAAGCAAGAAATGCTAGAGGCTATTGGCACCTTACATAATGACAGTTCTCCAGGACTTGATGGATTCAATAACAGGACAATAAAGAGTATATAATATTTTATTGCAGTCATAAACTCACATATTTAATTTGAGTATTTAAAAAGAAGTGTTCCCAAGAGCTATGAAAAAATATGTGTTAGACAGTTAGACCATTACATGAAGAAGATGATATACAAATTTCTATACTAATTATAGACCTATTTCTGGATTTATTGTTCCATGACGAACTGCGTTGTTAATATTAACTTTTCATGTGAAATTTAACGACTTGCAGTCAAATATTTGTTAAGAATAAGTATTTTACTTATTCTTAACAAATATTTGACTGCAAGTCGTTAAATTTCACATGAAAAGTTAATAAGACCTATTTCGTTGATAAGTGATATTTCTAAAACATTGGAGAAATTGGTAAAAAACGTCTAGTAAATTACCGGTACCGTACTTGGAAATAGTATATTACGTTACTAGGCTGGAAAATGACGTTTTGCCGGTCGAGCATATGATAGTTAATGCACGAGGTGCAGCCGAGTGCAGAAACGTATTCATGCCGTATCTCATGCGAGAACCGGCAAAAGTTTACAGCCGTGTAAAGTACGATATTTTTTGTTACACTTGATAGAAAGGCAAGATACAAGCAGCTGGATAATATGCGAGACATTCAAAAGTATTCAAGACAAGTGAATCAGCTGCTTTATTTAGATTCAGAATTTGATGGGCGAATTCCCAGATATAAACCAAAATAATGATAGCCTAGTGCAATCAGCTGGATAATATTCGAGACAGGTATTTAGTCATAGGTAATGAGCAATGTAATGAGTTGACTATATATATACATATAATATATATATATATATATATATATATATATATATATACAAGTCAATGGAAAAAAATTTGCCGCACACCATATGTTTTTTCCTATCTTGTATGGCTATAAGGCACTATTTGTCAGCTGATTTTTCCGATCTAGTATGAAAAAGAGGCACTTTCCATATGTTGTGTTTCGGAGGATACGTTAAGCTGTCGGTCCCGGCTGCCTAAAAACAGTCGTCAAGTCACGTCAGAGGCCCTGAACTTATTCAGGTGCGACCTGATAACTCTGACACCAGACCTGAGCCAGCCAGGTCACACGATATTATTATTATTATTATAGCTACTTTCTATCAAGTGTAACAAAAAGAAATTTATTGCCTTCAAATCAGTTTGGCTTTTGTGAGGGATTGAGAACAGAAGATGCACTTTTGGAATTGTCAAAGTTTGTTACAAATAAATTGGATAATAATAAAAAATGCGCTGCAGTTTTTCTAGGTTTGGCCAAGGCTTTTGACACTGTAACTCATGGCTTGCTGTTGAAGAAATTAGAAGCCATGGGGATAAGAGGAATTCCATTGGAGTGGTTCAAATCGCACCTCAGTAACCGGCAGCAGCAGGTCAAAGTTAAAAACCATCCAAGTGCAGAAAGAAACAACAAACAAACTAAAATTTGGAATACCTCAAGAGACGGTTCTAGGGCCTATTTTGTACTTGGTATTTGCAAATGAGCTGTGCTCAATTCGAGTTTGATAGAGAGTCATAGCTTTTGCCAATGATACAGCTCTACTCTTTGAAGGGAATACCTGGGATGAGGTTCTCAATCAGTAGCAGCATGTCAAGTTTTTCACTGGTGGGGATAATTTTTAAATACACCAGTCGGCAGGCCCGTTTTAACCATTGTAGCGCCCCTGGGCAAATTAAAGAGATGCGCCCCCCCCTCGTTTAATTCATCTTTGCCAGTTTTGGTTCGGGAGGGATTTCTCCCTTAACTCCACCGAAATCCTTTTATTTGGTGAGTCGTTAAGTCTTTCCATTATCCACCACCTATGGCCCCGCCGTGTCCTGGACTGGCAACCGGCTACTGTAAAAACTTGCAAGTACGGTAGGTGTTATGATTGACGTCACAACATAATAACCGTATTTTACAGTATCACGGAACACCCACCCTCCCTAACAAATAGTTCTTAGTTATTGCAAACGTTTATTTCTAAAATACATAACCACCATAGCTCATTTTATTTCAACTGTATGTTCACTTTTTAATTGAGTCTTGTAAATCAACTTTAATACTTCACCATAATATCTCTCATTTACTTTATACTTTCTTTCTTTTATTACTATACTTTATATATATAAAGTATATTTATATTTTATATTTATACATATTCCTCATTCTTTCTCCTTATATACTTAAATTTACATTATTGCTTTTCTTCTACTGATCTTCGAGGTAGCAAAACTATCAATTATATCTTTGAAGTCAAGCTTCAGTGTAATGTCACTCTGCGTACATAATAGCATTAAGCTATTAAGCCTTTCGTTTTTTATTGTAGAACGATTCTCAGATTTTATTCTTTTCAAGGCTGAAAAGCTCCTCTCAGCTGTGCAATTTGTGATTGGCAATGTTAAGTAAATTCGAATAGCTACAAACAAGTTTGGAAATGTACTTTCTAAGTTGTGTTTTTTATATATTCGAAGCACTCCCTAATTTTTGTGATGTTTTCAGCTTCCATATAAAATTTAAAATGTAGACAATCTTGCAAAAGTCTTCCTTGTAAATGTCATTGGAGTAACATTGAGCTACCCTTTGAGCCTGCTCTCTTATATCGTCATTCTGCTTTTCTCTAAGAGAGCTGAAAATTTCAAATCGTTGACTGATCGGCTTCTAGTTGTCTTTCCTCTTATCAAGTTGAACTACTAGATGGTCGAAAATTGGTCTGAATACACCACATCGTAATCTGTCCCTGGGATCCATATTTTCATATTCTTTATAACTTACCTCTCTTCATCTGAAAATATGGCACGATTTCTTGACCTTTCATATGAAGGTTTGATTAACTCAGCTACGTTACTTTTAAAGCTACGGTATGGCTTCATAGTTGTCAAATTCACTACTATTGCCTTTCTCCTTCAAAAACATAGACAGAGTCTCAGTTCTTGAGTGGCACCAATCAAGTCCAGTTCTTGTTTTTGCAAGCTCTCACTTGTTTTGTTCACTCTCTGCAATATATATCATTTCTGTTTCGGAAGCTATTTTCTAACCGATAAGCATGGAAGTGTTACCAAATTGTTCAGAAAGATCTGGAGAATGATTGTGCTTCCTTAAAATTTTGATTTTTCAGCTCTATAACTTTTTATATTTTTTTAAATTTATAAACTTTTATCGAAATTATACTGCCTTAACATTGTTGACATTTTTTTTAATTTAAAAAATAATTTTGTGACCCAAAACACTTGCGTCCCTTGTACGCTTGCGCCCCTGGGCAAGTGCCCATGTTGCCCAGTTATAGAATCGGGCCTGCCAGTCGGTCAGTCATGAGGTCTATTTCAGTCAGAATATTGTCAACGCCAACCAGTATTCAAGACGAATCCTGGATTTTTTTTCAAATCATCTGTTGAAGCAGTACTGTCTATTCCCAACAGACAAGTTATAAAACTTATGCTAGGATGGCCAATTTGTGAAAAAATCACGATTTATGTAAAGTATTGTCTTTCTTTGTAAGAAAAAAGGAATGGATAAAAATACTGGCAATAATTACTGTGCAGTGCCGTTTTTGAGTGTTCCTGTGTCAGTGATTATATTGACACAGTCAAGAGGGGTGTAGAGGACAGGTCAAAAAAGCATACCGTAGTCATTGAAACAGAAACATGCATCCAATGCACAGACCACCAAATGCATGACGAACTTAGACTAGAAACATACAACACAATAAAAACCAACAATTCACAACAACATCCATCCAGAACACCAGATAAGAATTGAAATAAAAAGCTCCAACTCATAACCTCACTTCTCACCTATATCAAATCAGACATAGGCAACACTACAGTTATCATAAACAATGAAGAACTCTACAGAAAAACATTCGACTATATAAACAAAAACAAATGCACACCGATCCCACAAATGTATACCAAACAAAAATCAAGCAAGTAATCAACAGGACAAATCATATAATTAATGATTCACAAAAAAAGAAGACTGAAACAAATAATACACCCGTCTGCGCCATCACTTCAAACATTCCCCAAAATTCACAAACTCAACATACCTATAGGACCAATTATTTTGTAAACTACCAAGAATCCCCAGCAAAGAAACTAGCAAAACACATAGACCAAACACTCAGTAGCAAAAATAAAAGACACACAAATTCCTCACAACTCCACTCTTGCATCTTTTGACATAACAAATCTATACACCAACATACTTATCAACGAAACAATATAAATAATAAAAAACATCCTTATTCACAATAACACAACTACAGAACGTATAAATAGTCATACTAAAAATCATCACTCAACAAATTTACTTCACATTCAACAAAAAATTTTACTCACAATCTAATGAATGAGCCAATGGGCTCACCAATATCCAGCATATTTACCGAGATCTATCTTCAACACTGCGAAAACACCCACATACTCTTTAATAACAAGTTCTCACAGAAAATAATATACTGGCACAGATATGTAGATGACATTCTTTTGCCGCTATACAGAGGAAGCAAAAGACAATGTGAACCGCTCCGATCATACATAAACAAAATACACAAAAACATTCAATACACAGCGGAATATGAACACAACAAATCAATAAATTTCCTAGATCTCTCAATTACGAAGAACACAAACCAACAACACAGCTTCAACATTTACAGAAAACCGACAATGACAGTTATCCTAATACACATCACCTCCAATCATCACTGCACTTGCACCCAACCCAGGGATCTACAAACTAAACTGCTCTGATTGTAACAAATTTTACATAGGACAAACTGGCCGTACATTCAAACAACTTTACAAAGAACATTTACAAGCCTTAAATACAAAAACCGATTCGACTATTGCAGACCATTACTGACATCACTACCAACCTACACATTCTACATATAAAATCTAAAGGACACAAACTCAACACCATAGACTAATTTGAAATTTACAAACACACCATACACAATTAACAAACATCCTCAATGAACAATTAAATTTCAAATTACACAAACTTTTTGACCACATTATACAGAAACCACAATTATTCTTCTAACCAAAAAACCAACATCGCCGATCTAGGATGCCTTGAAGATGAGTCTCCATGACTAGAAAACGGTTGGCCGAGAGTGAGTACTATTATCATTTATTATTATGATTATTATTTATTCATAATTAAAAATTGAATGCAGTCGTTAAATTTACAATAAAAAGTTGATATATTAAGGTTCCTTATTATTATGTGTTGTCCAGTTAAAAAAGTCCCTGTAAAAAACAAATTATACAAAATTGAATAACTGATGATATCCTTGCAGAAAGAAATAGGGCAAAGATACAAATAATGAATTGAAATTACCGTATCTAGAAATATGTAAAGTGAAGAAAATTGCAAAGATCTAAAGAAAAACTAAACGAAAGAACTGAAAAGATCCAAATGTAAGAAAACAGCTGAAATTTTGAATAATAGTGTGAACTTTAGCACAGCAGTGTGGGATGTGATAAACAAAAATGTGCATGTAGCTCATGAAGATGCTTATGCTAGTGTTCCCAGAATGATTAACGGAAATAACAAACATATTGATGATTTGTAATTTCTTTAACAAATATTAGAATCTTCAAAAATCTCTTAATACAGGTATTAGTAATTTAAACATGTGGAATATGCTGAGGCGATCCAGAATGAATTACAATTTCACCCAGTATCCCAAGACGAGTTGTCAAATATCATTGATAGTTTGAATAATATAAAAACTGAAGGAATGGACGGAGTATCCAGTGAAATTCTAAAAGAATGCAAATATTAATATTGTTAGACCCCTTGATTCATCTGATCAATCATTCATTAGAACAATAAGGTGTTTTTCCAGACAAATTGAAAGAGTGACAAATCTTGCCAATCTACAGAAGTGGTAATAGAGAAAAAGGTGGAAAACTATAGGCCCATTAGTATTTTAAATGTAATTAGTAAAATTTTTGAAAGAGTAGTTCTCAATAGGTTACTTCTGCACCACCCGTAAGGGTCTCCCCACCACGAAAAGCCATACGAATTTACTTTACTTCTGCACCTTCAAGATAACTCAATCTCTGTGATGAACAGCATCCAGAAATGGAGATCAGCAAAGACAGAAATAGTTTCACTAATTGAAGATGAAGGAGATGAAGCTACGGCAATTTCCTTAGATCTATCGAAGGCATTTGATTGTGTTAATCATAGAACATTATTGGAAATACTGCAAAATGTAGGCGTAAATGGGTTTGAATAATACCTTATTGGGAGAAAACAATGTGTATAACCAGCCCTAGGACTAACTTCTTTCCTAATTTAAAATGTAACCTCAGCGGGAGGTGGCGAATAATAAAATCAAGGAGAATTTTTATGAGAACGCAGCAACGTGCGTCGGGCCAGCTAGTTACCTATAAACAGTAAAAAATGTCAATACCTTCAATTTAAAAACAAACATAATTCAAATGAAGATAGCGCTATAAATGATAATCAACTAGACCAGGAAGATAACATTGCATTTCTAGGTGTTTTGTTAGATAGAAGATTGACCTAGGCTCAATACATTGAGATAATATGAGTAAAATTTCATCTTGGGTATTTGTCCTGCGATAGCTCATTAGATTAAATGACAAAAGGTTACTTTTACACCTTACCATGGACTCTTTTACTGTCACACTATTAGATATATATGCTATCTTAGTATGGGGTAATTCATCAAAACAAAACCTTGATAGGGTGTTTATGATCCAAAAGAAAGCTGTTATAGGTGCATGGAAAAAATAAATAGATTAGATTCATGTAGGCCGTTGTTCAAGAGACTTGGTCTTCTAACTGTAGCCTGCTTATATGTGTATGCAGCTACTTTATATGTAAAAAGAGTGATATTTACCAAAATCTTGATGTACACGATTGTAATACAAGAAGAAAAGGAGGTTATCACTTGGTGATTCACAATAGTACTCTTCATTCATACAAAAACTTAGTTATATTGGTAGGAAACTCTACAAGCTACCGCATTTCTTAAAGAGTCTCGAAAGTTTAGAAATATTTAAAAAACAATTCAAAAAATGTTTAGTTGGTAAAGCTTTTTATAGTGTACAAAAACTCCTTTCACATAAAAATTAAGCCTCATCTCAACTACTTGATGTCTAATTATTGTGACTAGAGTATAAGGTTGTAGAATTGTTGATCTGACTTGTCTTAGGGTACACTTATGTCAAAGAGGTGAAGGTGTAGCTGTAGATGTAGATGTAGGTGTAGGTGTAGGTGGAGGTCAGTATCATATGATGAAGAGGTCTATCGCAATACGGTACTTTTCTCCCACCACTCCCTTACAGCCTTTGGTAAGAAGGGAACGTTAATAAATACGGCCCTAAATCACTATGAATACATTTCCAAACTTATCAATGACAGTACATACTTCCCTTTTAAACCATTTTGAATTTATTCATTCTCATTCATTTATCATAATCATGACATTGTAATTTTTGTTACAATGAAATAATATATTGTTGGTGACATTATTAGAAAAGAACAAAATGGCATGGAAATTACCAGTAAACTTTAAGTCTAAAGTGCACCCAAACTTCAAAAATTGGGATTAAATGAACTAAAACAGACAAAATATCATATTGTAGTTTGATTCCTGATTTGATTCTTTCATTCCTGATTGATAAGGAATTTAAGAAGTTATTTTAAAAGTCGAATAAGCCACAAAAATATAAAATTATCTATTCATATTCACATCTTGAATGTCTCAAAACGGGATTGGTCTCACTTTGATAAAATAATCAGTATTGAGTGTTTGTGGGGGGGATGCGTGACCTTGAATGGGCCAAAGTAGAGGTAAATATGGGGCTTCTGATCCAGATTGGAAAGTATAATTGTGATTTAGGGTGGATTTGAAAGGTTTGGGTTGGGTTTGAGGTTGTGTTTGAATTTGATTTGAAATGTTGTGATAAGTAAATTTTTTTTTTGGATTCTACTCCAGATTTGAAAGTATAGATTGGTTTTTTTTTTGAAATGAGATTTGAATTTTTTTTTAATTTACCCCACACAAATAATAATAGTTTATAATTAAAAAAAAAGTCTCCTCTTCTTTCCTCTCCTCTTCTTTCCTCTCCTCTTCTCTTCCCCTCCTCTTCTCTCCTCTTCTCTCCTCTCCTCTCCCTACACACACACACAAATTTAAACAGATACTTGCCTAACCAAATCTTGACAATCTTATATACCATGTTTATTATATTTAATATTGTATACACATTAATATGGGGTGAATTATCCTTCACAATATCCTCCCCCCTCCTCCTCCTCCTCATCCTACCACTACTACTAATTTCAAATTTAAAATAACTTCCATATTGTTCGACTCTCTTACTCACACATTTCTAAAAAAATCAATACCTGATTACAAATTCAAGAGGATATTACTGCCCCCCCCCCCCTTTTTTTTTCTCTCTAAAACACAACGCAATCTTTCCCATCCTTTCAACTCTCTAGACATAAATAAATAAATAATAAAAAAATAATATTTAACATAACGCAATCTTTCCTATACCTCAATATAAATTGGAGTAGAAATAAAAAAAACTCAATATTATTATTTTTTTTTTTTTTTTTTCTCTCTAAAACACAACGCAATCTTTCCCATCCTTTCAACTCTCTAGACATAAATAAATAAATAATAAAAAAATAATATTTAACATAACGCAATCTTTCCTATACCTCAATATAAATTGGAGTAGAAATAAAAAAAACTCAATATTATTATTTTTTTTTTTTTTTTTTTATTTCCCACTTTCCAATTCTGGAGTAGAAGTGAAAAAAAAATTCAAATCTCATTTCAAAAAAAAAACCAATCTATACTTTCAAATCAAATTCAAACACAACCTCAAACCCAACCCAAACCTTCAAATCCACCCTAAATCACAATTATACTTTCCAATCTGGATCAGAAGCCCCATATTTACCTCTACTGGCCAATCATGAAAAAGCATTGCGCTAGTCATTGAGCTAAAATCAAACAAGTTTGTTTTTCAAAAGCATCCAGCTAGGCCTGCATCTAGACCCACACATCGACCTGCTCATTATAAGAGTGCACATAAGAGATACCGGTAATGCGTTTGTTCTTCCTGGCGGTGTCATCGACCTACACCTGCACCTACATCTACACCTCCACCTCTGCAGGTGTAGGTCGATGAAACCGCGAGGAAGAATAAATGCATTATCTCTTATGTGCACTCTTATAACGAGCAGGTCGATGTGTGGGTCTAGATCTAGATGCAGGTCTAGATGAAGGCCTAGCTGGATGCTTTTGAAAAACAAACTTGTTTGATTTTAGCTTGATGACTAGCGCGATGCTTCTTTGTGATTGGCAAACATAAGAGTGCGTGAAAAAAGGTGCAATATGATAAAAAAAGATGTGAAACAAATTAGAATTCCGAAATAAATTGTACGGGGTCCCATTAACGCGTTGGAGCTATACGACAATGAACAATTTGTCAGTCTGAAGAGGTTATTAGTGTAAGTCATGTTTACAAACAAATAACAATAATATTACTATTTACATTAGTTTCTAGTTCTGGGCCATAATGCTTCTCATGTCGATACTTTAATAAACACATAACCAGTAATTTACCCAATCAGCTAGATCATAATATCAATCTAATATTAAAACTGACACTGTATTTCACCTTTTAAATAATTTTTTACTCACATATATTGGAGATGCTTGAGGAATGCATTTCACTTCTGAAAAGAAGCTTTGTCAGCCTTCTTTTCAGAAGTGAAATGCATTCCTCAAGCATCTCCAATATATGTGAGTAAAACATTATTTAGAAGTGAAATACAGTGTCATTTTTAATGTTAGATTGTTCATTAAGTGTTTCATGGAAAACATCACAGATCATAATATATCTACAATATAATTAATATAAAATTATAAAATATAAGGTAATATAGTTATAGTTATACAGTTATAGTTATAGTAATATAGCAATACAGTTGAATACAGATCACACTGTCCGTCACACTGACAACTCCATTCTGTGGACTGGAGTGGTGACAGAAAAGTATCGCGATAAACCTCCTCATCATACAATACTGACCTCCACCTTCACCTACACCTACATCTACATCTACAGCTACACCTTCACCTCTTTGACATAAGTGTACCCTTAGAGATCTTAGAACATCTCTCTCTTGGAGACCCTGGAGTCTCCAAGACGTAAATCTACAAAAAAAAAAACTGATAGCGGGGTACTGTAAACCGTAGTAGCCTATTTAGCATAGATTAGCGCAACCTCTCTGATGTTCACGATACGCATAAAATGATTTCCTTGGGAAAAAATGTTTCCAGTAATAATGATTAAGAGTTTCCGGAAAGATTTTATTATTTTTTCAGGGGTGCCCACCCCCCCTAAGCCTCATGACGCACCCCCCCATAAATTAGCCCCCCCCCCCCCAAAAAAAAGCCCCCCGTATTCTTTCTAAAACTAAAAGAAGATTTTTATAACTATTGAAAAAATTCAAACCCAGTCAATAATATACAAAATGTATGTATATTTCTTGAGATTCTTTACATAGGTAACATTTTTTTGTAAAGGTGAAAAATAAATATCAATGAAATGAATATTTGAACTTCCGCTCAATAAAGAATTTGAACCTAAATGGTTTTTAAACAATAAAATATTATTACAAATACACAATGTTCAATAAAAATTCCTCTTGTTAGCACTGGTAGTATTGGAGGAACAGAGAGAATTCTTAGAGATCTGGATGAAATGGACCAATACTTACAACAAGGGAATGAATTAACAACTAAGCCAATCGATTCAGAGCCACCAGATAATTCAGAACTGAGTGTTGAACCCAACGTTGAAGAAAACGTTTTTTTTAGAGATGTGTACAACAGATCAGTAAATGAAAGGAACTCATATGTGTTGCATTGTAATGTTCGCAGCCTAAAGTATAAATTAACGGAGTTGCAGGCTCATATAGACACGCTTCCTTACAGAGTTGATGTAATATGTTTAGGAGAACATTGGCTGACGAAGGAAAATATCAACATCATAGATACTTCAACGGATTTTCAGTTGAAATCACATTACACGAGAAATGCGCCTAATGGTGGCACCTGTATTGCAGTAAGAGCGAATATACCAGCTATGGGACGCAGTGATTTATGTGGTCTGGCAGTTGAGAGAGTTTTTGAGTGTTCAGCAATTGAGATTGCAGGTGGGAGAGGCACTCGTCCAGTGCTAGTGATTTGCATATATAGGACACCAGATTCAGACAGACGGGAGTTTCTTGATCGGTTGGAGTCTCTTCTATCAAGGATCAATCAAGAACTAACCAAAAAGCATGCTATTGTTTGTGGCGACTTCAATATAGATGGATCGAACAATTCTAATTTTTCTAACGAATTAATATGCATATTAGATTCATATGGATTGAGATCATTGATTGACTCACCCACACATTTCACTCAACATTCCAAAACACAAATTGATTACATTGCTACAAACTACACTTCCGATTTACAACACACTGCAAACCTACACTTGGGTCTGTCTGACCATACAGCTCAGTTAACATCACTTCCTAAAAATATGTTAGAAACAAAATGTAAAACTAAGTCTGTAAAGAAACGTATATTTTCTAAAGAGAATAAAGAAAGGTTTAGATCCAATTTAGCAGCTGTAAATTGGGACAATGTTATAAATTCTGATTTGACACAGACAGTAGATTCAAAATTCAACCGATTCCTGCAAGTAGTAATGGGAACCTTTGCAACTAATTTTCCTAAACGAACAGTAATCTTAAAACCTGAAAAAAAGAATTGGTTAACTAAGGGAATAAAAGTTTCACTAATTAATAAGAGAGAAATGAGTAAAATTGCAGAGAACTCCATGACTCCCGAATATATTGAATATTTTAAAATATACAAAAAAATACTTAAATCAGTGATCAAAGCTTCAAAGAGGATTTGCAATGACCGTAGAGTAGCTAAAGCAGAGAATAAGGCTAAGATTACATGGGACATTGTAAAAAAAGAAAGTGGTAGGAATCAAGCTAGACATATTATTGATGAAATGTTGATAAATGGACAGAAATCTAAAAATAAACAAGAAATTGAGGATTCATTCAATAAGTTCTTTTTAAGAGAGTCGATTGCCTCTGCACCCTTGGCTTCTCCCCAAATTGCAATGAATAAGCTTGGACTCTCCAAATCATCCATTACAGCTTCATTATTCCTGTCACCCACAACTATTAATGAGGTGGAAAATACTATCATGTCCCTTAAAAACAAGAAGTCTTCAGGATGGGATGAATTATCTTCCAACTTGCTAAGGTTCTGTTGTCATGAAGTTTCATATCCTCTGGCTTTATTGATTAATTTGTCTTTTTTGTCAGGTCACTTTCCCAAGAAACTCAAATATTCCATTATAAAGCCTCTTTATAAAAATGGAGATAAGCTCCAGTTCAGGAATTATCGGCCAATTTCTCTAGTCTCAGTGCTATCTAAAATTTTTGAGAAAATTTTCCTCAACCGACTCTCAGCATTTCTTGACAAATGGAATATACTGGATAGGAAACAGCATGGGTTTAGGCGGGGAAGATCTACTGAATCGGCGGTTTTGCGTTTTACAAGTGCAGTCTTAGAGGCGTTGGATGGGTCTCAGAAGACATTAGGAGTTTTCTGCGACCTATCCAGGGCCTTTGACTGTGTGGATCATGCCATTCTGTTAAAAAAGTTAAATCATTATGGAATCCGTGGGACGGCATTGAGATGGATTCAATGCTTTCTTGAGGGCCGAAAACAAAGGGTTAGCATTTCTGAGAGCAATGACTTATTTTCTCCTTCATCCTGGCTTACTACTGTGATGGGGGTTCCCCAGGGATGTATATTGTCACCAGTACTCTTTTTGTTGTACATCAATGACCTGAAATGTGAAGATATTCATTCAGAGGTAGTCATGTATGCAGATGATGTCTCCATATTGGTGAAAGGAGAAACCAAACACACAATACTTTCAAATCTGGCTTCAACATTGAGGCATTGCTGTTCATGGTTTGAAGCAAATGGTCTTCTGCTTAATTCCAGTAAGACCATTGCAGTAAATTTTAGAGCTTCCTCTCGCTCTGAGAAAATAACAGATGTAAGTTCATTGTTGTGTGGGCCCAATGTTCCAATATGTACAGGAACCAAGTTTCTAGGGATCACAGTTGACGAGACGCTATCATGGGCGTGCCATACAGAGAATCTGTTGAAAAAATTAAGCTCAGCATCCTATGCCATAAATCTTTTGAAGGATACTTGTAGTTTGAAGGTATTGCTGGATGTTTACCGAGGCTATTTTGAGAGCTTGATTCGATATGGAATTGCATTCTGGGGGGGTTCATCATATGTAGAAAAAATTTTCAAAGCTCAAAAAAATATAATAAGAAGAATATTTGGGCTTAGATGGGCTCACCCCTGTAGAGAAACATTTCAACAGAATGCAATCCTCACAGTACCATCTCTTTACATGTATGCAGTATTAGCAATAGTTTTTAATAACCTTGACAAATTATCAAAGCATAGGGAATCCCAGAGAACTACAAGATCAGAGAGACTTTTATTTTATCCCATCCACAAAACAGCTAAATTTGAAAAAGGTGCACATTACATGGGAATAAGGTTATATAATAGACTTCCAGACGAAATCAAACAAAGTAACACACCTGGACAGTTCAAGAGTAAATTAAAAATATACCTTCAGAAACATGCATTTTATTCAACACAAGAATATCTGAACAGAGTCGGGATCTAGTCTAGAACATTACCTCATACCGTAGTTAATTTTTATTGTGACTTTATGACTTTGCTGTAATCTTTAACTTTGTATCTGTGTATTTCTGTGTATCTGTGTATTTGTAGTGTATTTCTTATAATTTTATGACGACACACAATATTTGTATCAAATGTTTTCTCTTTGTACAAATCAATATGTGTGAATAAAGAATTGAAATTGAAATTGAAATGAAATACCTAGAAGTGTTGTTCGGTGTACCAACTACATTAAGGTTAAATAATTCTACAAAGTTGTTCCACTACAAAGGAAGTGAAAACAATGAGTTAATAACTTCATTTGTAAAGCACAAAAATTCAAAATACTATCATTAATTGGACAGTAGTTGAACAACAGGTTATTTACTTAGTATAGTATCTGGGTAGAATTTATGTATGGATGAAAATTATTGTGATTGTTTATGAAGGAATAAATTTCATTATTTCATTCAGTTATGAAAAATTACTGAATTTTTAGTATTTAGTAAGTTTTGCTATAGCAGTTCTTACTTATAATAATAATAATAAATTTATTTCTCTCAAAAAGAACATTACAATTTTTAAATAAAACAGAAATAGTTACATATTAAATAATACTATTCATTAAACATTTTTGTTTGAGAAATTAGGTACTCCCGAGAATTCCTTTATGGGAGTTACCAGCTGTGAAATTTAAATACATTTTGCAAACAAAATTAATAAGCTACATCCTAAACTCGTAGCATTAATAAATACATTTATATTTTAAATTGAAACAAAACTTACAACTCGTTTTCCAATCAAGTTAAAAGGAAGCAACAAAATTAAGTTGAATGATACAACACTTATTAGGCTATACTTTATGTACTACAGTTATATGTTTTCATTTATTAATTGAGAGATCATACTTTACTTTCATCTTAGATTCGCAAACCATACCTCCACATCCTGTCTTTCCAATAACCACTTCTTTAACATATGTTTGAATTTTCTTGGCTTTTCCTGTCCTTTTATATTATCTGGAATTATATTAAACACTTTGGGGGCTATATATAAATAAAAATGTTTATAGATCTCCTTGTTCGGTCTCGGTGTAACTAAATTGCCCGCAGATCGTAGATTAAATTCTCGGTCTACAGTGTTCATATGCCCACTTCTAAAAAAGAAAATTGTCAATACTTTGAAGAAGTACAAATACCTAAGTGGAAGGTATTATTAGTAAGTAGTTATCGTAAAATACATGAAAAACATCAACAGTTTGAAGTCAAACATTTTAAATTTGTAGGCTGTGACCATCTACAAGTTAGCTAGGCACCTTCTAAGCTTGTTAAATCTATCTCTCTAAACCCCACATAGAAGTATTTGTCTTTGGGATGAGGAAACAGAAAACCTTTCAATTATTTCTTCTTTAGAAATAGACTCTAGTACATCTTTTTCTGCAGCTAGAACCATTAGATTGGACAACCATGAGTCTCCCATAGCTGATCTGAGTCTGTTTTTGATAATTTTAAATCGACTTATTGCTCTTTCTGTTGATTAACTATAGTAACTGTTAAGGAGAGTAAAGTTGTATAAACCACTTTCAGAGCACCCGCTTAGCGTCTTGCTAAGTTTGAATCCTTCCTGCACAAATCCTAAACATAACTATTTTAGCGAATTCATATTCAATTGTATAATAATAATAATAATGACTTATTGCTCTTTCTGCTGATTAACTAGTAACTGTTAAGGAGAGTAAAGTTGTATAAACCACTTTCAGAGCACCCGCTTAGCGTCTTGCTAAGTTTGAATAATAACTTCCTGCACAAATCCTAAACATAACTATTTTAGCGAATTCATGTTCAATTGTATAATAATAATAATAATAATAATAATAATAATAATAATAATAATAATAATAATAATAATAATAATAATAATAATAATAATAATAATAAATAATAATAATAATAATAATAATAACAATAATAATAATAATAATAATAATAATAAAATAATAATAATAATAATAATAATAATTATAAATATATTTTCATTAATTGACATTCTATATGGTGACTTCGTAGTATATTTTTGAATGTTGTTCACGTTAAACACGGTTTCAATCAACTTTACGCCCCCCCAAAACGTTTTTGAAACCCCCCCCCCCCCAAGAATTTCAATGACGCAGTCTGCGTCATAGCCCCCCCCCCCTGTGGGCACCCCTGATTTTTTGTTAGGAAAGTAATAAAAACAGAGTTCGTATTGGCGCTGGAAAGTGCTGCTACCTGTAGAGAGTTTGTTATACTAACGAAGATGTTTTCTTCAAAAAATAATTGCAGAGATATTTATCAACTTTTTTATAATAAATCAATGGAATTTTATTGTTCATGAACATTAAGAAATAACAGTCATTTATAGAAAGGATTATAATTTACAATCAATAATTTTAGAATGTTGGTAGAGCTCGATTAGCTCTACAAGGATATGACTAGGTTGGCTACATTGCATTCAGCTTGTTGTTCTTTGTGTTTGACAGTCTCGGTTTGGCTGTCTGTCTTAAACATTGTTGTGTGTGATGTGAAAATTATTGTTAAATGTATTGATTAATTTTAGTTATTGAAAATTGTATTATCGTGAACAAGTGCTATATTCTCAAAGAATCTTTTAAAAGTATGCAGAACAGCTTATTGGATAAGAACTTGTAGCATCACTAAGAAAGGTAATCACGTTTTCTTTCTAGGTTATAGTCATGTTCTTTCTTGTGGTTTTATTGTATTTGGAATAAATTTATAATTCTTTGTGTCGCTATGTTTTTTGTCACTATAATTTAAATTTTTTCGCCAAACAAAGTATCATTTTTTTACATTCTTATTCAATCTACTCATTTTCCAAACAGACTTTCCGGTTTACTCACCACTTCTAAGGACATGCGGTGCATCATCGAAACCATTTTTCATTCATGATTTTTATTGTTGAATAATTTTGAATAGTTAAATTAAAGAATATGGTATCTTGGCAGTTGTGCTGCAGATATTCGCCAGGATAAAATCACTTGAAACATCCACCAAATTGTAGTAGGCCTATTATGTCTCCTGATTACAATAAATTATCAAGTTTTCAAGTGTCGGTCTCAGTTAATTAATTATTCAATCGGCTATTAAAAACTTATCTTCAGAACATAGAAACAAAAATGATTAGACGAATATCTGCAGCTCAATTACTGGTATCTTTAACTAAGTATATCCCTTTTTCTGGATTTCACTCTATGTTTATTGTTGTTATTGCTTCATTATTTCAATGGTCTACCAACGGAAGTGCAGCCGGCCATAGTATATTATTGGGTTATAAATTAAAATTCTAATTTCTCATTTTATGTTCACCTACCGTATTCATACATATAGCTTTCGCTTTCCGATATTGGCATGGGCACTTCCTTTATTTATCTCTAAAAAGATGAGAAGTAATCTATATTTATTTTATTCGAACGGAGACAACTCTTTACCTCATAGATGCTTCTTCAAAATTAATTATTTACTTTGTTTCTTGATTTAGAATATACGATTTAAGTTAGTGTAACAGATCTTAGTCCACTTAGGCTATCGGGTAAAATTCCTCTGATTCGTCGTAACTTGAACCAATCTGTTGTGAAGTTTAATATAAGTCAGTGATTTAAAATAAGTTCATGATGTGTTCTGAGCTTTTAAAATTTATATTTTGTAGTCAGAAGTAAAATTGATCCAGAAATTCATTTCAACTTCCACTATTTATTTGAACATAAATCAAACATGAAGCATATTTTTTCTCAAATCGGCTTCAATTTCATACAGTACCGATATCAGTATAACAATGAAGCTGCAACTTTAATAAGTCAACTTTTGGAGTATATCAATACTTGAATAGGTGCCAAAAGTAAGACAGCTTGTGACCCTAATATTTTAGAATAATTTAATTTCATCATACTGTTGTGATTTAGATAAAGGTATTCAGCTATCTGTCGTTCACCGGTTGTGGGTTCGAATCCCGCTCCTCCGTCTGACATCTATGTGTTATCATTCACCTCATTACCCACGCACAAGTCCCGGACTCATGTGGGCATCATCAGCAATAAAAAAGAATTGGTGTCAGCTCCACTAGGCTGAACAAAAACGGATAGTCCCAGTGTGAAACCAAGAGATATTTTTAGTTCACATCTTTATTTCCATACTTTAAACATGCTTCTGTACATTGTAATTTTCCTAATTTTCTTGTACCAAATACTTAAAAATGAATTTAGCTTTTTGTTTCTAATTAACTCCTAATCTATAGTAGACAATTCACTACAACTAACCGATACAACAGAGTATCAAAGTACCCAACGAATTTACATGAAATAATAATAATATATATGTGCATATGCGGTGCTTAATCGGTCATTACAACATAGGTATTTTGTTAATTGTGTAATCCTACAGTTGGTGTGATCAATTTAACCGGGAGACATAATGTGTCCGGTCAGCAAAGGTGAGCTTCAAACTGTGATTATTTCCAAATCCGCTCATATACCAAATAAATTACATTTCGAAGTCTCTCAATAAACAGAAGTTCTTGCAGTTTAATTTTGAAACTTATCATTTTGGTTAACATAAGCATGTCATAACCTTCAAATTCATACAACGCAGCATAGCAATTTAGTTCATTAAAACGATGTTCCCTTTTGAATAGATTATTCAATCAGTAGATTGACGAAACGGTAAATTATAGACTTAGCATTGTTAACTTCAAATTGAGTAATTAAATAAAATTTTGTTGAAAAATTTGGAAACTAGGAACGTTTATGTTTACTATACTGATTATCTATACTGTTACTAAATTATTATCAGTTGTGCTGATAGACATAAATGCACAATTCAACTGCTTCTATTTCTTTAAACATCATATATGCTTCCCAATTCACAAAAATGCACATCGGCAGTTCTTTATAAAGAGTTGTATCATCTTCTCAATTATGTATTTTCTTTGCTTTTTTTCAATTCGTCGATTTAAAATAATTGAAGAAAAGATTTTAACACAATCAAAAATTAAAACGTCAACGCTTGCACTGTAAAAAATAAAGTGAATAAATGGGCTAAGCATCCGACTTCGAAATGTCCAGTATTTGATTTTTCTATTCGACCCTCCAAAATCAATAGCGATCTCACTTGGACTATGAGGAAGCTATATACCAAATTTCAAGAGTCTAGAATCTTCCTATCATGTGCTGCCCACGGACGGACAACAGCACGATTTCAGTAATGCCCTGTTGGGTCCTTAATAATTGAACAGACTGGGCTATTACATACCAGAGATGTACTCTTGTCCAAAATCTGTTCTGTACGAAAATTGGATGAACGCGTTTCACTTGCGAATGTTATGGCTATTCTTATAGCCATAGTCTGAGTAATGTGCATTTAGGAGTAAGCCATACACGTTGGCCTTATCTTATCTGCTTAATAGCTCAATGCATGCAAGCTCTTATGCAAATCACTCAGTGTAATCTTTACACTAACTTTTACACTTTGAAACTAAATTTTACATGAAGGACCAGCTTGAATGTGAAAGTAAGTAGGTAACCTAACAATAATTTGATGATGGAAAGCAACTTTCAAGAAGCATGAAAACTACCGCTTTTCCAATTCAAGCAATAAAACTTGAATACTTTTCAAGATCTTCAATAATTTTCTTTTTGAAATTCTCTAAACTATACTGGCTTTGGTGTTTTATACTAAATATTGATGTTGAATTCTGTTCAACACTGGTGCTCCTGGTTCAATCTCCGTCCCTATATGATAAAAGCGTGTATGATTTTTTTAAATCATGGTTGGCTATGAAGTGCTGAAAGAATCATTTACGAATTTTATTTCCTATGCGAGTTTCCAAGGAGTTTTGGAATTGATTACAATTTCCTATTTGGCGTAGAAAATTGATCATAATGTTAATATACAGCATATAACATAATTATCACTGTATACAAAGAATTGAACAATAATCAGCAATTCATAAAGAATAAGAATAGTATTAGAAATCATAATCTCATGATTATTTTACTAAGAACACAAAATCAGAGATAAGCTACGAAACTCCTGGGCACTCTTTGTGAGGGTGACCAATTGGATTGCACAGCAAAAAAGACTAAGTATAAAATAATTTCACGGTAGTTCAGAACCCACCTAAACCTCATCAATCACTATCATCCAATTCATTACCTACGCACAGGTCTCAGACCTGTGGGCTTCATCCTCCGAAAAAATTTAGAAGAGAAGGTAAGTGGTACACAGCTCGAAAAGACACTGGAAATCGTACAAATGGAAGCCTGGCAACAGCGTTTGCAGTTTGCACCCCAACATGAATCACGCTTGCCGCTCGCCACCCCACCATTCAGCAACCCCAACATTTTTACCCTTCTTTCCCATTTTTAGCAGCCACCGACTTCCAAACATATGACATTGATTCTTATTTTTTATGGAAAAATTAGCATTTCATCAAATTGGATTCTTGCGATTCAGTTAATAAGTTGATACAATTCATTCTAGAATGTTCATTACTTTCATGATTGTACGATTTTCGACGTTTTTCATTGTCTAATGATACTTTACTTTTTTACGAGCTGTCTCCCAACTATTCAACCATATCTGCATCTGCAAAATCTGAAAGGAAATGTCATCTATGATGATTTTGTCGATCTATTTAAACATTATTCCTTTTATCTTACAGATCTAATTGGGCAAAGCTCTAGCCTTCTGACTAAAAAACGTAGTCAGACCTTCGGTTGCACAGACGTCCACCCTATCATAATGATGGTTCATTATCTGTTCCACTTTTATGCCAGGCTACTATCCATTACATCATCTATATAAATAAAAATGAATCGCTAAATGTGTTGCTAAGCTCAAAACTCGAACACTATTGAACCGATTTCAATGAAAAAAATTAATGTAAGAATGCATTTTTTTTAGGGGTGCTCCAATTCAAGTTTCGGAAAGATCGGCCCAGTACTTGGCCCAATATTAAGCAGAAAGGAGCATTCACTGATGCCTTCATTTCAATTTTGTTCAAATAGGATGATAGTTTCACACATAACTGACAGTCTGGTAGTATAATGTCTGCTGACTGCTGCTTTCATATACGGGGCATTCCACGTCAAATCAACACACCTTTTTACTTACAGTACTCTAGCTTGATTGCACCAGCTGCTAGAGCGATTTTCAAAATATCAGATTTCCAATCTCGGGGGAATTTTTTTAAATTTCGAATGGCTATAAGCTATAACTCGTAAACAGATTGGAATAAAAATCTAATATTACGTATTTTTGTTCGTCTCATCACTCAGTATGAGTTTACCAAATTTCATGAAAATCTGAGATGTTGACCGAAAAAAGTGTGTTGATTTGACGTGGAATGATCGATACTATTCACTGACTCAGCAAAAGATAACAATTGTGATGCAGTATCAATATTAATTTATTTAAATTCAGTTTTTTTGTCAGCTAGCTGCCATTTATAGAAAAGCTTGAGGTATTGGAAAAATTCATAACTTATGTAACAGAGTTTTTCTTGCTGCTAGATAGTGAAAGAAGGAAAGACTAGTTTAGTTTCATTTTGGTCAGGTGAAAAACAAAACTTGTGGAGCTGAGCAATGCAATGCAAAGGTGCGTGCATAGATCGACCGTAGTAGCTTCCACTTGCGTCCTCCTCACTCTTCCCTCCTCCTGTTCATCGGGTACTGTTTAAGCATCTATTAACTTCACTTCCACGTTCTCGCTTCGTTGGCTGACTGCTTCCAAGCATACAGTGTATGACCAACCGGGGCCAGCCTGTGTTTCCGTTCCACGGCGGTCGTCCTGGTACCGTCTATACAAACCGTGCTTACACGTTTTCAACGCTTGAGCTTGGCACTTGGAAATTATGGGCCAGTAGATTATCCTAGTCCTGTAGAATCTCAAAAATGTGTACGGTACTAAGAAACAAGGTCCTCGAGAACCTGGCTGTTCAGTTATTTCAATGTACAACTATTGTAATAAAGTAGAGTATTTAGCTGCAGATGCAGAATTTTGTTCAGGAATATGATGCTTTCTGCGCCTGGCTATGAATTCCTCCTGTATATGATTTGAGTGAAAAGGGGATCAATGCGCTAACCACAAGCTCCTCTGTTCCCCTTGATAATTATTCACCTTTATCATTCATTAATGTAAATTTAAAATACCAACTTTCTGGGTATAGCTACGTATATAGAGTAGCATTGAGCTATTGACAGAATATCTAGCTGTGAGGAATAGATCCCTACTATACACTAATAGACTATCATTCTTTCAAGTCATTAGTCAACGTTGAGAAAATCGTATTGTGAATAGTTACTTATTCTAATAACATCTCATCACCTTCTTCAGCTCTAAGTTTTGAATTTTGAAATAATTTTAAAAAGTAAGCCTTTTAGCTATGAGTTTTGTAACTGTTGTAATAATATTAATGAAAGGTTTGTCCCATAATGTAGACCAGGGGTGCCCAACCTTTTTTAATCACGGGCCACATTGTCAACAGTCAAAGGGAAGGCGGGCCGGGCCGGTGGTGTACCGGGGGATCTGGGATAGCCCCCCCCCCCCCCCACCCAAAGGAAAGCGGAAGTAATTAACCACACAAGTATAAAAATACAACAATACAACAGTATGAATTACAAAAAAGTTGTTCTTTCATTTTTCATTAGGAAATTAAAATATTTTCAATTCTCTGAATGCTTGTAAAGTCTTAGTTCTAATGGCAACACGGCGGGCCACATAAAATCGGCTCGCGGGCCGTAGGTTGGGCACCCCTGATGTAGACTATCATCATCGTCATTTCTGACTCGAACTATTTCATGCCACTGTAATGTCTTTCAGCTGAAAGTTCTTCGTTCTTATCTTTCTTGTGCCCATTATGACCTTATTATTTAGACCTCTAGAATGCAGAATATTGTTATTTAGATGTTTATTGTTCTCTAGTTCTGGATTACGTTTTTATAAAATTGATTCGTCTTTAGTTATTTAAGTATAAAGGGAATAAAAAATTATTTTTAAGACAAAGATTTTGTTATCTTAATGTAAATAAAACGAAAAACCGGAAGAAAAATTAAACTATCGATTATATAATTTAGGGAAGGAAATCATGACAATAATGGGAGGAAAGTGTGGTATGACATACACATGAGTCACGAGAGTCATTACTTTGGTTAGTTGAAATAACTTGTAATTTCTGTTTGCTGTAGATAAGTGAGATCAGCTAAAGGCGATGAACTCGTTTTCCCACTTGAGACGATGAGTACTTTTGGGTTCTGATTTGCAGAAACGTTGGTGCTTGCCCATGCAAATCTATTAGCCAATAACTCACATTGAATTTTTCCAGTAATCTACTTATATAAACTATTCTAGTTTCGTAGATTCATCAAATCTACTCAACATATTCTATGAGTATAACCAAATACTGTACTGGAAAAATAAGATATTTTCCATATGGATTAATTTTGATGGGTTAACGCACAATATCTGATTCTTAAAAATGTTCTCTTGTTCAATGTTCTCCAGAAAAGAACTGTGTTTAATCTACTGATTTAAATACGCTGATTTTTCTCAATGCTTGTCATTTATTAAATTTAATGTAATTTATGTAGTCTATGTAATGCAATTTGCCAAATTCGCTGACAAAATTCTCATAGACTGCACCCCTTTCCTTTTTAAAATAGATCCTAACTCAATCCCAAAACTATTTTGTCTTCTTGTATCTCAATCCTTTCGCATTCCATATGTCATATCCTATCTGTTTGCTCCCATCAGCCATAGACGTCAATCCACACCTTCTTTTTTCACATTTCAAGTTGTAAGAAGTAGTAACTGTACGGGAGAAGGCATACATTGTTGTTCCCCTCTCTGTTCCTGTCGCATTCCTCTTTTTCATTGATTCCACTTCATTATCTTCTTCGTGCTCCTACATTCCTTGATGAATCAAGGATGATCGGCTCTATTACTGAGCATCTTTCTTCAATGCCACTTATTCTAAAACTCCACTGTTTTAACTATTAGTTCTTTTTTAGTTTTTGCAATCGGCTCATTCTAATAAAAATATGAACATATATGGCTCTTATGGGTAGCTCCTCGCCGTTTGATCCATGTTATGGGGAACATGGTGGACCTACACACCTACTCATTCTTATTACAATAAACTAAGATAAAATTAAAACAAAAAGTAAAACAGCATCAGGTTCATTCAGAGAAACCAGGAGGTCCTATTAAATAACAGCCTTATAAGTATTGATTTTATTTTGAAAAAAATAATAAATTTGAATTGGAACAGCCTTGACACAGTTCAATATGTCTTCTTCTGAACTCTGATGAGCAGCCAACCAACCAGCAGTTATAGTTCTACAAACAATATAATTTGCGTTTTACTATAGTATATAACACTCACTACAATCAAACGTCTTAACACTATTTATAGTATAGTTTTGAGATTATTGTTTTCATTTCCATTTTCTGTAAATGCTATTTTTGTAGTCTCATTTCCTGCACATCTTATTAGTCAGCTGCATGATTATTCACTTTCAGTACGATTTATGCCCTTTGCAACTATTATTAGATCTAGGCTTATTAGGAATTTTGTATTTATTATTGTTTGTAGTTGAGTGTCTGACAAAATCAGATTAATCGATTTGCAAATGAGCATAGCAGTGTTGGACTGTCTAAGGACGCCGTTGTAGCGTCAGTATCAACCAAGTTGATGACACATTTCATCAGTTGTATCCTCCTGAAATGAATTTCTTATCTATTGTCAGATACTGTTGTAACCAATGAACACTCTCCTCAAATTAAAGTTTTACATAATCATCTTGCTTGTTTCTTTACGTATAACATATAAAATTTCTAAACATGTCAAACTCGAAATTTATTATAATACGGTTGAAAACCTTTCAACTAGTCACATCCAGGTCGGGTGTTGTCTTCTTTGAACTACAATAAATTTGCATTACATGCTCCCCAATTTTCCAATTCTCAGAGAATTCTGAATACTAGCCATCTCACGTTTTGGATTATACAATTTTATTTCTTCGCATGCGAAGTCAACATTTATTATGATACAGTTCAACCTTTCTACTAGTCACATTCCTGATGTAAACTGCTTTGAAAATAGAAAATATTGTAGTGGATTAAAATAAATTTGCATCACATGCTCATTAATTTTCTGAATTCTCAACGTTTTATTACATAGGTGACTTCCTAAATAGTTTGTATCTACAGGTGTGTGTTTTAGATAGTTCTTATATCTAACATGTTCATCAGTCTCGTTGGACTGACAAAACATTGAAGCATGACCGACCGGATATGTGTGCTACACCTTTGCCTCTCAGAAGTCCTTCACTCATTGTAAATTGTTTGTGTCTGAACAAAACAGGCCATGTAGAATGGAGAGCTTTTGAATGAGCAGGTGCCAATTTTTAAGATGGTTTTCTTCAGTGTTGACCAGCTCAGTTCAGGGACGACTGTACCCTAGTTTTGTTCACAAAGCATAAAGCTTACTTCCATAGAAGCTAGCTCCTCTTAGACCTGTATATATGTCCACTACATACTGTGTTACTATGTATACGTAATATATACTGTATATATTTAGGATAGCTCGCGTGCGAGTGTTTCCCACACATTTCAAGCTCAGTCGGATGTTGTAGCATCGTGTTCGTATCCCGGTTCGTTTTCTCTATTCATAAGTTTTCTCGGAAGTTTAATTACTTCTCTGCTGGCCCTGGCCACAAACTATTATGTGAAAATGAAAATCAACTACAGTTCATGTATATCTTCCTGGTCTCTAGTTGACTATTATACCAAGACATGCTTCCGAAGAACTGGAAATGTGTGGTAACAGTTATTAGATTTCACTCTCATTTTAAAAATGAAACAAAATTCTTTTCTTCTCGTGCATTTGTATCAATCTTATGTAATATTGATATGATAACTTCATTTTCGTCAAGTTTAATGGCAGTTGTTCAACAGGTTACAATTTTTAACAAGATTTCATTGTAGAAGTTGAATCTAACATCACAGATCAGCTGTATCAACATTTTCTGCAGAAATTGGAAACCAAAGAACAAATGTGGAAAAAATATCCATAAGGCTCATTTGATTCCTGAGCCTTCTACATGTAATCGGTAATCTTTGTGATTATTCACTTTTTTATGTGGCTTAATAAACGGCATTCTCCATCGTGAAGATGCAGTGTGCCATATAAAATCACAAAGGCTTCAATGCAATGGTAATCTGGAAAAAATGGCTGAACACTATACATGGAGACTTTGTAAGCCTGGTGGCATTCATTGTTCAGGCAGTTAGTTGGCAAGAATGCCAAGAAAAATGTATAAAGCTAGAATGGAAGAAACAACGCGTAGGAGTAGGCCAAAGAATAATAGGGTGACCCAACCATTCTTGGAATAAACCGGGACATCTCAAAATTTGACCTCCCCCTACATAAACTGACCATTTAAATTTTAAACGTCTTATAGTATATAGTTTTATTACATTTCATAAATTTTGTAAGCCCTCTACACGTATAATTTAGTATTATTTAAAACATAACCTGTCATTATGATTATTATTTTAGAGTTTAAACATTACAAAATACTCTGCTTGTAAATGGGGTTCACCGCCCTTGAGAAAAGAATAGTTTTCACTGCTTCCAGTCTTTCTGATCATGTTTTTGTTAGAAGACATACACGGCTAATCTATTTATTTTAAACATATTTTTTAAATTCTACACAGTCAAATTTTGTCGCTGTAAAGGTCCTATATTTAATAAATAATCCGTGTGACATTCGATGGTGAGAGCAAAATCCCGAAATCGTCTCATAGAACTTTTTAAAAGTGAATTCCGGGGCTTTTGGGTGTCCTGAGACAATTTTTCGGTACATCGTATGACATGATCAAAAACCGGGTAAATCACGGTTATCCAGGACGTTTGTTCACCGTACCAAAAAATAAATGGATCGATGAAGTGGATGTTGATAAGAGGAGAATGAGGATAAGGAATTGGAAAGAAAAGGTAGGTGACGGTTTGGTTTGGAGGCAGTTAGTTGGAGAAGTTAAGCTCACTCAGAGCTGTAATGCCGGATAAAGAAGAAGGTGTATTTAAAGTACAGTATAAAATTTCCACTTATAATTATTGTTATGGCTAGAAAATCTATGCAAAAGCATTACAGTTTCTGAACATTAATGATAACCTGCCACTACTGATTGTTTCACATTTTGTCTCTTTTCTGGAAATTACTTATTTCAGTATCATGTTTTATTTTAAATTTCAGAACCACTAATATAATAATTTGCCAGTTCTAATTGCTCTATAACTTATTTATTTTTTATGTATGACTAATTTTAATATTTTACTAATTTCAGAATTGGCCTACGGCTTTCGGCCCTGGAGGAGGCGTCTACTTTTAAATAATAGAGGTGAGTTACTAGTTAATAGCTTGTATAAAATTAACTAAGAACCTTGAATTAAATAACAAGCAGTTTAATTCCTGTGATTAAATGCAGTTATGCAATTCTACCTCTAAAATGTCAGTAACCTACTTGTGATTTCAAATAGATAATCCCTTCAGATGTAAATAATGCATCAAACAATTTATCATATCCTTAGAAGAGATAATATATCAATAAATTGATCACTTTTTCATGAAGCAGTGATTAATATGTAATTTTTCATAATATATTATAGTATACACCGATTATTCTTCTTTTTTCTATTGCAAAACGTAGTTCTCAATAAAATAAATCATTTTTGAGTAGTTTCCTTGTTTTTATATACCATTAAACTCCACACCTTGAAATTAGGCGGCTCAAAGAAATTGCAGTGTAGCAAAAAAAGTAAGTGACTGCTAGTGTCAGATTTGTAGACTGGGCAACACGGTTCGAGTAATGTCAATTTGGGCATTTAGGTTGGTAATTCTACTACTATCAGCTGCTGGTGTGGCCCAATGTCTGGCAACATCGCAATTTTGAGAGTCGCCTAATTTGGTGGCGTGAACTATAGATATTATTTTGCTTTATTAACAGTGTCTAACCAGGAACTTTCCTAACAGAACATAATAACATTCTTGGTTCCAGGGATAGTTTTATTACACTTATAGCATTTAGAAGAACTATATGGAACTTGGAAAAAGTGTAATGTAGAGTAGAACTAATGAAAATTAGACAAAGTTAGTGGAGGCGGACAGTAAATATATTCTCTCTTGTAGAATGTTTTCAAAAATCGTGAAATTAGAAATTCTAGATAATGGTTTGAGTAATGGAAAATCTGACAATGTAGCCTGCATTCCGCATTAAAAGAATAATAATTTATTAAAATATGTTTTATTCAGAGAAGAGTTATCTTTTAAATGCTATGCGTGAAGTTGAATCAGCCTATAAAGCTTAATTGGATGCTCCAAAGAACAAAATACAGAATCTAATTTATAAACTTCCGATCGGAAGTGCTTTACAAATTATAGGTCATATCGTTTTACTTACCTGTACTGCTGTATACAGCAAGACAATCTTCTTGATTTCTCCGATCAAACTGGAATCTAAAGAATTTTTTCTTTCTTCCGTTGTCTATTGTGTAAAATTTCTAATTAATGCATTCAATTCTTTCTTCGTTATATGGATGTATGCTATTCCTTGAATGGAAATTGGAATGGGCAGACTTAATCTGGAACAAAACTTTTAGTCATTATTGCCTTTTCTGTTGAAAAAGGTTCATTTTCTTTGGTTCGTTCTAGAAGTTACTTCGTTCAAACTTCGAGTCCATTGGAAGATTTTATAGTTTTTTGAGTACCAAGTTTACTGTGGCCTGATCTTATCATGCATATGGCTTTTTGGCTATCATCAGCCCATTATTTTCTTCCTCTAATCTTTCGGCCTAACCACTTTGAATACGGTCACTTATTTAGTAGGATGGTAAGTTTTTTATACATGGCTCAGTTCCTAGATAAATATTCTTCCATAAATAAAATATTCTTCTAAACAAACAGTATCTTTACAAGTAAAAATACCATCTTTAACAAAAATCAATTTATTATAAGAGTGGTGGTCTATATTGAGCTAATGCAAGGATTGCTAGATCAATATTATCTTATTATTAGAAGTGGAGATCTGTAAAGAACGAAACAAGAAGTTTGAAGACCAGCATTGTGAGGAGCACATGTGCAATGCAATCTACTGTATATAGTTCATGATAGAAGTCGGTGGCATAGAATTTTTAGAACCTATGTTCAAAACATCTTGGAGAATTCTGACTAGCTAGCACTTATCTTGAAGATGCCTTCCAGCTTATATTAATATCTAA
Source organism: Conomelus anceps (assembly GCA_948455865.1). NCBI lineage: Eukaryota > Metazoa > Arthropoda > Insecta > Hemiptera > Delphacidae > Conomelus > Conomelus anceps. The sequence continues at coordinate 39,211,653 of OX418219.1, forward strand.
GTTACTATTGAAGTTGAGAGATATCTGCTTCTGATCTTGGATAAAGGAAGGAAAGAATAGTGGCCTTTTTATCTTGAATAAATAGATAAAGATGTATTGTCTTGTCTGAAAATGCAGAATTAGCAACAATTAAAAAAATTAGCCACCATAAATTAGAAGAAAAATGATTCGGAATAGATGAAGTGTTACGGTTTTTAACAATAAAATAATTCTGGCAAAACTAAAAAGTAACACTTTTACAATTAACTCACAGCCGACACTACTAAGTTATTTTCACACAAGAAAATCAATAAAAGAAACAAACAGTTCAGTAACTTTCTACTAACAGTGAATATTTCTAAAACAAGATTAATCACTGTACAAAACTAATTAATAACTGTCAATAGGCCAGTCAATAATAATTAATAACTATTCAATGACTCAATAAGAAATGTGTAATAAACTAAGCACTTACAAAGCACAATTATTGTCACGGCTATTAACACACTTGAAACGCTGAATCACAATTGTACTGTGTATAGCACAGCGTTTTACTGCCACAAAAAATGTTGGCTGAATAAAAACGATCTTGATATTTGGAGACCTGAATAAAGACTGACTTACTGCTGACTAGCTCAGCCCTCTTGTATTGTTCCAGAGAATTCTATTCCAGATTTTTCTATTGACACAATATTGTGAAACAGATCAACTGTTATCTAGGACACCCTCGAAAATCTAGAAGCACATTTGACAAAATGAGGGGAAGAGGGCGTTGAGACAAAGAGAGAAAAACACAAGTGCCTCAGCTGCTTATCTAAATTAATGTAAGCAGAATTTCGGTAGCAGCTGTTTACACAACTCAACGCTTGAAGAACGTTCTCCTGTTCTCCTCTTCGTATGAGTTTTGTAACAATAATAAAAAAGAAATGTTGAAAGGCGATAGGAGATGGCATAAATGAAACAAGAGAAAATCGAACTTGAGTTTGTAGTTGCTGATTATTATTTGGTTCATGAACTTACCTGAGCTTGTACTTATATGAAAATGGCAATTAGTGTTAATTATTCAAAGCCACCTAGTTCGGCGGTCGTCCACCGGAAGTGTGCACGCTCATGTTAAGCCTCATTAACTGCAGAGCAGAGCTGTGCAATCTGGACCAGTAACCTAAAAACAGAAATAGAGATGATTTAGTCTTGGGATGATTCCACTTCCAACATTGATAACTTCGTTATTTGTCTCATGGCAAAAAGGACGATAATCAGTAATAATAATATTCAAAGATTTAAAATTAAATTCAGAGGAAGAATTAATGGTTAAATTTAAAGGATTGGATGAATTTGAAAGAATAGTGAGCCTAAATTTAACTGACGTGAAATTGAGAATAATAGATAATTATTGTAAAACCCAAAGAGATAGGAACGTTTGAGGTTGTGAAGATAAAATATAAAAGTGATGGTGATGAAGAAATCGAATGAAATTTGAAGAAAATTTGGTCTGAACTGATTTTCAAAAAGGAATTTAGATTAACAAAAAAAAATAAATAGAAATAATGAAATTAAGAACCAAAATTGATAACTCTTGGTATAGAAGAGGTGAAATATGTGTACTACATATTCAATAATTATGATTGACTTCAAATCCAAATGAATAGAAGATGAATGGAGGATTGAAAGAAGGAAGGAACCTGCAATATTAGCGCCTAAGAGAAAGGAGACTAGGAGAGTGCATAAAGGTTGGCAGATGCAAGGTTAGTAGACAGAAAGGTTTACGCATCGAGCTGATTTTTGTGACGTCATCTTGTGACCAGCCACGAAGTTAGGAATGTACACCACTTTGCAATGCAATTAAATTATTATTAAAATTCAAAGATTTAAAATGTCAAAACTCGATTATCGAAATACTTAACGTACAAAAAACATGGGATTTAATCGATGGTTATGGCGTTCTCGAACTGTTTTTATTATATTACCAAAGTTTCATCGATTTCTAATGAATGATTCGACAGTAGCTATATTGGGAATGAAATGTGTACACATTTTTTTAATATAGTCTGGTTTTTATTAAATTCCAAATTTCTTTGTAATGAGTAGGTTCTCATTGAAAGTGCAAAGGGCAAAAATGATGCACATCGGTTAGTTTAATAGAAAGAACTTTGTTCCAAAACAATATTCGAACTTTTTGGAAAATGGTCAAATGTTTTCAGCGCGGGTAGTGTCGTACTCTCCTGGCCCTTTGCCGGCGGGCACAGCTATGTGGCGACTACTGTAACTTATATAACAACTTAACCATCAATATCACCAACAAATAAGTATAAAAACACAGTTCAATCTTCAATAGAAGACAGTAACTGCATTGGGAGAATGTGAGAATTTTGCGAAGTTTTCTGGGTGATGTCACACCGGCTACTTCCAGACTGGTTTTTGTTACTGCAGGGAGAGCGATAAGGATGCGTCAACCTTCTCTCTAACCTTGCTACGGACGGACCAATAAAATGAAGGCATGGAGAATGGAGAATGAAATTAGGAGATGCCGAGGAAGAGAAATACCTCTCTATAATGCATGACTTTGTGATTGTAGCTGGGATGTGTAGTTTAAAATAAATTTGGGAGGAGCAAGTCCGGGGGCAAGTTTTACAAATAGGGCTTCCGTGGGCCCTTTGAGTACTAAAGTGTCAATCTCTTTCTTGTGAATAGCCGAATAAGAATATCGATGGTGATGATTACGTGCTCATTCGCCTAAGAACAAGATGGTGGCCAAAATTTGCAGAGTTTCACTACATCAACTGCAATTCGGTAATTTTTCAAGATATCAGATATCTATTTCGCTAGAATGTTCTCTAATGTTATAAAGTTATAACATTTCAAAATAGAAAAATTTATTTTTTGGCATAGAATTTTTGTTTTTTCTACAATTTTTTTATCTGAGAGATATAAAAGAATGGTAAATTCTAATATTTTAGAACTATTCTCCAGCTTTAAAATTATGTGATTTGTAAGACTGTAGGTTAATACAGACTGTTGGCTAGAGCGTTACCGGAAAAGGCCTTGCGCGGGGCGCGGCACCCCTTTTGCCACACATAAAACGGAAAATGCTTTTTCTTGTGGCTGCTTCGTGATACAGACATAAGCGGTGTCAATATATTGTACATAAACGACTTGCCTTGAAATGTTTTGTGCTAAAATGATCCTGTTCGCTGATGTCACTACTGTTATTGTCAGGGGAGAGAGGCAAGAGGATATGTTGAGTGGGAGTAAGCATAGAACTATAAACTATAAGTTTATAGTTCTATGGGAGTAAGCAAGCAGTAGTTGAGTTAAATAATTGGTTTGTTGTTAATGGTCTTGCTCTCAACCTTTCTAAAACGGTGGGAGTGCTTTTTTTTACTATAAATTCAAGTGAACAATGTCCTATGAAAAATTTGAATTTTGTCTCGGGGATATCAGTACAGCTCGTTGGTTCAACAAGGTTCTTAGTCTGGGATCTGAGGGGATTTCAGTAAGAAATTTCCTTATGGTGAATTTTTTCGCTGGAATTGTTAGTAGGGGTCCTAGGAAGAAATTTTCCCTCTGGTGTTTATTCGGTACCTGGTCTAGTTTATTCGGCACAATCAAGAAAAACTCATACTTATTTCTTATTTATCGATAAGCAATTTTTCTTAACGATTATAATTGTATTTTGAAACGCTGAATCCGAATATCACATCCCCCGTTCCATCCCAATTGACCGTTCCAGCGAAACAAATTCACCGTACACAACTTTCTTACATAAACCCCACTCTGATCCAGAACTATGCGTGATAACAAGCGGCTATAACCATTTAATATGCTCTAAATTCGGAATCACCGATTGTAAATTAAAAAATGACACCTCATTTGATAGAAAATGTTCTGTTCTTTAAGTTGGCATAGTATGTTTTGTCAGTGGCGTACCGATAATGGAGCGAGTGGAGCAGTCGCTCCAGGGCGCAAGGCTCTGAGGGGCGCACCGTTCTTGAGAGAAAATTACCTTTTACTTACAAAAAAATGTATTACTATAATGAAGGCCAAAAGGGTGAAATGCAACACAATTTTAAAAAACCGTATGAATACATCGCTGCGCATTACTAAAATGTCAAATTTAAAAGAAATCGGTTCACGCGTTCAGCCGTAAATGCGTTACAACCATACAGAATGCAAAACGGTCGAGTCAAAAGTAGCAAATAGTCGAAAGTAGCAAAGTCAAAACAATTTTAATTGGGTGGCAAAAGGTGTAACAAATTCAAGTAATTGAATGAAGACTTTGAATTTATTCTGAAAAAATAAATCCACAAAAAGTTCAATGGTTTTTATATTAAGAACAGGACTGAAATACTTCACTTTTGAATCCTATTTCCAAAATATAAAAAAAATTTCATAAGGATGACTTGCAAAATGCGAAAAAATAACTGCAAATAAATTTATAGAAAAGTGAAAAAATCCAAAACAAGCTGTTTGGAAATTGATAAAAGCAGAATCTGGCCTGGCGAAAAATCATTCCTTGGAGATTCGCATCTCTAACAAATACTGCATAGTTAGAGGCGGAAAAAAAGCCGGTGGTTCATTAAATTACCACTATATTAATATCAGCCCAATCGGGTGGTTGAGTGTAAGACTGATTTTTTTTGTGGGGGGGGGCATCGTTAGACCGCTCCAGGGCGCTTAAAACCTCGGTACGCCACTGTGTTTTGTTTCAAAAAGTTTACAGTTTTCGATATATTAAGCCTAATTGTGAAAAAACTGTAAAATTATTGAACTTTTATAATGAATATTTGGATGTTTTCTATCTTGAGGGTAAAGTTATCGTTCAACGAGTTGAAGGATATTAAATTCGGATTCAACATCTTTAAATACATACAGAATCGTTGAGACAAGAGTTTTAGAAAATTAGTTTTTGGATAGCCTAGGATTTTTACTAAATCAATGATAAAATTTGTGATTGAGTGGCAGCCTTCTTATAGTACGCTCTTACTTAGACCCCGATTATCGGAAATCCAAACGTTGCCCCTCATTTTGCAGAAAATGTTTTGTTCTTATAGTTGGAATGGAATTTTTTGACTCGAAAAGTTAATAGTGTTTGAGATAACTGTAAAAAACGTAAAAACGCACTATTTTCCAGGATGGAATTTTGGTGTTTTCTCAAAATGGGGGATGTGATATTTGGATTCAGCATTTCAAAATGCATCTTTAAATCTTTAAGAAAAAATTGTTATCAACAAATGTAGAAATAAATATGAGTTTTTCTTGATTGAGCGTTGAATTTGATTAAGATCAAAATCAACTGTCAAAGAACGTCCTGATCTTTTTTTTTGAGGGTGAAGCCCACATAGGTCTGAGACCTGTGCGTGGGTAATGAGTAGGATGATGGGGATTGATGAGTTGGACCTACAGTTTTAGGTGGGTTCCGAACCACCGGGAAGTGATTTTACAGCAGAGAACAGTGTCTTTTTTGCTGGCCAATTTAATCGGTCACCGTTACAAACAAGGTCCTACGAGAACGCAGCTTATCTCTATCTGATTGAACAGATACCTGCTACGGGCTCGCGGCTATCACTTCCCTAAAATGAGAAACATATATCATAATATTGAAGTGCATAAAAACAAAATTTGTATTACTCCTGAATGATGACCTAGATTTAGTAGAATCAGACGTCCAATCAGAAAACTGAGGGAGACAGAATACTGTTCAAATGTCTTAAAACTCTATCTAAGGATATTATAGGGATAGTTATAGGACATATTACAGTAGAACGTCAAAACTTTGGACCGTCGATAATCCGACCTTCCCAGCTCATTCTGTTGAAACGTATTGCTGAAACAGACTTGGCTGCAAAAAATTGAACAACTACTGCAGTACAAAAGTAGTATGTTTTTGCCGTTTCTGGGACAAGCTTCACCTTTTGTCCACCAGGCGGCAGCACTGTCGCCTGGCGCTAGCTTCGCCATTGTCCACCAAGCAGCAGCACTGTCGCTGGCGCAAGCTTCACCTTTGTCCACCAGGCGTCAACACTGTCGCATATCGATTGCACCGCCCCCCCCCCCCGCCGTCATCGCCCCCCCCCCCACCCAAAAAAACGTTCCCCCTCACCCTAAAACAACCCCCCCCCCCTAAAAAAAAAAGTGGCACGCCACTTTTAAACCCAACTAACCTAACCCTACCTAACGTGATCAAACCTAACATGATCCAACCTAACCTAACCTAACCTAAACTAACCAAACTAACCTAACCTAACATGACCTATCTAACATACCCAACATGACCTAACAACTCAGGGACACCGCCCCAGTGCTCCCTGGTGCGCCCCTAGTGCGCCCTAGTGCTCCCCTAGTGTGCCCCCTAGTGCGCCCCTAGTGCTCCCTAGTGCGCCTCTAGTGCTCCCCTAGTGTGCCCCTAGTGTTTCCCTAGTGCCCCACTTATTGCCCCTAGTGTTTCCCTAGTGCCCCACTTAATGCCCCTAGCGTTTCCCTAGTGCCCCACTTAATGCCCCTAGTGTTTCCCTAGTGCACCCCTTAATTCCCCTAGTGTGCCCCTAGTGCGCCCCTAGTGTTTCCCTAGTGCACCCCTTAATTCCCCTAGTGCTCCCCTAGTGCGCCCCTAGTGTTTCCCTAGTGCCCCACTTAATGCCCTAGTGTTTCCCTAGTGCCCCACTTAATGCCCCTAGTGTTTCCCTAGTGCACCCCTTAATTCCCCTAGTGTTTCCCTAGTGCACCCCTTAATTCCCTAGTGCTCCCCTAGTGTGCCCCTAGTGCGCCCCTAGTGTTTCCCTAGTGCACCCCTTAATTCCCCTAGTGCTCCCCTAGTGTGCCCCTAGTGCGCCCCTAGTGTTTCCCTAGTGCCCCACTTAATGCCCCTAGTGTTTCCCTAGTGCCCCACTTAATGCCCCTAGTGTTTCCCTAGTGCACCCCTTAATTCCCCTAGTGCTCCCCTAGTGTGCCCCTAGTGCGCCCCTAGTGTTTCCCTAGTGCACCCCTTAATTCCCCTAGTGCTCCCCTAGTGTGCCCCTAGTGCGCCCCTAGTGTTTCCCTAGTGCCCCACTTAATGCCCCTATGGTTCCCTAGCGCACCCCTTAATTCCCCTAGTGCTCCTCTAGTGCTCCTGCTAGTGCTCTAGAAGCTCTAATATGTAAGCACTCAAGCTAATTGCAAAAGCTCACACCCACTGTGAGCTCTTTTACTGTGCCACTGCACCCACTTACTGCACACTCCATGCTCCACTCAGTGCAGTAGTGCACACTCATCCACCACGTTGTGCCACTTTGGGCTAACTTGGTGTACCACTTTTATCCCTTATGGCTTACTTGGTGCTTAATTGGAGTAGCCTAAGCCAACAGCCAACACCCAACAGGTGACTTAGAGAAATATGTCTCAGATTAATCTTATTTATAAGGATAGGATTGTAGGAGTTTGTGAAAAAACGCCAAAGACAAATTCACAATAATTTCTCCATTTATTAATACAACATATAATAATACATTTTTCTATTTACAATGCAATGTATTAAATACAAAAAACAACTCTTTCCTTATTTCTACTGGGGGTATGCTTAAGGACATCCAACCTAATTCTAATTTTATAATTTAAATCTATGTTAGAGTTCTCAAATTCTTCCTCTAACCAATAATTCGAGACATACAATGCTTCTAGGTTCTCAAACTGTAAAATATACCGATTCTTATTTCTAGCCCATACTTGTTTAATTGCAACAATGACCAACTCTGTACCTTCTGCTAACTCTTCCAATCGTTTGCACTGTCCTACTTTTACTTTCCCTTTAATTTCCAGCATTGTAATGCTGTTGAATTGCTGCACTTCTAACTGTGTAAAAGATGTGTCTTCCAAGTTTTTCCATACATCTGACGAAAATTTGATTGATTCTATTCTTGGAAATGTGTTACCATTATAGCTTGCCATACCATTAACAGTAATTACACAAATGGTTTCCCCTCTTGGCAAGCATAATATATATCTTTCGTCATTGTAGGGGATTACAAAATAGCCCACTTTCTTAAGGTCCTCTATTGCTTTGTATGCATTGAGAAAAGCATTTTTATGGTACCCTTTTACAAAGTAAACCTGTTTCAAGCCATCTTTTTCCCCTAAAACCCCAACATATGTAAATTTTTCCTTATTATTCACAGTAAATGCAGTCACATGATACACCCCACTTGGTTCAAAATTCTTCCAATGTGAATAAAAATATGGTTCAAGCTGCTCTCTCAAATCTTTGATTTCGTTTTCATACTCTACTAGTTGTTTATGCTGTTTCTTTATGGACTCTGTAGCTTCTAAAAACTCAACTTTCCTACGTTTAAGCTCAATTTCGTCCAGCTCTAGCTTACGCTTCCTAGCAGATAGCACTGTAATTGGAGATAAGGGATCTATTTCTTTAACAGGATAGGGAGCAAGCTTAGAGGTTATGTTTGTTCTTTTTCTTAAAACTTGAGGTATAAGATTACTGGTTTTAACAAGACCTAGCTCATCTAGGTTGACCTCTTTGGCAATTGTAGAGAAAGTGGTGGTCGACTTGGAGAAATATGTCTCACCACTCTTAATATAACACTTTTGTGCAAAACTAATATTATCCCTGTTGTCTGTATCCTCGTGAATTTCGACATAATTAATGGGTAGTAAATTAAAGCTAAATGCAGAAATGACATAGGATATTATTTTATTTCGATGTTGTGGATTGGTGGGCAGCTTTACTTGTACTCCAGTCAATTTCTTGGTGTTGCTATTCCCCCAGTAAACATATTGTAAAAGATTGTTATAAACCAAGCAACAGCTATTCTTTAAACTATCTGTCAGTTTGGACCACATCTTAGACAAGGATACAGAATATATTGGAGCATTTTCAAAATAATTTTTACTGTCATTTAAGAGTGACAAGCTATCTTGAATAGGATCGAATTTCTTAGAGTTGGAGCTATTTCTTATGCTGTAGTTATAAATTGTTGCTTCCAAACGTGTAATGCCATGCATTCTAGCTAAATCAGAAGTAAAGGTTTCCCGTAATCTTGTATCTGGACAGGCAATAAAGTCTACAATATGGTTACCCAGCTGCTTATTAACACCAGGGCTTGTCATTTGACAAATAAACTTATTATAAATTTTGACTCTTACATTATTATTAACCCATGTCAAGCAATCAATCCCAACAGTTTTATCATTATCTACAATCACATTATAGTCTTCTTTATACTCTCCTTGGAAGCAAAAACAATGATTTGTAGTTAAAAAGTCACACATCCCACTCTTATTAAATATTCCAGCAAAGTCCTGTGTTATGTCTAAGTCCAGAAGATAGAAATGTTCCTTCCTAAGCTGTTCCAATAACTTTGGTAACTCCTCCATTAATGCGGCAATGGGAACATCAGCAAGCTCCACTTTGTAGGGTATCCCCACTAGATTCTGGTACTTTTGTTTCACTTCTTTATAGTTGTCTTCGTCAAGCACTTGTAGAATTTTTTTGGACATATCACTTCCATTGTCTAATAAGTATGGTAACTTTGCTTTAACTCCATGTTTAGCTGACACCATTTTGGAGAATTTTCCTCTCAAGTATAAATTGAATGCTCCACATATTTCTTTTTTTAGAATAAACCGTCTCTTATCCATTTCCTCACAGTCCTCCAAAGCACAAATTTTCACAAGCATTATATTGTCACAAAAGGTCTCTGTAATAGGCACAAGATTTGAATCAGCCTGCACCAACAGTTCTTCTCCAGCAGTGTAATTAATTTGTCCAATATCTGTAAGAAGGTTGTCATTGCACAGGTTTTCTGTTAGAAGCCACAAACCGAACCTCTCACTGGTAGGCTTCACTTTATTCCCACAGAGAATGGGGACATTAAAAACCTTGGAAGTATCCATGTTCACTGCTTCGTTGTCTTAATCAAACTGAACGAATGCAAACTATTGTGTGGTATTTATAGGTGCTGGCCTGGTGGGTGGGGCCAGTGATTACATAATACAGACATGTTTTTTCCTGCATGGATATGACTCATAGCATTAGAATGTAGCAGTGACGTCATACAAACTAGTTGAAACTGGAATGTCAAGGCTGGTGGGCGGGGCCAGTGATGGAAGTAGAAGTGGGGCTATCTCTCTCTCTCTCTCTCTCTCTCTCTCTCTCTACCCTCTCTTTTTCGTTGAAACAGCCTTCGTTGAAGTAAAGTAAGGTGATTTCTTACCTATATGAGATGTTATAAAATTTTTCTAAGTCCTGAGATGTTACAAAATTTGTCTAAGTCCTGAGATGGTACAAAATTTTTCTAAGTCCTGAGATGTTACAAAATTTGTCTAAGTCCTGAGATGGTACAAAATTTTTCTAAGTCCTAAGATGTTTCAAAATTTTTCTAAGTCCTGAGATGGTACATAATTTTTCTAAGTCCTAAGATGTTTCAAGATTTTTCTAAGTCCTGATGTTTTTTTTTTTTTAATTTTTTTTTTAATTTTTTTTTTTATTTTTTTTTCTTTTATTTTTTTTTTTTTTTTTAATTTTTTTTTTTTTAATTTTTTTTTTTTTTGGTGGGGGGGTGGAAGCTGGGGATTTTTTTTTAGGGGGGGGGGGGTTGTTTTAGGGTGAGGGGGAACGTTTTTTTGGGTGGGGGGGGCACTTTTTAGGGGGGGGGTTGATGACGGCGGGGGGGGGGGCGGTGCAATCGATATGCGACAGTGTTGACGCCTGGTGGACAAAGGTGAAGCTTGCGCCAGCGACAGTGCTGCTGCTTGGTGGACAATGGCGAAGCTAGCGCCAGGCGACAGTGCTGCCGCCTGGTGGACAAAAGGTGAAGCTTGTCCCAGAAACGGCAAAAACATACTACTTACAAAAATCCATTAAATACTTTTTTAAGACAGGGGTGCCCACCCCCCCTAAGCCTAATGACGCACCCCCCCCCCCCTAAATTTAGCATTAACCCCCCCCCCCCCCCATAAATTAGGCCCCCCAAAAAATGCGAAAAAAGCCCCCCGTATTCTTTCTAAAACTAAAAGAAGTTTTTTATAACTATTGAAAAAATTCAAACCCAGTTGATAATATACAAAATGTATGTATATTTCTTGAGATTCTTTACATAGGTAACATTTTTTTGTAAAGGTTAAAAAATAAATATCAATGAAATGAATATATGAACTTCTGCTCAATAAACTTAATTGCAAAATAGCAAAAAAAAGAATTTGAACCTAAATGATTTTTAAACAATAAAATATTATTACAAATACACAATGTTCAATAAAAATTAAATACCTATAAGTTTATGTTCGGTGTACCGTACCAATTACATTAAGGTTAAATAATTCTACAAAGTAATTGAAAACAATGAGTTAATAATGACTTTATTTGTAAAACACAAAAATTCAAAATACTAAGTCATTTATTGGACTGTAGTTGAACAACAGGTTATTTACTTAGTGTAGTATCTTGGGAGAATTGATGTATGGATGAAGTACATAAAAGGCACACATTTCATGTATAGTTATTTACAACACACAATCGAATGAAGTGTCTTTCAAAAACAAAATAAAGACATAGTTATGAAAAATTACTGAATTTTTAGTATTTAGTAAGTTTTGATTTTGCAGTTCTTACTTACTAGTAAGTAGTTATCGTAAAATACATGAAAAACATCAACAGTTTGAAGTGAAACATTTTAAATTTGTAGGCTGTGACCATCTACAAGTTAGCTAGGCACCTTCTAAGCTTGTTAAATCTGTCTCTCTAAACCCCACATAGAAGTTTTTGTCTTTGGGATGGGGAAACAGAAAACCTTTCAATTATTTCTTCGTTAGAAATAGACTCAAGTACATCTTTTTCTGCAGCTATAGAACCATGAGATTGGACAACCATGAGTCTCCCATAGCTGAACTGAGTCTGTTTTTGATAATTTTAAATCGACTTATTGCTCTTTCTGCTGATTAACTAGTAACTGTTAAGGAGAGTAAAGTTGTATAAACCACTTTCAGAGCACTCGCTTAGCGTCTTGCTACATCAAGTTTGAATAATAACTTTCTGCACAAATCATAAACATAACTATTTTAGCTAATTCCTTTTCTTTTATTTTCATTAATTGACATTCTATCTGGTGACTTCGTAGTATATTTTTGAATGTTGTCACGTTAAACACGGTTTCAATCAACTTCACGCCCCCCCCCCAAAACGTTTTTTGGAACCCCCCCCCCCCCAAGAATTTCAATGACGCAGTCTGCGTCATAGCCCCCCCCCCCCTGTGGGCACCCCTGTTTAAGAACCCTGACAATGTATAGAGAGTGTAATATTCTTTAACTTCGTACTGTATAGTTTTTTACTGCACAGGTACCTTTACTGTACTTCAAGTTTTGTGCTGTATTGTATATTCTGTATTGTTTCAGTTTCATTAAAGTGCAGTACTAAGTACAGTAATACACAACAGCTTCAACTGTATTTACCTTCTGTATTTGTTTACATACATATTTAAGTGAATTTTTAAGGTTCAAACATCCTATTTTCGAAAATCCGGATTTTCGATAATCCGTATGAGGTTTGGTCCCAATTAATCCGGATTATCGACGCTTTACTGTACTTGCAAGATGTCTAAATGCCAAATACGGCAGAAGACGCTTCGAATGACCAATTTGAACAGAGTTATGTGTTCCTTTTGAGTTTGTTGTAGCTCATTAGGATGATTGTGTGATTGAGTTTGAGAGATGGAATTGGGATTATTCTTCAATTATTGAATGCGCCTACTTCTTCAGCTGCTATTGTTGATTTGAGGATGGTTGGTCATCACTCATCATCATCAGTATTAACTTTATTTCTGTATTACTCTGAAAGCAATAAAAAAAAAGGTTTCAACATTTTATTGTCACTGCAAACAAAAATTATCCAGCTCACTACTACACTTCATTGGACCTATATAACCAGAAAGAATATTATGATGTTCCTGGTTGCTGAGAAACTGTCTTGTTTAACAAGAAAATAAGAATTCACACATTCGATGTTCACATGTTCCTCTACAGCTCTACTCAAATTTGATATCACTAAACTTGAATTTTTGTAGGAGACTATTCAAAGACTTCTATCTTAAGTGTTAATTGAAGATACATATGAAACTCATCTTCAAGCTTAAGCTGGAATATATTTATTTTAAAACTTTTTTATGTATTAAATATGTAATAGTTCATTTTCTATAAATGAGAAAAGAGATCATATTAATATGCTGTGCTAAAACTTGGGCTTTGAACTTCATGGTATACATTACTTTTAAAAATGCATGTAATAATTTGTAACTGCTTCAGTTTTGCCTGACAGCGTTAAATTGTGGGAGGTTTCGGTTTTGCATGTACCTTATAGTACAGGTTCCCAAATACAACGGAGGACGCAAGACAAGTTAGGAATTTTAAGAATCTGAATAAGTCAATGACTCGTAAAATTTACTAACATTTCCTGTGTTTTCATGAAAAATGTATAAATGTATTATTCATCCTTGATGTGTGAGTATAAAATTATAGTCCATACTTATTCAAATTTGGTGTAAAATGTTTTGTTGTCGTTTTTCTGTTTTAAAATCAGACTGACATTATTTATATTAGTAAAGTATAAGAACAACCGATGCCAATACCAACGGTATTGAAACAAAAGTATCCCTCTGTCAAATAACAATGACAAAACTAACAAATCATTTTGGGTCAAATATACTTTTAAATTATTCAAGTGTATGTTAAGAAGTCCTGTGATTATATGTTATTTGCTTTCTTCAAGCACCTAATCGTGTGAAAATCATTTTCAACACCTGTGGGTGTGGCTATAAAACCTAGTATTGTAACAAACTTTATGTTGCTAGTGACTTGTGTTGTCGCCTTACTTGATATGAAACCAAGAAGAGGTGAACTAAAATAGTTCGGAGTAAAGAAAATTCAAGCTCATCCATTTTACTGACTTATTTTTTTACCAGTTAACTTCACTTGGAAAGTTAATCTTCAACTTTCATTCAAACTAATCTTTCATCTTGTGACAGTAGAATAAATGTTTTGTTTTCAGTGCAAGACTTATTCGTTCCATATGACCATACAATCTACTATATATAATCAGGGCGCGGAAGTTTTCAATTCAATTGGAGGGGGCGCGGTAAGGAAAAGTTTGGAAACCCTTTTTATAGTAGAGTTGCGTGATGTATACCAATTTTCAAATTTGTCATCACCCTCCTGGATTGACGAACCCAGGTTACTGTAGGCTGTACGAATTTTTTTTTTTTTTTTGAGGATGAAGCCCACATAGGTTAGATTTGTGGGTGGGTAATGAGTTGGATGATGGTGATTGATGTTCGTTTGCCTATTTTCTAATGGTTCTCAATTGTTCAATTATTGTTGTTGACTTTATCAATGTATGAGAATTGTGGTCTTTGAATGTATAGATAATAGTAGTAACAATGATAAAGTAGTTGGAATATTATTGACCAACTAAATGTATACTCCGAGTTAATTGTGGTTTGGTAGAAAAATATCTACTTGATATTGCAATTTATTATTACTTGATGGCTTCAATATTCAATTTTAGAATTCGAATCTAATTCGATTAATTTTCGCACTCTATTTCTTATTGTTGTCAATTTTATTAATACGGGGGTGTCTAGTACCATAATTAGACGAGTATTAAAAACTTATTAGTTCTAAATTAATTTCCAATTTTATTACTTGATGGTCACTGATCTCAAGTTAATCGTGCCAACTATTCAAATTTACACAATCTTTAGAATGACACTTGAGAATTGATTTTGATTATAGTACTGTATACGTAAATCATAATGCTAAAATATCTTAAGTAGTGCTGTCAACCTGCATGCTTGTTTTTAGATTATAAATTAAGTTATTATTAATGGCAGTAACTGATTGAGTAAGCTGTTGGTGGCAAGACAAATTGAAATCTAGTTGAAGATTGTGGATCTGTAGCATGATGTTGTTCTGTTGTTACCAATCATGAGCATTAATAATCTAATTTTTAAAGCAGTTTTGTGTTCCAGTATAATAAGTTCCAGTGCAACTGGTAGTTTGATGGTGTTTGTTGAGAATACTTGGAGTGCAGTACTTGTATGTGTAATTTGATATATAGTAGAACTATAAATCAAGCTATGTTTTAAAGCAAGTAACTACTGTATTTATGATGCAGCAGTCTATAGAAATTACTCATTGAATTTTCACGTAATTTTTAATAGCTTAGCATGAAAATTTTTGTCGTTTCGCGAGTACCAAATTATGTAACAATAAGAAATTGCATTTCATTGGTAGGAAGTAATCTATGTGGCTGCAGTTGTGAGTTGTGAGGTGTTATCTTTTGATTACGTTGCGCAATAGAGCAGTAGACCGGCCAGTTTAATCTCTTTTCTATCCAATTTCTTGTTCCAGTTGCCGTGTAATATTTCCATCAAGCGACTTGTAATTACTAATTGAAATGGCTCGTTTTGTGCTCTTTTTCGATAGCATTCATGCATCAATCAGGAACAGCGACTAGTTCCTGAATATTGCCCTAATACATTGGGTATAATGCCCGAGAACATTATTCTTTGCTCAGTGAGAGAAGAGAGTCGTGTAAGAGACATTGATGTTTACAGTCACACACAAAAAATGGGAACTTGATTAGGCTATTGTATAAATTGATGCAATTATAAGTCAGTACAATTATAAACAGAAGCTATGAAGTGTCAATCATATACTTTTCTGGTGAAATTGGAAGGAATGTTACATCAATAACAATGATTGATTGTTTTTTTATGTACTCTGGCTACTGGTTTAGGATATATTTTGGACAAATTTCAGGACTCAAATTACAATTCAGTTAACGCTTTTAAGACTTAATAAATATATTTTTTCAATGTATGGTTTTCTGCAACTTATTACTGAAGAATTTCCTAATAATGCCATGTAATATTGAAGAAATAAAATTTAATTCCAATTGCAGTTTTACTCGAAAATATCTACTTCGCTATCATTTTTTAATATGGGTCTAAAACCGCTTAAAATGATGTTTGTTTTACATAAACATTTCTGGCGAAGGAACCCCAAATCACATATTCCTATAAGAGGTCTCCGACAAAAAACGTTGAAGAGAATAAAGGCATTGGTGAATTCACACAGTTCATCTATTAAAACTGGGTGATACATTAGTTTATTTAAAAATTTACAACTTATTAAAGCACTCACATTGATTTTTATTCTTAGAATGGAATAATATGAATAAAAGATATTATGTTGCTTGCGAAACCGCTGAACATACCAGACAGTTATAATTCAATTAACATTTCTCCAATTTACTTTAAGATTAATTCCCATTGCTACAGTTCAAAGGAGGAAAGCTTTTATTTAACCCTTCCAACGTATTGTTGTAATTCGGAAATTGATTTAAATTTTGGAATGCAAGCTTTCAGACTATTTGGAATTCAGTACACCTCTACCACCCTTTCCCACAATCATCAGTAGCCACCCCCAAAAATTGTTCCTGGATCCGCTACTGTTGTTTTATCCAATTTTCTGATCTTTTCTCTGGAAACAATTGAATTATTTGAGTTCAAGCCCAGTTTTACCTTAGCAGGATCGATTTTACTGCTTCATGGAGAAGTTTTGCACTTTTGAACGCTTTTCTGGAAGTACTCTGAACTGAGTTAATTTTCTGTTTGAACTAGGCCTTCTTTGTGACATGGACTTATTATTATGTCATTGTTCGCGTAATATATCTGTCTGTCTGCGGCATGACATAGACCTACTTCTGTTATGGATGGAAGTGGCTTCTGCCGGCGACACTGCAAAGGTCACTCACTGTTCGATGATGCTGAGGTCAACTGGTAATCAGATCATTTTCCATACCAGGCTCATCACAATGACCGCGCTTCTCACCACTTCTCCAGCTTCCATTTTCCTGGTATGGTACCATACTGGGTCGATGCACACCGCTCCTGTCTCTCTCCATCACTCTCAAACCTCAGACACACATTCCTATCTCAACCGATCACTTTCCTATGTAGGCCACTTTGTGCACTGTACAACTGCACTTATATAGCATTGATACAATGATCATGTATATCACAGTGATATTTTTCAAATGCGGTCCAGATAATTTTAAAGCTTTCATTTTTTTTTTTTAATGTTCTTAGGCTGTCTGGCAATTACGTTACGTAAAATATGGTTACGCTTTGGTTCCCAAAGAAGACTGAAAAGTGATGTAGAGGTCCACAAATTTGAAATTTAATTCATTATTTATTCATTTATGGCTCTTTACATTGCAGTGCTCGGGAAAAAATGTCTTGTATCTTATTTTATTCGTTGTATTAAAATAACTATATTTAAGAATATTTTACAGATGGCTTTCTTTGGTCAGTGGCGGGGATTAGACGGCAAGCCGTCTTACTTCTTCATAATTTTTGTACTAGCAGTTCACCCGTGCATTGCAACGGGTTTTTATTTATAATAGCGGTTTTTAATTTATCTTTGAACTCCAACTACTAATCTATTCATTAATATTAGTATACCTAATCTTTATTTATGTTGTATCATTAGTATGTAATATTAGTTCATGTGTATGTGACATTAGTTGTTTGTTATTCTTATTTTCTGTTCCTCCCACCACTTCATAATAAATGAATATGTCTAAATTTTAATTAATTACCAGTACTTTTCAATATCTAAATCATCTTGTATACATAATAGATGGAAGAGTATCAAACTCGTCTTATCTTTGCCTTTATCGTTTCGTTCTCAAGGAGTTCACTGTTCGTTTCGTTTCGAGGGACAAGCACACAACAATACAAGTTTCTTTTTATCTCAATATTTCCACGTTTACTAATTTGAAACAAACTGAAAAGAATTACGATCCTGTCCTGGCCTTGTCCAGTCACTTGTCCGAGTCACAAATTTGTGTTCGGCCTTCTCAATAATGTACAAATGGCGTCAAGAAGGCCGCATTGGAAGTTTTATTGAGAGGTTGAGGTTGTCCATCACATTAATTTCTATAGCACCCGAACCAAATTCCAATTGTCGACTGCACTATTGTGGGTACTATGCTGGCGACTGCTGTTTTAATGAAAATTGACGCCAGACACCGAACGCGAGTCTAGCCTGTTGAACTTGCCACTTCCAGGCACGGCTTCCATGCATCCGTATAGATTCCTTTCGATCTCAATGTACATGTCCACACTTGCTTCATGTCGCCCGAGCGAGTTGCACGTGGGCATTGACATGTCGCAAGCACCATATACCACTATTTTGCCTAGATTTTTCTCCAGACGTCTAAAAACTCAAATTTTGCAAGTTGCACGTCCTCAAAAACACAAATTTGAAAATATTCATATGCTTGAGAAATTTTGCAAGTTGCAAGTCCTCAAAAACACAAATATTAGTCTTCTATAGTTTAAGAAAGGTAAACTTATTTTAGGGAAAAGGAAATAGAAAAGGGGGTTGAATGAAAAGTTGTTCAAGTGTGAAAATATCTTTTCATCAACTTCTGTTCAAGATTGCATGCGTTTCTAGTCCTCAAAGCCCATACATTTTCATTATGCACCTAGGTTCCTTGCATTTTCAATAGCGGCCTTTTCTATTTCGCCTGCTCATTAGTTTTTTCTTATCTTATTTTGTACTCAGCTGTTGACTCTGGCTGCTCCTGACCTCTCGTCTCTATAATGTCTATCACGCTCATTATCATTCGCAGAAATCATTTCGATATTTGGTTATTGCCTTGAATTGTCTAGTGACAATAGTTCTAGAATGTTCACTTATATTTGTTCTTATTAATAATCAATATAAAATCAGAACTGTTTATCAATTGGCTTCAATATTGAAAGATCAATGTGGTAACTGATACAAAATCTTATTCTATATATATAATGATTCACTTTTATACGTATCCACTCCTTATGGATAAATAATGATCTAGTTTTCCTTGCCAAAAAAATCATAAATAAGTCAAAAAGCCTGGAAATAAAAATAATTAATTTTTTTTTCTAGTTCATCAAGTTAATATTCCAAATCCATTGAATTTTCTAACAAATTAATTTATTGACGCATCTTCTCTTCATCAATTTTAAAATTATTGTAACAGTTGAATTTTTTTCTATGTTTCAGGTAGGGAGAAACAATAAAGGATTGAGTCTAAGTAAGTTTGCAAAACTTCCTCTTTTATTTTCTATGGTTGGGGCCGAATCATCAGTATGAAACAGTAAATCATCTTCTATGACAATTGTGGATATAGGAATAATGAGCTTTTTTAAGTGGGAGTAATTCAATCATCAGTAAAGAAGATTCGAGAACTCAATCAGTGGCTGTCACCTAATAAAAATAATATAAGGCTTATTTACAACCCAATTTAAATTAAAGCCCACAGAAGAGGATTAACTAGTTGAAAAAGCTAAAACCTGTAACATTATTTAGGATCATTACGTTTGCTCCAATACAGCATTTGAAATTAGTTCTGAAGAAAAATTAAAGCTCAATATATTCTACATAGTTATGCTAGAACAAAATATCTTGTTATCAATGGAACTACCGCCTTTATGTTCAGAATATTAGGAGTTCAAGTATACCCTTCCGCTCTGCATCTTCAGCTGCAGATAACACATTTATGTGCGTGGGATTCAGGAAAGGCCATTGTCTCTCCAGTTCAACTATTATTGAACAATAATTCCATTTTCATGAAGACTGATTCTATCATTACCCCCATTCATCTGCTGTATACAATACATCTCCTGTAGTCACTGTATGAAGTAAATAGAAAGATAGCCTGCAGTACACGCTTTTAGTCATAGATGTCTGAAACCTGAGACATTTTTTCTTTCCACAGAATTATCTATTTGTATATTTTCTACCTATGAAGGATTGAGCAATGTGCATTTGAAATTCCTTTCAAGATGCCACTCTGAACCTTTACCTTCTTCCTTCTTCTTGACAAACTTTCCTTTAAAACTATCGTAATTATTTTTCTTATCTCTTTTCTCTAAGTGTACGCATAGATGGTTTTGGAAGCCTTGAAATTCTTTCAGATTAAGTTTTTAACCCTCATTTCGATGTTCTTACTCGATCTTCAAAATTCAGTTTGTAAGCCTTGAAAGATGCAATGATTTCAGATTTAATTCTTGTTCCTCAAGATTCCTAGTTGTCACTCATCTTTAAAAATCAGTTTTTACTTTTCTCTTCTCTGATTCAATTACGGTACATAAAACATGGTGCTCAGCCTTAATATATCAGTTAGTTTATCTTTGTCTAGTGATATCACCTTAATTCAAAGCACTAAATGTAATACGTACTTCTCTACAGTTGAGAAACTTCATCAAATATTTCTACTCAATTCAGATTAAAGTACAACAACTTTTCATATAAAACGAAAGTAGAAGGACTAAACAACCTAGACAAATTGTCCAATTAAATATAACTAACTGTTCCAGCAGTGTAATAACTAAATGAACAAACGGGGTCCTGTGAGTGCGCGTTTGTGTTCATAGAGACTTGATGTAAACTGGTAATCATTTTCGGCCGATAAATAGGGTACACTTAATCGGTGTTTTCAGCCTGCTAACTGTGCCAAGGCCAGGTATTCATAATTTCTGTATACGAAAATGATACTAACTTGTGATCTCATGCCTGTGATACACGTTCACCCAATTTTCGAAATACCTCGAAAATTATTTTGGCCGCTTACTTTTCTAGCATTTTTATTGCTCTGTAGTGCTGACGCTGTTCCTGCTTTGTACATATTTTATTCATATAATACAGAAAATATGAGTTTGCGGTATTATTGTTGATAACGGATTGTGGTTTGCATGTGAATGCTAGGTCTCATTAAAAATGTCATTGCAGTTGCTATAAGTGTATTACTGGGAGTAACATAATACCTGTGGTTAGAGATTGCCTTTTTGGTAATCTTTACCGTTTGATACCATACTTTGTTGTTTTTGTTATTTTTCTATTGAGAGCGATATTTGGGCTGATAGTGTACACTTGAAGCTATAATTTATAAAATACTATAATTAGGCTAAATTATGTTGTATCAGAAGTTTATCAAACAATACACGTTCATTTATTCATCAGAAATAACTTCAAAAAGTTGTTGGTTTTTTCCCCCCAATAGATCTAATACACGATGATAATCACCATTGCAGAATCAAGTACATGCCGTGGAATGGTAATTGGCAGGTTGGAGCAGCATGATTTCCACCATTCAACATGCTGTTTAATTGATTCATCATGCTGAATGTTTTTGATTTTGCGACGCGATAGTGATTATCATCGATGCTCCACTGTACAAGCTCCTTAAAAATTGAATTAACAATTTCAACATTATACTACAGGTATTTAGAGAATTATATCGAATTATAAAATTATAGTTGACATGATGCAGTCAAGAGATTTGATATTCTTGGCTCTTCCAACTTTTTTATCAACATATATAACGTATCTCATTATAGGTTTGTGTATTAGTAACAAAAAATTCAAGAGTGAAGAAAATCATATTAATGGTTGTATGATTAAAAACGAGGGTAGCATGTTTATGTGTTGGTAATTTTGATTCTTGATTTGCTGTTAATGGCCAAAACCATTTTCCAAAAAGATCCGGTACAAGCGTACAAGAGATGATCAAGTTTATTAAACTTTCCTTGGCGCACATTTTCTTTTCCATCATTAGTTGAAAGAAGTACTTGCATGCAAGGTAGTTTTAGTAAACGCCTGTTTCATCTTCCCTGTGCCTCGTAAAAACTCTCTCCGATCTGCTCAAGGGCGGATCCAGCAGGGGGGCGCGGGGGGCGCGCGCCCCCCCCTTGAGGTAGTGTGAAAATATATTTTTTGGTTAATGCTAGTGGAAAATGATGCAACTTTACATCCTTATACATCTATTGAGTAATCCAACCGATTCGAAATCGTTATTTTTCATTAACATCCTTTTATAATAATCTAATTTGTATTGGTGATAGTGATGTTATGGTAGATATCCAAAATTAATGAGACTACTGTAAAATAATATTGTTATTATATAGCCATATTTATTAAAAAAAAAGTAGACTTGATTGATATTTCGGCTATCCACTTGGAGTCCCCTTACCAGGGCTGGATTTATACATATGCCCCGGATTATGGGCATATATAATATAAAGGGGGGGGGGGCGCAAAATTTATCTGCAATTTTTCATGATTTATTAGAAGAAAATTTAACTTTTGAATGTTAACATCACTCTAACTTGAATGATTCACTATGCATAGTTGTAGGTTGTATGATGTAGTGTCTATGTATAATTAACTGATGTGAGTAGCCTATTTTATAATGAGTACTAATGGTTTAATTTTTTTGTAAAGTTACACACATTTTAAAAATCGATTAATTTTTATGTATTCATTGTTCATGTAATATCACAGTGGCGTAGCCATAAGGGAATCAGGTAGATAGATCCCCCAGAGACAAAATAAATTTTCAATTTTAAGAAGCCTTTAGAGACAACATTTGACAAAAAATGATGTCTGAAATCAATAAAAATTGTGGTATTAGATGGATTATTTTAAACAAAAAAGAAACCAACTTCAATAAAATGATACTTAAAAAATTAATAATGTGGAGAAAACCCAAACTCTCCTTTTAGAAGAAATTTTCAAGTATTGTATGTACAGTACCAGAATCAGAAAAGGTGGGGGATCAAAAAGAGTATAAATATCTGCATTTAATTGTTTTACTAAACAATGAGGGCCCGGATTACACTTTGACAATAACGCGAGAGCTTGATGAAATTTACTTTGACACATAACGTGGGTTGAATTTTCAAAATAGATGAATTCATATCTAAAATTGCTTAAAATGTGGTTTCATGGGAATTGTTCCACTTTTCAAAAAGTTACAAGGGATATCCTAAAACCCGTTTCAAGGGAAATTTTTAAGTTTTGTGCCCTATTTGTACGGCAGCCCAACTCATGAAAGATAAAATGATAGGGGAATGGGAATAGTTTCAAGTAAGCCGGCTCTAATTTTCTTACTGAAACAATAAAGGTCCGGATCACCCGGAAAATTTTTTTTTCTTCTAAATATGGTTAATATAATGATAAAGTGCCTTAATAAAAGTTCATATGTTCTCATATTTAATTATTTTTGGTGTAAACTATGATTCTTCTTTTTAAAAACACAATAATTTAAAGTATGACTTCAACCTTTTGTTAACCCAGAGTCATACATAGTGTGAAGTAAATACGTGTACGACTTCACCCCAACCTGTGGAGTGAAGTCGTAAACGTTTTTCATTTTTTTAGAACTAGCATGGATTTTTGAAACGTTTTTATTACTTTGGCTAAGTAGATAGAGTATCAAGGAATGTACTCTGATTTTTTTATTATTTTAAGAATACATTTTATGGTGTTTCTGGGGAAAAAACGTCCAAAAGTGTACGACTTCACCCCATTTTACCGGTACTTAAACTTTATGCTTGACTACTATTAATTTCAAATACATAGATGATATACCTGAAAGATATCTATGTTAATTACATTTATAAACTTGCATTGAACGGACTTTCATTTTTGTGAGTAGCAGCGCACGCGTTTCAAGACCTGAGTAACATCTTCAGCAAACAGAGAATACATAGGGCCTACCCCATTTCGCTCTGTATACTCTATGTAGTGTACTTTGTATAGCTGTTACTATTCTCTATTCGCTGAGAATAGGACTCAGGTCCGTAAACGCGTCTCATACTACTTACAAAAGTTGAGTGCTGGTGTAAAATGCAAGTTCGTTATCGTCATTGACATCAACAGTACCAACAGTTCAAGTAAGGATGAAAACCAGTGAGAAAATTAAAAATATATATATATTTTTTTTTCTCTTACAGGCTCTACCCGCTTGAATAGAAAAATTACTATTGTTTCTTACTTTCAATAACATTTCAGGTCTGAACACGTGTCAGATCATGATAGTTTTCAATTAATTTTGCTATGATCATTATTCAATTAATTTTGCTAATAATCATTTTAGTCCAAAACTGACAACAATTTTTTTAGTTTAAGTGCTTGAAAAAAGTAATATCTAGGCATTTGAAATTAAATTTTTTTCCTGGGGAGATCCCGTGGGGGGGGTTTCCATAGCCCCCTTACACAGATATTTCTAGCATTGGAAATTTTAAAAAATTCTGGGTGAGTACCCCGGACCCTCTTTTTGTGCAGGGTATTCCATACCCCCCTTACAAAAATCCTAGGGTGCGCCCCCCCCTCACAAAAATCCTGGATCCGCCCCTGGATCTGCTTCATTAACTTACAACTCCTAAATTAGCTTTTAAACATCGTATTTCTCAAGTGCCGGCTTGTTACCTTAGATCAAGGTACATTTTAATGGTGCTCTTTCTACAGAGAATCGGAAAGCATGATTATTTATTGGAATTAATTTTTAAAATGTGATGAGCATTCCCTTTTCAATCTAGGATAATTTGACTGAAATGAGACAAACCAATGGCCGGCCTATCATGACCTTGTCTCTAAATAGGTCTCCTGGATGTGCAACTTTCCCTTAGAGATAGTGAGCTGTCCTGGCAGATGGAAAGTCAATGAAAACAACCATTTTCTGAGACGGCAATGGTATAGTGATGAATGAGACTTCATGTTGTTACAACCACATATTTTATATTTTCAATAAACAAAATTTCTATAAGTCACGCCATCTCCAATTCCAAACCAGAGGCCTAACTAAAATTCAGAACAACTTCGTACATATTTTACTCGGACTAATACCATTCTCAAATAAAATGGGAGCCTTTTTAGGCGGCCGGAACACTACAGAGAACTGGAGACACTCCCACTAGTAAGAGGTGGACAAATAACCACAATAATGGATGTGCCCTTCAGCCAATTAAAGAGTTCCAATGTAGTTCGACCTATCAGAGGCTCCCATTCAATTATCCAATAGTATTAGTCCTTTTAGGGCTTCGGTTATTTGAAGCCGCTCTGTATTTTAGTTTTAGTTCAATAGAGATTGAGAATTGTATGACTGCCGAAACTATAGTAATGTACCTCGTTTATTGCGAGAATAAATGTGGCTGTGACACCATCAAGCCATATTCATTATGTTGAATTATTCATTAAGTTAGACATAGCGAATCAAGAAAATCAAGGACCACTCTTAGATCTTTTGTATCTTAAAAGTATGTTTAATCACTGCTGAAAAGTTGGAAAACTGTAGTGAGATGGGTAATTTTTTGTCTTTATTGTTGAAAAAAGTGTTTGAATTGTGACAGAGGATTCAAAGTCTTCCCGCGTCATAATCGCTGTGCTGCAATATTGTCATTGATTTAAGATAGTCGATGTGAAGGCATTGGCTACGCATGCGTAGTGAGTTGTTAGTTTTCTTTCCGATTGGTTACCAGTTGCAGTACCCGTCAATTGCCCGACCCTACCAGTTGACCGACCAGAGAAAATTTTACGATTCAACCTAACCTAGCCTGACAATGTTACGAAATGTACGCTTTACTTCTTTCGTAAAATTTAGTATTCGTAGAGTTTGTTTTGATCGGGCAACTGAATTTAGCAATGTAGCAATGGATATCTCTTCTCCAAAAAATGTTTTAAGTTTTACTTTCTTTCCCGCTTTGCTGTGGCAGATGATATTTAAATTTTCCTGTTTGATCTGGATAGATTGGCGTTTTCTTTGTTCATGAGCACGAACCAATACTGTGTCTGGCTTGTGTCGATTTGTTTTGTGAACATCTTGATGCACTGGACTCAATGATTGATGGCTTTTATTTTTTAGTCAGTTATTATATTAGGTTTTTCTTTTATGATGCTCTTCTCATTGCTAAATCTTGATTTAAATTGAAAAATCTATGTTATGTTTTTTATACTTGCCTTGTTCTGATTTGACAATCGATTGTATTTATTAGGTAATATATATTAGGTTACAAAAGATTGACATTTTCAGCCTTCTGTAATTAGCCATCCCGTATTTTTTAAAGCTACAGAGTGAAATTCGATTCTTCACTGTCATATTGATATGAAAAACTCATGTCTCTATTGTACGTCATCCAGTATGGCGTTCTACATACAAATACCTGGATTACTTTTTTATTGTTAGGCGTTCCAAACTGTTCAATATTCGTAAATGGCCTTCAATTGTCTCTACATGTCGGTTTCATCACAAGCATTAATATTCAAATCCAAACCTATTGTTCAATCCCCGTTTATTTAGACCGACGAAAATAGCAATCATTTTTTTTCAATGGAATCCTCGAGTTAATTTTTTGTTTTGATTTTCCTGTCATTCTAATTCCAAAAGTTTGAAAGTTTGTTTTTAATGTCAGGTCCATTGTTGATCCCTGTCTCAAACAACATTGGTTTCAAACTTTCAAGGTATAAGACTAAAACATTCTAGTGGAAATTCAGTTTGTCTTCTTGAATAATCTCAATGTATTTTTTATGCCTCAATAATCCGACACTTGACACGATGTAAACAGGCCATACGAATGTAAAAATGAAATTAATTAAACATATCTACTATTCAATAATGCTTTCTGCAGATTCTTGGAAATAAGTTACCAATTATTAAAGTGCTCCAAGTTATAAACTAACATTTTCTTCTCAGATGAGTGTGGTGATCATCTATTGAAGAAATTTTATTTGCTGTAATCATTTATTATCAGAAATGCAAGAGCTATTAATTATTTTGATAAGGATTAATTCAACCATTGTACCCAAGATCACAATCTCTAGGTATCTATATAAATATACATTTTTTATTCCTACTCATGTCAAGAATATTCCCAAATATTGCCATAATATAAAATCTCACGTAGATTATTTTCAAATACTGCAGGATTTACAGAAAAAAGTAGGCTATAACTTACTTGAAATTTATTTATAATAGTAGAAAGCAGCTTTTTCGTATTTTGGTTTTAATTTTTTCACTTCTTTATATCTTATCTTACAATATGGCGTCCCAAATGACACGATGCCAATAGAAGAGAATAGAAAGGCGAGTATAATTCAAGGTTCAGGACATAGAAGAATGTCTGAGTGGACGTACAGTCGGACAACAATGTGCCAAGCTGCCGGATCAGAGTTGACTTTTGATAGAGTTTTGCCGGAAAACCGTTGTTGACGATTGGCGTTGAAAACGCCCTTCCTTGGCGTTTGTTTGCCACCGTAGAAATCGTTTGTCTAGCATTGCATTGTTGCTGCATTGACATTGCTCGAACAGAATTGACAGGTTGATCTTCTCAATGTCTCAATAGATAAAATGTGCGAGTATGATATCAGACACGCTTAGCGGATGGATAGGAGAGGACAGTGTGATTGGGTTATTACTTCTTGTTCACGTACTTTATTTATCTTACATTATGTTGAGCTGATTGTAATTGCTAATAGGTGTTATCCATCAAAAGAACAGAAGGAAAGTCTATTGTTCGTCACTGTGGCTGTCCATCTAATAGCTGGTACCATCTACTACCTGGTTAAGACTGTCGAGTGTCAATCCCCACTGTACATAGAAGTAACTACTCGCGCTTGTAACTAACTACACTACCAATGAATAGCTTATTAACTACCCTATTATATAGAGGTAACTTGTAGCTATCACATTACAACGTAAATCAATGCAATAGCCTTAAAATGAAATTATTCTTGAAGATTGTTTTGAAGCTAATTCAGAATGAAGCAGTAGAAAAGTCTTCAAGAAAGGGAGACAGTATTGAGTATAGAATCAGATAAATTCTGTGCTTTGAGGGAGACAGTTGTTCGAAAAAGAACTGGAGTACAAATAAAAAATTGACAAGAAAGGTAGGTTACGTTGTCAAATGAGACAAAATAGGTAGATCTGAGTTTGACCAAAAAATGAAGAAACCATCTCCTCTTATGCAAGGCTGAGGACGTGACCTCCATAAAACGGGATGGTGAAAATAGTATTGAACCCAATTTAGGGAAACAGCCACCATATTCGTTATGGTTGACAAAAACATTGACAAACCTTTCAAGAGCGAATAACCACCTCGTTGAGGAATACTGGAAGACATGATAGATATCTGGTTTTTAAAAAAATAATAATTTATTGTCTATGAGATGTGGCGAGGACTTACAAATTGAGAGAAATCACAATCTGGAAAAATATCACGGAATAGAATGAGGTATTATATTATTAAGGATTCTATCACTTAAATAATGCTGGCAACACTTGTTTCAGATCAGTCACTTCTAAATCGCACAATGAAATTTTGCCAGCCATTTTTAATAAAACTTGAAAGATCCCCAAATTCTGACACCAATCATTATGGGTTCTATCACTAAAATAATGCTGGCAACACTTGGAAGTAACACTCGGACTTTATACAACTAACTAACAAAATGCACTAATAAGTAATTATCACATAAGAAAATCAATAAAGAAACAAACAGTTCAATAACGTTCAAATAATAATGAACATTTATACAACAAGATTATCACTGTACAAAAACTAATTAGTAACTGTCAATAGGCTGATCAATAATTTAATAATAAGTGTCTAATAAACAGTTAAAACACTCAATAATAAATAAAACACTTACATAGCACATTGTCTGTCACAGGCTATTATCAATCACTTTATATGCAGAATCGCAGTTGTACTATGTATACTGCCACAAACAAAAAAGGCTATTATCACATATGAACGTGTAGATGTATAAATAACAACTGACTTCTTGCTGATATGCACAGCCGCTTTTATAAGTTTGCTCTAGAAATCTTCATTCCAGAGAGTTCTCATTCCAGATATTTCTATCAAAACAGATAAGCGTTGTCTCGGAAATGCTCAAACATTCCAGAAACGCATTTGACCTATGAGAGTAAGAGAGACGAAGAGAGGACTTTTATAAAGATAGAAAAACAAGTGCACTTATCAATGTATCCGGAAGTACTGTTGACATAATGCAGCATCGTAGAAGTGTTGTTCTCCTCTTCCTTGCGTTTTCCAACACTATTAGCCTATAGTATAGATTAAATGTAAAGGAGAAAATTTGGAAGAAATGGAAATAAAGAGAAGTCTTGAGAAGGTAGCGAGAAAATATGAATGAGTAGACTGAGAACGTTGTTGAAATGAAAGAATAACTATGGATTTGCAATGTTATTAGGCAAGTTATCTGGCCTAATACAATATTTACAAAAATGTCATGTCATTGTAAAACTATAGTTCTGAAAGAAGAATTTATTGAATTTGATAAACACTGACATTAAAATTTTTATGCACTCGCTTTTGTACAATCATTTACGAAATAAGATTGTCCAATAGTACAGCTTTTTCAATGAAATTTCTTCCAAGGAATTTGCCATTTGGTGAGTGAGTAGCAGTAGCTGGGACTTGGAGTCGGCTTGACCTGAACCTGATCGCGTCGGGCTGAAAGCAGTCGGCCTCACCGCAGACGCAGATGCAGACTGCTTGGGGTCTCAGTGACCTCAATCTTGCCTTCAACTCAAATGTGTGCCCGCTGTAGCTTCACATCCAGACCAAACATCCACACAAGACTGAATCCTAGATAGCCGGCTGCTGGAACTTCTGGCTTTTCGCTGTCCTCTTGTTTCACTGTCTGACATTGCCTAGTCGCCTAGACGCAGTCGACGATTCCTACCGTTTCAGAATAGTTTATAGGCTAGCTACTTCAATTCATTCGTTTACCATAACCGACGCCTTTCACCGCCTTTTTTATTAGAAACATTTACATATCATATTATCACGTAGTGATGCGCATAGTGTGTGAGGTTTACTTTTTATTTGCATTTCATGAAAATGAAGCTACTTTCTTGAAATGGTAATCTCACCTGCTTATGATGTAGGAGTGGCTTCAATAATTTCTAGGCTTTTTAATCCAATATTTAGCATGGAAACAATACCTTTTAATTTATTCTCAATAATTTATTTTTATCAATATTTTCAAGGAAACATTCTTGAAAATGTAGTATAAATAAATTAATCAGTTGAAAAAAATTACTACTTATTTCTGAAAACATAAATCCAAACAGTGAACCAGGTGGCACTTCATACACTCATTTTCCCCTTTTTCACTTTTCTGTGTTGAACTTACTCTTAGATTTTCCTGTACTACTATTTTTTTGGTATGGTTTTGTTCAACCAGAATTCACTTCTACAATTTTACTCATATTGTTTATGGCTTTTCTCGTGTTGAGGATGTACTTTATTGAAATCAATTGAAACCTAGTAACAACTATACTCCGCGCCATAAAATCAGACAGCTAGTAAATAATATGAAAGAGAATAAATTTATAATATTTTATATTTATATTATTTCCTCCTTTATATTTTTCTTTTCTGAATCAGTATTCAATGTTGAACGTTATCTCTGACAATTTTGTGAGCTTTCTCAAGAGTTCCCTTTTGAGACTAGAAAGGAGTTTGTTATTTATTTCTCCAAATATTCAAAATAATACAAAATTATTTATTATTATCTGTAATGCTTAATAAGTATCTGTTTAAAAAAAAAACATCTAACATGTTAGCAAGGCTTTACAATAAATTGCCAATCAAATCACGGGCTTTTGTAAAAGATGGGCAAATTTGAAAATGAATTATACAATAGTAAGTTTAGCCCCTTCTTGGTGAATTAAACATTAATTTCCCACATTGAAATTCAATATAAATGAATGTCTACAAAAAACTACTTGAGAGGGAGAGTACATTGTAGATTTTTCTAAAAATTGAGAACCAAAGTAATTGAGGGGTAGTGTGTAGCTGCGGAGCAGAGAACAACTAAACCACTCACTCACTCAAGATCGAAAATAACCAGAAAAAACAATCCCTTTTTGAAGTGAACAGCTCAAAATGTTGGGATGCTTAGAAACAATAATTATTGATGTTGAAAAATTATTATTTATTTCAATCAATAAATGGACTTTCATACGGTTTTGTAGTAACAATACGAAGTTAACAAAAATAGTTGGACTCCCTGTAAAATTCAAAACATTCAATGCTGAGAGCGCCCCTAGTCCCCTTGCCCCCCCCCCCCCCCCCCCCCCGGGAGTCTAATGCTACACTGCTGCGACCAATCCTCAGAAGAGATCGATGACGAGTTTTATCTATGAATTACTGTAGAACCTATACTATTATCTAATTCGTTTAATAATTTAAATAACCTTTTCAAAATTTATTTTAGTCTGATATAGACATATTTTATCCTACGACATTTGTTATTTAACAATAAAATGCAAATAAATCAAATTAATTTTTTTGTTGTTTTCTCTTGACTTTATAACTTGAAAATGGTTGGTTTTACGTGAAAAATGATCAAGAACATTTTTTAGGAAATTTTGTCATCTTTAACTTTTATATAAAGACATTTTTAGCTACAACTTAAAGTTTCAGAGCTGCGGAAAAACTAAAAAGAGTCACCTAAACACCCTCACCCTAGCTCGCCCCCCACCTCACATCACCAGTAGAACTCTTTAGATTATTTTAATAAGCATATGTACCGAGGACAAACTGTGCCAATTTTTAAAACTCCGGGAATTATTCCCGTCAATTTGACTGGGCTAATTGTCCATATCCACTCCTATGTATTCAAGGACGTACAATGTAAGCTGCAGGGCTCAATTTCAACCTACCTTCATTTCATTACGCTTTTACTTCCAATACTTTTCTTTTTATTATTTGATACTCTTCAGTCCTCTTTCAAAAACTTCAGTATGATTAAAATATTAAATAATTGAGTGCGAATTTTTTCTAATAAATTGAAATTGTCTCTGATAGCCCATGAATGTATTCCCTTGAACTAATGAAATAAAATTCCATTCAAGTTCATTGCTTTATTATCAGTAAAGTGTATGATGTCGAATAATGAATGAATACCATTGCTTCGGTGCATAGTATTATGCTCAATTGAGAAGCTTTTTTGTAACATTTTTTGTAATCTCCTAATTATTGTGTCATTTTTATCTTCTGTAGATATTTCTGTATTGTTATATTTGTCATAATTAATTATTGACAAAGTGCTCGACAAGAAAAAATTGTCTGAAAAATCTTCTCTATATTACTGATTTATTAAAACTATTTATCTTTAAATTTTTTATGTAAAATTGTTTTTTGTTTGCTATCGACTATACTGCATTTGTAGTCTTACCGTTGCCTGACAATAACTCTTGAATACTTGAAAAAACTATAATAGTATTCATCAAAAAATAAAATTAATTAAAGATTTTAACCTTGTAATGATTGGAATACTCTTCTTCAAAAAAATAAAATTAATTAAAGATTTTAACCTTGTAATATTCGGCATTCTCTTCTTCAAATCATACACTTCTTTACTCAATATTTTTTATAATCAAGCTATTGATATCAATCTATTAACCGTCTGTTTTAAAATCTCTGTGTAAATAAAACAATTCTCTACTTATACAGTACTACTGAATTGAAAATTCGCTATGCCAAGAAAAATATTTTAAACTTTCGTTTTTCTATTCTCTTTTTTACTAATATTTTCTTACTGTCGGCTACATTGCATGTTTTTCATGATTAGCCTATATACAGTAATAGTTATTGAATCAAAAATTTATGGGCATACTACTTAACAGAACTGTTTCATTATAGAATTCTGTTAGAAACAGTATAATAGATTGAACCGAAATTCCTACTTTTAAAAAAATACTTCAGTTTGTTTTTCTTTTTTCCTTTTAGTGGGCTGATCCCAGTTTCTCTTCTCTCGGTTCTCTTGTTCCATTCGAAATCAAGCGAAATAAAAGCGGATACTGCTCGTGGCTTGGGTGGTTCTGACTAGAGTAAAACAATAGCGCCATCACCATTCATCGTGTTTGCCCCGCGGAAAGATTTACACGCCACGTGCTCAAAATAAAGGAGTTGGCAGTACAGTTAGGTGTGGTACTCTCTAGGAAAGAAATAGACCTGAATTTCACTAGAATTGGACAATGCTTTCAGGTTGCTGAGATTCGTTTTGTTAATGAATAAGTTACTGTTATTGAAATGATTGAGATTGAGAGTGGCGTGATTGCCGAAGTTATAGTATCTTGTGTTTTTATAATGAATGTGGTTGTAATAAGAAATATTATTTGTTGTGGATATCTACCACAATATCACCATCCCAGATCAAAGACTTTCAATTTCTGGCAACTTTTCCAATTTTGAAAATAATGTTGAGCTTCGAAATTTTAGGAACTCCCAAACACGGGCTTGAAAGGCTCTCAAGCCACTTGAATGAATTTGAGACTTGAGACTTGGGAGTAGGCTTGAAGGAGAAGGGTCTTCATATTTTTGCGGATGTGCTTTAAATGCTCGTTTCTGTTACTGTTTAGTTTTTAATCATTTCATTAATAATCAAGGCGCCCCAACGACCCTCAGAATTTATTGTGGTCGTAGAATTTATCACACCATGAATCAACAAAATAATAATAATATGATTATATAATAATAATATTTGTCACGCCATGAATCAATCAACAAATAATAATATAAGATAATATGAGGTTAGAAGTTCATTCCCACCAAAAAGTTTAGATTTGCACTTTCAAGACCAGAAAACAATTTTTCCGGGGCAGACTCCCAAACCCCCTAATTTTGTAGGGTTCCGTAACCATATCTTTGTAATTAGAAAAAGCATTTGGAATTCAATGTGTTATCAATTCAAAATTAAAAATATTGATTGCTTTTTGCACATTCTCTAGTTGCAGGTTGAATCAAGTTCTATTCAGAGTTATAATAATTTTTATATTCTCACACATTTTACGTACTCCAGTATTAGTGAATAGGTAGATGCGAATTTGAGAGATATACACAATAATAGAAGAGTAATTTATTGTATTTTTCAAGGCTCTGGTGCCACTCAGTACCCTTTCCCGTAGCTTCCACAACTTTATCATTGAGTGGTTTCCGGTTTGCCTACACTCGAATTTTATCTTTAAATTGAAAAGACAATTCAAATTATTTACACAGATACTTTTTCACGGCATCAGGCATACCTGGAAGACTTAGTTAATGCTAGTTGGAAAATCGGTGTCACCGATTGAAAATTGGTATTAGGGGAGGCCATAGCTCTCCCCCGGGCTGCAAAAGGTCTCTGGGTGGCCCCGATTGTAATAATAATTCAAAATCACTATTACTTGTTGAATTGACACTAAGTAGGATTTTTTTATTTCATACATTAAAATTTGTTCACAACTCGTGAAAGCAATGATTTATTAGCTTTCACTTTACCCAATTTTTAAACTTTATTTTAATAAATAGTTACTCATATAAAATATTACTGTTCTTGAGCGTCAAATCAAATTCCCAGCATCGAAAATCCCAAAATTTTTCCATAATATGGACTAAAATGGATGGATTCAAGCTTTTCTAGAAATGAGTCTAGAATGTCTTGAAATACAATATTTTAAAGGGCTATTTAGCAAAATTTTCTCTGGGAGGACTCCAGCACCCCTCTTGCGGTACTTGGAATATCCCCGGAAGGGCTAAAAAATCTCTGATAACCCTTGCCCATTTCAAAATTCTACGCTACTGAGGGACAATAATCGATTCAGCTCAAACCGGAAATCCGGCATTGTATCTTGTTCTGCTTCCATGCTATTGAATGTCCATGGGTAAGAAATTAAATTTGTAGTGAAAGTCGATGAGCACGTACAACAGAATATAGAATTTTTCAGTTGTGAAATTTATGTATGTTTGAAGGGCGTTTTATTGCTTTCACTCATTTCCACAACCTTTGTCCAGATCAGTGTTGAGTGTTGCTTTCTTTACTATAAAGGACATTTGGACTGTGAGTCATCTGGAGTTGAGCATATCCATGCAATCTTTTCTGCCCACATATCATCGTCAACGTGTTCCCTTCTGACTTCTTAACATTATTATGAAACATCTCTGTAACCAAACGCTTTCTCCCCAGCCGGACTAATAGTTTCCAACGCCTCTCCTATAAATAATCCAGAAAGCATCTTGCATAGACCTATGGACTAATGTGGGTGGTATAGAAGGCTTTCACGCCGAGCTCCCCGAATGTGAGAGTTTAAACCAGTAACTCGAATAAACAACGATAACATAGAATAACCTCAACCTGGAAGTCATTGTGGAGAGCTACCAAATTTATTATTGGAAGTGTGAATGAATTCCATTATCATAAATTAGACAGCAGCACCGTAAACCCGCGCTTCAGTCTCACACTTTTAATTCAATGATTTTAACCTCGTATTTATTTTTTTCACAATTATTTTAACACATGGATAAAGTGACTTATGAAAGCTTATTTTCTTTAATTGAGCACTAGTCCTATATGAACTGTAAGTTGTGATGAAGTGAGTTATTACGTTGAAACGCATTAGTTAATTTGTTATCTACATTAGCTTAAGCTCATCACTGCATTGTAGACATGAACATGATTAACTAAAACTTCCTAAATTTGTACTATATTTTGTAATCAACGAATAATAATTGAGCACTTAGAAAGCCGAAGAGATGTCCTTTTTCAAAGTCATGTTTCATTTTCTTCACGATTTCAATGAAAAATAAAATAAATGCCTTATGCAACTTGGTTGCGAAAATTCCTACTGTATAGGGCGGAAAAGACTACTGATGGATTCAGGTGCAAGTGAGAGTAATCTGAAAAATAAAGTACTAGACCTTTCTTTGAATATATCTTTGCTTGTCGTCATCTACTTTCAGGGATTTTAAAATGCTACTGGTCTTCTTGCTACCTTAAAAACATTCGATATGATTATTTTTCTCTTAACAAAGAAGTACTCAATACTAAATGGTATTGATTTTTATTTATTTTTTTCAAGTTTCCTGCATTTTTTAGTCGGTTGTCGCTTTTGAAACAATATTAATTTATAGAAAATTGAAACAATGTTATAAAAATCTGAATCCCAATCTTTGAGTCACGATATATTGAGTCTCTAAAATGAAAGCTTGGGCTTCCTAATGTTAGAACAGTCGATAAAGTTGCGTGGGACTTGAGCTGATTTGTTGACAGAATTCGTATTAACTGTGCGTGCAGATAATATGGGATTATAAAAGTAGAGTTTGGTAGAAACGCTATAGTATTTTGATCGACACGCGCAATCTTAGCATAATCATACTTCCAAGGACCAAGTACCCTACGAATTTACATAAAATAATAATCATTATTATTATTATTATTATTATTATTGGACGTAAAACTCCCAAAGTGGAAGACACTGAGTAAAGATGGTTCATTTTTTGGACTTGTTATTCTTGTTTACCCACCATCTTTTCCGTTTTTGTGCGAATTCAGCTTTTCTCTCTTCACTCCATTTTGTTCCAACTCTTGGAGGTTTCTGGTGTCTCATAACAGGTATAACTTCCCATTTATAAAGGTTTATTCTGAAGTTTTTTCTATTGTAATTTGTTGGTTATTTTGGCCAGTACTAGGTCTTTTATAACATTTCGTATCCATTCTCCTCCATTGACAAGTGATGCTACATAGTTTACAATTCTTTTTGAAAGTCTATTGTCTGGAAGCCTCATGATGTAACCATACAATTTAAGGCGTCTTTTCCTCATATCTGTCTCTATTATTATTACAGTATTATTATTATTATTATTATTATTATTTTATTATTATCAGTTCTGCTGATAGGAATTTGGGCCATTTAAAATTGCTTCGATTTCTATAAACATCATATGCTTCCCAATTCACAAAAAATACATCTGCGGTTCTTGAAAAAGAGTTCTTCTTGTTCAACAGAAGATTTATAATCTCATTATATATCACGCCTCAATATTTTCTTTCTGTTTTTTTTTTCAATTCGACTATTTAAAATAATTTAAGAAAATATTTTAACACAATCAAAAATGAAAGCGTCAACGCTTGGACTGTAAAATGAATAACGTGGATAATTGGGCTAAGCACCAGCCTTCGTAATGCCCAGTGTTTTGATTTTAAAGTGTAAAAACAGCGACAGCACCGGCAATATTTTAATTTTCACTAGCCAAAACTAACCTAGGGGGAATTTGGTTTACATCACAATTATTTTTATATTCGACCCCAAACTCCAAAATCAATAGTGATATTAGACTACTTGAACTATGAGGAAGCTATATACCAGGTTTCAAGAGTCTAGAATCTTCTTTTCAAGCGCTAGGGCACAGACGGAAGGACGGACAAGGGCACGATTTCAATACGGCCCTGTCGGGTCCTTAATAATTCAGTGGTAACTGGCTGATCAGTGGCATGATAAGAGGTTCATTGAGCTGCGATCTGAAATCATAACTGCACGCGTTTGAAATATTGTATTTTTCGGTTTCCAGTAGCTATACCGAATGCTTCGTCGTGTAGTAATTCCAGTTCTATCCCAGAATCACTATTTCCTTTTAAGGTCTATTCAGCTTGGTTTTTCATATTTTAAACATTGCTCACCTTCATCACTTCGTCTATTTTATACAATGGATGGATAACAATGTATCCAGAAATAATTTTTATTTATTTTCGTTAAAGATTTGTTAATAAAACATTAACAGTTTTGCTAATGATTTATGTTTGTTGTATTTTTTAAATCTATTGCTTTTCTATTTGATTGATTGATATAGCTTGCTCTGTAAGGGCCCAACCAGATACCATTTTTGCAATTGAGCATTTTTGTAGAGAAATTCAAATTATTTAGGCAGCTACAGTAAATAATTTCTGAGACGTTATCTCTAAGACTGACTGAAGCTACTTCCGCCGTCAGAGGTTCGACTCCCATCCACCCTCATGTTGGCATCATCAGCAAACAAAATGCAACTCAAGTTTCATGTTTGAGAGTGTAGTACGCTCTCGTAGTGTAATCAAGACTAGGGTATGCTTATTTCAAAATCATAGATGCAGAACAAATTATAAGATTTTACTATACCTGTCTCACTTATATGTATCTGTATAAAGTTAACTTGAAGAGTCTTGAACAATTTGAAAATTACCTGCCTACAAAAATCATTTTTCAGGAGTCATTGTGTCTATGAAATAATTATTTTTTTTTTTTTTTTTTTTTTTTTTTTGTAGATTACGTCTTGGAGACTCCAGTTAAGGAGTATAAGACAAGTCAGATCAACAATATTATACACTAGATACCATAATTACTTCCAATTAGTTGAGGTGAGGCTTAATTTTGATGTGAAAGGAACTCTTGTACACTATAAAAAGCTTTATCAACTAAATATTTCTTCAATTGTTTTTTAAATATTTCTATATTTTCAAGACTCTTCAAAAACTGCGGTAGCTTGTTGTAGAATTTCCTACCAATATAACTAGGTTTTTGTTTGAATAAGCTACTATTGTGACTCACCAAGTGATAATCTCCTCGGCGTCTTGTATTATAATCATGTACATCAAGATTTTGGTTAATATCATTCGTTTTTACATATAAAGTAGCTTCATACACATATAAGCAGGGTACAGTTAGGAGACCAAGTCTCTTGAACAACGGCCTACATGAATCTAATCTATTTACTTTTTCTATACACCTAACCGCTTTCTTTTGGATCTTAAACACCCTATCAAGATTTTGTTTTGATGAATTACCCCATACTAAGATAGCATACCTAATATGTGACAGTAAGAGCCCGTGGTAAGCTGTAATAAGTAAGTTTTTGTCATTCAATCTAGCAAGCTGTCGCAGGACAAATACCCCAGATGAAATTTTACTACATTTAAATCGTTATCATGTGCCCACACTGTACAATCGTGTTGGAAGAGTCCGGTTATTACGATAGAGCATAGAGCGATCTCGTAGAGCAATCTAAACTCTTACTACGAGAGTGTTGATTTGTGATTGATCTACGAGAGTGCTCTACCGCAATAGGTGTTTCCGTTCAGACGAGAATGAACTTCACGTTCACACTATCAAATCAAATAGTATCTGCAACCCATTCACTAAGCTGAGAATTCTGAGGCGTGCATTAGCAGCGGCATTTATAACTAAGTGAGGTGCTCGAATGGAATTGATCTGAGAGGCAGCCGGATACCAGGATGCTGGCACCTTTAGTGCTCCGCCCTGACCGGAATTTCGGTTCAAGACAAAAGAAGAGATTCTCTCGGGCGGCAGGCAGGCAGCCTTCATTATTTGCGGGTCCCCTCGTTTCACTTCCAACTTCCAACCAGGCTGAAATCGTAAGTAACATGATTCAGAGAGCAACCAACGAGGGCTAATGGCTTTGGAGCCGAGCAGGGTGGTTTTGACCTCGTGCACCAAGGCCTCACTATAAACCTCACTGTATTATAGTATTGGCTGCAGCCAGTTCACTGCCCCATTTATGTAGACCAGACACGAATTTCACGAGCTTGCCCAAATCCTGAAGTAAAGCTCACCCTCCGCTCTCTGATTCATGCTTGTTTTTCAATAAAATCCGACCTACTTTCTCTGGAACGCCAACGTGAGTTTTATCAGAGACTGCACATCTGTATGTGGAATATTCTATGGTCGCAGATGTTTTTAACTTTCAATTTTATAACTCTTCACCACTTGTAGTTAGTGCTTAAAACACATCGATACGTTTTTACAACTCTCAACTGAAATAGTAACATTTTAAATGCTCCACTATGTTTTGTGAAAAGGTTTATGGGGTTTTTACAGCCTAATAAATTTTAGTGACTGCAAAGATTTTATTTTTCAGCTTTACCCTTTGTAGAACATTTGCATGTTGTCATCAGAGGTCCCACTCACTCCTTTTTACAAAATCGAATTGGAAATTATGCAAAATTACAAGTACAATAACTAATAAATAATTTTTCAATTTCAATTCATGTCAATGTTATGCAGTCTATTAAAATGTTCCCAATGAATTGACATTTTCTGGTGTAGGGTATATGTATATATAATAATAATAATAATAATAATAATAATAATAATAGTATGTTGTGGAGTCGCGTTAATTTGATCTCTGTTCACAAAAATTGAATCTTGATGAATACTGTAATGGTGAGCCAGAAATGACTTCAGGCATGGCAGCGCATTATCTGCAGAGAGGTGATAAATTATATATTGTTTTTCTTTCTCTCCACTTTGTCTTTCTCTCTCCCATGTGTCAAATGCGTTTCTAGGACATTCGAGCATAATATAGCATGTTCAAGATCATGTTATCTGTTTTGATAAAAAATCAAGAATATCCTGGAATACTATAAATAGCATATAAATGGCGGTCCTTGGGAGCAGTCAGTCAGTCGTTTTTCAGGCTTCCTTACATTCATCAAGTGACAGTGTGTGTTAGTATACATACAAACTTAACAGTGCTATTGTTATTACACACTTATCAAGTGCCATGACAGACATACTGCTTTGTTAGTGTTTAGTTTATTATTGAGTATTCTAACTGTTTGTTAGACATTCCTTTTTAAGTTATTGAACAGATTATTGGACTCCTATTATTATTAAATTTTTGATCAGCCTTTTGACTGTAACAAGTTTTTGTTTTGTGATACAGTAAATTCATTATTAGTTGAACATTATTGAACTGTTTGTTTCTTTATTGATTTTCTTGTTTGATGATTAACTGATTTGAGTGTGTATGTTTTGAGTTATTAGTGTAAATAATGTTAATGTGTTGCCAGCATTATTTTAGTGATAGAACCCGTAACAATATGATCTCATTCTGATTTGGATATTTTAAAAATACATATAGGACAAACGCGAACTCAACACGTCATAGTAATTCTTTTTTCAAGTCAAATTTTTCCAATAATTTTTAAACTCTAAAGTTTTTCTTATTTTAAAATATCATAAAAATCAATTACATACAGTACACACTTGAAAATTGCTCAACTACTTATTCTCAGAGCTGGTTGTCATTTTTGAAACTTGCCCATTTATTTAAAATTTAATAATTTATTAAATTCGATAATTTATTAAATACTACTGCATCAATTGATCATTGATGGATCATTGATGCAGTAGTATTCAATGATTTTATTGGAAAGTTCATTGTTCGGCTTCAATTATACTAAACACATCTTATAACGTTAGTCTAATTTTGAGACTAACTGATATGCCCAAAATTATTGAATATGAAACTTTGGAATTGAAAACGAAAACAATACTTTATATGGGCTATTAATGCTTTGTGTCGCAACAAATTAGGGGGAAGCTGAATTTTGACAGGATGTAAGTGTAGATAGAACCAACTCGAAAAAACGAAAGTCGTGACCCCGCGTGCTTCTCCACCCATCCCTTCTCAATATTGCAAGATGAGTACTTCAGTTGAAAGCTTACAACTCGAAAACTAATCAAGTTATCGTTGTGATTCTCTTCCCATTTGATACCTAAAGATACATCTTATATACATTTTCCATGTAGATAGCCTAATTTTTTCAGTAAATTGAATATAAAAAAAATGTCACCACAAACTACAAAAACCAAGTTCAAGTGATCATATCTTTTAATCTTTGCATTATTGGTTGTAATATTCCCGAAAATATCATGTTTACTCTCAATTATTTTAAATCGCACTCAGTCTAACACGGGCCTCTGTAGTGGCAAGAAATGACATATGAGATCTATATGATCTAATGATCATATGAGGTCATCTCTAAAGTAAAGACCGTTGGGAAATTTCTCGCTTTGAAGTTGGCTAACCTGTTTGGTCAATGCCTATCAAGTACAATGTAATATGCACTCTGATTTCATTCACTCTCATTTTAAAGAAAATAACTTAATAAATAAAAGTTGAACTTCTGAATCCAACGATATTTTTAACAGCATATTAGTTCCATGAATGAGCAACAAATTACTGAGCATAAACTGAAGTAAAACGTAATTCGAGTCGTGGTGGCTATAATAGTATCTTTCACAGTATCTATCTTACTATCTTTCACAGTATGAAAGATAGAAACAACCGATTTGAAGAAGCATAAAAGAACCGTTTTGAAGCATAAAAGAATATTTTTTGATTGATTGACAAACTATTGTCAGTGCTGTATAAAAGTAGTGTACAGATCTTTCTGGAACAATTTTATTTAGTAAACTAGCTATTGTGCCCGTCCTTCGTATGGATTATGTTTAGAAATAAGACTAAATAAATATGTTTCGGCTTTTTTGATAGCAACGATCATGAAGTTGTTAGCAGCTTAGGCCCCCCCGTTCAAACGATACAGTTTTTTTGCGGTACGGTTTTTTTACTGTACGGCGTCAACTGTACTGTGATGTTCACACGGTCCGGCTTTGCTGCTTATTGCTGTGCTCTCCTCCTTCTTCCATTGAGCTTCCAGTTCAGATTTATTTATTCCAGTCTAGGATTTTTTTTATTTGTGTAAGATTTTTTCAAATAAGTTTCTTACTGAAGGTTTCTCTTAAATTTTGATCAAAGTACGCAAATTCTGGTTTCAATATTCCACACATTTTTCTCTCTCTTTATTTTTATATTAATCTTAAGTCTTGTCCCACAAGGCGGGTCTCTCATATATTAGAGAAATTAAATTTTCACAATTAATATCTTCCACTTCTGGACACTGGAATTCACTAATAAGAAGATCAATGCTGAAGAATATCAATGAAGGAGATCAATGCTGACGATCTGAAGACTGCTTCCAGCATAATAAGCGTATCGTTTGAACATATCCATTACCGGTACAATACATGTGCCACCGGATACGGATAGTTATTTTGCGGTACTGCTGACTTTAGCGATACAGTTTTCGAAGACAAAACCAAATGTAGAAATCGGCTAGAACAGCTTTTTTACTGGATCCAGTCGAAACAGTATTGTGTGAACATACAATATGAAATGTACATGCAAACGAAAGCACTGCAAAATAACTGATACAGCAAATTTACTGTACCGCACAAAAACGGTATCGTGTGAACGGGCCGGGACCTTAGTAAACAACTTAGAACGTAAACAATTCAGTGACAGGTATCGGAGAGAATATTTTTTGAGAACAGCTGATTGATATATCATGATAAATTACGTGATTTTTTCTTATGTGGTAATAATAGTGCTACCTGGCGAATTCCCAAGAGCCTGGCACAAACCGCACCTTCCTAAAATGTTAATTTTTGTTTTGATAAATTGAAATTATAAATTTTTTTTTTCAGCAAAGAAATAATTGATAAAACATAAGATGAGCTTTGATTCACCAGACATATGTTTCCTAAAAGACTGCAATGCTCCGACTACACAAGTCTGCAGACAGCGTAAATAACGCCGCGAAGTGCCCACCATTTATATTTGAGAACAGCTGATTGATATATCATGATAAATTACGTGATTTGTTCTTATTCTTATGTGGTAATAAAACTTGGAAGAAATGTATCCAAAATCGCACAATACTTGGTTTTTAAACGTTTATTATTCTGTTAAAAAAAAAAGTTAATTTAGTTTTTTATAGCTAAAGACATTGTCAAAAAGGTTTTCAATACTGATAAATAACTTAAATCCCGATCGATGCTCTCGTTTTTCAGGAGAAGGCCGCGTAAAATGTATCCAAAATCGCAAAACACTTGGTTTTCTTACGTTTATTACCCTGTTAAAAAAAAAGTTAATTTAGTTTTTTATAGCTAAAGACATTGTCAATAAACTGTTCAATAATGTTCAATAACTAAAATCCCGATCGATGCTCTCGTTTTTGAGGAGAAGGCCGCGTAAAATGCCTTTGGGGCCGTGACAGACAGACAGACAGACAGACAGAAAGTGAGATTAGACTATTTTCGGCTTATTTGATGTATAAAACGTAAAAATAACCAAAAAATATATAATTCTGATAAATGTACAGACAAAACTCTAATTTTATTTATATAGATTTATTGCACTTATCACTATGTTTTTATTATGATTGTCCCTTCACACCACGCTGCAATCTAATGCTGTACTAACTCTTTACTTTCTCTTGGGTTCCCATACTATTTCTTCACAGCGAACATACTCTACTCATGAAGTAACATGCTTATTGACCTCAAAAAAGAAACAATTCAAAAGCAATTAAACGTGTAATTGTTCTCGAGAACAATAAAATTATTGTAAACATTTGTCGACTCTTGGGAATGAGAATTTTCCAAACTTTAAAAAGAAAGTTGAGGCTAGAAAAGTATAATATTGAAATAAGCAGTAGGACGGTAGGACCTATACATTGACTGATTTATAGATTTATCCATGCACATTTTATCCCAAGTTTGAGACTGAGCACTTGAATATTTTGTTGATAACGATATAGTATTAATAATATAATATATATAGTATTAATAATAGATCCAATTGAAATTAGAAAAAAATGAGAGGTGGTGAAATTTACGCATTTCACTGCATTAAAAATGTAACTGCTTTTAAAAATTGTTTTGGTTTTTAATTTGTACTGGTGGTGGTCAGGTTCCATAATACAACAATAGGCAGTTTATCTTTGTGCTCTTCTTTCATAAACAATTATTATCGTTGAGTTATA
Organism: Conomelus anceps; assembly: GCA_948455865.1. NCBI lineage: Eukaryota > Metazoa > Arthropoda > Insecta > Hemiptera > Delphacidae > Conomelus > Conomelus anceps. Next base: position 39,255,948 of record OX418219.1, read on the forward strand.
GTTTAGCACGTGCCATTACAGGTGATTTTATGACTCATTGGCCGGTATTACTCGTTCATGACGCAATGAAAGTCTGAACTATGCGTACCTATATTCCTGCTCTCATTCAAATGTTATACTTTCTGGAAATCATTCTATATTTTATGATTGGTTATTAAAGGTCGGCATCGATTGCTAAAACAAAATAGTTTGAAACATTAAATTTGTTATGAAACAGTTCATCTGATTTAATGATTGATGCTCCTTAACCAGGCCATTTAGTGAAATAATTTAGTTACAAGTACTAATCGACATGCAGTAGTCTATTATTGAGTATTTGGAATTTTGAAAAATAATAAATTAATCAATTTCTAACCTCTTTTTTCATTGTTATTGTTATCTCTTAATGGCACTGAATTTTGAGAAGGCAAAGCTTCGAATGAAAATTAATTTAATGTAATTATTTGAGAAAATTCATTTATTTCCCAATGTTACAAGTACAGCTTACGTATAAAATTCAGAGGACTTGAAGCATGAACACTTGTTTAGAAGTATTTCATCTGTGCTTCAATGCAGTGATAATATCAGGCAACTTTTTGCGTGACAAAAAGTCGTGCATCTTGTGATCTGAAGTTGAATGGTTCATAACTTATCACGATTTGAATGCACTAGGAAGTCATGCATGAAATTGACGCACGATATCTTCGGCTATCGTTACCCACGCCAGACGTCATAATATGCTCTAGTAATATAATAGCAATGCAATTTATCACTCAATTAATGGCATGTTAAATAGGCTATATAATTTTCATTCATCAGCATATTTTAGAACTAAACAAATTGTAGAATACATTGTACCATGCTCAATTGAATGCCATTAGTAAACTTAATTAGTTTCTTATTAATTTACAATCAATATTATTATGGTATCGGTGAAAAAAGCTAACAGTAAATGATTTTTAATTTTTTTAAATGGGTAGTTGATTCAAATTCATGAATTAATTTAATGCGTTTTGACGCCCAATAAATCGAAACTTAGTTATGGAATGGATTAGTATACGAAATCTAACAACGTCGAATTTCAATAGAAAGAATGAAACACGCTAATTTATGATTTATGTACACAACTTGATTTAGTAATTCAATGTATTTTTTACAACAGTGTTGTCCTGGAGAGCAATCCAAATTCCAATGAATTCAATAAAAGTTGTAACAGTAAAAACTACTTCTCTTTACAAATTCAACTTGCTAATTCTGGTTTTATATTTCTTCAAGTATTTATTGGCATTTTTGTTTCAGGTAATAATCCAAGCTCCCAATCACCAGGGCTGTATGTTGCATAGACAACGTAATCGGTAAGGAGCCTTTATATAAATAATAATTCTATATGAATTATTTAAATTACATGTGTCGTGTAACACTCCAGTATTAAAGCATCCATCCAAGCGGGAGTCATCCATAGAAATTTAATAGATTAGTTCTATATTATAAAATTAATATATACAGTTCGATGGAGTCATCTCATGATCAACTCACCAGACTATGTGTGAAACATAGTGGCTAGCGCTGTTTGATAAGCCTCAATTCATAGAAATGTTTCATGGAAAAAAATTATAAATTCACATCATTGAATGCATTGTTTTTAACGATATTGAGGAGTTCATCAGGATGCTTATCAAATTGAATGAGAAATTTATAGCATTCCTCAAACCCCTCCTCGTAACGGATTCAGGGAGGCAAATTGCTGACCGAAGTGTTGGATCGTGATGTTCAGTCACGGGCGCTCGGGACTGCACTTGGAAGGATGACCAGATGTGGCGGCATGGCGTTATCTGCTTTATTGTCACTCAACCTCCTTTCACCTCTTTACCTATTCACAAATCTCAAACTCATGTGAGCTTCAAAAAAAAAAAAAAACAGACAATTTTCACTGTCTATAGCACCTGATACTACTCATTCTACTTCATAGATTGTTGATGGAATGCTGGAATTTACGTAACGAAGTTCTGACTGCATAATAGGCCTACATTAGAATACGCAAAAGTTGGCCCGAGCGCCCCAGCCGCCCAGAACTGGCTCCCGTGAATGAAACGTAGTTATGTGATGCGAGATTATCAAAGTTGGGGAGTGCTTGTATACAGCCGACATAACATAACGGGTTATTCGGAAGACGTCTTTCAAGTCAAGGCCAGGTCATCAGGCAGGGTCAGTGTTATATGGGTCAAAAAACAAAACCCACACCTCGCCAAGCCACGCCGGCTATTAATAACACGCCGGTAATAATCTCCATTATAAGATGTTTATGCAGTATGCACAAAGGCATGTTAATTTCATGTTTTGCGCAAAACGCATCCAAAATGTCTTGGATGTTATTTTTCGAATATTATAATGTACCTAATTTGCAAGAATACTAACAATGATTGCATTTCTGAAAAGTTGTAGAGGAAATTATGCGAATGAAATAGTGTCTCCCTTCTTATTTATCTAAGGTTGTTTTTAATCATAATTTTTCTTCAAAGTTTCTTGTACTCGATATTATTAAGGTATAACTGTTATCTTGCCATGAATTTTTTTCATCGATCATTTTGCGAAATAAAATGAGGGTTCAAGGATGGAATTTTTGGTTTTGGGGGGCAATTGATCTCATACGTCTACGAGTTCGTAAGAAGACGGTATCTGGTATACGAAATATTTCGTACAGCCTACAGCGGCAAATCACACGAAAGAAAGGAAGCACTGCTTGAAACATGTTTGTTTACAAATGAAACACTGGAGAAAGAAAGGTATTTTAACAATCAAAATTTAATCGTAAATTAAAATTAAATAAAAATTCCGGAGTAGCCTACCTTTCAACATTTTAAAACAATCACAATTTAATTAACCGCAGTTAATTTTATTACAAGTATCACATTTTGAATCATATTATAATTTATTGTAGTTGCAAAAAATTGTGCTGTCCATACATTCAAATTTTGTAATGTCTAATCATTGTTGAAAACCTTGGTCTCTACAAATATTCTTGAAGAAAGTTGAAAGTAACTGGGTGAAAATACCTATATACTCAAGGCTACTACATTTCCAAGTAGCTTAAATTAACAGCTACTATATTAAAAAGAAATAACAACTATTAAGCCCCATCCTCTTTCTATGAATAGATCCAAGAATGTCAATCGGGCTTTCTTAATTATTGAATAAATATGTTCCTTTTTACCTAGTCATTTCAATAGACAAGGAAAGCGAATCCACAAGCTTCCTAAAAAGAAAATTCATCTAATAATGCTTTCTGCTTTAGCAAAATTTTTAGCAATAGGCCACTTATATTGTAACAGTATCTAATCAGTGGCTATTTCAATCTCAAAAACAAAAGGAAAGTTATAATGTACTTTGAACGAATTGCGAGCTTTGAAGAGATCTGAAACTGAAGTTTATTGTCCATGGCCAAGTATTGTAATCACGAAAAGTAGCCTATCCAAATCGTGGCTACAGAAACGGAGCAGCGTCCGAACAAGGTACAGCACTTAAATGATTGTACTATCACTGCTAGAATGGCTTCGGGTGAAGTTGAACAACAAAACAGTTTTTGTCTCTGTTACCTGATAGTTGTTTGATAAAAACACCGATTAAAAGTGGCAATCAGTCACTGTAAAGGAATGAGGATTTTGTGGGGGGGGGGGGGAGAGAAGCAAAATTGGATAAGTCAATGCAACCCGGTTGACTTGTAAGGCACTACTCTCAATCGACGGTCACGGTCTATTTGTATTGCTTGTACGAGACCGTTCAAACAGACCGGTTTCCTTCCGTCTTCGATTCGTCAGCTCTGCAAATGACATCCATCTTTTTTCTATATTGGTGTCTCCCAAAGAAATGAGAACCCATTGAATCAGAACCTTTCTTTTTGCAGTGATGATTGGAAGAATTGTCTGTCCGTGCGGTCCGTTTCTGCAAGACTGCAATCAATTAATTGAAAGAAGCAATGAATAGAATGTGTCCTTACTGATGCCTCACAATGTACAAAGCGGGACTTCTCTGGAATTAAAAAAAGATTTTAATGAAACTTTATGCTGTCTAGAATTTTTTTATTGAAGTGAGTGCTAAAAATATGATTATGTGAGGCTGGTTTGATGTTGTAGTTGCAAATATCACGAAATTATGGTTCTGGTGCATTTTTAAAAACATGTCAATCAAGCTGTAAGTAGCCTACTCTGAATAAAATAGTTCACTGGGTTCTTCAGGTCTAAATTGCAAAACATCATTTACTGGGACGAATTTGAAATAGTTACCATTTTTAATTTTTATGGAATTGAACATGGAAATTTTGAAAGTATACCATTTAATTACTAAATAATAGCAATAATGATAAATTCTTAAAGTATCAATATTGTTACTATCACTAAAATAATGCTGGCAATAGTTGAAAGTAACGCTTGAACTTTAATTATGCAATTAACTCAAAACACAGTAATCAGCTATTTTCACACTAGAAAATCAATAATGAAACAAACAGATCAATAAGATCAACTAATAATGAATATTACTATATCAAGATTATCACTGTTAAAAAATAATTAGTTAACTGTCAATAGGCCAATCAATAATTTAATAATAGTTTCCAATAATCTGTTGAATGCCTTAAAAATAAATGTCGAATAAACAGTTAATACAGTCAATAATAAACACTTACAAAGCACAAGATCTGTCACGGCTTCTATCAATCACAATTACAGCACTGTGTATACTGCTGTATAAAAAAGAGTGTCTATTATCGGTATTTGTCAGTTTATTCAATTGTCAGTCACTTCAAAAACTAACTTGTGAGATACGAGCCGATATGGCCAAGTTGAAAATGAATGCTCCTGTGCAGAAAGGTCTCCATGGTCTAGTGGTTAAGGCGCTCAACCGGCAATTGAGAGGTCCGTGGTTCGATTCCTGGTGGTGACTGATATTTTTGTACAGTAGCATTCATCGATTCCCATCAGCTGTTCAATGCTGTTGTCAATATCCGTCATTGCGGAAGTCTTCAGTATAAAGTAATAGCAATTAAAGGAATTCGAAATTAACAAATTCTGTTTATGTATATTTGTCAGTTTATTCAATTGTCAGTCACTTCACTCCTGACAAGCACAGCCCTTTATAGAAGTTTGGACTATTTCCAGTTAGTGCCAGAGCTCTCATCCCTGATATTTCTATCAAAACAGATAAGCGTTATCTCAGAAATGCTCGAACATACAAGAAGCCCATTTGACAAAAGAGACAGAGACAAGATAGAGAAACAACAAGTGCTCGCTTGAGATAAGGCAAGAGGCAATTTATGACAACTCTGCAGATAAGGCGCTGCCATGCCAGAAGTCATTTCCGGCTCATTGTTACACTATTATAATTTCTTGATTTCAAAAATTATTCAATTGAAAACCATAAAAATAATACATTTAAAATTATTTCTAGGATAAAAACCAAGAATTTATATTGTTGACTAGAATTATAATGAAATTCTTTTATAATTATTAATTTAAAAAATAACTATTCAGTAGTGGCCAAGTGGGTTTTAGAGAGCGTATCTGTGAACTGTGATAGGACTCCCGATTGTTACTTCTGCGGTCACGAGCTCTGTTCCCGTTCAGCCTAGCGTATTATGTATCATTGTCCACGGATTGTCAAAAATTACTGTCAAAGATTAACCGTTATGAATTGGTAATGCAACTAATCAATAGTGTAGGTGCATCAGTTAGTTTCATAATGTATACTCCCTCCGTGAGCACAATATGCATATGCAGGAATTATTATTTCATATATAATTTTTAGAGTACAATTGTCTGACTTATTCTATTTCAGTCATTAAATATATCTTGTAATAATTGGTTAATTAGGTGATAATTTTTTTATGTATGAAAAAATAGTGATTTTTATTCGCTCGTTTCATTATTATAGCAGTCATCTATTTTAAAATCACAATTCATAGCCATAGCTATGTCTTTAATATCATACTTTCTAACATTTTAAACTACTAGATCAACTATTTTTTACTAGCAGCTTTAGAGCGTTACTTTTTGTGCTCTCTTGCCATGTAGTGTCTTATGCAGTTGGTTCAATACCAACGCTGTCTTTATGTGTGAAGCACATGTCAAAAGCTAAATTTTTTTAAATAATTTTTCTCAAAATGGAATTTGATATTGTCTAGGTTCAAGTGTAGCATCATAAAAACCGGTTTGTGTCATGCGACTGACATCTGTCACATCACATCTTGTCTTACTAATGTAATGTTAGTTGGCGCCTTATGTTTTGTTTTTTAAAGACTCCTCAAATCCCATACGCCATGTTCTGTTGAGTAGCAGTGTAAGGACCTAGCACAGAAGTTTCAAAATTCATGGTAATTATTTAGTTGAACAAAATCCTACCTGTGTTTCCGATAAGTATTTATTATTAAGTTGGTAAGAGTTGAATCAAGGTGATATTGAATTTATAATTCCCTTATAATTGGCGTGGATCATGTAGCTGCTTTAATGCTAATGATTTGTAGGCTTAATTGATTGTTTAATTGATTAGCATAATAAATTATGCTAAAATTTATAGTATAGCTGTAATTATATTATTATCAGTCTGTTTTATATGCTGCCTAAAATAAATGGATAAAAGAAAATGTACTTCATCTTTGAGTTGAGAACTTGAAGGAACCCATTCACGAGCCCTAAAAACTAATCGCTACCGGCTACCGGTCACCCTTATTATTACTGTATAACAAGCCCTCCAATCTGCTAGTCAATAAAACAAATATTTTTCTAAAACTTTTGGAAGCAAGGCCCTTCAATCAATTAAGTAAAGATATCACTACAATGCAGATTTACGTATAGATTTGACAGTAATATGTCCCCATTTTAATCTAATCTATTTATATTATTAATTTTGTCATTTTTAACTTAGTGCATTTCTTCAATAATACTCTGAAGTTATTAATGCCAGAACGTTTTGGTTCAGCTATATACTTGGAATTCTGTACAGTCGATTTAAAATCATTTCCACTGAAAATTTGAGGGGCAAAAACTATATCATGCAAAAACGTCAGAAGGGGAATCAATGTTGTAATATCAGATTCGCACTAATTTGAGGACACAAGAATAACATTATAATGATAGCACTCTATGCATAGCATTTGCAGCTCTAATTTGTTTACTAAACTCACCATCACATGACAATCTTTACTTCTTGGTAGCATAAGGTAGCATAGGTAAAGGTAACAACTTAACTAGTGAAAACCAGTTATGCTAATAGAGCGCTTTGCTTTTGTTGTCAAGATTCAGGAAAAGCCACCAGTGGCACCCGTTAGTTATTTCTTCGGGTGCCAACAAAATACGAGTTACCTACACGCTTCTGAGCCGAAACCACGCCTAGGATGAAGCAGTTGGCAGAATCTACATTGGTAAACATGGATTCAATAATAATTGGTTCCTTGACTTTGTGGAGATAGAGAACCAAGTAATATGATCCTGGAGTATGTTATTTTATATCGTATTACCAAGATCATCTGCCATTCGAGCTCGCCTTTTAAAAGCCATCTTTCTATGGATAATTATATCTTCTTTCTTATAGCTTTTTAGTTTGGATTACGTATTCCTCTTATCTAACTGTCGTATAATTGGCCTTTTAGGTTCCAGGAATTTTAAAATTCTTGAAATATTACATTTACTTGGGTGTGAGAGAGTATTTGGGAGTCATAATTTCGCCGTCCAAATCTAATCCATTTACATTATTACTTGAAGCTTTTAATCGTATGTGAATACATACGTACTATATTATTCATACCTTTCCTTGTACAAGCTGTACTCAATTTTTATTAGCACCAGGGCCGTCGCGTGGGTGAGGCAACCAAGGCGGCACCACGAAAGCCAGAAGAGCGCCCTGGATAGGGTAAACACTACTAATATGAAAAAAATTAAGATTAATTTAAAAATAAATGCTAGTTATTAATCTAGCAGCTTGATTTTCCTCATTTATTTGAGATTCATTTCCTGTTAGAGAAACACTAAAATAATGCTGGCAACACTTGAAAGTAACCCTTGAACTTTATTTACACAATTAACTCACGACATATACTAATAAGTAATTATCACACAATAAGCAGTTCAATATGCATATTTCTATAACAATATAATAAGAAACACTAAAATAATGCTGGCAACACTGTAACTTTATTTATACAATTAACTCACAACATACACTAATCAGTAATTATTATCACACAACACGCAGTTCAATAACATTAAACCAGCAATGCATATTTCTATAACAATATCAACTACTGTCAATAAGTTATAGAATTTAACCACTATAACTTACCACAGGTATTGGCTTATTATGAATAATAAGACGAAATTGTCAAAACCACATTTATTAAAACTTAGAGAAACTAGTTTCGGTTGTTACACCATTATCAATCTCTATCAAACTAAAAACCAAATGGAATGATACTATTGGCTAAGCGGGAAAGAAGCTGACCTTCATCGGACGTTGTGATTGGCTGTCAAGTCACGCCCACTGGTGGGAGGAGTAACAAGCAAAAATACAAGTCAAATCAATAACTAAACACTGTGAACATCAAGAATGCAACAAAGAAGAAAAAATGATGGTGTAACAACCGAAACTAGTTTCTCTAAGTTTTAATAAATGTGGTTTTGACAATTTCGTCTTATTATTCACTAAGGATACCTTCCACAATATTACTACAATATACCACTACAAAGAAAGTATTGGCTTATTATTGAATTATTGATTGGCCTATTGACAGTTATTAACTAGTTTTGGACAGTAATTTAATTAATTTTGTCAAAAATATTCATTTTTAGTTTAAAGTTTTTAAACTGTTCTTTTTTATTGATGTTCTTTGTAATATTATTTATAAGTGCCTGCTGTGGGTTAATTGTGTAAATGAAGTTCGAGTGTTACTTTCAAGTGTTGCCAGAATTATTTGAGTGTTAGAACCCACAACAACATGACCCTAAATTCTATTTTGTTTAACTAGAGACTATTCTATGTTATAGATCAACAGTAAGTAAATTTTCGCATTAAATCGAAAAATGAAGCCAACAATGCTACTGATCTTATATTTTTTGTTTGTTCAATTTGATTTCACCTAAACTGAATTATTTGAAACCACTATCCTCATTTCTTAGAAGCTTGAACATTTTTCTCTTCACTTTAAGTGATTGTGAATCATTTTTGAAAATTGTGAGGTGATTTAGTATCAAGAATAATCAACTTATTAAATTTAATTTATAATTAATTTAGTTTGTATTTGATATAGTTTATGTTTGGTTCATTAATTTAATTTTTATTAGAGGTTTTCTCATTTAAGTTAATTTGTTAGTCCGTAGCACAATATATATTTATTCTTTATTTTTTGTCTTAGAAATTCTGGTAATTTTTATAGGGCGGGGCGGTCCTACTTCTCTGAGTGTTTTATAAAATTTTACTATGTAAAGTACATCCCTCTCGGGCTTCGGCCTAGGGATGTTCAATTTTATTTTGCATTTAAAAAATGTTGGTTGCTTTTTTTGTTTGGTTTTTAACTACACTAGGTTTACTATTAAATTACGACCATGCTGTTAGTAAAATGTTCTTGTGTGTGAAATAAATTAATTTTGAATTGAAAAAATTTTATTAAATGCACATTGAAGTAAAAATTGTACAAAATGAAATAAGAACATATTGATTTTGGCAATAGTAATTTACTATGAATTCTGACATTCCAGTTCAATATTGTGCTTAGATAATAGAATCCTTATATTGCTTATTTGAGTCGATTATTGATATTATTTGTGTGCATACTATTCAATCTGTCTGATAACATTGTATGGTCACTGGTGCGGTCTTTGACCTATATTGTTCCTAGCAATTTATCACAACCTATTGAAGTTGAAGATATAAATCCAAAATTGAAGATGATTAAATCCAAAATAGTGGTGAATATTATCAGTGAAGCCAGTTTCGCATGTTCCGCTCCATGGTGAAGTAATTGCATATCGGCCTTGGTGCGATGAAGGCTTCCAGCCTCATTAATTCGGTTCCGTCCCTCATCTCCTTGCCTGATTGAAAGGAACATCAGCTTCTAGCTTGTATTTCACGTAAGTTCCCCATGTATTAGAAACTAAATTCTTAAAAGACTATCCTTTGGAATAATGTTGTCGTGCATCTAATTCGCGTGAAGTTCTTAACAAGGATTACTTTACTTCCATCGTCCGTTCCTTATTTGATTAACCTCCAAATTACATCCTTATTAATTCGTCACTCACCTCTGTTTTTTTTTTTGTAGAGAAGGGTCTAAGATAGTGCTTTATTCTTTTTACATTTCTATTTTCTTATTCTGTGTAGCCTATAGATTTGTTCAATATTTAGTCTATTGGATCGATCATTTTCAGTGCTCTTGAGAAACTCAGATAACTGTTTCTAAAAGCCGTTTGCCTCAAATCAAATAATTGTAAACGATGCAGTAGTTATTCAATTTGTTTTTGTAATAGTGCGGATGAATACTGTCAACAGGTATCTGCTCAGTCTAATGAGATACCGTATGCAACGAGCTCCTGGGCCCTCTTTGCCAGCAAAAAAGACTATATTCTCTAATGTAAAATCACTTCCCGGTGGTTCGGAACCCACCTAAAACTGCAGGTCCAACTTTTCAATCACTATCATCCGACTCATTACCCACGCACAGGTATCAGACCTATATGGGCTTCATCCTAAACTAAAAACATAATAATCAGTTTTTCTAGAAATAATTAGGTACACCACGGTGGCTAACAGAATTATTTTGTTATAATAGGGTGGTGATGTCAGGTATTGTCGTTGTCATTTCCTGTTATTTTGTTACGTTATTTTATTTTTCGAAATGGTATTCTAGTTTTGTTGAGTTATATTCAAGTTCTCCTTCCCGCTATTTAAATGTTGAAAACGTATCTAATTACGGAATCATTTCGTTAATACACTTCTAGACTTAATTTTCACACCAAAATTGTGTAGTACATGCTCTATGTTAATAAATAAAATAATATATTCATAATAAATAAATGTTTATACAGTAATAGATACAATCCTCAGATTGCTAGATAGTCCAATAGAAAATTCGTATTAAAACAAATGAAGCTGGATTGAAATAAAGCATAACGCCTCAGCTGCGCAATGCTAACCCATTCCTAATTGAGGCAATCGTTAACTTTGTAATGTCCCTGTTGACGCCTTATTAAGTATTCGCATTGAGACTGACTCAGTTGGTCGAAATCGGACATGGGCAAATGGACATGCCTGCGGCCATATAATACGGCCACCACACGCGGCTTATCCCTTCTACAATTACTGCACTAATAATGCGCAATATTTGGCCTTATCAAGTAAAATGTGAATGGAGATGCAAGTCAATTATGTCGTCCTATGGCGTGTATAACCATCTTAATAATTTGTCTAATAATAATTTATATTACTCTGAAATTTTCTATATAGCCTAATAGTTGATGTTTTTTTTACTACTAGTTACCGTCATTTTGACTGCATTCCATTATCAGTTTTCCGGTGGATTACACCATGTTTCGCATCACAATTATTGTCATCGCACTTCTCTTGTTCCCCATTACATAGCTCACTAACCCACGGTAGCACAAACGCCATATTATAATGATGGTTCATTATCCATTCCACTTTTAAACCAGGCTACTATCCATCACATCATTTAAAATAAAAGTGAGCCATTATTTGGTATAATATCATGTTTCCAACAACAACAAAGGTGGTTGATTGATTATGATGATTCTGAAATCAGCGGAGAATTTCAAATTTGGAGCAGAAGCATTTTCACCGCACATGAACGAATTCAAATCACAAATCAAATGCCAAATGTTAGCACCAGTAAATGTTCACTGTTTAGACTAAATTATAGCATTACCATACAAAATGTCATGATTAATAACTTGAAGAAAAAATTTTAATGCTGGTATTTTCTATATACTTACTAAATTATCATACCTCCCTATGTTTAAAAACAATATGAAAAAGCTTTTTTCTTATATATTTGAAAAATATTTTTTTTTCTCTGCTTCGGGCGTTCCATGTCCGGCGACCAGTCTATCCGAGGACAGCGGTACTGTCAGTTTGAGAAGTGTTAAATTAAAGATAGTTATAAGTTAAGAAGCTAGTTAATAAGTGTTCGAAGCAATTCAACTGTCACGTGGTGAGTAGAAGTCATATGCGAATGCGCGAGCTCTTCGGCGCAAGGAGCTTGCCGGGAGCCAATCGCTTCCCATCCGAAATCATTGGAGCGGACGGCGCCTGACGCACCGGATCGAATGCATTCTGGTGATATCCATTTGGATACAGGGTTTTCTAATGGTTTCCGAATTTGCCTGATCCGAAATTACCGGACCGGACGCAGTGTGCGACAACCTTATTCTTTACACATGAATCAAATAGAATACTTTTTTTGAAACTTTGAATGCCTGCCGTTTGAAAACTTTCGAATCATAATAGTATTATCCAACTATCCTGACAAGATATGGTAACGAAAAACATTTTTCTGAAAATTTTACAGTGTTATTAGTGTGAATAATTTCAATAATTTTGTATATAGCCGCTATCGCGGAATCAAATGGTCGCTTTCTTCGCGTGTCAAAAGGTTTTGGAGGGGCGGCCAACACTTTGACCCTTTCCACTTTCTTCTACTTTCTTAATCACCATTTACAATTTCTTACGATTTTTTCACGTATTCCTTTACCTTTTCTTTTCCAAGAGGGCAGGGTGGAGTCTGAGCGCAGCCGGCCCTCCCTTGCACTCAACCCTCAGTGTAAGAGTGGCTAAATGGTTGGTCTCGTATTTTTTATTCATATAAAAATAACAAAATCATTGAAACAACTGATAATACAATGTTTATGAATCACGGTATCAGTACAGTACTACTGTACTAAATCTGCTTTTCACGGGCGTGACTGAACAATGGAGTTACCGATTCATGGATGAATGAGATTATTCCCAAACTGTTGAATTGATACCCAAAATGACATGCTCATCAAGAACAATGTTTTGCTTTGCTTAGCGAAAAAAATGCTTCAGTCATCTGATTCCGTTTCTGATAGAGTCAAGGCTATTTTAAAAGCCTTGTCTTTATCATTGAAATGTCACTGAACGTACATTACGTCACGCAAACCAAGAAGGCTGCAGCTCACTTCTATAAACTGAATATTATGTAAGGACATATGGTTAGCCTAGCCAGGGTGGGAGTCCGCGGGTCCTAACCCCCCCCCCCCCCTCTTGGCGATGATCCAAGCACTAGATAGAATTAACTTTGACCCATAATGTGCGTTGAAATTGAAGGATTTGTGTCTGGAATCGCTCAAAATGCTGTTTCAGGTAGGTTATTTTTAATATTTTCCCGCGGGAGGACACCCGGGCAAGGGAGTTATAGCCTACATTTCGTCAGAATTGAAAAATGACTGAGGCATGTACTACTACTGTAAAGGTTCACATATCAAAATCAAGTATAGTCTTATCAGGAACTTTAGCTGTTACTGTATTCATTTCAATCTTCTTCACACCTTTGGTAAATGCATTCACATGATAATATACTTATTGCATTCAGGCCTTGAAGATGGGTTTCAACAACTCGAAAAAGTTCGGCCAAGTGTGAGTACATTTTTTATACATTCACAACCTAAAACTGACAGCAAGTCGAAAAACTTACAACAAAAAGTGAATATCAATAACAACGCAGATCGTTATGGAACAAGAAATCCAAGAAGAAAATATTAATTGAGTTCAATGAGAGCAAGTGATCTAGATCTCTAGACTAATTTAATAAGTTAGTTTGAAGTGACTGACAATTGAATAAACTGACAAATATACATAAACAGAATTTATTAATTTCGAATTCCTTTAATTGCTATTACTTTATACTGAAGACTTCCGCAATGGCGGATATTGACAACAGCATTGAACAGCTGATGGGAATCGATGAATGCTACTGTACAAAAATATCAGTCACCACCGGGAATCGAACCACGGACCTAATTTAATTATTTTCGTAATGAAAAAAGACTTTAAACGTTTATTTTAGTAATCAAATTTAGAGTAAAACATTTTTTTAATCACTTTCAAGTCCTGTTTGTGGTTGGGGGGGGGGGTCCGACTGACTGACTCCCCCACCCTTGAGAAATTTCTGGCTACGCCTATAATATCTCATTTAAAACTCATGATTTTTTAAATTATTCCAGAAGAATATTATTTGGCATATGGTCCAGAATGGTTGATATCAGCTGAGTGATGCAATTGGTTCGAATCCAAGAATTTGTTGAGCTTTACTTAGACCGGGTTCACACTTGCTACAAGCGCTAGAGCAATCTTAGCTAGTGCAGTTAGTAGTCAGAGCAATTAATTATTGTGTCGGGCAACAGCCTCGCCAAAGCAATTATGAATCGCAGAGCTGTCGCTGACGTTTTTACTAATACAAATACAAAAAACATTATTTCAGAAATTCAATTTTTTACTCCCATGCTACTGTGCTCAGCCTCCTTAATCCAAGCCAACTTGAATTTTTCTCCTATCACTAAAATTTACTTTTTATGCTATCAAATAGATTTCTTGCTTGCCTGCAATACTAGTTTTTCATTGTTTAATCTCTCGAATGAATCAAAACCTTTCATTGAAATTTATTTTTTTGCAAACTCTTTCTCCAATGATCTTCGAAAATAAGAGCAGTACAATTTCCAACTCCCATTTTCCTTAATACACATAAAAATCATTAAACAAGTAATTTTAGTAGACTTTAGTAACTGAACATAAATTTGCGATATCTGACTATTGAGTCTGTCAGAATTCTTTGATCTTATGTTTCTTGATGACTAGGGCATGGTCATCCTAAATTTCCTGGTATACCATCAGTGGAAATCTATTTCGATCTATGAGCATAGGCTTTAGTTTGTAGGTGGATGAACTTTGATACAGTGTGGTATAGTGCATTCAAATGTTTTGAATGCCAAACTGCATTATTAAACAAGATATTCTACAACAAAGTTATATCAAATTGACCGTAAATTTATGCAGATTACGACTGTATAAGAACACTTGAATATTTGATAGACCATAGGTCTATCAATATACAGTATTATAGCCTATAAATTATATGATAATATTGTATCAGCGGTGAGCGGTAAAACGGCATAGCTTTGAAACGATGTATCACATTCCAAAACTTTGAGTACAACCCATTAAGCACCCTTTAAAACTCCGAAGGGATTAAAACTCCGAAAAATCAATTCTGAAGGGATTAAAATCATTAGCCTATTCCACGTCGCATCGCAGCAAACCAATGGTTGTAGGGCTCTTGCGACTACGGAATTTTGTGAAATTTAAGTGAGGGGTTAAAAGAACGGCTCAAAACACACCATCAAGCTGTAGCTCATTCTTCTGAGCTTCTTAGGGACATTGAATCATATGGAGCGCATCACACTTACCCCAGTTTTGAAATCAATCAATACAATGTGATTATGCCGGGTAAACGACACCGAGTACCTGAATGCCGGGTAGGTGTGAAACAAGCCTTAGGCAAAGGGCCACTATTCAATTGATAGCTACTGAATAATTTACTGAAGACTCAGAAACCGGGTATTAATGTAATGTTTCATGGAATCTTATTGTCTTCAAGAAAGGTCTCAATATTTCTTGTGTGAAGCATAGTTTGACTGTAAGATTGGAAAAATTGAAAATTTTCATGGCGAGGTGAGGCAGCTGCTTCAGGGGTTCTTCATTTTAATTTATGCATTCTGCAATTAATTTTAATTCAATGTGGCATATCTTGTAGCAGAATGTATGTCCAAGATTCTAAGTTATAGTTTTGCCTAATAAATAATTTTAATTTTTCCTAAATTACATAATAGTTTTAATTCAATTCCTAATTTAATTCAATTAGGTGTTTATTGACAACAGCAAGTTTTCAGCTTTCTTTGTCGTGCAACGACGCTTCATATTTCAAAAGGAAGGCTACCAATAAAAACTTTAAAAAATCTGTCAATACTCATAACATCATTCTTCGAGTCTTGGTTATACCTTCCTTTCAATGTCAGTGGCGAGACACAATCGAACCGACAGCTACAAGGTGCCGGCGTTACAGTGTTGTAAATCTAGTTTGAAAGTTAGAAATGTTTTCAAAACAATTGTTCTGATACAACTCAATTTTTAGTAAAGCCATCCTTCTCCACCTTCTGTGCTTCTGTCCACTGGAATCTTCAGTTTTCGCACAAATAGTCAAAAAACATTAGCTAGTAACCTCTACTGGCCGAACATGTCTTTCATGAATTGTCAATAGTTCTGAGATGGATTTTGAAGTGAAAACAAGTGTTCGGTTCCTAGTATTCAAGTGCAAGTGACTTAGTTGTGATATGACGCGGTCACACATAACAGTCAAGTGGTGCACACACTGTCCAATCTTCATTTTCGGCATTAGTTTATTCAACATGGTTCATAGTAAATATGGATAGTTGTATATCAATGTTAAGGTAATGAAATATCCTTTATTTTTTATTTGAAGAGCTTTCGAAGTTCTTTGCTTATCAGCGAATTTAAAATTGAAAAAAAAGAGCTTGACCTTTACGTTTTATACATTTTTCTCGAAAAAACAGTAATTTGCGGGAAAACAAGAGGTTTTGGTGAGAAAATAATTGAGAACATATTTATTCAAGTGCATTATAGTACCTTTAATTTGAGTGTGATGTTGAAGATCCATCTTGTTTCCACTAATATATATAATAAAAACTTAAAAAAACACTTTTAAATGGATTTATGGCTCACGTTATGACGTGACGGCCGTTTCACCCTGTTGCCAAGAGCATCGTCAGACGACCCACAGTACACTTTATCAAGTGTACTCTGGGTCGTCTGACGATGCTCTTGACACAGAGTGAAACGGCCGTCACGCCATAACGTGAGTCATAATTTCCACTTGAAAGTGTTTTAAGTTTTTATTATTTAATTTAAGTATGATATGAAGTTGCTACGACTTTCTGTTTCTGAATTGAATTGAATTGCTGCCTTTATTTTATCCTAGGAGGGCGGAGTTGAGGCGCAGCCGGCCCCCTCTTGCACTCAACCCTCCTTCTGAGGTAGGAGAGTGGAAGTAAAAGTTTGCTTTTTGAACTTTGATTAATGGAAACGAGGGAAGGGGATTTAAGGGGACTCGGGAATCACTCCCCTAGTAGTGGTCTAGCATCTGGAAGCTTTTCAGGTCCACTAATTACTTGTGACATCAGGCATTTTTAGACCTTTATTTACTGGGCTAAAAGTTGTAAGAAGAACAATAGCTTTCTATGAAACCATTTGGATAGTCTGACACGTGACACCAAGAACTGTAAACCCTTGTCATCAGTCATCAATAGCTAAACAAGGTGTCCAACCAGTAAAATTAGGTTGCCTTTGCTAGCAATAATTGAAAGACCCAGTTAATAATACCCTAATACTTGCTTCATTTTAATGAAAATGTTGCATTCTTACTCCACCCAGACAACCTTTCAGTTCGTTTAAGGGTACCGCTCATGAAGGTACTGTACATTGAAATTAAATTTATTCCAGTAAATGAAAACACTGTGCTTTTGAATGTAAACTTTGATCGCGATCCGTTTGGAACAGGATAGCATATAATTCGTGATAAGAAACGATCCTATTAGCAAGAATAAAACTAGTCTGTTTTAATGTTCTCACACGAGATACCGAACATGGCAGGATAAAGCACAGAGAGCACTCTTTGAAACGTAAAATAAACGAAACAGTTATTCTCTTTCACCGATAGCTGCTGATACTTAACATGTGTGACCTGATTAAAAAGACGAGTTTATAAACTAAGTGCCGTAAAGTACACACCAAAGAGCAACCATAGATGTCTGCATTGGTACATGAAAGGCTAGAGCAACGTGGGTGCAGCTGATAAATAAAATTCCAAAAGAGAGGTGATTTCAAAAGATGTTATTTCTATTTCTACCTTTTTTTTCCAGTTAAGACGTGGTATATCAATAAAGTTCACCAGGTAACCTATGGCCTATGACCAACTACTCGTTGTCATTGGTGTTCTAAGTAATTTCTGTTCTCAAGTAATTGGCGAAAGATATAAAGTGCCCACAAGAATAATTACTTCGATTCATGGAAAGTATTGTTAAGGGTTCTAATAGCTAAAATAAGGCTGGCAACACTAAAGTTCACACTTGCACTTTATTTACACAAATTAGTCTATTTACACAAATTAATTGTAAGTTCAATTAATTAAATAAGAACAGATCATCAAATTACAAGCTAATACTTATTTTCATTAATTATTTACAAGATTTAATGAATTATTAATTACAGGCTGATCAATAACAAAAGAAACTAGAGTCCAATAAACTGTACAATAATATATATATATAGCGTATGGCATCCCTGACACATTTCAAAAACTGTTGTGCTACGTGCTCAAATTTATAATTAATTGTCCTAAGATTCAAGTCGAACATAAAACAATAAAACATGGAAAAATCAGTAGCTCCATGAATATGTACAATTTACATACACAAGGAACCACAGTCAAGAGGTAAAAATTGATTAAAACATGGGACAATAATGTTTATAAAGCTAAGTCTAAATCGGTTAGCCATTCAAGAGCTGCTGGTGCAGCGTTAACAAAATCCTCAGCAGCATGGGGATATAGCCTGGTAGGACAGACCTCAACAATGTGTCTCACAGTTTGTTTTGGGGCTCCACAGTCACATTGAGGCGAAGGAATGACTCCCCATTTATGAAGACTGTCCCCACATACGCCATGCCCTGTACGCACCCTGTTTAGTCCCTTCCAAAGATGACGGGCTGGCTCTTTGTTAGGTTTCATAAGCTGAGCCAATTGGTCAGGCACCTGCGCACTCCAGGCGGCACTCCACTCTGAGTCTATGCTGAAATCCGCTCCGGCCAATTCCTTGGCAGATCTCAATGGAGGCCTCCTAGATCTGAGACGATTTATCTCAAGGTCGGGGAGGTCTCCATGAATCGGCAACACCGGGTTGTCAGAGATCTTTCTGAACTCCCTCAGCAGGGCATTCTTCCTCCGCAAGGGAGGTGGAGCAATATTGCTCAGGACTGGGAGCCAAGCTGAAGGGGTTGATCTTATACACCCAGTGATCATTCTCATTGCCATGTTGAGCTGAGTATCAATCTTATTGGTGTGTGGGCTGTTAATCCACACAGGCGCGCAGTATTCAGCTACAGAATAAACAAGAGACAGAGCGGAACACCGCAGGGTATGGGCTGAGGCACCCCAAGTAGAACCACACAATTTTTGAATAATGTTATTGCGGGTTTGAATTTTCTTTGAGGTGCTTTCCAGGTGTTTTTTGAAAGACAGTGTTCTATCCAGCATAATACCTAGATACTTGGGGAAATCTTGATGCTGAAGAAGTACATTGTTGAAATGAACCTTAAGTTTCCTATTTGCCATTTTATTATTAAGGTGAAATGAACTGACTTCCGTCTTCTTCAGGTTTGGAATAAGCCTCCACTTATGAAAATACTCCCCCATTTGCTTCAGGTCTACAGAAAGCACTTCCTCCGTTTTTTCAAAATTCTTATGTTGAGTTGCAAGAGCCATATCATCAGCATATATGAACTTTTTAGAATAAGTGGTGGGCAAATCCGCTGTATATAAATTGAAAAGACATGGAGCAAGGACGGAACCCTGTGGAAGTCCATTGTTAAGTTTTTTCTGATCACTGATTTTATTGCCCAGAATCACGTGAAATTTCCTGTCAGAAAGCATATTACCAATAAGCTGTATAATAGTTTGACATGGGATGACCTGTATCAGTTTGTAGAGAAGTCCCTGTTTCCATACTGTGTCATATGCAGCGGTTAAGTCCACAAATGCCACAGACGTTTTCAAACACTTTTGAAACCCAGCTTCAATATGAGTGGTAAGGCTTAGAACCTGGTCACTGCAGCTTCTAGTTGGTCTAAAGCCTGCTTGTTCGACAGGGATAGCTTCTGAGACTATTGATCCAATTCTATTTAGAATAAGTCTTTCAAGTAGCTTATAGCAGCAGCTCAACAGTGCAATAGGACAATAGCTTTCAGCCTGATCCTGAGATTTATTTGGCTTTAGAATAGCAATTATCTTTGTTTCCTTGAAAGCCTTTGGTATTTGCCCTGTTTGCAAAATATCAGAGAAAAGCCTAGTCAACCATCGCAGAGCATTCTTTCCAAAATGAATCAGGAATTCCGGATGGATCCCATCAAAACCAGGAGCCTTGCCCACCTTAATCTCCTTCACAGCCTCCTTGAGCTCATCCAATATGAATTCTCTTGCGAGCTCTGAGCGGGCAGGTGCGTTTTGCTTCATAGTACTAAAGAGTTTCTTTACTTCTTTTGTGTGTTGAGGGTCCCGAGGTGCCCTGGATAGAGTAACCATTCTGCTGGCGATTTTGTTTGGGGTAACCATGGGAGTACAATAATATAGAAAGAAATGATAAAAAGAGCCACTAATCACTTACAAAATACAGTCCAATTCGTTATTTGACAGTCCCAAATAATATCACTTAACACAACGTCTTTAAACTATTAGTAAGCTGCATAAACATTAAACACTTGTCTCTGCACTTGACACTGTCTAAAGACTGAATAAAGCACTGTTTGCTCAACTGGCACTGGATTGTCTCTTTCATGAGATCTGTAATACAATCTGTCACACAGGTTTGTAAACATAACTGTCCGCAAGCTTTTGTAAAACTGACTGTCTGGTTCATGTGGACTCCTTTATATAGCTGTTGTAGTTGTATAATTCCAAGAACTGAAATCACTAGACGCTTCGAGAAGGCCACGGAATGCTTGGAATATAGACCTCGATTGTTCAGGAAGAATGTAGAAATCTCGAGAAATCAATTGAGTGAGAGAGTTGCAGACTTGAAGAATCAGAGTGACAAAGACATGTGAAGAGCAAGATAATGAAGATCGGTCGAAGTCACGTCCAACCATGAAAACAATAGAATGATTTAAATAGAACAAGTGCGTGAATAACTGCTTGGTTGCTTTCGTAACAGTATTTTTGAATTTTGACTTGTCTGTTTCAGCAATCTGAACAATGAACGAGCTGCATAATTAGTTGTTTATGTTCTCCAGTTGTACTGGTCAAATGTTAGGATCTCAAGATGAGTGTACTCTTTTAATGACAGCCTTATTTAATGGTAGATTAGAACCTAGACGTTAGTCAGAAGAAGACAGTGAACAAGGTGTGTGCTCTTTCAGTGCTATCCAATTTAATAATAAGGGCACTCTATTCTTTTTTTGCTACATACAACATCATGTTTTCTAGCAACATTCTACATATTTTAAGTTTCATCCCATCATTGTTGAGATGAAATGTTTTTTACTAGATCGTTGTCTAACAGCAAATATTATTCTTATTGTAATTCCTTATTCGAAATGTTAGTCGTCTTTTGTGTCCTTAAATACTTTTTTTATTAAATAATATAACTATTCTAATTAATGTCACTATCGCAACATTCATAGTTTCCTAGAACGCGGATTTTGAATAAATGGACAGCGAACAGGGCCGCATACACTGCAAAAAAAACTCAATTTACTTTCTAAGTATAGTTTATAATATTATAATATATTCAATTAATTATATACAACCTGCTATTATACTTTTACATCTTCTTTACATAATCTGCTTTCAATAATATGTTGGAAGTTGACATACAACACGCCATCTTAATCTGTCCAACGAGTAGGTGAAACATGGGATGGTAACCTACAACACTACAAGTATCACTGGAGTTAACACTAAAACAATAAGATAATATCACCTCCTCTCTACTCGTTTATTAATGTTATCACAATGCCAAGTTATTGGTTTCTCGTCTAGAGCTGGGGTTCTCAACGTTTCAGGCTCTGTGCCCCCAATCGAAATATGAAACCAAAGCTGGTTATTGAATGAAAATATTTGATAATTTCATACACAAATTTAGTATTACTATAGGTATCTGAATTTTGAATATATAAATTAGAACAGATAAAATAAAAGAATTAAATACAGACCAACTATATATCTGAGTTAGTTTTATTTTTTGTTAAACAACTCACGCCTCCCTTGAAATTCTTATACGCCCTCCCAGGGGACCGTACGCCCCAGGTTGAGAACCACTGATCTAGAGTAATCAGCATTTGTGTATATTTACATAATAATATAGCATATTGTATATTCTACGTAATATAGGGTGTTGTATAACTGATTAATTGTGCTGCGTAATACTCGTGACTTCAGTAAGCTCAGGGTTGTGTTGAGCTGTGCATGGGCAGCATTATGCCTTCCACAAGGGCTTAATTTCTAAATTGAGAAGTACCGGAGCTGTGACTTAGCATGGGGTCTGGGGGTATAGAATAACACTCAGCAAAAAGGGGGTCCGCAAATTTTTTGAAAATTACACTTCAATTGGTGCATTTTAAATGCATTTGAGCATGGTTAGTGATGCACATATAATATACAAAATAATAAGATTAGATCTTTTTAAAATAAGGCAAAAAAATAAGGTCTTTTAAATGATTTTGACGAAAACTTGAAAACCAGAACTACAAAAGTCAAAAACTAAAGCCAGACTGAATAAAAAAAAACAATCATTTCCAGCTAGTTCAGATCTGGTTTAAAATAAATGATTTGATTATCGATTTAGATAGACAGAGCTATGAAAATTAATGAGTGAATATTTGCTTATAGAATTCCAGTTGATTCGTTGATCGTTCATAAAAACCTCCTATGCTAGGAGAAAAAATCAATTTGGTATGGAATCAGTGAAAATTTTAGAAAATTATAGCATTTAAAAAATTAAAATAACTAAATTTCATGTTTTTTTACTTTTGTAGTTGTAAATAGATCAAAGGGCTCAGCGCTTGAGATAAAGTCACGTACGAAACGGTCGGCTGTCCGTGGCTCTGCCTCTACGACCGATTTCTGTTCGCCGAACAGACCGCACAAGACGATTTGGTCTGCGAACAGCCCTACACAAGAGACGACCAGCACGGATGGTTTGGTCTTGGCTTGTCGTGTCCGCTTGTGTGTAGGGCCCATAATACAATTGAATGGTACATTGTATCCGATCGGCTGTCGGCTCATTTGTCTCAGCTCATCAAGGCGGTCCATATTCATGTATCATATGTCGAATTTGGCTCTGTTTTCAAGTGTACTTTTTGCTGTTTATACTCTCATTGTAGGAGGTACAAGCTAGGTTATACAAATTTTACGGTACATCGATTTTAAAATCTTTCTTGTGACAAAACTACAATCAATAATAAATTATTGTAATTTTCTCGTGAAACAAAAAACATTTGGAATAGAATGTTCTCAATTCTTTAAAAAATATATTTCCATTCACTGTAAATTAAACATTTTTAATTTCTGTAATTAAAGCGCTATAATATATTATAATCAAGTATGCATCGGAGCCAGAAACAAAGTTAACCTCTTTCATCCAATAGAAAGAGTTGACTTTCAAGGTCAAGTTGGATCTGTCATCCCAAGACCGTGATGGTGTTAAAATGGAGGAAAATAAAAAGAGTGGAGTTACTGGAGGAGTTGCGTGTCGCCGATTAAGGATTATAATACGATTAAGGATTACAATATAGTACAGTACGGGTTCCGTCAGTGAGGGTAGATTATAATAATGATTCACGGCCAATTGGTCAGGCCATTTGAATAACACCCGTCCATAAAATTACTCTCTGCAAGCGTGTTACTAATCCAAGTAAAACAAACATGACATTTTCACTTTACGTCAAGTTAAAAATAAGCCCGAAGACTTGAGAGTGGAAAATCGGAAAGGTACTTGTAACTTTTTAGAGGACTCTTTATACAGAATACATCATCAGGTCTGTTGTATAAGTTGGATTCAAACTCAATTTGGATAGGTTATAGTTCAATATCAGTCATACAGTCATAAACTTGTTTTTCCTTCTTGGAGACGTGAGAATAAGTTCTCTGATATTGTTAATTCCACTAAAAAAAAAAAACGAAATTTAGATATTAATACCTGTTATAATATCAAGTAAATGTAATATCTTGCAATTCATGAGTACACCCTGTTATCTTTTCAGTCCATACATGTATTGTATTGAGTTGGAAATTATCTTTATTAATTTGTCAATGCATTAATCATTGATACTAAGCATTTCATCATACTGTGCCTCTGTTGCTGTTGTGTTTTTGGATGTCCTACAAACACAATATTTCAACTCTCGTCCATCTTTTCATCAAGTTGTTGGATCTTAGATGTGTGTTTTATTAAAAAATTCATTTTCTCATATGTACTACATTGTAATGCTGTAATAGTTCGGAGGCTTTGAAAAATCCACATTTACCTGTTTCGCCCTCAGCAATTCAACAATAAAAAATTATGAAGTGCACATACTGTAGAGTGCAAATAGTAATAATATTACTAGTGTGAAAATGTTGATTGTAAATTTATTTTAGTACCAGTGTTTCATACCGGTATAACATATAACCACTAACGGTAAGAGAAAGTTACAAATATAGCGTGAAAGGGACACCAAATCAACATTTTCACACTACATTTCAATTATTTTGATGTTTCATTCGAATTCTTTATAAGTAAAGTAAGTAAGTAAGTTTTTCTTATTTTGAATATTTGAATATTGGATGTTTGCCGACGAACAACAACGTCTCTGTATTTTCTGTAACAATTATTTTTTATGATTAATTCCATTAAAATTTACATACCGACCTAATAAATGTAATTTCTTCTGTTTCAGACAGCCTGCAGATCGGTTGCGGCTGGGATGTCAGGTTATCAATCCGGTGGAGGAAATATGGCTGCAGGAGAAGTATGGCTGCAATGGTTCTCCTGTTGTATAAACCAGCCAGCTCAACAGGTAATTCGGATTGTTCGTAATTTTAATCAGTGACTACGGATTTTAACAGTAAAATTAGGTTTCAAATGAATTCAATGATCAACTAATGATGCAATGATCTAGCATCCATTACTAGCATTCGCAATTACGATTGTAGCTCGTGTGAACCCGGCCTAACATTCAACATCCTAACAGGAAGAAGAATAGCCTTTAGGTGCCAGGGTGTCTGTGTGGAATGATAAAAGAAACAACGGCAAATGTCAGTGCTCATGCAGAGCACAAAAGGACATAACAAGCTGCATTTGCAGTCCATCGAGATGCTTCTTCGATTCTTACTCTCCAAAGATAAAGTAGGTTTGCATCGCAGTGTGCAATGCAGACGCTGCTGACATATGACTGCAGACTGCCTGAAAAGTGAACTGAAAGCTTTCTCCTGCTACACAGAATAAAAAGAAGAATAAAAGAGAGTGATAGTAGAAGTAAGAGGATTTGAGCCACTAAAGAAAGGACGCCTATGATGAAAACGCATCTGAATAAATTTTATAATCAGAAATCAGGCGACCCGTATATATTCTGTGCGCTATTCGCGAAATACAAACAGAGTTTAAATTATCAATGTGTTACTATATCCTTGAAATCAATACCAGTCTATAAATAATAATAGGTTTATACTGGTGACTGTCTTGTTGGATTGCCATTTGAATGGTAGAAAGTTGTTAGTTTCAATCCTGCACTGATCCTGCTAGAGAATTTGGTTTTCACACAAAATTAAACTATTTTATTTTGTATAAACAAGATTATTGTAGTTATTAAGTCGTACCGTTTCAGGAATTTCAAATTGTAATTGGGATTGGGAAGTTATAGCAGATTGCCGTAGCAGGTATCTGTTCAATCAGAGATAAGCTACGAAACTCCTAGGTGCTCTTTGTAACGGTGACCGATTGGATTGGCCAGCAAAAATGACTCTGTTCTCTGCTGTAAAATCACTTCCCAGTGTTACGGAACCCACCTAAAACTGTAGGTCCAACTCATCATTCACCATCATCCAATTCATTACCCACGCACAGGTCTCAAACCAATGTAGGCTTCATCCTCCGAAAAAAAATGTTTTCATTCTAGGCTGTATTGTTGTTATAGCTGTCTGGTTGTATGAGCTGTTGCTAAACCGACTAGCATGAATCCAATATAATTATTATAATTTCAATTGCCTATCTCAATTTGACTTAATAATATTTAAATATTATAGACTATTAAA
This sequence comes from Conomelus anceps, assembly GCA_948455865.1. NCBI lineage: Eukaryota > Metazoa > Arthropoda > Insecta > Hemiptera > Delphacidae > Conomelus > Conomelus anceps. Next base: position 39,282,073 of record OX418219.1, read on the forward strand.
GTTTTAACGAAATAACATAGTGCTAATTTTTGTGAAAATTAAAATTTACCAGGGCTGAATCTCCCAACTTTCTAATATTTCTACTGACCTGTATTGTGACAATTTGAAGAAAGAAAGCAAAGATACAATACTAAGGTGCTTGTCAGGTTGAAGGATTAATTACTGTCTTTATGCTTTCAACGATTTTTACCGCTTGGAATGATGCAGGTTTAATATGCGTAACCACAGTTGTTTACACACAACTTATGCTCACTTTCTCTAGGTTTTCAACGGTTTATTTTACTATACAAATTCTATATGTATCAGAGCGTAGCCAGGATTCAACTACCTTAATGAAATCCCCCAGTGCATAGGGGGTCCTCCCCCGGAATTTTTTTTATATTTATCATTTTTATAATGATTTTTTGAGCATTTTAAAGTACTTTTTACTTGGATATTAAGCACTTGTTAATTTAAATGAAATATATCTCCGATCCTGAAGAGTCAGTGACAGACACCACTCGAAAACACTGCATTTCCACATTGCTCACTAAACTGTACATGTCGCGGTAGAGTAAGAGTACCATAATAACATTGTATACTTTTCGCGATTCCCGTGACAAACTCTTGTGCTAAATAAAACCAAGGTTTATTTTTATATTAACTATTTTAATTTAATCTGTAAGTTATTAGTTTTGTAAAAGATGACTACAAAATTTCGTGGGGGGGGGATGTATCCCGATATCCCCCCCTGACCACACCCCTGATATGTAATTGTGCTCCTGGCTGGGTTGTAAAACTGCTGTTATGGAACTCAAATCTCCTTGATAATTCGAAACCCCAGTTTAAACTGTATTGCAATAAAACCTCAATTAACTATCAAGTATGATAATTCCAAATTTGTAATTATACGTTTAAAGTTTAGTTGTTGGTAGTTTCGGGGGAAGCTCTATTACACATCAAATCGATGGTCCATCGACCCTCCTTATGATATAGCAAAATACAGGAGGTTCTATGGCCCATAGTACCTCTTCCATAGTCTTCTTCAATAACGTTTTATAACAATACAGCTGAATTGAAAGCAGTCCCTAATATAAAAATCAATCACAACCCGAATATTTCCACATCTTTATTCAACAAATTTCATTTCGGGCATTTCTCTAAATCTGATGTCAGTATACACTTAGGGCCGAATTTATGAACTTTCCTTCGGTGTCTCTTGACTCCAGGAGCTCGTGAAATGCCTCTAAAGACAGAGCAAGTTCACAGTTACAAGCTAGCGAGTAGCCGTAACACTAGAAGCCAATCCAGCTCCTCTAACAAAGGTGTGGCTCCTGATAATGATTTAACACCAATACCATTTAACACCATTATTAATGGAAATAATAATGTACTTTTCTTATTTACTAACTTACTTAAATAATAGTAATTTACATTAAAATTAGAGTTTACACTGCATAAATACGGGCCAGGACAGGTGGGTTGGCTTGTAGTTTTGCTAATCGCTGAAAAGTCAGCTAGTAATATCAACTTTTACTTCAATTGAACTTCGTATTTATGAACCTCTCTTGGAGATCTTTGTAACCTGAAAGTCAAGATTTTCTTCAAATTGGTATCTCAAATCTGCTCTTAGCTAAGGTATATAGAGGGCTACCTTGAAGCAACTCCTTCAGATTATTTTCTATCATATTTCGCCTTGAATTATCAAACTTTGAAAACATGAGAAATCTCTTATAGCCTACATTATGAAATATTTTAAAAATTAGCAAATAAATATGATCAATATATCATATAACTAAAGTAACTCAATATAGTAATATAAGTAACAAGAATATTGTGTTTTAGGAAAATTATAATAGTGAAAGGCTTCTTAAAAATAAAATATCCTTTAATTCGCCATTCTAATGTGGTCCCTTTCAGAATATGGCGGCCCTGATAGCGCAGTTGGTGAGCGCTTGTATGTGATAAGATAAGGCTCTGACCTTCAGATTGTTAAGACACTTGACACTTGTTTAAAAGATCTCTAAAACACTCCTGATACTGAAGAACCTCGTCTGTAAGATTCAAAGTAACATTCTACACTTTTTACCACATCATGTGCCTGATTTATTCTTTATGTGGATGATGGAATGTATTAAATTGTTTGAACAACCTATTTTATGTTTTATTGACTTGTTGCAGCGAAAACGAGTGCAGCGGAGAAGAATCGACCGGTCAATGATAGGCGAGCCAACCAACTTCCAGCACACCGGTCACATTGGATCGGGCGACGTGGAGCTGGGTAACTCACGACTGCGCGCCATACAAAACCAGATGCAGTCCAAGGGCGGCTATGAGACTGCATTCAGCACGGTCAAGGTATCAACCACATATGCCAATTACAATAATAATAATAATAATAAGCGTAGGGCTTTCATGGGGGGGGGGGGGGAGTCCTTCACAAGTAGTTTAACCTCTAAAACCCCTAAAAACAATAATCCTTCTTCTCCACAAGATTTTCGAGCTATTAGTATAGTGTGCACCATTTCTAAGGCTCTTGAGAGGGCTGTCCACGGGCAGACAACAAGGTATTTAGATTCACTTAATTTCTTTGAACAAAATCAGTCTGGGTTTCACTCATTTCATAGTACTTCCACAGCTCTTTTGAAAATCACAGATGATATTCGTAAAGACATGGATAATCGTTCATTAACTCTCCTTGTTTCATTTGACTTCACCAAAGCTTTTGATAACCTTTGTCATTCAATATTACTTCATAAACTCTTATCTCAATGTAACTTCTCTTTCTCATGCCTCGCTTGGTTTAAGTCCTACCTTTCAAATAGATACCAATGTGTAAGGGGGGCGGATGGAAAAACTTCTGGGTGGTTGCCTGTTGTTGCAGGTGTCAATTCTTGGACCGCTTCTCTTCTCTATTTATGTTAATAACCTTCCTCAAATTTTTCATCATTCCTCATATCATATGTACGCTGATGATCTTGTTTGTTATAATCACTGTCCACTTTATCATCTTCCTGAGGCCGTTGCTGGAATGAACGTGGATGTATTAGCCTTGATTGAGTGGGCCAAAACTCACTGTTTAAGCCTCAATGTAAATAAATGCAAAAGCATAATTATTGGCTATGGACGGCTGTACAACCAGATTGATGTGGAGGCTTGTCCCAGGGTTGTGCTTGGGGATCATGTGCTGCCATATGAGAGCTGTTTGAAGGTTCTGGGCATACACTTGGATAAAATACTGAGTTGCTCTTCACAGGTCAATAAGGTGACACAAAGGGTTTTTGCAACAATGCACCAATTGAAAAGACTCTGGAGATTTCTCCCAACTCATCTCCGCACAACTTTGGTGTCTAGTCTAATCATGCCTATCATTGACTATGGCAGCACTGTCTACAATGACATGACAGAAGAGTTAAACATAAAGCTTCAGCGGGCTTTGAATTATGCAGTTCGATTCATTTTTGATGCAAGGATGGATGATCACATTACACCCTACTATAGGAGACTGCGCTGGTTGAAGTTGAAAAGTAGAAGACAGTACTTCGTTTTATGCTCTGCATATCATCTTATTGTTGAGGGGAGAGGTCCGCAGTACTTGAAAGAAAGGTTCACGCTTCTTGCACACGTTCATTCCAGGAACACACGGCAGCATCAATTTTTCCTTCAAATTCCCAATCATCGTACAGTCATGTATAATCACTCATTCACAGTTACAACCTCAAGACTTTGGAATGCTTTGCCCATGGGTATTGTATTCTCGCCTTCCTTTGGGTCTTTTAAATCAAGGCTCTTCAGTTTATTGAATGAGCGGGATTGATGAGAATGATGCTCATCATTGTTCTTTCTTGTCATTGTGTGGCATGGTTGGTGCGTTGATCTATCTCATAGTCTGTCATACATTTTGTTTTTGTATAACTTGAATCGTGATCTCACTTACTTTTAAATTTATAATCATTATGCGGTTATCATTTATAATATTTATTGTGCATTATATTGTTTTGGTATAATTTGTTTCAGTTTTTGTCTGTATCTACATGAACTTGGATTTTATGTAATTATTTAGTTTTTATAATTTTATGATATACATTTTCCCATAGGCGATAAGCCTTGTAGCAATTGCCTATAATAAATATCTATCTATCTAACCTCTCTCATTGAGACATGGTTTGTATAACACGGTAGGCCTACAATTTTAGGTGAGTTAAAAACCACCGGATTAGTGACAACAAGCTGATAATATGAAGTAATAGCAAATCGATCACAGCACAGGACCAAGCGCAGTCTTGAACGCTCGTGACTGAACATCACGATCGCTTGGATACTATGTCCACCGCGTGAAAGGGGTTGCACAAAGCTGTATACAATCTCACTTATGTGTTTGGTTAACCTGCTGGCAGATGGCGGTAGATTTCCACTCATCCCTACTTTATCTCTATTAGTTCAACTTTTTACTTTCAATTTTATAAATAAAATAACTGAATGCAAAGAATATAACATCTGAATCAATGTGGTGACCGACCGATAATATGAATAATATTTGTTCATGTACTATACCAGTATTATTGAGTCAAATGAAAATGTAGCTTTGTTTTTAAGAGCAACCGTGTTTATTAATCTATGAAACGGCTAAAAAAAAGATGCATTTTCATGATAAATTTCCAAGAGACGAAACACTCACACGGGATGGAAATGAAATGTTGATTTAATCTGCCACTCATAATTTTATGGGTCGTCTCACACGACTAGGTGCGAGTGTTTCACTACAGTGGTGCGGCAACATTAAAGTCAGATAACAACTCAACTGCAAGAATTCTGCGATATAAGTAGTTTTTTATGCTTATGAAAATTACTTTTTGTAGTTCAATCATTTGACGACTCTTCAGTTAGATGAAAACTCCAGTCTTCTTAATACTTTTTCAAACAATTTTTAAAATACTAATTTTATCATTATAATTCTTGTTTTACTTTTGTTGCAGGCCTGTTGAACTCGTGAGGGTGTTATCAGTATTGTAATATATCGTAATCCTTCCTCCTGATGTTGCCTGGGCTGCTGCTTCTTCATCGTCAGACATGTTGAATAAGCAAGCACTCGGATGGACAAATATGGACTTTGATGAACAACATCAACCTATGATTTCACCATGAACATGTCTACAAGTCCAAGCGTCATCAATCTTTACTATTTATATTGAGAAATTTTTTAACTTATAACTGTTTATGATTCCTATATCCACTTTTTATCAGCCTATATTCATAATTATTATAAGATGATGAATCTTGAATAAATCTTCGACTCATACTTCAATTATTATGTATGTAATGTACAAAATCTTTTCATGGGTAAACAATTGAGTCAAATTTAATTAAGTACTTGTCCAGAATTATATTATTTCGTATTTTGTTTGTAAGAACTTGAAATATTTGCAATTGAATCAATGAAAAATGTAAAACAGCTCTCTCATTTTATTCCATTCAGAATTTGAGTAGCATATAGAAATAATGAATAGATTTTGTTGAAGAATCAGTATGAACATCTAGTTCATTTAAAAATAGTAAATTATTTTAATAAGGTTAATTATACAGTTTCTATTATGTGACTATTGATAGCAATGATAGCAGGGTAGCAAAGGAGAAAAGAACATCATATAATTATGTGAATCGATTGTTATTGGTTGACATCATTCCAAATCAATTCGATGTTTTTCTATCAGTTTGAATTCAATACTACTCTATATATCCATGGTAAATGAAGATTGTACATTTGACAGACGCTTTTTCAACAATAAGTCTATGATTTTGTATTTTTGAATCCCCTTTATTGTTTCATTCAAATATGCTACATTGTGAAAACTATAAATTCCTATATGGGAACAAAATAGTTAATCTTTGAACAAAATTCTTCTTGGGAATACATTAAAATGAATAATATCTGTCTAATAAGTTCAACTGTCTTCATAATTTCAACATTCTAATTTCTATATCAATTTCTGTTTGGAAATTTCTTCTACAATTTTATTCTTCATCTAAAAACATCCATCCTAACGATTTTTTCATCTCATATATAATTTAAAAAGTGAACCACATCAAACTTTTAATGGTTCAATTTTTTTTTGTATTGCATCAATATAAATGATTGTGATCTATTGTTATTGTATTGTGTAAATTATGTTATTTTTTACTGTTAGGTGTAAGATTATTATTATCAATATCTCAAGCTTGTAAATATTAATTGTAAGATGAATGATTGCGCTGTAGTAATAATTAGTCTGTATACTTTGAAATATTCTAGCATAGTTCATAATTTCTGAAATTTCTTGGTAGTAGTTTTGTATGTGTTTCAGAGCGTGCTTTAACAAATCAATATATGGTTTAATTAATTTTTTTTTAAATGTTCTGTTGTTTACCTCAACTCTTTATAAATCTATTCCTTATCTTTGATTACCTTCAATTATTAATATTGCGTCAATGGCCATTCCATTCAGATAATGATGTTTCTACTAATAAATTTCTACTTTTATGGAATTCTACTAATTAATGCACTAGATGTTGAATTGAAATGCTCACAGTAATAAATAAGTAGGGATGCTTTTGTTAATCAATAGACTGACTTAATAATAGAACTAGTTGAGTAGTTAACTGTTAGCAATATAAATAAACATTTTATTAAAATACCTAATGTGAGAATCTTGAATGCTGACTGAGATTATACCCAATATAGTTTGTTACTATTTTTTGTACTTTATATACTCACACCTTTCAAAGTCCAAATTGTGAGATGAAAGTTTCTTATTTTTTACAATATTTTTCTCACCTATTTCAGTTTTTCTATACAGAATCCAAATTTTAGTGTTTAGATTTACTGTATAAAATTGACGAAAAGCTACTTCTGCATTCTCTTTTTATATCACTTTTAAAACTACTGGAGATGAACTACATAAATGTTCTCTTACTTACGACTACTATGGATTACTATTTCATGTATTGTATAAATAATATTGTTATAAAAAATAGTCTTCTTTTTCATGGTTGGGGAATGCTTTTTGTGAGCTAGATCAGGTTTTTTTGAAGGAAAGGCCTTGATTTTCCCCTGCCATTGGAAATTTCAACCAGATAATTATTTTTTTAAATTGAATAAACTGTTTTGAGTTTTTGCAACTGATCACATTTTTGTCGTCCGTTTACGCTCTTAGACGCAGTCCAACAATATGTTTTATTGATGGAAACTAATAGAATACCTAGCAGATTGATTGAATAAAAGCTTAAATTAAAAACATTATGAATGCATTTCCTGTCCATGCTCGTATTGGTAACTACAATATGGTGCTACAAATGAAATAGAAAGTGTTTGCGCGTTCCTCTCCCCGAAAATATGTTATAAATGTCTTTATTTTATCCTGAAAAAAAGGTCTTGGATTTGAAAATTATTTGATATTTTCTTTTAAATATGTTGAGTTTGTTCAGGCCAATTAAAAGAAATTGCTCTCTAGGCTTCTCAGGTCTGGGTCTGCTCCAAACTTATCAAATTGACGAGTGTGTGACGATTGTTTGCACATTAACATCAGCCTCCTAGCTTGGCGAACACAACGCCGACTGTTTGTAGATAGAACACACAAATACCTGTAATTGGCAAAGTTCAAAATATTAAATGTTGACTGAGATTATATCCAACATAGAAGCCTATGTCATTATTCATATCCAAGAATTGTATTGTACGCAATAATGAAGTCATATTCTTTGGATAAGTTATTTCTTTCTATTGATTATCAATATTTGTTTCTCAATTTCTGCAAATTAATCTAAGTGTAATTTGTGTAGTATGAAAAAACATTAGTACTTGGAAGAATAATTGATGACCTATTTAGTACTACAGAGGGTATGATCGGAAAAATAATGTTTTTACCCATGTATCTGAGCTACATTGACATTTATTCATTTTTGCTATGACAATTGAAGTACGTTAGTAATTGAGTACATAGTACTGAAATAGTAGTTTAGAGTTTTCTTCTACCTCACTATCTGTGTCTTGCATTTCGCGATTGAAAATGAAATAGGTATTAAATCAGACTCGTTATTAAATTAACCATGGTATTCAATAACTGCATTTATGAAATATCTCAAACGTAATGAAGCTGGTCTGTTGAAATTTTGTGAAATTGATTCCTGTACTATTAACAATATTTGAAATTGTTGAGCATAATACGTGCCTTTTCCTGACGACTTAAACTTTGCAACTAGCTTTCAGCTTCCAAGTCGGTATTATGTTAATCTGCTATCCATGTCAATTTAAAATGATTAGAACTTGACTTTAATTTACAGTTACTCTCACTGGTTAACAATTTTTCAGGCGAAGTTGAAAGTTGAAATCTAGCTCCATCTCTTGTTTAAATTTATAAATTAACAAATTCCATTTGTTGTAGTAAATTTTCTACTCCACCTTTTCATCTTCCGAATTATCAAAATGACTGATGTGTTTCTGTCCAAATAAGAATATAATCAAATAAAAGTTATTTATTGAATATAACATACACAAAATAATAAGACTGTTGTAATTTAAATTTCACCGTATTAGACAAGTAAATTATTTATAGGAACTTTATTATTGGGAATCTAAAAATATTTAAATACCATGTCATTACAACCATCACAAGTATTATTTAAGAACATTCTCTTTCTTTTCAGTTCTTCATGATATAAGCTGTAAACGTGCAAAATGTATTTTAGTAATTTGTATTATTGTGATTATCTTGATGAAAATGTTCATTAGTTCCAATATAATATGGAAATTAGTAATTATTTGTAAGAATTGTGAACCGTTCATGTGAAGTGTGTAAATTTTGTTCAATTATATATAAATAATGTGGTAGTCTTGTAAGTTATGTAATTTAGCTTGTAAATGAAAGAAAAAATTGAGAGTTGTCTTAATTAGGCAAATGTTCGTCTATTAAGTTTTTAGTTTTTTGATTGTTTCGTCTAATCTCATTCAAGATAATATTTTTAAGTATGCTAGAAAAGTTTAATAATTGTATTTCATTGAATTCTATTTGTTCAGTCAATAGGGAAGCGCTATTACCTGGTAATAGATAGTTACATTTTTCTTTATACATAAGTATTACGCCTTCAATAGTAGTTTATCAAAAATATTTCTCAAAGAATTAATCATGTCACAAAGTGTACTAGCCTACCTACATATTTTAGAATTGGAAACAATAAGTCGATTTTTATTTTATTTCATCACATTTTATGTGCCAAATAAATATTGAGACAACATATTTTTGTTTTGTATTATTTAATTAAATTTTAGTACTTCATAAATTGTTTTGCAGCATAAATGGATAGATTCTGAAGCTTTTATCTTGAGCTTAAGACGAATTTCATGGTTTGGCTTACTGATACCGCATTTTATTTGTGTTGTGAATTCTTCAAATTTGTTGCTACATACGAAGTGATTCAGGAAGAAGTATTTGTTCTTTGATTACTGATTTTAGACCTGTAAATAAAAATATATGGACATTTTTAGTAATATAAATATGTTGAAAAATTTCAGTTATCCCCATAAATTTTATCATCTTGAAATCAGTAGTCTCTATAGATTCATGAATTATAAAGGTTTTGTTCATATAAAATGAGCTGAACAATTGAATGAAACATTATATACTGTTTGACTAAGTATGCAAAATTGGTTTGAAGACTTGATATCTTTCCAAGTTCTAATTCAATAGACTCCATTAGTCTATTTGCTTTATAAACAAAAACCCTTTTTTAGCAAAACTTGTCGACTGTGAAGGATTTAATTCTGAAGGTAAAATTAACTATAAAGTTTTAGTCAAAACAAACCCAAACATTTTAAAAGTAGATTTTTAAAATCAAAACACAGGGGTAGTGGAAGATAACAACCGTGCACTTAAATTATGTTTTATTCAATAAAATCTTCATTTCTGCAAAGAAAAATTAAACCCTTCGGACTTATCGTTGAAATGAATTTTTGTTTTTTGCTTATAGCTCTAAAATCAACGAATCAGTTAACAAAGTACCTCCTGAATGGTTTTGTTTTTGTCAGCATGAAACGGTGCTAAACAGTCGAACATAAGGAGCATAGTAAATATTCGCAATAAAATAGCATATTCATTTTATTATAATGTTATGGGCTCCAACACTAAAATAATACTGGCAGCTTTTGAAAGTAACACTCGAACTTTATTTACACAATTAACTTACAGCAGACACTAAAGAAATTCAATAAACAAAACAGACCTCGATAACTTTCAACTAGCAATGAATACTTCAATAACAAAATTTTAATTACTGCCCAAAACTAGTTAATAACTGTCAAAAGGCCAATCAGTGAAGTGATAGCTGAGTGCCGTAGCAGGTATCTGTACAATCAGAGATAAGCTACGAAACTCCTGGGCCATCTTTGTAACGGTGACCGATTGGATTGGCCAGCAAAAAAGACTGTTCTCTGCTGTAAAATCACTTCTCAGTGGTTCGGAACCCACCTAAAATTGTAGGTCCAACTCATCAATCACCATCATCCAACTAATTAGCCACACACAGGTCTCAGACCTATGTGGGCTTCATCCTCAAAAAAAATCGATAACTCAGTGTCTAATAAACTGGTCAATAACTCAATAATAAACTAAGCACTCATACTGACATTAGTCGAAAAGAAGTTTGGTCTGCCCTGTCTATCTTATCACAATTATTACTGACACAGTTTGCTCAACTAATCGCTAAAATGCACTGTGCTGTTTATAGTTACAGTACTCTTAAACAAGTAATAGAGACCAATGAGGTTAGCTTCAATCTAGGTCAATACACTCATATCCGGGCCATGATGTATCGGGACAATGTCCAGTGATAAAAAAGAGCCAGAAGCTGATAAGACAACGTACAGTAAAGAGATAGCAAAACACTGAAGCTGTTCACAATAATTGTCTGATGAAATCTCTGACTGCGCAGTCAGTGTCCTTCATATCGGTGCTATTTGAGAAACTAGTTACCAATGATATTTTTCAGCCACAAGGATCGGCACTGATGAGTCATTATCATTTTCTTTCTCCAGCCAAATGAAAAAAAGATGAAAATGACAGATATTTGAATTTTAAACATTTTATTTCTGCTTTTGATTTTGGATCATCTTGGTTTTTTCTATCTTCAAAATTAGTCTCAAAAAAATCAAGAAAGATTTCATCTTGGTTTTTTCTATCTTCAAAATTAGTCTCAAAAAAATCAAGAAAGATTCCTATGCCGGATAGTTCCATTAGGGAAAGGCTGAAATTTATTCAGATAATTCTGATCTTTTGACATATGTTTTATAATTTGAACGTATTACATAATGTATTAATATTATTACCAAGTACCAATAGTACCAGTAATTAAACTGGTCATGAATCAAACCCAATACATTATTTTTTATTGCAAATTAAAGTTCTAGATGTAGTAGTAGTAGAAGTAGTTATTAAAAAAAGCAATAATAAAAATGATATTGATGATAATAATCAATTATTATTGAAATTGTTAATTATAATAAACTACCTTAAAATTATTTTTCAAATAAACTTTTTAGAAATTATTATTGGATGCGAAAAATGATAACTATTATTCTTATTATTAATTTTATTGATGACCACTTCTACTACAACTAGTTGATGAAACCTACTACTATAGGTTGACTCCTGGAAAAAGCAATGGATTGTAAAGGTATCGCTGGTCTGGAAGTTCTATCTCCTTGGTAGTAGTTGGGGGTGGGGTCAACAATAACATTAAAGAATAAATGGAGGACCACCGGGATAATTCTGGAAATAATAAAATGAAAGGATAGTGAAATCAATAGTGCAGAGTTCAAAGGTAACGAATAATATTGCATTTAGTACAGGCATAAGCCAAAAACAAGCATTATGAAATTGATATTAAGATTGCAATGTTGCAAGAGAATTTGCCTATGATAAATTGAAAAAAAATAAATACAGTAGAATCAGTGGCGTAACGTTTTCCAGTTGGGCCCCCCCGCAACCGATTTTCCGGGCCCCTCAAAATCATATAAATATCCCCCCTCACCCTTGCCACCCCCACCCCTCCCTGAAAAACTTGCATAATTATTTTGTGGACAGTTATATTATGTAAGAACTAAACACCTTTTTATAAATTAAATTTTAAAATTCAATCATGTTTCAAGGGGGGCAAGTCTAATGATTTGGGCTGTAGTGTGCGGGCTTCTGAAAGATGGAAATAGTTGAGAGTTGATTATATTATAAATAATTAATCTTGAAACCTAGAAACCTTGAAATTGATGTCTTCCATAGGATCCACATTCACATCCTCCTTGTTAGCACCTTCGCTCATTTTCCCAGAAAATGTGTTCTCTCAGAATTCGCCTCATTTGCAGACACGGACACAGGTTCAATTTTTAATAAAAATGCATTTTATCTAAATTACCGCGAAATTACTAAGTCAGGAAAAGAGAAAAAAATTAAGAAATTTATTCTTAAGAGACAGAAGATAGAAAACGTAAACTACTAAACGTAAATTACATACAGTACTTGATCCTATTATAAGAAAAAAATTCAACTGCATTGGGAGAACTGACAATTGTTCCAAAACTATTATTTACATACTTATACAATAATCACGTAATTTATCCGATATATCAAGGGTATAAATATTCCTTCTGAGCATATTGTTTAAAAATGTACTAGTCGATAAAAAATAGAAATAACTAAAGCATGACCGTACAACATCAAAATACCATAAACGCAGCATGTTGAAAAATAGAATAGAAATGAAAAATAAATGGCACTCCAAATAATAAAATTCATGATCACGAACTCAATAATGAATAAACATACGGTTTACTCTAGGCCAATTCACCGGACACGTGTATCCAACAGGACGATTCAAAAGAGACTGAATTCAAAATACTGTATGAAGAAAAATATTGACTAATTTCTACACAACCCCCCACTTTCCATTACTTCGTATATGCTAATATACATTGAGGAATTCGATGGGCAAATAATATTAATTTCCTCTAATATTTGCACTATGGAGACATAGCCGTCATGATTTATAACAGTCTAGATAAGTTTGTCACAACATCCTGCTTCTGAATTCCTTCACTATCTGCGAATTATCTGCTATATGGGAATTAAATGATAAAGTAAACAATAAACATTGGCCTGACAATATTTAGCCAATTCATTCTTTCTTTCTTCCTTCAGTGTTTCAGTTTTATTTCTTTTGGAAAATTTTTTTATTTCAGTCTGGGCACGGGCCATTTCTTGAAAAAATATATTTTCATTCCGGGCCCCCTTATAGCCCGGGCCCCCCCGCGCCGCGGGGTCTGCGGGGGTGTACGTTACGCCACTGAGTAGAATGCATTGAAAAATACTAGCTTAAATATAGTTAATTTGACAATAATTGTCAGGAGCAAGAATACCTGAATGATTAAATTGTTTGATGCAAACAAGAAATGTTGTTGAAGAAATGTTAAATTGTATAAATTCTAATAGAAACCTACAAACAGTAAGGCTGAGTAGCCTAATTTGAAACAATAATACTGGGAAAAATTTATAAATTTGAATAACTGAACAGGCAAGTCAATGATGTTTAAGTTGGAGCTTAAATAAATTGATATGATATAAAAGACCAAAAGATATCAGTAAATATTATTGCAGCGCAATATGAAATAATAGAAAACATGTACAATCATTGAGATGTGATTATTAAGATGAATATGAGATTCATCAGCAATATGGCAACGGCAACAAAAGTGCATTGATACAGAAATGAAGATGTCTGAAATTAGCAACTCTCATTATCAATTTACTCAATCAAATAACCCTGGGGTTATGATCTAGGAAATCGAAGAGGTTTCATTTAGAGTAATTTAGACCATATCGGATTCTAAGGAGTTTGACTGTGTTTTTGGCTATAGGGTGATCCATCTTATTTTCAAAATTGAATTATTCACAAGTTTAGTTAGGAGAAATATTTCACAAGTTAGTTTGAAATGACTGACAATTTAACAAACTGAAAAATATACAGAAACAGAATTTATTAATTTCGAATTCCTTAAAATTCTATACATTTATTTAAAATGATCGAGGTCCGTGGTTCGATTCCCGGTGGTGCCTGATATTTTTGTACAGTAGCATTCATCGATTTCCATCACCTATCCTATCCAATGCTGTTGTCAATATCCGCTATTGCGGAAGTCTTCAGTATAAATTAATAGCACTTGAAAGAATTTAAAATTTATAAATTCTGTTTCTGAGAAATATGCATTCATTGTCTCAGTTAACACACTTCGAACGCAAAAAACCTGTTTCGTAGCCATTTTCGCATAATTTGTAAAATATCGTAATAAATTACTATAGTTATAGACATGTAACATGGTTTTAAAATGTTCAGCTCCTTTTACATAAAATCTTCCCATCGAAATGAAGGTTCTAGGTTGTGTAAATATCTGCCAGCATCTGCCGTCTTTATTTCTGTTACAAAGCGTTCCTGGACCTATGTAACATGAACTTTTTCAATAAATTTACCAGTTGAAAATCATTGTGTCAAGTTGTATCACTTTTTAGCAACTTTAGTTTGCAGTATTAGCCTTATGGGGAACAGTGCTGTCGGCAAGTGATAGCCGTGAGCCGTAGCAGGTATCTGTTCAATCAGATAGAGATAAGCTGCGTTCTCCTGGGTCCACTTTGTAACGGTGACTGATTAGATTGGCCAGCAAAAAAAAAACACTGTTCTCTGATGTAAATCACTTCCTGGTGGTTCGGAACTCACCTAAAACTGTAGGTCCAACTCATAAATCACCATCATCCAACTCATTACCCACGCACAGGTCTCAGACCTATGTGGATTTCATCCTCAAAAAAAAGAACGAAAAGTTAGTAAGTAACCGAGCAAACCCAGTCAAGCTGTTACATTTTCATGCAACAGCATATTATTGACAAAATATAAACAAAAAATGGCAACAGTGCGCTTATATTCCCATATGAAATAGCATTGCCATAAGGCTCTGTACTGCAAGGTTTGTACTAACTATAGTTTTTCTAGGTTGGGTCATGTACGTGGATTACATTTGGGCTGCACAATTCTCTCAAAATGGCCTCTAATCTAAACTCTAAACGTTAAACAGCTGACTGGTAATTTGCAAAAATTTACTGAAATAAAACTACTGTAAAAAATAATAACATTAGCTACATCTGTTTCTTGATGCAACATAAAAATATTAGAAATAATAATCTAAATGTAGTACCTTACCTAACCATGCAATAGGCCCCAGATAATAGACTTGCAGGTGAGTGATTATTTACAACACCCTGCAGAATTGATTCTAAACCAAAAATACATTGAACAATGCTTTCTTTTGGGTCTCTGGTGAGGGAAACCTGGTAGGCCTATAACGTTTTGCACTCA
This sequence comes from Conomelus anceps, assembly GCA_948455865.1. Lineage (NCBI taxonomy): Eukaryota > Metazoa > Arthropoda > Insecta > Hemiptera > Delphacidae > Conomelus > Conomelus anceps. The sequence continues at coordinate 39,297,475 of OX418219.1, forward strand.
CTATTCACTTAGCTACTATTTTAAATTTTTATTCTGTGTAAAGCTGCGTTTACACCAGAGTCTGTGACACATGTCAGCGACAAAAAGTCAGAGACTTTACAAAATCTTCTAAAATAACTTGCGACATTGTGTCAGTGACACTTGTCAGCTACTGAAATACTGTGTCACAAACACGATTTTAGGTTTCCCATCGAGAGTCGGTAACGATCAAAGGACTGTCACTGACATGTCACAGACTCCTGTCGCAGTATATGTAAACGCTGTGGTGACTTTTGTCTGTGACAAAAGCCTCCTGTTTCGCGCGCCAAACACTCATACATGGAACACTCAGTACTGGTGGCGTAGCGTTGCGGACAGGCTGTGAGATACAATATGTCACTGACCAAAACAAAAGTACAACATTATCTGTCAGTGACTTGTGCCGATGACTTGTGTTTGTGACAAAAGTCAATGACAATTCTGTCACTGACTTTAGGTGTAAACCCAGCTTTAACCGCAATGTTTTGGACAATGTTACATATCAAAATTTGTGAAGGGAGCAGTTTTGAACCTGAGTCTGTTGCACCTTCACACTCGTTGTAAATTTGTCACAATAAATAAATAAATAAACTTGCCCAGTGTCATTGATGCTTAACCTAACATAACTCAAAGCCAACCTTACCTAACCTAGCATAACCAAACCCAACCTAACCAATGGTAGCCTAGCCAAACCTTATGAAATAAAACAAGTAATAAACCAATATCAATGAAATGATACTCAAAAATAAAATACTCATGTACTAAATTTTACTTTAAACTGAGAGAATTTTAAATTAAATACAAGTAGGCTAATCTTTTGAAGTCGGTGCTAAATATTTTATGAAGTTTATAAGAATTTCTATGTTATGTATTTTAGAAGTTTATGGAAAGTTTGGCGCCGAATTCAAAAGGTTACTTGTATTAAATTTTCTCAGTTTAAAGTAAATTTTCTCAGTTTAGTACGGTATGTATTTAATTTTTGAGTATCATTTCATTGGTCAGTTTCTTTTTTGTTGTAGAATTTGCTTTTATTTCATAATAATAATAAGCGTATGGCTTTTAATGGTGGGGAGACCCTTACGGGTAGTTCCACCTCGCCGTTTGAGCCATGTTACAGGGAACATGGTGGACCTACTATTTTAGGTGGGTTCCGAACCACCAGGTAAGTGATAACTTATTTCATAAGTTTGGATATACTGAATTACAATAATTCTTGGTCTAGGCAAGCTAGGAAGATGTGGTTTGTGCAAGGCTCTAGGAAATTACGCAGTGTTAGAGAAAATTTTGAGATTCATTTCTTGTCTAGCACAGGTGTCTCCAAACTATGGCCTGTGAGCCAAATCCGGCCCGCCAGTGTGATCAATCCGGCCCGCGACAGTGTGATCAATCTGGCCTGCGACAGCTTATAGGGTTTTGCCACTTAATACTATTTTGCCTTGGATTTCTTGTTCCATAACGATCTGCGTTGTTAATATTATTTTACCCTAATAATTCCACTACGGTACTTTATTAATAGAACATTTTACTCTCAGAATTAGCAGTTGTATGTTTCCTGAAGGCGCATACTTGACGACTTAAGAAGTTCTAGATAAGTGATCCGCAAGCTCGCTTCGCTCGCCTTAACGGACGGTTAAGGCGAGCGAAGCGAGCCTGTGGATCACTTATCTAGAACTTCTTAAGTCGTCAAGTATGCGCCTTCAGCAAACATACAACGACGGACTGGACCCAGCGATGGGAGGAGGAACTTTATATATGAGTGAATGTGTGATTCAGTCTGTTGGACAGACTTATATAAATATAAACGTCTACCAATACTTATTTACAAATATCTAAGGTCTCTTTGTAGGTGATAAAAAGTAATAGGTTTCATGTAAAAGGCGGTGAAAAATAGAATAAAGCATGTGACAAATCTGTAACTACTGCCATTATTGAGATATTTCACCAAATACTTCATAATTAATGTAAAGGATGTTTTTTAAGTTCAAAGTGAATCATCTCAAGTAAATATCAACGAAACAACGCTTTTTTTTATCAAACGAAACTTGTGAAGAATTGAATTTTAAAAATGCGATTTTGAATCACCTAATAGAGAAAAATCAGGGTTTATTACATCTAAACATACAAGAATAACAAGTTGAAAGCAGCCAATACTTTGTGACCAATAAAACTCGATTTTATGAATTTTATGTTTTTTCGACTACTTAATAATTCAACATCTTATTTTAAAAATCGAATTCCCTACAAGTTTCACTGAACAACGATATCGTTTAATCAAAAAATAACCAAGTTAATCCACTAAAAACTTGAAAACCCCTGATTTTATATATATTATGAAATATCACAATTATTACGGCAATAAACGAACTTATTTTTATCCAAATATTCAGCTCTTTTTACATGAATCCTATTCAATTTACCACTTAAAAGAAGGCTCTGGAGATTAATTATTGAGTAAATTGATAGGGATAGCTGCCAATTTTAGTCATCTTTATAATCTTTGATGAAAGGAATAATTTTTCAATTTCAATAATTTATTTTCAAAAAAATATGAACGGTTCAAATTTCTCCAAAAATTACCCTTTTAATAAGGAATAAGTCCGTGATCATAGGTGGTGGATGATGAGAAGGTTAAGGAGGAGGTGTGGGAGGGGAAGTAAGAAGATTGGAAGAAGAGGAGGGGAGGATTCCTCCTTGAACAGTCTATAGATGTAGAAAATGAAAATGTTCTGGCCCTCGGAACCTAATGGGGTAGTTATTTTGGCCCAAAGGCTGAAAAGTTTGGAGACCCCTGGTCTAGCACATAGTTTGACTAAAAGATCAGAAAACTGGAAAAATTTCCAAAACTCATGAAAATTTAGCTACTTAAATTATGGTTCAGCACAATCTGAAGTGTTTTCTTTTTTTTAGATTTTGATATCCATGATGTGATAGAGAAAGATGTTACCTACAATTTGAGACCAACTTTGCATTTTCATCTTGAGTGCTTACCGAGTTTGGACTATTTGTAACAAAAATCGTCATTATCCAAGTATAGTAGGTATAGGAAAAACCAATATTACACACTTCCAAGTAGAATTACAAATTATGAGCCAAATGTAACAATTATATGAATTTGGATAATTTTAATGAAATTAGAGGAATGAGCTATGAGATGGGGTGTGAAGCCGATCTTGAGTGAGGGTGACAAAGGGGTTTCCCCACTAACCAACCACAACCTACCTTGAAAAATTACAGTTCTACGAGCTGGTAAGCTCGAAATTCAGATTCAGTTACTCAAAAAACATATAAGCACTGATTGAAAGAACACTTGCTCATTATTATTGATTTGCTTTAGGTTATGATGGACCGGTTCACAGCACAACGCGGCGCTAATCCTCCTCCCATTCAATCTTCAAGATACACATCATTGTCCCAAAAATTAACCCCCCCCCCTTTCCTACAGGGGAGCTCGGTCCACTGATATTAAGGTATAAATAGCGTACGGAATTCCAATAGAAAGTTTACAATCTGTTGAAATATCCCTTCCAAATAAACTAGAATTTCAAATTTACATAAAAAAACATTATTTTAATTTTTTGATTTGCCTGCCAACATCCTGAAGAGCTGCTAGATATAATCAATTGTGAAGAGCCAACCATTAACAAAACGCTAAAAATTGCATTGAAATTGAGAAAAATTCTGATGTAAGCCCCCTATTTTGTGACCTTGTTTATCATCTGTCAATATAATTGTTATTAAAATAGGATAAGAAATTGCAATAAAAAGTACAAAATTAATTGAAATCTCTTTCAAATTTCAGATTGATGCATAAGAAATATTCTGCGATGTTTTCCATGAAAAATATGGTGTCATTTTGGGGGAGGGGAGGAGGAGGTGACAAGATGAAATATCACCCCAGATTTTAAGTTTTCCACTCACAAGCAATAACATGGTAGTACATTACAGTTTGAGGCCTTTAACAAATCAGTACAAAGTTTACAATACGAACATAGAATCAATTAGGAGACAATTAATTTATATAAGCACAAAAATCATCAATGAAGTTCCATAAGATTTCTTGCATCATAGTAGATATAAGTCAAAAATTACTAAAATGATAATTGAAAATTGGATTAGACATAGATACTTTTTCAGATTGTGAGCTTTCTTCCAAGATGAATAGTTTTTTCCCATACAATCCAACCTTCCTGATCCCATCCTTATCCTTACCAATTCCCTAACTTGACCTATCCTAGTACATGTAACCATAGTTGGTTAGGTCATTTCTCACTTCATATGTTACTGTTATTTTGTTAATGTGTTAGAATTTTTATATTTTATTGTATTTTCTTAAATGTATATTGTCAGTTGTAATTGACTTTGGTGAGAAATAAAGAATTGAATTGAAAAGATGCCATAAGACCTTACTACGCCACTGTATGGAGAGGGTTTTCTCCCATTCAAGTGGAATTTATTTTTAGACTCCGTACAAGTAATTAGCATTAACCTCAATTTCAAAATCGTGGATTAGAACAAAACGGACAGTGAACGACCGGAAAATACTACAATATGTAATATGGCAATACATTCGATATATATAACATGTATATTAATTTTATATAATCTGCTATTCTATTCATTAATATTTTATTATACATAATCTGCTTTCAATAATAGGTTAGAAGTTGACCTGTAATTTCCAACAACGCGTCATCTTGATCTGTCCCGCGAGTTGGTGAGACATCGGGCTGTGATAACCCACAACACTACAAAAGTAAAAAAACGCTCTGGAGGAACCTTTTCATCTTCTGTCCGTTATTATTGACGGACACCAGTGGAAAAACTCAATCATGGTTATCTGGGTGCTCTTGGAAAACACTCACATAACAACCAACAACACGGTTTTATTTCCTTGAAACCCATAGCTCTAGGTTAGTGTTGAACTGTTTTGAAATACTCTGTCAACTGCACAAACCATGAAATAATTCATTTTCAAAATTGCATAATTGCAAATTATAGTATAGTTCTTTAAACACTTAAATCTAAAGCACATCGGGGTATATACTATAGTGTAATCCGACCTTATCCACTGTCCGTTTTGTCCAAATCCGCGTAGTTGAAAGCTGAGGCTTTATAGAGATAACAAACACTAGTTAAAAGAAAATCTTTGCTCTCAGCAATCTTGAAGATAGAACGCTTCATCGTTTTCGTTTTACAAGCACAGAAGTCAATACTCTCGAAGAATAATAGAATAGCATAGTAGTAAAATTTTACTTATCAACTTTAAATATGTAACACTCAATACTACAAAAATGTACTCAAGTAAAATAGTTTTTAGTCGTTTAGTCATCGTCTTCAGATCCGGCGGCTTCTGAATTATCACCAGAACCCTTTTCACTACCAGTTCCAGCATCATCATCATCATCATCATCATCATCCTCCTTATCGTCATTATCTTCATCTTCCTCGTCTGAATCTTTGAGCGCTTTCGCTCTGTCAAGTTTCTTTGCTCTATGAGTTTCAAAATCTGATCCCTCGTCATCTGATGAATAGATATTTTTACGATCATCTGAAATAAAATTGACAACAATTAAATATCATAATACCAAATATATTACTCAGCAATCAATACAATTAATGATAATTATTAGTCATTAATAACTAAAAGTTCCCGCACAGTGGAACTTCGATACTAGAGCATAGAGCTAGCCAATAGTGAGCATGATTGATCAGTAAGCTTTGATCCACTTATCGCTTGCAGTTCCACTGTGCACAAACCCATTCCAAAAGATGTTTTTGTTTGTTATCTCAACTATGCTCTAGGCTGTACTGCCAAAGCAAGCACCCTAATGCTATCAATTTAGTTTAGATATAGCGTTTTTTTATTGCGGATGTTTCTCACAGGAGTCTGGAGATTTGTGCGTGGGTAATGAGGTGAATGGGTGAATGATGAGAAACATCCATGGCTGAATGTGATCCGATGGCTGCAAGAAACGAAGCCAGTGAGGAGATGAAATAAAGTGGAAAGATGCAACATATTTCTCCAAGAGCTTAAAGCTCGTTACTACATTCTTGAGCTGAAGCTCAATGACCTCAATGACATAATTTTCTTAATAAAATTTAAAATGTCCGCTACATAGTAATTACTGTGAAAAAGAAAAAAGTTATTGATAGTTGTAAATATGAATACGAGTTAATAACAATACCATAAAGCAGTTCTAAACCGTATGAGGGAGTAACGTAATAGTATTTCAATCTAGTATTCCCCTTATTTCGTTGCATAGAAGTGAATGCACATAGAAAACAATGCAAAAATGGGGAGTATAAAGTACCTTACTATTTTTTATATTGATTTATTAAAAAAAAATTTGGAAAAGTATTATGAAATGAGAAGTGATTAAAATTATATTTCCATTTAATACTATTTCCTTATAGTTTACAGTATGGTACACCCAACTTCTTTTGAAATCAGTGTAATTCTTCGCATATCAAAGCAATACTTTTTAAATATAAAACGATTCCTTCTATTTTATAGTCAAATTGTTAATTTTCAAAAAAATACATTTCTAGTAGCGAGAAATGAAACCTGATTTTATCATAATCTAGATGGGCCAAACTTATAATGATTCAAAAATTGATAATATTATAGACATAACATCTAAGAGACTATTAGAAGAAAGTGAGAACACGAATCAATCCGTAAATATTATTTTTTTGGGAGGATGAAACCCACATAGGTCTGAGACCTGTGCGTGGGTAATGAATTGGATGATGGTGATTGATGAGTTGGACCTACAGTTCTAAGTGGGTTCCGAACCATCGGGATGTGATTTTACAGCAGAGAACAGAGTCTTTTTTGATGGCCAATCCAACCGGTCACCCTTAAAAAGATGGCCCAGGAGTTTCGTGGCTTATCTCTGATTGGAGATACCTGCTACGGCACTCGACTATAACTTTCCGCCAATATAATTTGATCACAGAAGAAACGGGGAAGAGAATTGCATCACACATACTTTTATTGGCAGATCCTTTCTTGTATTTGTTCTTGATGGCGTTGAGCGATATTGCTCCCTCATCGTCAGAGCCATCCTCACGATCTGGCTCAAGGTAGCTGGCACTGAGGCCTTTGCCTGCACCTCGTTCTCTGACTCTCTTCTGTTTACTCTCTCTTCTTAGCGATGCTCTCAGTCTCTCTTCTTCTTTCTAAAAACAATAGATACATTATTTTTAAATTTAGTAAACTATATTTCAATACCTCAAAACGTAGGAGTAAAGTTAAACTGTAGTATTGTCTAGTTATTTATGTTACATGTTTCAAGCACAAATGAGTTAATCATACATCCTGGGTGAATTAACACATTAGTTTTGGGCAAAACTATGTTAACAGTAACAATAATACTAATAAAAACTAAAAAAACACTTTCAAGTGGAAATTATTTCACGTTATGGCGTGACGGCCGTTTCATTCTGTTCGTCTGACGATGCTCTTGACAACAGAGTGAAATGGCCGTCAAGCCATAACGTGAGTTAATTTCCACTTGAGTGTTCTTTAATTTTTTATTACATATTAGTGGAAACAAGATGGATCTTAAACACAATAATACTAACCTGAACACTCTATGCATCTGCCTGATTTATAGCATCTTGCTTTTAGAGCAGGCAGATGATAGTGTCTTCCGGTTGTAATTAATGTAGTTCTGCCCAAACTAATAATCTTTGCTAATTATCATCACAACAATAATCATCTAACTTATGAACACATTGAATAGTTGTTTTCGGAAAGGTTTTGTAATCCACCAGTAGTGGGATGCTACATTAGAATCAAAACAAATCATTATATTAGCCGCATACAACATTAAATCAATCAAAACCATACTTAAAAAGCATCAAAACTAAAAACTTGGAAGTTCTATACATTTCTAAAATGAAAATTTATTATTATATAATTAAAAATTGGTGTTACTAGCCATCCAATTGTTTGGGAGCTAGCAACGAGTTAAAAAGTAAAGAAATTAATAATAAAATAAACAACAATGATGTAGCAAATGATACAAATAACTGAGGGAAGACTGCGCCAAGTTAACAGACGCTCCCTCGACCACATAACCAGAAAAGTGCTGGAGATAGAGGCACGGCCAAGGAGCAGAGGCAGACCCCGCCTCACATGGATGGCTCTGGTTCATAGAGCTATGAAGCAATCAGAGCTTTCACCCGAGACGACCCAGGATCGTGCACACTGGCGACTAAGATCTAGGAGAGCCGACCCCAAATAATGGGAAAAAGGCAAGGGAGAAGAAGAAGAAGAACAAGATGTAGCAAATTATAGATGTGCGTCTTAATATCTCATTGCATTACGGTTTCATAAATGCATACTTCAAATCGTGAAAACTTGTTCAGCAGTAACAGTGTTGTGAAAGTCTAGTCATTGCGCTACCAAAAATGAATAAAGTAAAAGAAAATGAATGAATCTGAACAGTCACAGCCTGTAGGGGAACAGAAGGTATAGTAGGAAACTTATTAGCCTAATTATAATAAATTGTACGGCGATTATTAAGAAATGAAATATTTTTCTCAAAAAATAAAAAACAAGATACAAGTGAGAAAAAAACAACAAACTATGAATATACTCCTCACCTATAATGAATATGTTGCATTTTGGTAGTTCTATACACTCGAGGTGCACTTTTTCTAAATTTAGAATGACTAAAATATTTACAATGAGAGGCAAAAATGAGATTTACCTTTATCATTTCGCCCTTGTGATGGTCAGGATCAAATCCAACTTGTGACAAAACTTTGATGCCACTGGTCTTCTGAGACCTGTCAGCCAATGACATTGTCATTTTTCTGTGAGTGAACGATTCAGTGGAGTGAGGTCGGAATGTTAGCTTTGTTCGATACACTGCTTGTCCTTGTAGACCAGTTCCTTGGCGAATAAACAGATGGTTGTGATCCCCCTAGAATCAAATAAAAATTAAATTAAGTAAACCCCTATCAAGCCGGTCATAACTTCAAACGCTTTCAAATCATTTCAGATTCAATTAGCAACACCATAAATATGTTGCCATAAATAAAAAGTGGGTTTTATGGGTTAGAGGTGAATTGAGTTTTATAGACTTCTACGAGCCCAAAAATAAGTAAATATAAGTAAGTCTTATGTTGAAATAGGCGATCAAAGTTATTTTGGTTCAGATGAAATAAATATCAAATTGTTTTGCATGCTAATTTTCCGAGAAGTAGTGTTCTTATTTTGTGAATAAAAATAATGAGGATTGCCATCAAGGTTAGAGTCAGGATTATTAATGAATTTTCAGGAAACATGTTACTCCCTATTCACAGTCTACAGTTTAGTATTACAATGAAGTATTACAGCATACCAATTCCTATACATATAGTCTACAGTTTAGTACTACAATGTCTAAGGTCTGACAGGACCTTAGTCCAGACAGATTAATAGTCTGACAGGAAATGCTTATCTTGTCTGATTGGTGTGGTTGAATAGCCTGTCTCTGTCTACAAGAAATACAATCATCTAATAAAAATGATTATATCATTTTATATTTTCCAAGTGAACATAATAAATTAGTTTTTGTTACACTTGATAGAAAGTAGCTACTTTCCATAGATTTGTAACGTATGGAAAATGACTATTTTCCGTACTAGATCGGAAAAATCAGCTGACAAATAGAGCCTTATAGCCGTACAAGATAGGACAGAACAGATGGAGCGCGGCAATAGTATGTATTTTTGTTATTGGTTAGTCAGTATAATCCCAAAAAATTACCTGAGCACTGAAAAAGCATGACCATTACAGATGATTGGCAAACATACGTTTACCGGTTTGATAGACAGACGTTGTTTTTAGAATGATGATTTGCAAAACACACAAACAGCTTGTCCATCGAAACAGCGTGTACAGCAGATCAAAAAGTTTCAAATTATTTTCCATATGATTAAAAGATCCCAGTAAGTTAGCTAGCCATGTACCCGTGCTTTGCATAGGCAAAACTTTAACCCCCTAAAAACACCCCTAAAATTGCGAATTTTGAAAAATCCTTTCTTATTGCACGGTGAAATCCTATAAGGATTGTTCATACAAAATTTCAAGTTCATAGGCCTAGTATTTTGGCTCTGCGTTGATGAGTGAGTCAGGGTATCATCCTTTTATAGATAGAGATTACATAAAAATTGTAGATTAAAAGAAAGTGTGATACTTCATGCCACATAATGTATTTGTACATCTTCATTACTATGAAAGCATTATAACAACACTCTTAAAAACAGCATCGAGTCAATAAATCTATCAACAGTTAATCAACTCAACATATCAATAAATAATGAGAATATCTTTCTATGAGTGATCTCACCTGCAATGGTTGTTTGTAGACGTCAAATATTTCAGAGCCAAGATGGAGAGAGAAACTTCCATCAGACCAGCGCACCACTCTGGCGTTACTCTCTTTCACAACGTTGCCTTCATCGTCAAAAACTTCTCGCCATCGAATTGTGTTCTCCACTTTCAGTTTCAACCTTAAAATTGAAAGAGAAAAATTACTATACTGGTGTAGTAACAATTTTAAAAAGTGAGATAACTTTTTATCTTTGAATATAACTTTTGGTTATTCAGAATGACCTGAAATATGAGTTGAGAACTATAAGATCTTAAGCCATTTAAACAAAGTTCACTGAAATCTCCAACGATATTTCGTCACAAGACACATACAATAGATGAATGTGTTTTTTTCCATACATACAATTCATTATTTAAAACTGAAACCAATTTCCTGTCTATTGACTCATCTCGCTCCAGGATGCGCTACTTTTGAAACGGAAAAGTTTTTTATTCCAAAACAAAGTCCGTTTCATATGCACCGCTGTTTCAATTTTGTTGTAGTGCAATTGATCTCAAATTTTTAGTCATGTCAACTTTATCTAAATCAATATGATAAATAAGGTTTTATGTTTGTTATTTAAACTAAATTTTTAATTGCAGTGCTAGGCGATAAATCTTGTAGTATACAACCTAGTCTAATTGCACGCAAAGTTTACTAACTGATTTTCTATAAAAGTAAATATTGAATTTCTTTTATTGCTGATGATGCCCACATGAGTCCGAGACTTGTGTGTGGGTAATGAGGTGAATTAGTTGCCAGACGGAGGAGCGGGATTCGAACCCACGACCGCTGAAACGACAGCAAGCTGAAGTTGCGACGCCCCAACCAACTGCGCTAAGCGGTCCGCCAATTTATTTAAATAATGAATGGCGATTTACAATAATATTGCATTCACGTCATATTACGAAAAAAAGAGCTTGGAGAATGAAGTAGAGGCTAAAAAAGTGAAAGAAGCACACGATTCATTTTCTCGACTTTTTATGGACATTTGCGATGGGCTCAAGTTATGGGCTACAAAGTTATTTGACAAGTGTCTAGTATTTATCAATTTCAATACATACCTGGCTCTACCTTCTTCATCCAGTGTTTCTTCTTCGTCAATTTCATCTTCATAAGTGTCTGGATCGAATGGTCGAGTTTCAACTGATAAAAAGTTGGGCATTTTCACGAAATGAATCTCACGTCCCAAGTCGCAAGAGATTTTCGGAATTTTTACATCAATTCTTGTTTCGGGTGGGGGTTCTTCTACTTCTCGCTCTTTAGGTGCACTTTCTTCATCCTAGAAAAATAAAATACTCTATCTTTATCACTAATCAGCTATAGACAAACAATGCGTGTATCTCTCTTTTTCATGGAAAAATGTTATTTCTCATGTAATTTTAAAACATCAATCAATGTGTCAACATGATCAATTGGTCTTGGAATTCATAATCAGTCATAAGAAGATATCAGTATTTAATGTATTCAAAACAACTTGATCTGGATGAACGTTTGATTTTCTAAGAAAACGAAATATAGATTAAAAATGTTCGAGTAGTCTAAACCCAGATTTATGGCAAAGTATCAATAGAGATTTCCATCTTTTCCTGAAGCCAAACACACTTTATGCACTTATAATTTATAATAATAATCATCAAAACAAAGATGGACAAATATATTACCAATATAAGATGACCCGAGAGGTTTCCCCACCAATACTTTGGTTATTATTACTACTACAAGATTGAACATTATCTTCAAAAACCAAGTTCCAAGTTTTTTATAAGTATATATAAAATACATAATGTATGTAATAATGAATACAATTTATCTTTCTTTGTAGTGGTGAAGGTGATATTGTGGAGGATACCCATAATAAATAATAAGACGAAGTAGTCACAACCACATTTATTAAAAATGGTGTGATAATTTTTTTAAATTAAAAAATGATTCAATTCTAGGCTACCTGTGTATTGTTCTTCTTTGTTACTTTCTAGATGTTCACGGTTTTTAGTTCTTGATTTGATTCTTATTTTTGTTTGTTGCTCCTTCCACAAGAAAATGTGCCTTTAGCCAATCACAAACCGTCAATGAAGGTCAGCCTATCCTTTAGCCAATAGTATCATTCCGTGTTTAGTATATATTAAGCTACTCTATACTTTAGTTTTAGTTTGTATGAGATTGATAATGGTGTAACTAGCATCACACTATTTTTAATAAATGTGCATGTGAGAACTTCGTCTTATTATTCATTAATAACATTTATATTGAAGCATAAATGAAATTGTCTTACCTCTTCTCTTCTTTCATTATCTTCATCTTCATCACCACTCCTTCTTCTTTCTTCTCGGTCACTCTCAATTCTTTCCTCGTCATCAGATTTCTTTTCTTTTGCCTTTCCCTTTTCTTCTTCATCTGAACTTATATCGCTTGCGTCTCCAAATAATGCTTCGGCTGTCGCTAAATTGGAAAGACAAAAATTCGAGTGACTTGAAACAGTTCTTCTACAAACAGAAAACTTGAAACAATCAATTTATTAGTTTAATTAAATTGGAAACAGTATCCGTTTCTAACCTAGCGAAATGAATTACCTGATTGTAAGATACAGGTCTGTTGATGATATAGATTATTATTGCATGAGTAGGCAAAGCTTGTGCTTTCAGACAGAATATAAAATGTAGTAGTACTAAATATAATAAATTTAATGGTATAGGCAGCTTTAAATATTATTCTCAATTTAAATTGAGAAATTATTTTAATTTAAAATTTATTAAAAATAAATTAAAGACTCACACTTTTAACAGTTTTTTTCATTGTATTCATAATATAACGGAAAGAGATGATTTTGGAGAAGCTACAGACAACGGGGAAAGCACATTTAGAAGTAAATAAACAAAGCGAATCTAGAATACGCGTACTTGGATATTTGGATGCTGCCATAACCAAGATAGGAAGGTAGAAGTGTCTAGTTTTCTCTTGGTAATTAGTTAGTCGGAATTGAAGTTTAATGACTGCAGCAACAACTTAGAAAATGTTATGAATGTTGTTTTATTTTACTGAATATCTCGTAAAAAATGATAAATTACTGAACGATTTTATCAGTGCTGAAGGGGTTCAAATGAAAGGTACTGTACTTCAAAATTCAAATATCTTGGATTCACCATCACACAAGATGGCAATTCAGAGGAGGAGGTGAAATCCAGACTTGGGCAGACTAGAGTATATAAGGAGTGTATCCAGTTATATGGATCAATGACATCTCTAGAGATACTAAACATAGAATTTTCAACACTATAGTCAAGAGTATCATGACTTATGGGGCAGAAGAATGGTTGATAAATAAAAGATCAAAGAATCGGGTTCATGCTGTGGAAATGGTGTATTGGAGAAGATGTTGTAAGTTAAAGAGGACAGATCGAGTGAGGAATGATGAAATTCGAAGGAGAATGAAAGTTAAAACTGATATAATTGCATACATAGAAGAGAAGAGACTTGCCTGGTATGGGCATGCGAGAAGGGCATGTGATGAGGATTGGATCAGAATGGTTACAGAGTGGAGTCCGGGGGAGTATGGAGAAGAGGAAGACCGAGGAGATTGTGGAGGAATGAGGTGGATGAAGCGATGGAATCGAGAAACTTGAGTGAGGGTGATTGGGAGGATAGAAAATGGTGGAAAATCTGGCTGAAAGAAGGAAAACAGTGATTACTGTAAAATCCTACATATTTATACTGTATATATATTTGAAGCTGAGTCTAACAACTGATCTACATGATAGTTTGATAGTTTTTGACAAAATTTCAGTACGAAACCATTTAATACCAACCACTTTCTTTTTTCTCATCGCCACTAGCTTCACTATCTGATCCGATTGCAGTAAGCTTCTTCTTCTTTATCAATTTAGAGTCGGATTCAGAACCACTATCATGCAGAGCAGCATGCTTTCGCTTTGTACTGAAACAAATAATAATCATAAACTTCACACAGAGTTAACCAGAAGTATAAAAATCTAAAACTAATTTAATTCATTGTTGAATGAAAAAAAACTCTTATGTTGTACGATGGCTATTTCTCTCAAATGTATATTTCTAATCCACAGCAGAAATAATTATTGTACTGTTACGAGAGCAAACAAGCAGTTAATCACACGCACTTGTTCTATTTATGTCATTCTATTGTTTTCATGGTTGGACGTGACTTCGACATCCAATCTGCGTTCTCTTGCTCTTCACATGTCTTTGTCACTCCTATTCTTCAAGTCTGCAACTCTCTCACTCAATTGATCTTCTCGTCAATTCTACATTCCTCTAGAACAATCGAGGTCTATTCCAAGCTTTCTTGAAAATTCTCGAAGTGTCTTGTGAGCTCCAATTCTTGGAATTATACAACTACAACAGCTATATAAAGGAGTCCACGTGAACCACTGAGTTAGTTTTCTACAAACCCGCATGACAGATTGTATTACAGATCTCGTGCCAGTGGAGTAAACAGTGCTTTATTCAGTCTTTAGACAGTGTCAAGTGCAGAGACAAGTGTTAACTGTTTATGCAGCTTACTAATAGTTTAAAGACGTTGTGTTAAGTGATATTATTTGGGACTGTCAAATAACGAATTGGACTGTGTTTTTGTAAGTGATTAGTTGCTCTTTTTATAATTTCTTTCTGCATTATTGTAGTTTATTAGACTCTTTGTTTTTTTTCATTATTGATCAGCCTGTAATTAATTATTCATTTGTACAGTTTATTGGACTCTTGTTTATTTTATTATTGATTAGCCTGTAATTACTTATTTATCAATTCTTGTAAATAATTACTGAAAATAAGTATTAGCTTGTCATTTGATGATCTGTTTTTATTTCATTAATTGAACTTACAATTGATTTGTGTAAATAGACTAATTTGTGTAAATAAAGTGCAAGTGTGAACTTTAGTGTTGCCAGCCTTATTTTAGCTATTAAAACCCGTAACAGTACATTGAGGTGAATTGAGTTTGGTTCATCACAGATACAAAAAAGGCTAAACAATTTTGTTGCTTTCTCTGTCGAATGATGGCTAGGACGCGAAAGTAGTTCAGAGGTGTGCTAGATAATATACATACTGACCTATGCAGCCAAATCCTGTGTAGTGGTAGGATTGGACTGTCAAGTATAGAGCTACAGAATTTGTTTCGGTGGGCTTGGCGTACTGATATAAATCTGCTAGATTAGTTACCAAAGGCTAGCATTTCTTAGAAAATATATTCTAATGAGTTATGCACTTTTATTTTCAGCCAACTTTAGCCACTAGATACTTTTAATTTTCAATAACATCATTATTTTGTGTCCCTTCTACATTTTTACCACTGACCTCGCTATCCATTATTATTTTATACATAGTGTAGAATGGCTTGAATCTGTTATATCTTAGGTACATTCTAAGAGTTAAGAACTCTTTTTCTAGCGAAATTATAGCATTGAAATCCCACTTTAAAGGGGCCCACACACTAGCGAGTCTGGCTTGCGAGTAAGACTCGGCCAGCCGGGCTCGGGAGAAAATCACTAGTTAGTGGGCTGTTTTCTCCCGAGCCCAGTCAGACTCGCGCAGGGCTACAAGCGCGGCTGGGCTCGGCTGGGACTCGCAAGTATTAGTGGACGTCTCCCGAGCCGAGCCAGGCTCGGCACCCCATTATAACATAGCAGATCATCAGAAAGCAAGTATTTGCACTGTTCACAAGACGTAAAAATAAGTTAATTAAGTTATCTATTTAAGTTTTTATATTTACTATTACTATGACAATACTATGACTGAAATAGGTACCGAGTTAAACTAATGTATAAACAGAAAAATAAGAAAGAAACCGTACATTAAAATTTGAATATTCAAGAAAAAATAAAAATGATAATATTGCAGTGCAGAGCTTATTTTTAATACAATACAAATAAATATTCGAATGTTGTTTTTTCAACAAAAAATACCTACAGTAACATAAAAACAAAATTCTAAAAAATAATCTCAATAATAATAGCTGCTAACAGATAAATTGTGTATAAAATTAATAAATAATTATGATGATGATAATAATAATAATACATCCCTTTGCATGTAAGCCCAATGCCCATTTTATATTTATTATTATAACATTATCATTATAAATATAACAGTATTTAATAAATTGCTATATAACAATTAATTACTTCGATACAAATGAAAAAAAAATGGAAGTAATTAAAAAATGAGTAAAAAGTAGATAAAATTAATCCTATATTTCATCTGACCTTTTGAATTCTATGGAACAGGCCCCCTATTACACTTTTGCATATTTAATTGTAGATGTTCTTCTTCTTCTTCTTCTTCTTCTAAGGATGAAGCCCACATAGGTCTGAGACCTGTGCGTGGGTAATGAGTTGGAAGATGGTGATTGATGAGTTGGATGATGGTGATTTATGAGTTGGACCTAAAGTTTTAGGTGGGTTCTGAACCACCGGGAAGTGATTTTACAGCAGAGAACAGTGTCTTTTTTGCTGGCCAATCTAATCGGTCACCGTTACAAACAGGACCTACGAGAACGCAGCTTATCTCTATCTGATTGAACAGATACCTGCTACGCCTCGCGGCTATCACTTCCCTAATTATAGATCTATATCTATATCTATAATTATGTTATAGATCTATAAGAAAGATACTTGGAAAATAATTGTTATAAAAAACATAAATCGTGCCTATAAATGCTGACATCTTTTTCTCTTATGTCAGAAAAAAATTAGAAGAAATAAAACATTTATTAATAATAATAATAATAATAACAATAATAACAATAAAAAATAATAATAGTAATTAATAAAACAGAATTTCAAGAAGTATGAAATTTTAGCAAAACCAATACTCTCTCTAGAGCATAAAATGAACTTCCAAATGAGATATTGATAGTCATTTGAAGATTTTGAGATTAGATGAGCTATATGGATCAGAATTAACATGGGCGCACTCCAGCCGACCTTGAAAAGTAGCCGAGGCGGACTCGGGAAGTTCACAACACGTTAAGTGGTGATTTTCTTCCGAGCCTGACTCGCCGAGCCAGACTCGCTAGTGTGTGGGCCCCTTAACACTAGATTTCTAAAGTCCATATCATTTATTTTAAGCATTGTATATGAAATTAAAAATGGATTTCGAAATAGGCATGAATACAGGCATCATTTTGATGTCATGTTATGCATGAATTTTGCATGTTATAATAATCATCTGGTTCAATCAATTTTAAAATTGTTACTTGGTGGGCTAAGTTGATAGATTATCTAATAACCTGGATACGGTACTTTAAAATTGATATTTTAGATGTTATTTATATACATTATAATGCATTTAATACTTTTATACAGAGAATGTATAAAAATCTCGTGTTTGAGAATGAAAAGATCTTACCCCACACCAGCTTCACTTCCTGATTCCGCACCGTCATTTCTGCCATCACCTGTAATTAAAGAAATGATCATTTGAATCTAATGTTCAACGGAAAACGAAAACACATTTTATTATGTATTGAAAAGTTGAAACTGAAACTATGTCTTATAATAAGCAAGATATAAAACATATTGTCACATACAGAAATATATTTTCAACACAATTAGCTTTTAATTAAAAAGCGAGTGTATTGAATGTGCAGTAGGCTACTGTATTTTCATTTCCACATTTATAGGTGATTTGGTTTTTTTCTCCTTTTTTCGGAGGATGAAGCCCACATAATTTATTATGTTTGAGAACTGTGCGTAGATAATGAACTGGATGATGGTGATTGATGAGTTGGACCTACAGTTTTAGGTGGGTTCCGAACCACCGGGGAAGTGATTTTACAGCAAAGAACAGAGTATTTTTTGCTGACCAATTCAATCGGTCACCCTTACAAAGAGCGCCCAGGAGTTTCGTAGCTTATCTCTGATTGAACAGATACCTGCTACGGCACTTAGCTATCACTTCCCCAAGTTTTCAAAGAAACGTTAGCGAACATTATTTCCAGATAAACGGTTTCTTATTACCGTATGTTTAATACAACATAGTAAGTTAAACTCAATATGATGAATAATTTTATAGTCTACCGTACGAAATAAATTAAGCAGGATTGGAGATTTTCAATTGAAAGCTTCATGAATCTATTGTATTGAATTATTGGATGAATAGGGCTACTCTCGATCTAGAGTAGTCTACATAGTATTGTTTTAAAATTACATCAATAAAGTGCAAGTACCTATAAGTTTATAAATATTAAATAAGTAGAGTAATAGAATAATAGTTTTAAAAAATGTTTAAAACCATTCATTCTTCACATAAGCAGAAAATTGAATGTAATTGAAATGTGAGTAGAGCTCCAATTCTTAGGGTCGACACAAGGGAGATTTTTTAAAATATATCAGCTTTTATCAATATGTTTTTTTTTATTTTGACAAGCTGGTTTGTCATTAAAATAGATGTTCAGAGATTGAATAAGGAAATGATTTATGAAAGCTGGTAAATTACCTGACCCGGAATGAGAGCGTCTCCTTGAAGCTTGTACTGGACTACCAGATCCTGATCGTGATCTAGAGCGAGATTTGGATCTAGAAGCTGAACGTCTACTTTTTGGAGACCCTGATCTTGACCTTGAAGCAGATGCTCTACTTTTGGGGGATTTTGATCTTGAACGAGATCTCGATCTGGAAGCAGAAGCCGCACTTTTTGGAGAACCAGACCTGGATTTTGAAACAGAGCGTCTACTGCCTGGACTTCTTGATCTAGATCTGGAAACTGAAGCTTTACGAGAGGTTGGCGAGATGGATCTTGATCTGGAGCGGGACGCTTTGCTCTCAGGAGATGCAGATCTCGATCTGGATGCTGATGTACGAACCTTTGGAGAACCAGATCTGGACCTGGATCCAGATGTACGAACCTTTGGAGAACCAGATCTGGACCTGGATCCAGAGTGTCTGCTTTTGGGAGATCTAGATATTGATCTTGAGGGCGACCCGTGACTTTTGGGTGATTTTGAAGCAGTTGAAGCAGGACTTTGTGAACTTCTTGATCTATGAGATCTAGGACTGCCTTCTGGTTCAGAATGCTGCGATGCGCCCGACTTGGCACTTTGCTCAGATTGTACTGAACTATGGGATCTTGACCTGGAGTGATCAGATGCCGGACTTCCAGAAGCTGCTCGGGAATGGTGTGATTTGGGACTTCCCGAAGCTGCAGAGTGTGCAGGACTTGCAGAAGGCTCACGGCTAGCAGATCTCACAGTATGAGGACTTGCTGACCGAACTGATGCGCCAGGGCTGCGAGACCGATTTGTGTGCTCTGAGCCTACTGGGCTATGCGACCTGTTTGAGTGTTCAGAATTAGCTGGACTTTGAGATCGAGACCTGTTACTCTGTTCTGAATGAGCAGGACTATGCGACCTATGCGACTGTATAGACTCTGGATGACTCTCTGATCTAGCACTGTGAGACCGTTCTGAATGAGAGGGACTTGGTGAGTGTTCAGACCTGGGAGCGACAGTAGAGCGTGGACTATAGCCTCCAGATTGCGCAGGGCTCGTTGATTGAGCACTGGCTTTGGAATGTTGGCTTGCTTCATCTTCACTTCCACTTACTCCACTCCTCCCAGGAGTTGCTGCTGTTCTTGCAGAAGCAGGACTTCCGCTTCGACTTGAACCACTGCTATCTGTATCCGAACCACTTCCTGTAAAAGGTTTAAAAACTGAATAAGAACTGTCATTCTATTTTAATGTATTACACAACTTAAATATATGGAATTGAAAAAGTTAAATACTACCTTAATAAAGTCAAATATATAAAACTGGGTCCCTCAATTCAATAGTCAAATATTTTTTTGAAAAATAAAGGAATAATTTGTAATTCACAAAACTGGACATGATGTAATAAAGTTGCATTACAGAGTTGTGCAAATTTACGCTAAAAGTCCGTTAGCGCTAAAAAAATACTATAATCAGCTTCAAGCCACTTTTAGCATAATCATATTGATCGTCTTAAACTATAACAAAATTTAGTTATCAACAACATATTATAACTTTGAAAATATATACAGTATTATAAACACAATCATCAGTGACAACTCAATACAATCATACAAATAACCTGCCTAACACTGAATATTATCATAGTGCGCCGACTAAACATAAAGGTCAGAAATGATGCAGTTAATTCAATAAATAAATGAAATAATAGCTTATCAACAACTAACTGAAAGATTATATTTCTGTGCGACATCTTTGGACTTCTTTGAATGCTACTGCAGCATTGTAGCCTCTATGCTCGATCGGCCATTCTTGACATCATATCAGCTATGGGTAACTAGAATTTGCGAAGTTTAGAATTGGAGGTCTCCTAGCCTAACCTAAATTTTTGGAAAGAGTGTGTGTTTGAGAGTGATTCTTTGCCTTTATTAACGGCGAATTTAGGACTCCTGGTCCTCTCTTACACTCAACCCATAAAGAAGAGAGAGTGATGATAAAGGAGTGAGAGAGATAAAGAGAGAGTGAGATAGCTTTTTGATGAATTTAATGAAAATATGACTGATTAGATATCAATATTTACTTGTCTTGCACATTTTGACCTACTAGCTATTTATTATGGCAAAGAGAAACTTTGATAAATGTCAAAAATTTCAATCAAATATGGGAAACAGAACGGCTATGTTTATTTTTTGTAGCCGAGCATGTGTACAAGTGGCTTGAAACTGATTATCGCAGTTTTTAGCGTAGATTTGCGCAACCTCTCTATTGAATTGTTGAGGTCTCAACAGAATTTTTTTACCCAACAGCATGATATTTAAGTTTAAGTATGATAGGCCTACTTGATCGACTAAAACAGTATTTAGTTACCTATGTGAAACAAATCCATCGGAAATATAGATCGGAATCAGTCGAAATTGCAATAAATAGCAGTAAAATACGCTATACATCCTAAGAAAAGGCGGAATTACAATAATTACGCCGAATAATGGTCCAATCTTGTCTCTAGAACAAGCTGTCAATAAACAATCAAGAACAAGGATTATTTTGAGATTTTTAAAATTCAAGACTGCACTTCCGTATGTAGTCCCATGAAATAATCGACCGAGAGAATTGATAGTTGATCGGTTAGATTTGGAATTGGTAAAGATATTGACTATCGATTCTCTCAGTCGATTATTTCATTGGACTACATACGCAAGTGTAACCAAATTTGGTGTCGGCAAACACTTAATCGAGAAGTCATTTCATCGTTATTGAAATATACTCAGAGCAAATTGTTAAGGTGTTGTGAGTGCATAGATTAGAAATTTGGAGGTAGCCTTCCGAACGTTAGAGTTTTTCAAATAGAGCTTGTTCTAGATTCAAAGTCTAAAACATCTCGAAGCATTACGCAAAACGTTTAATAAATTTATAAGAAGCATTCCAATTATCAGAATTTTCTATAAAACATTTCTTGAATCTTTAAAAGAGTATTGTTGATGGTAGCCTATATTCAGTAGCCTTCCGTATCAACTGACAATCCTATATCATCATACCTGAGTCTCCGTCGCTGGAATCTTCTTGATATCGACCAGGCATTTTTCTCCTTGAAAAATGATCACAGTAAAGGGGATCTGAAACTGAAAACTATTTCATAGATAAATTTATTCCACACGAACAATATTGTAAAAGTGTGTAGGTTATGTACCCCCGTACCCCGTTCAATTGGACATCTGCATCCAAGAACGAAATCTCGAAATGTAAACACCGGACGGCAAGCAATAGAGCAGCTAGCATTATAGAGTGGTGCAGTAATCGCAATGCACTGAAATTATGTGTGTAAAATGAAACTGGAGAAATCCAAAGTAGAGATATTCTGTCAAAATTATTTCTCCATAAATTCAATTTGTATGTTTCTACTCTCAAGCGTTGAGTCATTAATTAATTTTAGTTTTCAGAATAATGGGCTGATTACATTGGGATAGTTACTCGCTAAGCGAGTAGCGAGTAGGACGTTACTAACCGACCGTGCTACAGCAGCTCGGCATACCAAGCCGAATTATATTAAACATTTATCTTCAAGAATCATCCCCATACTATGGAATTTCTAAGAAAATAAATAATCTTGCAACACAACTTAAAATATGAAGTTTACCAACAATTATTCAATAAAATTTCATCAAAACAATATACAATATATCTCATCTGAAGTGTTATGCTGGCAGCCTGCGTGATTAAGTATAGGGCTTGGCCACAATAATATTGTATTTTGGTGTTGGCTACTCTGCCAGCGTGTATAAATGTGACCAAATTCAAAGTTGAGAGCCTGTCTACTTTGAATTTGGTGACATTTATACTCGCTGGCAGAGTAGCCAACACCAAAATACAATATTATTGTGGCCAAACCCTATACTTAATCACGCAGGCTGCCAGCATAACACTTCAGATGAGATATATTGTATATTGTTTTGATGAAATTTTATTGAATAATTGTTGGTAAACTTCATATTTTAATTTTGTGTTGCAAGATTATTTATTGTCTTAGAAATACCATAGTATGGGGATGATTCTTGAAGATAAATTTTTAATATAATTCGGCTTATTATGCCGAGTTGCTGTAGCACGGTCGGTTAGTAACGTCCTACTCGCTACTCGCTTAGCGAGTAACTATCCCAATGTAATCAACCCTTTAGGCTTAAAGTTCATTTTTTCAACGACAGATGGCGCTACAATAGCGGTCGAGATTTGACATGACGATTGATGCAGCACGGCAACTGAGTTGAAAACTTTCAAAAGTTCAAAACATTCAGTTTCAAACAAGTAAGTATGGCAGGTATGTCCGAGGTAGCTAGTTCGTTAGAAAAACACAAAAAAATAATTGTTCGCGAATTGAAATCGAGTAAAATTCTGTCATTACTTGTGGAAAAAGGAGTTTTCAGTGCAGATGATGAAGTTTTAGTGAAAAACGAACAAAATGAAAGTGTGAAAGGTGATATTTTCATCGATTTAATTTCCAAAAAAGGTGTTTATGCTTTCCAACAGTTTTGTTTTGCGTTAGAAATGGAATGTCCACATATTTTATCGGAGCTACTGTCAAAGAATTTCGGTGAGTCTTCTATTGATGGGTACTTTGCGATTTTCAGGTTGGTCATTCTAACCTTTAAAGTCCACATGGGGACTGAAACTTTGGAGTGGGTTATGTTTGTAAACATAGCCTACTATTTTATCTTCTGTAGTAACCTATCATGTTGTTTGTTACAACTACACTGTTAACGATTAGACTTTTATTTAGAATAATCACTCATGAAAATTAACTTGAGTACGAACATATCCCGATATAATCCTCATTGTTGTGATAATGCTTAAAATACCTCAAATAATTATCTCACAATTCTAATTGCTTTTCAGTTTTAATTTATATTGATTGCCGCTGCCAGTGCACCAAATCAAAAATTGTTAAGTATTAAACCATTTGAACTTAAGAATATATGCTTGTCCAAAATTTACAAAACTTGTACGGGCACATTGTGCTTTGTTCTTGATCATTCTACTTTGCTATTTGAATTTTGTAGACCTGTAATATTATATTATTTTAATTATTGTGTTATGGGTTAAATTCCAAGGAAAGGGGCACGGGCATTACCTAGGAACATAATAGAGGTAATAAAATAAAAATAGGTTTCATAGATATAATGTACGCATTTCTAATACAAAATCTCTGCTCGAAAAGTTTGGTGTAGGTAGGTAATTGATTTCTTAGCCAACACAAATAAAACAGAGGTACTTTGTGCTTACTTTGAGATGAATGTTCAAATCTCCTCCGCAGATACGGTAACGGGTCTTTTCCAACCTGGAAAAATGTGAAAGACAATTCTCCAACAAGTCAAGAAAACTTGCATATTATTACTGTACTATAATCTATATTGTTCTAATGTAAATGTTTAGACATCACTGACACTGAGTGGAGCTTCTCAAACATTTTCCCCATAAATTTATGATCTGTAGGTGACCACTTGAGACTAAAGCTCTTGAGTAAGGCTTAGGCTTTATACTCTAATTGGGCTTTTTTACTCTAATTGAGGGTCTGGGGTTTGAGTTTATCACACCACCCATTCTCGAGCGAATTACATCAGAATAGATTAAATTTATTCATTAATTTTTTCCTTTATTAATCTAGTCTCCCCACATGAATTTGTGAATCGTCAAAAAAATAAATAAATAAAAATGCCCTCACTTTTCCTTTCTGTGTATAAATTCTTCACTACGTTACATATTTCATATCAATATTATTTTGTTTA
Source organism: Conomelus anceps (assembly GCA_948455865.1). Lineage (NCBI taxonomy): Eukaryota > Metazoa > Arthropoda > Insecta > Hemiptera > Delphacidae > Conomelus > Conomelus anceps. The sequence continues at coordinate 39,322,095 of OX418219.1, forward strand.
TATCAATTTAATAAGCAATTTTCGTAGTCTGTTTCCATGAAGTTATCCATTGTTGTTTGTATCATCTGGCCTGACTTCAATAATTTAAATCTTAGGCTACCAACAAATTGAACTTTTTCAGCATTTAAAAATATTCTCGGACTCTTGTGTTGCTAATCATAATTTTTCTGTAATATAATCCCATCTGAATATGTTCAAGTAAATTATTTACATCAAACCTATCAATCAGGGTCTAAAATTAAATTACATTGCTTTTAAGACATTGTACAATACATGAATGTCTACGGTAATTTCCTTCCTATTAAAGTAATGTTTTCATCTATTAATGTCCAGAAATATTTCGAACAACGCAACCATAAATACAATTTGAACTACGCCTATGCTATGCTGTCTTGTGCGGATGCAGCCGCTAAAATTTGATCAAAATGTTGCGAGTAGCCCCAGGTGGCATCGATTTTCTTTGGCCTAATCGACAGTAGGCAAACCGCAGGAGGTCAATGGCTGGCCGTAGCTGTTACTGATCTAAACACTGGCTTCTCTCAACCCGTACCGGACCCTTCAATTTAGCCCATTCATTTTTCCAGAACGAAATTCCTTCCGCGCAAGGAACAGGTTTTACGTAGCTCAGTCAGTTCTCGGCTAACAAACAAAACTTCTCTTTACTGAGCCAAATACTTTGTTAGAATTATTTTCCAATGAATAAAATCTAAGCAAAGGGGAAAAACGCATATGATTTAAAGCTCGGTACTGTTTATTATTTTTTATAAAAAGTTGCATTTCCAGGTTAAAGCTATGTACAGACTCCTATTAAATTTAATCTTTTATATATATTGTCATTTATAGTAGAACCTCAACATAATAATTGCAACACGTCGGATTTTTTTTTTTTGTATGATTACAATTAGTTTCGGGTCCGAAACTGTAGGCTTATTTGGCATTCGTACCCAATACAACTGGAAACTATTGTTTGCAACTATTTCAAACAAGGATCTCAATGTCCTAAAGATTTTTTTCTCATTACATCATGTACAATATTCAGTGGCGTAACGTACACCCCGCAGACCCCGCGGCGCGGGGGCCCGGGCTGAAATATGTATCTATTTTTTCAAAAGAAATAAAACTGAAACACTGAAGGAAGAAAAAAGAAAGAATGAATAATAGCCAATGTTTATTTTTTACTTTATCAATTTGCAAATAGCGAAATAGTCAAGGAATTCAGAAGCAGGATGTTGCAGCTTCAGGAAAATAAATGGAGACATACCGAGGACAAAACACTAGGCTATAGAGACACTCTTCAAACAATTCATTCATTTTTTAAACAGTCATGAATACGGCTATGTCTCCACTGTGCAAATATTGGAGGAAATTAATTATTTTCCCATCGAATTCCTTAATGTATAGTAGCATATACAAGGAAATGGGAAATGGGGGGTTGGGTCAGAAGAAATCAAAGTCAACATTTTTCTTCATACAGTAGGCTATTTTGAATTCAGTCTCTTGAATCGTCCAGCTCGATGCATGTACACGTGTTCGGTAAATTTGCCTAGAGTAAACTGTATGTATAATAAAGTGAGTTTGTAAGTGCGATCGTGAGTTTTATTATTTTGAGTGCCATTTTTTTTAATTTCTATCCTATTTTCCACAATGTGTTTGTGGTATTGTGATGTCATACTTTCATTTTTTAGTTATTTATATTTTTTTATCGACTACTAGTACATTTCTAATCAATGTTTAGAAAAAATATTCATACCTTTGATATATCGGATCAATTATGTGATTATTGTGTACGTATATAAATAATGTTTTGTTTCAATTAATTGTGCCAGTTCTCCCAACGCAGTTGAATTTTTTCTTATGATAGGATCAAGTAGTAGTAGTTTCCGTTTTCTCTCTTCCGCCATGAAATTTATTGAATTTTCTTCTCTTTTCCTGGCTTAGTATGTTCGCTGTAATTTAGACTAAGTGCCATTTTATTGAAATTGAACATGTGTGTGTGTGTGTGTGTGTGTGTGTACAAACGAGGCGAATTCTGAGAGAACACTACTTGTGGGAAAAGGAGTGGAGGTGCTAACAAGGAGGATATGAATATGGATCCTATGGAAGACATCAATTCAAGGTTTCTATGAAGTTAATTATTTATAATAAAATCAAAACTCAACTATTTCCATCTTTCAGGAAGCCTAAGGTTAGAGCCAAAATCATTACATTAAAACAAATTGTGGAAAATAGGATAGAAATGAAAAAAATGGCACTCAAAATAATAAAACTCACGATCGCACTCACAAACTTACTTAATAATACATACAGTTTACTGTATGGGCCCCCCCCCTTGAAACATGATTGAATTTAAAAATTTAATAGAGAAAAAGGTGTTTAGTTCTTACATAATTTATTATGATAACTGCCCACAAAATATACAAGTTTTTCAAGTTTAGGCAAGGGTGAGGGTGGTTATTTATATGATTTTGAGGAGAGTGGCCCGGAAAATCGGTTGCGGGTGCCGGGTGGGCCCAATTGGGAAACTTTACGCTATTGACAATATTGTAACAACACTACGTCATTTGTCGAATACCGTTGCTATTACTGCATGTTATTACAATGTATGCTTCAGAAGTCAACCGAACCACCAACTGATATGTTTTTACTTTTTAACTCATGCTTGGTCATTGAACCATTCTTGGTTGTCCCTTACATTTAGTTGTAATCTTTGTTAGTGCTGTATCGTAGAGTTCAACTCAAATCGTACAGCATTCATCCTAGTAGTTGTGTCCAGCTGACGACAGTCGGTAAACCCGTTCCCAGGTGCTTCTTCTTCTTCTTCTTCTTCTTTGTGCAAGACTAGTTAGTGAGCGTCGTCAGCTGAAAGAAAAACAGTATGCGACATATTGCTAAACGTGTCACCTTTTTCTAACCTTTTCAGTTCGAAAAGAATGTATGATGTGCATGTTTCACAACAACTATAATCAGCTTATTTTTGTGTCATATCTGTTTAGGTGCTGCACTTAACAAAATTGGTGATTTGAGCTGAGGAGCTGTTGTAGGACTTTCGAAATTTAATCCAATGACAATAATTAGTATGCTTAAACTTAAACTATAGGCTACTAATTATAGACAACAGCTCTTATCGCAATAAGGCAATTTGACACTCTAAACAGTGATAATCCTTCTCCTCCTTCCCCCTCTTCTTTCCTCTCCTATTTCTACTTTTTTCTCCTATTGCTTCTCTTTCCTTTCCCATGTCTCCTCCTTTTCTCTTTTTTCCTATTAGTCTCCTCTCCTTCTATCCTATTCTTTTCCTCCCACCCCTTTTTTCTTTCCTATTTTTACTGCTCCTCGTCCTCTTTGCTATCCTATTTCTACTCTTGTTTCTCTCCTTTTGCTCCTTCCCCTCTTTTATATCCATAGTCTCCTCTTTCCTCTCCTTTTTCTTCTCGTCCTCTTTCCACTCCTATTTCTTCTCTTCCTTCTCCATTTTCCTATCCACTGTCTCCTTCTCCTCTCCTATTTCTACTCCTTCTTTTCTTACCTCTCTCTCACCTCTTTCATCTTTCTCACCTCTATTCCTTATCCTTCATTCCACTCACCTACTTCTCCTTTTTTTCGTCCTTCTTCCTATCCATCCTATCATCTTCTCCTCCTCCTTTTCTTCATCGTATTTTCTTGCACATTCAATAGATAAGAGAAAAAAAATGATATAAAGTAAAGATCCATTTTGTACTAGGATAATAAATCCTTTATAAGCAAATAAATGTATTGAATGAAGCAAATATGCAATTTCGTATGGATGGAGAGCTAGAACTCTTACAAGAGATCACTAGATCTTTGGCTCTTTAAGTTTCAAAATAATTATTCCATATGCAATTTAAGCCATTATATGCATAAACAAACTAGAATGCTGCTGCTCTTTGTTCCCCATAACACAAAAATGTAACAAACTTTCCTAGCAAACTGTAAACTATTATTCGCATCAGAGCAATAAAAACGAATGCTACTCTTGTCAGAATAATACGAATTCTGTTTGAGCATCATTTCCAACTCCAACAATGTATGTTTTTATTGGTTATTTTTAGCGTGACCTGTGTAAGAAGGAAGGAACTCTAGCGTTGCAAATACGTCGAAATCCTCTAGTGCACTGTCTAACAATACGTATTGCCTAGGCAGATGTGGAGTGGCTTATTTTCTGACTCATGCAAAACATTTGCTACGATACAGACCTGGCGAGTAGAATTCTTTGCTGTTACCCTCGATAACAGATTCTTTTGTGCGTGTAAGTTAATAAAGCACATCTATTCAGCCTCACACTTACCCTAGTAGTTATGGGGAGTCGTTGTGCTCTATTTAGTGTGCAATCCAATAAACGGAAGCAGCTGCTGCATTCGCAATTTGTTGTTTCTACACATTTTATTATGCAGGGGATTGTTAATGCACAACTGAAGGGTTCCTGCGGAACTTTGGTTGACTAGACTCTTGCAAACACCATTATTTATTATAATTATTTCGATTATTTATTTGACAGTTTTTTATTTTTTTCGGAGGATGAAGCCCACATAGGTCTGAGACCTGTGCGTGGGTAATGAATTGGATGATGGTGATTGATGAGTTGGACCTAGAGTTTTAGGTGGGTTCCGAACCACCGGGAAGTGATTTTACAGCAGAGAACAGAGTCTTTTTTGCTGGCTAATCCAATCGGTCACCCTTACAAAGAGCGCCTAGGAGTTTCGTAGCTTATCTCTGAACAGATACCTGCTCAAGGGCGGATCCAGCAGGGGTGCACGGGGGCGCCCCCCCCCCTTGAGGTAGTGTGAAAATACATTTTATGGTTTAATGCTAGAGAAAAATGATACATCTTTACATCTCTATTCATCTATTAAGTAATCCAACTGATTCCAAATCGTTATTTTTCTTTAACATCCTTTTATAATAATCTAATTTGTATTGGTGATATTGATGTTATGCGGTAGACATCCAAAAATAATAAGACTACTGTAAAATAATATTGTCATTAGCCATATTTATTTTGAAAAGTAGACATGACATGATTATTTCGGCTGTTTCTCCATTTGGTGTCCCCTCACTAGGGTTGGATTTATAAATACCGTAATATGCCCCGGACTAGGGGCATATAATACTGTGGAGGGAGGGGGCGCAAAATTTATCCGCAATTTTTCATTATTGATAAGAAGAAAGTTTAAGTTTTGAATATTATCATAACTTTAATTTGAATGATTCACTATGCATAGTTTGTTGTAGGTTGTATGATGTAGTGTTCATGTATAACTAACTAACTGTAAGTGTATAATGAGTACTAATGGTTAATGTTTTTGTAATGTTACACACGTTTTAAAAATCGATTAATTTTTATGTATTCATTGTTTATTTTACATCACAGTGGCGTAGCTATACGAGAGATAAATCCTCCAGAGTCAAAATAAATTTTCAAATTTTAAGAAGGCTTTAGAGACAATATTTGACAAACGAAGATGTCTGAAATCGATAAAAATGTGGTATTAGATGTATTATTTAAAAACAAAAGAAACCGACTTCAATGAAATGATACTTGAAAAATTGAATATTTAAAAGATTAATAATATAGAGCAATCCCAAGCTCTCCTTTTAGAAGAAATTTTCAAGTATAGTATGAACAGTATCAGAATCAGAAAAGGCGAGAGAACAAAAAGAGCAGAGTATAAATACCTGCATTTAATTGTTTTACTAAAACAATGAGGGCCCGGATCACACTTTGACAATAACGCAAGATCTTGATGAAATTTACTTTGACACATAACGTGGGTTGAATTTTCAAAATAGATGAATTCATATCTAGAATCGCTTAAAATATGGTTTCAGGGGAATTGTTTCATTTTTCAAAAAGTTAAAGGGTGTATCCCAAACCCCGTTTCAAGGGAATGTTTTAAGTACGGTGCCCTATTTGTACGCTAGCCCAACTCAGAAAAGATAAATTATCAAACATAGGGGAATGGGAAATGGGAATAGTTTCAAGCCGGCTCTAAAACAATGAAGGTCCGTATCACCTATTGACAATGATACAAGAGCTAGATCTAATTTGAAATTTCAGATGAAACACTTCCTGGTGTTTTGCGTTTATTATTTTAAAATATACTTAAACTTTATGCTTGACTAATTTCAAATACATAAATAATATACCTAACAGATCCGCCCCTGTACCTGCTACGGCACTCGGTTATCACTTTCTATTTAGATTACATATAGTTGCTCGTAAAGAAACAACCGGCTTAATATGTAATAGAAGAGCAATACAAAACATTACAGATATTAAAGTAATTTTCAAAATAAAGCTGGAGTCTTTCTCTTTGGAATAGGTTTCACTTATTAATCTGCCAAATATATAAGCATCATAAGCTATTCAATGCTGTTGTTGAAATCCGCCATTGCGGAGGTCTTCAGTATGATTCATAGCACTAGAAAGGAAACTCGAAACTAACTATACTGTCAAAATATTCAACCAAATAATGCTTCAAAATAGGTTAAGACTCACTTAACTTTTATAATAGTAGGTACTTGTTTTTAAAGATTTTTTGCATGAAATATGACCTTACATTTTATTTATCTCCAACATCAGTTAATTTTCAGCACCTCTAAAAATTCTGTTATTCTTTTAGATATAAGCTACTGCCAGTAAGTAAAGTCAGTGGAAGTTTCTCTGTGCTGCCAAAACGGTTCTTAGCTCTGCTATCTAAAATTTTGAATCGAATGGGACAAAAGAGAAAGAATACAAAAAATAAGAGCATGCAAGAGAATAATAAAAGTACACGGTGGGGAGAATAGATCTTCTGAGAGGGGTTCCCACTCCAAGAGATCAAATTATAAGATCCCTGATTTCTCTCTACCGTCTACCCTCTTTCTCGTCTACGCCTTGAGTTTCAGTTTCGATTCGATTTAGATCGCAAGGCTATAAAAAATTCCATTTAGGTAGGGAAATACCCGCATGGGATATACCCCGTTATGTGGACCAGTAGAATGGTGTTATCACTTTAAGAGAAAGAGTTTCACAGTAGAAAGTGTCACAAATCATTAAGTTTTCATTACAAATTGTTCATTCATTACAAGATTTTCCTGGATGGCAAGTAGCTCTATTAGTACCTGTATTTGTAGTTATTGCAAAATATGAACATTTTTATTTGTAATGAAATAGTCTACATAGAAAGCATGCATTTTTTTGTTCAAAAAGTAAATAAATGAGGGAAAATTTACTAGAGATCAATTAGAAAAAAACCTTGAACTGACGATATCATAATCTTTTTACAATAGAAAAATACCAAAAGCTTGCTTCGTAGTCAATTTTCAAATTTAGGAATTCGAACGTTAGTTTACTATCTTTCAAATTATGTAGAACTTTGTTAGCAATTCACGTTTTCAGTATAAAATACAAATCAATTTGGTGAATCGTGACACTGTCAGGAAAGTAATGTCCTTGTTGGATGCAAATAATTTCAGACTTCCTTCAACCTGCGATTATCGTCCATCAACTGGCAAAGGTGTGCTCTGTAATTGCCTGTGCTTGTTGCAAACCATATCATCTTCAAATCACTCGCAAATCACCATAAAATGCATTGTCCTTCAAGCCTCTTTTCCATTACATGTGTCGTATCCTTTACATTTATTATATTTACGGTCTAAATGTATTTGAAGTGTGGTTATCGCAAATCATCTGTAATGTTATGTTTTTAGCTTAATAGGAGTAATTTAATAAGAATAGGAAGGATTCAGGACACTTGATAGTGGACAGACATATTATTGAATAGTTGAAGTATCAACAAAACTCAATATTTATCAGAAACAACTTTCGGTTGGTGCAAGCAGTTTTTCACAAAACCGCAGATAGTAAAGACAGCTTGCTACAAGCTGAAGTTTCGAAATAAAATTTTCATTCCTATTACAGTAAAATTATTAATCGCCAAATATACATAACAAATAATATTGTTTTTGAATTTCTGTGAGACCTCCACTATTGCGGATATTGATAACAACATCAAATAGCATTATTACAAAAGTAATGCATTATAACAAATTTATAGCATTATAATGGTTATTTTAACATCATAGAATTGTTAAAAGTACAGTATAATTATAACATTTAAAGGAAATTCGAAATAGACTTTGTTTTAATTTTATTACATTCGTGAAGGATTTATTATATCAATCAATCTTTAATGAATGAAGTCAATCTCTTTTCTATTGATGAGATTGAAATGGGGTTATCTTTACAATTAAGCCAATGCTAGTCATTAAATTTTCTTATTCTTGTACTCTTCAATTTTTTTAATCGTTTTGGTTGGAAACTAATGTTCAATTAATTGTTACTTTCCAATTTAATATCTTTAATAATTGTTCCTTCTTATCAGATTTCTTTGTTAAATTTTTTTAAATGAAATTTTATGGAGCAAATTATGCTTTTGATAGTACACCATACACTTTGTATCACAGTTCTAGTTGAAAAAGTTGCTCCATAATTCTTATTGGTCAAGATTTTCTTTCCTCAAGTCTAGCACAGATAAAGTGCGAATATTATGCTATTTTATTTCTTGTCTTTGGGTCTATTCCCAATGTACTGTACAATATTCAAACATAGGCATAATGCACCACAAATATATGCTTATAATCTGTATCCTGTAACTACGAATAAATGTTTGACTTCTTACAATAGTACAAGCAATCATAAGTTTTGTGAGGCTGTTGCATTCCTGCGACTTTTTACTGTAATATTTTTTACTCACTACTTTACTATATTATCAACAAAAGTTATGATTAAATAGTACAAATTTTCATCATAGTACAAAACAATCTTACTTGCGCAGTTCTAGCACTAAAATAATGCTGGCAACACTTTAAAATAACACACGAAACTTTATCTACTCAATTAACTCACAGCAGACATTAATAAATAATTATGACACTAGAAAATCAATAAAAGAAACGGGCAGTCCAATAACTTTCAACTAACAAAGGATATTCCAATTTCTAGATTAATCACTGTCCAAAACTAATTGATAACTGTCAAATAGGCCAATAAGTAACTATTAATAAAAGTCCAATCAACTGTTAAATTACTCAATTATAAACTATGCACTTATTGACACAAGTCCAGAAGAAGTTTGGTTATCTTTTCACAGTTCTCCTCAGATTAATTGCCAAAATGCACAGTACTGTTTATAGTCACAATAAAATTGTACTAAGAATGAAGAGAACAATGATGCTAATTTTTCAAGCACCAGTTTATCAGTGATTAACTAAAAGCAAGAGGCCCTGTATTTATTTAAAAAAAACAAAAACATTACTATTAGAACATGTTATTGGTAGTTTCACCAATTACAGTCTCTTCTGTTTACACAGTACTTTCCAGAAGATGGTAGAATGAAATAAGAGTCCTCTAGATTCACATTCAATGCATGAGAATGAGCAAGAGCAAGCAGACTAAGAGAGATAACAATAAGCGTCTCAACCTCTCAACTGTTTACATACATAAAACAATCTAATGTTAATAAAGTCGCATCAGCATCTGTTGACGTTGGACATGGTCTTCTTTAATTTTGACCCTTCACACTAGCGGACAGGACAGCAAACCACGGACAAGACTGTCTTGACCTTGGTTTGGCCAGCTGTCTGTGCAATTTGTAAGCACTGCCAGACAGAAATTTACGTGATTCAAATATACATGATTTGTCTTTGATCCTTTTCTCCACTATATAACTAAAAAAACATGATATTTTATTTTCTTTTAAATCATGCCATTCTGATTCTTATCCTGAGTACCTGGGCAACTTGCATTTATAACATCTACTCACTATCTACTAAAGTAAATTCGTATGGCTATCTACTGTAATCAGTACTGTAGAAAGTCGAACATACATGGTGCTTTTCTTATCAAGCACCAATTCAATTGAGATTGGGGTTGCTATCAGACCAGAGTCACCTCTCCACTCATGAATGAAAATCATTTACTCCTTTTATTAGTATTGCTTAAAAATTTCGGGTTAGTTGCATTCCTTTTATCCTGTCTCAGTTTATAACTCAGCAAAAGTACCTTATGGAATTGAAAAATAAAATATTATTTGAATGATCATACTAATATTGGGGGAAATAGTGAGATCTAAACAATATATTCATGAGATAATGAACTTAAAGTTCAAACAATAATAATAAAACTAGTACTCAGAAATGTATTTCATTCTATCAGAGGGTAACTTATCTAGACCTGATTGTATGAGTAATCATTTTGCAATTTAGTTGTTTGGTACCATAAGGTGTATTTCTATCAAACTACAAAAGTTTGTGTTTATTGCAATGCAAAATAATCAAATCGAATCTATTCCTTTTGAAAATACACAATTTACATCATATAAAGTTTGGCTTAACATATTGACACTCTTACTACAACCAGTACATGAAGTTAATAAGAATAACAAAGTACAATGTCGCTTACAAATAAGCTATAGGGAGGAGTCGTCATAGGAAACTGGTGGGCCTGCGCATAGCTCAATTTGATAACAATTTATTTATGCAAAATTGGAAAATCATATATCTAGCAACTTGGAAGCAGAGCTTGATAAATTTAATTAATTACAACATACAATAAAGTAGGCCCAATACGACGTTTCATAAGATAGAGACAAAAAATAGTTAATAAAAACTTAAAAACACTTTTAAGTGAAAATTAATTCACGTTATGGCGTGACGGCCGTTTCACTCTGTTGTCAAGAGCATCGTCAGACGACCCACATTACATTGATTTAAGGCATTAAGTTTCTATTACATATTAGTGGAAACAAGATGGATCTTCAACATCACAAAAAATAGTTGAATAACATTAATAATTATTAACAGAACTAAAGAATAGCGCAGTAAGGACAAAACATTTAAATCAAGTAATTGTACAAAGAAATGAATTGTATAATTTAGGTAACACTGGAATAAAGAGACAGTATGCACTCAGCAGTGAAAAGAGTCCATGCAGCTGAAGAATGTTTTCAAGCAATGTTTTTAAGTATAATTTATAACGATTCACTATTAAAAATGAGAAAGATGTTTGGAATGAGGGAGAATGGGATTGATACAAATCAATTTTGTATCTTGCTTCTAATTGGTTTAAATATGCAAACATTTTGAAAAAAAAAATAAGTGAATATATGCATGTAGAATTCCAATGAAAATCACGATTAAATAAAGAGATATTCCCAAAGAACTAGCAGAATGTATTTATGTTATACACTCTACAACTTCACATTACTACAGTATAGAGTCAGACCACAGTCAAGTTGAACAGCTCTAAAATTTGTTGGTCGTTCAGAAAAAGTTCATGCTGGTATGGAATCAGTAAAAAAGTAGAATATTAAATCATTTTAAACAATTGAAATACCTCAAATTCCATGTTTTTTTTCACTTTTGTAGTGGATAAAAAGATCAAAGAGCTGAGCGCTTGAGATAAAGTCACATTCCAAATCGGCCATCCATGGCTCTGTCACTACAACAGATAGTGCCCTACACAGTAGGCAGACCAGCCCAGTTTGGTCTGAGCTTGTTGTGTCCACTAGTGTGTAGAGCCCATTGACAGTATTTTCAACCTCGTATTAAGACTCATACTTAACCTCATCTAAAATCATTGACCTCATACTAAGACTCCTGATTTTGATGTTGCATTATGTAGTTGTAATTATGATGTCATTGTCTTGACTGAAACATGGCTTTGTGATGCAGTTTGAAATGCTGAACTGTATGATGACTGTTATAAACTTTTGACTGTGACTGGAAGGAGATTAATGTTAAAGTGGGAGTGGAGGTTGTTGATATCAGTGAAGAGATTCTGCACAGCTGAAGTCTATCCTGGGCTACATCATCCAGATTTCAAAAGCATTTGGATAAAAATTGGATTTGGTAGGAAAGAGTATTTTTTCAATGCTCTGTATATACCACCTTCTTCTGATTTGCAAACATATTTGAGGTACTTTGAGGCCCGTATTTATGAACGTGACTTATCAAAGATCGACTTAAGTCAGATCGGTTAAGTCAGACTTAGTGGCAATAAGGCTTACTTACACTAACAGGTTCAAGCCAGTGAGCAGCTGGAACCCTAAAAGCCAACCCAGCTCCCACAACAAAGATCTGACTCCTGATAAATAATTTACATTAAACAACTCTAATTTACACTAATATGAGAATTTACACTACGTAAATGTTGCAGGGACAACTGGGTCGGCTTATAACCTCACTTTACAGCTAGTAAACTCACCTAGTATAAGTAAAGCTTAGAATAAAGTTCGTATTCATGAACCTTTCTTAAACATCTTCTTAACTTAAAAGCCAAGATGTGCTTATAATTGGAGTCTCAAATCCGTTCTTAGCCAAGCTAGGTACAGAGCTGTCTTGAAGCCGTTCTTAAATTGTTGTGTTGCATCATATTTTGATTTCATTTTTTAGTATAGCATTGGCTCATAATAAAATAAAATCATCATATTCAATTTTTGCACCATTGCAATGTAATTCACTGTATATTTGACTTTTTGAAATTATTTCTACTTATTTTATAGTTCTAACCTTACATTTTTTGGCACTAGAATTGATTCTCTTTCTATGAAATAGAATGGATGAAGTTTGTTGATCTGCTGGCAGATAGCATTCAATACAATGCTCATTATTCAAATTCGGGAAACAGAAAATAATGATTTGAAAAATGTTGGCGTGGTAATAATTATTATGTAACAGTAACTGTAAATTTACATGCAGTGCAGTATCTTTATCTTTTTGTGCATGTTATTTTATGTTTATTAGTGCCTGATAATACGACACAATTTTAGGTTAGCTTGTGACCACGTTCAATGTAATAGAGCCTCTCCAACTCAGTCTTGGATAGCTCCTGCTTAGATCAACGTAAGTCGTGTTCATAAATATGGGCCTAAGTTTCTCAAATCATCCTATTGTGCTCTGGGTTTAAATAATATGTATTGCTAGGAGACTTCAACATTCTGGAGATAAATAATAAAGATTACTTGCTTTTTACAGGATCACCTGTAGCCTTGGATTCTTTTATGAGTTTTCCAATCTATTCAATTCAATTGCAAACTCAATGAATTATTTACTTGATTCTGGCTAATGTTTGAGGAACTGTTCTTGTTGTTAGGGAGGATCTTCCAATTTCAAGGGAGGACTCACATCACCCAGCACTAGCTATTTCCATTTCAGCAGAGCACCAAAATGGTGGTCACTCTCAGAGTGTGCAGGAGAGACCATCAATCAGCAATAATTGTAATTTTAAGCACACTGATTTTTTGCAGTTCTATTGGTCTTTCCATACTGTTTCTTGGGAACCTGCTAATATTTCTTAGGACATTGATGCAGTGGTTGGTGAGTTTTATGAGATTGTATGCTTGAATGCATGTGTTCCTGTTGTTCATAATAAGTCCTTCCCCCTCCAATTATCCACCTTGGTTTTCTCAAGATATTATCAGGGATTTGAAATCAAAGGATATACACAGCAGGAACAGGAAATTCTTGAGGTATCATAATGAACAATTTAAGATTTTGAGGTCTATAGTGAAGAGGAAAATTGAGTCTCTATGAAGCTTATGTTCTTAACATTGAGGGAAGAGTGGATAGTAATGTTTGGGAGTTTTGGAAGCTCATCAGCAACATTTTATTAAACACAAGATTTTAAATTTCAAGATTTTATTGAACACAATGGTCAGATATAATGGAATTTCAAATGCTTTTGCAGATCTTTTCTCAACTATTGCCAATCAAATTTCTGGTGTATATTCTATCACAAATGATGTTGAGAATTTTAGCTTATTTATTTAATTTCAATTTTATTTCAGTTGATGTTCAATCTGCAATTGAGCAATTAATAAGTGGTGCTGCTGGAGATTCTGATCATATCCTGGGTTATGTGGTCAAAGGCAGTTGTGAATTATTGGCTCCACACTTGCATTACCTATTCAACTTGGTGATCAAAACTTATGTTTCTCTCATCTGTGGAAGGTATCTCGATTCACCCCCAATTTTCAAGTCAGGGAATAGAAGCATTGCAAGTAATCATAGACCCATCAATATTCTGAACATATTTGCCAATGTTTTTGAGTGGATATTGTATGGACAAGTCTTGCACTATGTTTGATTAAAGCTAACTTATTATATTCAGCATGGCTTTCTTCCTGACTGCTCCACTGTCACCAACCTATTACTAGTATTGGTGGAAAAGTTGTCTCAAGTTTTGAATTATGGAGGTAGAGTAGATGTGATGTATACTGATTTTTCTAAGGCTTTTGACACCACAAATCACGATATTTTGCTACTCAAGATGAGCCATTTCAGATTCAGCCAGGGCACAATTCATGTTTTGGAGACTTACCTAAAAAGCAGAAGTTAATACATGTACAATAAACATGCATTTGAATGTTTCTATATGGGTTCTGGTGTGCCCTAGGGCTCTAACCTAAATCCATTGCTCTTTTTATTGTATGTAAATGACCTGCCTGATGTCCTCTGCAACTCTGAGTATCTGATGTTTGCAGATGACACAAAGATCTTTAGGGAAGTAGTCTCCTAATGATTGCTGACTGTTGCAGGATGATCTGGATGCTTTGTCAAGGTGATGTGGTGGTTCTGGGTTGAAACTTGATGTTACTAAATGCAAAACAATGTATTTCACCAGACAGAGGAGTGTTTTTCAATTTGATTATATGATATCAAATTATAGGTACCGGTACTTTGGAGTTGTCATGGATATGCACCTCAGTTTTAAGAATCATATTGATTATCTTGCAAGCAGAAGTAATAAAATGATGGGCTTCATATTCAGGACTTGTTCATGTTTTTGGACTTGAAAGGCTATACTTTATCTCTATAAGAGTCTAGTTAGAAGTCTTCTGGAATATGCGGCACCTGTTTGGAGTCCTCATAGTGTAACTACAATAGTCAGGTTGGAAAGAATCCAGAACAAGTTTCTGAGATACGTCTATTTCAAAAAATATATGCAGACCTATGAGATGGATTTTCCTACTATGAAGCTAAGGCATCTTATGGGGATGTGTTGTATGGAGGTTAGACACAATAATTATAGCATCTATGAATCTTCTCTGCAATATTATTCACAACATAATTGACAGTCCCTACTTGCTTTCAAGACTTGCCGTCTCTGATGATGCATAGATGGGATCCTTTGTTTTTTTATTGAGAGGTCCAAATCTACTAGCAGATATCTTTCACTAATGAACCATATACCAAGACTGCACAATGATATTAGTAAAAATATTGACTTGTTTGCTGATAGTTTGGCTGAATTCAGATGGAAAATTAATGTTTTATTAGCGCACTCTTGATTATACATAGGAACTCTATTATTGTGCTATTTTTATATTTATTTTTCAATTATTTTTTGGTTCTTTCTCTATTTTTTATCTTTAATAATTTATTACTTCTACCGCTAGATGCTTTTATTACAATTGTGTCAAGGAAGTGGCTTTGGGCGTATGCCTGTATGCTTCCATACACTTCATATCAAATAAATAAAATAGACTCCTGGATTTCTTGTTCCATGACGAACTGCGTTGTTAATATTAACTTTTCATGTGAAATTTAACGACATGCAGTCAAATATTTTCATATATAGATTCGAAAGTACTCGGCCAGTTTAAGTGAGTTATTATACTTATTCTTAACAAATATTTGACTGCATGTCGTTAAATTTCACATGAAAAGTTAATAAAATAGACATTGCAATAACTCTCAATGTCTCTTAATGAGGTTGTGTGCAAATCTTCCCTATTTAGCTTTATTACTACTGTACTCAAAATAGAATGTTTTATCATAGCAGGAATACTGAATATTTTCATTACTTCTCCCATGGTGGCTGAGAAAAGGTCAAATAAGATTGCTACATTGTTTCTTCGCAATCACAGAAATTAATTTAAGCGTACCAACAGTTTCTCTCAATAAATCTTTTGCCCTTTCCGTTTTAGTATATTTTGTCAATGTCGTCATGAATAATGAAACGCTTTTGAACCAGGTTTCAGTAAAGTTCATAGAGTTTTATTGAGTAAATAATTAGATAAATCAAGCTACTCGATTGTATTTCAGAAGTTGCGTTTCAGAAGAAGCCTGTGTGTTTTCATTCCTCTTATAGATTATAATATCAAGTTCCCCATTGTGAAAGTACATAGTGTCGACAGCATTTTTCTGAGTAATGTAACTCCGGCCGATTATTCTGTTAACTAGGCTAATGGTACGGCTGATTCGTAGACTAGCTGCCATAAAAACCAATTACCTACCTTACTATATACCACAACTAGAAAATCCTTGTTTTTATTATTACACCTAAGGTGTAGAATTTCTAGAAATTTTCGTACCTTATTGCTTATTGATTTGCTTACGAATCAATATTTATTATGCGAAATTAGTTCATTAATGTGTTCTATATAATTTTTATTAACTAGAATAATTGTAATCAGTGCCATTTTAAGTTTTTTTATGTGTTGTTTCCTACATGTTTGGGTTTTGCAATATTAGATGTTGGATAGTTTTAGTGGATATTATCAGCATGAAATTATTATTACTAGTAGTTCTGTGAACAGTAGGCATCACTCGCTCAACACTCCTCACTCAAAAGGAGATGATATTTACGAAAAAAGTCCAAGAGCACAATCGACTGAATTCCCATTGCTTAATCTTTCATTGATGATAGAAACTGCAAAAATCAATATTACCAAATTTTGGCAAGTCCAAAACGCCCCCTAGAAATTATCCCTTATACATAATAGAGGGTTACTATGCATTTTCAGCAGCTCTTAGTATTCACCTCCAATCATGGAAAGTAATAATTATCCGATACAAATAAGTTCAAAATTTGTTCACGCCCCGCCCTTTTCTAGTGAAATTTAGATTTCTACCCCTAGCTTTGTAGTATATATTGTATATTTACAAATTTTTCGTATGGAAATCTCCAGAGATTTTATGCTTTATCTGATGAGATGAAAAATTTCCCAATTACTTCAATTTATTTGAGTTTTTAAAAATTTCTCACCCCTATCCTAAATCACTCACTAATGTACAAAGAGTAGTGTCAACCTTCTTTCTTCTGAAAAGTTATCTTTAACTTCTAATCAAAAAAATCAGAAATTATCTACAAAATGCATTTTTTGAAAAAGTTATTCCTTACCCCTAAATGCCTCTAAATGCTCAATTTATCATAAATTCAGTATATAACTTTTCATTCAACCTAAAAACCCTTACCAAAACAAAAAAATAAATTTGAAAAATCTCTATATTGAAGATTTTGAACCTCCTTTAAAGCGCCCTGTTGAGTTTCTCGAATTTTGTCACAGATAAACCCCCTCTAAAATAGACTTGCTGTTAATTTGAAACCACCCGCGCTCAAATCTGATACTCCAATAATCAGGGTAAATTGGGCCACCAAAAAATGAGGGGAATTTTTTGGGGAAAAAACACTTATCGCTCGGCATAGGAATAAGGAACATTTATGAAAAATTTCATGACAATCGGAAAATGCACTTTGCCGTAACCTTGTAACATACGGAAGACGGACAGCGGTCGAGTTAAAAATGAGACCTCACAACGTTCAGTGAATTAATTTTTGAGGATCTCTTGCACAGCTCATTTTTATAGTTTATAAAACTTTGTGCAAATTAATTGAATAATATTGATTCCTCCAATGTAAATAAATCTCATATGATCTTAAAGTCAGTGGGTAGTTGGTGAGGTAGATTTATAAAGGAAAAATTGAGAATATTTTTCTTTCTTTTTTTTATTAATAAGACCTTTTGGGAATCGTGCTGTGGCATTGGGGTTATTTTTTTAAAAAGGTTTGTGGTTGTGAATTTTACTTCATTATATCATAATTGAATGGGACTGATCCAAAATATGAACATTTTTTGTGATAATTATTGTAAGAAATAAGTGGGAATAATGCTAATTGATGACAAGAAAAAAGTGTTGAACTGGAACTTTTAAAATATATTTTTCAACACCTTTCAAATCTTAAATTAAATTTAAGAAACATAATTTTGTACACTTCCTAAATTTACCCTGTATTGTATTTGACGGTTTCCAGTATCTTAAAATTTATTTTTGCCTATAAAAAGGTATGTGATATGGAATAAGTCCTGTTAGCAAAAATCATATGAACCTTAAAGTAGTATCCGAAACTTTGTGCCAACAAACTTTTGCCCTCAGCTACGGGGTTCAGGTAAAACTAAGTGACAAGCAGGTAGAATAACGCGCAGGTAACAATAACCGCAGACCGGGCGAATTGCGAGCCACTTTTCCATTTAAAATCATGTTCAATACCTCATCATTATTTTATGAGACCCCCTAATATTATAATACCTTTTAATTGTGAGTTATACTTTATAATTGTGAGTTATACTTTATAATGAGTTACCTAGTTAGGCAAAATATTGATTAATGTTAAAAGTCTGTAATTATCGCATAGCTATCGAGATATTTAGCGAATAAAACACGATTTTATGAACTTTTTGAGCTGTCAGTCTATTCCACATTACTAGAGAAAATGACAAAATTATAATTATACAGCTCCATAGTAGTACTAAAAGAATATGACAGTTGATGGTGCAGCAGATTGTAGATACTCCAGACAACAGACTATCCTCAGATATCGGAAAAGAACTGATAATTTAGAACAGTAAATACACGAATGAAACCTTTTGTTGTGAGGGTGGTGGGGGGTGGAAGTACCCATTACGGGATCGCCTACAGGTTGATGACATTCCAAGAAAAACGGTTTGCTAGGTAGAAAAATAGTCGAAAGGAGTTAGCGAAGGGACTCGTCATTGACATTATTTCAGGCAAAGGATCGAGGGCTGGGCGCAAGGGCCACTTTTTGGGATTTACGCAGTTTCCTGGGAACATCAGTACTGCATTCCCTAGAAATTAAAACAAAATCAATGAACTTCAGTTAGACTATCTTTTCGAAGTGTGGACGCCTGTAAAGACACAACTGAAGGCGATGGAATGTTTCTGTTATAATGGAGTTGAATGATCACGATAAGTCAGATGGATTGGACCAGCATCAATCAAGGTTAATCAAGGTGATTGAGAGGAGGAGGAGGAGTGAAAGGAGGAGAGCAAACGTGACAACACTCAAATGAGACACTATCAGTTCTGATTATTAAGTCTGATAAATAATGAAATCAGATAATTAAATTAACTGAACCAATAATGAAGTTGTTTTAATTTCATGAATATGCTATAAATACAGCTTTATAGATTTTTTTTCAATCAAGATAATGCATTTCCCCTAATGACTTTTGGAACAAAGGTTGATGCGGGGGGAGTAAGAAAGTGGCATAATCCAAGGAGGGTTAGAGAGAAAGTATCCACCTTTGAGTCTCATCAAACGCTTGGAAAAAGGTTTGTTTCTGTCTTTTATGGGGGAGGGAGGAGGACCTATTTTCTCAGTTGATAAACCTCCATCAAAAGTTTAAAATTACTTGTAGGGGAGATCAATTGCCCCCCAAAACCCCAAAAAAATCAACTTTGAACTCTTATATTCCATAAAATATTTGATAATAAAAATAATTTCTCATGGCAATAGTTAGCATTTCAATACCTTAATAATATCCAATACAATAGACTTCGAAAAAAATTAAGACCAAAAACCCTGCGCACAGCCTTAATAACTCCATTTGAACACTCAGATGCGTCAATGTTGTACTTGTAAGCGAAAAATACAATGAATAAATAACCATTATTCTAATTTAGCAACGCAAAAGATATATTTTACATTATATTATGTACATTGCCTATTTTATTTCACATGTTTTTTTTAGTGTTTTCCCAAAATAATGTCGCGGGTCGTATTAAAGAAGCTCGCGGGCCGCGGTTTGCCCTTCACTGACCCAGGAGTTCGTAGCCTATCTTTATCTGACTGAACAGACGCATTCTACGGCTATCACTTGCCCTTTTAAGATGATAGCAGTGGATAGTATATGATTTCTAGTAGCGTCCCATCATTGTCTATGCTCTTGAATTTTAATTAATTGACGACTATTCTGTAATTTAGCTAAACCACTTGGCAAATGGTGTCACTATTGAAGCATAAGAAAATACACAAAAGATTGTATTACTAATGTTGTGTTGGAACTGTGAGGGAGCCGCTTTCTACGTTCTGAACCTGAATTGTAACGCAGAGAACTTGTACTACTCTACCTAAATTAGGCCGATCATTTAAGAGGTGAAGGTGAAGGCCAGCCAGCAAGCTAAGAAAAATATAGATATATATTTAGCAAGAAATGAAATATACAGCAAGCGTTTGCCTGCAAGCGACCGGCAAATTAATCGGCTGTTTGAGGCTGTGGTCGAATTACTGCGGCTTTGTGCTTAACATTGTCTAAATGCTTTGAGAATTTTACCATGTCTAATATTACTGTTGCTTCTTCTTGTTTTCTCAATGATGTCACCTATTTTCAATTGTCAATATTGTTTGCAAACATTCGGGTGAATTTATTGTAACTTGTCATAATATTATCATGAAATCACAGTTAACTTATCAGTAAGGTGAATGAATACTTTAAATTGAAATATGAGCATGGATATTGTGGGTGTGACTTTGACCTAAAATACTGAGATACTTGCTATGCTATACTAAAATAGTCGGATAGTCGGTTGCATCGGCGTGGTCTCGCAGGTCCTGCTCAGCTCAACACCACATGAATCAAATTAAATCAAAATTCATGCTGTGATGCTAGAGGTTGCCAGAGTGATGCTGAAATCACAGTGATGCTGAGTTTGCTAGAGCTCAGGTTTGTGAGATGCTGGAGGTGTCTGCTAGGTGGTTTGTTGATAATAAGTCTGTTGTGTAGTACCCATTATCTTGAGCACTGTAGGCCTCTCTTTTGTTAGTAAAAAATTATGTCTGTGTTTAATGTTTATATATTTCAATCTTTGTTGGCCACAATGGAAAAGGAGTTTGAGCTGTCTAGAAGTGGTGACATTCACTTCACACCTATGCTACCAGACATTGTGCAGATCTGTATGTAGTCAGAAACAGATTGCACAAGTTTTCAAACTGTTTTCTTGCTTCAGGTATGACATTTTATAACCACCTACCTGAGGAAGTTAGGGCTTTTCCAAGTAGTCTATTTGCTAAAACAGTGAAGACTGGTTCTTGGATTTTCCTCTATATAAAATTGGAGAATTCTTTGAGTTGAGCTACTGTGAGGGGTATATCATAATGCAAGGTGGGAAATGATCATTCGTTGTTTGTGTGTTCTGTTTGTTTAATGCTTCCTCTGATGTGCATTGCATGGATTAATATTTTTCCTGGTGTGTTTTTATGCTGCCTCTACTGTTGGGCATGACTTTTGATTATGCTTTTATGCTTTAGTATAATATGATTTGTGCTTCTATATGATTGTAGAATTGGGATTTTTTATGTGTTTGTATGATTGCTTGTATGATTTTGTGCTTTGTATGCTTGCAACTTTTTATGCTTTATGTGCTTGTGTCTTCTCAAGGTATTTTTGAATGTTTGCAAATGCTTCTGTAACTTGATTTTTGTGATATTGATTTTGACATGGCCTATTACATTTATATGTTCTCAATCAAACCAATGAGTTTGATTGAGATTGATAATGGTGTAACAACCGAAACTAGTTTCTCGAAGTTTTAATAAATGTGGTTGTGACAATTTCGTCTTATTTTTCATTATGGATACCTTCCACAATATCACCTTCGCCATTACTAAGAAAGTTAAAGAAGCGATTTATATGTTCAATGGTTGAATAAAAATTTTGAATTTTGAATCTGATAAGATTCTACAGCTAAAATTTATACTAGAGTTGAACAGGGACAGTGATTCATAATAACATATTCATAACATGAGTCATAAACGAGCTTTTATTCAATGATTGTTTGAAAATGATCTTCCCACACAGTGGAGTGCAATGAACCAGCATTTAATAAATCAAATAGAGTCCCAAAAATCTAGACTGGACTTATATTTGAATTTAATAGTTTTTGAAGAAAGAAGTTTTTCAAGGTGTGGTCTACCTAATGTATCCGAGTGTAGAGGTTTATTGGCTACACCTTGCATTAGTCCCTCAGAATAATACCATTTTGGCGGCAAGCGGAATATAATGGCTTACTTGATTTTTCCCGCACAGTACACTAATTGGGCCCAATATATTATAATACTTTCACTCTGTTTTGATGTCCTCGGACCTCCACTTGGCTGGTTCTGGTCGGTGTGTGTAGATCGCCTTGTTGATCTAGCGATTTTTTTACATAAATTTGTGTATACTGTCTTGCATGGGACAATCTACTTCGGAATAGCCAATTTAGAAACTTTATAGGGGCTAGACCATTCTAACAATCTAACCCCTATTAAGTTACTAGTTACTATTTTCAATTTTTACCTATGGATTATTTTAAATTAAATTGACTTCAAATTAATTATTGGATGTTGTTCAACAGTAATCTTAATTTCTTTATTTTATTTTGAATTGAACATTCGTTTATTAAACTGTATAATGAATTGTTAATTTCAATAAATTCTTCAAGTTTTACTCTTTTGTTTTGAAAATTAGAGCTTTCAAGTTTATAAAGACAACTTTCAAATTTATATATAGATTCTGCTAATTTACAATATTGTTTCTTTCCAATAATTTGTATTTTGATTATATCAATAAATGAATAAACAATCATCTATATTTTCATTGTGAACAGCGTTGAAGAAGAGAAATAAAAAAGTAAATTGGATTGGTTAAAGTAAACCGTAGATCAAAATGTGATACTCTTTATGTTTCCGATAGTGAGGTGGAAAAGATAAAAATGAAATTCAAAAAGGCTTTTGTCCCTATAATCTAAGCTATCGTAAGAGCAGCATCAGGGAAGCAGGGATATCCCTACCAAAGCAAACACCGGAAGTCATTGTTAACGGCGGTGGAACGCTATTAAGGGAAGAAGGTGTTACTATAGACCTACACTAAATATATTTATATATATATATACTGTGAGAGGAACTTAATGCTTGGGCCGTTCGAGTGGAAAGAAGGAAATATAATGGAAGCTAAAGATCTTGGCGAGATCTGTTGAGTGTGAAGTGGTGCTGGGGTGAGGGGGATATTCTTCCTCCTGATCCTTCCGTTCTTGGCCATCCTAAGCCCGGATATGTCCTTGTTGCTTGCTCGTCTTGTCCTCCTTCGCTGGTGAAGAGACGCACCCTTTTATGCTTAGCTGTTGTCAAGGTTTCCCAGGATTGCTGAGTGGCTTCAAGCTAAAGAAGTCGCTTCAAAACAGCCTGCCTGCCTGCTCGGCTTCTGGCCCTCTTCTCATTCTTGCTGCTTAGAGGTAACTGTTAACGAAATAAGAGAGAGAATATTATACATGGTGAAAAGATTAATAAACGACATGCTGAATACGATTATGTGTATTGAATTTTACACCAATGTAAAATTAAAAATGTTATCTTCTGAAATTGTGGTTTTAAACTTATTCTGATGTAGTAATTTGTAAAGCCAAGTTCTGACTGCGAGCAACACCCCTTAATGTAACCACGTTGCGTAGCATCACTCCGTAACTAAAACAGTTGATCATCCGTAACTAAACATCCTCGTGTAACATCTTATCTAAGTAAGAAAAGAGAGTAGAGGTGTGTGTGTCAGTCGTACGGATTTACGATTACATTAGAAGGTTTGTTTACAATGAACCATAAATTACATATTTGTCTAATTTCACAGTGACAGCAGTCTAGCGTGCTATTTTGTAATCATTACTTCCCAGATCAATATCACTTGCTCAGTAGCCTCACAGTTTTCAAGGTCCAAAAAAAAATTGCAAATTGCAAAAAAAAACTAGAAACGTATAATTTTCTATCACAACATTCTGGGATGTTTTGAATTTTTAGTTTAAAATTTGAATTGAGCGTCTCAAAATACATGCATAATCGCTGAGAAAAAAGATTTAATTGTTGGATCTAAAAATACCTGAGGTATTCTTCATTGAGCGGCCGCCAATTTGATTCTGTCATAACGGGAAAACCTACCAGGTTCCGGTAGAACACCTGAGTGAAAATTACTTCAACTGAACATTCCAGTAAAAAAATTCGTCATATGCAACTTTCTTACAGAACCCCCCCCCCTCAGATCCTGGACTATACGTGATAATAAGCAGCGATTATCATTTGATAGAAAATGTTTTGTTCTTGAAGTTTGTATTGTATGTTTTGTATCGAAAAGTTATGGTTTTCAAGATATCAAACCCAATTGCAAAAAAAAACTGAAAAACGTTAACTTTTATGAATCTTTATATTTTTTTATTTTGGTGGTAAAGTAATACATTCTACGAGTTGAAGGATGTGAAATTCAGATGTAGCTTCTTGAAATACATACCGAATTGTTGACGCAAGCGCTGTATCAATTTTTTTCAGAAAAACTAGACTTTTACTACATAAATCAGTAAATTTGTGATCAAGTGACTGCCATCTTTTAATACGCTCTAGCTTCGGCGCCCCTCATTGGAAATTCAGAAGTGACCTTTCATTTTGTAAAAAATGCTTTGTCCTTGAAGTTTGTATGCTATGTTCAGTCTTGAAAAATCCTTAGGTTGCCAGATAATTTCAAGAAACTGAAAAACGCCTGAATCTTCATAAATAAAATTTGGATTTTTTGGGGTGAACCAACCCTTCTGCGGGATGGAAGATGTAAAATTCGGATTCAACAACTTAAAATACATACAGAATCGTTGAGACAAGAGATTTTAGCAATTAGTTTTCGATAACCTAGAATTTTACTACATGAATGAGTAAATTTGTGTTTGAGTGGCAGCCATCTTCTAGTACGCTGTAACTTCATCCACGCTCATCAGAAATTCAAACATGACCTCTCATTTTGAAGAAAAATGTTTTATTCTTAAAGTTGGTAGAGAATGTTTTGTGTCAAAAGGTTCATAGTTTTTGAGATAATTGCAAAAAAAACGAAAAACGTAAAATTTTTATGATGAAATTTTGGGGTTTTGATGGTAAAGCTCCCCTTTCACGAAATTGGGGATGTAATATTCGGATTCAGCGTTTCAAAATACATCCATAATCGTTGAGAAAAATTGTTTCATGATTAATGTAGAAATATATATGAGGTTTTCTTGATTGGCCGCCATCTTTGATTTCGTTATTGCGGGAAAGTGTACCAGGTATCAAATGAACACCTGAGTGATATTTACTTACTTGGACCCCTAATCACCATTCCAGCAAAAAATTCACCATATGCAAAATTCCTACAGATCTTCCTCAGATCCAGGACTAATATGTGGTATCAAAATAGCACTGTTTATACTGCCACAAAAAAAGAATGTCTGCTGTCAAGGAACAATTATCACATAAACTTATCTCGCTGCTGAATTGAAACTGATTCAATCACAGCATGAAAGCACATCATCTTTTATAATAGTTTTTACCATTCCAGAAAGATCTTGACTTTTCTACCAAAACAGCTAAGATCATCCAGCATAAGCTCGAAAACACCAGGAGCCCATCTGACATATCCCAGTGATAGAGAGCTTTGTGTTCAAGATAGAGAAACAACTAGTGCTCGCCTATTATCAATGTAACCGGCAGTACTGTTAAAATAATGCAACGTTGTAGGACGTTCTCCTTTTCCTTGCATTTCCTAACAACATCTTATCTTGGATTGTG
Source organism: Conomelus anceps (assembly GCA_948455865.1). Lineage (NCBI taxonomy): Eukaryota > Metazoa > Arthropoda > Insecta > Hemiptera > Delphacidae > Conomelus > Conomelus anceps. Next base: position 39,347,788 of record OX418219.1, read on the forward strand.
ATGCAACATCTTATCGTGGATTGTGATGCAAGCCTGTAGGTTCGAGCTACAATGAATCAGCTAAATGAGCTTGTGGGTATTTGTTTATTGGAAGCTTGTTATTTATTGAGGGGTGCTTCCTGATGTCTAATTTAGACTATTATTGTGTTGGACCCTCTTGTAGCAGCGGATGTGCAGCAGCTCTAATATATATTTCCTCACACGCAACACGTGTCAAAAACGACTGTAGAAACATCTTCCACTGCTCCTCCCCACGAATAAGCAGCATTCCCACAATTATTGTTACGTACATCATCATTCGGATTTATATCAGCATATCTGTATCGTTTACTGAATTGAATCATTTAAATCACTTGTGATTTGTGATTTAAACGATAAACCACCACTGTATTTCTTGCCAGGTTTTTCTTATTAACAATAATAATTATTACGCAATTTTGCAGTCTGAATGTGTTTTTTAGCTTCCCAAGATTTTAGAAATGCTGTCCATGATAATTCTGAACTGATATTAAACATAGGTAGCCATTACCAATGAGAAAAATTTCTGGGTAAAGTAGCATCACGGCCTAGTATAAGTTGCACTGTAAAATCTATATACTCTATACTACTGTACTTAGTTCATTTTTTCAATGATTTTTCACTGATAGATTTATTAGAGTACCTATCACATTTTTGCAATAATTACTCACTATATTTCACAGGAAATATTGATACACCCATCTAATCTTTTTTGCACATGGTATTTTTTTACTTATTTTTCTGTATTTTTTCTGTTACAAAAATTATTCTTCTAGTATCTCCTCATTCTTATGGCCAGCATTACTCCTTTCTATTCTACATGGTGTGTTTTTGCCCTTTCTGTTGCCTATCCTATAAACCTTCAGACTCTTTCTCAGATTTCTTTAATTTCTCTACATTCCTCATATTTTTGGCTTAAGATTTGTATTAGCCGTTTTTATTATTCAGCTTCTAACTTTCCTCCATCATCCAAACACTCAATTGTTTCTCACTATTGTTCATTTTTCATCGGTACTGGGGCTTAAAGTATGTTTCCCTTATTTATTATCATTTCATATAGTTTATCTGTTATCTATGAATATCACATCTTTTATGACATATATCTATGTGGGATTCTAATCATTCTGATATTCTAGACTACACGCTCACGGATTTACGTGCATTAAGAACGTACTTTTCAAGGTCTTATGTACGTACTTGTTATTGAAAAGAAACGTATTTTGCCTGCTTCCTTCATTAAAATAATGAAATAAAACCATTAACGATAAAATAATATCCATGAAGTAATAAGTAGCAGAACTATTATTTATATTTACTGATATTCTATATTATATTCATATTTTTTGATGAATAAATATATACCGTACTGATATTCTATATTACATTCATATTTCTTGATGAACAAATAAATGTAGCTGAAATTGATTTCCAATTGTGATTTCGTAGATTACTATAAACCGTATAGGAAAGGTTCTTGAATTAAATTTTCTCTGGTGAACTAAGATAAACAGTGCGATAGGTGTACAGTTAGTTGGTTAGCTAGCCAAGACTGTATGCCACCTCCGTCAATTGGCACTCCTTTCAAAATTACATTCTCCTGATCAACAATCAACATCCCTATTTGTTATTCCTTGTAGGTATGTTACTGAAGATGAATTATAGCATTTTAATTATTCTGTTCTCATACCTTTTTCATTTTCTCTCATGCTCTGTAGACTCTTGGAAATCCATAATCCATAGATTTAAATATTTTTTTCCCCCTTTTTTTTTTTGAGGATGAAGCCCACATAGGTCTTAGACCTGTGCGTGGGTAATGAGTTGAATGAGTTCGACATACAGTTTTAGGTGGGTTCCGAACCACCGGGAAGTGATTTTACAGCAGAGAACAGTGTCTTTTTTTCTGGCCAATCTAATGGGTCACCGTTACAAACAGGTCCTACGAGAACGCAGCTTATCTCTATCTGAATCTGATTGAACAGATACCTGCTACGGCTCGCGGCTGTCACTTCCCTTAAATTCTAATAACCAATTTGCTAGATCCCTTGATAGAACTTTTATACTATCTGATCAGGTTTGCCAGCTAAAAATGGAATGGACATCAAATTAAAAATATCGTATGACCTGGCTAGGTCAGGTCTGGAGTCACTTTTCAGGTCGCTTCAGGGCCTCTGACGTGATTGTTTTTAGGTAGCCGGGACCGATAAGTTTTGTCGAGTCCTCTTCGGGACTCGAGAGTGGCCCGAGGAAAAATCTTTTGGTTAAAACTAAAATCAAACCGGGGACCTATGGGTTGACACTCTAGCGCCTAATCCACTCGGCTATGACTATTCCCGATTATCTGGACATTGGAAAGGAAACGGTTTGATAGGAAATATATTTCTATTTTCTTCTTATTAAAAAAATATATAAGGTAATTATTTTATTATTTTCTTTTGTAAAAATATATTTTTTATGAAGAACAATACTGTTTCTGTAAATTGAATCTAATTTCATTCAAGTAGGGTCATATCAACCCTATTTGTAGAATAAACTTTAATTTTGAGCCTAAGCAAACTTGAGAAGAGCGTTGGGAGACAGCATAATACTCGTTCAGATAATTTTATTGGAATTTTCATGAATTTGTTCAATAATTAATAATATTCAATCTGTTGACTTGGTAAAATTAAATAATATTATTTTTATTGTTCTATCGTTGTATATTAGTTGATAAAGTTATTTGCGTCCGGATGCATGTATTCTCCTCGATCAAAAAGCTCCACGTGTCCCCCGGGCTGGTTCTAAACGAATAACGACTTTTTGGAACTTTCTGGACAGTCTTTGTGATCTCGTAGCTATGTCACCTGCCCAACTAAAGCAAACGGCCTTTTCCAAAGCCAACTAAATGTTATTCTATGTTTTTTAATATTCTGTCACATGTATTCACATGTAATATAACTATAGTAGGTACTATTTGGCACAAGTACTATGATCCTATGGTAATTACTTGAGCAATAAGTTTATAATATAATATTGGCAACTGACAAACTCCATACGATATAGATAGAGTTGATGGTTAAATAGAGTCTAATAGAGAATTCGTAATTTATTTGTACAGGTTCTTCAACTAAAAATATAGTGGACTTGGATAAGGATGCTGAAGGCAGTATCCGGCACATTGATTCAGATGCCAAAGAGTCTGATTCGGAAGATTCGCCGGAAACGACAACTCATCGTTCCAGGTCAGTCGGCTCTACATCAGCTTTTCACATTCATTCATCCATTATTCTTAATCACAGTGTTACATGACATTTGAATTTAGGGGTGATTGCTTTTAAACAGGATTACTACGGTTAACAAACATTCATTCTCATGCTGACATGAGCTTTATTTTAGCATGACATTTTAGAGGTATTGATGTTTTATTTTGCATGTATTTAAAATCCATTCTTCTTTGGTGATCATCAGCCTTTTCAAACTACAAAGGCACAAACCTTTTTGAAATGATAAAAAATGCAAGTAATAGGTTCTTCTTGAAGGACGTTTTACTTTTCACTGATCTTATTTAATACAGTAGATTTTTTAAAGCATGGCTTGCTTTCAAGTATGCTAAGCTCACTGGTAGGCCTAGGCTCACTCTGTACTGTTGGGATAGTAATATACAATGAATAGTTCTATAAAACATCGATCGAGTTTTATAACAGGCAGTGTTTTTAAGTGAATGAAATCTAAATGTGGTATGTAATAAACTTCTTTCTAATAGTGGTACCTGCCAAGATGAGCCGACATTTACAAACTTTACAGCCTGAGTTTAAAGACAAAAATGAAGATTTTTTGTATATAAAAAGAGCAGTTATTAAAAAGTCATAAAACTATGAAGCATACAACCCAAATTCTCAATGAAAGGCCACAGAGGCATTGTATTTAATTAGCTATCACATTGCACAAGCTAAGAGTTTGATAAAACCATGTATGTTAGATATAACAAAATGTATGCTCAATGATAGATCTATAAAGCATATTTCTACTGTGCTGCTATCAAACGATACTGTTTCACAGTGAATTCATGATCTGGCTAGCTACTTCAAACAAGAACTAGTTGAACATCTGCTAAAAACACAATTCGTCTTGCAAATGGATGAGTCGACTGATGTCGCTGGTCTGGCCATCTTGCTGGTTATTGTGAGATATCCATATGAGCGTTCTTTTGAGCTGCCCACAAACACTACCAGATATGAAATTTTTAATAAAATAAATTTATTTTTGAAGAAAATCATGTCAGTTGGAATGATTGCATCGACATTTGTACAGATGGGGCCAAGGCGATTACAGGGAGCAGGAGCAGTATCACAAATAAAAAATAAGCGCCTAATTGTAGTTCCAGCCATTGTATCCTGCATAGACAGGCACTTGCGATGAAGCAAATGTTCAAATTTCACTTATGGACACTATTAATGTTTCAAAATGTGGTTATTGCAGGAAGCTCATAGAACAACTGATAACATACGTCACTATGGTGATAATATAATGATACGCCGATGTCTCTTAAGCCAAAGCAACAGGTTAGCTCTGTATCAGCTGTATTACAGCTGCTTATTACCCAGCGTCATACGAGCTTACGTATTGTGTGCATTGGGCTTTTCCTGTAATGCATGAATCGAAAGAACTATTTAAAAAACTATGCAGGTGGGTAGAGCTGCAAAGTTGCTAAAAGGTAGTCTATTTATTTTAAAAATAACACTAAAAATTGACATCATTAGTGCAAAAAACAGAAAATTTGTGAACTTCTCTTTTCAAACAGATGAACTGTATGGTATTAACCTTGTATGGTATTTCATTCACCATTCCCAATTTTGTAATTCTGTGACCAATACCATAAGTTATCTACCAAGAAAGAAGAACTCCAAATTCCCGGGCAAGGCCAGATAAAATGTTAGTTCTAAATAAGCATAGATTATGTCAATATAATGTCAAATCAACACACTTTTTTCGTTCACCATTTCAGATGTTGATGAAATTTGGGAAACTCCTTTTAATAGCGGGTATTTTTGTCAATTTTCAATGAATGACCCAAAAATCGCGTTATTTTACTCGTTTTTGTGTAAGGCAAGGTCATAAATTTAATTCTGCAAGTCTTCTCATGAACACTGAAATTGCTGCAAAAACTAAGCAGGATATGAAAAACTGGATTTAAAGAAATTACTTCTTTGATCTAGATGTGTAGATCTGGGATTTCGTTTCTGATTGTTGTTTCCCAAAAGCCCTTTTTGTTCGGAGAGTATTGAGTAAACAGTGACTCGCTTATACTTTTCTCTATTTATTTCCTTCTTTTTTCCTCTACTCATCGTCAGCGTCTTACCCTCCATCTCCTTTCCTAATTCTCCATCTCCACTACTTGCCCATTACATGGGAAACTATAGTTGGTTTAGGTCTAGTGCTTTCCAAACGTCTGTCGAATAATGGCTTGGACACGGGAAGTAGCCCAAAAGTAGCCAGTGTGCTGGATAGTGTTGAAACTCACCAATGATACTGCGGTGGGAGGAAACTGAGCTTCAAAATTTGTTTCATTGGACATGGTGTACTGATACAAATCTGTCTGCTCAGATGTGCAATCTACCTGACTCCTCGTTTGTGCTAGTCAGCACTGAAACGTGCTGTTGAGAGAGTTCGATGTCAAACCTATTGCTATTAGTCATATATATGTACATAACTGTAATAATAATATATAACTTATATTGTAAAACTGTCCTGAGACAGGTATCAAAACAAATCTCTCCACTTTTCACGATCTTGGGCAATTCCTTTCAACTCCTCATACGATTTTCCCTGCAATATTCCGAATTTCCTTCTGCCTCTACTACAGTAGGCTACTCTACATTTCATGAGGTCCCGTCCCGCAGAGCACAGAATTAGCTCTAATTTCCGTCCAAACGAGATCTAGAGCGGCACTTATTGCATAAACTGAGACATTTATAGCAATGTCACTAAATAGTAATGTGCTTCGTAAGTTAATCTTTCAATTATTTTATTTATTTATTGTGACAAATTTACAACGAGTCTGAAGGTGTAACAGACTCAAGTCCAAAACTGTTCCCTCAATGAAAAATAAGACGAAATCGTCACAACCACATTTATTAAAACTTCGAGAAACTAGTTTCGGTTGTTACACCATTATCAATCTCAATCAAACTGAAAAACTGAAGTACAGAGAAGCCTTATATATACTATACATGAAATGATACTATTGGCTAAGAGGGAAAGAGGCTGACCTTAATCGGATGTTGTGATTGGTTGTCAAGTCACGCCCCCTGGTGGGAGGAGTAACAAGCAAAAATACGAGTCAAATCAATAACTATACAATGTGAACATCAAGAAAGTAACAAAAAATTTGTAATAAGGCTAGAATTTAATCAAATTAAAATAAAAAATTCTTTTAAAAATTAGAAGCTCACTGAAATGCAATCAAGGTCAACTGAGAAATACACATAAGAATTGCTTTTTAAAAATAGGCTGGAATTATAATGAAACCAAGTTAGTTGTATTGAATTGGTTAAAATAAATTTGGTCATTTAAATTAGTTATGGAATCGTTTTTTACCAACTTAGTTATCTCCAAAGCTTCTAAAATGTTCAATTGTCTGCCTTTGCCAATCAAATGCAGAAATTCAACATTTTCTTCAGCCTTGAACTTGTGTCCATTATTAATGAGATGACATTAGATGACATTAATGAGATGAGTTACATTTGAAACTTCTACCAGTCTGACCCACATAACAAGCATTACAATCACCGCAATTCAATTAATAAACCCCACTTTTATCCCAGATATCAATTTTGTCTTTACTACACCCAAATAAGCTCTTTAAAATTGGTTTGGTTTGAAAAGCTACATCAAAACCGTTCTTTTTCAGTTGTTTTCCTAATTTATCAGAAACTGGGCCAAGGTAAGGCACCGTTATCCATGACCTTTCCCCAGTTTCCGTTACAGCAATGCTAGTACTTACTGCTCGTCTCCTATTTATTTTATTTAACATTTTATTGACAATGATTTCCTCATATTTCAATGATTTCCTCACCACAAAGGAGGCACCACGGTTATATTAGAGAAAACTGAATACATAGGTAAAGTTAACGAATTCATTTCAGATAATAATTTCATTGAGATTAACTCCAATCCAACCAACAACATTAATAAATTAGTTAAAAGTAAGCTGGCAGGTATCACAAAGTTAATTGATAAACAGGAAATCAAATATTTAATAGTTATGAACCCATACCCACCCAGATTATTTGGTCAGCCCAAACTTCACAAGAATAATATTCCGATAAGACCAGTAGTGTCATTTATTAATTCTCCATGTTCGAAATTGGCCCACAAACTCAACAGTAGCTTCAGATCGTTAACGGGATTCCAACCTAAATTTGGAATCAAAAATTCATTGGAGTTGGTCAATAAAATCAAAAATATTCCTGTTCATTCATCTTATAAACTTGTTTCTTTTGATGTAACTAATTTCTTTACAAATATACCAATTGAAGAAAGTCTTAACAGAGCTGAAGAGATCATGGAAACTACAATTAATGATCCTATTATTAGAACTGAGCTGTTAGGATTGATGAAGTTATGTACTGAATATAACTATTTCAAGTTTGAAAATAAATTTTATGAACAGAAAGATGGGTTAGCGATGGGTTCACCCCTTTCACCACTACTAGCTGAATTATTTATGGATAGCCTTGAACATAGAATTTTAGAAAATAATAATTTTAAGAATAGGATTGCTTATTGGTACAGATATGTAGATGATATTATTTGTTTGTGGAAGGGTAGTAATAGACAATTAGATAATTTCCTTAGCTATTTGAATCGTTTACACCATAAGATTAAATTCACCATAGAGTTAGAAGAGAATAGTGTTTTAAATTTTCTAGATTTAAGAATTGACCATAGCACAGGAACCCACAATTTCTCTATTTTTAGAAAAGTAACTCATACCGATGTAATCATACCTCATCACTCATGTCACCCAATATCACACAAACTTGCAGCCTTCAATAGTATGATTTATAGAGTTTTAACCATTCCAATGAGCAATCATCACTTTGAAAAAGAGATTAGTACGATTAAACAGATAGCTATTACAAATGGATATGAGGAAATCATTGTCAATAAAATGTTAAATAAAATAAATAGGAGACGAGCAGTAAGTACTAGCATTGCTGTAACGGAAACTGGGGAAAGGTCATGGATAACGGTGCCTTACCTTGGCCCAGTTTCTGATAAATTAGGAAAACAACTGAAAAAGAACGGTTTTGATGTAGCTTTTCAAACCAAACCAATTTTAAAGAGCTTATTTGGGTGTAGTAAAGACAAAATTGATATCTGGGATAAAAGTGGGGTTTATTAATTGAATTGCGGTGATTGTAATGCTTGTTATGTGGGTCAGACTGGTAGAAGTTTCAAATGTAGAGTAAATGAACATATCAGGGATTGGAAAACCCAAAAAGGAGATTCAAATTTTGCAGAACATCTCATTAATAATGGACACAAGTTCAAGGCTGAAGAAAATGTTGAATTTCTGCATTTGATTGGCAAAGGCAGACAATTGAACATTTTAGAAGCTTTGGAGATAACTAAGTTGGTAAAAAACGATTCCATAACTAATTTAAATGACCAAATTTATTTTAACCAATTCAATACAACTAACTTGGTTTCATTATAATTCCAGCCTATTTTTAAAAAGCAATTCTTATGTGTATTTCTCAGTTGACCTTGATTGCATTTCAGTGAGCTTCTAATTTTTAAAAGAATTTTTTATTTTAATTTGATTAAATTCTAGCCTTATTACAAATTTTTTGTTACTTTCTTGATGTTCACATTGTATAGTTATTGATTTGACTCGTATTTTTGCTTGTTACTCCTCCCACCAGGGGGCGTGACTTGACAACCAATCACAACATCCGATTAAGGTCAGCCTCTTTCCCTCTTAGCCAATAGTATCATTTCATGTATAGTATATATAAGGCTTCTCTGTACTTCAGTTTTTCAGTTTGATTGAGATTGATAATGGTGTAACAACCGAAACTAGTTTCTCGAAGTTTTAATAAATGTGGTTGTGACGATTTCGTCTTATTTTTCATTATGGATACCTTCCACAATATCACCTTCGCCATTACTAAGACTGTTCCCTTATCTTTTTTATCGTAATTTCGTTTTTCTCTGAGTATTTTCTGGGTGTTCTTTCAATGCCTTCAGTCGTGTTCTGCGAAAGCAATGCAAGTTACGTAGCCGGTGATTTTGATGTTCGGTTGGCGAACTCATCTAACTGAACTTCAAGTAAAACGTAAAACTGTCTGCGATAGTAATTGGCGGGGGAGGATGAGATGGAGTCGAAGCTCAATTTAGAATTTACTCGCACGGTCTGTTCTAACTACAAAACTACTCAGTGCTCAGGCTTTCAGTTGAAACTAGGATTAGAACAAACCTGACAACACAAGCTCTTACACATTTGGCGTTAAGTTGCAAAAATAGAACGAACATATATATAACGTTTTTGACCAAGATAAAAAAACTTGTATCTTTCTTACAGTGCACTTTTGTCAAAGAACTGGAAATGTATGTTTTCAATCAAAAATTTATCAATTCCACTGAAATAGATGAGCATTCACTAGGGAAGACTTGTTAAGTTGAAGTCAATACATACGATAAATAGATATTTTACAACAGTTATTGTTAATGTACTTATTAATTTCTGTTATTGCTCATTATTTCCTATTAATCCTAATACTTGTTTAAAGCATGTCTTTTTACAATTTCTGTTTTGTGTTTTTTGTAGTTATGCCAACATTTTTATAGATCTTTATCAGCAAATTTTTATTGCATGCTATACAAAGAAATTCCAAAGTTCGAAAAGGAACTTTGTAGAAATCCAGTGTCTAATTCTACCCTTGCAAAACATTATTCAATCTTGAAGTGGATAGTCTTCAAAGATGATATTGTTATTTTTGGTTCTATGAACTATGAAACTATCGTATCAGAAATTAAATTAAATCTATGATCCAGATTGGAAAGTCTGGTACTTTTTCTTAATAATTATTATTGAACTGATTTCTACTCTATTGTAGGCGAAGTGGAATCAACTGAAAATGACCTTCTGTACATTTGCAGTATACTGTTGAATCTAATAAACGAATAGTGAATTCCGTATCTCAAATATCAACTTCTTACCACTTTACTTCATCATACAATCTTCTAATCAACAATAAGAATTTTTTTCATGATGAATTCCAATATGTGTAGCTTTTTGGTTCATTTAGTTATTTACTCATTTTATAAAATAAAATGGTTTTATTTCTTTTCATTTACAAAAAAAAAAATGTTTTTATGATTAATTCCAGATTTATTGCATTCTGGCTCATTTAGCTCTTTAGTCCATTTAGTTTCATTATGGTTTGTTATTACTGTAAGTTCTTCACTTATTTCTCAGGATCATTTACGTTCTTCATGAGGATGGTTCGAAAAACGTTACAATTTGGGTTTTTTTTCACTTACAAAAAGTAGAAGTTCTTGAGAGAACTGACTACCTCTTGCCCCTTTCCATTGACACAGATGATACTACAACTGACGTACTGAGATGCATTTGATTTTTTTCCAAGCAGCCGGTTGAGATGGAAGTTGCCGTTGTATCAGGTCCCAGGTCTGTCGAAATTGTTCTATCTGCTAGAGCTAGATTACACGAATGTTGGAAAGCTAGCTGAAAAAAAAAACATTAATTTAATAACAGAATTAATTGTTTAAATAACGTTCAAGTGTTACTTTCAAGTGCCAGCATTACTTTAGTGATAGAACCCGTAACAATATTTGTCGTACATTCTTGTAGAAACTCTATTAGCTTAACATGAAATTCTATTGATTTACAATACAGTAAATTTCAAATCAAGAGTTAGTTAGAAGAGTAATCCATGTGTTATTGAACCTATAAACAACTATTCATGGCTAGTATCATGCAATGTAGCTTATCTTCTCAAAGTGAAATCTCTCTTTTATAATGAATGTAACATTTTATTGCTTCATATGGCTTTTTGATAAGAATCGTACAGCAATAAAAATGTATTATTTTTGTTGTGAAAATATGGTCATCGATATTATCTAATGAAATAATTGATATACGTTTCCAAACTGAGTTTCAAACGTATTGAAAAAAAAACGCATTTGGGTGGAACATTCAAACACATATTTTATGAACTAAATATTCTATTTTCATTCATACTGAAAACTAGCCGGCAGGCATGCTTTGCTAGTCTTGAAACCTTCTAGCCAGGAGAGCCCCTGGACCGCAGAGGGTATGGATTTTACATCTTCAGCAGGCTCGATCCGCTCATTAGCCAGGGAGAGGGAATAAGTTTTTTAAAAAAATCAACTTTCTTGGCCACGTAGTACTTGAGAACGCAAAAAACTGCAAAAACTTCAAACTCTGGGAAAATTTTAAGAACCCTTCTTTGTGCCTACGCTTCTAAATCAAAAACTTAATATGTCTACCAAATTTTAGCTTAGTCAATTAGTTCTTGAAACGCTTAAAGCCGCTAGAAAAAATCAATTTTGGGAAGTTTTTAAAGCCCGTTCTTAGCATGCTTCTAGTACCTTGACTGAGTGAACATGTGTACCAAATTTTACGTTTTTGGCCATGTAGTTCTTGAAAATGCTTAAAAAACGTTAAACTTGTGGGTATTCATGGTAAAATTGAAAAACTTTCTTATTAGTCCATTTCTAAATTCAAAACTTGAAATTTATACCAAATTTCAACTTTTTTGGTTGGGTAGTTCTTGAGAAGGCTGAAAAACGCCTATTTTGTGCGTATTTTTGGGAAGTTTTCAAAGCTTGTTCATAGCACGCGTATAAGGTCTTGACTGATCATGTGTACCAAATTACAGCTATTTTGGTAACGTAGTTCTTGAGTCTTGAGAACGCTGAAAACGTGTACGGTACGGTACGTATTCATGGAAAATCTCGAAAAACTTTTCTTGGTACGCTTCTAAATTCAAAACTTGATATTTATACCAAAATTCAACTTTTTTCTTCAAGTAGTTCTTGAGAACCTTTAAAAACCGCTGAAAAAACGTCAATTTTGGGCGTATTTTTGGGAATTTTTCAAAAACTATTCTTGGCTCGCATGTAGGTCATCGACTGTACATGTGTACCAAAATTACAACTTTTTAAGCTAAGTGGGTTTTAAGAAACGGTGATGAATAAGACTGTTAGTGAGTGGTATTTGGCTTATATTTATATCGATAGGCAATAATTAGTTGGGGATATAAAATAATAAATTATCTTCAATCAATTATTGTATGCCAAATTCTTGAAATATTGACTAGTATAGCTCAATGTCTATAAAAATAACTAACTAAGCTTTTCTCAAGCTTTTTTCTATGTTTATGGCTCAATTGCAGAAATTAGATACTAATTGAAATTTAGGGCATCTTTCCTCATCGGTTCGACTTATCCTCAATATTCAAGTTTCCTAATTAAGACTAGCTATTACCACAAAAGATGACAAATTGAGTTGGTGGGAGTATTCAAGACCGTATCAGCTAACTATGATCGGCTGCTGAGGTATTGAGGTACTGAAATCTCTGACTGAAGACCCAATATCGATTGAAAATGAACGTTAGTATTGTTGCATTCATTTGATAGGTTTAATTGGCTGTTTTATTTTGTTACAAATACAAAGTAGAACAGGAAAATTGATTCAGTTAACTTTGTCAGAATAACAGCTCACTCTATATGGAGTTCATTCCAGAGTTTGTTAGTAGTGCATTTCCAAGCAAGTGGGAGTTTATTGCACATTCTCCATCTGCGCTCTAGAACGTGTAGGTGTGTCCTATTTTAAGGTCCTTACTATTCAAGTCTGCTTCAGCAGGTGTTTTCTGATAGACTTGTCTTGCTTAAACTGTTACTACTTTCATTCAATTTGTTCTTTCTATTATTTTAAATAAGTCATCTTTTGATTAAGTTTATTTTATTTCTCCTCTAAATATTCATGTCCTTCTTTCACGCTACTAAAACTTGTTCCTAAGCATTTAGCTCATCAATTTTGAAGCGAAAGATGAATTCTTCATTTAATTCAGGAAAACTTGAAAATCTCCAAGTCATTTTAATAGAATGTCATTGAACGTTTCTAGTTTAAAGAAGCCTAACACATACAAATTAGTTGAATGTAATTCATTTCAATTTATTTCCTAAATAAAACAAGATAATTAAAGTATCACGTCAACCTTATACTTACCTTATTTTTTTCGTGATGATGCCCACATGAGTCCGCGACTTGTACGTGAGTAATGAGTGGATGATAATGATATTATGGGTGGGCCTACATTTTTACGTCGGTTCCGAACCACCAGGTAAGTGATAATAAAGCAGATAATAACCTGCTATTTTTAATCCGTTCACCCTTCCAAGAGCAGTCCCGAGCGCTCTTAACTGAACATCATGATCGTCCCAACACCTCACTCGGTGAGCAGCCAGTTTTTAAAACTTATTACATTTATTCAGCTTCTGCCTGTATGATTCAGGTACGGTAACCTCAGTTAATTAGATTTTTGAATCGCCATATTTATTTAGAAGTTCTCGTACTTGCACTCAAAAAAATGCTCGATTTATTTTAATGATATTGCAGTTTGTAGAATGAAGGCTAATGTTGAGAAATATTGGAAGCCCATCAATGATAACCAGATCTAGTAAATAAGACTATATTAGACTGGGATCAAGTAGAAAATAATTAATGGAATGTTTTCTATTGATCTTTACTGATTGTTTACAGATTCAACTGCTCTGGAAAGACAAACCTAAAATATAGGTGCAGAATTTAAAAAAAAAAGGAAAGAAAGAATAGGTTAATGGAAAAAACAGTTATTGAATATAGACTAATTTTTTCATATCTTTATCAGAGAAATAATGGGTTACTAAAATAATGATACGTTATTTCTATTATATGCCTACATTACAGTATTCAGTAAGCTTTATCAAATCAATTAAGTTTTCAGTAAGCTTTATTAAATCATTTGCAATCAAAGACTGACTGGGCAGAATATATTTTTTATATTAATATGTTATTGACTTCTTGTTACTATTGCTGTCAAAGCCTTATAAGTAGGATCTACTTAATATATATATTTTTTATTATATGTTAGTGGAAACAAGATGGATCTTCAACATCATATATAAACTAGGTTATCCCGGGTCGCACGAATGTGCGACTTTATTAAACTTTGTAAAATACATTCCAAATGTAGATTTTCTACATACTGAACGACAGCATTGCCTATGATGATAAGTTTAAGCACAGTATGAGTTGCTCCATTTCTAAGTGGGTATCAAACATACCTATGATGCTATGAGTTCCTCTTCTTTTTCTTTTTCTCCTTCTTTTTCTTCTTCTTTTTCTCCTTTTTCTTTTTCCTCTTCTTTTTATTACTCTTCTTTTTCTCCCTCTTCTTCTTTTTTTCTTTCTTCTTCTTATTTTTCTTCTTCTTTTTCTTCTTCTTCCTCTTCTTCCTCTTCTTTTTCTTCTTATTATTTTTCTTCCTCTTCTTCTTTTCCTTCTTCCTCTTCTTCTTTTCCTTCTTCCTCTTCTTTTTCTTCTTCCTCATTTTCTTCTTCTTCTTCTTTTCTCCTCTTCTTCTTCTTCCTCTTCCTCTACTTCTTCTTATTCTTCTTCTTCTTTTTCTTCTTCTTCTACTTCTTCTCCGACTTCTCCCTCTTCCCCTTCTTCTTCTTCTTCTTTTTCTCCTCTTTCTTCGTCTTCTTCATCTTCTCCTCTTCCTTCTTCCCCTTCTTCTTCTTTTCTCTCTCTTTCCTCTCTCTCTCTCTCTCTCTCTTCCTCTTTATCCTATCCTCCCACCCTCTCTCTCTGAATGAACAATGAAAAATAAACTTTTTGTTTCAAAACAGCTGATCATCAAATCATAAGTTGAAATGTGAAAATTTTCAGCTCACCGATCCCTATGTTAAAGCAATGGCAAAAATTGAAACTTTGATCGTTCATTCCTCATGTCCACGATGACTTTTTTCAAAATGTAATACCTTATCAAACATCTTCTCGATGAGATCTTTCAAATGAGACGTGAACGAACAAAATCGGTCGAGAAACCACGGAGGAGTTGTCATCACAAAAAACATGTTCGCCTATTTTATATAAAGATATACTACTTGCATCTATGAAATAAAAATACTGCACCGTAATCGTTACATTAAAAGTGAAAACTGTTTGACTTGGGTAAAGTGTAAAAACAAGAATGAAACGCACGGTCCAGGAGTATTGCCAACAGTTGACAGCATTATTGGAGAGAACACGTTCATTTAAATCAGTAATTTGTCATAAATCTTCAGTATCCTGGCTAATCTCTCAGTTTGAAAGTGAACTGAATAATGCATTATTCCTGCAAGTCCCTCGGTCGATCAGATTTTTTTATCTCTGTTTTATTCATCGAGTTTATATTTTGCTTAAACTATGTTGAAGATTTCAAGATATTGAATAGCATGGTTTCAGAGTCCATCGAATTATCAATAAGGTCTACGTAGAAACAAGAAGAATAGTTCCTGTGGAAAAACCAGGAGACTCCATTCTCCATTCTATGATAAATTGAGCAAATAAAATGTACGTTTCTATGAATTACTATGGAAATGTATTTAAGAAATTCCAAACAATAAAGTTTATTCCATCAGACTAAACCAAAAAAACAATGTTTGCGAATATAATTTTTGTTGGTGTGCCAGGCATTTTTAAAACTATTTGCATATTCATTCAACATGAACTCGTGCAGTAAGGGCCTTGAAGGTGTCACCATTTAGATATTTACAATAGTTGTATTTCCACAATTAGATTGTACTGTTCTCTCAGTTAGTAGCTCTGTTCCATTTCCTTTTAAATCAGTGGAATTACTCCTTATTTGATTGTCCTATTCCCATTGTTCTTCCTCCCTTTTTTAATGTTCTAATTCCTGTAAATCGCATATTAAATTTCAGTACTTGTATAAGCCCTAGTAAGGATAGAGAGTAGTAGTAGTAGTAGTAGTAAATACAAATATTATAACATTCAAATTACAATTTAATCGAATTTATGACACTTCATTAATCATAAAATTAAAAATATTTATTTTTTTTCAAATTTCTGCTCGTCACATTCAGAGTTCACTCAAATTTTTTTGACAAAACTGACAAATAATTGAACAATAGCAAACATTTTATACAGTATACAGCAATTTGTAATTATTTATAAATCTTATAGTGACAAACGTCTGTTTAACTCTGCAATCGAAATCAATTATTCAAATTTTACATTTTTTCATCTTTATCAAGAATACCTTGCAAAGTTTTGATACAATATAATGATGTTCTCCAAATACTCCTATATTTAATATTGATTTCACTCTAATTGCCTAAAACCCCGATACAAAAAATGGCCATATAGATGAGATGGTAAAGTATAGGAATGAAATTCGTAATGTTCACTTGTACATCAAATTATTTAAAAAAAGCTTAGTCCTTTTTCATGTTGAATTTTATTAGTTTTAGATCTTCCATTGATGTCAGATGCGTTGCATGTGGAAATACAGTAATTAACACTGGCAGCTGACATATCCTTCAGTGAATGCTGTTGAAGATAGTTTACCCAACTTTCTCTGTAATGATGCTTCTTTACTTCTTTCTCATAGTAGAACAACAATGAATGATGAAATATGAAAAAATACTACTCTACTGCTAGGTCTACTACCAAACAGTGGAACGTTGATGATGCTTGATTATTTTATGTGCTGTCAGGCTCAGGTAGGGTTCATGTAAGAATAATTACCAAGCTTCAACTCATTGAAATATCTGGAAAGAACTGTATATTCATTGCATCGTTAGAAAGCTGATGAAGGTACCATAATTATGGAGAAAATGTCACATGTTAATGCTATCTTCACTTTATTTCTAATCCAGTTATTACAAACCAGTAAAATGTTTGAATATCTTTGGGTAATTCCTTGCTTCATTTTATTGCTTCCTACTGTTTCATTTTTAATTATAGGAGAGAAGATATATTATATAGATGGGGTATTAGATTAATTTTGTGTGAAACCTGACTAACTATAGGCTAATAACATATTTAATTAACATACAATTCATTTCTGAATAATTATAAGTTTCACTAATACACTTGAAATATAAACTGGTAAATATATTTATATATTGTAATGACGAGCAAAATTGTTTGGACAAGCATAGCTGTGCTTTATTTGCACAAGGGTGTAACGTTTGTAAAATAAGCCAATTTTTATGGGTTTTATTACTAAAATAATGCTGACAACACTTGAAATTAACACGGGCCTTTTATTTACACAAATTACGTCCAAAAATCAGTTATATCACACAAGAAAAACTAGTAAGAAACAAACATTTCAATAACATTCAAGTAATAAGGAATTTTCTATATCACTGTACTAAAACTAATTACTAACTGTGATCGAAACAACTATCCAATAAACTGTTCAATGATGTAAAGAAATATCTAAAAGACAGTTAAACACTCAATAAATAAATGGAACACAGTTTTGGTTTCGGTATTTGATAATCACAATAGTAGCACTGAGTATTTTGACACAAAGAAGGAAGTCTCTGCATAATTACAATGTCTGAACTGTCACTGAATACAAACGTTGGGAAGAGCAAATAACAACTGAACTACTTTTCACAAGGGCTGCTCTTTATATAGTGTTTGAAAGTATTCCAGGAATTTCTGGAAGCTGGTAACATAATCTGAAAAATTCTGACAAGTTCATGAAAATACTAGAACTACACCCAACAAATAGGAGTGAGAAAGACAGTCGAGGAGAAAGAAGAAACAACAAGAGTCAATTTACAACCTATTCACAGTGCCATCAATAAAACAACGGTATTTTCTTATTTATTGTTATTTAAAAATATTTTGTTCTATAAATCTTGCATAAAAAATAAGTTTTTTTTGCAGTGTAGGTAATATTTTCTACTCATTGAGCGGATCAGATGTTATTGTTATCAGTAATTAAAATTGAAGATGATGTTGTTATAAACGTAGGTGTTCTTCATAATAATTTCAAGCTTCAATCATTTCATACGTGTTACTTGTAATTGCTTCTTTTCTCTTCTCTAGAGTAAGTTGTAGATGTAGGTGTCGTGAAGCAGTTGCTATGTGAAATGTGAAGAGAAACATCTTTACAAGCCGCAGGCAAAATTTAGAAACGAAAATATTGAGCACCATTCAAGAAATTCTTGTTTACCACTAGGTGTGTGTGCAGCGACACTAACACTGCAATCTTTCTTCTAATAATGCTAGTTCTAGTCTTTCCTAAATTCAGTGTATTATTAACGCAACATTTCATTGAGATGAACTTCTTGTTCCTTGCTCCTTGAATACTAACAACTGAGATTTGCTTCCCACGGTGTGTAGGTTAGGTTAAGGTGAAGAGTGTGCTGCTTCTGCTTCTATCAGTGTCCAGTTTGGCAGGAAATGCTTGACCCAAGCGTACACATACATACATAAATTATGTTATAGCCTAGTCTTGTACACAACTCCAAAGAAGAGTCGAAGAACTAGCTAACGATTCAAGCTGCATTATAAGATTATGGTGTTGATTAAACATCTTCAATTTTTTTAATGAGTCAGTGCAAAGCTGCAGGGTATGACAACCAAGGAAATTGGTGACATCTACCAATTTTAATGATTTTTGTTCATCACTTTACGACTCTACCTCTTCCAAAGTAAGGCGTCAATCTTGATATGCACAATAATCCTTTTTAGCTCCATCATCTCTCTCTCTGTCTATGCTGGTACTTGCTTGAGATACATCTTTAGGTGGGTCTCATGCTCCAGTTTGATGGCTTATCATTTGTCTGTTCCTTCTTGCTTTGCCTAGAGGAATAATATTACTGCAGCTCCACTGATCTTATCAAGCAAAAATGTGCAGTTGAATTTGAAAATATTGTTTCACCTTCTATTTTCACTGCCAGGAAACCGGTGAGGCGTGTAAAAAGTTTATAATACTTTTAAATTATTTTTTATTCCATTTGTTTGTGGTATGGGGATCGCCTTTATTTTGATGTAGTAGTGGCCTCAGCGGTAAGTTTCCATCGGCTTTCACCTAATATAACTTAGTAGTAATGTATCCTTAGGTGACTGGATTGTCTTGAGTTGAACGGTGATTTTTCTGAATTTTTGCTACAAGTTAGTGAATGTAGGTTAGATGAATGTCTAATATTGGGCTACATCAGCTTTCATCACCATTTTTCATTTCATATTGTCTGCTTTTTGAGTTACTAATTTTTCTCCTCAGGCTTTTCTTTTAGAAACTGTTATATTTAGATCACCTAGTTCACTTCTCTGGTCTTCCGTTTTATTTTAAGCATTTCTTCTTGGTCTCCTCACTTGCTCCCCTCCATGTTTTTTTTTTTTCATGAATAAACATGTTACAGAAAGTCTTGATTCGTTACTTTTGTATTTTCCTTTTTTTTACAGAAATTTGAATGATTTATTTTCAACGCCATTTATTTATTTATTAACGTTTTCCAACGGATAACACCATCACTAAATAAAAAAGCAATACAAAAATTAAAGTAAACAATATAGCAATTATAAGTTATTTTCTAACTGTGAAATACATAACAATAATAAACAATAACAAAAAAGTGCAACAGCATGCACAGGCACAATCAACAACAGCAGCAAGGCAAACAGCAAGAAACAGCCAGTAACAGAAAATGCTCCAGAGAAAATTGGATCAAATTGAGAAAATAGCCCAGGAAAAAGGCAGCACTGTGCAACAAACAGACAAGAAGTAACAAAAGCAATCATAACCCTTCCTGCAAGACAGCTATTTTAAATGCGTTTTTCGAGACATCAAAAAAATAGCAACAACACCATTGCTGATACTCTCATCTGATCTTTCTTTGTTAATTGTTCTCTGTTTTCTGCTTCTTTAAAAAAAAAATTCAATCCATAAATTATGTTGAATGGTGGACCTCGCTACCAAAAACTGTCTAGAAAGTTCTCATTTAATTATTCTTTTTACAATAAATTCACTTATCCATCAAGTAAAATCCTTGCCTTTTTTTTTGTAAAATCAGTAGGAATTGAAAAGATGTCACCCCTATCACCCTCGTTATAGTCTAGTGGCTAGGATATCTGGCTCTCACCTAGAAGGCCTGGGTTCGATTCCTGGTACCGGATTTTTTTTGTTCTCCGATTATATTTCACTGAATTAAACTTATTTTTGTCTCGTTATGAACATAAATATTTTTTTTAATGTTGAAGAAATACTTATTACTTTCAATTTTCTTTCTTGAAAAAAATTCTTTTGATTGTAATATATTATAATTTTCAATCATTATGAATCATAGTAATGATATTAATGACAAATAAACTCAAGTTTCGCGATAGGCAAGCTATGATACAATTTTCAACAAGGTAATGAAGCGCATTTGACCACTGATCACATTCCATATCTTTCTATTGGGTTCTCAAACAATAATTGTAACAAACCCTTGAATAATATTCAGTGAAGTTGTTATTGGAAAACTCCTATTAACTGAGGGTTAACTCCTTGTAAGGGAGGGTTGACTCCTTGAAATTGAGGGTTTGTTCTTGGAAATGGGCTCCAAGCTTATATTATGATCGAATTCAAATTGAAAACAGTGAATTGATCTTCAGTGCTAACTTTAATGAGAAGGCTGTTTGAGTAATAAAATGTTCTGTTGAGTAATAAATGAGTGTTGAATACAGTAGAGCCTACGCGTATCCTTCACGAGTGTCAGAGCCTGAAGAGAATTTTCTGTCTGTCATGGCGCGCACTCAACTGTCAGGGCACTACTTGAAAAGGTTTCTCTCTTGCCATTAAGATAAAGTGCCATATTACGTTAGCAACATAATTTAATGCTTGTTTGTGTCATAACCCCACTGGCGAAATTTGTTTTCTTTCAAGAGCTTTTACGTTGATCATTACTCAGTCAACGTCAGGATTGCTGTTGTTAATATTTCTCCCGTTATGAATAATAAGACGAAATTGTCACAACCACATTTATTAAAAATATTGAGAAACTAGTTTCGGTTGTTATGCCATTATAAATCTCAAACAAACTAAAACTAAAGTACAGAGTAGCTTAATATATACTAAACATGGAATGATACTATTGGCTAGGCGAGAAAGAGGCTGACCTTCATAGAAGGTTGTGATTGGCTGAAGGCCTCAACAAGTCGCGCCCCATGGTGGGAGGAGTAACAAGCAAAAATAAGAGTCAAATCAAGATCCAAATACCGTAAACATCTAGAAAGCAACAAAGAAGAAACATACACAATAAGTCTAGAATTGAATCAAATTAAAATTACAAAATTAGAAGCTCACTGAAATGCAGTCAAGGTCAACCGAGAACACAAAAGAACCGTTTTTTAAATGTAGGCTGGAATTATGATGAAACTAAGTTAGTTGTATTGAATTGGTTAAAATAAATTTGGTCATTTAAACTAGTATTGGAATAGTTTTTTACCAACCTAGTTATCTCCAAAGCTTCTAAAATATTCAATTGTCTGCCTTTGCCAATCAAATGCAGAAATTCAACATTTTCTTCAGCCTTGAACTTGTGCCCATTATTTCATCTTCTGCAAAACTTGCATCTCTCACAGCGCGACGCCGTGAACTTGTGGGCGCCAAACGCTAAGCAACGTTGAGGTGAATTTTTCCTTATCTAAAGAAATTCGATTGGAAGCTCATCAGAATAGACGTCAACTCAATGATAAAATGAACATTGCATATTTTAATTCACATGTTTTGTGACTGAGATTTTCAACTGCCTATCAACTACACATAAAATTTCCCTTTTGTGTTTTACATTCGAAAATGGATTTATCAAGTGTAAAAGTGTTAAACAACAGCTAACTACATGAAATTTCCCATTGAAAGTCTTAAATTTTTGGTTGATTAAGAAAAATAAACTGAATCTAAGTGTAAACAGAAATAAACTAAGTGTTGGTCAGGGAAGATAGATCTCCCCAGAGACTCAAAGCAAGGTCTAAGAGACAATTTTAGACAAAAGATTTAAAGAAGATGTCTGGAATTGCTAAAAATGTGGTCCAAGAGGGATTATTATTTAAAAAAAAAATCGGTGGGACTACCCCCAAAATAAATATTTGGTGGTCCGGACCTCTCATTGACAATGACGCAAGAACTAGATAGAATCTACGACACATAATTTACGATAGAATTTCAGTCACATAAGTGAGGATTGAAATTTTAAAAATGGATGAATTCTGTCTAGAATTGCTTAAAATGTGGTTTAGAGGGATCATTTTTCAAAAACTTTCCGGGGGAGTACCCACGAACCACCTTTTTAAAAGAAATGAATTGTACCCTGTATTATTTTCTTAAACTGTTAGACGACTTTTCCTTCTTTAACTTATAGTGCTTAGAGTCTACCCCCCCCCCCCCCCTTATTAAAGCTACATCTCTGGTCATCCCTCTCAGACTCAGATTGAACATTTAATTACGCCACCATTGGAGGGAGGGGTGATCCTTGCCCGGATGAAGATTATTTCTTGAGCCAGCCCTGTGCTCTATTAACTAATACTTGATGCTGAGATTTTCTATTAATTTTGGCTATTATTAGAAATGTTAGAATGGAGAACAGTATGGTGTTGGTGAGTAGTAGGCTACAGAGTATATTTTTGAGAGTCGTAGAAGTCGATAGCTCTTGAAGTTGGAATGAATTGGAATCTAAATTGTCTCGATCCATCAGACTTGTCTAGAAAGTGATGGAATAACTCCTGAATTTGCAATTGGTAGGTTTACAAAGGTCAAACGATGAGTTGAACTTTGATGGTAGTTTCGCCAAATTGAAACACGAGTACCGAGTAGGAAGATATAACCTTCACAATTGGACAAAGCATTTTTCAAATAGCGATGACTTCGCCAATAATTTATTGACTTCGCCCTCTGATTGGTTGTGCTTACTTTTTAATTATCCAAGGGCCAACCTTTGATGAAGGGTTTTAAAAACCTTTGGCGCTTCATTATTACAATAGGATTTTTCAAATAATATTCTATACTATTCAATCATTTGAATGGGAGTCTTTGTCTCTTCACTCTTGCTCACTCCTATGCATTAACTGTGAATCTAAAGAACTGTATTACATTCTACCTTAATTCTGGAAGTTACTGTGTAAACAGAAGAGATATTTATAATAGTACTGGAGTGTCCTGGTGGCAGTATATTTTGTATAAATTTAAGGACGTCAGCTTATAGAGGGACAGTCTTGATTCTGCTCTCCTGATAACAAGTTCATGTGTGACAATTCTTTCTGAGCTAGATTGAAATTCTTTTCTGTTACAGTACAACGCAGTGCTATACACAGTACGATTGTATTTCAGTATTTCAAGTGTAATAATTACTGTGTCAGTAATTTCGATAAGATTGTTAGTGGTAACCAAACTTCTGTAAGTAAATATTACCCCATTAACAAAGACTATAGAACCAGATAAAATGATGTACTTTGACACAGTGTGGGTTAGAATGAAGTGGATGAATTGAATTCAGGTTTAGAATCGCTCAAAATGTTGTTCTAGAGGAGTTATTTTTCAAACATTTCCTGCAGGAGTTCCCCCAAACCCCCATTTTAAAATAAAGACTCATATACTAAAAATATATATATATATATACTACATATACTCATATATACTACATTTACTACTATACTACTACATTATATACTCATATAGTACTCTTATATTGTCTTGAATAAATTATTGGTTTTCCACCAGTTAACAAACTAGAGCTAGAGCACACCACACAGCAACACATCAATGAACCCCCCCCCCCCACAGATGGCCCCTCTAATCACACTACCCTTCATAATTTTTCTATCAATTAATTGTATAATAAATTAAAATCCATGTTTCTTTATTTAGTCCTCTTCATTGTCTAAAAACTGTGTTGAATATTTTTAGTTTATTTAACATTAACTGATGGATGGTCCCCTAACCTCTTCATCAATTCCCCTCCCAAAGGTATTCGGCCCCCCCAGAGGTCGTGACCCCCCCTCCCAAAAAAAAATCGGAAATTTATTGGGGGTTTAATTTAGGGGCAGGAAGGTAAAGCAATCTTGCAAAAAAGGTCAACAAAATCTCATTTGTGATCCCCCAAAAACTTCCGAGCTGGGACCGCTCTTGCCCCCCCCCCCAAGAAATAAATGATAAATGATAGCTGACGACGCCCGTGAATATGTGAATGACAATTCCGTACTTGTGAGCAGAAGTAAATTTGAAGAAGTAACATAAGATTTTGAGACAACAGTTATTTAAAAATATGTAACGTTGTAACGATCATTGTATCAATCAATATTGGTAAGAAGTATAAGTAAGAACTCCCTCTTCATAGGGAGTTCAATATTAGTAATACATTACTTTTAATACGTTTTCTTACAAAGCTCCAGGTATTTACAACATTTATTTTTATGTGTTTGTGTTTCAAGAAGTAACTTATTCAAAACCGTGCTCGTATATTTGTACCGTATGCGAATTCAGAAATCAGAATGAACTCGTAATACAGCGTTTATAATATAGGCTCAAAAATACATCTTTAAATGCGTTTTTCGTACACTTCCCGGTTTGTGACACTTACTTTCATTTTTTGCTGTGTTCTACATAATATTATGTGAATTTCAAGGTGACCCATATTTGCTTTAGAATTACCGGAGTAGGCTATTCAAAAATTTAAACTGCATGAAAACAAATTCTTTGAATTGCTGTCAATGCATTACGGGTTTTTATTCTTATCCGTGTACTGATAAGTTTGTGTAAGCTCATGTTTGACCAAGTCCGGTATGGTCTAGTGGCTAGGATATCTGGCTCTCACCCAGAAGGCCCGGGTTCGATTCCCGGTACCGGAATATTTTTTTGCTCTTCAGTCATCTCTCTTTTTCTTCAAAAATTTATAACGGAACTTGAATTTGACTTTTGAATTCTGTTTTTTGCCTTGTATATTTTTTTTCCTTGAGTTGGCTGTAGGGCCATGAAATGACTTCTATTATAAATTGCAGAGTAACTAGGTAATTTATCCTATATGTTAATAGAATAGGATAGAATATAGTTTATTGTCCAAAAATGTATAAGACATAGTCAAAATGTAACAAGCTAAAACATCAATACAAATATAAACTCTTTGATCATTTTTCCACAATTAAAATTTAATGAGAGATTAAAATAAATTATTCTATACTTCAATCAAACTTATTAATAGTTTTTGAAAATCCAGAGGATTCAATAATTGCAATATCAATTTATAAATTCTGAAAACCATTACAAAGAAACGAAATTTACTACTGAAATACAGAATAATTTAATTTTTATTTCTGATGTAATTTTTGATAGTGTAATAATTGGAAAAATAAATAAGATGTCACTCAAAATCAAAGTAAAACTGCACTATGGGCACAAAATAAGTATTATTTAATTCTTCAAAATAATGAATGGTTTTTCCATAGATTGTATAATATGAAAACTAATCGTTGAGAGCGTTGACAACTCATATTAGTTAATGTAATTGAGTTTATAAAACAATGTAATTGAGTTTATAAAACAGCTCAAGTAAGTTTAGCTGTATCAGATATGAAACCCTCTCAATAACAAATTGTTGAACAATAAAAGCAATAAATTAATTCAATCAATAAAAAATAATTTGTCCAACTCTGAATTCAGAATTAAATGTAGCAGTTTTTCCCCTATGAAATACAATAATGGTAAAAATAAATCATTATTATAGGAAGACTCATAATTTATCAACATTAATTGTAATAGTAATTGAGTAATAGTTTACTTTTGACTAAAGTAAATTATAAGGTCACTCTCATAGCCATTTTGTATTCCTATTTGATTGGACTCAAGCTCAAACGAAATTATCAATATTTTTAAAGAAGGATGTATACTTTTCATCATTATTTGTAATTTTATGTGAATAATGAGTTTGTCTTCAAACTCACTTCAATTAATTTTCAAGTACTGTGGAAGATTAAATAATCAATTCCAGTAAGCACATAATAAATAGTAGAATGTCAATTATTTGATTAAGGTTTATTGAATTTATTTTTCTCCAATCAATTTCCATAATAAATTAATATTTTATCTTTTTCAGTACTTAATAATTAGTTGAATTGAATTTATAGACAAATAAAATAACTTAAATACCCAAGAAGTACCATCCTTGATGTGATGTATGTGCTATATAACATTATTGAGTGCTCTGAATTTAATTATTGTATGCTTGTATAAAAATACTGTGGATTAATAGTTAAATATACTATAAGCCATAGGAGACGTCCAAGTTTTTTGAAAAGCATAATTATATATTTTGAGAAAATACTAAAAAGTTGTGCAATTTAACATAAAATATTGGCGAAATTATGAAAAGAGACCATGGCATCACTGCATTAGCAAACAGGGCCTGTCAGGTGAGTGGAGATGCATGTGAACACTATATCATGTATTCTAATAAATTAACTTGCAATAGAAGATGAAAGTCAACTATAGCCTGCAAGAAAATACTTCCAATACAGACCAAGACCGCAGAGATTGAGGTCCAATGCTCTATCCCTTACAATTCACCCACATAGCATCATTTCCCTTTCTAACAACAGAAAAGTGGCAATGTGAAATCTACTGTGCGCAGGTCCGACTCTCCTCTCTTCCTCACAGCCACCTGAATATGATACAGAGCATTTGTGGTGGTGGAAGATTGCTTCCCCGATTCCATGTTGGAAGTATTTTCTCATGGAAGCTATTTTAGCTCAAATTATTGATTCAACTGCCTCTGCCTCATCATGATAGATTTTTCCAACGCTTTGTGGTAAATGTCAACCATTATTGATACAGAAAACTCACCTATTAATCTATTTTCGAATCAAAACACAATTTGTGAGACATTTTATCAAATATTTTCAAGGAATAAATATGATTTCTCCACTGTTGTTCAAACTGTGATTTTAATGAGAACATTTTATTTCATGAACTCTGTTGTAGAACTTAACTCCATAAATTGACATGTGATAAAATAATTATGATACTGACAATTTCTGTGATTCATTATAATTGATTGCATATCCACTAGTATTTATTAGAATTTATTAGTGAGATTCACAGCAGCCTTATTCAATTCCACCACCTAGTGTCAACTGTTGGATTAAGTTAACTGGGAGTTTAAACCACCAAAATCGACTGTTCTAACTAAACTGCCAGTTGAACTTTGTTTGTGGTTTAAACTAAAATTGATAATATGGACGAAAGTTTAAACTTACGTTTAAATAAAGTTTAATCTAAACGTAGTTTAAACTGCAATTGAGAGTACAGCCTTAAGAATAATTGATTTGAACTGCATTTCTTAAACTGTTTCAATAACCATAATATTAATTAATTTCATGCAAAAATTAGGTGTTTTAGTTAATTTCTGATTCAAAAATCAAATTATCATAATATACAGGAAAACATCCTAATTATCATAAGTGCAACGTTTAAATACAGTACTTTTTGCAGTAGTTGTAAAGTGTTTGGTAGAGTATATACATTTTTCATTCCTGTTAATTATTATCATCAAATTAATCTAGTGTAGATCACACGTAAAATTATATGTATATTTTCATTGAAATATCACAGGAAATCCAAGTGTGTTGATACTTTGTGTAGCGGTTCTAGGTTTGTGCTGCCTAGTGCCTACCTTAACTCCGGCTGTGGCTGAACACCATGGGTGGAGCTGGGTTATGTTCATTTATTAATATTGGTGTTAGCAGCTTCCTGGGGCTGAGTTCTTGAACTATGTTCGTTTCATTAAAAAATTTAATAAGCACCATTTTAATTTAATTTGCTTTTTGTACCGCTTGTCGCTTGGGAATTGCTGTCAGAAAGAAGGCCTACTATCACCGGTTTTATGTAGCCGGTGGGGTTTTTTCATAATTAATTTATTTTTTATTATGTTCTGACATATTTATTGACTGCAGTAGGTCAACTCTTACTATATGTTGACCTTCAAATTGGCCAGTGTCCTATTTCAATTACAGTATTTTGGGTGGTGATTGGTCATGCGGTGAGCGTGGTGTTCAAGTGATCGCGATGTTCAGTCACGACCGCTCAGGACTGCGCTTGGATGGGTGACCGTGCTTCAATGACTTGATGTTACAAGCTTTATTATCACTTACCCGGTGGTTCGGAACCCACCTAAAATAGTAGGTCCACCATGTTCCCCGTAACATGGCACAAACGGCGAGGTGGAACTACCCGTAAGGGTCTCCCCACCATTAAAAGCCATACGCTTATTATTACAGTATTAACACGCAGGAGTATCTTGTGTCAAAAATAATTGATTAACCTAGCAAAAGATTAGTGTTCTTTGATTCAGAGTACTAATATTATAACAGTTAAACTATTGTTAGAAGTGGATAAATAACAGTTTAACTATTTTCATGCTGATGTAACAGACATTTTACTCAACAATCAGAAGAAAATTGACAGTGAATTGGCTGTCTACTGATTTTATAATAATTTAATTGTTATTTTATTAATTTATCTTTCGTACTTGAAGAAGTCGGTGAAAATCATTCTAATTTGAAATGTATGCAATTAAGAGGGTGTAAATATCTATCATTTTAACTTAACTTTTTTTATCTTATTATATTTTTATAATAGAATTTTGTAATAAATTGTTTTACAAAAATTGAAAATATAATTCATTCTATATAAGATAAAGCATTTGAAACTAAACAGATCTTATACTGATACTAAGATGGTAACTAACTTAGTGTTAGTGTGTGTCCTGTTGGTGTGTTTTACTTGCTCTACTTTTTCAATTGACTTCAAGTACTTTCTTTTCTTTTCAACTAGTTTGGTGGAGTTCTTTTGAGTCCACCATCGCAAGTAATTGTTTACAAGCTATTTGCTGTATGTAGCGTGCACACCATTCCCTCTCCGTTAAGTAGGCACTTGTGTGTAATGATCACGCCAAAACGCGGGATGAAAGTGCTAACCTAACCTGTTATTTTCTTGCCTAAAATTGACTTGTTTCACCGGCACGAGACTTGTAAAATTTAGTTTTCCTTTCAATTTTTCTAGCGAAAGTCCTATGAAACAGAATCAATAAGTTATTCTCATTCTCAATAAAATCAGTTGTTCGAAATTAAATAAATGTAGTTCAAAGCAGCTTCATTCTAAACTGAATCTGTCTTTTCTCTTAATATTATCTTTTTTTTATTGTTTTGTCGCTGCCCTTTTATTTTCCATCGTAATTTTATACTCATTTATAATCAATAGATTTTTATTCATCAACAAGTCTTACTTTGAGGCAACTGGTATTTATCTCCTGAACTATTTAAGTTTTAGTTTTCATTGTTCTTGGGTCTGAGTTTTTATTATTGTTCTGGATGAACTGCCTGCTGTGACGCTGTGACATCAATAATTAACTTTTTCTTCTTGCTTGATGATTTGTAAAAAATACTCAAAACCCAGAGACAAATATCAATCTTAGCCAAACTGTCAATTAAATGTTATTATAAATTATAACTTGATCATGATTGTGAAATATGTTATTGAATGATATATGAATTTTGCATAACATATGCAGAATGAACAAGGATCTTGATTAATGTAAAACATTAATATAGATAGGACTCACAGGGTGGGTTCAATCATTTATTTGGTTGTGTGATAACCTGATCTAATTTTGCATAAGTTGGGCAGGATAAGAATTGAGACAAGAAAAAATTGTAAGAAATGTGACAAGTTTGATAGGGTCCATAAGATGGGTACAATCAGTTAATTTTCTGTAGTATTCTGTTTGACACAATCTTAATTGAAAACATTTTTTCCTTCATAAAAATATCGTCATTGATGTTCAAAACAAATTATTATTATAGCTTTCCTATATTCCAAGTGCCGCTTCTATTAGTTAATTTTATAAAATGTGCTTCACTTAGTTTATAAATATGATGGCTCTATCAATGTTCTTTTTTCCAATGATGTTATCATTCCTGTTGACATACTTGAACAATTCCTGAAACAAACCGTTCTCTTTTTTCAAGTTTGATGATCCCCGAGATCATTGTACTCTATGGGAACTGACAGACCCACTTTCTTTATCTTCACCTCCGCTACCAACAACTGACTCTTCTTCTTCAGATTCTTCTCTCTTTCTTTTTCACCTTATCATCTTCTACATCATTCTTTATCCTTATATTTTCTACAGCGTTTCTACTGCACAGTCACTCAGCAGACAGACACCCAAAAGAGCGTACTTTTCAATGTTAACTGTGTCTTTGTTGCCAAGACAGACTCACCTCGATGAAGAAGAACAAGACCATGAAGAAAAAGAGGAAGAAGTAGAAGGATTGTTCATTTCTTTCTATATGACTGTGAAGTTAGCAAAAGCAACTCAAAAGACTGATTCTTTTGTAATTACTGAACTTCTTTGTCCTTTGACCCCTAACTGTTAAATTGCTAGTTAATAAAATTTTAACGGGGCGCGATCTCTAATAATGACTTGTTAATGGATCATTATGGCAAATTCAGCGTACCAGGACATTTTCAATGAGATTTAAAAGCTGATTACTAGGATCGTTGTACCATGAGGGCAGATTTTATAGGGTTATCCAAGGATGAAAATGATTTTATAATAAAAATTGGAGGAGAGGAGGAAGAAAGTCTATTGTTAATGATGAATAAGTAACAATTGACAGCCGTTATGGTGTTGTGGTTAGTGGCGTTAGTTAATGACCGTGAACTCCTGCATTCGATTGTGGTTTAGGATTGACATTTTTCTGAAATGACTTCCTCGCAAATTATCACAATCTATTTCATTTTATTTGTTAGTTAATTATTCCCATTTTTTTCTCTCTTCAAATACTTAGTAAGAAATAAGGAAGTCCTGGTGAGTTAGAGTTGAGATGATGAACAACAAGAATTGGTCACTCGACAACAGTAATGCCCTTGTGATGGACAGCTGTTAGGATTAACCATAGATCAACGAATCAAAAGAGATTGAGTGTTCCTCTTCTAGTTGGAATTGATACTTGGAGTGCCTTGTTCCTGAATTGTCGAAGTCCGCATCCAAAATAATATAGTCGTCCTGATCAATCAATAATCCGTACCGTAACAATACTAAAAAGTCTTTACGACTGAACTATAAAAGGCAAAGTATTAATAGAATAGATTACGGTTCAATTTATCTATACAACATACTTGACACGTAGAATTCCTTTCCCTTACTCAAAATGAATGGAAACGTTTCTTGTGTTTAAGTTTAAGGTTCAAGTACATTCAATTACAGTATATGATTCATTCTTGTATAGCATAGTTTCATACATTGTTACGTTGTAATTCTCATATCAAATTGATTGAATGTTTTTATCATTAAATTCCTGAGTTGAAGCTATTTCAATATTGAAAAATCATCATTTTCCAAGTGTAGGCCTATACTAATACCCTTTCAAGTGAAATAGTCAAAATTATGGTAAGTAAATTCGTATGGCTTTTCGTGGTGGGGAGACCCTTACGGGTAGTTCCACCTCGCCGTTTTTTTAACGACTGCTTTTTTTTAAATAAAATTATGGTCATAAATTGGACCGCCTCAATGAGCTGCCAAAAATGAGCTATCACTCTATGGGGTGCCATTTACCGTTCAAAGTTGGGTAGTCCGACGTTGGAGTTCCAAAGTTCAGATTCGGGCTCAGCGCCTAAAAATACGCCGAAACCGTTGAAAAAAGAACTATTATATTGAAACTTGGTTACTGGCTCTATAGTGTTATACAGTGGTCCAGGATTTTTTTAATATCTTGGGACAAAATTTTCAAATTGAAGACTTTTCTGAAATAAAATTCGGCGATCAAAAACTTCTTTCCCATAACTTTCATGTGTTAGAGTGAGCATTTACAAGATAAATGCATCGAAACCTGGAGATGACTCATTTTTCACAGAATGGGGTAAAAATACCAGATTTTTTCGGAGGATGAAGCCCACATAGGTCTGGGACCTGTGCGTGGTTAATGAATTAGATGATGGTGATTGATGAGTTGAACCTACAGTTTTAGGTGGGTTCCGAACCACCGGGAAGTGATTTTACAGCAGAGAAGAGTGTCTTTTTTGCTGGCCTATCCAATCGGTCACCCTTGATAATTTGATAATTGATTGTGAATGAAAATCTCAACTAATCTGGTATTTTTATACATATATTTACGTAGACTCGTATAATTTCAAATAGAACAATGTTTTCAGCGCGATAGATAGTTTTCGAGTTTCAGGCGAAAAATGAAAAAAGTGTCAAATTTTGGGGTGGGGGGGTTGTTCTCCCAAAAGTTACCCATAGCCCAGAAACTTTTGCAAACTCAGGAAACTTTTATTTTATATTTTAGGATGCTTAGAATGGATTAAAAAAGGTCCAGGTTTTTACCATTTTTTGTCGTCCAAATTTCCTTGGCAGGAGTGTGCTCACCGACGGAGTAAGACCGGAAGGCTTGAGAACGGCTGTGAGTAACTCAATTTTTATTCACATCAAAAGATGAGAATCTTGAGTGCTGACTCAAAAACATGAGAATGCTCAGCTCAGTCAACTTCATTCACACCACCGATTGAATTCTCACGGATTAATAGCAGCTATAAATCAATTTATAAATAATAAACAGATGGGTAAAGTTGAAAGGAATTAGGCAGTTGTCGAGTGTTGCCGGACATGAAATCGGTGGCCCATTATTAGAATATACATGCTGTGTGACTAATTTATTTCGTTAAAAGCCACTTTGGAATGCAATTAAGGATTGAAGGGGGGAATTTAAGATCGTTTATATATAATGTATGAGAAGAAGAGAAGTGTCTGATAACTGCTCCTGTGAAAAGGAGGCCGCTAACTAAAAGAGCGTTAGGGTGTGTGAGAGAGAGCGTGAGTGAGAAAGTGAAAAGTGGAGGAACAAAGCTTTTTACCAGGTCCACTACTAACCACATTTATACCACTAACCACACCTGATCATCCCCGCACCAATAGGGCGATATTCTACTGCTTCCCGACGAATGATAGGTCATTGGTCGCTCAACTTTATCGTAATGGAAATAAGCTTCTATTAAGGAAACCGACCACACCACTTCCTTGTCAAAAAGGGTTGGCTGCTCAGGTGCACTGCATGAAAAGCAGCGGACCTTCGATTTTCCCAAAGTATCAGATAACCTGTGTGTCTTTGAATGTAGCTGACTTTCATTTTTCTCATTCAAACTCGCTGCCTCTTGTAGTTAACACTAGGATTTGGATTTTTAAAGCTCTTTTAAATATTGTAGTGTTATGAAACGCCAGGAGAAAGAGACGAATATATTTCTCTTCCCGTTCTGCGCTGTCTATAAGTACTTCTGTTGGAAGTGATAATAGTCATGTTTTGTTTACTCCCCCTGTTCACCCCTCACCTTGTAGTCATCCAGAGGATACCAGAACATTTTTTTTGTAGTTACGTCTTGCAGACTCCAGTTAAGGAGGGGACGATGTCAAACTTGCACGCCGTCAAGCTTCGGCTGACGACAAGCTGGGCTAACGTCAAAGTTGCACGCCGTCACCATGGGCTGAATTCCTAAGTTTGCCAGGTTGGCGGTGCATGCAACGACAAACTGGCACTCTTTTGATTTTGACAGCTGGCGCCAAAGCTGCACGCTCATTTGCAATTTGGGTAGTATCCATTAGGACGACCTAACAATTTGATCGACCTACTGCTAGCGCAGCCTGTAGCCTATAACCAAACCTAACCTAACCTGGCTAGATGTGACTGAACGACCTTTGCTTACTAGGTCGGTCAAAACGCCGTGCTAACCATAAGTATATGACAAATGTCATCAATAAAAACCCCCCAGGGCAACCTGGGAAGTTATTATTGATAAATTATTGGCTGCAGTTATCAATAAAAATAATACACTTGAAAAATGCAAATACAATATAATATCAAACAATTTATCAATTTGATAGTGTAATATTATATGAGTGAGTATCTGACTGTATCAAGGTATTTCCAATAATCGATGGTAGACACAACCATTCTTAAGACTGCCAGGTTGTTTTGTGCATGCAGCGTCAAGCTGGCACTGTTTTATTCTGTCACCCGGCGCCAAAGTTGCACGCCGTCACCTCACCATGGGCTGAATTCCTAAGTTTGCCAGGTTGGCGGTGCATGCAACGACAAACTGGCACTCATCCAATTTTGTCACACGGCGCCAAAGCTGCACGCCGTCACAGTGGGCTGAATTCCTAAGTGTGCCAGGTTGGCGGTGCATGCAACGACAAACTGGCACTTTTTTTATTTTGTCACCCGGCGCCAAAGCTGCACGCCGTCACAGTGGGCTGCATTCCAAAGTGTGCCAGGTTGGCGGTGCATGCAACGACAAACTGGCACTTTTTTTATTTTGTCACCCGGCGCCAAAGCTGCACGCCGTCACAGTGGGCTGCATTCCAAAGTGTGCCAGGTTGGCGGTGCATGCAACGTCACCGTGGGCTGGAAAACCAGCCCAGCTTGACGGCGTGCAATAAATATAATTATAATAAATTATCAACAATAAATTATACACTAGATATCATAATTACTATATCAATTAGTTGAGGTGAGGCTTAATTTTGATGTGAATGGAACTCTTGTACACTATAAAAAGCTTTATCAACTAAATATTTTTTCAATTTTTTTTTAATATTTCTATATTTTCAAGACTTTAAAAACTGCGGTAGCTTGTTGTAGAATTTCTTACCAATATAACTAGGTTTTTGTTTGAATAAGCTACTAGTGATAATCTCCTCGGCTTTTTGTATTATAATCATGTACGTCAAGATTTTGGTTAATATTATTCGTTTTTACATATAAAGTAGCTTCATACACATATAAGCAGGGTACAGTTAGGAGACCAAGTCTCTTGAACAACGGCCTACATGAATCTAATCTATTTACTCTTTCTATACACCTAACCGCTTTCTTTTGGATCTTAAACACCCAACATCATCTGTGTACATAAATTTTTATTGAATAATCTCGAAAAGGTAATTAATTCTTTAGTTCATTCTGGAATTACACAAAAACTTATATAAAGCAGAAGCTCTCGTAAACAGATAGTTCATTCATTGCTCAATCTTCGTTGACATAACAAGTGGAAGTTTCCTGTGACAGAGTGCGAAAACAGTTCCCGTTAATATGGACAGTATGATCTAGGGAGTGTTATTACAGACTGTTTTATACGAAGGTTTAGTGTGAAAGTGATAAATGCAGTATATTTTGACTGTATTATTGGAGCTTCCTTTGCAGTTTATGCGAGTGTACAAATACTCATTGCTATTATTGTAATATGGTGACAGACCTGTGATACGTAAGTAAGTAAATTTATTTCCATTAAAGTTTTACAAATAATGAGATACAGTATAAAGAATATTATGGAACTTCTAGCCATCTGTGTTTTTATTGTTATTTTCTGACGTTTCTCCTTGAATTATTGAACAGTTATTTATAAAATATTTGATCGGCCTATCAACAGTTAGTGTTTAATTTTGGAACAGTAATATAGCACATTCATTATTACTGAACATTATTGATTTATTAATTTCTGATGGATTTATTTTGTGTGACATAACTGATTTGTGCGAGTTGTAAGTAATTTGTGTGAATTTAGTGCAAGTGTAAATTAAAAGTGTTGCCAGCATTATTTTAGAGATAGAACCCGTAACAGAAATTTATCTCACTAAGTAGCATCTGTTTGTTTTTTTAGGCACCACATAGAACATGTTTTCTGATTCATCACATCATCTTATTGTCATATACACAATATGATTTCTTATGAATGTATCATATTCAAGATTTTTTAGGTTAGATGCCCAGAATTTAAGTGAATTTGTATTGTAGTCTTATTGTGAATATGTAATCTAATTCAAAATTTATTAGTCTGTTTTGTATATTCTACTGTAGTTAATAGTTACTATATTAAACAGAATTTTCTTTAATTTCGAATTCCTTAATTGCTATCAGAATTCGAAATTAAAGAAAATTCTGTTTAAGTAAATTTGTCAGTTTGTTCAATTGTCAGTAACTTCGAACTAACTTGTGTACTATATTAATTAGTTACTATATAACTAATATAATAGTTATTTGGTCATATCTGCTTAGAACGTTGAACATTGAAGAACTGAAAACTTTACCACAATTTCATTTTGAAAAACTCAAAATTAAATCCTTGGTTGAAGAAATAACAGGAAAATTATTAAAATCGTCTCTTATATGGTCCAATCTGCACAAAATTATGTTATTAAATGGTCAATCTAGATCTAGAAGAATATATGTTGATCTATTGTATATGTGTCGCCAGAAATTTCTCGAGGGGAGTCCGTCAGCTAGAAACCCCCTTACCATACCCAACGGTGATATACTTGGTTTGGTATATTAGGTATTATTCTTGATTTCATTAAAATACCCACCTCAACCCATCAACAATTTCTTCCAATAAAATACACTCTGAAAATTTGTTATGAAAAACTATCATTCTTTTACTAAAATAATATTGAAATCTAGATGACAATATGACTTGCTTTCTGCAAACTCAACATATAATTACAGTATTTCTATAACTTTTACTGCACATTCTACTGTACATATATTTCTACATGTTTTGGCACTAAAATAATGCAGTCAACACTTGAAAGTAATGCTTGAACTTTATTTACACAATTTGCTCACACCAGACACTAATATAAGACACCAAATTGTATCATCTTTTTACGGACTGTGATGGTGCTTTGTTTGAAATGAAAAAAATTAATATTCTTTATCTGCAAAAGACTTGTGATTGTAAATAATTATTGTTCTTCAATGTGAAATTTCAAGTGAAACAGCGACCTAACCTAAGATTTTGATCCTACTTTAAAATTTTGTGAAAAGCAGTTTTGGGCTATAGCGTGTTGTATTCACATTGACTGTATTTTAGTTAAATGAATGAATGTAATTATCACACAAGAAACATACAGTTCAATAACTTTCAACTGCCAAATAATATTTCTATGACAAAATTAATTACTAGTTGATAATTGTCAATAGGCCGATCAATAACTCAATAATCAATGTCTAATAAGCTGTTCAATAACTCAATAAAAAATGTCTATTAAACTCTTCAATAACTCAATAATTAACAAAGTACTTACTTACATAAGTCCAAAAGAAGTTTGATTAACACTGACTCTCTTTTTACAATTATTACTGTCACAGAATTACTGAAGACTTATCGCCAAAATGCACTGTACTTTTTATAGATACAATACACTTGTATTAAGAGTGATATTTAGCAAAATCTTGATGTATACGATTATAATACAAGAAGCCGAGGAAATTATCACTTGGTGAGTCACAATAGTAGCTTATTCAAACAAAAACCTAGTTGTATTGGTAGGAAACTCTACAACAAGCTACCGCAGTTTTCAAAGAGTCTTGAAAATATAGACTCATTAATAAATAAATATAGACCACAAACCAAGTTAGTTGTATTGAATTGGTTAAAATAAACCAATATTGAATAAATTATAAATTAAAATGAATAGTTGTATTGAATTGGTTAATTTATTCAATATTGGTTTATTTTAACCAATTAAATACAACTAACTTGGTTCCATCATAATTCCAGCCTACATTTAAAAAATGGTTATTTTGTGTATTTCTCGGTTGACCATGACTGCATTTCATCACTGAGCTTCTAATTTTTTAGTTTTAACTTGATTCAATTCTAGCCTTATTATGTATTTTTCTTCTTTGTTGCTTTCTAGATGTTCACAGTTTTTAGTTATTGATTTGACTCGTATTTTTGCTTGTTACTCCTCCCACCAGGGGGCGTGACTTGTCAGCCAATCACAACGATGAAGGTCAGCCTCTTTCTCGCTTAGCCAATAGTATCATTCCATGTTCAGTATATATTCAGCTTCTCTGTACTCAAGTTTTAGTTTGATTGAGATTGATAATGGTGTAACAACTGAAACTAGTTTCTCAATATTTTTTAATAAATGTGGTTGTGACAATTTCGTCTTATTATTCTTTATTTCTCTGAGTAACTTTTAAAGCTTGGGGCAGCATAAATTTGACCAGCAAACTACTTTGGGAGTTTTCTGAATGATTGCATGCTATCTCTTGTTCCAGTAGTCTGTGTCCAGCTCATCATGTATACATGTTAAACACATATGTATACACTTGTCCGTTACAATCAAATCAAATCAAATCAAAATCAATTTATTTTCCTTAAAGAACAAAATACAGAAAATACAAAATATTCATTTTACATAAATGTGGAAATTACACTGCAAGGTCAGGGACCAGTGCGCAATGTAAGAGTGTTGTTTTTTTTTTATTAATTAAAAAAAAAAATTGAAATTTTAGAAAAAATTAAGGAATTATTACAAGTTTCAAGTACAGTACCATGTTAACTATGATGAAAAATTTTGACATTTCGAAACAAACTTTATATAAATAATCTGAAAAACTGGAGAAAAACGCTATTGTGAATAAAAATGACTATAGCAACATAATACTTGTGCAATACAACTAACTTATATCTAAAACCATTAATACAATTGTGACAATAGATCTGTTATACCATCCAGAACATAATCTCCTGAAACCTCCACATTCATGCATTTGCTCAGAAAAGGAGTTCAGCGATATCAGACTCCTTGATCCATTTTTCCATCTCAATAATGAGATTCTTATTAATGTTTTTGATTATAAAGTGAAGAGGGATGACATTCACTAATCTGGAAGAAGTGTACACGAACTGTCTCCTACAGACATTCAGATTTATTCTGGAGGATTCAAATGTTATGCTAGATGGTCTAAGGTTATAAATTGAGTGCCGAAAATTGTACATATCTTTATTTTTGTTTATATTAAGCAATAAACTTTTTATGTAGAGTTGCCTCACGGTTAAAACATTGAATTCTATGAACAGGTTACGTGTAGAATAAAGTCTAGGCTTACCTAATATTGTTTTTATCAAATGCTTCTGTATTATGAATAATCTATTCAAGTGACAGTTCACCGCACCACCCCATGCCAGTATACTATATTGTAGTATGGACTGAGCATAGGCAAAATAAATCATTTTGGTCAATCTAGAATTCTTCAATCTATTAAGGTTGAAAAATTTATAAATGAGGTATTTCATACGGTTACACATGTGATCAATATGTATATCCCATCTTAAATGTGGGTCTAAAAATATACCAAGATACTTTGCTTTTTTGACTTTTTTTAATTCTGGGCACTGACAAAGAGCTTGAGAAGCGTGATTACAGTTTAGTGAGTGGATCTTAATATATTCCAAATTAGTTGGTTGACCACTTACATTAGGTGAAAATGTCATGAACATACTTTTTGTAACATTCAGTGTCAATAAATGCTTATTGAACCAAGATTTAACTATTTTCATTCCTTCCTCACTAGACATTATAACATTATCCCACGAATGACCAGTAAATGTTAATGTTGTGTCATCTGCAAAGGAGACAATAACACCATTCTTTATGTCTAATTTAAGTAGCTCATTTATATAAATCAAGAATAGCACGGGTGACAATACCGTTCCCTGAGGCAAACCATATTCAGATAGAAATTGTTTGCTGGTTTCATTTTCAATTGTAAGATATTGACAGCGTTCTTTAAGATAACTAGTAAATAACTTCAAAGGAACACCTCTAATTCCTAGATTCTCCATTTGCTTCAGTAATATTGAATGTGGGATAGTATCAAAAGCTTTCGAAAGATCCAGAAGAATGACTAATGTTTTTTTATTGTAATTGAAGTTGTTTGCTATAATATTGACCACAGCTGTTATAGCATCTTGGGTACTTTTATTTTCTTGAAAGCCATACTGATTCTCATGAATGATTTCATATTTCTTAAGATAATTCACTAGTCTAATTTTCATAATTTTTTCAAATATTTTTGATAAATTATTCAATAAACTTATAGGACGATAGTTTGTAGGATTGTTGGGATCACCAGATTTGAATAATGGTATTATATTTGCAATTTTGAATTTTTCAGGGAAAACACCATCAGTAAAACATTTATTTATTATTTTATTTAGCGGTTTTGCAATGTAGGGTGCAATTATTTTCAAACAGATATTACTTATCTTGTCAATGCCGGGAGTAGAGTTATTTTTTAGTGTTTTAATGGTATCTAATATTTCAGTTTCATTTGTTGGAAAAAGGAAAAAAGAATTTGGAGATGACAAACCAGTGGAATTAGAGTAGGTATTGGAGTTTGATGACATGTCTTTAAGATTTTCATTTTTTAGTATTTCTGCAAAAGATTTACCCACCTGTACAAAGTGATTATTTAGAATATGATGATCATTTTTGGGTTTGACTGAGGATTTTTCATTGTTTAGAACTTCATTAATATATTTCCATGTTTTTTTACTATTACCCTTACATTCATCAAGTCTTGTTTTATAATAATCATATTTGCAATCAGTTATCAGTTTATTTAGAAGGTTTCTGTAAGTGGTATATTCTAATTTTAAATTGTAATTAAAAGGTTGCCTACTTAGTTTTTTATGCATTTTATCACGTGTACGTAGAGAAGTGATTAGTCCTTTGGTAATCCATGGCTTTAAAGGTTTAAATTTATGAGGTATAGTTTTATAAATGCTGCTATTCTCTATATAGTGAGTCAGTGAGTTAGTGAAAGTGTAGACCAGCTCATCCACACTTGAATCAGAGTTTAAAATAGATTCCCATTTCTCATTTTCCAATTTTGATTTCAGTTCTTTATAATTAATTTTTTTGTGAAGTTGTTCGCAATGTATTTTTTTAATACTATCTGTAACTCCGATTCGAAGACAAGTGCAAAAGTGATCAGTTATATTAGTTTTGAATATCAAACCCGCAACATGATCAGAATTGAAATTTTTATTTTTAAAAAATATATGATCAATGCAAGATTTTGAATTATTATGGATTCTTGTTGATTTATTTATGTAGGATTTATATCCTTTGGATGATAAAATGCTAAAGTATTCGTTGGCTACATTTGTATTTCTTTTTAGGTCAATATTCATATCTCCCAAGACAACAACATTGTCGTCAGTTTTAAAGTAATGCAAACAATCATCCAGATCATTTAGGAAAACATCAACAGACGCTGCCGGAGAACGGTACAAGGCGATAAGGACGATCACTTGATTAGTTCTTGGTATTTTTATCTTCATGATAAGAGAGTTTGTTTCTCGAATATCATATTCAATCAAATTTACAGAGAAATCATCTCTTATAAAAATACAAACGCCATCACATCTATTGAGTTTCCCCGGCCGGTCTATCGCTGTGTACCCCTTTAATTTAAAATCGAAAGAATGTTCTTCATTAATCCAAGTTTCTGTAAGTACTATAATATGAAATTCTGTTAAACAGTTTTGTACAACACAAATAAATTGATCAAAATTTTTCTTAAAACTACGAATATTCATTTGTAATATATTAAGAGAAGGAACTGACATGTCTGGCCGATAATCAAAAATATAATTTACCTCAATAGTGTCATAGCATTCCAACAACGTTTCCTCATCGAAGTCATTTATAAGAACCATAAATTTAGAAGGAAAAAAGAAAGAAAAGAAATAAAAAAGTAGTAACCAAACAATCTGAGAGTATTAAAAAAGAAAAATAGCTTTTTTCAATTAAAAAAGAAGAAGAGAGGACACATCGACGCCTCCACTTTGCCCTATTAAAGAAATTCCACAAATAATTCATTGTTTTATAGGGAAGATACATAAATAAATCATCATATTTTCAAAGAATGGGAAAAAATAGTAAAAAGTATATTATGAATTACGAAATTATATGTTAATTGGTCTTAAGTTTTGCAATTTTGTAAAGAAAACAATCAATCGAAAGTTTAATAATTAAAATATTCAAGATTGGCCGAAATATTTATCTAAATCCTCCCTGCAAAATACTCTTCTCACAGGCGACAATGCAGTTTCCCTAATCAGAATCTTTCCCTCACGCACCCACACAAAGGCGAGTTTATTTTCTTTTTTCAGGCCTCTGGCTAAACCAAGAAGATGTTTAAAGTGCGGAGATAAGTGTTCGTTAATGTAGATGTTGGTATCTTGCAATTTTGGATTAATATCAGTCGTCTTAAAACGTTTCTTCTTCTTTGCTGCGTGCAACCAGTTCATTTTCACCTGCCTCGAAACGAACTTCACAATGATTGATGTGGATTTTTTCGCGGTTGGAACTCTATGAGTGGATGAGATGTATTCTGGATTGAAATCGACTTGGATTGCGTTTGCTACTGTTTCAAGTAGATAATATAAATTTTCACCAGTTGTTTGTGGAATCCCAGTGATTTCTATGTTGTCTCTTCTTGTATATTGTTGTATGGAATGCAGTTCTGATTGTAGATGACAGACAGTTTTATTGAGGTTTTTGTTCTGTACTTCCAATTCATCGCATCTCTTAATTATAGCTACATTTTCCGTTGTTAATTTGTCAAGTTGAGATAATGACAGTTTTATGTTCTAGTCCACTCCATCGAATTGAATATTCAGAAAGTTATCCTCGTTTGTTGTTGGTTCATGTTTGAACGTTGTGAGCATACCAAGTAAGCTTGGTGTATAGTTTACATATTTACAATAAGATGCTTCTCTGATACGCTTCGATGGGCCTACTGTATGTAGATGTTTTACTCTTTGCATTAGGATGCTTCTACTGAATCTTCACGCTTGGATCTTGAACCGCTAGGCTTTTCTTACTTCCTTGAATGAAGTCAATGTGTTGCTGATATTTTTGAGGATTGTGTTGTGCTGCATCAACTAATGGTTTATCAACTTCTGGTTCAATTTTTTCAGTTTCAGCAAACACAATTGGAAGAAGAGATGATAGAGATGAATATGTGAGTTTTAGTTCAATTTGACACTGAGCTTACAATATAATTTATACAAGATAATACTAATTGACCGAACGTAGAGTGGTCTCAGTCAGTTTTAACTCGTCCGCTCGGCATTTCGTCTGCCCATATTTTATGTCTGTATGTATGCTAGACGATTATGGCCAAATGCCTTGACCGATTGTAATGGAATATTGCTTAAATGTTCCTTATTTCTATGCCAAGCTATGTATGTATCAGGTTTTTTTTAAATGCCCCGATGGTTTTAGGGGGCCCAATTCACCCCCGATTATTGGAGTGTTTGGTTTGAGTGCAAGTATAGCACAAGCCTGCGTGCTAATTACAAGACTGCTAAGTCTGTGGGCTAAGCCCGGGAATCAAATGCCTGAAACAAATGATGCTGCGAAGTGGAGGAAATGGAAGTCTGACCCGTCTATAGAGCCAATGTATTTCAGTTCTATATTGCCAGGGCTACTTAGAAACTAGCCCAACCGGCCAAGACCACGGCTACTCATCTCAATCTGCGTGCAAATTAATATACTCGCCTTACAAATTCATGCGCTGTTTTCTTATTAATTCAGTGTTTATTTTAATGAACTAATATTTTTTTCTTTTACGGAATTATTGGTGGGGCTCAGCCCTATCTGCCCTAATGGACTGTGGTCTAGGGGTTTTAAATTAAAATTAAAACGTTTTCAGAGGGTGTTTAATCCGCGACAAAAATTCGATTAACCCAGCATTACAGAATTCAAAATCGTTTAAATCTTCAATTTTAATATTTTTTCAATTTGTTTTGTTTTGTGCTTTTCCTGATTGGAGTAACTTGCACTGAAGGTTTCTTCAAGCACTTTGTTGCCTTTCAGAGAGAGCGAGTAGTTCTTAATTTTTATCACCACGCAGGCTCCTGAGGTAATCACTTGCGGAAGAGTTCTTATGGTTTATGATAATTTCTGTCATTTTTTGCATAAGAATGTTCAAATGTGTCTTGTCCCGTTGCTCTCTTGTTCTCTGTCACTTTTTTCTGGCCAGCCGTTTCTCATGAATAAGATCCAGTATATTTTATGGAAAATGTGTTCCACATGGTCTCCTGCTTGAAGTATGTGTGGTGTGCTTTCCCAAGCTGCTTCTTGGATACCTTGGATAACTGAATTTTTCAACTTCAGCATTGATCACCTGATCACCATTCCATTGAGATTTATTTTCTGCTCACGGTAAACTAGCCCAGTCGGTTCCTCTGTTTACTTA
This sequence comes from Conomelus anceps, assembly GCA_948455865.1. Classification (NCBI taxonomy): domain Eukaryota; kingdom Metazoa; phylum Arthropoda; class Insecta; order Hemiptera; family Delphacidae; genus Conomelus; species Conomelus anceps. Next base: position 39,391,988 of record OX418219.1, read on the forward strand.
ACTAAGATGATATTGTTTCATGACTAATTTTTCACTCCTTGGGCTGCACTACTGGTGTAGGGTTTCTAACAAGCTTCTGTTCTATTTTCGATTTTTTGTCAAGTTATTTTTTATTTTTTGTAGTTCGATGGCAACACTGCATCCTCTTTAGTTTGCAGGGTGCTTAACTCCATAACGAACAACTACTTGTGTTGTATTTATCTGCAGATTTCACACATTTTAGCTCCCTATTGCAATATTTCTGTGTGTTTCCATAAATTTGGCATTTCTTGCACAGAGTAATCAATCAGTTAGTATTTAGTAAAATGTGTATTTTTGTGTCTATCGTTTGCCTTCCGTCAAAAAATTTCCTACCCTTTAAAGGTGTGAATTTTCATCCAGTTTCCTCATATGTAGCTAATAATTAGTCTTTGCAATAATCATTCACCTGGTTTCACAATCAAAGCTACAGACTGTAAGCTATTGCGCTCTAGTGGAGAAGCATTAAACTGCAGACTGACTGGTTGGACATCTCTTTACAGTACTTCTACTCTGTAGTCGTTAGTCGTAAGTCCTGGGTTTGACCTCAGAATGAAAGATAACTTCCTGTAATTTGGCAGAGCATTCTCAAATAGGGTTAAAAAGTCAACGACCTCATAGGATGCGCTTCTCAAGATATTCAAGGTCAAATGACACAAAAACTGTTTATTTGCATAAACTTGTTTTCCGTGCATCGCACATTGAATTTGAATTTATTTGACAGTTATAATAAAAATAAGAAAATAATGAACACTAATCTCGAATTATAACCAGAAGCGTATTGCCGAACCGGCAATAGCCCCCAAAGACTATAGTCCTCGCCGACTTTCCAATACGCTTCTGGTTTTAATTCTACTTTAACTTATTAGCTTATCAAGAATTATCAATAATGAATTTAATCTACTCGCAAACGGTTACTCGTAGGGAAGAGTGGGGCGACCCATCTGCCGTAGATGTAACAATGAATACAGTAATAATTATTTCAGTACATGCAAGAGCCATCACACACCCAAACACACATTCCACTTTTGTTGAACACATCATTTCAACAGGCCACAGTTATACAGACATTGGTACTAATAATTTAGACACACTTCACTTCACTCACAAAAGCCAGAAACTCAATGTTTTAGAACAATATGAAATTTACAAACACACAAAGCAGCAACCTGACAACATTTTAAGTGATCAACTTAACTTCTTCTCACATACCCATTTTGACAAAATAATCCCAATTTCAAACCTCCCGCCCACTTATCCCCCCATCCCTTCGCTATTTCAGCATCCATAACCCTCAAACTCATGCCTTAAATCAGTGTACTGTGGGTCGTCTGACGATGCTCTTGAAAACAGAGTGAAACGGCCGTCGCGCCATAACGTGAGTCATAAATTCCACTTGAAAGTGTTTTTTAAAGTTTTGTTATATATTAGTGGAAACATGATGGATCTCCAACATCACAAAATAATACATCTAATTCATCCTTCATTTACCTACTACTGTACAACTTTGTTTTCACTTAGCAGTGCAAGCATTTCACCATTGCTAAGTCATTTTTTACGACAGGAATAGGATTATTTTTACATCTACTGCGCAAAGTACCAACAAGGTGAATCAAACAAATGATTGGTCAAGTTGACACTGGGGCAAAAACTGTCTAACTAAAGAGTTCTATTGGCATTGAGATTTTTCATCAACTCAAGTATAGGACTGAATATCGACCTGAAAATTCTTTACCGTCGTACACTTTAGTTTTCCGGGTCTAGTCCCCCTAAGAAAACAATTTATACAATTTTACCCCATACTTGAAACGTTTCCTGGGAATGTACTGACGAAACCCTAATTTCCTACGGAATAGTATCAACGTTTTTGTCAATACAGATATTCTTCCCTAATGAAAATGCATTTTGGAACTTTTATTTATTGGTTCTAAAAGTTCACTAACTTTGTATAACTTGTCATTAGGACACTTATTTTCATTGTCACAAAAAAATGAAAATTTGGCAAAACTAGTTCAAATATATTTTGCGATTTTATCTTAGACATTGAATTTTTATACAACAAATTCTTACTCCAATAATCCTGGAATCTTGATTTTTATCTAACTATCCAAAAGATGAACACAAGAATTATCTCCAAGTTTTTCATGCTTATGTCTTGCCATAACGATCAGGGTTTTCCAGACTTTTCAGCCTCGGGGCCAAAATAATTACTCGTCAGTTCCGAAGGCCAGAACCCTTTTCATTTTTCTACTATATACAATATATTTTATATACAGAGTGTTTCAGGAGGAATCCTTCCATCCTCCTCCTTCACCTCCTAATCGAGTTTTATTGGTCCAAGTACAATGATTTTGCACGGTTACTTTCAACTTGTTATTCTTGTGTGTTTAGATATCATAAACCCTAATTTATAAACTTTGTGTTGATTTTTTAATAAGGGGTGATTCAAAATTGGATTCTTCACAAGTCTTTTTATAAAAACAGCTTTGGTTCCACTTACACTTGGAAAACATGTTTTTCAGTAGGCTAATTACATTTTTTATTTGATTTTGTAATTTCTATTTACATAAAACCTATGCCTATTCAAAAGAGACCATAAAGCTGTCTAATTGAGTATTGGTAGAGTTAGCTGCTACCTCAACAATCTTTATTTCTATAACAAAGCGTTTCCTGACATGTAACAATATTTACTTGTCGTATACTTCTCAACTGGAGTCTCCAAGACGCAATCTACAAAAAACAATCTCACAAAAGACACGTAATTATTGCAAAAGAAAATCGATTGGAACACAAACAGTTCTATAACGTTCAACTAATAATGAATATTTCTATAACAAGATTAACCACTGTACAAAACTAATTAGTCAACTGTCAATAGGCCAATCAATTCTTCAATACTGTGTCCAATAAACTGTTTAATGACTTAATACGAAATGACTAATAAACTTAACACTTATGAAGCACAATGTCTGTCGCTGCACGTGATATGTGGAATCAAAATACTACTGTATATTCTGCCACGAAAAGAAGAATGCCTACTGTCACAGAAAAAATTACCACATAAACTTATCATGAGTCATGTTGAATTGAAACTGACCAACTCTCACAAGCACAGCTTCTTTCTGGCAGAAGAATGATTTCTTGATAAAGTAGTAGAATTATTAGTAGAAAATAATATTAAATCGTCGAAACCCTATGAGCTGGGTCGCGGGCCGTATTAATCACACTATCAATAAAAAACAACTTGTAACATTTTAAAGTTAATATGACAAACATAAACAGAACAGGCTAAATACCTGCAACAAAACTATAACCAAGAACATGAAGACTCCAAAAGTGAACTAGAAAATGAAGATACAAATACTATGCTTTTAGAATTAGTAGTGGGATGTAGTGTGTTTTAAATAGTGAGGAAGGACGTGAAGGATCAAGAGATATGGGGAAATATGCTTGAGAAAAAATGTGCCGGCCATTAATCCTATTCTGTGGAAGGCATTTTGTACGCAAGAGTTTAAGTTCAGATATGAGTTATTGAATCCTAGCAGTTTTTGCTATAAATATAAATTTCTATTAGACCTAATTACTTTATGGATTCACAAACCAATATGGCAACTGACTGGAACGTCTCTAGAGTGATAAGAACAATGGTAGTAGGCATAGTGGACTAAATTGACTGATGCTTTGTGGAGTAACACGCAAAGGTTGTGAGTCGGGGGTCGTCCTGGAAGGGGGTAACGTATGACTTATGGAAACGCTGAGGTCATGGAATGTTCAGTCAGGGAAGAAAAATTGCCAGTCGCACGAACCAGAGAAGAAAACGGAAGCCAGGAACGTCAAGGGAATGTTCCTTTTACAATAATGAACTGGGAACGAGCTTCGTTCTGAAACTAAACGTTTCTCTAGCCCGTTTGTCGCGTTTCCTAATGAAGATTGAACGACCCCATTATTTTATTATGCCAGGCGAAAAAACTTTATAATTAGCATGTTAAGCAATTCTATTATTCAGTTTCCATTCCTTGCCGTTTCTACTAGTTAACGCTTCCTCTAATTTATTCTGCATGCGTTTGAACTGTATTTCATATTCTTCTTCTCGTTCCTTTCAATTTACAGTCTCTAGAAAATTTTACAAGGTTCAAAGGAAATTTGCATTTCTACATTAAACTTGATATGGCAGCACTTCGATATTTAGCATTCACTGCTTTAGAAGATTGAACTCTAAATGAACAAAGAATTAGTTTTTTCAAGTTATTGAATATTAATTAATAGATTAAGTAATGCTATCACGCATTACTTTGGATGACAGAAGAGATATGAAGAATGAATAATAAGACGTAGTTGTCACAGACACATTTATTGAAAATAGTGACATACCTAGGTTTTAGTTTGTTTGAGATAATGGTGTAACAACCGAAACTAGTATCTCACTATTTTCAATAAATGTGGTAGAGACAACTTCGTCTACAAAGAGAGAAATGAGGAAATCTATGTTCAAGTATACATTCGCCTGCAATGAGTGTATTCAACTGCAGTAAAATAATTAGAATAATTTATCATTTGAAAATAATATTTTTGGTTTCAAGTAGTGGTTAGTTTCAATCAATTAAGTCCTTTTATGTGGTGAAGAATTCTATTTTTGTAAATTAATGTATTGCATACTCAATTTATTAAAACAGCCTTAAACCCTTAAACATTCATCTTATGAAGGTTCCTTACATTAACTCAAGTAAATATTGTGTGTTTGGAAGGATATAAACATATAATTCATGAAAGCTAGTTTTGGCAGAAAATATAGATCCTTATGCTAACATATTTTCTATCATCACATCAATTATTGTTGCAAATTTTCCATATTAAAACACAAATATTCATGGATACTGTAGAAACAATTTCTAATTAAAAAGACCTTAATTTTAAGTTTGTATTTCCTGTCAGGTAAAGACTCATGAATAGTGGTAACTTGTTATAAAATCTGATGTCATCACTAGTATTAAAACTCATTCATACATAACCATAACTCATTCATATTTGTAATAGCAGTATTCAACTTGTTTCGTGTATTATGTGGATGGGTATTGGAATGAATAAAAAATAGATGTCAGTTTGACTTCACAAATACTAAACATTGAAAAATAAAAGTAAGCTCATAGAAAGGTTGAGTGGCAGATAAGACTGTATCGCCTTGTAATCGACTCCCTTATGAAGTGTATTCTCATCAATGTGTCCTGCATGATGATTTTCAAAATACCAATTTTCTAACATACTTCACTACAGGCCTAGCACCTGTCAATCAAAAGGGGATTATTTAAAAAAAAAAGAGTTCAAGGTCACATTTGACCCAATTTTTATTAGTCAAATATTGATCCTCAATGAAAAAATTTGCTAAAATTCAGAATTGAGAACTACCCCTTATAAAAAAAGTTACCATATATTTTTAGGAAAAACTTGTCTTTCATATTAACCTCCAACATTGAAAAGTCTCAATTTCTCATGTACAAAAACGTCTAAAATTTTCAAAATCTCATTTTTCAGCATAACCCATCTCAGGTACCCCTCATTCAAAAAGGCATGATTTAAAAAAAATCAAGAGCACGTTTGACTCAATTTCTATTCCTAAATCGATTTACAAAAAACAATATTCAATAAGTTGAAACTTTTCAGCCACTTCTAAAAATCGCCCATTCGAATGAAAAAGGTTACTTTGCGTTTTCAGCATCAGCCTATTTTCAATAATTCCATCTACTTGTATTTAGAAAACATCCGTCAACAAAAACGTTCAAAATTCATCTATTCCCATTTAAGATAATTCAGTGAAATATTGTTTCCTCAACCCCCCCCCCCCCCCTCAAAAAAATTAAAATTCAATAATCATATAATGATATAGATTAATTTTTATAATTTGTTAATAATTTATTTCTTATATTATATTCATAATAATTAATCAATAATCAAATCAATTATTTTTTATAAGTTGCTAATAAGCATTTTTTGGTATAGAAAACTACGATATTTCAACAGTTTTCTATATTTTATTTAATGGAAAAAATAATTTTTCAAATATCTTAATATTTAAGTCTTTTAAGACCCTACAAAAAAATTGCCTCAAAAATCAATCAGCATCATGAAAATCCATACTCAGTGACTTTGCGGTCTTCGATTATATTAATTAACGATGATTTTTTTTATTTATATTAATAATTATTAATCAATAATCATATCAATCATATCATATTGTTACGGGTTCTATGTCTAAAATAACGCTGGCAACACTTAAATTTATCACTCACACTTTATTTACACAAATAATCACAACACTCACTGTTCAGTAATGTATTACAGAAAAATAAGCAATTAAAAACAGATAACACGATATTGTTCAACTGATAATGAGTTTTCAATAAACTGTACAAAAATCAATCACTAAAAGTTAAAAGGCCGATCTAATATTAATTAATAACTGTACAATAAACTGTCCAATAATATTCAAAAAGAAACGTCGAAAAAGAACACTTAACTTACGTAGCACTAGTCCGTAATACAACAAAAACTATTCAGTAGCTCACTGGTATGAATTAAACAGGAAAAAGAATTGTCACTATAGGCAAAGAGAAAGAATTATCACTATATAGATAGAATATATAGAACTGTCACAATTTGTTTATCACGACGAATTTCAAGACAACTAAACTAATTTACAAAAGTGTCCCTCTATTCATATGATTTTCCATAATTGAGATATCTCTGGATTTTTCTATTATCTTCTAAATAAATAAATAAATAAAGAAACTAGCACTTTCTACAATATTCGAAAAGATTCCATTAATGTCTAATCAAACAACTAGAACATTCTACTAATTACCAAGTAAGCACTACAAAAGTGTCAAAAGCAGAGTAATTAATTGCTTAAAAGTAAACATTTACATAGCAGATAACAACAAGAACCACTGTTTCTTCTTTCTTTCTATTCTCTAATTTCATATTCGCTACAATATTAGTCTAATTTTTATAAGCTGCCAATAATGCAAACTACAATATTTATTTTTTAACTCAATGTTATTATTAAAAATTTCCGAATTCATACCAATTTCAAATTAACTACAGTCATAATATTTTTATTTTCCAACTTTTAATAGTTTTTTTAGCGGGAGCTTTTAGGGAAGTTTTTTTTAGCCGTTAAAAGTCTAGTCTCGTCTAAAGACTACTGTACACATCTTCCTATGTAATCGGCGTATCATAAACAAGTCTAGATTGTGAATCATTAAGTTCTTGAGAAAACACTATTAACATATTTCTAGAATGGTGCTATTTTCTACATAAAAAAATGTGAAAAATGAGTGTCCATTACATGAGGATTTCCTCCATTACTCTCCTTTCGTTCGTTGAAATTAAAAGGAAGAAATATATAATTATATATCATTGAGAAAACTATAAATATAATGTAATGTTCAACAATGAATGATGTTTGATTGTAAAGGATTGGTTCAAAATAAACTGCATAAGTTGAATAATTAAAAAAGCTAATATGAATTATTGTGATGGATCGTCACCAACGAACACAAAACCAATGTGTTCGCTGATCGTCACCCATCTCATCACACTTCGTCACGTACGTTTCGTTCCCTGTAGACTTTGGTTTCGTTGTCTGTTGACTGCCGAAGCAAGTCGATTTTAGCTGTGGAGTGGGGCCGGCCGATTGTCCTCTCTCGCGCACAGTTCCTCTCTCACTCGCTCCAATTCGTTTCCTCCAGAGTGCGCCACTGTACCGTGCCGCTACAACCTGATATCAAGAAATTCCACTAGATCGCGCCACCACCTTTCCGTCTTCATATTTTAACATTGAATGCTTCGTCTATGGTAGTACGGAGCGCGGGAATTATTTCGGGCTTGAAGGGGCGCCTCGGTTCTCGGTTTTGTGAGCGGGTGAGTCGGCAGTCTAACGTTGGCCAGCTTTGCCGACAGTCGCAGTGTGACAATGCCGCCGCCTCCCGACCCGTGACTTCGGCCTCCGACTAATCAACAACCGCAACCGATACGAAAACGACTGTGATTCGATTTATTGTGTTTTGTGCGCTCGACAACTTCTTTTTTCTTGCGGTCATCCGTATTTTTGCCGTTATTCATGTGATCAGTTTCGCCGGGTGTCTTCACTAAACGTGGTTAGCTTGGATTGTGGTACACGTGATTAATATCAGGTTAAACTCTTTTTCTTAAAGCTCAATATTATTGAATAAAGAATTTTTCATTTCCATCATGGATTAGTAGAAATTCACTTCGCTTGATGTATTATCTTCTATATAGGCTATCTCTTGAAACTACTCAATAAACTTTTTTCAAATTTCATCTTTATTATTTACGTTATTGTGAAATCTTTACAATTATTTTAGATAGAATACTGTACTGTAAACTATCGTTTTTCATGTGACTTATTCTTATTTTTCTGCTCTTCTCTCACTTTTATCATTACCGTATCGCCCATTGTCACCCTGATGCCCTGAACATCATTCAAGATTTATCGGCATCATGAACCTATAGGTGAATGTTACAATTATTTTTTTTATTATAATAGGCTACGGTAATTTATTTCTTATACCAATATGTGACTTGTTCCATTATCCACAAAATCATCATCTTTGATAAAATATTTTTCTTTATTCTATACTGTCAACAAGAATCTTTTTTCTTATATTAATTCATTTTATTATTATTTATATTCCTGATCAGTTTAGTTTCTCACCTTCCTGTCTATTATAACATAACTTATTATTATAAAGTATCAAATTATACTCAAATCATATAAATTTGTCATAATAAATAAATAAATATCATAATTTTTTAATTTCCATTAATTATTTTCAATTTAATTAATTTTTCTTTGATTCTTCTTATTTCTATTATTTATTGTCATTAACCTGCATTATTATTCAATAATGATCTCAATTTTCATTGTATACAGTACTGTAATTTGTTTAGGTTTGTGACTGGTTTGAAATTCTTCAGACTTGAAAACTTTGTTCCTTTGATTCTGAAATGGACTATTGAAATGAGTAATAAGTGTAGTGTAGTTAGCAATAATTCAATATTAATATTCCTTACACATCTGGTATGAATATATCAACTTTTTTTTAACAATTCTTTTGTTCTATTTTGAGTATTATCCAGTTTTTAACGTTCTTAATAACTATAATTGTAGAAGGAACGGTTTGCTATTGCAACTCAGTTTCCGAGATCAGTTTATATTTTATGAGTTGATTGGTAGGGTCAATATTTAAAGTGACTAAACTCTTTTCCACGCTCCTCTCAACTTAGTTCAATGATCATAAAACAGGCTCCATGCAATAGTGCATCTTGATTACAATATAGAATCATCCGGCTCCGTTTAACAGACTCAGGCTGAGACACTAGACTCACATTGTAATAAGTGAATGATAGACGGTTAAAAAGTCATCTCTTCGCCATGAAACACAATTGAGTGACCTTCAGACTCTGTGCACAGAGCACATACTAATATCCGCCACCAAAGAAAAACAAAGAATCTACTATTATCTTCTGTCAATCTCTCTTTCTCACGAGTTGGTATACCAAACTTATCTTTTTTAGAAGTTAATTTATTTTCTATGGGTATTTTAATGGGTTTACTTGAAGTTGACTTATATTTCAATGCCCTGGACAAGACACTTTTGTTGTCCATTTTATGTAGAAACTTTTATACTTTTGAAGATAATTGTAAAGCTGCAGTTTATCAACATTTTGTACAATAGTACTAGATTATTTGAAATGAAATGTTTTCTCATAGTCCGGTCGACATTTCTCACAAAAATAAAAATAAAAATTCAATATAGTACAAAGAAAAATTCATGTTACTACTTGCAACAATAATTTTTCATCATCAAAGCCAAGCGTGTGCGCTAATCCAATTTTCTATCGAAATATCTATTTAACAATCGATCATGATAAATAACTGATCAGTATTAATATCAGTTGAAATAGTATAATAACGCCTTAAATAACTGTAATATACATAAGAACGGTACAGAACAAATGCATAAAAAGAAAAATAAAACATTTAGAACAGTTGTATAAACTGACAATGAGCTACGAAAAAAAAACATAAATCAAATAGTTATTTTTTTCGTATGATACTTATCATTTACAGAAAAAATAACCGTTCTATAATTAGTCCAGTCACATTAGCAAAAAGTAAACAAAAAAAAGCCAACGATTTTGGCAGATAATCGGGAAATATGACCAGAAAATAGTACTGAATAACAGACCACAAGTCCCCAAGAATTCTAGCTGTGCTTTGGCCGCAATCTTGGAAAAACTGAAATTCCAAGAATTTGATACTAGTTACAGATAGTTCTAGGATACAGATAAGTCTCAAGTTAGAACTTTTCAAAAATGTTGTATGTTTTCAGAAAAATTGATAATTATGAATTTTCTACTATTAAAACGGCTGTATCACACTGAAAAAATGGCCTAAATTTGTAATTCAATATCCCTGTGGGAAAAAGGAAGTTTTCTACAATTTGAAACCTATTTCACGATTTTATCTCCAGTTTTTATTGAGCTGCAGCTATTCCAAAAATGTCATGCCTCCCATAAACAAAAATCTTCCAAAAATTGGAGCTTGGTGTTTATCTTTGAAATATTGTTACTGAGACTCCACACTGTGAGAAACTCCATTCCGTCGCTCAGAAATGCGACTCCATTTGAAGTTGGTCAAAGCGCACGAAAGTTTACCTCGGTGTGCATCAATTATAATGAGGGTCCTGATATAGTTCAGCCAGCATCAATTTACAGAAAATTTGAGGCAATTTTCACATTTCATTGTTGAAAAACTTCCAATTTCGAGCCATTTGAGTATTATAAATAGCTATTTTCGAGGTATATTATTGGGAGGCAAATCACTGAGTACCCCTGACAACAAAAATCTTACTTATTGAACAAATTTATCATGCGCTGTATACAGATGAGCTGAGACGATTGAGCCGTCGTTTGATCGAATATGATTGGTCGTTCAACAGTTATGAAGACCCGAATTCGGAAGCCCCTCTTATACACCCCCCCCCCCCTTTAAAAAAACACATCGAATTTTTAGGCGATCAGATGGCGTTTCTGATAGTCTGGAGTCTCTCAAACAAAATAATTGTTTGTGTGAGGTCAAACATTATTGTTTGAGGTATCAAACAAAGTTTCAGGAGTTTTGGGTGAATATGTCTGAGATACTGAGTATCAAATTCTTGTAAATTTTGTTTTCTTGTAAAAAGGCAGGAGTAACTTTCTCTGTCCGAGGCTTAATTCGGTCTCAAATTTGAAGAAAACGAGAATGATGTTGAAAAATTTACAATCTTTCTAAGATGGCGGTCAAAGCACAGCTAGGATTGTTAGGGACTGTTGGTATGTTATTCAACATGTTTTTCTAGTCATATATCCCGATTCTCAGCCATGTTTAAATTATTTTCCTTTCTCACCTGAAATTTACGCTAATTTGACTAGACAGTATATTATGGGACATGGAATTCATAATTTAATTCTTTTTATCAGCCCATGCTTGTTACAAGCATCCAGCTGAAGCTTTAAATGAAGTTCCGGTTAAAGTTTCCCTTTCATCCATTTTACTGGTTGTTTTAACTCAATTCAATCTTTTTGGATCAAAAACTTTCATGTATAATTCCAATGATTGATCGTAATCATGAATCAACCAGAATCACTGGACTGTATTTTACTACAAGTGGTGCAGTCCTGCAATTCAAAATGAAGTACTCTCAATTCCTATTCACTTTCCAGTCGTATTTTAAATAAGGCCTCTCCTATCAAACATTATTTTTAGTATATACTTCCTTTAATTAGAATAATGTTGCCGCAATCAATGTTTGGTTGACGAATAGTGACATTAATTAATGAACGCGAAGCAGTGGTGTTTGGCGTAGGAGTTGAGTCCGATTTGTGATTGATTTTCGCCTGGGCGATAATAGGTTTGGCCCAATTATTCTTTTCAATTCGATTCCTGAATAGACACTCAATCAATTTATCATTTTCATTTCTCTCTCTCTCTCTCTCTCTCTCTCTCTCTCTCTCTCTCTCTCTTGCACGAATCCTCTGACTGTCAACCTCGTTGAAGCCATATAGTACTTTTTAGAAGCGGTTGAGCGTAACAGCTAATTGAAGAGACCCTATACAATCAATCCTAATGATAATTTCACGTATCAAACATATTGGCCTTCTGTATTATTTCTGAAATGAGCGTTTTTAGAGGCGTAATCCTATGCGACCCCATCTTAAAAATTATTTCAAACAAAAATTCTGCTGAATAACTCATGGATCTCCTACTCTGAATAAAAGTGGCAAATTACCGTGCCATGTTTTATTATCCATGATTCAGACTTAACACCTTTTTCAGAACTAATTTCCAGTTCCTTGCACTCATTGCTGAGTAATATTTCTCGGTCCCCCACCTCTTTTTAAACCCATCCAACATCCCTCCCCACCCCAACCACTTATCTATTATTTAGCGTCACTCTCCCCAATTAACTTTCCATGTAATATGCTCTCATCTAATCATTTTCTCACCACCATAGCCTTTCTTCGTCCCGTAGTTACGATGCACTCATCGGATCAACCTAATGGCGGGGATCGATTCTAGTTGATGGCTATAAATGGATAATGATTATTGGTACTGTATTAAGAATTCATAAATCGATATTCTAGTGCTGCAGTCTATTGACCACATTTTATGATGCAAGTTGAAAGTTATGTACTAACTTATGTCATTATGATAGAGAGTGCTTTTAGTAACGTATGTATACTATGTTTACCATAGTAGTACTGTATTATATACTATTCGTAATAATACATAGTGACAATATAGCCCACGTATAGTTGAATAGCATTTCTCTTAAATCAAATTTTTGTTAATGCAATGTCCGCTTGGATAGGTTACTTTTTTTCCAGAGGATGAAGCCCACATAGGTCTGAGACATGTGCGTGAGTAATGAATTGGATGATGGTGAATGATGAGTTGGACCTACAGTTTTAGGTGGGTTCCGAACCACCGGGAAGGGATTTTACAGCAGAGAACAGAGTATTTTTTGCTGGCCAATCCAATCGGTCACCCTTTTAAAGAGCGCCCAGGAGTTTTGTAGCTATCTCTGATTGAACCGATACCTGCTACAGCACTCGGCTATCACTTCCCTGTCGATTACTTGCTATTGATGTATTCATACATTTATCTGCTCTGTATAGACATGCCCAAAATTATGGGAGATCATTTTAACAGAATATTTTTCAAATAGAGAAATTAAATTTGAATCTTCTTTTGAAAGATGATAATGGACGTTGAGATGTTGCTACATGGAAATCAAAGATAGATTTTTGATCAAAAGATCAAAATTAAAAGTTTATATTTAAAAAAATTGAAATCTATTTAATTGAAATTTAAAAGTTTATTTAAAATTTGTTGATTTATCTGATGGAAAAGTTCTGAGCTTGTTCTATTGAATTTTACGATAAAGAAATTGTCTGATTTTCACCCAAAATACTTCACCGTGTCCTGTGTTTCTCATTTATTGATTGAGCATTCTATGTTTAAGATATAAACATGCCTTATTTTGCTGCCCAAGTAATTTTATTATAATCAGTAGGTATTTCCAACTTTTTATACCCTCATCTCTTGAATTGTTGAGGTGATATTCCACCTTTAAAAATACTTTTTTAAAGTCACTTACCTCTGATTGGAACCAGATATTATTATTGTGAATGGGAGATCTCTATATTGGAAGTTTTCATTATGCGACTCCGCTAACTGTGAGTGTGAAACCTAAATGCACATTGCGATTGAGGGCATGCACTGCATTCCTAATTCCTGTGCCCGTCAATGGTTTGCAAATAAATTATTCTCACTTGAATTGTATTGAACTTTAGGCTCCAGATTGTAGTGTCCGTGACTCGAACTCGGACAAACAGTCTTAAATTATTCGTTGTAGACGGTTTTAGTGCAGAATAGGTTGAAAATCGATTGAAAAGACCTAGTACAGAAAGTCCTTTAAATAAACTAGTGTTTCAGAACATTCAATTAGGGAAAAATAATTTCAAATTAATTTTATTTGATTTATTTTCTTTTGTTTGATTTCGTTTTTTGGATCATGGAGTAGAATTATTTTAAATTGAAACTTCATTTTAAATCAGAAACTTAAAAATGAAACATTTAAAACACCATAAGATTTTAATGACATTTCCCATGAATTGTGAGAATACATCTTTTTGAAAGTTACAATTAATTTACACTATAAAAGCATTGCACATCAATAACAATTAATATTAACTAATTTAATATCAATTCAGGCACCTGCTTAAATTTTTCAGAAATTAAGAGAATCATATTTTTAAAAAAACATTCCGGTACCGGGAATCGAACCCGGGCCTTCTGGGTGAGAGCCAGATATCCTAGCCACTAGACCATACCGGAATCATGGGCGTTGCTACCTCTCCTTCAATCTTCCACTTTTGGTCAAACCTCTCAAATTAATGTGCATTCGAAAAGTAATAGAAAAATTGATTTATGAAAAAACTAAATACAGTACTTGAAAAATTGAAGTCAGTTAGAAAATATTTTATATCAAATAACGAAGTACATGTTGACTTGTACATGAAGTACATGTTGAATGAAGTACAAGTACAAAAACAAAGCAATATAAAAAAATCATAAAAATGTTGCTATTCACACGAAATTTGACTTAAGACCAGGGCCGGGTAGCTGCCCGGGCGCCGTGCGCCAAACAAACGAGTTTTTTTTACTTTTCTCAAGAATTTTGAATGGAACTAAGTTACATCAGAATAGACATGTCAGAACAATATTGTTAATTGGTCAATGTAAACAGAGTGACACTATTTTTAAAAGTTGTTATTTTTTTGTTTAAATTCAGGGTGTAGCCTATTTCAAAAGCCTTTCCTTCAATTGGCTTAATATTTGTTTCACTTGCCAAGGCGCACTGCGCTCGCGCAGTACCTGTGTTAGATTTATGAACTAAAAATTTTCACCTCTTATTTTAAAAGCAGTACTTGGTACTTAGCTTGGTACTTGAGTCTTGAATTAACCTTAAAGTTTTCGGCCACGTGCTACTTGAGAAACAAGTTAGTTCAGAAATCGTTAAATTCGAGCAAAAAGCTATAATATTATGAAAACGTATTCTTGGAAGAAATATTTGGAGAGAAATGTTTTTGAGATCAATAGTGAAGATATGTCAGCGGGATCAGTGGGCCTTAGGCGACTAGAGATGTATAGTAGTTTCTTGAAGTGTTTCCAGCTCAAGAGGGTCTCCGGTTGGGGGTCAAGGGGATGCTCCCTCATAATTTGATGGCACCCGAAATGGATCGACTCCAGCCAGCCGTGGTCCTTGTTCCGAAATTCTACTCCTGTTCCTGTTCTTTCTCTTTGTCTTCTCACTCTCTCTCTTTCTCATACTGTCTTGGTTCTCAGCCTCTTCTAGCTCCGGCCAAACTGATTAATGTTGCTAGCATTCATTCATAAGAAAGTGCTGAGATTTGCCCATTCTACTTGCCACAAGAATAATCGGCTACACAGTCTCTTGGCAGCGTTGAAATTTCAATTTCTACCCCGACACTCAATTAATTCATACCTTCCTGCATGGAGAAGGTGATTCTGGCTCTTTCGTTCTCTGTTCTAGTTTATTTGTGATTTTCAAGCTCAAGAAAATGGAAGCGACTATATTAGAATATGACTGGATAATTGTTTTCCAAAATTAATGATTTAGTAAAGTACTGTACATTATAATAGTAGTTTATGCAATGATTATATTATGTCTGCTTTTAAGCCACGAGGGAGATGCAAATTAGGGCAGGAGCAGAGTAATTGTCTTAAAGGCAAAATACAATCGTTGCTTACATTATATTTATATTATGCTTTATAAATATTTATAATATTATAATATATGATATTTTATATTATGCTTTATATACGACTACTTATAAATAGCGTTTAATTTAACTTAGGTCAATCGAATAGCTCCCCCAAACTAACATAACCTTGAATGACTGCTTGTTAACAATGACTGTAGGATTGAAATAGAATTGGAACTGAATTTGATTTCGAAATGCTCCAATCAGCTGATGTGAATATTGCATCTTATTTATTTCGGCACTAAATTGGAGAATTCCTGAATCCTCATTGGTCTAGAACCGTGGTTTAAACTTACTCTGTTTTATAATAGCTTATTCTACTGCTTTGACAAGGCGTGAATAAAGTTACCTGTATTAACATAACTTTCTAACCTCTAATATCTACTTTATAACATAGTCTTAGATAATAGTATATTCTTAATCTGTATATTATCATTTTCACACAACGGTCATATTATTTCTATAGTTCTGGTGATGATGAGATGGTGATGTGGTAGCTAAGCTATCCATTCAGTGACATGATTTTTTTGGAGGATGATGCCCACATAGGTCTGAGACCTGTGCGTGGGTAGTGAGAAATATTTAAATTTTAATACACAGAACAAGAAAAAGAGATCAGCAGCAATCCATTATTAGTATAGCAATGTTTCTACAGTATTATTATCATTATCTACAATATTACTATAAATATGCATTTTCTAGCGAGATCCCTATTATTTTCCCCCCAGCATCAGGTGTCGGAGTGGGATTCTAGTTTCCAAACAAATAAAATGTGACTAAGATTCATTCCGCACTCTAGGCATTTAGAGTATTATTAGTACTTTTACCAAAAAATTTTGTTCACATTATTTTGGAAAATAAATTTGAAAATGCCATTTTATCTATATTGTCAACATTGATTTGAACTTGCAGTTCTTTATAAAACAATTAGAAGTATGAAAAGAAATACAGCCAAAATTTAGATTTTATCCTACACATTTGAAGTGGTATTATTTAAGCGTTTATTGCTGGAACAAAATTATGGTGATTGAACTACTTTATCAAAGTAAGATTCTAACAAAACACCAATTTTTGTATTGAAGTTTATGCAGATGATTTTCCGATTCAATAAATCTTCTTGAATGTAGTAATTCATTCTTCTCATCAAATTAAAATGACAAGAGTCCCTTCTCTATCTTTTTCTGTGTGATAATTTGTAATCAAAGCTTGGGAGACTAGGTTATTTCAGTTGATCTTTTTTTGGGTTGAGGTCGTCGACCCATTTATTCAAGTTTGACTTTGTTGCAAGAGTTCGCATTTTTTATCAGTTCCGAGTCAGTATTTTTTACTATAGATTCTACAGTAAATTTGTAGCTAAATTGTAAATTTAATTGTCACACATAATGTGGGGTTTGTGTTGTGATAGTGTCATTAGGTAGGGCATAAAAACTTTGGAGACTTCCATTCGAAAGATTTGTGAAAATAATCCCCTGTGGAACTAGTGGTAGAAATTAAATTTCACTGGAGAATGGGGGAGGGTGAACAAATTTTGACTTTTTTTGTTAATGGATAATTTTTGCTTTTTATTATTGGAGGTTTATATTAAGAGCTGCTAAAAATGCATAGTAACCTTATTAGGTATGAGGGGTAATTTCTAGGGGGCGTCAAATTCTACACTTTTTAAATTGCAGTTTGTAGTTTCTATAATGAAATAAAAGATTGAGCAATCAAAATTGAGTCGAAAGTTCGCTTGAACTTTTTTCTGAAATATCATCTCCTTGTGAGTGAGAAGTGTTGGGCGAGTGAGGTCTGCTGTTCACAGGTCTTAATTCAATTGAATCATTCAAGTTTGATTATTAGTTGAAGTAGAAATTATTTTGAAAATACTGATGTATGTTCAAAGATTTACATCAATCCATTGTAGATTTTGACAATCAACTAATTCCAATAATAATATCGAGTGGCCTGGCTGACTCAGGTCTTGTGTCAGAGTTATCAGATCGTACCTGAACAAAATAGTTCCGGGCCTCTGATTTGACTTAACGACTGTTTTTTTGGCAGCCTGGACCGATGGCCTTAACGTGTTCTCCGAAACACGGAGTAGCCTCATTCCAATACAGTAGTTCCTAATTAATCTTAAACGTTTCATTTCAAATTTTAAAATAAAAGAATCCCGCCAAGCTTCTGAACCTTCTACTACACAAATTTGATATCAATCATTGCATACAAAGTCCCAGTATAATGTTCCACAAAGTTTTGTCTAACTACATAGCTTCTATTGCCATTCATTTTCCCTATCACTAATACACAATCATTAATACTCAAGTGAACTTCCAGTTTCCTCATTTTTTATTCCAACTATAAATGTATTTTTTCTCTGAAATTTGGCTTTATTTAAAAATGATGTTGTACTTTGAAAATCTGTATGGAATACTTTATTTTTTATTGCGATGGTTTCTTTATACTTATCGAAGTTACGCCTTTCAAGCAATCAAATGAATATATAGTTTTTATTACACTGTAAACAGAATAGGTATGTACTCAACTACTCAATAAAACCTTATTCTACTTCTATTCCAAGAATTTGACTGTAAACCTTTCATGTATCCAAAATTATGAAGATTGTTCCAGCGAGCGTTTCTGTGAGAGAATAATGATGATGCTGCTATTTTCCGGTGCGAGGTGCGTTGATAAAATCTCGTTTAATTTTTGAGAATTGCTGGGACGACGAAATTCTATTTCGTCTACGTACCGCTCCTTTATTTGATTCTGACCACAATCGTTCGGTATCTCATGTAATGTTGGGTAGCGCCGTTGCGCGCTGTTTTTTATGTCAGGTGGGGGATGTGGTATTTGCCACCAAATTGTGCTCACTTTTTCCAACACAAAACCTCCACAACCTACTTTCTAAAATTGCTTGGTGTCGCACTGTTTTATCCTCCAAATATATTTCAAATACAGTACGATATTTCGCATAAAAGCTTACTCCATCTTTCTTTATCAAGCTGTATTAATAAAGTTTGATTATTTTATGAAACAAAAAGCTTATACTGTATGACTATATGCAATTGTATAAACAAAAATGGTATGATAGATGATTAATGTACAGTATAGTAATCAGCAATGTGATGATAATTCAATGAACATTTTTTCAGGATACAATAATTATTGTAGAGGATAATATAAAATTGACCACTTTCCATTTGAATAAGTTGAGTTTCGAATTGGAAAAATTGGCATAAAAAATGTATCTCTGTTAAGTGGAATGCTTCCAGTGGTAGGAAGTATTTTTTTCGGAAGATGAAGCCCACATAGGTCTAAGACGTGTGCGTGGGTAATGAGTAATGAGTTGGACCTGTAGTTTTAGGTAAGTTCCGAACCACCGGGAAGTGATTTTACAGCAGAGGACAGAGTCTTATTAAAGTGATGTTGTAACGCTCACATCCTTACTCTCTATCACTATTTACTTCAATATTAGGCTTCTTTATTACAAAGTAATTAATTATAAATGCAAATGAAAAGGTTATCATTTTAAAAATTAAATTAAATACAGTATTAAAAAATTAAATTGATTACTTAGTTGTGTTTGTGTAGTCATAATACCACAAGTCTCTCATCTATAAGTAAAGTTGAGTAATGACTATCTTTTCACATCATCAAATCAGCGTAAAGATTTATATTTCATAATAAACTACTAGTAGTTCTGTGAAGACGACCTCTCACGCCCAACGCTCCTCTTTCATAAGGGGATGATATTTCCGAAAGAAGCTCAAGAGCACTTTTAACTCAATTTTCATTTCTTATTCTTCCAATGATGGCAGAAACTGCAAAAATCGATGTTTGAAAAGTCCAAAATTTTCGACGCTCCCAGAAATTTGGATTTCCTCCTCTAGCTTCAAAGAGGATTACTATTTTTATAGACTTTTCAAATGGAAGTCTCCAGAAGTTTCATGCTCTTCCCGATGAGAAGAAAAATTTACCACCAATTATCTCAGTATTTGAGTTTTCAAATTTTCTTACCCCCTCCAATATTTGAAGATTAGTTCAGGATTTCAATGTCAGCCTTCTTCTAGAGTTATCTTCCACTTTCAATCGAAAAAAAAACAAAAATTATACACAGAATGCGTTTTTTTTTTTTTAAAGTAAATTTTCCCCAACTCCACCCTCAGATTCTGTTGCAAATCAAGTTTGAACACCATGATACAAATTCAAATTCTACAATAAATTAGTAGATTTTCACTGTAACTACGTTTTGTGAAAGATTCACTGCATTGGGCGGGATTAACGTATCTTTACTGAATTCTGTAACTACCGAAATGATAGTCTGCTGCTCTCTTAATAGGTTTCAAAGCGTATTTCATTTCCAGGTTCATCATTTTGCCAGCTCTTGTACTCAGGTTTAACGTTTGTTTGGAAGGAAGAGCTGCTACTGCATTGTCAAAATTCTATTGTTTGTATTCTCGTCCGTAAATGAAAATCTATTGTCTAGTTGAAGCTATCATAACAGTCTGACCCGAGATTTGTATGGATAGCTACACATTTCTGAAGATGGAATTTGATGTTCGGTATTGCTTTGATTCAGATTAAAAAAATCATCAAAATTTATGCATTAAGAGGCTAAAAAAGTTTTTAATGCTAAAAAGTGATTTCTCAAATAATAAACCGAGATTGATGAACTTCTTGAATAAAGAAAAATTTAACATAAAAAAGTTGTTTTTCCAGTTGTAATGTGACTGATATCTATTACTACGATTAATGAACAATGTAGGTTCAACCTAATTTGCTAAAGGATTTTTAATTCAAGGAACATTGTTTTACAAGGAACAGTTTCTCCTTTCACACTTTGAGCTATGCTCTTGCATACATGTATCTCTTAAAAAAACACTAATTATTACCAAAACTTCTATTAATTCACTTGAATAGTTGATCAGAGAGCTTTATACATTCTATGGAATTCTTTTGTTTTAAATATTTCCCTTCCATTCAACTTGATTCTCATTAGTTTCTTTCACTTTTTCTACCATTTATATGAATTGTAAATTATCTGTGAAATTGAAATGAAGAGTGTTTTCTATTCAGGGGCGGATCCAGCAGCAGATTTTGGGTGGAACATCTGAGGGGGATCCATACGGGGGGGGGGGGGGTGTTGGTAATTGTTAGTTGCAGGGTATTTTCAATTGAAATGAAACCAACTTTCGGTTTTTGAAAATCCTTTTTGTAAATTGCTTAAGGGTGGGGGTTGTGAGGGGAATTTCTTCTTCCCCACTGTTCTGTATGTGAGATGAATAAGTTTGCATAGCTGTATCTCTACATGTTCGGCTATTTTGTATCCTTTCCTGTAATTTGTGATAGGTCACAAAACTACTTTACCCACAATAAAAAATCATAAATTAAATAAGTAAAACAAATCAGTATAAAACATAATTTAAATAAAAGTACAGTGTCAGTTTCGATATTAGACCTTAATTTTGTCTTTTAGATTTACTTTGTTGTGGCTCTGTTTAAAAACAGGGAACTCCAACACTTGATTCATTATTTCAGCCCGCATCGTTTCATTTGGACCAAACCAGCCCTCATAATGTAATAGACATTATACGCTTCGTAATGTGTTCATTAAACTTTTATTCTTCTTAATAAGCCCATCAAGAAGTGTAATGTCTGCATATTTGATCTCAAACTACACATTACCATACCTTACAAATTCACTACGGTGGGAAAATGTTTGAACCAAGTGAACTTTGGTAACATTCATGTAATCAGGAGAGCATTAGACACATCTAATGGTTTTGAAATGACATAACTTTTTCACTCTGGTTCATAACTTTTATGAGTTGAGCAATCTGAATCCTAATTCATAATGAGAAATTGGACAATTAGACTGTGAAAAATGAATCATTTCTCTGTTTCTCAGCCGGATATTTTCATTCATTCTTTTATAAAATATCAAGTTTTGGATATTCAACACTGGAATAAAGAATATTATGTAATGTTTATAATGAAAATGTGTGATACATTACTAGTAGTTCTGTGAACAGAACCAATAATCCTCACTCAAAAAGGGATGATATTTTCGAAAAATGTTCAGCAGCAATTTCTACTGAATTTTCATTGATGATAAAAACTGCAAAAATCAAATTTTGAATAGTTGAAATTTTTGACACTTCCTACCCCTCCCTTGGAAATTACTCCTCACACCTAATATAGGGTAACAACACATTTTTAGCAGCTCTTAATATTAACCTCCAATCATAAAAAGTAAAAATTATCTATTAACAAAAAAGGTCAAAATAAGTTCACCCCCTTCCCCTATTTTCCACTGAAATTTCGATTTCCGCCCCTAGCTTCAAAGGTTATTTTTATAGACTTTTTAAATGGAAGTCTTCAGAGTTTTCATGTTTTACCTGATGAAAAGAGACATTTTTCAGTTATCTCAATGTTTGAGTTTTTGACATTTTCTAACACCCCTTGGCAACCTTCCAATCAATATTTACAGAGCATTTCAGTGTCAAACTTCTCCTTATAGAGTAACTTTCTACTTACAATCAGAAAAAAAACAGATATTATCCACAAAATGAATTTCTTGAAAAAAAGTTAATTCCACACACCTCTCTTCTAAATGGTAAATTTATAAAGAAGTTAGATATACAGTATATCAATTCACTCAGCTCATAAAGATCTATCAAACGGAAAAAAATTGAAAAATTAAGATATTTAAGATTTTGAACCCCCTTTCTAACCTCTCCGTTGGGTTTATCGAATTCTTGTCAGGAGTTAAACCCCCTCTCAAATCGCCTCGCTTTTAATTTAGAACGACCCGCAATGAAATCAGAGTCTCCAATAATCGGGGGTCAATTACACCCCCTAAATGAAATGTGTAGGGGGGGGGGGCATTTTTTTTAAACAATTAACAAAATTTCTAAAATAATAATGAATAAAAATGTTAAATGTATAAAATATTAAAGATTAAGTAGTATTTTTCATTTATTACAACCAAATATTGATCAAGCTGATGATATTGTATATAAAATGTATGAATATAATACAGTTCTAAAATAGAAATAGAGTCTACTATCCTCGGTAAGTGTTGAAAAGTAATTTTCGATTTCCTCTTCATTGATTTCTCCTACCAACTAGTCTTTAGGTCCAACCTTCTGATGTCCAACTAAATTGCTCTGAGGTTGAAGTAAATCAATAATGCCACGAATATAAATGAATTTTTTAGTAAATTTTGTCATTCTATTATTATTGATTTGAATAGCATTGTGCTTGACACATTCCAGTCAAGAATAGAGGGAATAGTGGTAGTCATGAACTTGTCTATTGCAACATTGTCATGATTATTGTATATCGACTGGTATAAAGAACGACAATACTACTTAGGACTTGTAGGGACTTGACTATTGGAGAGGGATAGACAACTCGGCAATTCCTGGTCTTCTTGTTATTTCAGCTGGGTCAACAATGAATTAAAAGTCAGCTGAGTAGGGAGAGTCAATGTGGGTCAACCCCTCCATGTGCTGCATCAAGCACCAAGGTCAATATTGGGTGGTCATCTAATAAGGGTGTTCCTCTATTCACGCTAATACACTGAATAAAACATGCTCAACCGTACTTGAGTTACAATCTTGTCTCATCTACTTCCCGCTCGTTGGATGGTCCGCTGTTTTGACCACCTTCAGGGATTAATGACTAGAACTAGACTTGTGCAGTGATGTAGAGTTTAGATTGCTCCCCTAGCACAGCACTCAACCACGAATCAAGTCACGTTTTTTCATTACCTTATGCGCAACTTCAGTTAGTTAAAAGTATAAGATTATACAGAAATTAATTTATGATAATCATGAGAAATTAATTTCTTAGTTCCATTATTTACTGTATGATATGTTTTTTTTTTTTATAGCTTACGTCTTGGAGACTCCAGTTAAGGAGTATAAGACAAGTCAGATCAACAATATTATACACTAGATACCATAATTACTTCAATTAGTTGAGATGAGGCTTGATTATGATGTGCAAGGAACTCTTGTACACTATAAAAAGCTTTATCAACTAAATATTTCTTCAATTGTTTTTTAAATATTTCTATATTTTCAAGACTCTTCAAAAACTGCGGTAGCTTGTTGTAGAATTTCCTATCAATATAACTAGGTTTTTGTTTGAATAAGCTACTATTGTGACTCACCAAGTGATAATCTCCTCGGCTTCTTGTATTATAATCATGTACATCAAGATTTTGGTTAATATCATATCATTTGTTTTTACATATAAAGTAGCTTCATACACATATAAGCAGGGTACAGTTAGGAGACCAAGTCTCTTGAACAACGGCCTACATGAATCTAATCTATTTACTCTTTCCATACACCTAACCGCTTTCTTTTGGATCTTAAACACCCAACAGCGAGCTGTCGCAGGACAAATACCCCAGATGAAATTTTACAACATATTTTCTCAATGTATGGAGTCCAGGTCAATCGCCTATCCAACATAACTCCTAGAAATGCAATTTTTTGTTCCTGGTCTAATTGATTATCGTTTACAAACACGTTTATAGCCCTATCTTCATTTAAATTATGTTTGTTTTTGAATTGAAGGTATTGGCATTTTTTACTATTTATAGTTAATTTCAACTGATTTAAAAATTGGACAATGGACTGCACACCTATATGGGCACTTATTTCTAAATTATCTAGAATGGAATTGCTGAAAATAAGAGGGCTCTACCACTAATTAATTTTTTAGGTAAACGGTTGACATATAACAAAAAAAAAACAATGGACCTAGTATTGACCCTGAGGCACTCCAGCTTGCACCTCTAATTTATTAGATTTATTATTTACTATACTATTACCAACTACTGTAGTTAGTTCTACACATTGTTTTCTCCCAATAAGATATGATTCAAACCATTTCAGTTCAACCCCATTTACACCTACATTTTGCAGTATTTCCAATAAAGTTCTATGATTAACACAATCAAATGCCTTTGACAGATCTAAGAAGATTGCAGTAGCTTTATCACCTGAATCTATTATATCTATTAGTTTTTCAACTAGAGAAACTATGGCTGTCTTTGTTGATCTCCCTTTTTGGAAGCCATGCTGTTCATCACAGATAAAGTTAGCTTCTTGAAGGTGCAGAAGTAACCTATTTAGAACTACTCTTTCAAAAATTTTACTTATTACATTTAAAATACTAATGGGCCTATAGTTTTCTACCTTTTCTCTATCACCACTTTTGAAGATTGGCAAGATCTTCCCCTCTTTCAAATTATCTGAAAAAACACCTTGTTCTAAAGAATGATTGATCAGATGAATCAAAGGGTCTAACAATTGATCTTTACATTCTTTCAGAATTTTACTGGATACCCCATCCATTCCTACAGTTTTTTTTATTATTTAAACATGTTGAATGAATGAATAAATGTGTGTAAACTTTGTAATAAATGCTCATAATCCAGCAATTCTGATAAAGTATAATGGCCAAAATGTATTTATTTGAGAATGAATTAATTTTAATTAAGAAAGTTTTCAGTATTATAGGAAGGATATCTATTCTAAATGATCATTTTCATGTTTTGTGCATTTCAAGCAAAAAGTTCATGCATGCAAAGTTCAGAATTAAGAAAGTCCTTAGGTAATATTATTATTTCGATAAAATTCAGCATGATATAAAACTGTAACTCATAATTTTTTTGCAAATCTTGGTGTTTTGCAAATCTTAAATTTTTAGTCTGTGTTAACCTCAATGTTTTTGGACAATGTAACATATTCAAAATTTGTGAAGGGAGCATTTTTGGACTTGAGTCTGTTGCACCTTCACATTCGTTGTAAATTTGTCACAATAAATAAATTATTGTAAAACTCAAGTAAATTTGGTCTTTTCTATTCACAAGTTAGCATAAATAGAAAATCGTTGAACTAGTTCAATTCACTTTGATTAGCGGACTGTAATTATAAAAACCTTTCGAGTAAAAATAGAACAAACCTGAAAAAAATTATTTGAAAGAAATAATCAATATTTCATACAATAAGTAGCCTGTAGAATAGGAATCTGGATGAGCCAAAGGTTGATAGTGAAACTCTCGCCATGATGTATGTAAAATATTTGTTATTGAATTATAAACATTACTGTTGATACTTGGTTGAACCCTCACCTTCTCTAGAAGCCAGAGAAGGGCATGGTTGATCAGATGATCAATTGAATAATTACTGATATACAGATTGTGTAAACTAATCAGGATCAATAGAAATCATCGTTTTCATCAGCAGTAATGCTTTGAAATGTCTAATCTAGCACCCAGTATCTCTTATATCCATCTCCCACCCAGTCTCTTCTCATTACATTACACTGTATTCTCCCTTAACTTCCAATCCTGAACCTCAGATAAATCAGAGAAAATCATAGAAAAATCTCTTTTCTGTGCCTGAACTTGCCAAATATTTTCTGATGAGTTTTCAAATTGAGATCCTTTCCTTCTCATCCACATTCTTCTGCATTTCCTTCTACACATTTATTCCTGCCCAATTCTATAATAGGATGACTCACCTATCTCTATCTACCAACGTCATCTGTAGAAAGACTTTTCTCCTAGCAAAACAAAGAACGGAATAACCGAGAAGGTGTGATTTTCTCGTATATTCCCTCAGCACAACAGTGAAAAAAGAATTCCTTGCTCTATTTCTAGAGAGGAAGGCAATAAGAATGACGCGGTAGTAATGGCTTGCATATAGGCTTTTTGTATAGGCTTTTTTGTATTTCGGTTCTTGACAGTATTATTTTTTCTTATTCTACTTCTTCGTTTTCTTTCTTCTACAAAAAGTAGTCCACCACAGAGCAAAGAGTGCGCCAAATGTGCACTTCTTCATTTTGAGTTGTATGTGGGATTACTGTGCTTTTTTGACGTGTACGACTAGCATTAAATCATTCCGTTGTTACAATGATCTCTTACTTTTGAAAGGCTTATATTTTGACGTTGCTCATTCCCAATGGAATTAGAAAAAATATGTTGCATGTCTTTCATCGTGAAGAATACGTTTTCGCCTCCGTGCCGTTTACATGATTACAAATATACAGTGAACTATA
This sequence comes from Conomelus anceps, assembly GCA_948455865.1. Lineage (NCBI taxonomy): Eukaryota > Metazoa > Arthropoda > Insecta > Hemiptera > Delphacidae > Conomelus > Conomelus anceps. The sequence goes on from OX418219.1 coordinate 39,418,982, forward strand.
TGTGTGTTTTAATTGAGGATATGAAATGTTCTAGAGTTCTATAGAATTGAATTTATTTCAGACACTGAAGCTTATTAGATAGCTTCTTGCTGATATTAATTCACATACATATTGATTGGCAATAGTATTGTTACTGGTTCTATGTCTAAAATAACGCTGGCAACACTTAAATTTATCACTTGCACTTTATTAACACAAATAATCTACTACTCACACTGTTCAGTAATTTCTTACAGAAAAATAAGCAATTAAAAACAGATAACACGATATTGTTCAACTGATAATGAGTTTTCAATAAACTGTACAAAAATCAATCACTAAATGCTAAAAAAACTGATCTAATATTAAATAATAACTGTACAATAAACTGTCCAATAATATTCGAAAAGAATCGTCGAGGAAGAACAATTAACTTACGTAGCACAAGTCCGTAATACAGTAATAGGTAAAAGAATTATCACTATAGAACTGTCAAGAGAATTATCACCACAGACAACGAAAATTCATTGCATGGTTTGTAATAGCTCCAACGGAATTTCACTGTCTGTATTAACGGAAACTGTCACTACTGCCACTTATCACGATGAGTTTCAAACAAGACTGAACTAATTTACAAAAGTCTACCTCTATTTATATAATTTTTTATAATTGAGATATCTCTAGATTTCTCTACGAACTTCTACCGATTTCTAAAATAAACAATGAAAGACCTTCATGTCTTCCACAATATTCGATAAGACTCCATTAATTTCTAATCAAACAACTAGAACATTCTACAAATTACCAAGTAAACACCATAAAAGTGTCAAAAGCAGAGTAATTAATTGCTTAGAAGTAAACATTTACATAGCAGATAACACCGAGAACCACTGTTTCTTCTTTCTCTCTATTCTCTCCAATTTCATATTCGTTACAGTATGTTAGGTGTTGGAGTCTATCAGTCCATCACAAGCTGATTTATTTTCATCCAAATTAATATTGCGGATGACGCCCAGTTGGGGCTGGAGACTTGTGCAAGGGTAATGTAATGTGGTGAATGGGTCAATCATGTGGAGGAGCATCCATGGCCTAATGAGATTCGAACCTGGCTGCAGGAAAAAAGTCAGCCAGAGTCATATAATCACAGACAAGCGCTTCAACCAATTGTGCCACCAGAGCCGCCAATATAAAATTGTAACAGAATTTATAAAATTATGGCAGCTCTACAGAAAGCGATGAATATTTCAAATCACCATCTAGACTGTATTATGGTCTGAATTTACTGAATAAACATCTTGAAAGTATAAAAAATGATAAAAATCTTGAAGATGTTGATACTATGAAGATATGAATAATATAAAACAGTTTAATATCTTTGTTAGTAAAAATTCAATGCCAGTGAATCACCTTATCTTTTGGACATTCTAAAATTAACAACTATTGGCAATTCAATGCCAATGGTAATACATTTTGAATTCTCATTTCAATACTTTTGATTCACTGACATTGACAACAGTAACAGATAGTTGTGCGAAAATTCCATGAATAATATTAGCCAAAGAATGCTATCTGTTAATGTTTTCAATATATGCAAATCGAAGTCTTCAGTTCATTTGATGGAATTAGAATTCAAAATTTATTATAATCTATATTGATTTAGCAATTTCTAATAATTGCAATATCTAAGGATTATTCAACAATTCAATATCCACTTTGATTTCATGAAAGAAATCAGTTAAATCAGTGAGATAGAATTATTATGAAACATTCAACATTTATAACCAAGATGAGAGATATTCAGGGACTCGATCAATTTTATTTGAAAAATTAATAATACAATAAGGGTCCTCCTAAAGCCCGTACAAAATTATTACAGGAACAAAAAATACATCATCAAAAAAGAATAAGCAAATGTACAATATAAAAATAAATAAATGTACAATATAAAAATAAATGAATGCCCATAAAGCTAAATTTTATACAATTAGTCATAGACAATAAATTGATTATAATTGTATTACTTGTTAGTTGATGTTGTGTTAAAATATACAGGGCCTTCTAATCATAATACATAAGTACATGAAGTACTGTTATGGTTTGATGATTTGATCCCTGGTTTTTTGGTGCCGGAGCGGGCGGCGGTAGTAGGAAGCATGCTCTATAGATTTATTCCTAATTTGAAAACTACGGCCAGAGATAAACAGGTTTTCTGCGTTTCAGCCAGCTTCAACTACTAGCCTAGCCTAGTAGCCTAGTTGTGTCTAGGGCTAATGTTATTACAATGCACAGTGACAGTAGCAGAGAGTTGTAGGAGGAGGGGAAGAATTACTTTCAAAACATATTCATGATTAGTTATAGTAGTCAGATAATAGATTAAATTTCATGGATTACGGAAATAGAGCACCATTTCATTCAATATCAAGTCACCAACCAATTTAAATTTAAACTACAGGGCTGTATTTTAAAAATGTGAAACGGTGGAACAATTATCATATTTCTTTTTAAAACTAATGACTTCATTTAATAGTACTGAAATTCTTCCATGAGCTAAAATGAACACACAGATTGATGTGAATTCATTTTACTGGTAAATTCAATGCGAGTGGAAATTTTTATTCTGCTGAACAGTAATCTCGAGCTTAGGTTGAAGATGTGAAGAGGAAGGTTCTTCACTCCTCATATCATTATTGCAGCTGTCATAATTTAATTTCCTGAAAAATCGGTGAATCACTCTTGCGTGAAATAGCAATCTGTACGCCTCCCGAATTCACTATTCATCTCTTGACGTTGCATCCTCGTTACTCCGAGATTCAAAATACTCTGCATTCTATCAGTCTTGTTCTAAAATACCTTGTGGTATTCTTGTCTTATCTCAAATAGTATCCATTAAATTAGAACATTTTACCATGTTTTACTTGCTTAAGCTAAATATTTAAATCTAGAATGTATTACTCAAATCCAATTTAGAAGTTCAATTTAGACGTTTATCAACTTTTGAAATGCTAATGACTGATAATAAATTAGTCTAGTATCTAAATAATTATATTTTTAACGATTACAAGAGGTTGCCCTTGACTTCATTCCACAAAATGCGATTTGATCACCGATTTGATCATTTGTACAATTTATACAAATAATATTAGAATCTGATGAAGCCAATCATGGTTAATAATTAGTTTTGATTGTACCAATATACTGTATTAATTTTATGAGTAAATTACAGTCGAATTATAGTCAAGCCAACCACTAGTGATTAAATGAAAATATTCTTTAAAGATAACTTTACAAGTCACTGACTGATAGTTTTATTCTATTTATACAACACTTATATAACAATTAGGTTTACTTAATATTATCAAAAACTTTTCAATCATTCTCAATATCATATCAATTTCAATGTGATTTCATAAATTAATAATTTCAAAATATTTTGAGTTATTGTCAATGTTCAATCAGCAAATCTGCAGGCTAAAGTTAGCAAGAAGGTGCAATCCAGTATTCAATATTTCAAATGTGTATCATATTGACGTTGTGTAGGCAAATGTATTATACTTTACTCTGCCTTAAATTTCTAACCCAATATGTCAAAATTTAAATGTATTACTGTTATTATTTACATTCTTCTTATCCATCCAATAAGTTGTGCTATTTTACGAAGTGTACTTTGTACACTTTTTAACATTAAAATTGAATAATAATAAAAATTAACAAATAAAATGCTAATAATCAATAATGTGTCATTGATACAGGTGTAATGTCAAAGAAAAAATAATTTTATGGGATATATTTGCTTAAATTTCTATATTCGTCTAAAAGTTTCTCTATTTAAACACAATTTATAGGCTATTTACAGATTTTCTGTTCATTTATTTTTATCATTCGTCGTCAATATTATCTATTTATCTTTATAATATTTTCTGTTAATTATATTTTGTTCATACAATAATGGTGTAGAAGTTACTCCCCCTTCCCATCCTCTACGAACACATGACTATATGCATGCAGACTTTGAAAATACTATGGAAATGTGTATCACCCCACCTCCAACAGCAAACGCTTAGTACGCCCCTGATTTTGTAAAATCTCTTTGACAGCTGTATTACATAAAAATTCAAAAGTGATGTCGTTTAGTGACTGACTTTTGTGATACACGTGGGTTTCAACTGCTTGAATGTTCAATGGAGATCATCGTGAACCGTGTTCTGGATCAACCGAGACCGTTCATTAGTGACCGTTGAGTGTACAGGACACTAAACTCTGGTGGATGAGAACTGAGAACATGGCTGAGGCTGAGCCTGTTATCGTTGAGTTGAACCCCACAAACCGCGCCAACCCAAAATGTCATTATGCCAAGCGATCGCGGATGCATCACCGCAGCTCTGTTCTATATGGCTTCCCCGATAATAACAATACATTATAAGTGATTGATAGGCTTGTGTGATCAGTGCCTTTGACCGGGTCAATAATAATTTAATGCACATTTGTATGACTGCCTCCTTAATCTGGTCTAACTTATCAGGTGAACTATACTGCTGCTGTGATTATTCAAAACATCACCGTCTAAATTACATAGAGATCTGTACAGTTTAGTGAGCATATTACTCCAGGAGACTGATTCATATAGGAAGAAATAAAATAAAGGGAAGAGATAGCAAAGTGCGGTAGCACGTATCTGTTCAATCATAGATAAGCTACGAAACTCCTGGGCGCTCTTTGTAAGGGTGATCGATTGGATTGGCCAGCAAAAAAGACTGTTCTCTGCTGTAAAATCACTTCCCGGTGGTTCGGAACTAGAGATGAGGCGTATTTACTGGAACAGGTATTTTTACTGAGTATTTGAACGTACGGACTAGCACCTAGTATTCGAAGAACAAAATACTCAGATATCTGTGAGTATTTCTAGAAACTAGTAAACTACGCGACTTCAGTATGGCCAGTTACTTCAAGTCCCCACTCCAATTTAAGGAGTGGGAGTGGAGCTTTGTAATTTGCAGTTGTACAGTAGCTATTAATAGCTCATTTCTCATTATAGAACTATGCAACTACTCACTCACTCTTTCTCGCTCTCTCTTTCTCTCACTCACTCTCTCTCTCTCTCTCTCTTTCTCTCTCTCTCTCTCTCTATACTCCATTGTAGGCGCATGCTTAGTTGCGTCAAAGACAATAGAATAATTACCTTAGATTGTCTTTGGTTGCGTATGGCGTACGCGCGTACTTTTCCAGTACAAATACTTCTTGAGTACTTAAGTACGAGTCGTTTATTACTCAAGCGTCTCAAGACTCGCGTCTTGCCGTCCACGTCTCACGTATCATTTCGCTACAGCACATTTAAGAGCAACTCAATAATTAGATTCGTGCTGTATTTAACGCGAGTAATAAAGATTCGTGCTGTATTTAATGCGAGAAACAGTAGTAGTACCAGTACCGCAGTACAATACTCGATACTGTACGATACTCTCTTGTACGTGTACTCTCTTACTCTGGCGAACTGGCTAATATAAAATACTAGTACCTAGTATTTTGGAACAGGTATTTGGAATAGGTATTAGAACGTACTAGTACTCGGAATACTTAGTATCAGAAAAACCTAGTACGACCCATCTCTATTCGGAACCCACCTAAAACTGTAGGTCCAACTCATCAATCACCATCATCCAATTCATTACCCACGCACAGGTCTCAGACCTATGTGGGCTTCATCCTCAGGAAAAAAAGCTGAGTGATGTAGGTTATCTGAAGATAATAAACAAAATTCTCACCTACTATGAAGGCCATTAGAACATGTAGAAAATTTGTTTCTAATCCACAAATTCTAGTGAAAATTCTCGCGTTCTACATAGATCTTTTACTTTTTTCAAATGTGTATTGTTCAATTGAAATTTGTTTTGTTCGAAAAACTATTCTGGGCAAAAGCCTGTTGTATTTTCATATTTATTGTATTTTATTCCTGATATAAAAATGAATAGTTTATTGGTAGACGTTTGAAAGACTATAGGTAGACGATTATAATGCTTATTTTATGGCTCAAGGTAGACCGAATTGAACGTTAAATTAATAATTCAATGCAAATCAGGTAGGCTTTTTGTAAATTTTCAATGTTTTCCAACTTTTAAAACCCCTTTTCATTGGAATAATTGCAAGAATAAAAACGAAATTCGAATTACCGTTCCGAATTAAACGTTTTAGTACTTAGTAATAAAATCTGTAAACAAATCTAACTTATGAGGTCAGGGAATCAGCAGCTTCATTTTTTAAATATTTTCTTTGTGAGTCATAAAATATTAACAGATTGTTGGGGCTAATATATTGTAAAGGATTAAAGACTAAGAAAAAATGAACGTTTCGTGTCTTTTCAGTTGCTTCAGAAATTTCTTATCAAGTTGTATTAATATAAATAATAGAATATAACATTGTATTCTATTTTAATATTTTTTTCTTGTTTCAACAATTTTTTTGCTATTTTCTGTGTTGGTATTGTATGTATTTTGAAGTTTTTTTTGCATTTTATTATTCTACCAGCTTTTCTATCAATTTAACGTCAAGAAGGATTCAACCAATTTTTAGTTTCACAAAAAGTACACCTAGATCATTTTACATCAAGTCTTGAATTAAAGTGTTGTGTGAGTGGTGATGTAAATCATCTTTCAGTTGTTATTGCCACCTACTCTTTCTATTCTAAACTTTTACTTACGTATGTGTGGGGTGATTCAACATTGCCATTATTATATTGTCACTGCAGCCATACCCTTTGATAAGACTGTCAGTCTTAATTGAATAATCGTTTCGGTTTGTACTGAGGGGAGCAGTACTACAGTAGCAGAGTATTTCAGCTCACTACTTGTTTGTTTTGTGAAATTTTAGACAGGAACAATCTAATTCGAGTCTGGAGAGTTTCAAAAGAGCTTCCGGTCTGAAATCATTAAATCTTCAGCATTCATAGTAAATTAGTATTGTAAATCTTACCACAGTAGTCCAATATATACAACGAACCCATAAGACCAATAGAAGGGGCGAACCCATAAGACCAATAGAAGGGGCGTATGCACTAGCGTAGCATACAGGAGGTGAAGCCGTCTGCCATCCATGTAGTGGATAGAAAGACGAAATCGTGTTTTCAAGAGCAGAAAATTTCAATGCGCGCTCTCCAAATAAACTGCAGTTTAACACACTTAGAATTAAGGTATAACTTTCAAACTTGGCATGAGTATAGACAATTAGTTTCTGAAGATAACAGTGGCATTATAAAAGTTAATAGTTACCTCTATAAATTTTAATTAGTTGTTTAAAGTTATAATTTTTGTCCGAGTTACAAACATGACATAAAAAAGTGAGTCGGCTACCAAAATTTTCATCTTTTGGGTAGAGATGTGATCAAAGCGAGAAAGTTGTACAGAAATAACTGAATTTTTTTTCATGATTTTTATTTTAAAATAGGACCTATACTTTGGATACAATGTTAGGTTGAAGTGCGATCGGGATGGCGCGCTGTTGTCAGCCGGCTTGTGCATCCAGAACCACAAAGCCAATTCATCACTTATTTCTTGTGTTTGATTCAATACTTCCTTGAAGGTTTATTATTGTAATGTAATAATATTATAGTTAGATTGTTTTTAGGACATTATTGATTAAATTAGTCTAACCTTCAATTATTTCCATTATGAACGCAAATGAACAAGATCCAAATAGGAAAATGTTTATTAGAACAATTTTTTATTTCATTTTATTAATCATATGTTGAGCATTATATCCTGTACAATATAAACATGAGCCAATATTCTTAAAATATAAAGTCATCTCCATTAAAATACATAATACATACAATATAACTCAGTTTTAATATGAGTTATTATAGAAATAAATGTCACAACTTTTTTAATTTCTCTACTATGCTGTTACACAATGAAATTATAAAATGAAAATTCATCTTTAAAGTCATGTAACTAAATTGAATCGTATAAATCAATGACTACAAAACGTTGAACGTTTACTTACTTTGTCTAATGGGGAAATAGCCTATTGTGAAGAACCTACTTTCGCTATCCAGAATGATATAACTTCTATATGGGCGCCAACCAGATCAACTTTGGGTTGATAAAAAAAGTATTCTTCAAGCACTCGTGAAGACACTGAGTATTGTGCTATGTGTTAGAGAAAGAGACTATTCTATTTATAGAAATTATGAGTGAGAATGTCAAACAACATTAAGATTATTAATTATTATTGTTGTGACTAGACAGGGATAACAAAAGACAATAATTGTGATAGTGTTTTTGTGATGTCTTTTATGATCGCTGTGACTAGATTTGCAAAGTAAATACATTATCCAGTTCAATTCAGCTTTTTGTTTTCTCTTTCTCCTACTGTTCTATTTGATGTTAAGTAAAAGGATGTGGCAGTCAAATGACAGATATTAATGATATAATGACGGATATAATATAGGAAGGTATGTGAAAAAATGTCACTCCATTAGAAAATTAACTATTTTTCAAGTAAAGTTTGAGTAATCCTTGTTAACAAAATTCATCACAGAATGCCTCTACTCACAATTAAAATTTCAGAATTAGATCAACTGAGAAATGACATTTCTATAATTTATCCGTACTGGTAATAGCAAAAACCGGCTTATCAAGCGCTCGCCACTTGGGGAGTCATCCCTGCGCCGCCATATTTGTAGTGGACGAGCGCCTAACAAGTGGCTTCACCTCGGCGACAAGAAGCCCCTTCTATTGGTCTTATGTGTTCGCTGAATATATATTTGGAAATTTAACCTGCAATTATTGTAATTTCATCATTCTTTTTCAGTTGGCAGGGATTACAATTGTGAACAAGTGCTTCTATTACTCGAATTTCAAAAGTGTCGCCTTACAAGTAGATGCCTTACTTCTCGAAAAACTAAATTTTTACAAACATTTACCCTTGATTCAGTGAACATTTCATTGTGAATTCATGGTATATTTTTGGAAATTGATGCAGTTTTATATCTAAGGAAGGTTTATTACTAATGAATCAATAGATGTTATTTCTCATAAAAATAACTTAAGCACAAATAAGTACATACCGTTAATGGAGTAATGGACGTTATCATACTTCTCAATTATTTTTACAGTTTCTGAAAGATATAATATCCTCAGATTGAAGTCAGTGAGTAAAGTTTTGTAATTTGCACATTTTTCTGTGACAATTTCAAAACTGAATACAGTAGTAGACATGGATTTTTCAATAATTGAAACCACAATGATAACAGTGATATACTGGATCATAATTTAAAACTGTGTGTAGTTTAGAAGACATGAAGTTTTGAATCGATTGAAACAACAACAATAACCGTGATGTAATCAATAAGACTATGAATAACAAGACTATGAATAACTAGCAAGTTGGTATGAATTCATAGTATATTCAAGTTAATGAAGAATGACTATCTCTTCAGAAGGCTACTTTCTTTCATAAAATGAGACGTATAATAACAATCATGCTAGTACTATAAATGATGGAGTGCAAAAAATGATTTAATGGCTCTAAAACTTCAAGTGGATACGTGTGAACTTTTATAAAATTCCAACCATGTATTGCGGTGAGCCAGTAGCGAATGGTCTGCCCCCGCACAGACGCAGTTCCAGTCTGTGTTCGACCCCTTCAGGATCGAGGTCATCCTATAGCAGCTCCACCAATAACAATAGCTCATCTTCATCGACAACTGTGACATCCAGCAATAACAACAATCCTGCACAAACTCCTTGTAATCTGCACCGGTTTCCTTCAAGTTCGGCAACGTATCGCAGACCAAACAGTTCTCTTCTGCGTTACTCCTATTTAAATAACAATAACAACAATAATTTGACAAGTTCACCAATATTGGCCGCAAGTAACTGTTCCCCGAGAAGAACAAGTGTGAATAAAAACCAGAGTCCCAACGAAGCAACCACTAGCAGCAGTAGCACCCTCAGCAACGGTGCCACAAGTATTAATATCAGTAACAGATTGAAGCAAACCCGCAAGTGTCAGTCTTTTCGTACGAATGGATTACCTTCTTACAACAGTGGTCGCGACAGTGCTATCGGTAACAATGAGTGTATCCGAAGTCCCCGTTCCGGTTCCTCAAGAAGTTCACCTGCTCCAAACTCTGTGTGGTCACCGACGCTGGGATACTTTGTTCCAGTTCCTCTGCCTTTCTACTGTTACAAATCGAAATCCACTTACAGGTAATCAATATTAATTATTCGATGCCTTCTATTTTTGCCTGTGCATGCACGATAGTATAGAATAATTGATAAAAATTCAACAATGGCATTAAGTTGCCCTTATTGATAAAAATTGCTATGCAGAGAATTTACTTGTGAGCCCCCCGGGCTGGAGAACTGGCTCGCAAACATTTTATTGTGCCGAAGGCCAAAGGGCAACTTATTTCTGTTTTAATGAGAAGGTGCACATTTATTCACTTACGGCTGATGATAACTCGAAATACTATTTTGAAATCTAATGCAAATTATCTATGACGTAAACTTTTATTTCCTATATATAGTAATATAGATATAGCAATAAAGGCCTAAGAACCCATCCTTATTCTTCAGACTCAAAAACGATGAAGAAGTGGGATAATTGTATTGGCCAACGAACTCGATCTGTATAAAGTTTGGAAAAAAATATGTGTTCAAAATAAAAAAATATTACACGAAAGATTCATGCTTTTAATGTGCAAAAGTACAATTCTTTGCCTTTGTTTGCTGCACCTGTCATCACTCACAAGATTTCTATATTGACTTGATATTATTTAACATTGGTAGGATTTCATCTTTCAAATTGTAAAGTTCTGAAAATTGAATCCAAAACCTTCTAAACTTCTCTACTTAGTAATTTTTGAAAAGCTTAATCATCAACATCATTTACCTAAGCTTACTAACATGCAAAGATAAAAATGATTTAACAATTTTACCATAGCATAATTTTGCAGCCAGTTTCAGATGTAAAAATATATATTTTGAATAAATTATTAGGGACCCGTCAGGGACTTATTGAAATCGTGCCGTTGCCTGTCCGTCCGTCTGTGCTCTAGCGCTTGAGAGGAAGATTCTTGACTCTTGAAACTTACTATAAAGCTTTCACATAGTCCAAGTGAGATCGCTATTGATTTTGGAGTTTGGGGGTCGAATATGAAAACAATTATGATGTAAAACAGATTTCCACTAGAATATTACGAAAGCTGATGCTTAGCCCAATTATCCACTTTATTTTTACAGTGATCGACCCTTCTTTACAGTAATCGACCAATTGAAAAAACACCGAGAAAATATTGAGACATGATAGAAGATTTGTTAAACAAGAAGAAACAAAACTCTTTCAAGAACTGCCGATGTGCATTTTTTTGTCAATTGGGAAGCTTATGATGTTTATAGAAATCGAAGCAGTTAAATGGTGCGTATCAACACTAATGATAATAAATATTTTATGTAAATTAGTCGGGTCCTTGGATACTCTGTTGCATCGGTTTATTTAATATGAATGATTGACCATGATTACTCATTGACTTACCGATTAGTAATTCAATAAGTAATGAAATAATGCAGTATTCAAATAATCATTCTCTTTGCTCATTCAGTTTTTATATTTATTATCAATGATTCATATTCAATAATACATTTTAAATAAATATTTACACCTCTGGAGTTAGGTACAAAATTATAGTTTAGCAAATGGTGTAACATATTAATTGTTTATCTCTGCTTGTTAGTAAGCATTGATATTTCATGAAATCCAAACTTCCTAGCCCTTGGAAAACATGATTGGAATTTATCCAGATTGTTGGAGAAATGCGTTTCATTGAAGAGAGGCTGTAAAGCTTCAGAACCGAAGATCAAGATGCATTCCTTGAGATTTACTTAATGACTTGAGACTTCAAGTCAACTTTAAAGAAAAGTCAATTTAGGCTGTCTATCTTAATAATGGGCTCATGCGAAAGCTTGTTAGGAAAAGAATGAGTTGAGGTCTCTCATTGTTTAATATAAAATCGCTCTCACTCTTTTGTTTCATTCCAAGATCAAGTGCCCCTTCTATCATTCAGACTCAAATTTTTCACATTGTTACTTTTCAATTCTCCTCTTTTTATTGGGTCATGTATAATTCGTTGGAAATTTTAACTGGAACAATATAGAAAATATAGTTCTCAAAAAATTAATATAATATTAACAGTAAAATACATTAGCTAATGAAATCCACATAACAGAATTAAATCAAAGAAAGTTCATTATTTTTGTAAAATCCATTTCAAGAAACTTAATGAATTTAATCATTGAAAAAGCAATTTGTTCAATTTTCCTATGCTGCTTGTATACTCTACTTATTTACCACAACCATTATAAATGATTCTTTATAGAAGAAGCTGCTGAAATTCCATCATATTGTTATGGGTTTTGTCACTGAAATAATGTTGGCTACACTTAAAAGTAGCACTCGAACTTTATTTACACAAATAACTCACAACACACACTAATCAGTTATTATCACACAAGAAATCCAATTAAGAAAACAAAAAACAAGCAAAATATTACTATAAAAATGTCTTCTTTTTTTAATAGTAATCTATATCAGATCTTATTATATATTATCGTTATATTATATTGCATCGTTTTCATGGGATTCTACATCAATTTACGAAATTGTAATTTACAGTTTTGTATTCAATAGAAATTAATAGTTCTGTAGTATTTTGCAATATTTCAACTACAATCCAATACCAAGCTCATTGAGTTTTGACTATCATTTACTGGCAGTCACAGTTCAACATTCGTGTAGCTGAATTTTCAACCGATACGGGTTTAGGGTTGAATAGGGGCGCCCTTGTTTCAAGTTCACAGCTCCCTTCTCCCTTCCCCCTGACTCCACTGTTTTCTTCTCTGCAGTAGCCTGAATTATCCGGTAAACAGTTCATTCCCTTTCCCATTCCAGCACATTACCTCGTCGACAGAGAAATAGCCGATTGTCATGCTCAGACTCAGACTACGAATCACGCTAACAAAGGCAAACCCACTAAACTACTAGCCAATCCAAATTGCAGCAAACTTGAAAATTTGTATCAGTGGCTTATGTGCTCTTACAACTTGTTCAATTATTCCATGGTTTATTAGGTGTTCCTTATGGACTTTAATTACTTCATCACCGGGAGTAGTGTGGTATTGCAGGAACGGCCTAACCAATCACAGGCCTGCATTTCAAGGTCACCCCCCTTAGGCCACGCCCCCCCTGGCCAATGGGAGAAGACCACGCCCCTTTAGGGGGGAGTCGGCCATTTTGTAAATTTTTGAGGCACGCCATTGGCTGCACATGTTGGAGTGGGGGACCCGTTTACCCCCCCTCAAGCCCCCTGGACCTATCCCCCTTCAAGCCCCCCTGCCCCCGTCCAAAGGAAAATGGCGCGCGCGCCCACGGTCTTTTTCCTTTTTTGTAGGTTTTGCCCAAACCTGTACTACATGAAAACAGCCATTTTGAATTGTTTCCACTTTTTTTTTGGGTGGGGGGATAAGTTTAGGAGAGAAAAAATAAATAACCTTGTTTAAAACAGCCATTTTCTTTTTGTAGGCATCTCCCAAACCTGTACTACATGAAAACAGCCATTTTGAATTGTTTCCACTTTTTTTTTTTAGGTGGGGGGATAAGTTTATGAGATAAAAAAATAAATAACCTTGTTTAAAACAGCCATTTTCTTTTTGTAGGCATCTCCCAAACCTGTACTACATGAAAACAGCCATTTTGAATTGTTTCCACTTTTTCTCTTTTTTAGGCTTTGCCCAAACCTGTACTGCATGAATTTTTCTTTTTTTTTTAGGTGGGGGGATAAGGTTAGGAGAGAAAAAAATGAATAACCTTGTTTAAAACAGCCATTTTGAATTGTTTCCACTTTTTTTTTTAGGTGGGGGGATAAGTTTATGAGATAAAAAAATAAATAACCTTGTTTAAAACAGCCATTTTCTTTTTGTAGGCATCTCCCAAACCTGTACTACATGAAAACAGCCATTTTGAATTGTTTCCACTTTTTCTCTTTTTTAGGCTTTGCCCAAACCTGTACTGCATGAATTTTTCTTTTTTTTTTAGGTGGGGGGATAAGGTTAGGAGAGAAAAAAATGAATAACCTTGTTTAAAACAGCCATTTTGAATTGTTTCCATCTCCAGCAGGAGACAAGAATCAAGTTTAAAAAAACAAAACAAAGATAGTAAGAGCGAAGCCTTGAGTCATATTTTGTTTGCAGAACAAAGAGTCCGACCGGCGTATCAACGCGATTTATGTTGAGAAGAAAAAAGAACACAGAACCTGCTCCGTGTCAAGCGGCAGCTGCCGTAGAACTGACTTGCCGGTCAGAATGTTATTCGGTCTCCTGAATAGGCTACCCCACCCAACGTCAAATGCTAGCACTATATTGGGCGCCTATCGGCCAGTTTCCTTCCACTTGTCCGTAACCCCCCACGCCGCAACCCACAGCATGTTGTCGGCCTGTCTCCTTTGTGCGCTAATTCGCATTCTGCTCGCCCGACAGAACACTTCACTGTCGCAGCTCTCAAGGCTCGCTCGCAACCCACATCATGTAATCGGGTGTCTCCTTTCCACGTTATTCGTAGGTCGCCCGTTCCTACTCCTTCAACCTACTGTGCTATCGGCGCACCTGCTTCACGCCTACGCCTAGTCTAGGTTATAATGTTGGATTCCCTCAGTTCTTCCAAAATTGAATTTATTTCGATCGAATGTGATTGGTTACCAGCTTTTCTGGAAGATAAAAGTAATACTAACCGGCTAACTAACTCATTTGGATTATCATAGAAAATATAAGATCTGTGTTGACTTGTATTTCTCAAAAAATGCAAACCTTTACCTACACGCTGTCTTGCAGCCAAAGTAGTTCTTGATGGAAACATTCTTTGAATTAACCGTGATTTAATTCCACTAGTTCTCTTTACATATCCATCTTTATTCAAATGCGCCCCTGTTTCAATTAAAATTTTTCTATAATTTCGAAAGTCGAGTGTGCTACATTCGTCGTCATTCGGTTGTGATTCAAAAAGTAATTCTAACAAACCAGTTGTTATTTTAAATTTTTTACCTCTAACAATAATGTATTTATCTACAAACTCAATCGGTACCTTATTTCCCATAAAGTATGTACCATTTTCCAAATTATATTGAATTCCATATGATACACCTTTTTTCTTTAATGTGTGAAAACTGTCTAAATAAGAATCAAGCAAAACTTGTACCGGGTTTTTCTTAAGCGAAAATGATTTACTTAAAACAGTAGATGAATCCGACTTTTTGTCAACTTTTTCTTCACCTTCGTCGAAATAAACAGACTCATTATCTGTCAATTCCTCCTCCTCCTCCTCCTCCTCCTCCTCCTCCTCCTCCTCCTCCTCCTCTTCAGCTGTCGATTCCCCTTTTTTTATATAGAAATCCTTTTCATTAGAATCATCTTTCTCAGCTTTGATTTGTTTTTCAATTTTAAGTGAAGATTCCTTCAATTCCTGGAGCGGGTTTATAATTGGTGCCAACCTATTTTTCAAATTTGTCTCTGTTTCAGACTGTACTCCGCGTAAAGTATTAAATTTTTCAACAATGGATTTCCTCAAATCGTGAATTTTATTCGTTAAAAGATCTCTACTAGCGTTCACACTTGTTCTCGATTTTATTTCCCTTCCACGCCGTTTTATTCTCACCTTTTCCTTCCCTCTCCTCTGTCCTACCGTTTTCTTACCACCTTTCATAATTGCAAACACTCAATAAGAATGCTGTTCAACAACTAACCGCCAAATCGCGTTTGTTATATACTAGTCTATTTGAACTGGTTCGGGTCTAAAAATACGTCTAAATTCAATCTGTACCTACCATCGGTTAATTTACATTCCGTGCAGATTGTTACAAAGTTATGACCTTCACCTTTAGTCCAAACCTCGGAACACATATTTTTAAAAGTATTAAATATCATATCGCTCTCAGCGAAATCCCTATATATGAGTTTCAAAGATAATATATCTACTCTAAAGACCAAAATTATATTACTGTTCTCTCTAATTATGTGCTTCTGAATACTTGCATACGATTGGTTCAGAAACAGCACATCAATTTCTTTATGTCGTCCCATACTGTAATAATCTTTGATCTGTGGAACTCTTTGCAGTTGTAAATCGTCAAAGATTACTAAAGAATGTCTTTCTAAATCATTCGGGTTCGGGATGCTAGAAATATCATCTGACATAAAAAACTTTATAAACTTTAGCGTGGAGAAAATCTTTTCCAAGAATACATACTTTGGTTGATATAACGATTTACTAAATACATGTAAGCTGCGAAAGCGTAATGTTTTTTTATTAAAAATTAGATTCAACAAAATATTCGTTTTTCCACAATTTGAAGACCCAATAATCAAGCCGCGTACATTATGCGGAAAAAGATCGCCATGCTTATTGTTTTCACCTGATGTCTTCTTTGTACTGCTGATAATCAATTCGTCGAAATTTAAAATAGGTATTTCAGGTTTAACATCATCTTTCTTTGATACCTTATTTTCAATCATTGTTAACAGTGTGTGTGTGTGTGTGCGTTCCTACACACGTCATAACTACAACTAAAAGATAAAACATGGGTTTTTTCACACAATAAAACAACCAACAAGATGTCGCACTATATTCTCTCAAACAACAATAATACAACATGTCCAAAAGCTATATATACTAACTTAAAAATTATTACACTTATTTATTTTCTTAAACAATAATTCAACAATTGAAAGAAAATGTTCTTATCTAGCAACTTAAACTTAATCACGTTTTAACTCGGCTTCTAATCCACACCTCTCTAACATAGCGTCAATAATATCCTTTCCAAAAGAGTTTAAAGTTTCATGTTCACTAACATACCTACGTATTTCACTCTCCATCATACCCAATCTAGTACAAGGACATGTATCAACAACGTCTGGTAATCTTTTTCCCTCACGTTTCAACCTATCAAAATCTATTTTTGATAGATAACAAAAGCTTAAATGTCCAAATTGTTGTATTGTCTCACATTTCCCACTTAAAAATAATAAATAATCATTCAAAGTAAAATTTGAATCGGTACAACAACATTTTAACTCATCTACAAGTTTTTCTAAAAGCCTTGTCAATTTACAATTGTGAGGTTCAAATTTGAACGACAGCGATGATGATGACATAATCTGAAAAAATATACAATATTCATAAATGTTTTATATTAACTCTCCTAACCTAAGCGGTTATACTAATATTAAGAGTTAGCATTCGTCGTAAAACAGTCCAGCCTCTACACCACACATAATAAGCAAGTCCCGAACGAAAGTAGACCAACTATCAAGACGTTCACGAAAATAATCATCGCTAAGGTACTCGCGAACCGCTTCTATTTTCATTGCTAATAGTGAACAATCACATGTGCTGGACGCTTTTGACGTGTAACAAAAACTCCAATGTTCAAATTTTTCTACACCTTTTACATCATCCAAAAACCATATAAATTCATTCAAAGTGTAGTTGTTTGCACTTGTATATTTTCTCAATTCTACTATAAGGTCACTCAAAATAGTTGTTAAACTGCGGCGCGACTCCAACATTGCTGACGCCATACTCTGAAAAATACATACCGTACGTATTATTAATCAACAAGAAGATCCGTCTTATTAATCCAACTAGGATGTTTGAATCCGACCCATTGTACTAACACCTTTCGTCCTCTACGTTTCAGTACCTTCTCAACTAAATAAACATTCATATCATTCTCGTCCAACTCAGTTCTCTTTAATTCTTGTTCATAAAACCTCCCCAATATAAGTTCATTGTTAAAATCCTTCAATTGATATGTTGGCGGATCTGACGGGTATACGGAAACAATTTTAAACAATTCTACGCTCCAGTTGATGTGATAAGATTTATCGAAAATATTTCTATGCTTCGAAATGCGCACTACTTCGCCTAGACGAAATTTAGGTCTAATTTTGTTCTTTTTCAGGTTACGTAATTTCTGTCTATTTAACTCGGCAATAATTTTTTGTTCATGTTTTAGTGTAACTTCAGCAGGTTTTAACTTAATCGTCGAATGAACGGTGTTATTATACTGGCTTACAATCTTGTCTAACATATCTATCCACCTATAATTCCCGGTTTCGGTGAAATGTCTGTAGATTTTTGACTTTAATGTTCGATTAAATCGTTCAATAATAGCAGCCTTTTTGTCTGAGTAGACATGGTAATGGTGTATGTTATATTTCTTTAATAACGCCTTCACATGCGAATTGAAGAATTCCGACCCTTGGTCTGTGCACAGCAAACGTACACCGCGATTTTTCTCAAAAATTGGTTTTAAGGCTATGCTCACCTCGCGACCAGATTTCGATTTGAGAGGAACGGCGTACGCGTATTTCGAAAACGCGTTAATAACCGATAGAATAAATCTGTAGTTAGAGTTTATTTTAGTAAACTGAGTCATTTCAATTAAATCTGCCTGCAACATGTCCAAAATTCCCTTTAAAACATAACTCCGTCTTTTAAAGTTTTTACGTGCACTCGAGTGTAATTCCTTAGCTAAACGTTGACGAACAGTATTCATTTTGTAATAACCATGCACTCGGAATAAGGAAGAGTGTAAAATTTAGTTCAATGTTGACTCGCATCCACCGTTATGCTGTAATAAATAATATATGCAGCAGGATTTTTATGCACGCTATAACGCAAAACACGTTCGAGTCCTTCACCTTTGCTGCAACAAGCCGGCTAACGCGAAATGCAAAAACTGACCTTCCACAACACGACTGTAACTCAACTGTGCTTTCACTCGTCTAACAAAACCTGACCTATCCAATACTTCCTGATGACGATATCGACCTCAAGTTCTACCTTCACCCGCGCTTCCCTCCTCCTCCTCTCCATTGAAATTAGGTATGTCTTTATGAAACCACGCTAAAGTTTTAATTCGACATGGAAGTAAAAAACGCTTATCATCCAGCGGACTAATACAAATTCTACCCACTCGAACCTGAAATATATGGTGTAAATAGGAACGTATCAAATTTGATGATTCGTAATGAACACATCGTTCAAATAAGCATTTTTCATACATTGAAAATCTCAGTTTTGAATCAATAATGTATCTTGTTACGCCTTTAGCTACATTTTTATTTTGAATTTCATTATTTTCATTGAGAAACTCAAACGAATATAATTTTGGTCGTAATCCGACGAATTTTTTATGATTTTTGACGGAAAGTTTATTAATATTTAACTCTTTTTCGTATTGTTTTAAATATTCTACATTCAAATTATTACGTCTGTAATGCAGATATGCAAGAACACTTCATAGAAAGCACTTCTTATCATGTAGGTTCTTGATATTAATTACAACTTTTTTTGGTTATTATTGCCTTAGGTGTGCTAGTAAATTATGAATTGTTATACCCTGCATAAATGGAATTGTATCTCGCAAAATTAAGGTCTAAATGTTGTATACGATTAACAACCCATCCCGAGCCAAAACACAAAAATCTGTCAAGAGCATTTTGTAACTTATTAGACCCCGCTTCATACTGACTGAGTAATTCATCCTTATTTAAACTTATATTAACGATATTATGAGACGTACTGTGAAATGTTGCGTTAGTTTCAACCTTCAATTCTTGTCCATCACCGCTAACGTCAGCTAACGCAGATAACTTTACAAGATTAACGGTAGCAGCGATGAACCAACGAAGGTTTCCGTCAAAATGTCTCGATTGATTAATTAAAATTTCAAATATTTTATCTTTTAACGTTGATAATAGTAACTCTAAATCTATTTCGTTATTAATGAATCTAAATCTATACGTTCCTAATCGCAGCTGATGAACATTCAAGTTTGTATTCCATTTGAATAATTGTATAACAAAAGTTCCGAAACAAATTATCAGATGTAATCTCA
The DNA here is from genome assembly GCA_948455865.1 of Conomelus anceps. Lineage (NCBI taxonomy): Eukaryota > Metazoa > Arthropoda > Insecta > Hemiptera > Delphacidae > Conomelus > Conomelus anceps. The sequence continues at coordinate 39,438,906 of OX418219.1, forward strand.
CCGAAATTGTGTTTTGAGCCGTCTAATCTGAATGTCGTTCAAGACGATGTTGAATTCTCCTCAATTCTGTCGAACGATGGATGAAGAAGGTGTGAAGGATGACCCGTGTCCTCTCAGGCTGTTTGTAGAGAAGGATATCTGCGTGTGTGATTGTAGAGAAAATACGTTGTCAGCACGGTGGGATGGACAGTCAGCCTCTCAAAATGCTAATACAAATGTAGAGAAGGATATCTCACGTTGTGGTAGAAGTTGATTCTGAAACAATAACGTCAGCTTAGACGTCTTTCACAGCACAAAATTCAACAATGAAACTGTCAATAGAAGAACTAAGCTATTTATAACAGCGGTGCGAGTATAAACGGTTTCTTTGTATGTTTGCAAAGTTATTTCCCTTCTAATTTACGTCACACCGCAGAAGGATGTATTCTCTTTATGATGTACGTCAGAGTGTGATGAGACAATGAAAATATCTTTCTGGTGTAGGCGTTAGCCCGACGTGATTTTAAGGACAACTAGAATTTCTTCCCGTTTCCCGATTCGGGTGTTGGCCCGCCGCCGCAATTGTCCTTTGTGAAAGTCACACACACACATAATGATGGCCGGTGTTTAGTACCGGCTTTGAAGAAGGACGAATTTTGGGTATATAAAGCGCTACAGTTCGAATGCCAAATTATCAGTTATCCTGCAAATTGCACGCACGCAACATGAACACGGTTTCTTCAACTACACCCAGCAACACCGCCGCCAACATTCAACCACAGGTATGTTTTGCAATATTTTTTCTTGTGAAATATTATTTAAAAAATCTCAACACTAAACTTTAAAACATACATCATTAGTAATGATATCTTCTTCTTCTTTCGAGTTAATTTTTTCCTTCTTTGAATGTTATACTAACATCGAAATTATCATTAGATAAAAACGATGTTTTTTTTATCACTATGTATGTGCTACACTGGAAAAGTTTTATACGTTAGATAGATAGAAAATTATTCGTTTGTCTTACAATTTTAAAAATAAACAGATACAGCATTAATAATTGTATGAAAAGTGTAACTTTAGCACAGCTCATAGTAGTACTAGTAGTATGTGAACGTCACAATCAATGTAGCTCTCAACCCTTGTTGACTTTAAGACGGCTCAACAACGTTACCGTCATCACCGCTAAAAAATTTGGACTTCTAATAATTTTGCAAATTTTGAATTTGGAAGAATTTTTTCAAAAATTTGGAAAATTATTCCTAAAAACCATGTCTAACTGAATGTGTGTTTCTGATTTAAGGTGATGGAGGCGGAGGCTAACACTTCGTTGACCGCTCACACACCGGCTCCACACCTCCCAGCATGGTCGGTGCCGCCATCACTGTTTCAGCGATGGCTTCTGGAACGTGAGTGGCAACAACGCGGTTTGGCGACAGTCTGCTCCAATCCCACACCCTCCACCTCCACCACTTATCAAGAGACAATGTTGGCTGCGTCCAATCCCACACCCTCCACCTCCACCACTTATCAAGAGGCAATGTTGGCTGCGGAAACGCAGCCAATAGATCTATCGCTAACTTCATCCGATGAAGAGGAGCAGCAAAAACTCGACTCTGATGATGGCGACGCAGCTGGCGAAGCTCAAGAATTCGATATCAATGAATTCAACCGACCGCGTCACCATCAACGACGGCGAGCAACACCGCTCAGAGAGCTCTCTGAGCGGTGTAAATATCGGGTGGAGCACGCCAAGCTTGTGAAAACAATCTACGGTGATAGGGTGCTCCTGTCAATGAGGGGGGAGGAAGGCAGCAATATTACGGTTTTCCTCCCACATCGTTATATATATGTTATTACCTCTAAAAATATTGATTCCTTCAATAGGAATCAATATCATCTGGAGGTAAGACATATATTTAAGGTGGAAGAAGTGGTGGGGAATAGAAAGAAAAAGGGCAGCAAAGCAAAGCAATACATCACAACCAATATTAAATTGACAAAATTTTAATATTTTTTTAATAAAAAAAAGGTTTGATTGAAATTTGTGTATTATTTTGTGTTTATACTATGTTATACTAACACTTACCTAGAACGGACGACTATGATGATGATGATGGCGGTAGCGTGGTGGTATTTGCAAACACTGACTGAAGTAATTGGTGAAAATCGTGTGCTTACCCGGCTATTTATAGAGAAAATTTCCAAACCGGGTTACAAAAAAATAAAACATTTGATTTTCATGTGCATGTTTGAACATGTTTGCGAGTACTGAAACCGGTTATGATCATAGTCTGTTGTATACATTTGAACAAAGCAGACGTGTGCAGCAATGAGTCTCACAGAGGAGGATAATGAGAATCAATATAGACCGCAATTGGTTTGTGTAAGATCAACAGCAAATGTGATTAAGATAGTTTGCATCTTTACGTGCATAGCATATTGGCTTTCAATTCTAATTCTTCTTTATCTGAATTATTCCGAATTAGTTAATCAAAAATGTTTTACACCAAATTTGCAAAACGTCTTAAATTTCAATCAAAGTGCTGTACTATTTGAAAAGGAAACTATGAATTCTAGCTTCAATCATGATACACCATCTTCCAAAAAGGAAGATACAAGTTATCAACTACTCGACAAAGATAATACCGAATCAGATTGGTTTTCTAAACACTTATTAGATTTGGAGAGAACTAAAAATAAAACACTTTTCTTTATTAATGCCTGTGTTCGATCAGGTTTAAATAATAATATACCAAAATCGTTTGATTATCAACTTGAAAGTTGGTATTCGACTTTACTCTCACCTTACTCGCACGTATGTAATTTTTACAATTCTTATCAAATTCTTAACAATTGTGCAAGTCAAACAGAAGAAGATGTGAAGAAGCTTATAGATAGAACAAAACATGTTTGCAGAATTATCTAGGTAGGTGGGCGGCGCGATCAACATGAGCTTAGTGTTCTAGAGATTGTCTAGACGAAAAGATGGTTTGTCAAAACAGTCAAACAAGATCTGGCAAGCATAGAGGAAGAAGAAAAACAGCAACAACGAGGAAAGGAATAATAGGAAGCGGCTTATTATCTGTCTTAGGTAACATTGCGAAAGGTGTTGTGAATAGAGCGGGTAGCGCGGCGTCCACCCTACTTAATAAAACAATAGATTCATTACCTGGAGAATTGCATTTACCACATAATTTTAATTGGGGTAAATTTGATTCTTACCAGTACTGCGGGCCTGGTACAAAGCTAGAAAAAAGGCTTAAGAGAGGTGATCCGGGAGTTAATTCACTCGATAAAGCTTGCAAAATTCATGACATAAGTTATTCGCGCTCGTCTGATAATTTGACACGTTCGCGAGCAGATAAAATTTTAGCTGACAGCGCTTGGTCGATATTCAAGAATCCTCAGACAGACTACAAGCAGAAGGTATTAGCGTATTTAGTTACTTTGGCAATGAAAGCCAAGTCGGTAATTGGATCTGGAATGAAAATTCCACATGTTTCTAGTAGTAGTGGTAGAAGAAGGAAAGGAGTGAGAAAAACATCTAGAAAGAAAAGAGAAGGAGTGGGTAAAAAAAGGAATAGTGATTCTATGCGACGGGAAGCTATTAAGCGATTGACAAATCATGTAAAGGGAAGGGGATATTATCTCCGACCATACCCAGAATATTTTGGTGGGAGAATATTAAACTCCTCGACTTCGACGGTTCCGCATAACGCACACGGTCTATTGTCGTCGCTGAAAAGCAAGAGAAGAAGGAAGAAGACTCATTCAAAACCGGTTAAACGCGAAGCTAGAAGTAGGCGGAAAAAGAATAGGAAAACATGAATGCGGTTAATATTGAGAACTTAAAACTCAATAAAGCTTTGTCTGATCATGATCTACAAAAGTGGGCATACTTATTGAAAATTCCATTGTGCGGTGTGTATATGCAGGATACACTACCAGAAAGAATTCGTCTCAATGAGATGGCAATTGTGAATTTGGATAATTATTCAGGAAAAGGTACACACTGGGTGTGCTATGACAAACAAGGTATAAATGTATTCTATTTTGATCCAATCGGTAACCTACAACCTCCATTACAATTGGTAAATTATTGGAAGAAACAGAAAAGGGTAAACGTTTTCTATAATGCTGATGAAATACAAAAACCTAATACAAATATTTGCGGACATCTGTGTTTGTTATTCTTGTCTGCTCAGTTGTAACTTTTTAGTAGCAGAGGTAAGTACTGCTATGGCTGTAATATCGCTGACCGGTACAAGCAGCGATCTATACGAACATTTACCGCAGGTTATAGAATTAGATAGAAATTGTGAATATGAAATTGGATTAGTTAATTTGTGGACTTTTAATTCTATTCCAAATGTGATTAAAGATAAAAATTCTAGTTTTAAATACGGTGATCAATTAGTCAAACTCGAAACAGGTTCTTATGAAATTGATAATATTGTAAAATTGATCAAGGAAAAATTGAATGTAGCTGGTGACGGTCTCATTATACGCGGGAATAATAATACTATGAAAATCGAAATCTATTCTGATAAACCGATTGATTTAACTCATAATGATTCAATTGGCAAAATAATGGGTTTTAATCAAGAAGTCTTAGCACCGCTTATTTGGCATTATTCCAGAAGACTTGTTTCAATATCCAACATTACAGCAATCGAAGTTTCATGTAATTTGGCGTGTGGGAGTTATAGTGATGGAAAAGAAAAACACACCATTTACGAGTTTCTTCCAAGAGTTCCTCCAGGATATTTAATTAATGAATCACCAAATCCAATTGTTTATGTATGTTTAAATACGCACAAGTTTCAGAGCATTAATGTGAAAGTGACGGACCAGAACGGTTCATTAGTCGATTTCAGAGGAGACAGATTAACGGTTAGATTACATATTCGAGAGAAGAAGAAGAAGAAGAAGTAAAATGGGTTTCATTGTATTCAACCCGTATTCGGCTCGCTGTAGCTATAGCGAATATGAAAATAGTGATCTTAATGGAAAGAGAACAAGGATGAAAAGGAAAGGGAAGAGAAAGGTTCAAAAGAGTGTTAGTAGAGTTTCACATTCCGCCGTGTTAACATCTAAAAACGCAAAGATTTTAGAGAAATTAGGATTCCAAGTGAATTGGAATAATGTCGTCAACAGCGGCAATAAGTGAGATCTTAGATGTTGAAAGGCAAATACATTTTTTTAACGAGATAAAAAGTCTAGAGTACCATTCCCACGGTCCCTATGCAAACCAAAGATTATCAAATTCTGATGAGATAAGAATCCCAATTAATTCGCAAGATAACTATAGCCTACCATGCAGATCGTTCCTAATTATCGAAGGTGAAGTTAAGTGTAAAAAGACTGCAATAGGTGTAGACGGTGTGAGTAACATTATAGATGCACAGTATAAACTAGTAAGTAATGCAATCGGGTTTATGTTTGATGAAATAAGATATGAGTTGGCCGGTCACCCTGTAGCAAAGTCGCGTCTTGTAGGTCTCACAAGTACTATTAAAGGTTTACTGTTAAAAAGCGTGTTTGATAAAAATACTTACCATTTGGCCGGTTTCGACAGGGAGGGGTATACTCTAACCGAAAACAAGTTCAGTTTTTGTATTCCATTAAAATTACTTTTAGCTTTTTTTGAAGATTTTCAACAAATTATATTAAATCTGAAACAAGAACTCGTACTGTTAAGATCGCCGTCGGATATTAATTGCATCGAATCGGCAACTGGTTCAAGTGTTCAGATAGACATTACAAAATTACAGTGGAAAGTGCCATACTTACAACTTGAAGATCATGTACGCCTTAGATTTTTACGCCTACTTGATAGCGATCGTCCGTTAAAACTTGCTTTTAGAAAATGGGAAATTCACGAATATCCTGTTTTACCGGCAACAAAAGTACACAGTTGGACAATTAAAACCGCTTCGTATTCAGATGCGCCGAGATTTGTAATTTTAGCCTTTCAAACAGATAGAAAATTGAAATATAATTCTACAATGGCTAAATTTGACCTGTGCGAGTTGTATAATGTAAAATTGTATTTAAATTCTGTTTACTTTCCCTATGATAACCTTCTCGGTAACAAACAGTTAATGTATAGAATGTTTTTAGATTTTGCAGGAAGCTATTCTAATTCGCCGGTAAATTCTGAACATGGGAATGAAATTGATTTTAGTACATTCACTAAAGATACACCGATTATGGTGATTGACTGCTCACACCAGACAACAACTTTAAAGAGTTCAGTAGACGTCAGACTTGAGTTTGAATTTGGAAAAGATGTGCCGGCTGCAACTGCTGCTTATTGTATTTTAATAAGCGATAATGTTGTAGAGTATACACCATTAACATCTATGGTGAGAGAGGTGCAGTAGTTTTTCCGATAGAGTGCAGCAGGTAGGCTATATAAGTTGGAGTGGGTAGGTTTTATGTCAGTAGGTGAAAGGCCATGCTATCGAGTGGAAGTTCGTCATCGTGTGACTCTCTATCGCAATCAACTTCTTCAACCTTACTTCAAGATTATCTAGTTGGGAAAGAAGAGGATATCTACGAGCGATTACCATCTTGCTATACCGGTGATTTATTGTCAGGATTAGAAGACATGGGTGAAATTTGTTCTTCGAAACCGTCGAGGAAACTGTATTCGGAAGCGGCAGCGCAGTGTGATCTAGACAAGGAGGATAAATGTGCGCGGGTGGAAGAAGAGGAGGAGGAGGAGGAGGAGGGGGAAGTGAGTGATGGATATTCGAGGAAGAACAAACGTGGAAGTGATGATTCGTTCGCTGTTGTTGAGTTTCACGGTTTCAAGGATGAAAATAATCAGTTCATTTTAAAGGAATTTGCGATGATTGATCCAAAAAATACTTACATTATTCTACATTTTAAACCACCATTTCCAAAATCAGAGTTATCATGGAAGACATATCGCGAAGTGTGTTGGTTGGAATTTTATCATCATAAAATAAAATGGGAATTGGGCGAAATCGATTATTCTGATGATACAATAAGAGCTTATCTTAGAAACTATGATAGAATATACACAAAGGGTGGAGAAAAAGCAGAGTTTTTGAAGAAATTTCACAATAAAGTTGAAACAATACCAGATAATTTTGAAAGACCTGATTATAGAAAGTTCTCTAGTTGTTGGACTTTTGATGCTTGCAAAATTCATAATAAGATTGCCGATGGTAGGTGCGCATTATTCAGTGCTAAACACTATTTATCATCAATGTTGTGTAAAGCGGAGGAGAGAGGAATTGATCGGAAAATAGATTATTTGTGCGAGGGGGATAGGATGAAAAGTATGAAGACATGTCCATTTTACACCAAGGAGAATAAACGCAAGTATGCACGCCAAGGATTCTATTATAACGGAGAGGAAGTGGTTTGTGTATGGTGTGGATATCAATTGTACTTGCACAGGGCGAGAATCTGCAATCTAACAAGCGATGTTGCTAATCCGGTGAATTTTTCTGTTCTTTTACCACTCATATAAATACTTGAATGCAAACAGAAATTGCTTAGTATTGTGTAGTAAGCCAACAGTGTTGCTATGGATCCAAGCAAATGGTTAAGTGCTGATAGTGAATTGGAATCAAAATTACAAAACTATATTGATTGGTTTGAAGTGTGTGAAGAGGCTATCGCAAAAACTAAAAGTAAAGGAGGTGATGTTGAATTTGCAAAACAATTAAAGGCGATTTTTCTAGATACTGTCGATATTAATGAAATAAGTGATTATCTACGTTATTACAGACCGTTGAAATTAAGCGTTTATAAACTATTACAAATTGAAGATCAAGTGTTGCGCAATATGTGAAACAAAAGGTTATTGACTGCTCACAGACATGTTTTAACATGTCTGTCCTTGAGCGGAGAAGAAATCTGGTGGTGGGGATAAGGAAACCGGCGGCGGGTGATTGCAGGCGGCAGCATATTTTTCATCATTACCAGTTTTTCGCCGGTCGAGTACAGTTGTGCTTTTCTCAACCGCCATGTATCAGCAGCGACAACAGCAGCAGCAGCAGCAGCAGCAGGAATCGCGTCCATTCAGTTTGACTAGATTCAATGAGACATCGCGGGAGAATATTCCTATTGTACAAATACATGGATTGAAATCTGACTTTAGTTATCCTATTCAAAAAGCAAGGTTAGCTCGCACACAATTTGGAACAAGAATTATACTGCGATTATATGAAATTAATAATCATGGTGGACATTCGTACTTTGATGTATATTTGCCGGAAAAGTTTCTATCCGAGTTGAATGCTCAAACTTTGGAAAGTTTCAATAGCGGGAGATATGTTATGAGATGTATTCATCAGGAGGACAAACCATCGCTGATTCTTCTGGATAATGCAGCATGTTAGAGCAATGCGGAAGATAGTGGTATAGGCCTGTTTCTTAGCTGAATATAAAATGAGATTTCTATATTAGACTATTATGAATATTTTTCACAGTAGTCTAGTGTAGAAGCGAAATCAATGTTTCAGTTTTGAGATGGGGAAGCGCTTTAAGCTAACGCCTGCAGCTTCGTACAGCACAAAGATGGAGCTAGTTAAACCTGATAGCAAACTGTCAAGTTTAATTAAATTCATCCTCCTGTCGGGTGGAAAGCGAAGCAATAAAAGTGAGTATATAGGATAAGTAGACTGCAGTATAGGCCTGTTTCTTAGCTGAATATAAATTGAGATTTTCCATATTAGACTATTATGAAAAATATTTTTTCACAGTAGTCTAGTGTAGAAGCAAAATCAATGTTTCAGTTTTGAGATGGGGAAGCGCTTTAAGAGTGCTAACGCCCGCAAATTCTTACGGCAAAAAGATGGAGCTAGTTAAACCTGATAGCAAACTATCAAGTTTAATTGAATTCATCCTCCCGTCGGGTGGAAAGAGAAGAATATATAATATTAGGTAAGTATTGCATTTGATTTAGTATAAGTTTGTTAGAGCTACAGTTAGGTAGTAGTAGCAGCACGCAGTGAGAGCTTCTTTAAAACATAACCTTAAAAATGTCTCAATGTTTTAGTTTTGCAAAGTTCAAGAAATTATCCAGATTGTTAATGGGTATAAGTTTGGATGAGTTTAAAGAGCTAGCTAATAGTGTAAAATTCTCACAATATTGTGTTGAAAATGTTAAGAAAGATAAGGATGATTATGATGATAAGGTGTCATCTGATAGCGATGACTCATGGAAAAATTCTAGTTCAAAATATTCTATCCTCTCTGAAATTTATGAGCTCTTAGATATTGTAATTGAGGAACGTGGACATTTTCACTATGGATGTAGCAATGATCATCCCATTACTACAATTACAGATTCTAATCAGTTGTGGGAAGTTATTTTCGATCTGGCAGAGCTGAAATGTATCAGAAAGGGCTAACATTGTTAGATTGATGGTAGAGTATGTTTTTCACAACAGTTAGGCTCAAGTAATTTCAGATTTTTAGTTACATCATGTCTGTAGACAGGTTCGGACGTGTTTCACGCGGTAAACATATTATTGATAGTGAAAAACAAATAGATGAACTTAAGAAAACAATTTTGACTAGATCAAATTTTGATAAAGAAAAAACAGCTTTAGTCTCAACTGACTATCTTCATTCGAGTTTGAAAATAATTATCGAAGAAGCAAAAGGGCAAAGAGAAAAACTGCTCAGTAAAGATGAATTCAATAAAGAGAAAAAAGATAATTTACTGACTAGAACAGAATTCAAAAATGAGAGAGAAAAGCTGCTTAGTAAGGAAGACTTCAAAAAAGAGAAAAAAGATAATTTACTGAGTAGAACAGAGTTCAAAAATGAGAAAGAGAAACTGTTTAGTAAAGATGACTTTAATAAAGCTAAGAAAGATATTTTACTGACTAGAACAGAATTCAAAAATGAGAGAGAAAAACTACTCAGTAAAGATGACTTTAATAAAGAGAAAAAAGATAATTTGCTGAGTAGAACAGAGTTTAAAAATGAGAAAGCCGGATTTGTCTCCTTTGAAAATCTTAACACAAGTATAAAAGTATTAGAAAGCCTTTTAATCGATTATGTACATAATAGTCAGGATTACAAGAATTATTTAAATACTATAATGTATCGATATGCTTATCATTTGATAGGAAAGTGTCTAATAGCTATGAGAACTTTCAACTGGGAGGAATTGGAAAGTCGTGGGCTTACACTAGAACATTGTGTTGATGAGTTTTTTCGTAGGATTAATATGTCAGAGCCAGAGGTTAAATATGATGCTAACCAGTTTCCAACACCAGAGCAACAACGGTTAATAAATCGTTATAAAAACTACTCATAAAAAGATTTTTTAGACAAAGAAAGTTCTAGCAATGAGAGAGATAGGACTTCCATTTTATAGGTGATGGAGGTGGAGGAGGCAATTCAAAATGGCTGTTAACATAGTTATTTATTTTTTTCTTTCCTAACCTTACCCCCACACAGTGCGGGCTTGAATGATGTCTAAAAAAAAAAGAAAAATTCATGCAGTACAGGTTTGGGCAAAGCCTAAAAAAAGAGAAAAAGTGGAAACAATTCAAAATGGCTGTTTTCATGTAGTACAGGTTTGGGAGATGCCTACAAAAAGAAAATGGCTGTTTTAAACAAGGTTATTTATTTTTTCTCTCCTAAACTTATCCCCCCACCCAAAAAAAAAGTGGAAACAATTCAAAATGGCTGTTTTCATGTAGTACAGGTTTGGGCAAAACCTACAAAAAAGGAAAAAGACCGTGGGCGCGCGCGCCATTTTCCTTTGGACAGGGGCAGGGGGGCTTGAAGGGGGATAGGTCCAGGGGGCTTGAGGGGGGGTAAACGGGTCCCCCACTCCAACATGTGCAGCCAATGGCGTGCCTCAAAAATTTACAAAATGGCCGACTCCCCCCTAAAGGGGCGTGGTCTTCTCCCATTGGCCAGGGGGGGCGTGGCCTAAGGGGGGTGACCTTGAAATGCAGGCCTGTGATTGGTTAGGCCGTTCCTGCAATACCACACTACTACCGGGTAGACAAATGTATTCTGTATCATTGGTGTATATCATTGTATCTATTGGTGTGAATAAATATGGGGGGGGGGATAGGGTTTTCCATTAATAATATTAAAAAACAGTTTTAATTGAGAAAGTTAATATTGAAGAGACCGGAGTATGCTCTCAAGTTCAATTTTTTTTGTAACAGGCACTTTGAAAGAACTGTAGCTCTGTACAACCGTAAGTGTAACTTGGTTGTAACTGTAATTCTATGCAGTAGTACCAATGGTGTTATGTGTTCGCTGAGGAGTACATCTACACCTGAATAATACTTAAGTGAAAAGAAAACCATTTTAAAACTAATAAGCAATACGATTTTAAAATTTATCATTAGCGTAGTCCCGTTTATGCATTGCTCCTTCAACGTTTCTTTGGCTTTAGACTAGATTTGTAAAGATAAATTAATGCATCACACTGTAAAAACAAAAATAAACATAATAATGCATGAGCTGGGGATTTCAAGGATATTTTTGGAAAAACATTTCACAAAAGCATGGTGTGTAAACTAGTCTATGCATTCCCGTAACTATGAGGGATCATGGGGATGGATCCCCCCCCCCCCAAAGTTCCAGATAATCTAATAATTGGAGCCTTGGAAGACAATTTTTGACCAAAGAGACAACGATGACTGGAATTATTGACAATGTGGTTTCAGGTATTATTTTTTCAAAACATTTCCGGGGAAGTACCCTTTAAATGAAATTTTCAAGAACAATACCCCAATCAGAAGAGGTGAGGGTTCAATAATAGCAGGGTGATAATAGTTTCAAGTAGGCGTGCTTTAATTTTTGTACTAAATCAATATGACGGCCTGGATCTTTCAATGACAATAACAAAATAACAAGAAAAAATAAGATTATATGGATTCTATTATCAGCCTAATCTTTGTTTATTATCAATGTGTAGTTTTTTGATGTATGATAAATGACGATGTTTAACTGAGCAGCAGTATTATTATTATTATTACTTATTATACGCTTATTATTATTACTGAGCAGCATTTTATAAGATTTGTTCTGTGTTAAAAAAAATTGATTGATTGAAATGTTGAAATAGAAACATGTGTTCATGTCTAGAATCGCTTTAGAGGGATTTTTTTTCAAAAACTTTTACGGGGAGTACCCCGAACCGTTCTCCCACCTTTAGATTAATTAGTCATTGGGTATATTATCTGTATATGTTCCTTCTTTCCCTTAACTTTGAACAATAGTACCCAATCTTCACCCCCCCCCCTCCTCCTTATAGCAGAAGGGCATAAGTACATAAATCACATTGTTACATTCATTGTTCTACATTTGGGTTCAAATAGCACATGTATAAATAACACGGACGCAGTTAGTGCGTTGTATTCATTACATTTAATATGTCTATGCGATATTATATACTGTATTAATAACACTTTCTTAGTAATGGCGAAGGTGATATTGTGAAAGGTATCCATAATGAAAAATAAGACGAAATTGTCACAACCACATTTATTAAAACTTCGAGAAACTAGTTTCGGTTGTTTGATTGAGATTGATAATGGTGTAACAACCGAAACTAGTTTCTCGAAGTTTTAATAAATGTGGTTGTGACAATTTTGTATTATTTTTCAGTATTAATAATAATTAATTATAGTGTGACATACGGTAGTGTAGTTGGGCTGGGCCTTGTACTTATTGCTCCAGTCCTTATGCTCCTTGTACTTCATGTACCAGTCAACCTGACATATTTGAAAGTTATGCTGTGACTTCTTAACTTATTAAAATATGTATCCAATGACACCTCATGGTTAAACTAATTTAAAAACTATGGATAAACTATTAACCAATCCAATGTAAAGTTTCGAAGAAGCGTTGGGCCTGATTTTGCTGTTTTTTAATCAAATCTACATACCCTCTCCGATCAGAAGGCAATCTCACAAAAATGCAATAAAAATATGGGTAGCATATGAGTGCTCGATAAAATAATTGATTGAATTTCTTCTATTCAATGTCACTGACCACAAGAATAACAATAAAGTTTTTTATGGTGGTAGATTCACTGTTCCCTTCTGTCACCACATAAAAAGGGATCTAACTCTAGAAAACTGTAAGCCTGATAGAAACTTGAAAAATCCAAAAAATACTGCTATTTTACAAGTAGTATAGAATATTATTAATGATAGTTTTAGTTATTTTTATGAAGACAGTTATTATAACAAAATAGTTTTCATGACACAACTGACTTTCTTTTGAGATCATGTTGAATACAGTATCTTGGCATAAAAAGAATGAGCTTTTGAACATTATCAGCTCTTCAACTTTTCATTCAATTATTTATTTGCTTGGCTCCAATAATAGTCTAATAATTTTAATTACAATTACTAATCATTTTAGTTTAGTGTAAAATGCTCATTGGACTAAAATGCTTCTCACTCCTCGTTTGTGTAGTACGCTCTTTGGACTAAAACATAGCGTTGAGGTCTGAAGAGTCACCTACAGTCGAATCGGCTATGGTACTATATAGATACATACATACAAAATGCTATGATGTAACTAGAGAATATTTTTTTTTTTTTTTTTTTTGAGGATGAAGCCCACATAGGTCTGAGACCTGTGCGTGGGTATGAGTTGGATGATGGTGATTTATGAGTTGGACCTACAGTTTTAGGTGGGTTCCGAACCACCGGGAAGTGATTTTCAGCAGAGAACAGTGTCTTTTTTGCTGGCCAATCTAATCGGTCACCGTTACAAACAGGACCTACGAGAACGCAGCTTATCTATCTGATTGAACAGATACCTGCTACGGCTCGCGGCTATCACTTCCCAGTAATAATGAATTGAATTTGAATTTATTTATTTGTTTCCATCATATACAAAAACATTACAAATAAAAATACAAATAAAAAGAAAAATAACTAATGCATTATTGTGTACAGATCATAATATTAATGAGACAACACTCACATGGACCTGCTGGTCTGTTTGTTAGTTGTTTCAGTTCGTTTAACATTTCATGAGTATTAAGAAAAAAAATTATAATAATAAAATGTGTCCATCAATTACAAAATAATGGAAGAAAAAAAAACAATTTCTTAACACACTCACGCATTCATACAAAGGGAGGGGAACATCCACACTCTCTCGCAGACTACACTCACTCACACACCCACACACACACTATCACACCTAGCAGAAAAAAAAACACTAATTAGCTGTTAGCTGTTGAAAAATATTTTAGGTGTAAATGTTAATAATAGATTATTTGTGATCTTATTCTAAGCAGTGTGTTATTTAAATAAAATAATTATTATTATACTAATGAAAAAATATTATAGTAATATATTGCATATAAAATATTAAAATAAATAAAATTATATTAATTAAAAAAAATATACTGATTATAGCTTTATTTAGCTGCAATGCCCAAGTAGTACATACCTTACATGTTATTTAAATAAAATAATAATTATTATACTAATGAAAAAATATTATAGTAATATATTGCATATAAAATATTTAAATAAATAAAATTATATTAATTTAAAAAAATATTATACTGATTATAGCGTTATTTAAGCTGCAATGCCCAAGTAGTACATACCTTACATGCCTTGATAGTGCACACCTTACTATCCGTTGCAGTAAACAGTAGGCTACATCCCGTAATGAAAAGGAAAAAACATTTATTTAAAAAATAAATAATAATGAATTATTTCCTTTAAGCAATTTAGTTTTTTTCTCTGCAAATGTTCTATGTACAATTTTTTTACAGTATCTTCTTAGTTTTATTGATGTAGAATTTAATATAAGGAGGTTGAATAATTCATAACAATAATACAGTAGTTGTAGACTCTGTGTTAAATAACTCCTTTGTCCTTACAATCGTCTTGAATATTATTATTAATGATGTGGTTTTGGAACCTTTTTGAGAGTTTTGCTGGTTTGCAAGTTGCGGTTTGCGAGCCAAATATCCATCAGGGGGAACTAAGAAGCTCAATGCATGTTTACAGATGTATCAGATGTATTAAGGACTGTGGAAGAACACTCCTCCTTTCCACCATTGATGTTCATATGGTGGGGGGGGGGGCACTTTGGTGTACTCTTTATCACGGAACAAAGCTCACAATATTTACCTGAACTGCTTTAATGCTTTCTGTTGACGTTACCTGTCCTCTTTTGTCGAAAATAAACTCTTGCCTTAGAGTTGTCATATAATTTGTAGAATACTTTTCATCGAAACGTTTAACTCCTTAAATAATTATCTTTTACTAATTACAGTAAATGTAGTAATGATGAGTGTTAGGTTAGGTACTAGAGTACTTTCAAAAAATTCAAGTACAAGAGTACCTAAAAAATGTTGTATCGATACAATAAGTAGTCGGTTGCAGTTCCTTATCAATCCACCAAAACAATCGAATAACAATAATAATCTTCATTAAAATAACCGATGTGTGTAGCAAACTCTTACCAACCTTCATATCGACTACTTTAATATGTAATTCCATCCAAATTTTGTCTAGTTTTTTTTTATATGTAGATTATGTCTTGGAGACTCCAGTATAAGCATAAGGCAAGTCAGATCAACAATTATAGGTACTATCTTATACTCATAATTACTATATCAATTAGTTGGGGGGGAGGCTTCGTTTTGTAATGAAAGGAACTCTAGTACACTATAAAAAGCTTTGTCAACTAATTATTTTTTTCAATTGTTTTTTAAATATTTCTATATTTTCAAGACTTTAAAAATTGGGGTAGCTTGTTGTAGAGTTTCCTACCAATATAACTAGGTTTTTGTTTGAGTAAGCTACTATTGTGACTCACCAAGTGATAATCTCCTCGGCTTCTTGTATTATAATCGTTTGTGTCAAGATTTTGGTAAATATCATTCGTTTTTACATATAAAGTAGCTTCATACACATATAAGCAGGGTACAGTTAGGAGACCAAGTCTCTCGAAGAACGGCCTACATGACCACTATTACAAAAACTGTTACTACACACTATCCAATGATTCATTGCTATTGTCACATAATCTGAGTAATAGTATTTTTTGTGAAGTAAATTCAATCACATGCTAGATATACTAATGAAGTTTCTATATGTATCTATTATTTAATCAATAAATGACTGAAAGGTTATATTTTCTAAAAAACATTTCTGCCAGTCAAGAATTGAGAATGAGGCTCATGCAACTAAACTGTGTCTGATCTCTAGACAGCATCCACTGTTATTTCACAAAACACAATTTCAAGTCCTTCAACCATCGCCCCATCTAGATCTAGGCTCAGTACTATCTTTTGATCATCTCTATTTACTGGTGGATAAATGAAAGCATTTTTTGAATGGATTCGTTGTCAGTCATATAAAAAAAGTGCATGACTCACTGATCCGTTTTTCACTATACATCCAACGCCTCTCTGTCTGCACTCTTCAATTCAGCATCAGCAATCTTTTCATGCCTCTCAGTCTCCCAATCCACACACACTCACCATAGACTACAAAGATTTGCTTGCTCTTATCTTGTCTCTCGACTTGCACTTGTCCCTGCTATATCTCATCATGTTATCACCATCCTGACATAACTGTATCGCAATATTTTCTTCGCCGGTTTAAAAGGATTGCTTGTGTTGCCTCAACCCCTGTCACACCTCAGCACAAATACTCTCTAAATACTCATCAGTGATTCACAGCGGCGTATGAAAAGGCTTTCCCCACTCTCACTAGAAACTACAACTCCACATCAATGTGTCCCCATCTCTCCCATGACAAGGTGCTCAACATCCAACCATTTTTATGTCCATGTCCTTAACGTTTTTCCTCTCCCGTCCTTGATTTTCTCGTTTGATCATGATCTATATTCACTGATCTGTATTCACTGCACTTTCTATTTTTAAAGCTAGTTTCAAGTTCAAGGTCTTCCCTTGTTTTGAGATAGATGAGTCGCAATATCCACTCTTGGTCTTTTTGTAGTGGAATTTATGTATTCTTATTTCCATTGTCACTATGCATATATATTGGCACTAATATGACTGACACTATATTACTAGAATGCAAGTCCTATTATGCATTCTTTATTAGAATATTGAATCGATGTATTCTTATATCCATTGTCAGTATGTATATATATTGGCACTAATATGACTGACACTATAATTACTAGAATGCAAGTCCTATTATGCATTATTTATTAAAATTTTGTAAAAATAAACTTAAATTTCATTTTCCATTGCTAATAATTCAACATTATACATGAGTTGCTTTATATTATTGTGCTTCATACACTTCATATTCCATTGATAATAATCGTTTATCGGTATATCGTATATAGGTTAGAGGTCTATTCTATCACGCGCATGTTGTCAGTTTTTTATCAAGAGATAGGAGATTTATAGTGTTGATTTTTATTTTTTTATAGTATTCTTATTCTGTATACTATTGTTCTAATTAATTGGACATTGAAATGAAAAAATCCTATGAACGAAAAAAAGCATGTTATGCTGAAATTCATAGTACAAGTAGGCACTCCAAAATGTAAAGCATAGAAATACAGCATAAAGATCTATTTTTGTAAATCTAAGTACAGTATTTTGCTAACAATTTCTTCAGTTTAGGTAAGAGAATCAACTATTTAACCAAACGTTTCATCTACTCTACATCAGCATTGTGAATACTTGTGCAAATCAAATCAACTATGTCAATTCATTCAAATGTACCACTGTGATTTGGAACTAAAAAAGTATCTTCCACAAAGCCTAGAATTCTAATCCTAATTCTATGCTATGTGGTTATCTTTCCTTATTTTGGGATTAATCTGATTATTATGAAACTAATTAGGCATTTTGACTTTTCCGCAGTTACACAGAGAAAAAATAAAAATTATAAAATATTTTAATTAGAATAAATCTTACATATCCAGATGTTGAAAAATGATGGATTACAATTCTGCTTTCTTTCATTTGCCTTTTTGACAGTAAAACAATATTAATTATTTTTCTGTAAAAGTAGTGTACCACTACCCTATGACTTCGGGTGTCACATGAATTATGTCCTTGGGTCTTGAAACCACATACGTTCAGCTACAAGAGATGTGTAGGCCTACTGTAGTACGAATCAAACTTGACACGCACATATACGTGTAGCTTCCCCCTTCATACTTCTTTTATCCCCTTGAACTCACAGCCAGTTTCTTTTTCACTCTATTCCACACACCAGCGCCTTCCCCCATTTTCATCAACTTATCTTCTTTACTACCTTGCTGCCAACAGACACTTACGCACGCGCGTTTACCCAAGTGATTTTCTTCTTCTTTTCCTTAACTTCTTCTATTTCTTCTTCCTCCCCTTCCACTTGTACTTTATTTTCTTCTTCATCCTCTCCTTTTTTTCATTTTCTTCTTCTTCTACTGGAATCTGTTTTGTTCTAGTCTGCTGCTTTCTGGTGTTGTACAATTGTGCTGTCTTTGACTTCAGGATCATCATTTGTGTGTTGTGGCTCACTCAGAACTATTCCCTCTCCAGTGGAACATCTCCCTCGCAGAAGCGTGATGCTAACTTATTCTATCTCATTGAAGGAGCGTCGACATCCTCTGTAGTGGGGCCGCAGTCACACAGCGACAGTTTATTTTTGAATTGAAGACACGTGTGTGTGAATGTGCCCGTGTGTGGACACATCAACCAATGCCAAACGTGGTTCACTGACACTACTCTACTCACAGTCCACACTGCTCTCCATCATATCGTTCTCTCTCTCACACACACAATTTCTTTCTTTCTTTGTGATCCTGATGCACGCAATGTTTGCGCTCGTCCTGTCGATCACACAAAAATAGAAATATTTCGGCAGTAGTTGCCTACGGAAATGGGGAAATGGGATCACCTGTCGTTGCATGTAAACGCCAACTGAACCGTTGTCAGATCGTCCTGAATGAAATACTGTAGACCGACTTGTTCACATCCTTACAAATTCTATTCATTATTTTTGTCCGCCATTTGTATATTTGTTATATTAATGGTCCTACGTCCGGTTTGAAATACTCTGGACGTCAAGACCGTAATTATCTTGTTTCTGTATCAATAGCAAGTGCGGTTGTGAGAAATGATCTATTTTGTGCTCAGCTGCTCGCGTTTTCAATACATTTATGATGCCTATTTTATTTTTTTGTCCAAACACCAGACAAAAGTAATTAATTTTTGGTAATAACGTATTATACGGAGCCAATATTTAACAAGCTTAGCCTAACCTCGCTAGATCGTGACGTCCCGTTAATTGAAATGTTCTGAAGATTGCTTGTGTTAGAGCATTACGTTATTGAATTCGATTTATAGGAAATCTAGGGAGGTTAGGTTAAACTTGTTAAATAGTGGCCTCCGTTTAATACGTGAGTACCTTATTTTTTCCAAACAGCAGTCATTAGTAATTTAATTTCTGGTCCAGACACCACTCAAACAAAATAATGGCAATATCACTTCACCATAATTAAGAAAGTTAAATGTTATATGTGATGGATCAATTGTACTGGACTGTAGGTGACTGGAAGCCATTATTTATTGCCTTTCAATAGTCAAAATGCATATCATTTAAAAAATCACCAGTTTATTTGGTTTTGATCACTATTCAGTTTGTAAAGATTTGTTTGGTTGTTCACTTGGTTAATTATATTCATTTATATGTATTATTCATTCATTCTCTCTTTTTACTATTTGTATTTACTCTGAAAAGTCAAGTTTATTCAATTTATCAAATAGCACTCTATTATGTAGGCTATGTTGATATACTATCTATACACTGTCTATACACAATTCTGTACAAACATAATCCAATATAATGCGGTAAATTCATGTCAATAAACCATATGTCAAGATAATAATGAATAGGTAATATTGAAATGACAGGGTGATGAAAATATTATGTAGATGACATGCACGTTTCTAGAAGTGCAATACTATAATTTCCTGTTCCACCGATCATAAAATTTGACTGATTATATTGGTTTAGTTTTAAAGTTATTGTTTTTATTGCATGAATTGTGTTTTAAAACTTATGATATATCATAAAACCTCAAAAACTTGCATTTGAATGGTAAAAATAATAAATTACTTAATTAATTCCCTAAAATATTGGGAAAACGAAAAAATTTTCTAATTTATAATAATGTGAAATTTTGTAAATTAATATTAATTTGTTAGCTAGGTACTTCATAATTTGAAAGACATAAATAATTAATTAAAGTGCCACATGAAGTTTGTAAATGCAGTTTATTCTATTGAAAACTGAATAAAGTACGGTACTGGAAGTACACACAAAATTCGATGAAGCTTGTTCCCTACTATGCTTGCAACTCCATTGAATTTCATTTTCGCTCATTTCTTTTGAGAGATCTCCACTCTCTCTTAACCATCCTTTTTTCTCTTTCCCTTTTTCTCTTTCCCTTTTTCTCTTTCTCGCAGTCTCTGATACACCCGTCTGTCAGTCCCACTGAGCTCTAGCGGCCTTTATTTAGGCACTGTGTTGATGGGGAGGGAATCTTTATAGATAGAGCCACTACAATTTCACTCTAGCATTTCGAAAATAGAAAGAGAAGAATTTCCTGTCAAAAACGTATTTTGTCTGAAGCTCTTCTCAGCTTTCAACTGTGTGAATTTAATTCTTCCAGCAAACGCTCGTATTTTTCCACTTCAGTCAGTCTTAAATTAAAAGATTAGAAAATTTGTGATCCACACAAATTTTGTTATGATGTTTTATCCCCTTGATTTAATTATGATATGGTTGTTACTATATTACCGAGTAATTGAGATTGGAACGTACGAAAACAAATTTCAGAAGTTTTGGTTAAAATGGCTGAATCCATAAATATTTTGAAGCTTTGCTTTTTTTGCAGCGTCTTGAAAGATTCAAAATGAAAACAAATTGGTGATAGATTTCTCTTGAAAATACAGTATATTATTATAACTACAGTATGGCTAATTTGGTGTCATTACTGATTAATTAGAATTAGGAATAGTGTATGAACTTCTCCTTCTTTTATGGATGAAGAATAGAGATATGGGTAGACATTAGTAAATCAGAAGGACGTATATTATGATGAGTAGAAACTGTATTCGGTGCAAGACTTGAATAGTTGTAATACAGAATAATTTGGAATCATAGGATGGTATCAAAGTATTGTATAATAATATCAAAATAATATATTATTTTATATATTTATATTTTAATATTAATATATTAATATATTTTTAAGGAAAATTAGACATTAATTTATTACATTTCTATGCTTTCATTTTACGAGATACCCAACCTAAACGAGAAATGATGTTAGCTTTTTTCATACAGATCAACAGCGAACCCTTATTTGAAAAGTAATATACGTTTTTTTAAAGTCCAATTTCATTGAATTAGTTTTAATTCATGTTTTAATTCCACTATCACAATATATTCATTTTTTAAACTTAACCTCTGATTAATAACATATTGTTACGGGTTCTATCTCTAAAATAATTCTGGGAACACTTTAAATTAACACTCGCACTTTATTTACACCAATAACTTACTACTCGCACTAATCAGTTATGTCACACAAAATAAATCAATAAAAAACGAATGAATCAATCATGTTCAGCTAATAATTAATTTGCTATATTACTATTCCAAAATCAATCACTAATTGTTAAAAGGCCGATCAAATATTAAATAATAACGGTTCAATAAACTGTTCAATAATTCAGAAAGAAACGACTAAAAATACAACAGTTGAAACCCTCTGAAGCACTTACAAGTCACTGTAAAAATGGTTACAGTAATCTGTCACAATGTACTGCGGTTATCACATTAACACGTTAAACGTTCGTATAACAGTTTGTATTAGCGGAAATACTCACTGGTAATACGGTTTTTATGAGCGGGAACGAGAACTGTCACTGTCACTCAGCCACTTTATCACACTAACATTTGAATCACAACTGAACTCATGTTTACGAGAGATTTCGCTTTATATACATTTTTAACATTCCAGAAAGAACAAGAGGGTTCTCTATTTTTCTATAAAATTCTAATGTACACAGATAATGCCATTCTAGAGGTCAAATAAATGGACCGCAAGGCATAGGGAGAACAGGGGGAGTAAACAAAATAAGCTCATATCGCTTCCGGAAGCCATAACGCTGAAAATTCCTGTGCTTTCTTCCTAGCATTCCATAACAGTATGGTTACTGAGCACAAATAAGTATTAATATCTCTAATTTAACAAAGATATCCATTTTCCAGCAATAATTTGTAATTTAGCATTTTTTCTGAAAATCCATCTTCTTTACCAAGAGATGTGTAGTTGTCCTTTGTGAATCAGGAAAATACATAAATTAGAATAATTTGCAATTTCAATAGAGCAGCCCAGCAATTAGAATCTAGGCTATTCACATTATTTGGATTTACTGTGACAAAAGCAATATGTAGATTACTGTTTAGTAGTCAAGTGATCCAATTAGGAAATTGGGGATGTTTTATAGGCTGATAATGATGATGATGATTGTAGTAATAATAATAATAAGTTGAGAGAGGTAGAGTTATTCTTTTGTCGTAGGCAGCTAGTGTTTTCTTTGATTCTAACAACTTTATTTCATCGGTAGACAATATAGCCGAAGTAGGTTATTGAGAGAGTGTGGGATGTCGAATTATGTTTTTGCTTTCATGGGTCGTAAATTTGTAATGAGCTTCATGGAAGATGAAAAGAGCGGGAAAGGTAACAGGAAAGTGAGGGTGTGGAAGGGGAAAAGGAAGGAGACAGGGCAACCGATGCTGGGATGTAGGGAAGCGCAGTATTGCGACCGCATAAGTGAATGAAAAAACTCAACTTCACTCCTCTTGGATAATGAAGCGAATCTGTGACCGCAACCTATTCAAACAGTCGCACTTTATGCTATTCAGTGTAAATGGTTTTCAAATATGAGAATGTATGTTTTGTTTGTGAATTTTCAAGGAGTTACTTGTATAAAGAGGCAATGAAAAGATGACTAGCTCCGACTAGAATATGATAGCCAAAAAGGTGACGCAGTTTCAAGTTTTAATTATGTTATTTCATTCTTAATTCATATTGATGTTATGCGGCACCTTAAAGTGTAATTTAATTGGTATTGATTTTACACTTATATTTAATAATTTTTTGTAAATGATTCCCGTAATGTTGCTAATGTTCTGTACAGTAACCAGAGTTCAAATAATAATTTTATAGAATTTTGAATAATTCAGTAGTTCGTAGTTTATTCTAGACATGTATTTAGCAGTATTAGCTACAGACTTTTAAACTACACAATAATTGAAAAATAATATCTACTGTCAGTTGTTTAGAAGGAGTTATTGTGAAATTTCCAAACCTTTAAATCAATTAAAAAATGAATACTAGCAATCGAACAGGTAGTACAGCATTATTAAAAAAATATTAGCCTAGGGATAACAAACTAAATCAATCATTGAACTTTGCTTAAAACAAAGAATGCATGTTCTTTATCTTAATTTTTCTTAGCATATAGTTATGCTTAGAAAAATTAAGATAAAATAAATAGCGTATTACCAATGTCTAACTAGGTGCTAACTCAAATAACTAAAGAAAAAACTGTTGAATGTGAAGCATAATAGGGATGTCTATCGAATAACATAAGTCTTTTGGATTTTACGACTCAATAAGGTTTTGATTTTACTTTTTGGCTACAGCTATTAAATCTGTCATCTAGCAAGCAATATTATGTGATCTAGTACTTTGAAGCCTACCAGAAATAGTAGCTGTAATTTCTTCAGCCAGCTGTTTGTGACAATTTTCAAATTGAGAGTCTTCCATAGCCACCGACATTCTTTGCTACAAAGAAGTCACATTTCCCGTTCCATCGAATCAAAGAGAATAGGCTGTGTGATTAACTTTTCACCGTAGAAGACAAAAAGGATAAAAACCTTGATAGACGGCCGCTGCAACACATGCTGTGTGGTCCTGGTCCTTTCTGCCCTACCGCATCACTATTTATTCACTGTTCAACAGTTTCCCAATTTAATCCAATCGGTTTGACCGATGACCGGGTTTCTGTTCGAAGGACAAATGGTTTTGAAGGGCTGGGCTCAAGAGCGCTCCCAGGGAGGAGGGAGTCATGACCCCCCCAAATCTGAGCTTCACTAAAAAATCAACTGGAATAAAAAAAATAATTTTCTGACTAGTTTAATTGTACTTAATTTAAAGTATGCTCATACTTCATAATAAACTATGTTGAAATAAAATTTCATAGGAAATTGCAAAATTCTTGTACAATTGTACAGCCTATACTACAAAGATAACTTGATACTTATGGGACGTATATTAAAGTCCATTCCAAACAGACAATCCGATTCAACTAGCTAGAGTTCGATAGCTCACTGTTTCCTGTCAGCAGTCTGGGAGTTGAAGTCACATTAGTTTGTTGAGATAGGACTCAGTCAGTGACGTAGCCAGGTCCTAAATTTTATATAATTTTACATTAAATTGAACGTAAAATTATATAACAATACTGTTCCTTCTTTCTTATTATTAAATTACAAGTTAGTAGGCCAATAATTGGTTATTCAGATTCATATTTATATATACCAAAACACTAACATCTCATAGCATAATTCTATTGACCAACTAATATTGTGAAATTCACTTCTTAAATAAAAAATGCTACCCTCACGTTACCGGATTTTTTGTGCTTTCCATCAAAATACCTTGCTTGTGTTTATAAGGAATCAAAATACGCAGTAAAAAACAGGAAAATGTGTTATTTAAACACTGTATGAGAATCCCAATGTTAAATCTCCATAAGACAACGTACTGAATTTATCAACAATGCATTTTCCCATTTACCACCAGAAAAGCTGTAAAGTCGTTCTTCTGGCTAACGAACTTGTCCAAGCGATTCATAAAATGAAAGTCTGTGCTAAATTTTGTAAAGATCAGACCAAAAATTCGACCACTACGGTGGTGTAGATACATAAAAAATATATATATAAATTTGAATGACATGTATTTTAGGTTTCTGGGGACATCAAAACAAATTTCATGGTCCCGAGCTTAAGTCTTGCCGTGACTCCCACCGTAATAACTGAATTTACTTTTGGAAAGCTTTAAATTTTTCATTCAAACAACTAAAATTATTAGAAAGACGCCTGGACGTACTAAGACAAGCACTGACGTTGGTGTTAATTTTCAATGCCAGGAGAGCTAAAAAAGACCTTTCTAGGGCCTCTATTTTCCAAAACATTTCCGGGGAAGTACCCCCGGACCCCCCGGTCAATCTTGGCTACGTCGCTGACTCAGTTTTTCCAGGAAGTCAATTCTATCTCCAGAGTGACGTGAATTGTGTCGCGATTCACATTTATGAAGTTATGAGTACTTCTGGATCTTCTCACTCCAGTTTCAAATAGAGTTTTATTACTGATTAGTTCTTATTTTGCTAGTTTCTTGTTTTGATCAAAATAATTTTTATTTATTCGTCTCATCCCAAACAATCACACTTTTGTATTTTAATTGGACTCTTGTTCTCGATGTTTAATCGACAAGAACTACTTACCACCTCTGTATCTCGCATGTGTCTCAGTTGGATCACGGAATTTGGACGTTTCGTCTTGGTAACTGCGTGTTATGTCCGACGTGTTCGTCCACTGAATTAGGCTCCCACCTCTTTTACGTCATAACGCGCCTTCCTCCTGAGATTGAAGTTGGTAGTTCTATTGTTGTTTGTGGTGGAATCGCTTTCTCTCTCTCTCTCTCTCTCTCTCTCTCTCTCTCTCTCTCTCTCTCTCTTCCTTTGAATGTATCTCAGTTTATCTCCCGGAATCCCCCAAGTCTGTCTTCTGCTGTTATGTCTGAAAGTGATCCGAATGAAAGCCAGCGAAAGACGCACCAGACGATCGCCCTGAGCTATTAGTCAACCAATCTTTTCACTGTCAGAGTCAGCCAATCCAGAAACAGATTTTCCAACAGTTTCTGTTGTCGTCTAGCTTTGTGATCATCTAGAATCTAGATGCAAACAATGGCCACATCTATCAGCTTACAGACAAATTGAAATATCAAGGGAACAATGTTGAAGAAGAATTTATCTCGGACTGTAGTGATAAAATGTCTAGGCATTGTAACGTTGTTTTTCGCCTATTGGCCCTGATAATGGAGAAAATAAAATCGAGACTTTTTATGGTAAATTCAACTACTTGCAGTCAATTTTAATTGATAATAAATAATATATTTACTCACGTAGGCCAAACGTTTTCGAATTTTGGAGATTCATTTTCAAAGGGGTCATTGATCGTCAATGTCGGTTTTTGGTTAGAAGTATTATTGTGGTTTCTGTAGAATGTGATCGAAAAGTTTGTGTGATTTAAAATTTAATTGTTCATTGATGATGTTTTGTTTATTGTGTGTGGTGTGTTTGTAAATGTCAAATTGTTCCAATGTATTGAGTTCGTGTCCTTTAGATTTTATATGTAGAATGTGTAGGTTGGTAGTGATGTCAGTAAAAGTGTGTCCAGTTTGAATGATATGGTAGGAAAAGGTCGATTCCGTTTTTGTATCTAATGCTAGTAAATGTTCTTTGTAACGTTGTTTGAATGCGCGGCCTGTTTGTCCTATGTAAAACTAATAATAATAATTTATTCGACCAACAGAACATCCACAGTACATCAACAATTTTCTATCTGGATATTAATATAGGAACAGTAATTACAACTATGTCGATTATACAATGAACTGTCTATTGTCTAATTACGGCAACCCCGAAGGTTGTTAAATAATAATAATATTGTACAATCAGAGCAGTTTAGTTTGTAGATCTAAGTGAGATCGTATTTGCTTGTATTCAGTGTAGTTTTGGGTGCAAGTGCATATTTTATTTTTTTTTTTTTGTTCTGAATGCGATGGTGTGGTCAGATGTTTTGAAGATTTTTGCTAGTCTGTGATTGTGGATTAATGTATCATTGTGATGTATTTTTTGTCGGTGGAGTTGGTGTTTTGTTTCTTGGTTGTTATTTTATAATTGAGTTTTTCAATTAGGTCGTGTTTGTAGTCGTTTTCCTGTGCTAGGTATTTTATTGTATTTAGTTCAGTGTTGTAATTGTCGATGGATAGTGGTGTGATGTTCATTCTATGTAGCATTGACCTGAATGTTGAGTGTTTGTGTTGTGTTGGATGATTGGAGGTGCTGTGTATTAGGGTATCTGTCATTGTTGGTTTTCTGTAAATGATGAAGCTGCTTTGTTGGTTTGTGTTCTTTGTAATTGAGAGGTATAGGAAATTGATTAATTTGTTTGGTTCATATTCTTCTGTGTTTGAATGTTCTTGTGTATCTTGTTTATGTATGGTTTATGTATTCTTTATACTGTTTTCATGTGATTTTCTAACTATTTTGGTATTTCATTGTTTAAAGTTAATTAATATTTAGGATTATCTTTCTTTATGCTTTTATTTCATGTAGTTCTCTTATTTTATGCATTTTGACTTATTTCTTTGTTAGCTTAGCGTTTAAATTTTTGTTTTGTGATTTCCTTGTTTCTTTTTAGTCAATCTAATGTATTCAATGAGGTTTGTTTTGGCATTTTTTGTAAGCCTCTATTGTTTGTAATTTTCAAGTATGTATTATAAATTAATAAATATTAAATAGTAGCCTACCTATTCACTTCAAACAAAATTTGAAAAAAATTCAAGTAGAAAAAATAGCGTATCGGGCCTAAAAAACGATTGTTTTTTAATTTGATACAAGTAACTTCTTGAAGTTGACACCAAATATTCTATGAATTTATTAAAAATTATAAAAAGTCATTGGCACTGTTCTGTTTCACTCTAGCTCCCCTTTTCTGTCTTATTCCATTTTCTACCACCACTCTTCATTGCTTTTTTTCTGTCACTCCTCTGCTTTTCACGGCAAGTTGACGCCAATTATTATTTATTTAACTATTTTATTTACAAAAGTCGCACGTGTAAGTCGTCACAATAAGTCACGTGTAATGTTTTGCCGCGACTTTTTGCAGCTCTACTAAGTTCCTAAAGTGAAGGCTCTATATCTGTATTTTTCTGTTTGTTAACAGACAATCTAAATGAATAGGTACATTGTTCTGTCGTTTTGAAGTCATTGAAAATGAAAATATATATATATATATATAACCGAAAAACTCATGGCGTTAATAAATGCACATGCTAATGAGATGGAATTCAACTCAGTTCCCTCATTATCTCACTCTCTCTCTCACTCTCCGTTTAAGCTTTTGATTGATTTTTGCAGTACTGTTTATTGCAAACCTGAATATCTACCGTGCGATTCGAGTGTTCAGTCAAGCATTTTCCTCATGGGGACGGACATCAGATGGACAAAATTAATCTGCTTTTATCGAAAGCGTTCCATATGCGTTTCAAATTTCGAAATGAATGTATGGCATTAACATCTTCAATTTGTGTGCATGAAATATTTTCCCAATAAATCAATAGCTGATAGTCATTATTGTTTTATAGGATGGACTTTTTTTAATGATCTATTTTATGGCTTTAATGAGCTTTAATTTATGGCTATTTGTCTTTATTTGGATCAAATTATGTTGGATATTTCCAGAGGATCCAATACACAATGAGTAACTAGGAGCAGGAACTTTAAACTCGCAGTTTGAGTGTAACATTATATATAACGCAAGGCAATCAATATATTTAGCCAAATTTGAACTGCATTCGTTGGATTCCATGAAGAAAGAAGAAAGCACTTGTGGAAAGTTAGTGGTGGGTCAGTATTTTTAAATCATTAGCTGTAATTTGTTATTGGAATATTCAGCATTCTGATGGGTTTGTTATATACAATTCAAACAGATTTATTAACCGCAAAATGAGTGATTAGTGTCCAGGTCCAAATTAAATCGGAATTCGGAATTAATTCTGAATATTGGAATTCTCAAATGCTATGGAGTTGTTCCTGTAATTTTCTATTAGTACTACTGTTGGTGAGTGGATCAACGTTTTCTGCGCTATTTACTTCTGCACTAATTCTAATGAGTATATTATCCTCCGCTATTTAAGAAAGTTGCAATACAGTATTATGAAATAATTATGTGGGAAATTTAATTAATAGAGGACCTATTGATTTATATGCAATACATTTAATTATAGATAATAATAATCATATTGCTTTTATTTGTGCGGAGACGCTTGAGGATGGTTCCACTTCGCCGTTTTATGGAAAACATGGTGAAACTACTATTTCAGGTGGTTTACGAATCACCGGGTAAATGATAATAAAGCTTATAACATCAAAACATAGAAGAAATATGACTTCAGTTATAGATGACTCCCAAAAATGTGTGTGAAGCTGCCTGTGAAGTCTGTATATAACAAATCTGTGAACCTATTTACATTATCTGTATAGGAGCATTATTAGACTAAATGTAAAAAGGATTTGACTACTGAAAACATAATTTTGATGCATAAGATGTTTCGAAAAGCATACACTTGATTAAAAATGTTAAGACATTTCATCCTTCTTCAATACGGCCTATCAAATACTTGGATAGATCATAGATGGTACGGCATATATAATGTATTAGTTAGATACAGGTCTAAACATATAGGGTACAGTATTCGAGTCTTAGTGATGTACACAAATTTTTATATAATTGTACACATAGTATAAAATATATACTGCAATTGACATCAACTGATACATTCACCAGCCAGCCGACTCCAATCTTTGCTTTTTGAAATGTATGGAAACCAAAACTCAAAATTTATCTCATCAATAGATATGTCAACATTAATTCAGTACGGTAATTAGAAATTTATGAAACTTCAAACTTAAAACTCAATAACTTACTACTTTGTCATCCTAAATCTCTAAATGTAATTTTAATGGCAAAATTTTGTAGAGAAACCGAGTGCATTATAATAGCAATAATAATGCTTGAATGATGTCTCCTTTGACAATACCAACTACTCTCTTACTTCTGGTTTGTATGTCGAATTTATTCCACTTCGGGGAACAATAATGACACTAATTTTAAAGCTGCAATCCACGACATCCCCAGCTAGGTGATCTTAATAGTATAGTATCTTACTGCTCAAATCCTTAATCCTTTATTCATAAAAGAAGCATGGAAACTGCTGAAAACGTCTTAGATCAGTGTTGAGCATTCTTGTTAAATAATTGCTCGATCACTCCTTTTCCCCCCGATTAATTGCCTCAAATTCATCTCTGTTGTTCTTTGATGCCACGTAAGGGAATGGGGATTACGCATGTCAGGTATAATAAGCCTTCCTACTTTAATTACTTGCTCTGCGTTGAACCCCTGTATCTTTAATGTTGCTGATGCTTGCTAGAATTTATGCTCAGTTGCAAGCTTGACTGTATGGTTTATAATTAAATAGAATCAGGCATTAGTTTTATAATTGAAGATGACAGTGTAGACTGGTCCAAAAGGTGTGTTGAGATGTTATAGGCTGCACTCATAAACCGTTTTTAATTATTTGAGCTCAAATCTTGATCATATCAGAGTCTTGATGTTATACACTTTACCAAAACAGTATAATCAGTAACAGTCGATCGAGAACTAGATAAGAAAACAAAAGAATTCTACAATTTTATATTTATACTTGGATAAATTGTTGTTTAATTGGTGTGCAACTCCATAAAGTTTCGTTTCGACTTGAACAAGGTTTGCAACAATGTTGCAAACAAGCTGCCTGAAAATACTCACCGTTTCCATACTGCAACATTTCCAATGCAACCTCATCAAATCTTTTAATTTCATCGATTTTTACAGTTTTAAAACTAGAATCGTTTATAGAAGCCTTCAATTTCATGGTACAAGAAAAAATTGAGCTGAAAGCAGCAGAACTAGTAGGACATGAGAGCATTTAAAAAAAATAATTAACTCAATTTTCATATTCTTTTCACTTTTGTACTGGATGAAGAAAAATAAAAAGAGCTCAGCGATGTAGATAGAGTCAACTCCCCAGATAGTCCGTCGTGGCTTATCTGGAACGTGTCAACACTGTGCTGTAATTGCACGTGCGCGCAAAAGTTTGCACCAAAGTTGGACCAGGAATCGGTTTTCAACAAACATGTTGCAAAAAATTTTGAGCCACTCACACAGAAAATGCTGAATATTTAAGCATAGATCAGGGAGTAAGTAAGATGGTTCGTCTATGATATAAGGATTTGTATTCGCTACTTTTTTATCGTAATTCACATTTTTCTCTATTGTCTATGGTCTGCATTTTTTATGCCTACGATTCTTACCACTTCATGTTTATGCAATATTTATGATGTTGAATTATAACAAAATTTATTTTATCAATTATTCATAATTAAAACACGTTACAAATAAAGTAGTTAATTAATTTTTTCATGCAAAAATGAATATTGTTATGCACTATATGCGTACAAATTATTGTTCTGTCCCACTCAAATTTTTATTTAATACTGTTGTATTATTCTGTATTTGTTTTCATGTGGCAATCATCAATCAATAGCCAATTTATTGTCTTCTGCATGTTTGGCGTTGGTTTTTACATTTTTCCATTACTTTTTGTTTTTTCTGTAGTCCTTCACTATAGGCTAATCTTTCATTTTTTCCACTGGAGTACCCTACATAGATTTACTATTTTCAATCATGTTTGTTTTTACCGCTTTTTCTGTTTGTATTTATTTTTAAATTGTTTCTTTTTCTTTTCTGCAACTCACTGCCAACACTCAAGCTAAGCTTTTGTTGGCAGTGCCAGAAACTTTCTTTTTAATACAATTTAGTGTATGTAGGAGTTTTGTATATATGTACTCTACATTGTTACACTACTGTACTTTTTTTAAGATTGTTGTAAGAATTTTTTGGCAATAAATTTCAATTTCAATATTCACTGAGGCACTGAGGGTAACTAATTCATTGGCAAATTGACTTATTCATAAACACAAAACGAGTTTTCTTGTAAGGCCACCCTTTCACTTCTTGCCTTTTCCTCTATTATTCTCCACTCACATATTAGAATCTATATCTATACATTACATAAAAGCCAAATACTGTACCACTAACTGACTCACACATTCATCACACAAAGACACTTTGCCAAAAAAAAAGTTAGAATTTGGTACACATGTTCAGTAGACGCGTGTTAAGAACGAGTTTAAAAAATCCCAAAAATAGACGTTTTTTAGCATTTTTAATAACTAATAGATAAAAAATGTTGAAATTTTATATATATGTTGAGTTTCGGATTTAGAAGCGTACTAAGAAAGGGATTTGAAATTTTCCCCGAGTTTAATGCTATACCAGAATTTTTTAGGGGTCTCAACTACTGTATGTGGCCGAAAAAAAATTAAAATTTTTATTCCATGTTTAGTTTGAGACCCAAGACACATGCTAAGAACGGGTTTTAAAAACTTCTCAAAAATACACCAAAAATTTAAGTTTTTCTAGGTGTTTTTGGCCGAAAAGTTGAAATTTGGTATACTTTTTCAGTTATGGATCTAGGGCTAGACGCAAACTGAAGGGTTTTAAAATTTTCCATAAAATACGCCTAAATTTGCCGTTTCTCTAGCCTTTTTTTTTTTTAGCATTCTCATGTATTGCGTGACCGAAAATGATGAAACTTCAGGTTTTGTGTAAATTTGTCCCCCTGGGAGTCCAGAATGTGAAGCCCCTGGATAGACGGTTAAAGCAAGCGAAGGGAGCCTGCCAAATTGTAAATTTAAAAAAAGCCAAATACCACTGGCTGACTGACTCACATATTCACTGGTTCTCGAAAATCACTGCCAAAAATGTTGAAATTTGGTGCACATGTTCAATCGAAAATCTAGATGCGTGCTAAAAACATCTAAAAATATGACTAATACTAAATTTTTTTTGCGTTTTCAAGAAATACTTGGTATGCATGTATAAATTTGGTATGCATGTTCATATTTTTTTGTTGCGGATGATGCCCACATGAGTCTGGAGACTTGTGCATGGGGAATGAGTTGAATAGGTGAATGATGAGAAACATCCATGGCTGAATGAGATTCGAACCCAGCCAGAGCCTTATCTTATCACAGACAAGCCCTCCAACCAACTGTGTTACCAGAGCTGCCAATTGTGAACTTGGACGTGTACTAAGAATTTTTTCACAAAATACGCCAAATTTGTCGTTCACCTAGTGTTTTTCAGCGTTTTTATGTAAGTTATGCCGGAAAAGTTGAAAAAGCTGGTTTTGTATGAAATTGTTCTCCAGCGGGCCGAGCCCCCCTGGCTAAACGGCTAAGGCAAGCGAGTCTGTCGGTTAGTAATAATTTTTTATTAGACAACTTAAGTACAAGACTAACGAGTTGGCACCTCATCATTTCCTTAGTCACAATCTACATATTGTAAATTTTTTACTACCTATTTCAGTTTTGTTCAGCTATTGAAACTCTAGTTTTTTACACCCATATGAACCAATTTTGAAGCTCCTGAATAAATTGTGTAGTGTAGTATCAAGTTCAACCAATGCAGCGATGAATGCTATGAAATGTCCAGATGCAATACAGTTTAGCATTTAGTTGGTTCATTTCTTTATCACATTAGTTCCTTCTCAGCAAGGGCGTGAAGAACATTTTTTTCGTGCACAACTTTCAAATTACGGTTTCCATTATTAAATAGGTATCTTCTCTTGCATCAAGCCAACGCCCCCCCAGATGAGTTGGGTATTCTTATTTTACATTAATGAGAGCATGCATTAGTAGACTGCGATACGACAAAGTTTCCTCCCAGTTCCATTTAAGCTTCTATACAAACTATCTATAGTTGACTAGCTTTTCTTCTCTACGATTTGGATGTTTGATGTTTCGTGAAGCAGAAAAACCCTCAGAAAAAGTATAAATCAGTAGTTTATCCATGGTAACACCTTTCTTTCTGGTTATAACTTTGTAAATTTAATTAATGCTTTTCTAAATAAGGCGGTCTGTACTCCTAGCTCTTCATCATTCAGTATTCTTTATAATGGCAAGGAATATTTAAATTGGTAATTACATTTTTCATTAAATATCTCCTTCACCTACGATTAAAATGAATTGCAACTAGAAAACTACAGATACAGAGTATTTGATAGTATTACAGATTAGAACGTATTATATTGCTGATCAGACTGAAAGCTCAAATATCAAAATTTAGTTTATACTTTTGAGCAATTTGTAACTCCTGGAAACTGTCATATCTTGCTGTAACTTATAAATGTTTAAGTAAGTTCATAATACCAGTAAACTAAATCAAGCAGCACAGCAAGTTGTGCATTTATTGCAATATTGATAGTTATGGTTGATAGTTTAATTTCTGTTGTGTATTTATGGTTATAGTTTAGGTCTGTATGAGTTTGAAGAGTGCAAAAACATCAGGTCTCGGTAAATGAAGAATATTTTTGTTATGGATGATATTTAATACATATCATATAGATATCAGAGTGGCTCTGGCTATTAATATAAGTGACACTGACTCCTGAAGTAGCTGAGCGAGTCATAATTTGGATTAAATCTTTTAGATCTTGTGCAAGATTGATAGCTCAAAATCAAAATTAAGTCTGAAGTTCTATGCAAGAAGAAGCCTAAATCCTGAATACTTTTTCATCCTTTCATTGCTCTTCTCATCAAATTGCTTCAAAATAATTTTTTTATTTCTGTTGGGTTTCCCCGAGGTAAGCAGTGCATTAATTATGTTTATCTACGACCATGTCATAATGTATACATTACAGTTTCACAATTGATGCCAAAACTCGCATTCGCTCGTGTTATAACTTACATCCTTAATAAGGGTCAAAATAAAATCGTTGCATAAACTACTATACTGTACTTCTAAGTCGTGTTAAAAGAAGTTCTATAAAATTAAGATTTGTGGAACTAAAATTTCGAGTTGTGAACCCTCTTAGCTTAGAGTAGATTTTTTTCCGAAAACCACATTCAGATCGATTCATTACTTTATGAGCTCACAACATTCCAAAAAATGTACATTTTGTAAAATTTAGTCTTGCTATTTCATGAAGATCACACCTGTTGTAACTGTTTGGAAAAAATATCTTGTTTTAAAACACCTACGAAATCAGTGATAGCGTTAAGTATCATTCCCTTCAGCTCCTCCGCCTTTATTTTCCCTAGATATTTCCTCAGACGGCAAAATCTTTTGCTTGTTGAAATTTTCGAGACTGCAACGCCTCTCTTTTCAGTGAAATGCATAAAATTGATTTCCCATGAGCTCAAACTGTCGAGAACAACTCTGTGTATTTTCTAGCGTCCGACATTTTTTTTTTTGTGTAAGGTTGGAGTTTTATAACTGGCAACCAATTGAGCGTTATATTATTGTCTCATTATTCATTTCTGGTTGTTGTACTGGAGACTACATATTTTAGAAAAATGTCTAAGACAAATTAAACTTTTCACTAAACACAAAGAAAGATCGATTTTTTTTTAAACTGCTCCTAAAGTTGAATATTTTTCATATTAAATTATGCATAGGTTACGTTTACGTCATTATTTTACTACATTATTCTTTATTATATAAAGTTGAATTGGTTTAATCCAGTAACTTGTAATTTGAAATGTCTGAAAATAATGATGACAAATAAAAATGATAGATTTGGATTCATCTATCTGATCCCATTCAGTCAAATCTTGTAAATGAATGGTGGGGCATCACTTTTTCGTAAGTTTTCTAATGTATTGCATATTAAATTAATAAAACTATTTTTGCATACCTTTAATGGTAAAGTATTCACTCCCATTCTGAACATTATAATTCAATTCCTTATTAAGGATTACTTTTCAGTTTTTAAAAATCCTTTTCCGCCTGATTTTTGGACTTAATTACTTTACTGTCCATTTAAAAAGTGTTTTGTTAAAAGTGTTAAAAAAGTGAGATCCAATGAGGTAGGTTGATATATTATGATGTGTAGCTATCATGAGGATCCTTCACCCGTTAAAAACCATAAAATGTATCTTAATTTGCGTAGATATTATCAAGCTCCCTTTTGTGGTAGTGAATGAGATGTAGGAAGATTTTCTGAAAAGAAAAATTAACATCTAATTGCACCGGATATGAGGTCTTTTTGTGGCCGCGCGCCTGCGTCAGCTTGGTTCCTCCAAACGAACAGAAATGGATGACAAAGATGCCCTGAATTTACAGTGCCGTGTTACTGCAATCTGCAGACGTTCAGGACGATATTCGCCAATCCCTGTCGTTTTGACCTGTTTGAAACATCACAGGTGTATTTGTCGAGCAATCTGACATACAGGCATCTCAAATTAACAAAGGATTTGTGGTGATAGCCTGAGCCAGGTATTTAAAATAATTAAGGCATATTTTCTGATGCCGGTAATTTTTGAATTTTCGTGCCGAAGTGACATCACACACAGCACAGCGTTGCTATTTTTGAAAATCTAGGTCTTGAAATGCTAATATGTGATCATTTTCTTGGGGGTGGAACTACCATAAAAATGTTCCCTGACAATATGTAGCTAAGGCTATCAGTGGCGTAGCGAGGTCTTGTGGCACCCGGGGCGGTATTTCAACTTGACACCCCCCCCCCTTAAACACAGTTAACAAACGACACCTTACTCATAGCTGATTTTTTATTTTGTATCAACCATGGAAGAATTATATTTTTTATGTAGATATTTAAAATTTGGGACTCTGGGGCGGGCGTCAGAAAATTTTTGAATTTTAGGTCTTTTGAAAGCAATTTTAAGCTATTTTGGTAATGTTTGTCTTGATATTGGGCTCTTCAGAATGTGGGCAGGCTAATTGAAAATATTGAAATAGCTTGCTTGAACAGCATGTGATTCAGTTGAGAATTCTTTGGGAATAGTACTTAGGACTCTATTATTGGAATTAAGAGAAAAAAATT
Organism: Conomelus anceps; assembly: GCA_948455865.1. Taxonomy (NCBI): domain Eukaryota; kingdom Metazoa; phylum Arthropoda; class Insecta; order Hemiptera; family Delphacidae; genus Conomelus; species Conomelus anceps. The sequence continues at coordinate 39,475,737 of OX418219.1, forward strand.
GAATTATGAATTAGCTTGGAGGAGCCCTTTAACACTTCAAATGAAACAAATACCTTTTCTATAGGTGGTAGAAGGGTGGTGCCCTTCCCCCGGAAAAAAATAGAAAATAATCCTCTCAAGCGCTTTTAGACACAAACTCATTCATCTTACACCATAATACTTTTGCAAAAAAATCAATTGATTTTTTTTGCGTTTGAGAATCGAGTGACTCAATTTGAGTCATAACAAATGTTTGGGTCCAAACTCTGGGAGCACCTCATTTCTTGACTATAGACTCACCATAAACTGTATAGTCCAATTAGTAAAAAGCACCTTCAAGACCTACCACTGGAATTTATTGTAAAAATTTGTTACTTAATAATTTTTTTACTGAAATAATATTATGAAATTCAAAAACATTACTTTATGACTTGCTTTTCATGAATCAATTAATAATTTTTATAACTTCCCCCACTGAACTCTCATCTACCTCCACAGTAGGCCGTTAACTCAGAATAAATTAAGGTGTCCTTTTAAAATATACAAAATTAACTGTTACTCATGTGAAGAGCTTATACAAAATTAACTGTTGATCATGTGAAGAGCTTATTGTTCAAAATTTATTGTAGAATTTTACAAAATATATGACTCTTGTTTGAATAGCGGGGAGGGGGTGCAGAAAAAATTAAAATAACCACACTAATATTGTATTTTGAACGTTTCTATACATAAATCCTCCCACATTATTTAAGCCCATACATATCTCTGTATTAGCCGACCCAAAAAACCATATACCATTTATCTAAACGCTGTATTTCAATATTTCAACCCACATTATGAATCAAATTCTATTAAGTGCTTGAGTCATCGCTAATGGAGGGTGTCCGAGGACGCTCCTTGGCTACTTTCCTGACACCTGCATCAACAAATCCACTGATTCTCTAAGGGTGAATGGCAGTGGCAGGTGTAGTGGAACAGAACAGATTTCTTCAAATAATTAAAAAAAAATCGAGCTGATAAGTAACCTCTGTGTCACACATTTCGACACTCACTGTTCCTGCACCATCAACCGTATGACTAAATTTCTCTTAATTCAATCTCACGCAACTCAGTCGCCTGTCATGTCACCCCTAACCAGAATAATTTTTTCTCTATTATTTATTTGAAAAAATGATCTATTAAAAAACATTTAATACCAGTACTTTTAAGGCCTGATTGGATCTGTTTTTTCTCACCCCCCTTGGGCTGTCACCCGGGGCGGTCCGCCCCCCCCGTTGCTACGCCACTGAAGGCTATATTATATAATATAATGCATAAGGTCTTTATAGAGTCTTAGATATAGCGAAATTAATCTTTCACTACTTGTGAATAGTGAAACAACTATTTTGAATGGTTTGTTCGAAGGCTCCGCAAAGCGCAAACTAATGATTGAGCTATGCAGATTGTATCGATTGAATTTGTGTGCACTATTGAAGCTATTATGCGTCAGCTTGCTAAATGGGTGTTGGGTGGCGTGAGGATAATTCTACACTCAAATCTGAGATTGATTCCAGCTTGTGAGAAGTCATTCCAGCAATGCTGATGCGTGGTGGAGCGGGGCCGCTGAGTAGTGGGTGATCAGCTATAGCGCTATAGATTACAGTGACTTTATATATAGTCACTGTACTATGGATCAGCCACTAGCGCTTATCGTGGCCCACTGAAATTTATCCATACTTATCTACCATTAGCATCGCCCGTTCGTTTTCTTGGAGCTGTGGAAATAGTGCAGCTGTTTTCCGCATGATTTGCAAGCGCTTGATAATAGTAGCGATCTATGTCTCCTTGGTTTTTGGTGGAATTTATTGATGACTTGTGGTTTACCCGTACTAAGCAACATAATTTTAAGTATTATAATTGTTTAATTTTTTAATAATTATTATTCTTGACCTAACTAAAAATGAATGTTTGGTATACGAATTTGGACCACGTTTATCAGCTAGAGATCGGATGTACTGTCGTTAAAACATATATTTTGCCCCCTTTCCATCTATTTTAAATTTGGGACAGCAAATAAACATGTTTTCAATTGAGCATGTGTTATATGGATTTCAGCAAGCGCCTTGGTAAACTGAGTAGCTAAGTTCTCAAATTAAATAATTTCAATCAAATTGGTTTGAAAAAAAAAATTTTTGGTAGAGTTGACTAATATGAACAAAAATAATATGCCCATACCGAGATTTAAACCCAATTCCCCAAGAATGATGCTCTGCGCACTGCGCTAACAGGTCCAATGGAATTCTTAAAAAAGGCAGAAGTGATAACTCCTCAATTCTCTGGTGGTTAGTCTGCCTTGTCATTCTGAACTTGACCGCTGATTTCAATCTTGTCTCGCCTGCTGGTTACAAAACATTTGCAAACACTGTTAGCACTTGTATGAAGGCGAGCTTTCCATGAACGCTGCGCACGAAAGGCCTGTCCCCTGTGCACTGCTCACAAATAACTCGCGCTTGTCCTTTGGGAGAACGGAAACGAATGGAGGCACGCACATGAAGCGATTGTCGCCGGCGACTGCGACAGCGACTACGAAATCCGGGTTCTGGGTACAACGACGCTTCTGAAGTGGGTGAAAAATTCAGTACCGTATACCTTGTGGTTTATACCGTCCTGGTCTCGACAACTCCTCTGGGGCTATAATTACTGTATAGTGTGCGTGCGATTCGATGTTTTAAGTCCGCCATTTCTGTATTCCCAAGAACAGCTGTTTTCAAAATACCGTACAGTCGATTAAGAGCACAGCACATAGGTCCGTCTGCAGACTACACAAAACAGCAGATTTAATTATTCAACAGTTGATGAACGATTTACTCGTACAATAGTGTAACCTCTTAAAAGTTCTGAGCTTTTAAGGTATGGCACTTTCTGAGTTTTGCTTGTTGTCTATCTGATGAGCTTATTGAAAACATGAAACTAGAATTAATGACGTTTTCATGGAGTGGAATAACAGAAATACAGTATTGCTAGTCAAAGAACCCTAAAATACCTACAATATAACTTACTGTAGCGAATATAAAATTGGAAAGAATGGAGAGAAAGAGGAAACAGTGGTTCTTGGCGTTATCTGCTATGCAAATGTTTACTTTTAAGCAATTAATTACACTGCTTTTGACACTTTTATAGTGTTTACTTGGTAATTAGTAGAATGTTCTATTTGTTTGATTAGAAATTAATGGAGTCATCGAATATAGTAGAAAGTTCCAGTTTCGTTGATTTATTTATTTATTTAGAAGTTGACAGAAAATTCGAGAGATATCTCAATTATGAAATTTTATATAAATAGAGGAAGTCTCTTGTAAATGAGTTCAGTCTTGTCTGTAATTCGTCATGGTAAACAAGTGTGACAGTTAAGTAGTTCAGTTATTGTTCTACGTTGATAAGTGGCAGTAGTGACAGTTCGCGTTAATACATACAGTGAAATCCTGATGGCGCTTTTACAAACCATGCAATGAACTTTCGTTGTCTGTAGTGATAATTCTCTTGACAGTTCAAAAGTGATAATTCTTTTATCTATTACTGTATTGACGGACTTGTGCTACGTAAGTTAATTGTTCTTCCTCGACGATTCTTTTCGAATATTATTGGACAGTTTAATGTACAGTTATTGTTTAATATTAGATCGGCCTTTTGACATTTAGTGATTGATTTTCGTTCAGTTTATTGAAAACTCATTATCAGTTGAACAATATCGTTTTATCTGTTTTTAATTGCTTATTTTTCTGTAAGAAATTACTGAACAGTGTGAGTTGAAGATTATTTGTGTTAATAAAGTGAAAGTGATACATTTAAGTGTCGCCAGCGTTATTTTAGACATAGAACCCGTAACAATACCTATAAATAATGGGATGATAATTAATTACAAACAAAAATTATGATAACAATGATAATAGAGGAGAAGGGCAGAATATTACGAGGGTACATAGAACAATAATGAACACAGGACATTGAGAAAACACAGGACCTGTGAGAAAAAGCACGAGAACATACACTTAGTAGTTTACTTTTATAAGCTGGGGATGCGGGAATGGTTTTAAAATGTAGATAAATATTGTTAGAATATCTGCACAATCTGGACATTTGACTCACGTATCAATTTTTTATAAATGCTTGTGGTGCACTCTGGATTTTGGTTGAGAGGAGGGGGCAGAGTTCAGGTCTCATGGTCTCAGTATATACAGTATAGTGAACACCAGTGGTGTAGTAAGGAGGAGGGGGGCGGGACCGCCCCTGGGTACCAGCCCTGGAGGAGGGGGTTGATGACAGAAATCTGATCCTATTTGGCTTAATGTATTCAATGGTCATTTTTTAATAAATTATGGAAACAATAATTAAAATGGTGAGGCGACAGGCGATGGTGATGTGACCAATCAATATTAATAATTTGGTGGGAAGTGATAGCCGCGAGCCGTAGCAGGTATCTGTTCAATCAGATAGAGAAAAGCTGCGTTCTCGTGAGTCCTGTTTGTAAGGGTGACCGATTAGATTGGCCAGCAAAAAAGACACTGTTCTCTGCTGTAAAATCACTTCCCGGTGGTTCGGAACCCACCTAAAACTGTAGGTCCAACTCATCAATCACCATCATCCAACTCATTACCCACGCACAAGTCTCAGACCTATGTGGGCTTCATCCTCAAAAAAAATTAATATAAAAAATGATGAGATGGATTAACAAAAAAATATAATATTATAACATATTGTTAAAATTATTCTTTTGTATTTTTTGTCTTGAAAGCACAGAAAAAAACAAGATTTTTGTCTGTGTTTATAATAAATTGGGGATATCAAGCACTTTAAATTTCGGTGAATTTTTGCCAGTTTGTAAAATAGTGCGATGCTTTACTCAGAAAGTTCGTGATATCTCTGGCATATTTCAATTGGTTACAATCAAGTCCACATTCCCCAATAAAAATGGTTATCTGTATTTTTTTCTGATGATGCTGACATCAGTCAAAATTTTACACAGGGGTTTGAATTTCAAAATTGCACTATTCTTTAATATTCTGATTTACTGAAACAATTTTGTTTATATAAAAAATATGTAAATAATTTGGCATACAATTTATCTGATAAATGTTTCAATTTTCCAGGGATAACGATAACTCACCGAATGTCACTTCATCCTCTTCAAATGTAGCTACAGCACCGACATTACCAATTTGCAATGGAGGACTGGAAATGCTGGAGGAACCAGTGGAGGAACAGGTCAGTTTAATATTTTTCAGTTCTCTAGCATAAACATATTTAAATATTCTTTCAATTTTCATTTTATTGTCATTGCAAATGCATTTATGATGACTTGAGTGCATATTGCAATGTACATGCACTGAAATCTTGTAGCCTGTCCTTCCTTCATGTCCGAACGGTGTGAGCAATAGCGACTCCGTTTCATAAAACGAGGCCCTAGACCCCTAACAGTATTCTGACTTGTCTTATACTGCTTAACTGGAGTCTCCAAGACGTAATCTACAAAAAAAGTATACCAGTATCGCTTCTATCTAGCTGATCTGCGAGCTGCGAGAGCTATAAATTTCCTAGCCTCTAAACTGATTTACTCTGCACTGAGCACTTGAGTTATTCAATTAAAGTGATCTAGCTTTTGTGATGGTGATTAAGTGCTTAGTTTCTAAAATTTTAGGTGTGGGAACGCCAATTTATTCTTATAAACCACTCTCTCTATATTCTAATAAGGCCTAGTTAAACATTTCGTCACCCTCACGCCCCACCCCGTTATCATATCGGAACCTACCCTAAATTTCCTATAAACTTGTTTCGATTTGCACCAACCATTTTGTATGAAGATTACAATAACCAAAACCAATATACTTTTTTTCAACGAATGGTAAAATAGTAACGAAGAAAGCGTTCTTAACATTTTTATTCATATACAGTACAGTAGTAATAATACATATCAATAACTAAAAATATGTTTTTGAATATTTTCTGAAAAACAAGTTATCCTAAGTGCTTATAATCTATTTTTAATGTCACAGCTTGAACTGTAATTTTTTATATTTCATTTACAAAAACATTTCGCCTATCTTAAAAAGTGCTGAGCAATTTTATACCTTCAAAATAAACCAACTTCTTGAAAAAAAAGGAAATGTTTAATGACAACAGGCAGAAAAATAAAAAAGTTCAATAGCCTAAATATTAAATTAAACCATTGAATTGTTGCTAGTAGTAGTAACACTGTTTTATTTTTAAAATTTAATGAAATAAAATTAACTGTGTATTCTATTGCGTTCCGGCACTCTTGGAAGGGTAAGGGAACGCCACTGAAATTAACCCCTGGTGATTATCATTTCGTACATCTAGTATGCCTATCTGTGCAAGCATCTTTATTCTTGGGCATGAGGTCTACTGTTCACAGAACTACTATAAAAAAGTAGTATAGTATAGAAAGCACTGTACACTATACGTATAGTCACTGTACGTGTACAGTATACGTATGTATAATCACTGTATGTATTTTCAATGCGCATTTGACGCGTTTTTGCCGTGCATAAGGTGAGAACTGATATTTCGTTGAATTTCTGTATCATTCTGTATTATAAGAGTAGGCCTACACAAAGTAGAAGATTGTAGTTTACAAAAAACGTTCACATTGTATGTTGCCGTGTAACGCCTCGCGATATCTAGCTGTGAATCAAGAAAGCCCGGAGAGGCAAGCCCTTCTAGTTTCAAACTCCACCGCTAGGTAGCAGTTGCCTACACACTCTTGGTTAAAGCCCGGAGTGATTACAATACAGACGATTTTTTTTAAATGATAGGTAAGGATAGCCTCAATTATCATCTAAAATCCCCATCAATCCAACCTTGGCAACAAGTCCAAAAATCTAAAATGGCCGCTATGATGAGGCCCAAAATTTCTATTTCGAACAATATCACCAGAACGGTGTGGGTTTTCGGCAAACTTTATTCGAAAAATTGTAGCTCTTTTCAAATTGATTGATTTGGTAAATTTTCTAAAAAAAATAATTTTTTAAATTTAAAACGGCTGTATCTCACTGATGACAGAACCTTATGGCAGAATTATGTAGCAAAAATAAAGTTTAACCCATGTTTGTGTTTGTATCTCAAATAAACATTAAGTCATACATATCATATAATACAGGATGTTTCGGAACTCTCTACCAATACTTCTAGGCAATGTTTCTGGACCACTAACAAAAGTAAATATTGTAATAAAATTTTTCTAAAATCCCCAGTTACTCACACAGCCGCCATGTTGTTTTTTTCACTCATTATTTTTTTATTCAAACACCTCTGAATGTATAATTTTGAAATTTTGCATACAGTTTTATAACAATGAAAACAATCTAAAAAAAATAATCAAAATTTTCCGACATCAAAACACAAAATGGCGGCCATTTAAAGTCGATGAACAGGATTAAATTGATAATGGCTAATGATATCGAAATTCGACTAGAATAACTTCTTTTAGATATTTTTATTGCAAATCCAACGATACCTCATTTTCTAAGATTGGCCAACAATTAACAGAGATATGCTACTTTTTAGGGTGTGCGGTGGTTGAGAACGGGTTGCAGTTTTTCGCTTTCGTTAGTGGTCCAGAAACACTGCCTAGAAGTATTGGTAGAGTTCCGAAACACCCTGTATAAATATATCATATTGAAATGCTTATAGTATGAAATTAACTAGAATAGAATTTATGTTATTGGTCAACATAGAATTTATGTTATTGGTCAACAAATAACATAAATTCTATTATTATAAAATTAATTCGATCTCGTCTTACAATTATTACAGAAATCTAAAAAAATACAAGAAGTAGGTAACATTAATAGGCGCAGACCATGAATTACAGACAAAAGTTATTAATGGAATAAAAAGACTATATCGTACGTATATGACTAGACAATATGAATTCTGGGAGCTGATTAGATTTCAAACTCAAAAAGAATTAAAAAAATCCCTTCATCTTCTTTTTAAACTCATCTGTGGGCAGAGTTCTTGTTCCCAGGGACTATTTATTCAACAGAATAGCTATTGTTTCCTTTTAGTCCTAATTTATATTCACTCAGTTATCACGATCACCGTAGATTCTTAGGCCGGCAATAGACGGACTGCTTCAAGCAGTCGTAAGTGACTGCAAAAGTGCAGTCGATTTGCAGTCAGGCCGACTGCAAACCGACTGCTTGAAGCAGTCCAAAAGCAGTCGGTTTGCAATCGGCCCGACTGCTTTTGGACAGCTTCAAGCAGTCGGTGACTGCCTTGTTGAATAGGCGGAGTAGAGTTGAGACTGCGGAGACCCTTCCATAAAGACAATAAATTATTAATAAAATTACTGAGAATAATTTTCTAGAAATGATTGGAGCACAAATTAATTGAAGAAAGACTTATTTAATCAAATTTATGAAAATGGTTTAAAACAAATTTAATAATAGTTTAAAAAATTGGTAAATGGATGGAATGAGAAATGGATCCTCAAAAAATAAATTATTTTCTCATTTAATATAAGAATACATTATTCTCGTCATGCAAAGATGGCCACTTGACATGAAAAATTACAAGAAATAGTAACATTACAGTATATAAAATCACAGGGTTATTAATTAGACAGCGAATAATAAATAAAAAGATAATATTTCTTGACTTGATCATTTCAAAAGAAATTTAGACTTGACTTGATCTATAAAAGAAAAAATAGTAATAACCAGCCTAAGTAGTAGAATTAAATTCTTGGATTTCTTGTTCCATAACGATTTGCGTTGTTAATATTAACTTTTCATTGTAAATTTTATAGGTGAATAAATAATAATTGTGCTCACACTTGGCCAAACGCTTTCGAGTTATGGAAACTCATCTTCAAGGCATTCTAGATCGGCGATATTGGTTAGAAGAATTGTGGTTTTTGTATCATGTGGTCAAAAAGTATGTGTGATAAAATTTAATTCATTGAGCATCTAACCAACAAACCAATATTGCCGATCTAGGATGCCTTGAAGATGAGTTTCCATAACTCGAAAACGTTCGGCTAAGTGTGAGTACAATTATTATTTATCCACCTATAAAAATTGACAAAGTCGTTAAATTTACAATAAAAAGTTATTACTAGAAATATTGAATAACGATATTTTTATGGATAGAGCCGGAACCTTAAGTACGATACTGCATCCTTTTTTAATAATGATTTCCGTGAAATCACTGGACGGACACAAAAATATTATTTTAGTCCTACACAGGATGATTCAATATCTTGAAGTATTTATAAGTGACAGATTCACTTTAAATAACTCCTAGAGCTTAAAATTAGTCAAAATTAGGGGGTAAACTAAATCTTAAATGAGCAAAGTTCAATTAGGAGAAAATTATGCAAAAATCAAAAAATATAATAAAACAGGATCTTTGTATTTGAAGAAGACTCTAGTTGACAAAGTACAACTAGTTTTGAAACCAACGTGCCATGTTCATGTAGCCTACTAAATACACACAATAAGTGAAATATGAGTGGTGGTGCGAGCAGTCGAGTGGACTGCTTGAAGCGGTCCGTGTATTGCAGACCGACTGCATTTTTGCAGTCGGCAGCACGGCGGAACTCGACTGCAAATGGACTGCTTGTTTTGTTACCGACCGCAACTCGACTGCTCAAGCAGTCCGTCTATTGCCGGCCTAAGGCAATAAAAATGTTGCACTTGTTACTGTCTACTGTCTACTTTGTAACTTTTGTTTCAAAAAATAATTGCATTTCGAGGTATTAGTTTCTAGACGGTATAAAAATAATGGGACACAAATTTTAATAACCTTTGAATGTTTTAGTTACGTTTCGAGAGACATGGGCACTATGATCTTTATATCAAACAAAGCAGTGAAGTAACTGCAGGGTCAGTCTAGGGGCAGGCGATTATCAAAGATGTTGCGGGAGGGTTACTCTCGGTACAATAATTACTATAATAATTTGTTGTAGTAGGCCTACACAGCAGGGGGCGAAGGAGGTGTCTTAACGATAAAAATTAAGGCAATATACTTGTCTATTTATTTAAAAACGGGGGTTCGGGGTTTCTCCCCGAGAAATTTTTTGAAAAATGACCTCTCTCAAACGACATTTTAAGTGATTCGAGGCATGAGTTCTTCTAATTTGATATTTCAACGCACGTTATGTGACAGAGTAAATTTTATCTAGTTCTTGTGTTATTGTTAAAGGGAGATCCGAACCCTCATTGGATCCTACTAGAAACTTTCACTCTGCTATATTTGATCCCCCACCGCTCCTGAATAGAGTACCGTACAGTAAAGTAGGCTAATTAAAATTTTCTTTAAACAGAGATTCGGGGGGTTACACCCAGCGATCACATAAGACCAATAGATGGAGCACTAGGACTGACTGTTGAAGCCAGCTCTGGCGCGCTGACCAAGTAAGATGGCGGCGGCCTTGGGATGAGTCACCCTAGTAGCGAGCGCTCAGACCTCAGACAGCGCAGTCTGTTAGTATGTTAATGTTTGTATTTAATTTTTCTCCCAGTTTTAAAAAATAATTATTTAATTAGGTAGTTATTTTGATAGCTTGTCAATGCTGTATGCAATATGTTTTTTCTTTTATTGTTCCCTTACTTTCTATGGTGTAGGATAAATTAAAATTGCAATATGAGACATTTTAAAACTACAGGTATTTCTGGTTTTCATTAATGTCTTTCTTGTTTTTATAGTGTAAGTTTAATAGTACATTTACGATGTTATACAATTTACGTTTGTACGTTAATGTTTTGTACGAAATTATTTTCATAGTGTAATCTCCATTATATTAATTATTAAAAAAATCTTATGTCCAATTTATTGTTTGTTATATTATTGCAATTCATCATTAAAAAAGCATTGCAAATACAGAATTATCAAGGAAGAACGTATCATTAGCCTAACAACTCTAATTAAAGTCATCACCTACATACTAAGTTAACCATGCTACTGTATGGAAGGTGGTTATAGTGATTCGAAATAAGTTGTAAGCAAATCACTTTTTAGGAATGTAATAATTCTTAAAAAATGTAATAATAAATTTCCTATTTATTTGGGATTTTTATTTGAATCTCAACCACCTTCATTCTTTTATAACTTTCATATGACGTTTTCTTCTCTCATTTTTTACCTATAAGTTATATAGCCACTGCCTGGAGTATGATCGTATCATAAATCACTTTTCTATTTATTGATTCATTATGAATTGCAATATTACCATTAAGACGACTTGAAGAGATTATTATTACGTGAAACTTATATTAATTAACTTACTGACTGAAACAATGCTTTCGGACCACAGGGTCCGAATTTATATCATTTTCACGTAATAATAAAGTCAGCAAGTCATCAATAATAGTGCTAGAACTTAATAGATCACTCTATCTGATTCCCTCTAAATAAAGACTACATTGGAGATTTAATTTGAGAACTATTGAAAAATTAATTATAAGCATAAGTACAGTTATTCTGCTCAACACTGGCAAAGATAAAGGAATGTCATTAAAACCACAGTTAGGGAACATTCGAATATTATCGACAAAAAATTCAATTTTACATTTTATTGTAATTTTTTAACAAAAGTTGACTTCTTAGAAACGTATTAAAAAAAATCATACCTCGATTATAAGTCACATAAAAATAAATTATCTCAGTAAAGTCTTCATCAAATAAGAAAGAATCAGTGTGCCAAACCGCAAATCTGTGGCTTGAATGGTACCTGAGAAAAAGGTAGCCTACATTATTATTAACATGGGGAAAGAGCCCAGAGCGGCCCAGCAGTTGAGACGCTCGGCAACAGGCCGGGCGCTTCACTTGGTTTTTTCGCCTATGTTCTGCCGACAATATCAGGAGAACGACTGATCTTAGAGAAAAAGCTTCGAATGAAAAATAAAATTCAACTCTTTATCTAAAACTTTCCCGATTACGAAACTTGCCTGTCTTAAAGATAAAAAATTTCCTCGCTTACCAACTTTTTCATGTCACGATTTCAAATTTGTATAAAGCTCTCGACTTTTATTACTCATTAACCTTGAATAGAACTCGAAATTGGTAATTTGAGTTACACCATTAGAATTGGTGTTTTATGTAGTATATGTACATCAAATTTCAAAATTTTAACTTGATCTGAAGGGTGTTGGACGACGATGTATTTGAAGCGCATGCATTAATATTTTGAGCTTCTCTGCACCCGGTTTCGAGTTTCTATGTCCAACCAAGATGGCCGACTTGGCTTCACCTCCCGTAATGCTGTAGGTATAGGAGTGCTCCATCTATTGGTCTTATGTGATCGCTGGTTACACCCCCTGGAAACGTTTAAAAAATAGTCCCTTCAAAACCACATTTTGAACTATTCCAGAAATCCTGTATTTTGCCAAAATTGTCTCAAGGCCTGCTAAAATTCCAAAATTTATTTTGTCTAAACCTCTGGGGGGAGTGATCTATTCTCCTGATCCCCCCCTCCATATTTATGTCACGAACACAAATTGTTAATCAAAAGTGAAATTTATAAGAAAAATTACTCACATTATTCGCAATTGAAAAACTATTCTGTAACCACCTGAATTCTCTCAAGAAATTTTTAAGGATCTAGGGTCTAGGCGTTAGGGTTGGTAGGTTGATATGTGAGTGAATGTAAAATAGGGTTAATAACAAAAGATTGGTATTTCTGCCATAGTAGTACTCAGCCATGTATTGATAAGCCGCAGAGTCGAGAAAAACCTTTTGGAACGCACAAGTGCGGAAGTACACAATATTTGCAATAGAAAATTAATATTAAATTTTTGGTGAATTTAAGGATTTGCAGACAATTTTTAATTTAGAATAAGTAATATTTTACTCACTCTTTTGGCCGAGCGTTTCGATGGTTATTCTTAATTAAAAATTGACTGAAAGTCGTTAAATTCACCAAAAAAGTTAATATTTATAAAGCAGTTCGTCATGGAACAATAAATCCAGGAAGAAAATTAATTGTTAGTTTGACATTGCTGTCTCATTTTTCTCGCTTGTCTGCAACTTTGAAAACTTTCCTTCATTCTTCTAATTTCCATTTTTCTCCTTATATCTTCTTATTTTTCCCCTAATTGCTGAATAAATATTATATTATATTCCTTATAGATTTTCCAGCATTATGCTTCTATTCGTTGAATCGTGTAATAAAATGAAAATCATAACTTCAGTACACAATATTTTACCAAGAATTAAAGATAAATTTCTTTTTCAGCTTTTATATTATAATTAGACCTAATGGCTACTAATCTTTCATTTGATTTTCACAAACAGTACCTATTTTCCAAAGTAACTATATAATTAAATAGGTATTTTTCAGCATTTTGCTCCATAGAATCGTTGAATAGAATGAAATTCCTAACTTCCGTTCACAATATCTCACCAAGATTTAACTCCAAATTGAATATCAATGGTAAACTGAACATTTGAATGGCATTTGCTAAGCCTGCTCTGGCAGCAACTAAGCCAGCGTGCGTTATCAGTGGTCTGTCTACTGGTGTCACATATTCGGCTTCAAAGCAGTGCTGATACTCCACACACCCACCTATCGTCCTAAGTTACTAGCCTGAGCCTCTGAGCCTGCCGGTGTAAGGTTTCCCTGGCACCGCCCCTGTTCGTTATCCTCTCTGTCAGTTCGTTTCGTTTGACAGTTCTACGAAGTGTGATTCCTCAGTTTCCCAATCAAACTCATCACTGTTTCGTTCGAAAAGTGTCTTCGAACTTTCAGCTCCATTCAATTTCGTGAACTCGTCGTCGGTCAGTCATCTTCAGTAGCAGGAAGGTGAGAAGTGACCATGAGGTTGGTTCGTCGGCTGTTGAGGAGACACTCGTCGTCACAGCAGGCCGCTTGCTCTGGTAGCATCACTGTTGTCGGCAACAGTTCCCGAAGAAGGAGGAGTCTCTCGTCCAGAACATCTCGATCGCGCCGTGGATATAGGGTGAGGGAAACTGCAATATAAATTTTTATTTGGCAAACATAAAGTTGTAGAAAACTGTCTTATTACTAATTTTAAATTGCAATCCTCAACCAGGGGCGTGTTGCATAACAATTTACAAACAAATTTTATTAAATACGCCAGGGGTGCCCACTCCCCCTAAGCCTCATGACGCACCCCCCTAAATTTAGCTCCAGGCCCCCATAAATTAGGTACCCCCGAAAAAATAAGCCCCCGTATTCTTTCTATCTATCACAGTAGTGGCGCCATTCCGTGCCCCTCCCTCTAAGCTCTCATGTCTCGCTAAGCTTTAATAATAACTTCCTGTTAATAAGAACATAACTATTTTAGGTAATTTATATTCAATAGTTTAATAATAATTATAAATCTATTTTCATTAGTTGATATTCTATCTGGTGACTTCGTAATATATTTTTGAATGTCGTCACGTTAAACTCGGTTTCAATCAACAAACCCCCCCCCCCCCAAACATGTTTGGAACCTCCCCAAGAATTTCAATGACACCGTCTGCATCATAGTCCCCCCCCCCCCTGTGGGCACCCCTGGGTACGCTAGTTCTTGTGTTATTGGTTACTTGCACCTCGTAGATTCAATTCGTAGGCACCAGGGATCTCGGCCATTGTGCTAGGATCATTTTCATATATTGTAAAAAATGTTATCAACAGAATCTCCATCTCCATCATTGATGTTTTATGCAGACCTTCCTATACTACATTCATGTTTTATGGGGACTTTTACCTCAGCTGTTGTTTTAACAGCATTTCAGTAGAACCTAAGTTACTTTTAATATAGGCCATTGTCATATTATGCTCATATTTTTGTTTCTAATTATAATTAGAAAAATTGGTCATGCGGTGAGCGTGGTGTTCAAGTGGTCGTGATGTTCAGTCACTACCGCTCAAACTGCGCTTGGATGGGTGACCGTGCTTCAATGACTTGATGTTATAAGCTTTATTATCACTTACCCGGTGGTTCGGAACCCACCTAAAATAGTAGGTCCACCATGTTCCCCGTAACATGGCCCAAACGGTGAGGTGGAACTACCCGTAAGGGTCTCCCCACCATTAAAAGCCATACGCTTATTATTATTAGAAAAAATAATTTTCTACAGTTTAGCTGGTGCTGTTCAACGTTTCATCCCAACCTACAACTCATTGAATGTTTTCACAAACTTGACAAAGCCGTCCTCATTTTTCACATCCATATTTAATTCTACATGTGGCTCGACGCATCTCAACTTGGCTGTTCTTTGATATGTGACAGATGGGTTGTTTTCGTGCCGACTGCCGAGCATGTACATAGTATGAAAACACGAGGCGCCGCTGGTGCACTGTTCACTGTGTCGGAAACTGTCATCGGGATCGGCTGGCCTTTGTGTCACCATCGTTTTAATGGGCTCACCCTTTGCTCGACTTTTTGTTCAGTCGAATCAAATTATTACCAACCCTTTCATTTTCTGGGGAGAAAAAACGCCCGGTAACATATTATTTTGTTGTTTCACAGCTCCTCCTCATTGCAATCCCATTATGAATCTCCAACCTTTCTCTCAATATCAATCAATTCAGTGTGCTTTCAAGTATACAAATGAATAGAGGTTAATTTTTGTAAGAAATCACTCCAACTCTTAATGAGATCGTAAACTGTTTTGACATGAACCTCTCACATTCAATTTCTTAATAATAATTATTAAATGCTAAACGAAATTGATGGTTGGAAGGGGGGTATAAATCTATTTTGCTCTTTAATGCTCAACTCTCTCCGCAATCTTATTCATCTGACATCGTTTATTATTGTTACTATTAAAACTGACTATTACTATATGTTGGGGGAAAAATATTCAAAGTTGTAGAAAGTAGACTAGTATTGACAAGCTCCAGATCCCCCTGTATAGGAGGGCAGTGGACGCTATTAAATCTATCTATACTAGTATCTATTAGTGTTTCCCAACATGCTCACTACTGGCAGATTATTATTTTATTTCTTATACGTTAATTTTCCGTGTGAATTCCATTTTAGTTCCACCTCCAAATATACCTATGTACTATGTATAGTAGTTCTAGTTTGAATCCCCCAACCAAACATTGGGGATTCTTATAGCAGGATGAAGCAAGCATGCATAAAGCAAGCATAGCGTAAAGCAATAAAGCATGAAGCACATAGCATCAAGCAAGCATAATACCGTAAAGTCTATATCCTACTCCCACAGTATTCAGGGAATTGCATAGACCACCGACCATCTAGCTCCAGCTAGTAAATACTTAATACTAATTTATACGCATTATTTTATTTTTCTGATTATTTCGTCAAGTGTAGGATTAACACTACACAATTCATTCATCATAAATCATGCAATTTTTCAAGTAATTCAGAGTCCTTTCTCTTATCACCGCGTCTATTAGAGACGTCACATCAACAATTCAGCTTTTGATCTGGTAAGACGAGCGAATTGACTAGTTTTTCTTCTATTAGTATTTGAATGGTAGTGAATAAGAGCATGGATTGAATAACAAGCAACTAGCAGCAATCCGAGCGTGTCCTATGGCTTCCCGTTGACGAAGTAAAGACTGCGTTTAGCTGCGTGCGTACAGCGCGGGTACAGCGGACAAGCCGTGCGTCCTTCGCACGTTGCGTGTGCGTGTGAAAGTTGAATAAACTCTGGAGCTTCTTCTTGGCCTGACGGACTTCTTCTAGTCCGACCAGTGTGCTGCTTCTTCACGAATGTCCTTGATGTTGACGCTGTACTGACAATGGTCATTACAAGAGCAAGCACGGCTGAGTACTCTGTTCACACGCCCCGACTCCGGTAATAAACCTACGGCTTTATTACTTTGGACTGTTTAAAAATTCGGGTTCTGACTATATCCTTACGTAAATTATTTTCATCTATAGTGATAAAAATAAATTAATGACTATCACTTCTGTCATTCCCGATCTATGAAATATATTTTATTATTATTATTATTAGATGTAAAACTCCCAAAGACGCCGAGGAAAGATGGTTCATTTTTTGGACCTGTTCTTCTTGTTTGCCCACTAGCTTTTCATTTTTTGTGTGAATTCAGCTTTTCTTTCTTCACTCCATTTTGCTCAAACTCGTGGAGGTTTTGTCTCTGGTATAACTTCCCATTTATAAAGTAAAGTTTTTTTTTGTTTTATTAATAATTCAATCAAGTCGACTACACGTGTAGATAGTTTTATATACTGTACTTGATTTTTTCTACTGAGTTGTGCTTTTTGTATACGTATTTTATCTAAGAGGCATACAAGGCTTATGTATCTTGCTGTATCTAGAACGTACATGTTTCTATATGATATACAGTAATTGAGTTAAAAATTGTAGTTACAACTCTGATCGACTATAAACCAAGATCTAGATCTAGACAGTCGTCCCTTTACTTTTAGGACAAATGATCTTACTCATCTTGCGCATTTTGGCTTGCCTTAGTCTATAAATAACTAATAGGAATATGCTATTTTATATGGCGGTCCTCTCGGGAATTTTCCTCCAGTTTGACCAGCTACTACTAAGGCTACTTTAGTTCACTTTAAAATATATCTCATATATATAAATGAATATTCAATAAATTATAAGTTTGTCGGTACAAAACAGTTTGTAAAAAAGATAATCTATATATATATATATATATAAATGAATGTCTGTCTGTATGTATGTATGTTCCCTATAGACTACAAAACTACTTGACAGATCGGCATGAAACTTTGGGAATATGTTGTGTGAATATTGGGGATGGTTTCTGACCTGAAATTTTAATAGGGGAACTAATAATTATTATTAATTAATCCATTTTATAGACCTAACCTACTGAACTTGCCGGCCAAACAGCTTAAAGGAACAGCTGATAGAAGTCAACAGTTTTTAATCATATGGCAGGCCCCTTAGTGGCGTTATTTACGCTGTCTTTGAACAGCAAAAGACTTTGCACTTTGCATGTAGGCTACCGTGCAGTTGGAGCCTTGCAATATGTAGGAAACATACGACTGGGTATGATGAAATGTAATTATGCCAGGTTGATGACATCTGTTAACCAATGCAGCTAGAAATTTGAAATGCAGCCTCAGCGGGAGGTGGCGAATAATAAAATAATAAACCTAGCTTCTACCCGTATAGTAGTAGGTGGCTTAAATTTGAAATGTTTCTTCATTCAGAGGTGGTGATTGAGAAAACAACGAAGCCTCTATGATCAGCTGGAAGAGCGCTAGGACTAACTTCTTTCCTAATTTGAAATGTAACGTCAGCGGGAGGTGGCGAATAATAAAATCAAGGAGAATTTTTATGAGAACGCAGCAACGCGCGTAGGGCCAGCTAGTATGCAATAAATACAGAGTTACATGTATAAATGCTTCCAATCCGACTGATAAGTACCAATATTTGTGATCGTGATAAGACAATTGGGGGAGAACATGATTCAATGAAATTACCATCGATATTGATGCTCTGCTAGATTAGGTTCACTTTGTTAGGACAACCAAATCGACAAATTCTCAAAATATTTCGTTTTTGGTAACTCTTCTCGAATACCTGTTTACTGAGTAGATACGTCGTACTTCTTGAACTTCAACAAAAGTTAAAAATGCTACGGATTTTTTTTCTTTAAGCAACTACATTTTATCTTGAGAACGTGAAATTGAAGAAGCCGGAGTAGAGTTGATTATGAATGACCAGAAAGACTATTCTCCATCGTTCTCTTCTTATTTTCCCACAAGTCGTGTACTTATCGTTTCTTCATACAGATTCGAGCTCGGTCTAGATTCGTGGTTAAGATAACAATTACCGTCCCTCGGCAGGCAGTTGGAGCTGTTGAAAACGTCCTCCCACACTCCTCCAATGATCACTCTTTCTCCTTTTTCCTTTTTTTTTTCTTTCCTTGACCATCTCCTTCCTTCTTGATCATCTCTTTCTCTTTTCCACTTTGGCTTCTTCTTCCCCCTGCCTAGGCCATGAATATGCATGAAAGAACCGTGTGGAAAACCGGAGGCCGGTACATCCTTTTCCTCTCTTCTGTTTTTCTTCGTCTTCTTCCTTCTCCTTCGTCGGTTCCCTCCTGCGGTGGTTTCCCTCCCGCCGAAGGAAAGCAGTCGTCTCTCCTGTCCGCCCAGTCGACGTCTGACACGGCCGAGGACAAGGCCATTGGATCCGTGAACTTGAGGCTTTGCTCGTTCCTTTTCGATCGGCCGAATTCGATCTTCGTGTTTCATTTGAATCCACTGTTTTGTTCGTTTATGACTGTTCTGTTGAAATGGGCGTTTTGAGCTACGTAAGGATGCGTAGAGCCGAATCTGCTAGCACTGATAATCTTGCTGGAGCTCAGGTGAATACTATTTAACAATCTTTGTAGTGGCGAAGGTGATATTGTGGAAGATATCCATAATGAATAATAAGAGGAAATTTATTAAAAATTTATTAACACATTTATCTATATAAATAAAATTAGAGTTTTGTCTGTACATTTATCAGAATTGTATATTTTTTGGTTATTTTTACGTTTTATACATTAAATAAGCCGAAAATAGTCTTATCTCACTTTCTGTCTGTCTGTCTGTCTGTCTGTCTGTCTGTCTGTCTGTCTGTCTGTCTGTCTGTCACGGCCGCAAAGGTATTTTTCGCGGCCTTCTCCTCAAAAACGAGAGCATCGATCGGGATTTTAGTTATTGAACAGTATTGAAAACATTATTGACAATGTCTTTAGCTATAAAAAACTAAATTAACTATTTTTTTAACAGAGTAATAAACGTTTAAAAACCAAGTACTGTGCGATTTTGGATACATTTTACGCGGCCTTCTCCTCAAAAACGAGAGCATCGATCGGGATTTTAGTTATTGAACAGTATTGAAAACATTATTGACAATGTCTTTAGCTATAAAAAACTAAATTAACTTTTTTTTCAACAGAATAATAAACGTTTAAAAACCAAGTATTGGGCGATTTTGGATACATTTCTTCCAAGTTTCATTACCACATAAGAATAAGAACAAATCACGTAATTTATCAATCAGCTGTTCTCAAATATAATCTGAATGGTGGGCCCTTCGCGGCGTTATTTACGCTGTCTGCAGACTTGCGTATTCGGAGCATTGCAGTCTTTTAGGAAACATATGACTGGTGAATCAAAGCTCATGTTATGTTTCATCAATTATTTCTTTGTTGAAAAAAAAAATTCTAATTTCAATTTATCAAAACAAAAATTGACATTTTAGGAAGGTGCGGTTTGTGCCAGGCTCTTGGGAATTCGCCAGGTAGCACTATTATTACCACATAAGAAAAAATCACGTAATTTATCATGATATATCAATCAGCTGTTCTCAAAAAATATTCTCTCCGTTACCTGTCACTGAATTGTTTACGTTCTAAGTTGTTTACTAAGGTCCCGGCCATGGTCTCGGCCCGTTCACACGATACAGTTTTTGTGCGGTACAGTAAATTTGCTGTTTAAGTTATTTTGCAGTGCTTTCGTTTGCATGTACATTTCATATTGTATGTTCACACAATACTGTTTCGACTGGATCCAGTAAAAAAGCTGTTCTAGCCGATTTCTACATTCGGTTTTGTCTTCGAAAACTGTATCGCTAAAATCAGCTGTACCGCAAAATAACTATTCTTATCCGGTGGCACATGTATTGTACCGGTAATGGATATGTTCAAACGATACGCTTATTATGCTGGAAGCAGTCTTCAGATCGTCAGCATTGATCACCTTTATTGATATTCTTCAGCATTGATCTTCTTATTAGTGAATTCCAGTGTCCAGAAGTGGAAGATATTAATTGTGAAAATTTAATTTCTCTAATATATGAGAGACCCGCCTTGTGGGACAAGACTTAAGATTAATATAAAAATAAAGAGAGAAAAATGTGTGGAATATTGAAACCAGAATTTGCGTACTTTGATCAAAATTTAAGAGAAACCTTCAGTAAGAAACTTATTTGAAAAAATCTTACTCAAATAAAAAAAATCCTGGACTTGAATAAATAAATCTGAACTGGAAGCTCAATGGAAGAAGGAGGAGAGCACAGCAATAAGCAGCAAAGCCGTACAGTAAACAGTAAGCCGTACAGTAAAGCCGAACATCACAGTACAGTTGACGCCGTACAGTAAAAAAACCGCACCGCAAAAAAACTGTATCTTCTGAACGGGGGGGCCTAAGCTGCTAACAACTTCATGATCGTTGCTATCAAAAAAGCCGAAACATATTTAGTCTTATTTCTAAACATAATCCGTACGAAGGACGGGCACAATAGCTAGTTAAAAATATAGAGATAATAACAGTTTGTCTGAGATTGATATTGGAGTAACATCCGAAACTAGTATCTCTATATTTTCAATAAATGTGGCTGTGACAATTTCGTCTTATTATTCATTACTATTTAACAAACATTACAAAATAAATAATATGATTGATACAAATATAACTCCTTCTTTTAATCTTCACACTAGTCCATTTTTTAATTGAGAATCACCACCTACTCGGTTATTCTTTTTTATTTTCATTTTACGAAAGCGTTCATAATTCCTATTCTTTAATTCTGGTTCTAGTCATCCATCATTCATTCATATAAAAAAATGTACAAATAAAATAATTACTGCTACTTTTAACGAAAATCTAACTTTACCAGTGTGATTAGCCCTTCCACTTACTACAGGCAATGGATAATTGTTTCCTAAAATTAAAAAAAAAAAAATAGAATTTGAGTTCATATTGAATTCATGCTCATAGTATTCTGTAGTGAGTAAAAAAAAAGAAATCTTGAAGTAATTTTTTAACAACTCAGTTAACCTTCCAGGCAAATTTTTAAAGCTTCGATACATGAACATCTTAATACATTAAATTTTAATACAGTACAGTAAGTCCAAGATTTATAAGAACTTATCAAGTTTTAAAATTCTAATAAAAATTACTCAATTCCAACAAATAATCAATCTTAATCATCTTTAAAAGATTAAGAGTTCAATAATCCTTTTCGAATATGAAATTTTGATTTTGAAAATTCAAATGCAATGCCTGCAAACGTTCTCATTTAAATTGTGTCAGAATGGTAGTATAAATGTGGTCTCACCAAACGCACTGAATTCTAGCTTCCATCGGGGGTTCTATTATCCTGGATTGCTCTTTAAAGATGTAAATGCAAATTAACATTCAAAGTTAACTTGCCACTACTTGAGAATTATGAAAAAGAGCTTCAACGTTATCTGATCAACTATTGCATTGTGCTTGAATACTCTATTATTTTGATTATTTTGTTCTTTCGCTCACTCATCCATACTTTGCTTGTTTCTTTCCCACTCCTTTACTTACATACATTCACTCCCACTTTATTGCTAATTATCTTCCTATCATGCTCATTGCAGTTTAGTATTCACTTAATGAAACTACGGATTGTTCGTGGAATACCATTGTATTCTATAGACGTCTAGTATTTTAATTGAACTGGCTAAACTGAAATTAACAGCATTAGCAAATTAGCATTTAGTCTGCTTTGGCTTTGAAATCACAAGTCCAAAATTGTCAGCAATTATGCTGTTTATTTCTAGCTTTACTTCTAGAGCTGTACAATCAAATTCTGCTGGCTGATAGAGATTGAAATCTGACAGGTTTTACCTTCCCAAATTGTTTTTAACTTTGAAGTCATTCACTCTGTCTTACCTCTCTCTCTCTCTTGATATTTCCATCTTCTTTTTCCGTTTCCTTTGTTTTTCATTGGCTGAGAATTGGTCATCGGGTTTTTATTGATCTATTATTTTTTCATCTCCTTCCATTCCATAACATAACCAGTTCCTTCAGCCATTTCCTCCGGCAATTATCATTATTCTATTCTAAACTTCTTTTAGAAACCTTGTTACTCCAGCGAAATAAGGATGGCCTTTTATTATTTGTTGGGTTGAAATTGAAACACTTTTACCACTGCATGCTGAAAGTTTCTTTCAAATCTTGACTTGCAGAATGAAAATCATTATATGATTAGATTTCACTGCTCCAGGATAGCTCGATTAGAATTTGTTTTCTAAAATAATCTGGATTAAAATATCTTATATATTACTAGGCATTTCCTTTGAGTACAGTATTAACCTAGATCATGGATAGAAAAATGTCAATAGAATTTGGTTTTTGGGCTGTACTGTGCAAATCTATCTATAGAATAGAGCAAATTCTACAATAAATTTCGAAATATTCAATTCTGCTGTAGACTATGTGGTAGCATAGTGGAGTTATAATTTTTCAGAACGTTGTTGAACTGTGAGCTCTCTTTGTAAAAATAAGTGCCAGCAATTCATCGTGAATCAGTAAGTTATAGCACGCTTGATTCTTCACGGCAAATTGAGAGTGACGTTTTCAAATTGGTCAACTCTTTTGTCCGTTCAATGATTCTTTTCGCACTACGTAAAGGAAACTGGTATTATTCAATATTCGAAGAATTTATGACTTATTATGAATTGAATTGATGCCTTTATTTTCCTTTGAGGGCGAATTTGAGGCGCAGCCCCCTCATGCACTTGAGCCTCCTTGACAATATCAAACAACTCGATTAAAGCAAAAACAATTTTTTCAACATTATATAAAAAAAGGGGAAAATAACAATGTGAAAAATATTTTTTTTTATAGATTTATAAATTTTGAAAAGGATATAACAAAATTAAAATATCTACGCCTATACACGTATACATACAATCACCAATGCGCTCACACATAACGTTCGTGAATTAAAGTCTAGGAAAAAAAATATGTTGGCGTACTGAAAATAAAATAAAAGTCAGTGTCTCCACTACAAAATGCGTGAAGCAGCAGACCAATCTCTCCCATGATCCTATTCAACTTCATTAGTGTTAGCCTCTTATGACAGAAACTTCAGAAAATTTCTTGCACTTCTTATTATTAATATTCTAGGCTACATAAACCACTTTTATAATGAATCTCAAAGACAATCTTTAAGTTTTATGTGATAGATTAATAGATAGTTTTTCTCTCTCTCTCATCGTGATCATCATCATTTCATCATTATTACTACACTTTCTTAGTCTTCATCCTAAAGAGCGTTTAGGGAAGATTTCATCACAGTTATCATCATTTCATTTTTTATTATATAAACAATTTTTCATCATTTTTTTACTATTGTAATTTTACTGAGAGTAAGCTTATCATATTAATTATTTTGTTCTGAGCAATATTTCTGCTTTTATTATTTTGCTAAGTACCTATTGTTTATCACTTGCTTACTCTTATTTTTATACTTACAATAATTATTCTTATAAACATGTCTTATTTTCAGTTATCTTTTGTCATGGGAGCAAAATGGATCGATGTATCTGTTGCTCCTACATAAATGTAACTTTAAATAAATAAAATTAAATAAATAAAAGTTCATAAAATTTAATTAATGATAGTATGCTTTTTGTATGCACTGTATTATGAAGTACCGTCAAGGTATCGATTAAAGACTGCTTGTAAGTAAAAGTTTATACAGATTTTCCCCTTCACTTATCAGCAAATCCTAAATGTTTCTTGTACTTTAACTAGGTAAGTTATTTAATCCACTCCCCGTCTATCCTAACAACTAGTACAATATCCTACAAACACAATAACTGATGCATAGCGATACAATTTCTTATAATAAATTCCTAGATTTGACATGAACCAAGAATTCAACGGTATTGAGATTAAACACGTAATTCATATGCGACCAATGATAGCGTGAATATAAACTTCATGGACAACGCCTACTAGTTCAATAATAATCATTGCATGTAACCTACTTTTAAAACCCTCAACACACAATACAGTAGATAACATTATTATCTTTCCATATCATTGCTCTGTGGTCTCAGTGTTCCATGACTTTAGTAGTGTAGAATTCAGAAGGCTTCATGCTAATTAACCATTTGCTGTTGAAAACTTGAAAGGCTCTATTGAGGAGTGGACTAATGCGAAACAAACGAATCTTGAGCAAGTGTTGTATTTTAGTGCATTGTAATGTATGGGTCTGAGAATTTGGTGGTCTGGCTTGCAGATGCGCGCTGTATACAAGAATATATATACAGTATATATATATATAAGAAGTATTTCTATGGTTGAAGCTTGACAGCGCGCATCTGCAACCCAGACCTACCTCCCATTATATCTATA
This sequence comes from Conomelus anceps, assembly GCA_948455865.1. Lineage (NCBI taxonomy): Eukaryota > Metazoa > Arthropoda > Insecta > Hemiptera > Delphacidae > Conomelus > Conomelus anceps. The sequence goes on from OX418219.1 coordinate 39,500,825, forward strand.
TGGTATGAACAAGAATTGGACACCTGTGCCGAGCTTCGCCTAGAATTGGTTTTTGTGGGCGACTGAAATTGACTATCTGCATCTGCATTTTTGTTTTTTGCATTCTTTTATCCTAGGATTTTTTTGGCAAAGTTTCAAGGTCATCCACTCATTCAACTTGTGAATGGTGCCTCCTCCACATCAGACTGTCGTCAGTCCTGCTCAGTTTGGTTCCTTTGACTTCTTACTGCCTTTACTTAATAAAAACTATTGGTTTTTACTCCAAAAAATCGGTCAGAAAATTGATTTCTAGGGCAGCGAGCGGTTTGACTCATCTAATGAATCTTTCTTGTATAGTTAATGGGAGAAGGCCTTCTATCAACGGTAAACACTGTAGCGTGCCAGGCACTACTACAGTATAATAATATTGCATAATAATAACAGCAGACTGGATAAATAATCTGGAAAAATACCTAGTCTGTGATAATATTCTGCTGATAACGACTAAAATATAGATTATGTGGTTTTCCATTGTGTTGATTTGATAGGGAGAAGTGAAATTGAATAGATGAAATTGAAGAACATTCTATTAGACAAGTAGACTTTATGCCAATTATTCAAATTAGTCTGTGATAATATTCTGCTGATAACGACTAAAATATAGATTATGTGGTTTTCCATTGTGTTGATTTGATAGGGAGAAGTGAAATTGAATAGATGAAATTGAAGAACATTCTATTAGACAAGTAGACTTTATGCCAATTATTCAAATTAGTCTGTGATAATATTCTGCTGATAACGACTAAAATATAGATTATGTGGTTTTCCATTGTGTTGATTTGATAGGGAGAAGTGAAATTGAATAAATGAAATTGAAGAACATTCTATAAGACAAGTAGACTTTATGCCAATGCCAAGTATTCCAATTCGTCAATTTGCCTGCCACTTTAGTTATTTCTAGCCCTAAATGAGACAACCTCCAAATACTTTGTTTTGCTGTTTTTATTTTTTAATATTTCTGTTATTAATTTTTTCAATTATCACTTAAATTGTGAATTATTTCGATGGAACACATATTCTGGTAATAACAACATGAATATTTATATTTATGAAGAGTTATTAAAATGAGAAAGGTTTTATACCTACAGTATATTCATTCATCTTGCAGAACATTTAATTCAATATTCTTTATAATTCTGCCCTTTTATAATTTTTGCTAGTAGTATTTTTACTTTCTAGCTTTAAGCTATAATTACCATTAAAAATAATACTTTACACTAGAAAATTTAATTTGAATACTTGAATATCTTCTTGAGTCTATAATTCAAAGCCTATCTAGATCAGATCCACTTATAAGTTACATATACAATAAGTTACATATATAAAATTGTTGGGAAAAATGCAACCCGGTTATTGAACTGAAGAATGCTACAGTTAGGCCTACAGTTATAAATAAGTTAATTATTCTGATTTTTAGTCAGGACCATGACGTAATAAAATGTGTTACTGTATTTGCTTAGGTATTTCGATCTGTTTTTAATTGCTGTTTGCTACAACCTTGTTACAACCCGTACAATGAGCTACAACTCAATTGGGATTCAAAAAATGAGCTCACTAGATTATTGAGAGTGTAGGGCACTCAGGGCAGCAATGAAGTAATTATATATACTGAATGCAGCGTCATAGTTTCAGTATGTAAGTAATGCAACGTTGATTTCCGCATTACCGAAGAAAGAATGCGGTGAGTAACAACTGTCCGACTGAAGTACCGCTGTGGTTCAATAATTGTTGTAGTTGAAGGTGATCTTCCTACTAGAAAGATTTGCAGCAAACGAAGTTTCACTTTAAAATGCATTTTAAAATGAAGTATAGAAGAATATCAACTCATTTGTTAGAGGTAATTTTTCAAAAATCATTTTAGGAATTTCAGCATATGTCTCTATGTTATGTTTCGTGTACTTCTGATTACTAAATATATAATCTAAAGACAATAAAAGATAAATTTTACGATTCAAATGCTACTAAACCGGATTTATCTATTGTAACGAGTTTTGAATATATGTTGGTGAATTGAATGAATGAATAAATAAATAAAAACAAGATCACAGAAATGTAGTTGCTCTTGGAATTGTTAAAAAAAGTAGCAGATGAGAAATGAACCTGTTTTGATCTTCCCTAGTTCTTTTGGATTTTGTTGAAAAATGTTCAATTTTGAGTTTGCGAGTGGCAATGATGTTGGGCGGCAGGTTTTGAAAACAAAAATGCAAAAGCTTTGAACTACTGAAGTACTGTACTATTTTGTTTGAAGCAAGCAGGAGTTGAGTTGAGGGTCAAGAATAGAGCCTTTTAACGGTTTGATGTCGCTTTCAGGGGTGCCCAGACTTATACAATTGGTCAAACTGACTAACAAGCTATAGAAGAGCTCTATAGGAGACACCTTTATTCTTTTAAATTAGGTGATCTAAGTAAAACATTAAAAATGAAATAATTTAAGCTATGGAACATTCAATTCTCAATCAAAAACCTTTGTTCTTGTAAACGAGGTATAGGCTATCAGAGACATCAAGGTTTGTGGATTTCAGACATACTTTACAGAAATGATACCAAATAACGCCCTTAAAATTGAAGATTCTACAACATGAAGTAGCTTCAAGCATGAAGAACCATGTAAATGAGAGGATTGCAAACCAGTGATTGGAAAAAGGTATTTTGTTTGACCTGGGTGATGCATTGATCAATTTTCAATTACATACAGTATTATCATACTAAATTATTATTAAATTAATTATACAAATGAATTATTATTCGATAATTCCCAAATTATAGGCGAATAATATAGGCGTATTCAGGAAAAGGGGGGATAAAGGCGCCTCACCTTGGCGATCACTCAAGCACTAGATATGATTCACTGTGATCCGTAATGTGCGTTAAAATGGATGGCTTCGTGTCCAGAATCGTTTGAAATTCTGTCTTTGAGGGATTATTTTTCAAAAATTTTCTGTAAGAGGACCCCTGAATCCTAATCTTATTCTATTACAAAAAATAAATGATATTAGAATTTGCCTTGTATTTCTTGATAATTTTTTCCTCTCTACTCACTTAATTGGAGAAATGAATTTTTCACTGCTGTCAAGAAACTTCGGCATCAGGGCTGCTAAGCCAGTATCAATTTTCATGTAAAATTAGATAAGTGTACTGTATTTTATCACGGACAACACCAAAGGTACTGAACGTTATAAATTTCGCCTTAAAAATTTTGGAAGACTTGTTATTTTAACTCTACGGAATACTGCACATTTCAATTATAATAAGTGGTGGGGAAGTATGTGAGGGTTTGAGCCCCTATTAAAGATGACTATTAACTTTGATCCAGTATGCAGCTTGGATGTATGAATGTGCAGTTTGGATGTATCCAGTATGGATGTGTAATATCTTGGAATGCGGTTGTCAGGAATTATAGGAGTTATTCCTAAAAAAAATTCAGTGGAGTACCTAGGACTCTTTTTTGTAATAAAAGCCTCGTGTATTTAGTCTATTCTGTCAGAGAGCGCCCCCCTCATACCCTGTGGCAACAAACCCTACTATCAAAAGCAAGCCCGTGCTCGGTGCATATTTTTTTTTAAAGAGTCCATTGCCACAAGACTCAAACACCAGAGCGCCCTTTCTTCTATGTGGCTGACCCAAAACGTGTGTTGAAATGAATGGATTTAAGTTTTTCCAGACACGAGTCTAGAAACTCTCAAACTACAATTTTAGAAGGGTTATTTTCCAAAAGTTTTCCCGGGAGGGCTCCCGGATTCCCCTCTTATTAAAAACGTATTCCGTACTCACCAGACCAAAGGGGTAACTCTCTCCTATTCGGCTAGCCAATGTACGCCTATGCTCTAGGTCTATTCTATTCAATAGCTATTAGAGCTACTAAGGTCCATTGTTTATATTTTGTGGATCGGAGGGGGGGGGGGGGGGAATTAGTGTTGAATTTGGGGGAATGGGCAGCCCTGGTCGATTTCAATGGAAATATGTCACCTGTAAAACTTGGCTGAGTAGAACTCCTTATTTTTAAAATCCAGATGTCAACGAACTTGTCATAGCACTATGGACTTTGGTTGGTGCATGTGGCTCACAAAGGAATGATCAGCATTCTCTATCAATCAATCAATCAATCATTTTTATTGCTACAAACACTTTCAAATGTTAAAACAATCGTCACAAAATCAGTTATAACAATTTACATGTCTACATGTCATAACACTCATAAATATTAAAGCTGTGACATATAACAAACAATTTGTCTTTATACCAAAAATTCCTCAATAGAGTACAAGCATTTATTTAAAAGAATGGTTTTAATATATGTTTTAAATTGTTTAATTTCCAAATGTCTGACCTCAAGAGATAGTTTATTAAACAATTTTATTGAAATATATTGCCAATTTCTTTGAGTGCCAGCATAGCGGTGCAAATCCACTCTCACGTCCTCCCTGCCTCTAGTAGGATAATTATGTATGTTGCAATTTACAACATATTTGCCCAGATTCTTCTTCATGTACACCAAACATATTGTGGAAAAGTCATCCGTGAACAGTGGATTTAAAACTAATTCGTCCTTTTCTACTAATAGAAACACTTCTCTGTTTTAATTTTAGTCTTCGCACTGATACGGTTAATGAGCACTCATTTTATTTAGTTTCATCATTCTACTGCATATCATTGATCATAATAGAGTTTGATAACGAGAAATTGGTTGACAGTGCTTCTATAGATCTATAGTGTAACTTCTCATTTGATCTCTAATTAAATTTTTTTCCTGAAATGTTCTTTAAGGCGGTTGAAAGTAATCTTTTAGCAAAAAAATTTGAACTATTACAACAGGGGTGCCCACCCCCCCTTAGCCTCATGACGCACCCCCCCCCCATAAATTAGCCCCCCCAAAATGCGAAAAAAGCCACACGTCGTATTCTTTCTAAAACTAAAAGAAGATTTTTATACTATTGAAAAAATTCAAACCCAGTCGATAATATACAAAATGTATGTATATTTCTTGACATTCTTTACATAGGTAAAATTTTTTTGTAAAGGTAAACAAGAAATATCAATGAAATGAATATATGAACTTCTGCTCAATAAACGTAATTGCAAAATAGCTAAATAAGAATTTGAACCTGAATGGTTTTTAAACAATAAAATACATACAAAATACATAATGTTCAATAAAAATGAAATACCTATAAGTTTATGTTCGGTGTACCAATTACATTAAGGTTAAATAATTCTACAAAGTTGTTCCTTTAAAGGAAATGAAAACAATGAGTTTGTTAATAACTTCATTTGTAAAACACAAAAATTCAAAATACTAAGTAATTTATTGGACAGTAGTTAAACAACAGGTTATTTACTTAGTGCAGTATCTTGGGAGAATTTATGTATGTATGAAGTACATAAAGGTACACATTTCTTGTAGGCTACCGTATATTTACAACACACAATCGAAAGAAGTGTCTTTCAAAAACAAAATAAAGACATAATTATGAAAAATTACTGAATTTTTAGTATTTAGTAAGTTTTGCTATAGCAGTTCTTACTTATTAGTAAGTAGTTATCGTAAAATACATGAAAAACATCAACAGTTTGAAGTCAAACATTTTAAATTTGTAGGCTGTGACGATCTACAAGTTAGCTAGGCACCTTCTAAGCTTGTTAAATCTATCTCTCTAAACCCCACATAGAAGTTTTTGTCTTTGGGATGAGGAAACAGAAAACCTTTCAATTATTTCTTCGTTAGAAATAGACTCAAGTACATCTTTTTCTGCAGCTAGAACCATTAGGTTGGACAACCATGAGTCTCCCATAGCTGATCTGAGTCTGTTTTTGATAATTTTAAATCGACTTATTGCTCTTTCTGCTGATTAACTAGTAACTGTTAAGGAGAGTAAAGTTGTATAAACCACTTAGCTGTATAAACCACTCGCTAAACCACTGCTAAACCACTTAGTTGTATAAACCACTCGCTTAGCGTCTTGCTAAGTTTGAATAATAACTTCCTGCACAAATCCTAAACATAACTATTTTAGCTAATTCATATTCAATTGTATAATAATAATAATAATAATTATAAATATATTTTCATTAATTGACATTCTATCTGGTGACTTCATAGTATATTTTTGGATGTTGTCACCTCAAACACGGTTTCAATCAACTTTACGCCCCCCCCCCCTCAAAACGTTTTTTGGAACCCCCCTCCAAGAATTTCAATGACGCAGTCTGCGTCATAGCCCCCCCTGTGGGCACCCCTGATTACAATTTTCCATTGCAATAATTTCAATTTACTTTATTAATGAAAATATGAGTCCACTATAAATTCACAAAAATATAGCCTAAGTCACTCTTTACTTAAGAAGAACAAAAGTATCGAAATACATCTTGGTTCTAGATGTAGAGTAATAGGTATTAAAGGTATAAGTTTATTTGAATACAGTTCGTAATTAAGCATGTTTTTGTAGCTTAATCGTTTCTATCGAGTCATCATGAATGACAGAATTAAATGGGGCATTATTTTATTTTTTTCCAATTGATTTTTTATAGATTTGCCTGTGGAAGTCTGCTAGATAATTCCCTATTTAGGAGAAAGAAAGACCGAAGATTCAATGTGCAGTCCAGATTAATCTTTTTTGATCCATCTTGTCGAGACGGGTAGCTGATAAGCGATGTTCGCATTTGAGACGGAATTGCTCTGTCTTACCCACCCTTTTCTGTCCATTGGAGTGGGATTATAGATGAAGATTCAGATTGGTGGTTATTATTTTCAGCCTGGAATGTGAACGTCCGCGCTAGGAGGCTGTCCCCGTTTGCTTGTGCTGCTCTCTGCAAGATCGAGCATTGAGTAGATTGTCAACATACAGGTAATATGTCCACTATGGACTAGTACAGAGCCAGCATTTAAAAACAAACAAACTTTAAAATGTAAATATGTTTTTTTTTAGTTAATGTGTAGTACATCAGATTTTTTGTTCATTTGCACTGATTAAATTTCAGCGGTCCTACATCTGGGGACTGTAAACATTCTCAAGGTCAAGCGCGTCTAGATACCATAGATTAGACTGCTGAAATTCTTTGCCTGGAACTGCAATTGCTAGATTGCTAGATTGATCCAGAGTACCACTTCGGCTAGACAATGATCCTAACGAATTAAGAGACAGCACCTTTAGCGAATGGTTTTGGAATTTCTGTATTTCATAAAGGGAAGGTTACACTTGACATTTTTTTCAATATCTCCATTGAATCGGTAACAGTGCAGTGCGCAGAACAAATTAGTTTGAAAAAAGTCTAAAAGGACTTTATAAAATTTAAGATTTCTGGTACATATTTAGCGGCTTCGGGATCTGTGATGGGTCCACATTTATTTTATACCTGAAGTTAGACGAAGCAACAGGTTGATGGGATCGGAAAGGGTAGTCCTATTGTTTGTAAAGATGGAAATATTCCTTCCTTCATCCTTTTTCTATTGTTCTATAATAGATTGAAAGTTTGACGAATTTGTTAATTTTGAGCCTTCCTTGTTGGTGTTGAATATAGAGCGCACATTTTGGAGTAGATATTTTGTGGAGTTGTGAGACAAAAACTGTTGTGTAATCAATGTAACTTGTAATAATATGGTGCAATTAGACCAAAAAACGGCCTAGCCTCAACATCCAAAGTAAAAGTTCCAAAGTTACAGAGAGTGTAAAAGTAAGCAATTTTCATCCCAGATTGAAATCTATAATTTTCTATCACTCGCTTTGTTCGCCTTAACCGTCCAGCTGGACCCAGTGATGGGAGAGGGGATTTTTTACAACAATTAATAAGTACAGTACTTATTGATGTTTGCGCCTTCTATGGGAATATTTCTAAAAATTTACTTGGAACTCATACTCCTCATAAGGGAGGAGTAACCACCCTTGAGGTAAATAAATCTATAGGAAATAGGTAATATCAACATCTAATATTAAAATTGTATTTGACATAAAATCTTTCATATTTTGTTCCAATTCAGTTACAGAGATACTCTGTGTAAATTCCTGAAGTAGGGTATATAAAGACAAAATAATCTACACATATTCAATACCCAAATCTCGGCACTTCTTTGTTGATTTGAAAGCAAATCATGAATCGCTTACAATCTTCACGAATAGAGAATCAACTCTCAAGCATTGTCACTTTATTGAGATTTTGTCACTCTGCATGTTTCTGTACTCCACATTACTCTAAATCGTGCTCTCTTCAGATGGCAAATCACCTTTGGGTCCAGTTCTCAGTTATTAACGATGGGCATTCATAGATCTAAGAACAATAGCTGTACTCTTCCACAACCCAACAACCTGTTGCCCTGTACACTACAGGTATAAAATAAATGTGGACCCATCAGAGATCCCCAAGCCCTTAGGTGATATTTTGAAAGGATTTGTTATCTAAATTATGTTTGATTTTAGTTCAGTGGGAGTGATATTTTGCTATTTGTTGAGAGTTTTGTTAGAATATATGCGAATGGTTGATGCTTAATCGGGGTAACCCAACTTACCTGAGGTTTGGATGAGAAGAGAAACCTTTGGTGTACTGGAACTGGAGTAGGAAAGAAAAACAACTCTTTCTTCCTCCTTATTACCAGAACACCTTTTATTATTCGTTGACGCCTTCTAAATTTTCTAAATTGATTCAAAATCATACTAAAAGCATCATATGACATATAGCTTATAATAATGTGTTTTTGTCTGGTTGAAAAATCTTTCTAACTCTGAGCAACTCCTCATCAGTTCGGTGTTTAAAATCAAATAATGATATCTAAAAGTCCTCATACCTACCTAATCCTCATCTAATTTCTACCTATACAACTTAATATTCAATACATCTCCAAAAAGGGATATTCTTATTTGAATTGAAACCCGGATATCTGCGTGCTCATTTCTCTACTATAAAGCATCCGTTCATCATTAGGCCTACAACTCATGAGCTACTCATTGGCGGGCCGCTTAGCGCAGTTGGTTGGGACGTCGCAACTTCAGCTTGCTGTGGTGGTCGTGGGTTCGAATCCCGCTCCACCATCAGGCATTTATGTGTAATAATTCATCTCATTACCCACGCACAAGTCTCGGACTTATGTGGGCATCATCAGCAATAAAAAAATGTTGGTCGTCATTCAACTCTGAGTTGAAAATCCTTTTACCTTCAATGCTGCAACAACCTTGCCCGATGGCAGCGTAGTAGATGCTGAGGCAAAGGCAAAGTACTCCAGAGCAGAACACTCTGTGGTATGTGGAGACTGTAGGTGAGGACTGAGATACACAGATTGGCGCCATCTTGGATGTATAATGTAGCCGCAGGTGGGCCTGAAACCTGTTGAGGCGCGCGCGTGTAGCTTGCGCGTGCGAGTGTGGCGTGTATGTGATGTGTGGAGGGAACCTCGGCTTGCTGTGACGTCAGCTAGGCGTGGCGTCTAGAAGAGCGGGTGACGGTGGATGGTGGAGACTTGGAGACTACTAGCAGGTCGGTCGGGTGCCGTGCTATGGCGAGTAGAGTCTGACTTTCTTCTTGAGAAAATTATAAAGGTCAGTATTATTGTTGGAGACCGAGTGGATGGTTGTCTCCTCGTGGACTTCTGCTGGTTCGTTATTCTAGCAGCTCGCAGCTCAGTACGGTCAACCAACCATTCGCAGTGACAGTGACGCTATTGCTATTCTTTGCTAGTGATAATCGGCATCATCTTTCGGCAATACAAGTTCTTCTTTAGTTCAGTTTTGCTTTGCATTCCATCGAGCTGAGTGCCTGTCTGTATAGTAGTGGCAGCGTGGTGCTGTTTTCCGCTCCGAATTCCTTGGTTGGTTCGATCAACCAGAACAAGGCTCGCTCAGTGCTCCTCCACTATTCATCTTGCTAAAGAGATTTTTGTGCGCGTCCTGAATTCTTATAACAGTGAGGACATCTTTAGTTAGCAGTGAATATTATTGAATCTCCTGGTAATTTATTTGGCTGATTGTTTCTTTGTTAATTAAAATTATTTTAGACTGATGTCAGAAATAGTTTCCCGATTGAGATATACATTATTGTCATAATCGAGATACTTGCTATTGAGAGATATTAACGTACGATATTAATGTACTACTAGATATAATACACTGTTAATTCGTTCAGCGTGAGAATAGAACCCGAAATATTTACCTATTAAAGAGATGAATAATTTATTATAATTATATTCTTGTAGGCTATTCTACTAATTACTTACCATCAATTGAAGTTATTTTGTTGACCAATTCTCCTTGTAAAAGCCCCATAATAGTGCAGATTCATAATCGGAAATTGATTTCCTGTTATTAATACTATTATTTGTCAGGAAAACATTCTCTGTGCCAACCTTACCCCCTTCAAGACTCAACCTCCTCCAATCAATAAAACTTTTAGATACAGTACCTTCTTTCATAGCTGGCTACTTTTTCTATATGGCCGTTCTTATGAATTTGGAATATAGCAAGAGCTTTGGCAGCAGCTAAGACAATATGATGTATAATTAGTTATTCCGTTAGTATAGCTAGTTATTATTTATAATTAGATAGTATTTCATATTGTGTTTGGCAGTAGTAGGCCTAATCTTCATATTTCCTATGTAAAACATTTACAAGTAGAATCTAATCTGAAACTCTGAACTCTACATTAATTTTATGAGCTGCGGGCAATTGGCTTAAAAGAAATCAGCTTCTCTACAGAAATTTTGAAAAAAGTCTATTTCAAGAAGCTATGTTTGAAAACCCATTCCTTTTTATGTCTCACATTCTCACATACACGCTATTGGAAAATTATATAGTTTGGACACTTGAAATCTTTACTGCAGTTGTTTGCATTAAATTTAGCCATTGAATTTAATAGCTCCATATAGTTTAATAATATTATAGATTATAGCCAACCGTAACTCATGCATAATATTACCCTACTTTGCTACAACATTTTATGACCACCGTATCTATATTGCTTGGCCCTTGCCACTGAGTATGTCCACAATGTCCAGTTTGTCTTCTAAATTCTCTATCTCTCTCCCGCTCACTCTCATACGCACACTTGAGCAATTCCAGTTAAAGATGTCTAAGGCTCTAAAGAGAAACTTATGCATAGTTAATGAGGCGAGTCTGTGTTGCAGAATGTAATGCTGAAAAACGAGCAATATCTTTTGATGTGTGCATCATAGTAACTAAACTCATAATATTATCATATCGTTACTCGTATTATTCATAAAAATAATTTTTAAATGGCAAATTTGTTACATCAGTAGTAAATATCCAGAAAAATCAATCCAAAGTATAGTAAATTAAAATAGTTGCATTGTAAGTTGAGAAACTACCAGGTGATTCATTCAATCATGCATTGTATTAAATGCTTAGTTCAATGTGTTTGGTGTTATATAGTGATATAAAATTGATTATTTCTGGTGAAAAATCATTTTTCACAAAGTTTTATCACTGTGAATAGTGTGATTGTGGGAGTGTATTATCTATATATATTGTTGGGAGAATGATGCCATCGTGTCATCAGAACTGTGCCGATTGACAAGGTACACTTCTCTCCAAGGAAATTAATTGCAGTCGATCGCAATGGATCCTCTGCCCGATATTGGACCTCCAGATCAGGTACGGCCACCTTTCTCTCACTGGTAATAACTTTTGATGGCTGATGATGGCCAATCCCATTGTATTCCTAGTCATTCAATTCCGTTAGCTTGGACGGTCAAATAACCGTTTACTGTTGTTAAATCCAGTGAATGGAGAAAACTCTTATTCCCTTGTGAATGAATCATTTGAGGAAACGACATGATTCACACTGACCAAATATTTATATCATAATTGATATTTTGCTCTATCATGTATGATGAAGCAAACAAGGTATGGATCTATGCTTGATGCAAAATTATATGATTTGTTTTTCAACTCTGATTAATATTCTCCAACTTGCTGAAGTATTCGTTTCTTGAATGTTTTCTTTTTATAGTTTTTATCATGCATTTCTGATATGGCAACTAAGGAGAGTGATTTCCGGTGGTTCAAAACCAATCTTAAACTGTAGGTTTACCTTTCTTAACATGATAATGATTGAACCGTCATCACCTTATTATCCACGCACAAGTCTCAAACGTTTGTAGGCTTATCAGCAAGAAAATAGAGTAAAAAAAATTATGTTGAATTTGGTCTAAACTTACTTCAATATCAAGCTACGAAAGACGTTAAGCTTTTTCTTTAAAGAACCTGCAACCTCGAGTTGCTATGGAGTTCTCTTGTTAACCTGCAACCTGTGACCATTACGAAACTGGCAAATATTTTAAAACAAAAATTGAAAGATTAAAATTATATTAGTATTAGATGGGACCCTCTAGTAGTATGGCATTAAATTGTTGCCGTGAATGCTATAAATGCAGGAGCTGGAGTTGGGATGCTGCAACCGATGAAGTGAAGCAGCTTTGCTTGTCTGCCTCCTTTGCCTGTATGTGTGTTCTTGTCCTCCTCAAGGTCGGCCAGAAGTTCCAACTTAGCGGGGTGAAGTAACTAAGTAATGCTTGCAGTCTGTACTGCTCCTGAGCTCAGTTCAAATGCTTCGTTTAGGATCGAATTCTTGATTCAGCTCTTTCACCTATCCCCAACTCTACATTAGCTCCCATTGGTTCTATCTTCTACTTCACGCTCGCGATCTCTCGATGAGATCACTGCCCAATAAATGTACAAAGAACCAAGCCAGTGTTTTTCCCTAAAAGAAAAAGGCATAACTTAAATCAATGATTTGAAAATTTCATAATATTTGAGAACTATTACTGTACTATTCATAGCTTTCTGTTTTTTTTCTTATAAATTATTCTTAAATATTCGTTATTATTATTATTATTATTATTATTTATTTATTCTTTAAATATTCTTTCTAAATTATTCTTTTATCCATCTACAGACAAGTTATAAAACCTATGTTAGAATGATCTGACCCGTTCAATATTCATCATGTATTGTATTTTTTTCAGAAATTTCATAATGGAGAAATATATTTTTAAAAATTATACAAAATAACATCTCTATTAAAAGTACACATTGATTGAAAATCCCTATACATAATTTCTTTAAAAAAATAGAATCGTTTTTGTAGTAAACGTGAGTGAACAAAAAGAATACAATAAATACTTCAATATCTGAGATGTCAAATAGTGAGTGAAATACTGTGCTTCATTACATTCCCGTATTAATATCCCATATTCTGTTTAGGCCCATCAGGAAAATATCTATCTTCCACAGAAGAGAGATTCTAAATTCTATTCATTCAACTAATAATAAATCCAAAATTGTACATTTAAAAGTAATTTCTATTTTTACATGAATTAACTACTCAAAAAGCCTTATTCTCATTCTCGGTTTAAACTTAGCTCAACTCAAACGCTTGTTCAAGTTAAACTAAGTCTAAGCTTAGTTCCGTATTATCAATGTAATTCTACAAGTCGTTTAGTTTAAACTAATGCTTAAATTAATATAATACATTCAAGTTGAACTAAGTTTAACCACTTATGTTGGCAATAGCGCCAATGCTATCTGCTCATGTGATAAAATGTGAAAATGAATGCAAGGTTGTATTAATTTTTTCTTATAACTTGTATGTTTTGATTCGAAAATAGTTTCAGGTGTTGCCAGCAATATTTTAGTGATAGAACCTGTAACAATTGATATTTATTAGTAAGATTCACAACAGCCTTATTCAATTTCACCATAAAAACCTTTTGTCAACTTTGATATTAAGTTAAACGAGAGTTAAAATCACCAAAATCGACCGTTAAAACTAAACTGCCATTTAAACTTTGTTTGCTGTTTCAACTTAAATTGATTATACGGTATTAAGTTTAAAAATTAGTTTAAACTAAGCTTAATCTCAACGTTGTTTAAACTGCAATTGAGAATAAGTCCCTGATTTTAGGAATATATCACAAGCTGTAGGTCATCATCATCAAGCGGGTTTTTATACAGTCTCTCGCATCTCAATTTCCACCTCTTTCTGTCCTCGGCATCTAAATTTGTATTTATTGGCGCTAATTCATTTATAGGAATTTATCATTGGTTAGATTCATAGCAGCCTTATTCAATGTCAATGAAGACCTTGTCAATTCTTAGATTAAGTTAAACGGGAGTTTAAATCACTAAAATCGATTGTTAAAACTAAACTGCCAGTTAAACTTTGTTTTCTGTTTAAAACTAAGAATGATAATACTTTAAACTTTAGTTTAAACCAAGCTTAATCTAAACGTAGTTTGAACTGCAATTGAGAATAAGGCCCATAATATTTACATTCTGATATATTTTTGTGAGTAGAGTCTTACTTATTGCGGTTGTATAAGATAAGGGATTGTTTAAATTATATTACAGTAATTGAATGATATTCATACTGAAAACAAATAAATTACATACTACCAATTCTGCGCAATATTCCTTCCCTATAGCCATAGATAATTATGCTTCTATCATTGACCGAAAGATCAATACAAAAAACGTTCGAATAGAAACTATTACTCATAGAACAAATTATTAATTAAACAAATTGAACTTTCAAATATAGAAACCAGCACAACTCTACATCATCTAGCATTAACATCGGTTTAGCCGCATCTTGTTTTTTTAGGGAAGTGATAGCCGTGAGCCGTAGCAGGTATCTGTACAGTCATGTAAATAGATATAAGCTCCAAACTCCTGTCCATCTTTGTAGGGGTGGCCGATTGGATTGGCTAGCAAAAAGACTCTGTTCTCTGCTGACCGGTGGTTCGGAACCCACCTGAAACAGTAGGTCCAACTTATCAATCATCATCATCCAACTCATCAACCACGCACAGGTCTCAAACCTATGTCTGGTGGATTTTATCCTAAAAAAAAATATTGAATTGCCAACACTTGCATTCTATTTGAATTCAGCTACCTTCAGTCGTATCATTTGAGAATCCTCCTCTCTTTTAGTGCTGCAGGAAAATGCTGAACAAGTTCGTAGTGGCAGTCAATGGTTTCTCACTGCTTTCAACCCTTCTGAAATTACAGTTTTGCTTTCTCTTGAACGGCAGTTTATTTACCCTGGGACCGATGTGTTCGCTTTTTGGGATGTGCTGTGTTGGCGTTTTGGGGGGGGGGGAGGGGTGTTGATGGTATTGGACTTTGTCGCGCCTCACGCAGTGTCCTCTTAGCCCTCTTAAGTCTGACACAAAGCTCTCTCGGTTTGTGTCGAGGTAGCTTCATCTTCATTCTACTTTCCACAGCAGACCTAATGTCCATTCTGTCTGTTCACTATAACGCACCGTAAATGTATGGCTTCCCATAGTACGAAGGGGATTACTGATAAGGCGCATTCTTAACGTAAACCTATATGACATTCTAGCTATCTGATGAAACTGCAGCTGGCACTGAAAATCTCTCAACTTGTTCGCAAAATGTTGACTACAGTTATCTGAATAAAACCTACCGCATATTAAATTCCTCTGTATTATAAAAAGGAAAAAGATTGAATTTGTAAAATCCTTATTAATAAATCCATAAATTTCAATCGTAGAAATGTAATAACATTTAGAAATGTTGAAATATTCTTTCGTCATTATAGCTGTTCTTGCATGTTCTATATGTTCTTGCATCATGTTTTTATACTGATTTCCACGATTTTCGATTATTCTTTATAAACTTATTAATAATTGGAATGAACCTTGGGGATTGAATAGACACTGTGTTTTGTGTTGAAAAAACCGCTCGTTTTAAGGCTGGGATCTCACTACCCTTCCACCTAATAATCTGATTTCGATACAAAGTAGTGTGTGTGTGTACTCGGCTTTAAAACAAACTTATTACAAAACACATAGTCTAAGGTTCCATCGGTGTCACTTGATTCGAGAAGCTAGTAAAATGCCTCTAGTGCGTTGAACGAGTTCACAAGCTGACTCGCCAGCGAGTCATTATCAATAAATTATTACTAAATTTAAAGTAACTGTTGAGTAATTATTTCTTCGCCAATATCCTCTTAATTGATATTTCATATTTTCGTTTTTTGAATAACAAAAGAATGTAGCGTAGCGAGCGCCATCTAACAGCAGGCAGAAGAGCTTCGCGTTCACTTCAATTACCTTATGCTGAAAAACGAGAGCATCGATCGGGATTTAAGTTATTTAACAGTATTGAAAACTATTTTGACAATGTCTTTAGCTATAAAAAACTAAATTAACTTTTTTTTTTAACTGAATAATAAACGTTTAAAAACCAAGTATTGTGCGTTTTTGGATACATTTCTTCTAAGTTTTATTACCGAGAGCATCGATCGGGATTTAAGTTATTTAACAGTATTGAAATTTTCAGGCATAATGTAGAATAGTCCCGAGATGGTTTCTGTGAAGGTTGGGAGTTCAAAAGTCCTCGCTGAAGGACACAAAAAGGAGAAATCTATCCTTAAAGGAACCGCTGATAGAAATCAACTGTTTTTAATCTTATGGTGGGCCCTTAGCGGCGTTATTTACGCTGTCCGCAGACTTGTGTAGTCGGAGCATTGCAGTCATGTAGGAAACATATGACTGGTGAATCAAAGCTCAGCTTATGTTTCATCCATTATTTCTTTGGTAATAAAATGTTTTATTTCAATTCATCCAAACAAAAATTAACATTTTAGGAAGGTGCGGTTTGTTCTAGGCTCTTGGGAATTCGCCAGGTAGCACTATTATAACTAAAATACCGTTGCAACGCACGGGTGAACCGCTAGTAGAAACTAAATTTATTTCGAAATGTTTCGATCAGCTGATGCATATTATTATTCATTTCATTACTAAATTGGGAGAATTCCTGATTCTCATTGGTCTAGAGCCCGTGGTCTAAACTGACTCTGATCTCATGAAAGCTTCATTATGTAACTGGTTTTCAATCTGATGAAGGAAAAAATTCTAGAGCAATATTATTTGTGGACTGTGATTCCCCGAATTCGAGTATAAGATTCTTATTCTGTGAGAAAATTTGGAATTATGAGATATTCTGTGATGTTTTCCATGACGAAATACTTAATGAACAATCTAATATTAAAACTGACACTGTATTTCACTTTTAAATAATGTTTTACTCACATATATTGGAGATGCTTGAGGAATGCATTTCACTTCTGAAAAGAGGCTGACGAAGCTTCTTTTCAGAAGTGAAATGCATTCCTCAAGCATCTCCAATATATGTGAGTAAAACATTATTTAAAAGTGAATTACAGTGTCAGTTTTAATATTAGATTATGAGATATTTTCAATATAGCAAACATCAAGTCATGCTTTTTCACATTTTGAGTAAAATAGCAATAATAGTTTGAGGCTATCTCATGGAGCAGGCATACTAAATCAGGTTTTTAACTCATAAGCCTGATTCAGTAGGCCTCCAGCGGTGTCTGAGGTAGCATTACAACAGTGCGAAATGGCCATCACACGAATATGTAAGTATATTCACTACTGAAGAATTTTCAAATATCATTAACGTTTGTAGGGGCCACATACAGTGAAAAAATAATATTAACCTGCAAGACCAAAGAAAATATACTTACTGTATGAATAAATAAAGATATATTATATTTTCAGGTACTGTATGCTTCAAAATACAGTAGACATGAATAAAGTGAGCTGTATTGACATCACTTCCTAACCTCTGATATCTACTTTATAACTTAGCCTACTTGTTGAATATTTTCTCTCATACATGTATGCTGTTGAAAATATTGTTGACTGTCTGACTTCAAATTGTAATGATGTTAACTTTTTGATCACAGATGGAAAAATGTTACAAAATTATGATAAATTGAAGTATAAATGTATTAATAATAGTAGGTACTGTATACTCAAGGTAAGCTTAGTATGAAGGTTTTTAAAATCATTAATTTAGTAATATGTAGTTATCAAGTGGAAAGTATGTACAATTTGGTAAGACTCAATTCATAATGATCTATCAAGTCAGGCAACGTCTATCTTATTAAGCAATAATTAATGCAATCTGGATTTTGTATATAAGGATTTGGCAGTAAATACAGTACTTGAGTAGGTTGTGGTCAAGTAGATTCATTTTTTCCATGTTCTGCATCGCTCACTTTTATACTAGTCATGAATTTCAATTATCCTTAGTTCCGCCGTGAGCCTGTTTCAGCTATTGTTCACGCAGTTTAGTCTGACCTGTTTGAGGAACAGCCGATTAAACAGTCGTTATATTTAATGAAAAATTAAATCTTTTACCTGGTGATCCTGATTGAAAATAAAGTATAAAACTGTGATTTAATGGCTCAAAATCAATGACTTAAAAAGCAATAATTCACCTCAGGTAATAAACTTTCCATCATGCTGTTTAAAATGAGGGTTGTCGTCCTTTCCTCATGTTTCCATGACTTGTAAAAATTTTGTGACGATTTTTATTACTTGAAGATAAAATATGAGCAAGCCTAGGAGTTATTGAGCTTAATACTGTCTCTTCTCGTACACGAGTCTATTTTTTCTTCAAATTCAATTGCTTAAACAGGCTCAACAACTCCTTCGCCTCTTGAATTTCGTTTAGTTTCTTTTCAGAATGATGAAGATCGCTACGAAATTATCTTACAAAACTGCTGTTGATTTCCAAGCTGCCTAATAGGTCATGTAGCATGGTACAAAAAATGAATATTTTGTGCATCGGCCAAAAAGGAATACTTACTGCACATTAAATTGTTGACTGCCAATGATCACCTCTCTTGAAATTCTCCCATGGTTTCAAATTTTAATTTGTGTACAATGTTATACATTGACCTCAAACCGTCCACTATAAAAATAAAATCTAGGTTACTGTGAAGCCATGATGTAAACAAAGCATTATCATATTCTTCAATGATAACCGCACATTAAGATAATAGTCCTCATCTACATTGTTACAGAAGAAGCATCAATGCTCAGCTGATGGGTTAGCTTCAGAAAACCGCAAATAAGTTTAGCACCGGTTGGTTTAACGATGTATTATCGAGGGCAGTGACCCAGTGATGCATTAATTTCAAGCGTTGAGCAATTCAAATAGAGCCTGCATTCTAGGTCGAAGTAGGGCGCAAGCTGGCTGTTGTAGAGACAGGGGTTCGAAGTTGATAGGAAACACCCTTTTCTGCTATCAGAGAGCGAGCGAGCGAGTTTGTCGTCGAGTGAACGCTCTAGCAAATGCCTGCCTCACTCTCTTGGATGTGGACGTGATCGCGATATAATAGTACAAATGCGCGCAATGTGCTCAAGGTTGATCGAGCGTAATAACGCAACGTACTTGTCCTATATGGAGCTCAGCCAGATCAAGCACACCAATTGCAAGCAAGTCTCAGCACTGCTTTCTGTATTCTGAAATCTGAAATTGGTTTTTAAGGGAAATGCTTTCATTAGATTACCGTACTTCAAGCGAGTCTGAAAAACTGGGGGAAAAACAAGAAGGGATTATTTGAATTTCTTTGGCAATCTGTTTTGATCTCCCTTCTGATTCAGACACCAAATACAGACTTGAGCTTATTATCGATTTCGCTGAGTCCAGCCGGTGCCACCATTAGATCGAGTTTTTTTAAAGTGTAGAATGTGCATGTAGCATGTAGAAACTATATCAGGTCCATGTTGAAATTTTTTTGTCAATTTGAAGTGAAAATAATTATTGTTATTTTAACAAATAGTCCTGTAAAAGTAGGAAAACTTCAGGAATTAAATCATGTCGTTCCAATCTCTTCTGGAATGTGCAGTAGTGGACCTAGTGAACAACGTATAAATTTACCCGTGGGAAAGTGTTGGAGTATCGTTTACCCGGCATAATTACATTGCATCATATGGTTTCAAAAATCGTTTGTTTCACTCTCATTGCTATACAGTTTGTATCGTCCCGCGAGTTTGATGAAATAATATTATTTATCCACGACCATGTCATAATGTATACTTTAGAATTTCACAATTGATGCCAAAACAGCTGTCTTTTCAAAATGCTTTTTGAAACCCGTTGCATAATGAGCTCATTATAGTACAGGTTCTACATTATAACACGGGTTCTGGACCAATCAGAAGCATTTTTGATGGAATCAATATCGTAATTCAATATTGTGAAACTATCAGCTGATTTGATCAAACTGCTACACCAGCTGCTTTAACCTAACAATCTACTATAACTTCTCGTATTTGAGATGAGAGGTTAGGTATCTCTGACAGTAACAGGTAAAATGAAATTGTTTTAATTAAATGTATACTAGTGGTCGTAGATAAAATAGTGTATGCAACGATTTTATTTGGCCATTAAAGCACTCGTGAGATATTTATAACACTCGCATTCGCTCGTGTTATAACTTACATCTAACTCGTGCCTTAATAAGGGTCAAAATAAAATCGTTGCATAAACTCCTATTATAATTGAAGTGAGTTGTCCTAGTTTATTGTAATATCTCATTTAGTACAGTAGTTGGCACGTCACTTGAAGTTGCTGCTACTATGGACTAAAGAAATGGACTGATGAAAATATTCGAATGCTCATTTCTTTACATATATGTACAGAACTAGGCTTTGTGGGACGTCAGCGGGGGAAGAAGCATCAGGCTTATCAGAATATTAGTCTAATACTGAATATGGATGTAACAAGGCCGCACAAGATGCACAAGTTCGCGGCAACCTGCCGCGTTAGCAACGCCGCATTGGCAACGCTGAACCATTGATCAGGGATAGTACTTGATGGTTCGTCTATGGCTGAACCAAGTTATACACAGCGATGTCGAAGCGCATCTGACGCCCAGTCAGAGTCTATGGTTATGTAAGCTTCATATTAGTTCTCCATTGTTGTAGTGTGGTAATCAATCAATCAATCAAAAACTTTTATTTAGATCTTCACATCATAACAATTTCAGAATAAATGTTCATAAATTACAAAATCTAATAATTACCTGCAAGGTAACTAACTCATCATTTATGGTTGATGAGTGAATGCTATGCTTGGGTTCTAATACGGTTTTGTTAGAAAAAAAACATGGAATTGAACACTTGTGTTCAATTGTTTTGGAATAATACAATTGTAATAATAAAAGTGAAAAAAAAAATTATTAATACAATAATTTTAATAACAAAAGTTAAAAGTAATAACAGTCATTCGTAAGCAGCTGGTATACATTGCTCCAAGGATTATCAACTCCTTTCCGAATGAGTTTATTGATGTACCTACTCCGGTATTATTACTTTGATCTTAATTCTTAATATAGTATAACATTATTCATTTTTCAATTTCTGAGATTTGTTTATTAATTATTTTCGGGATTGTAGTGCGCAATTAATTATAGTTTTTATTGGACATAATAAATTGTGATATATTTGATAATTGTTCACATAACTTATTGTTTCCTTTTCCGTTTTTAAATTATTAGCTTGAGAATTAGAAACAGTTGATATGCTTTTAATCCTACTGGCGAACAAGTGATTCACTTATGCCAGTAGTTTTTATCTCCAGCCGTATAAATAAGTGAGATGACATATTGTAACGGGTTCTAATAGCTAAAATAAGGCTGGCAACACTAAAGTTCACACTTGCACTTTATTTATACAAATTAGTCTATTTACACAAATCAATTGTAAGTTCAATTAATTAAATAAGACAGATCATCAAATGACAAGCTTGACAAGCTAATAGCTATTTTCAGTAATTATTCACAAGAATTGATAAATAAGTAATTACAGGCTACTCAATAATAAAATAAACAAGAGTCCAATCAACTGTACAAATGAATAATTAATTACAGGCTGATCAATAATTAAAGAAACAAGAGTCTAATAAACTGTACAATAATGCAGAAAGAAATTATAAAAAGAGAAACTAATCACTTACAAAAACACAGTCCAATTCGGTATTTGACAGTCCGAAATAATATCACTTAACACAACGTCTTTGAACTATTAGTAAGCTGCATAAACAGTAAACACTTGTCTCTGCACTTGACACTGTCTAAAGACTGAATAAAGCACTGTTTACTCCACTGGCACTGGATTGTCTCTCTCCCGAGATCCGTAGTACAATCTGTCACACGCAGGTTTGAGAACGTAACTGTCACGTAAGCTTTTGTAGAAAAACTGATTCACTGGTTCACGTGGACTTCCTTTATATAGCTGTTACAGTTGTATGCAGTTGTACAATTCCAAGAATTGGAGCTCACTAGCCGCATCGAGAAACTTCAAGAGACATGATCTCGATCGTTCCAGAAATCTGGAGAAATCAATAGATTTCTCGAGAAATCAATTGAGTGAGAGAGTTGCAGACTTGGAGAATAAGAGTGACAAAGACATCTAATGAGAGAGAATGGAAAATATCAAATTGCAGTTGCGTCTGTCCATGAAAACAATGGAGTGATATAAATAGAACGAGTGCGTGACTTACTGCTTGTTTGCTCTCGTAACAATATCTATTTAGAATAATTGCTTTGTTTGATTACCAAAATTTATTATTGTCACAACTTTGGATTGTTTTTTGTATTATTTGAGTGAATAAAAAATTGAATTGAAAAAAAATACTTTGTTCAACACTTGTATTTGGAATTTGAATTAAATGAATTAATTTAAACCTAAACAACCCAAATGGATGGTGTCCATCGTGGAAAGAAAATGACGCAACGACTATATGACAGTGCACGCGTCGACAACGCGCTGTCAGCGCTGTGTATAACAGGGGCACGCGCTAGCGATGCGTGTTCAACGCTGCATTAGTAGCGTCATGTATATTATAACTTGGAATTTTAGCGGCCTGTTTCCCGCGACATCAGCGCCGCGTTATTAGCGCTCGAAACCGAATTTCGTCGATAAATACCTAATCTTACATCAAAATCAAAATATTTTATTGTCGTCCCGCTCAAGAGCAGTGACATAGTCATATCTTACAATAGTCAACAAACATACATAGATTAATAGTCTTACATATATTAACAAATTACATTTACATAGGATATGTAACAATAATATCAAAGATTGATATCATTAGTACTTCCAGAGAAAAAATCTTGTACTGAATAAAAGGCTTTCTCTTTTAGCCATTTTGTAATAGCAGCTTTAAAAATTTTTATACTTGTATCTTTTAACACTCACGGGTAATTTATTGAATAATTTTATTCCAATGTGGTTATATGCGTTTTGAGTCTTTGTAAGCCTAGCGTATTTTGAATCTATTAGGTTTCGATTTCTTGTGCTATAATTATGAGTTGCACACCTGAGGTCTAATGTTGGGAGATTTTCTTTTATATAAGTTAAGCTCTGTAAAATGAAAATGCTAGGCAAAGTGAGTACACCATGCTCAATAAATATTGATCTACATGAGTCGGTTCTACACATATTAAAAACTGTTCTCAGGGCTCTCTTTTGACATAAAAAACCTCCTTAGCTCCACTTGAGTTCCCCCATAGAAGATCTTGCATGCCAATTTCACTTGGTGTTAAAGAAAATGAGACAGTCCGCTCAGGCAACTGATGAAGTGTTACAATTGTGCTGGCCCTACTTTACTGAAATTTGTTGAAGTCGAGTCATCCAAAATATTCAGCACAATGACACATGTTAGTAGACAGCTTGTTGGCAATAATTTTGCGAATTTTGTTCGAATCGAAACGTCGCCATGGTTCCATGCCATAAGCATAAAAAGTGAGACATTTTTACGAGTTATTTGAGTAAATTTGTGCGACAGAGAAATTTTTACAGATTATTGTATTTAAAATGGCCATTATTCATTAATGAATAGAAAACTACAGCCTTTGATGTGCTTGTATTAGTGAATACTTTCCTTTTGAGTGTCGGTGACAACGCTGGCTATAATTTATCAGACTATTTTGTAGCTGTTCATTTGCATTCTCCACGAAATAGCATTATTTTTCAAGTAGTGACCTCAGAAAATTGAAATGAAAGTGCTATTTCCTATTATAGTGGTGACGTTGCAGTTCTGCTTGCCTGTTGTGCACTTCATACTTGATAGCCTTGTTCGTATAAAATGAAAAGATATAGAATGTAGAAGTATCTACAACTACCAGTGCTGGATTTACCACGAGGCCGCGGCCTAGGGCCGCAAGCAAAAGGGGGCCACAGCGTTTCGTAAAAAAAAACTTTTTTTGTGAATTTTTATTTTCCAAAATTAATTAATAATTACCGCTACTGTGAATCGAGTCCTTTTCTTTTGTTTTTTTACAATACAATCTAATTAAAATAACCAGCACTGGCATAGGCATACGGCAGGGTGATGAGTCACTTCCTTTCTTATCAAGGCGCCGTGATGACGGATGCGGCCCCCCTCCATCGTCTCCACTATTATATTTTGAGAGTGCTGTCTCAGTGTCAGTATAGTTCTGCAAGTGGCAAGTGAACTACTTCTTGCTAGTAATTTGATTAATTTTGGACTCAGTGAACTCATATTCTACAGGTAACTCGTTTTGCTCTGACAATGAACGATAACAATAAAAATATTCATATGGCTAGTGGAGCATATAAACGCAAATTAAAAAAAAAAATAAGACAAAAAAAGTTTTAAATTGTTGAAAACTAATTCTAAAATTGAAAGTTTTTTTAAATACGTCAAGAAATAGCGGTCAGAATAGTCCAAATGAAAACTATGTTGTTACTGATGTTCAAATTCCCAGTACTTCTGCTGCTGGAGAAGAAACCACAGACGTTTCGAGTGATCTAACTACTTCTAGAAATGTTTCCAGTCCTCAACCGGCCATGCCTCAATCCATATTTTACAACGTTTTGACAAGAGTAGCAAAACATTGCAAAAAGACTGCTACAGACTTGAATGTGACTTGCAAAATATAGAAAACTCTAAAGGAGTACGTATTGAGTCAGAGAGACAACTTTGATTCCTATGAAAAAAGAGGAAAAGAGTTGCCTAAAAATGAAACCTATATTCTTGAAATAAAAAGACGCCCGAAAAGAAAACCTCCCTGGCGAAGACAAAGAAGATGAATCCACTGAACCCCACTTTAATGGCAAAGAAGACAAAGAAGATTAATGCATTCAATGTTGTAATTGACAGGCTTTATTCAGAATTGAATAAAAGGTCCGAAGTTTATTTCAGTCTTAATGAAGAATTTGGATTTTTAAACAACTTATCGTCAATTTCCAATGAAGAAATCAGAGGAAAAGCTTCTATTTTGGCTAAAAAGTATCGAATCGACATAGATGGTGACTTTGGAGAAGAGTGTGTACAGTTCAAAGGCTTTGTTGAAGGTATATTTGATGAACAAAGGGAACCTCATGATAACAAGATTACCAAGCCTCCGAGGAATACACTTTTGGAGTATCTGAAACTAATTCGTGAAAAACAGTTAGCCCAACAACATTATTTCCGTATATGGACACGTCTTAGCGCATTCTACATGCGTTAAGATGTACTATGCATGATGACATCTAATGCATCTGGAGAAAGATCATTCAGGGTGTTGAAAAGAATCAAGAACTACTTGAGGAACTCGACTTCTGACGAAGATTCTAGATTGTCTAGATTGGCTAGTTCTGTTTCAAAAGCTTAGCTTTTTCAAGCCTTAGACTTTAACGATTTGATTAAAGATTTTGTAGCCAAAAAAGCTAGAAAAGTGAGTGTTAAGAGTTTAGATATGGTATTAATTATTAGTATGGAGTGGAGTGAGTGTCAATGTTAATCACTAATCCAACTTTATCCAAATTAAGAACATGACATTGACGTTTTTCAGTATAAGAGAATAATATGAGAACTGAATGATCTAGAAGTTTATTTGTTGTGTTCTTAATATTTTTATTTTTCAGTGCCGTAGCCTATTACTATTACAGTTCATATTATTATTTTGCTTGTACTTTTACATATAATGTCTTTTCAACTCGGCTTTTTTTTAGTACTTTGTTGTAACCTGTACTTTTCCCCCGAATGAAACAAATGTTATTTAATTTTAACAATTAACTGCAATACTAATTTATAATATAATATTTTTAGCAATATTAATAATTTTACAAATAACTGCTATTTACTAACTTTTTTAATTATATATTTTCTTTAAATATAGAAATTGTTGTTAGAGCTGTTTTGAGGTTTTAGCCAAATTTGTAAACCAAGATTATTTAATTATCAAATACAACATTTCAACCTATTTATGTAACGTATTCAAATAGAACATTAGTGCCATTTCTATTCATGTATGTTATGCTTTGTATGTTGTAACAATTTTGAAAAGTTATATTAAACAAACGTTACGTATTAATATGAAATGTGCTTTATGCTTTAATTACATAATCGTGAAGTTATCGGGGGCCTCTCGGGGTAATTTGGCCTAGGGCCGCAAGTACCCTAAATCCGGCACTGACAACTACAACACTGCTTGCAATTGTGCATTCCAATTATTTAGGTTATTATTCAGGCTCTCATTAAAAATTTTCTAATCCAATATTCTCTCTTTCTTTGAACAATATTATGCACATCGTCAGACATCGACACGTTTAATATCTGTATTTTGGTATCAAGTTTATCAATGATCACTTCCTGAATTGAATTGTGCAAAAGAGCTTATTTTCTGTTTATAAAAACGTGAATTTATAGTACTGCCAGTTTTCAATTAATTTATTTGAGTATCAAAATCAATTTTTTCTATTTTAGTTCCCATTTCTACATCAGAAAATATTTTATTAGGCTCCATGAATATTTTCTACAGAATCCTAAAGATCAAATACCAAAAAATTCTGAAATATAATTGCGAAACACGGAATCAATTATTTGACACTTAATTGTTTATCATTTATATTATTGAGAGCGAATTTCAATAGCTCCATATTAATTCTCTAAAATAAATAACTCCATTCCAATGAATGTAATTGGAACGAATATTATAATAAATGCGTCGGAGGGTGTACCGTAACTTTATAACCTGAAATAGCTTGACATTTGCTGATAAAATTGAATGTGCGTTGTTATCTTGTTTATAATTTTCTGGTTTGCTCCCCACAATCAGAATTTATGTCTGTCCTGTGAACTCATACAAATATAAACCAAACAATAGAAGTTGAAATTAATCCTTCTCTTTTTGTTAGAGACATGAGAAACATTACTTTTGATCGTTAGAAGGTTAGTTTTCAAAGTTTCAAAAAGCTAACTTTCATAAACGCAATTGAAAAACTCATCTCTTCGGTTATTCATTAGTTTCTTGAGACCTGCATAATTAATTGCCAACGGGCTCCTTGTAATCTTCTGGTTGAAGCTGCCTTTCGAGTAAGTTGTCTCATAGTCGCTATCTTTTGATTTTGTTTTCAACTTTTTCAAAATGAGAGGAAAAAGTTTCTTAACTGAATTCTGTTTTAAATTTTGTCAACTACCGTAGAATATACCCTTGGTTGAATCAGCTTGATTCAAGATTTCAAGAGGTCTGCGATTTCTCTAGTAGTATTTCTCTAGAGTTCCCTTGTCTGTGATGAAATCAAATTAGCGCCAAATCATTGATAATACCAGCTGATTAAAAGTTGTACAACTTTTTGTTGTAAATTTAACGACTTGCAGTCAGTTTTATATTGTGAATATATAATAAATGTACTCAAATTCGACCGAAGGTTTTCGATATATTGAATCTCATCTTCAAGGTCCCAATCATGCTGATAATGAAATGAATTTATGAAGATGAGATTCAATACCTCGAAAACGTTCGGTCGAATGTGAGTACATTTATTATATATTCACAATATAAAACTGACTGAAAGCCGTTAAATTTACAACAAAAAGTTAATATCAACAACGCAGATCGTTGTGGAACAAGAAATCCAAGAATTTGATTCAATCTGTTGTAAGAAGGGGATATGTGCAACACAATGTGAAAATACACATTGGAATTCTCATCATCTGTTGTCATTAATTTTTTTATAGTTTATTCTGATACAGTAGTTCAAAATAGTTTTCATCTTCTTCTTTATGAAGACTATGAAGTTTATAACTTAGTTTATTAGTGTTGTTGAGCTGTGATTTTCTTATAAAATACTAATTCTATTTTTTCGTTTTTGCAGGTGAATACTAAATTGATTTTCCTCATCTATAAATAAGAAGAATTTCAATCCAATAGAAGGTAAATGGAAAAATAGCCTTTGATTTGTAGTACAGCAGGACAGAATTAGAACTGTGAGAGAGAACTAGAACTAGAACTAACTAACCCTTAGGGTGCGATTATGTCGGAGCTGTGATACAAGCTGCGATCCTAGCAGCGCGTAGATAATACCGACGTGCTTTCTAAATGGGCCTGTTTATGTCGGAGCTGCGTTGTTAATCGCTCTTGGGTCCTGACCATCGATGAGAGCAGCGATAATAGCTCAGTCCATTTTCTCAGCTAGTATCGAGGCTCCGAACATGGATGTTGACAATTTAATAACACAAGTTTTTATGAAACCAGCATTATGGGACAAGATTAATAAAAATCACCACAATTGATTTGTGTTGGACAAGTTGTGGAGTGAAATTGCTCAAGAATTGAACACAAAACGTAAGTAAAATTAGTGATATGGATTTGGATTTTTACATAAGTACATTTTAAACAGGTTTCGTATTTTTTTGGCTCTGTAATCTTCAGAATCACTCAGCACAAATTCGTTTTTCAAAACACAAACTCACGAATCAACCTTTGAGCGCGACTGTCGTGGCATGAACAGCCGATAGAAGCAGAGCGCTACTCCCTACTATAGCATCGCTTCTCTCATCGTTGCTACGATCGTTTATCACAGCTCCGACATAAACGCACCCTAAGAATTAGAACTAAGAGAGTGAGAGAGAGAATGAGTGAGAGAGCTCTACTACGAAGCTATAGTCAAGAGCTATAATTAATCTATTATTGTCTATCAAGGGAAACCCAACTTTGAGACAGAAATACATATGTTATTATAGTATAAAATTTATATACTAGCATTATTGGTATTTATAGTATTATATTAATATTGTAGTATTATTTGCTTTTAGTATTATAGCGCATTTATTCCCATCATTTTTACTACTGTATTATCTAGCATTTACTCTTACTTTTTCATCTGATATTCAGGCATAAATAATGATTGAAATGGAAATTTTCTGGTGAATTCAACATTTACTTATTAGTGTGTTGCATTTGCATTTAATAATTCGCTTATAATACTAGTAAATACCACTAATTTTAAAAATACAATCATAAATGGCTTTATGCATAAAGGAACCAAGCACCAATTTGGGATAAATGGAGTTAGTGCTGCCATCATGTAGAATCAGAAAAGAATATACTTGATATAATCTCAATATTATTTAATAATATTAAGCAAGTTTGGTTGTAAGATAAGATGCATGACTGGACTACTTGATATTGCAAAAATAATTAATTGCAGAATTGAGCTCCCACAATGAACTTTGAGATTGATTTTGCAGTTCAGACTACCTTTATACAAAAGGATAAGAGTGTCAAAATATAACTCAAGAAACTGCATAGGTAATTTGTCTAATCTTTTTATTATTGGGATATTCATAATCTATTTCAAGTCATAAACTGTACTGTATAGTGTATATAATAGTAAAAATGTGAAATGTAATAACACAAAAAATAGTACTTATTTTTATTATTGGGATATTCCACTAGGAATCCTATTCGATTATGACATGACTTTGGCATGTGACTTATATTATCAATAGACATCGATAATATTTTGTCTGTATTTAATCAACAATCTAAAAACCAAATAAGGTTTATCGTTCTTATGCTGGGGTTACACTGGACACAACTAGTTGCATGAAGAAGTGTCATTAGTGTAAACGAATTTTTTATTTTTCCCCCTTGACAGGTCAGTGGATTTGATTAATTTGAGAGAAACTGAGTAGTGTACACAGATTCTGCTAGCGTGTAGTCCAACTTTATCCAACACACTTCAATATTGCTAATGTAAACAGAATCTCATTTCTCAGAATATCTCCAGACTATTGTCAGGTTTGCGATCACTGCTTGAAAACTCTGACATCTTCACTCAAAGACAAAACCAAAAAACATGAATTTAGAATTTTTAATTTTTTTAAAGTTTTATGGTATTTTACTTTTTTTGCAACAATGCATTCAGCAACTTGCATTTTTCTCCTTGCATGAAATTTAAGCATTTTATTAAGTATTTTAATTTTGCCAATTTAAACAAGATTGAGAGCTGCTATTTCCAAAATCTTGAATAAACAGCCAAAATGCTAACACTATTCTCTGCTGTAAAAACACTTCCCAGTGGTTCGGAACCCACCTAAAACTGTACTTCCATCTCATTACCCACGCACAGGTAT
This sequence comes from Conomelus anceps, assembly GCA_948455865.1. Classification (NCBI taxonomy): domain Eukaryota; kingdom Metazoa; phylum Arthropoda; class Insecta; order Hemiptera; family Delphacidae; genus Conomelus; species Conomelus anceps. The sequence continues at coordinate 39,531,079 of OX418219.1, forward strand.
CAAATAAAATTTTATTGCATACTATAAAAATACACTACAAATAATAATAATAATTTTTCATTTTTTTTTTGACTATCTCCCAAACTATTAAATTGTGTGTTTAAAATTCTTGAAGAAGTCTAAATTTTCAATAAAGACTGTGTATTTCAACTTTAACCCCCATATTTCGCAAAATAATTGATGAAAAAACTTTTTCTCACAGCAAAAGATAAAATTTCAAAGCCTAATAACTTTCAATACAATAAACTTAGAAAAAAAATTATTAACGAAAGCCCTGCGCTCAGCGAAATCTCCTTCAGGTCACGTGAATACAAACTATCAAGTTCTCGAGCGTTCGTCCCATTTATATCTAAATCATTTAATCATCATAAACAAAGGGCTTTCCCTTTTGCCTCACCACTACGAAATAGATAATTACTCATTTTTAATGTCCATATGAATGCTTCTACAGTTTCATTTCGATTTCACTTTTCTTCTTTACCTATTGTTGAGAGGAGATAATCATGCATCATTAGATTTTGCCCCAACATATTTCGATATGAATAGATTTACGTACATTCAAAGTTGAAGTAACAAAAGGGAAGTGATAGCCGTGAGCCGTAGCAGGTATCTGTTCAATCAGATAGAGATAGGCTGTGTTCTACTAGGCACTCTTTGTAAGGGTGACCAATTAGATTGGCCAGCAAAAGACACTATTCTCTGCTGTAAAAACACTTCCCAGTGGTTCGGAACCCACCTAAAACTGTACGTCCATCTCATTACCCACGCACAGGTATCAAATGAAATTTTATTGCATACTATAAAAATGAAATACAAATAATAATAATCACAAGCACTTCAACAATAAATAAAAACTGTATGTTAATATAATATTTTGAAGATTAAAATATTGTGTAAGTACAGTGAAATAAATGTATCATAGATAACAAATATTTATTTATAAATATATTTGGGTGCGCGATTAGCGTAAGTTGAACATGTGTGCTAGCCGCGAGTTCTCTCAATACTATTTATATACAATAATTATAAGCAATTCAGCAAAAAATAGAGGAAAAGTTTTATGAAAAAAAGAAAATTTAAAAGTTATGAAAAATGAAAATAAGTTATACCAAGTATCAGACCTATGTGGGCTTCATCCTCCCAAAAAAGTGTTACTTCCACTGAAAGGGTACCAATCACTGAAAGCTGTGTTGAGTTGCGCTGCGCTGTGCGATGACAGCTTTTAAAACCGAACAAATAGTTTACAATGCCCGCCAGTTACCGGGCGTTCATTAAAAACCATTGTTTCGGGTTTAAAAGCTGTCGCACAGCGCAGCGCAAGTCAACACAGCCTTCAGCGGCCGGGTACCCTTATAGTATTTCAAACATCACTGATAATAACACAGATTCATGAATAAGCTCTACAAAACAGATAATTAAGCGTAGATTAATCACTATATAGGTTCGATTTAGAATCCTGAATATCTAAGCTGTTTCTATTTCGGCAGATATTTGATATTTACATTTGGGCTAATTTAGGTTTAAGTGGTGGCGCGGGTGATGAGGGGGGAGCGCGACCTTGAAAACAAGCGTATTTCACGGTGTTTTTCATTCAATAAACATGAAAATCGTACCAAATTGTGCAGTTAGATCTGAAGAATGGCTCTCCTGACTTCAATTTCGATTTTTGTCTTCATAATGGTCATACAGATCGATTAAAAATACATTGAAATTTCATTGAATGTGAGATTATAAAGTCAAATATTATATTACAATTAAGTTTATGCGCCTGCTAGCAACATACAACTTGAATTTAAAATCATTTCCTCATCTCTAAATTCAAATATGGCGTCCGAAACAGTAAACTATGAAGAGAATGTTTTTGTGCTTTTCCCCAAAGGACTCAATCTTTGGTCCAAATTTTGAGTTATAAGTTACGTCTAAGAAAATCCGCAAACTACTTTTGATATGATTTTGATCGAAAACGCAGTGAGTTGTATAGATGAGACCAGGCTTTTTCGCCGTGGGGAGACAACAACAGACAAGGCGATGGTACTTTCACCATGGCCGCTTGACAAGGGACTTGCCCTTGAGTTGCATTCCTGAGACGAGAGTTGCTGTTGCTGTGCCTGTGCTGTGGCGGCCGATCATGTTGAATCAACTCAACTCTTCCTTTGTGTGGTGTGCGACTCTCTCTCTCTTGCCACCTGAGAATGGAGAAAGCCTACTTGGCATTCCACTTCTTCTTCCTCTTCCTTGTTTTCTGCAATCTTGGCTGGCATCGATTATGAGTGGCTGACACCTGCGGGCATATAGACACAAATTTAATATACTGACAAGTTTAAGAGGTATCGTGTAAACCTGCTTTTAGGTTGTTACATCACATGACTTTTGCTCTGCTGCGGCAGCGCAACTGCTGCACAGCGGCACTGCTGTTTCATCTTTCAATGGTTATGGATCCATAAATATGATCAATGTTGGCTTTCTGACTGAAAAAGTCAGTTTTTCTAATTAGGCGCGAACTGATATTTTCAAACTACACTAAAAAAGCTTATTTCTCTCATTTTTCAGTCCTCTGATTTTCGTCCCTGGAGTCAATTACTATGCAAATATTCTTGAGATATTTATTTATTTCAATACACATCTGTGGGGGCAGCAGGCAAATCCCAAAAGCACTCATACGCAAGACAGTTCATTAATTATAAAATTATAGACTACATTTTTTAATATGATAGATACATATACAGATAAAGAGAGATTGAGAAGAAATGCAACATTTTATAGTAAAGAATTTGATGAAATACAGAAAACCCAACTAATAACTAGCAGTTCTATGAACAGTAGACCTCGCACCCAATCTTGAGGGTGTTTGCACGGAGGAACATACTCGATGTACTCAATGATTGATTTTTTATTTATCACTATCAAGTAAAGATACAACAGGCTTTCTTAGGCCAAAATATTAATCCTATTATATTCAATCAGGCATTCATCCACAGTTCTATTAGAACATGGCCCTACCTGCTGGATGCCAATTTCATATTCATTTGACTGGATCAGCAGTGGTGAGGGCAAATCAATTTGACCTGTACTAATTCAATTAACTAATGTATATAAGAAATGATGAAAATCAACAACATCTATTTCTTCATTGATTAATTTCTTCAAGTGTACGTTTAGTTATTTACAATGTTACAATTCGTCACTATCCTTGGATCTTCCTATCAGTCAGGACGTGTTTCAGGGTACCACCCTGCCCAGAAAGGGCCAGAAAAGGGAGAGACTAATTGAATGTGCTCTTAGTAAAACTTTCTGTATTTCTTTATCTCTATATTGGCTTGAACAATTTCATGATGGGCTCAAAGATTTTCTATTCATCATTATTACATGCTCTTCTATTATAAGTTTTATAATTAATCTTTTAATTATTATAGTTTTTCTTGCTTTATATTTCTCATCTTCTCTCATGCATACAGTGTTGTAGCCACTTTCAACAGTAGATGAGGACTTTTAGTAACTTTTTTCTAGATTGTGGGTTCACTTCAAGAGACTGCACAATCACATCAGTGTGCTATAGCAAGGTGTCTATACCGCCCTGCATTCACACAGGGTCGATTACCCTCTTGCCGGTTTGTTGAAAAATAGAACAAAAACTTTTAATCTCGTCCGCTTCTGCCGCCTTATATACTCCTCTTCATCATCCTCCTCCACCTCCTTATCCTCCTCCCTCCTCATCCTACTTCTGACTCCTCTGGACGTCTCAGTGATTCTCGTCTTAAATTACACATGAAAATGGGAGATAGTGGTCGGTTGTAAGAAGAATAGGTGAAAGAAGTACTAGGAAAAAGAATAATAATAAGAAGATGCGCAGCAGTGAACAAAGGAAAGGATTAGATTCACTTTTTTCTCCAAGACATGAACATTATAGGGTTGAAACCTTTCTCGTGCTCTTTGCGTACCTTCGTACCTTCTACCTTTAATTTCGATTTGATATCGAGAAGGCCGTGATTGGACTTTGAAAGTGTGGTTTAATGCATTGGGGCGTGTGAGTCACGCTCATAGTGCCCTTGGTACATGTGGGTACATGCTTAAGCTCATCCTACATTCTTCCATGTTACCTGTAGTGCTATTACTTCACCTCAAAGCGTCAATAATAATCCAATCCCACATTGTAATCTATGTTGAAATACAGAGATTAGCTTGGGTCGCCTAATTTACTCAATTTGGAAACTTATTATAAATCCTAGATTATAAATAATTTTGAGCTCTTGCATGTGAGCTCACGAAAAGTTAGTTTTCGGCCTGTTCCTTACATTATCCAATTTCACGCTATTTTCCAAGGTATGTGTTCTATCCCTTGTGATTGGATTTATTTATCTACCACTTGATAATTTTTCTCTAAGCATAGTTGATATTCTATGAACCTGAAGTTTAAATTTGGTTATATAGATCTATCTAGTTTCCACAGAATAAACTTAATATGCTGAGGCCTTTAGCATAATTTCATTGGAAGGAATTTCAAATTTATTATTTTGTGAACATTTATCAATTATAAATTTAAAACTCTTCCAAAATAATTCGAGCTTGAAGATAGATTCAACTAAAGTGAGACCTTATTCAACTTGTATTAAGAAAACTAAAAAAACTTTACTAATGATTTTTTACTTTTAACCAAATTTGGAAATTTTGTGCTTGAAATGGACTAGGTACAACCCAGGGGTAAAGGAAAAACAGATGAAAATTATTTGCAATAATTATAATATAGATGCCATCCGTCAGGCATCCGAACAACTCGAGAATATTGGAAAGAAGAAATCTTGCTGTGACTGTCTACTGACTGGCGATATACTGAACATAGACAGACGGGTTAGCGCCGGACAAGTGTAGACAGCGTAACTGGAAACTCGGATAAAAATATATTTTTAGACTGTGACGAGACGGATATGTCGGACCTGAAACGCGCCGTGACCAGTGGCGGATTAATGAATTTTTATGGGAGGGGGCGACATACCTAAAAAATACCCGTTGGTCTGGGGGGGGGGGTATGGAATAAAATTTTTGGAAATAGTAGGCTTTAACCGCATTTTACACCATTCTAGCACTTAAAATGTAGTAGAAATATAATTTTTTCGTGTTTAAGAACAATCAAATTTCCCCTAGCTAGAGTAGTTTATTTCTGTATATTCATGTGGAATTAGGAATACAAATTTTTTTATACAATACAATATGTCTTGAACAAAAATTGCTTTGCTAGCTTAATTTTTATCAAAATTTACAGAGAAATGAACAGAGTCTAAGCAATTTATTCGTGATCATGATGATTTTTAGACCTATATAAATATTTAATTAAATCTCAACATTCTTTCATGTTTCATAATACCAGTACTACAATAAATATGTATTAGGTCAAAAACAAACAGAGATTTATATGCCCCTACCTATTCTATAAAAGATTAATCTTATTCAAACTAATTTCACTTGATATAAGATTTCCTTCATTCTCTGTCATTTGTTAATTCGTCATTGAATTAAAATTATGTCAACAGTTGAAGATAAAGTAAAGATAATATAGAAAATAAGGCAAAATAAGTATTACAACATTTGTTAATTCCCGGCCGGCGGAGGCGGAGTGGTAAGACAAGTTGGAGGTATTCCGTCTGTGGCGGGACAATTAAAATTTAACCGTGTGCATGTCACAAGTGTTAACCTTTTTAATTTTTTTAAATGTGCAAGCCCTCGGGGGGGAGGGCGGTCGCCCCCTCCGCCCCCCCCTTTAATCCGCCCTTGAGTTGTAGTAGAAACAAGTAAAGAGTGATTCAGTTCAGGACCTAGCAAGGTCCTACATCACACTTATGTTTTACTTCTTTCAAGCTTTATCTTCTACCTCCCTGATAGAAGGGTGGCCTATTTTAAAGTAAGTACATTGCATACAATGGGCATAGCATGCAGTTTCCATTTACCCTAGTCTTTATGAATACTTTTATCGAGTACTGTGTAGATAGAACAATATCATACTGTATATATCATAATACTATGTGCACATAGCGGAATAATAAATGAACAATTTGTTTTAAAGGTACAATTATGATATTCGAATGTCATATCTGGGTTTCCTGTCTTTTTTAACTGTCTAAATTTATAATTGATTGATTATTATCCACTTATCCTTGACATCGTTTAAATTCAATAATTTTCGGTCATTTGGCTTACAGTGTTTTGGGTTTTTAATATACAGTACTGCATTTATAATTACTACAAATAGATAAATACTAAATGGTTTATAATGGAGACAAAGGTCCCCTTTCATGTATCCTCCACAATATACAATTTGAAAAATAATACAAAAAGATACCGACGTAAATTTAATCAATAAACCATAATTATAATTAATTTCTAAATTTTTCATGTGATAAAGACATTTTAACAGATTGATTATTAAAGAAAACATTTCCTTCTACTTGCAATCCGCTGTAATCAAGTAATTAACCTGTTCTGGATTGACAATATAGTTCAGAATTCAGAAGCAATACGAAACTACAGTATACAAAGAAGTAAGTTTGGTAGCATTACTTCAGCTTAGATGATTGCTGAAGAAGTCGAACATTTTAAAATTCATAATTTGTCAAGTGCTACAAGGTTAGCAAACAACTGAATCGTATTTAAGTATTCAATATGCACTTGAGATGAATATTAATGTGAAAATTCTGAAAACATCTGGACGGCGTTGAGAAGAACAGATGCAGTTCCATTGAATAGCCGGAAGTTGCCTTTTATTTTTAAAACGACCGCTTTACTATATGCGTACATAGTTTCCTCCTTTTACTTTTGTTATCATTACGTATTGTTGCGGGTTCTATGTCTAAAATAACGCTGGCAACACTTAAATTTATCACTCGCACTTTATTTACACAAATAATCACAACACTCACTGATCAGTAATGTCTTACAGAAAAATAAGCAATTGAAAACAGATAAATCGATATTGTTCAACTAATAAAAAGATTTCAATAAACTGTACAAAAATCAATCACTAAAAGTTGAAAGGCCGATTTAATATTACATAATAACTGTCCAATAATATTCAAAAAGAAACGTCGAAAAAGAACACTTAACTTACGTAGCACTAGTCCGCAATACAATAAAAACTATTCAGTAGCTCACTGGTACGAATTAAATAGGAAAAAGAATTATCTCTATAGGCACAGAGAAAGAATTATCACTATATAGGCACAAAATATAGAACTGACACAACTTGTTTATCACGACGAATTTCAAACAAGACTGAACTAGTTTCTAAAAATGCGTTCGCCTTAAATAGGTTTTTCAACAATCGAGTAATTTCTACATTTTTCTATCATCTTCTAAATAAATAAATCAAGGAAACTCGAACTTTCTACAATATTCGATAAGACTCCATTAATCTCTAATCAAACAACTACAAAGAACATTCTACAATGACCCAAGTAAACACCATAAAAGTGTCAAAAGCAGAGTAATTAATTGCTTAGAAGTGAACATTTACATAGCAGATAACGCCAAGAACCACTGTGCCTTCTTTCTCTCTATTCACTCCAATTTCGTATTCGCTACAGTATCGAAAGATAGAACCGACAGTATGCATTTATGTACTTGGTTCAAAACTGGAATATTGAGCTACACCCCACACCGTTCATGAAGCATCACCACCCAGCCATCATTTATCTATCTACATTTTATCTATATATAATCACATATCACCATCTAATCCTATGAGAAGAATAATTCTAAACCTTTCAGAAGATCAATAACATTGAGATTGAATTGTTTATATATATATCTTATATTACATAAAATTCTCGTGCCACAGTGTTTGTTACCATACTCCTCCAAAACGACTTAACCGATTTTAATGAAATTTTGTATATACATTAGGTAGGTCTGCGAATAGGTTTTCATCTTTTTTTATACCATTAAGTGCAATTTTTAATAAATAATATTCTTAATTTAATAATTTTTTACCTCGGTCGGTAACTGCGCAAGGGATAATTGATCACTTATCCCAACCAGCTGATACCAGTCTACCCCCACCAGCTTTGTCAACTTTGTTCAAATAGGATAGTTTTAAACATAACCGGCAGTCGGGAAACCGGTGTTGTTTACCATGTCGATCATTGTATCATATGGAGCGCTTCAAATCTACCCGATATTCGAAATCATATGATGCAATTTAATTATACCGGATTGACGACATCTTTTAACAAAGCTGGCAATGTATGAAACAAGCTTGTAATGTCCCGTTTTGGCCTATCAGGTGAACTTAATTTGAATTAAGAATAAGAAGAAAATCATATTTATGTTTTCATGAACATCATTATAATAAAGCATAAAGCGCAAAACTAGATCCTAGGACTAACTTCCACCCCAATAATCATAGAAGGTTTAAATTTGAAATGTAGCCTCAGTGGGAGGTGGCGAATAATAAAATCAAGAATAATTTTTTTTGAGATCCCAGCAACGCGCGACTGGCCAACTAATAGTGAATTTCAGTGAATTCTTAATATTATTCCAGCTACACAACACAACAGTTTCCACAAATAAAAAATCTTTATTAGGCGGAGTTGAGACTATAAAGTCTTCTCTACCTTATTCCTAGGGGCCTAGTATTCCTATAATACTTGGTTTAACTTAGTTTAAACTCAGCTCCTTATTAAGGACACGACAGGGCCTTATTGAAATCGTGCCGTTGTCCGCCCTTCCATCTGTGCCCTAGCGCTTGAAAAGAAGATTCTAGACTCTTGCAACTTGGTATATAGCTTCCTCATAGTCCTTGTGGGATTCGTAATGATTTTGGAGTGTGGGGGTCGAATATAAAAATAATTATAATGTAAATCATAATTCCAGATTCACATAATTCATAATTCACATATTCCCAATATAGGTTCTAGGGTAGTTTTGGCTAGTGAATATCAAAATATAGGCAGTTGTTTCTGTTCACATCAAAATTAATTTACCGTCTCGTCAATTTACAGAGTGAATAATCTATTCAAAAGTGAAAATAGTTTCAATGTTCTGAAAGTTATATGCTGCGTTGTATGAATTTGAAGGTTATAGCCTATCTGTTTATCGTCATACTGCAAGATCTTCTTTTTATTGAGAGACTTCAAAATGTTTATTTGGTATATGAGCGGGTTTGAGAAAATATCCATTAGAAGCTCACCTTTGCTGACTAGACATATTACGTCTGCTTGAAATGGTCACACCAATCCTAGGATTACCAACAAGGCGGCGTTTCTATTTTCATACAGTTTGAACTTATGTTGTTCCAGACAGCTAATGGCTCAAATAAGATTTTATGTGTTTTTCTTATCAGATTCCACAGTTCAGATGAATAAATTTATAGAACAACATCAACTAAATTTGAAAATTGTCATTCACTTAATAAACAATCGTTATTATACTTGATTGGAATATTAGGAATGATTTGTTTCTCTCAAGCAAAAATGTTTTTCTCATAAATGATAGCTTAATCCATATTTGGTTTTCAACTGAGAACCCCTTTCAAATTCATAAGACTTGTATCCCCTAAATAGCTGAAAGTAAATTAGTATTAACTGTAGCCGCCCTGCATCAAGTTTTGAAAAAATTATCGATTTTTCAAAAAAGTGCACCCGATGAATAAGGGCCCGAGGGCTATCTTGAAATCTGATTCAAATTGCATATGATTTTAAAAATCATGTGTTTCCTATAGAAGGCCTCTCCTTTATTCCTTTTTAAATATCATTTAAAAACAAGCAAATTTTGAAAATCCTTGCAGACATCACTGGGCATTCATGAAGGAAGATCCTTACAAAATTAATATAATTTGGCTCAAGCGTTGCGTTACAGACAGACTGACAAATGCAAAACGGTCGACTTGAAACAGACTACTCTTCGTTCGGTCAATTATATTCGTCAGGTCCTTTATCAATGCAATTTTACAAGTTGTCTGCCAATGTTATCTGCTCATATGATCACAATTGAAAATAAATTTAAGGTATATTTTGTCTCATTACTTGTATGTTTGAGTTTTCTGTTCGGTTCTGTATTGATAATGGTTGACGTTAGCACAAAGCGTTTGCAAAATCTAATCAGTCTGATAAGGCAGAGGCAGAGGTTAAGTTGAACGGGAGTTTAAACCACCAAAATCGACAGTTTAAACTAAACTGTCAGTTAAACTGTTTTTGCGGTTTGCTTTGATTGATAATACGGTCATAAGTTTAAACATTAGTATAAGCCAAGATTAACGGATTTTAAACTGCAATTGAGAATACGGCCCTAATTTTGGGAATATATGACTCGTAGGTAAATTTGTAACAATGCTATAATTATATCATGATGACATGATACTTTGATGCTAAAGAACAACTTAAATTGTTTAATTCTCATTTATTCGTTGCTTTGACGAAACATAAAAAGTGTAGGCCTAATCACAGAATAGTCTGCAAAAATTATGTTAGGACAGTGGCTTAATAATATTTGCAGCCAACTTATTACTATATTTCTTCCCTAAATAAACTTATTCATTCCCAACAACAGACTTAATGGTGATGTAGGAATTTGAAATTTGTCTACTATTCATTCATTAGGTAGGGTCAAGGATCGTTAAAGATGACCTCATCTGGAAAGATAGTTTTGGAGCAGTGATATAACGACTAATTACTCAAACCGACAGAGCGTGGTGGGAAACTCTTGACTTGAATGAGATCAATGCACTTCAGCTAAACACTGAGGAATAGTAATTGGCCTTTGATGTAATTTCAGTTATTACATTCACTTTTCAAGCATCCTTTCCTGTGGTATTCTTTCAGATTATGATGTGTTCTATCATTTTCTTACATTCTACATGTTTTCGTTTTTCCATTAATTTGGACTTCTTCCTCCGATAAACCTAATTTCTTACTTTGACGTCAATAAAAGCCCGTCATAATTTAACTTAGGTTTTGTTGTTGAAAATATAAGTAGGGCAGTGATGGGCAAACTACGGCCCGCGGGCCAAGTGCGGCCCGCGAGCTGCTTTAATCCGGCCCGCAACATGCTTTTGAGTACACACTAAAATCTCGTATGTATATATTAAAAAATATATATAATATAATGCGAGATCTTCGTTTTGCGTTGCTGAATTGAAAAATATATTATCGCTTCTGAGTTTGCATTGAGAGTTTAAAATGTGTTATTAATGAATTAGTGTAGGTGATACAACGGAACATCGACAGAGAGAAGAACTCAAATTTTATTTGAATTGAATTTTCGCTGTTGAATTATGATGACGGAGTCATAATTGTCATAACAAGTTTCGCGCCTCTGTTCACTGTTGTCAGTGGATAAGTTGTCATATGTTGAAACCAATACATGCTTGAAATTGGTCAAAAATTACAAACATAAACTAGTTTCATTATTGATCATTCAATACTAAAAGGCCCTCACATTGAAAATTATTAGTATTATTATTTTAATAAGATATTGTTTAACTTGATTGTTTGATCTGAATGGAATTGTGGAATTATTCTTATCCAGAACAAAAAGGAAGTAATTAAGCTTTTAAATTTTTTAGTAAAAAAATACCAGACGTCAGTGAAAGTCAAAACAACGAAAACAATCTTATTGGTTTGTTTTCAAACTAAATATAAAAATGTATCTATTGAAAAAACTATCATGATTATTAGTGAGACATTCAATATAATATGAGCAATTAATTAATTTCATCCACTTTGGGTGAGGTTAAAATTTCCAATCTGCGTCAAAATGAGTGAATTCATATAGTGTCAATTTTTCAAGCATTTCCGGGGGGAGTACCCTCGAACCAATCCCCCTCCACTTTGATAAGAATGAGTTTAAGAATTAGATTGAAAAAACTGATCTCAGTTGAATCATTGCCTCTCTTCGTGAGCTAAACAAGAGTACCTACTATATTTTCAATTATTAAGGATAATAATCATCATTGAGGTCATCATTGAATCATCATCAAGGGAAGTGATAGCCGCGAGCCGTAGCAGGTATCTGTTCAATCAGATAGATAAGCTGCGTTCTCGTAGGTCCTGTTTGAAACGGTGACCGATTAGATTGGCCAGCAAAAAAGACACTGTTCATAAATCACCATCATCCAACTCATTACCCACGCACAGGTCTCAGACCTATGTGGGCTTCATCCAAAAAAAGTTAAAAAATTTAAATTGATGACTGAAATGTAAACAAACGAGTTTAATGATAATTGATCAATTTTTTTTGGCCCGCTCACATAATTTCTCATTTTAACTGGCCCTCTCCTTGAAAAGTTTGCCCATCTCTGAAGTAGGCTAATAATTTAAACTTTGTTCTGTTCATAATAAGATGCTTGTACATTCATTAAAAAGGCAGCACAAAACTTACACAGTAGGCTCAATATCATCTGATTTAAAATTGTTTAGAGTTTTTAAGTAATTAGTCCATTATAATCATTTTAGACTCATCAGTTAATTAAATATTGATTAAATATATGTATGTCCGTGATAGTACCCTATTCGTTTTCTAATGTTGGCGATTCTTCAAACCTCAACGCTGTGTTTTAATCCAAAGAGCGTTCTACGCAAACTCACTGAACTAACGGAATTATATCAGAATGCCAAGCTCACTGGGAAAAAATATGTGACTGCTAAACAGTTTTCTTCAATCACTACACAGAGTCTAGCTGCGATAGATGATGAGTACGTATACTATCCCCAGCACACCTCTGAGCTACTTCCTGCATCCAAGCTATCATTTGACAGACATTTGGAAAGAAACACAATATTAATGTAGCCTTTTTTGTATATGAGATGAACAAAACTCCATTCTCATCAAGCCACAATAAAGTGCAGTATATAGTTCATTATAATCATTTTAAACTCAATTTGTTAAATCTTAATGCAGTAGATTTTCAAATTTTGATACTTCAGTTAATCCAATTCTCCAAAATAGAACTAACGAACAAAATCTCCTCAAAGTTTTTTCTTTTTAGTAGATTACGTCTTGGAGTATAAGACAAGTCAGATCAACAATTATACTATCTTATATACTAGTTACCAAAATAACTATATCAATTAGTTGAGGTGAGGCTTAATTTTTATATGAAAGGAACTCTTTTACACTATTTTCAACACTCTTTAAAAACTGAGGTAGCTTGTTGTAGAGTCTCCTACCAATATAACTAGGTTTTTGTTTGAATAAGCTACTATTGTGACTCACCAAGTGATAATCTCCTCGGCTTCTTGTATTATAATCAAGATTTTGTTTAATATCACTCTTTTTTACATATAAAGTAGCTTCATACACATATAAGTAGGGTACAGTTAGGAGACCAAGTCTCTTGAACAACGGCCTACATGAATCTAATCTATTTACTCTTTCTATACACCTAACCGCTTTCTTTTGGATCTTAAACACCCTATCAAGGTTATGTTTTGATGAATTACCCCGTACTAAGATATCATACCTAATATGTGATAGTAAGAGCACATGGTAAGCTGTTAAAAGTAACTTTTTGTCAATAGGTTGAGTTATAACATTGAGGTATTGAATTGTTTCATTGTAGTCTTTTTTTATTATTATTGTATTGTAGAATAATTGTAGTGTCATAACATGCAAGCATATAAGTGGAAAGTGGAGCAAGTATGTCGACTGGATGTACATGATCAGGATTGATGCTAGCTGAACAAAATGAAAATATGCGAACAGAATGAAAGGAAGAGGTATTTTGATGATGATTCTTGCTTTTCACTCTCTCTTTCTCACTACCTCTCTCTCACTCTTGGTGCAGAGATCAGGCGTACCAGATTCGTTCTGATCCTGATCAGTCTTCTTCGACCACCTCTTCAACGATCATCGGCCTTCTTGTTCGATCGAGGCCTCCCGAAGGACAACTGGTTCTTTGAACTTTTGTGTACCAGTTTAGTCTGGCCAGTGTGTTTTAGTGTGCATTGGTTGTTTGTGGTTGCAGTCACAGCCAGCTCTGAGCTTAATTAACAACCACTTCATGATTCTTCTTTGTCTTTCTGATCTATATTTTTGTTCTTGTTGCAAATAATGTTCAGAAAAAATTGGTACACTTCGTAAACATTGAAAATTTTGAATGATTAAATGTTGAAAACTAATTTTTCACGGTCGAGTCTCTTGTGACAAGGTGAATTAAATTTAGTTCACCTACAACTTTAGTTGACACGGCGGGCCGCTTAGCGCAGTAGTTGGTTGGGGCGTCGCAACTTCAGCTTGCTGTCGTTTAAGTGGTCGTGGGTTCGAATCCCGCTCCACCGTCAGGCATTTATGTGTAATCATTCACCTCATTACCCACGTACAAGTCTCGAACTCATGTGGGCATCATCAGCAATAAAAAAAATAAATAAACAAAAAATTTATTGATGGTCATGTTGTCTATTCATTACCTTCTGCAATCAGATTAATTTAGTTTAGTTCGGTCTGGTAATCGTACGATGCTAACAAGTTTAAGTTCTTCTGTTAATGCAGGTTCATATAGATCTATCGAAGAAAATAATTATAATATACAACAACTGTAACTTATCAACAGAAAATGTATTTGATCGCGATATCTACTCCTGTATAATGGTGCCTAGTCCCTCCAAGATCAGATTGGTAAAATGATATTGTCACGGGCGCTCAGTTAGGATGAGCGAGCGAGCTTCAAGTATTGAGTGACCTAGACAGAGTGGACGTTGGTGCGTTGCGACTTTACATTGGAATACAGACATTCTATTCATAATTGAACATTGGAGCATGGCTTTATCTTTAAATTGCCATTGCTTACAATTGTAGCAATTGCATTATTATCTATTTTCTCTCCATCAATGTTACTAGTTAAACGTGATTCTTGGTGGTTATGATTTGTTCTCGTGAACTCTCGATCTTTCTGTGTAAATAGAAGGTTCTGGAACAATACAAGCCTATAAAAAGGGATGCTTTGTCAGCAGTCAGTCAGTTTTGATTCAGGACTTGAGTACTTGAGGACTTGATAAACAAGCTCTGTTGAGAGCTACAACGTGTCAGTTTCAAGACAACATTCTGCAGTCATTCATTCATTTATTTAACTAACATACAATCAATGTGAATACAACAGGCTATTGTCCAAAACAGATTTTCTCAAAATTTAATCGAAATAAAATTTGACCGAAATGTTCGGTCTGTTTTACTAAAAATTTCCCCTTGAAGCACAATAATTCACGTGCCTTATTCAGAAATAGAATATTAATTTTGATTTTACTTTCAAAATCGATATTTTCATCAAACATTTATTGTAACTATGAACAGCACAGTGCACTTTGATGATTAGTTTGAGGAAAACTGTGACAGTTTTCAATTAGTTTTGGCCAGTGATTGAAATTTATTATACTGTTGTTAAAATAATTATATTGTTGGTTGAAATTTATTATACTGTTTGTTTCTTTTATTTTTTTATTTTATTGATAATGACTAATAATTGTCAGCTAATTGTGTAAATAAAGTTGTGTATTTTAATTTCAAGTGTTTCCAGCATTATTTTAGTGTTAGAACCCATAACAATATTGTCCCTCTGTTTCTGATAATTTCCAGTTTCCTGTTTTTCAATGGATCAGCGTTCGATTACCAGCTAGCTTAAATTAGTCCAGCATTAAATTTGCTTAAAATTCACTGAATTACTCCTAGAAGTTAGGTGGGGTTCTACCCACTTATAACGGAATGATTAGCTGGAAAAATAATTGCATGTGATTGCTTATCATAGAGCTTGGCGTATGAGTCATAGCTGATGTTTTCAATGGATGTATCTGTGGGTAGAATTATTTACAAAAAGAAACTGCTTATTTTAATTTTTAACGCCAACTCAAATTTGGTGTCATAGTCTATTGTTCCAGTAGAAAATTGATTGCTTATATGAATAACAATTCTTTCAATATACAGTAAATGCTTAGGTAACTAGCCAATACTGTGATATTGTTAAAACTTAGTCATCATTAAATTATATTAACTTTATGTTATAAATTTAACGACTTGCAGTGAGTTTAAATGGTGAATATATAATAAATGTACTCACATTTGGCCGAACGTTTTCGAGTTATTGAATCTCATCTTCAAGGCCTTGAATAGTTTCGCCCATTCAATCAATATTTCATAACACAGACCAGTAAACATCAATGCGTGGCATGAACAAATCATCAATGCATGATATGAACAAATATTCACACAAGATATTAACAAAAACACACTTATTTTTGCATTCAATAAATGTCTATTTTCTTGGGTTGCAAGACAGAGAAAATAATCATGGATGATAATAATAATAATAATAATCGATGATAACCTGAAATTGAATGTAGAGTTTTTCTCCAAACAATAAAGCATTAAATTGAATCATTATTTAGTGCTGAGCTTCGTATAGGTTTCCATGAGTTAGGGCTGAGTACGGGTGCTTGGCGCAAGGGTGGAATGGAAATTCCGGGTGCTGGTGATGTTATCCGACGAAACTTTTTAATCTCATTGTGTGCAACTTGAATCTCCCTCAACTACTAGCACGGCTCAGTGCACCTGATATCTCATTCGAAAAAGGTTTTCGCCATCAAATTGAAAATTAATATTGATTACTGGATCCGACTCTTCGGGATTTAGTCATTGGAACTTCGCTGTGAAGCGATTTACATTTCTCCCATTTATCTGATGATTTTTGTGAAATATTATACAACTGTCAATAATTCAAAAAATATTTTTCCTGCTATAGCCTATTATTTTATTTTTATCAATAAATTCTGTAGAAAATTAAACTGGCATTTTCAGTGGTTTCAAATTTATTTTAGCCCAATTATTTTGTAAAATTAGTTGAGTACACTCCAACACAGTACCGTATCTGTAATTTTTATCAAACTACAAGCTAAAATCATTTTGCTCAATTGTGAGAATAACTCAATTGTATTGCTGAGAGGCCAATAACTTCCCAACCGCGTTGGAGATTATATTTGTATCATCTAATAATTGTTAATTATTAATTTGATCTATTCTTAAATTTGATTCATTCAGAATTTTACTTATCGTGTGTTTGATACGTCTGTTTCTGGCAACACCACGGTTAAAGTTTTATTCAATAAATTTTCTTCTTCATATCATATTTGAAAATACTTACTGTATATTATGTTGCAAACTTCACTTCTCATATTGTATACTTTTGGATAAGAGAGTCAAATGATAAATAATCCAAGACCAGAATTCTAGTTCTTTTCCAGCTTTTAGATGTGGTGCTCCACTCCACTTATGCTCTGTTTAGTGTGGTCATATAATAATAGAATAATTTTTATTAGATAGATGTGAGAGTCATAGAACATACATAAATAAAAGAATCTTAAGCAAATGAAGATATTTTTCCCATGGAACATTATTGTGGTTAAGGTTTATGCACAGACTATAGCAAAGATTATAAATGCATAAGCATAGCCTTCCATTACTGTCAACTCAACTATATCAAAATAACTAAAGGTGCTTGAGAATTTCCAGACATTGCATACGAGAAATTAAAAAAATCCGGAGCTTGTTACGAAAGTGTAGTAGCCAGCCGCGTAGCTTGCACTTCTACTTTCTCTTGTCGGAGTAAATTTACGATAAATATATCCTTTTAAACGAGCAATGCTAACCGAGAGTCATTAGTCGAGAGCGAGTCAACGCCAAGAGGCTTTTCGAAGACGAGGTCGGCAGTTGGCTTGCAAAGCCTCTCGAGCTCCCGAGCTGGCTGACTCAGTTCTACGTTTTCCGTTTTCCCCGAGGGCGGAATTAAACGACGTTGTTAAATCTGTTTGCTCTAAAGAACAGAACAGCAATGCCATGTAGCCTACAAGATTTCTGCTCGTTGTATTCCATCATTCAGAGCTTCTTTAGCAACACTAATAAAAGCTTTTGCTGTTATGTTTTACCGTGAATGGAATATGTTGTCTCGTGAAATCCTATACGCCTACAATTTGAATTATTTCTCCAAGTGTTCTTGCGTTTGAAGTTCGGGTGTTGGAAGAAAAAACTATATGTTGGAACAAAAAAAATGATACTACGAAACATCCAGAGGAGTTTATTCAAAAAACAAACATACAGATATTAAAGAGAATCCCGACTCTTAAAATTGCTACTAAATATAATTTTATTCCTAATTATGACACCCCACTATATGGAACCTGCTTCGTAAAATTGATTATTTCCGAATAATTGAGTTCACCCCAACACCGCTTCCACCATTTAAACGGGGGTTTCCTTGCTCCGCACGTTTCGCACTGCGGACATCAACGTGCATTGCCTAGCGCGCTGCAGGGTAGCGGTTTCCTAGTTCTGCTATGCACTTTAAACTTGCTAATTTACTACTTTACTAATTTTAAAACTTACTTGTTTTCATCGTTTGTAGATGTTTTTAGATCAGTTTTAACATGTTATAAGTAAATTTACTAATCTTAAAATTATAAACCTAATTATATCGTGAAAATAAAAACCTGAATACATAACATAAAAACAACCAACACCCAATAACAATAGCGTGTTGCGCTGTGCGGTCCGCACTTGACTGCTCTTAAGGCCCGGATC
This sequence comes from Conomelus anceps, assembly GCA_948455865.1. Taxonomy (NCBI): domain Eukaryota; kingdom Metazoa; phylum Arthropoda; class Insecta; order Hemiptera; family Delphacidae; genus Conomelus; species Conomelus anceps. The sequence continues at coordinate 39,549,622 of OX418219.1, forward strand.
CACCGGAGTGCGCAACTGTGTGGCACAGTGTTCCTTTCCGATGTTTCGTTTTGGTGTAGCAGGTACCGCAAACATGCACAAAGTTCGCGCACTCCAAGCGGTTGTTGACGAACATTTTGCGTTGAACTTATTTCAAGGTCAGCCTGCGCTCACAATGTTTCCAACAATATTTTTGCTTCCGCTACCAGACCGTAAACATTCTGTGTTCGCATTCACTTTTCATTCTGTCTACAACTACTGTATTGCTCGGTCCGCATTTATAATCGTTCATAGTTTAACTTAAGTAATTTTGTAGTTGATTTGAATTTGATTTCTTGATTGATTTGATTTTACATGTATTGCAATATTTTAGTAGAAAAATTAAAAATTTCAAGTTAAATAAAAAGCATAAAGTTGTTAGATTGTGGTACCAAGTGAAATCACAATGTATGAATAGTGCCGTAGCAGGTATCTGTTCAATCAGAGATAAGCTACGAAACTCCCGGGCGCTCTTTGTAAGGGTGACCGATTGAATTGGCCAGCACAAAATACTCTTTCTCTGCTGTAAAATCACTTCCCGGTGGTTCGGAACCCACCTAAAATTGTAGGTCCAACTCATCAATCACCATCCTCCAATTCATTACCCACGCACAGGTCTCAGACCTATGTGGCCTTCATCCTCAAAAAAAAAAAAAAATTGTTTATTACAACCAATATTGGGCTGCGTGTCATTCCCTTGTCTCCATTAAACCTTGAATCGATAAGCTACCTACCTTTTTTGTGAAATTTTAAATTATTCTACTGAGAATTTTCTATACAGAACTAATTTTTATTCACAATATAAATTCTGCGTATAGATTGAAAGAAGGGGTGGAAACAGGCTTTTTTTAATTTACTTTGGACGTTATTTTTGAATCAATAAGCATGAAGCGAATTTTACAAAAAAATGTTGACATTTAAAAAAAAGATAAGTTTAGTGATAGTGAAATTGGGTATGAAAGTAATCTGGCAATGTTTATCTTCAATTCAAAACCATACACGCATTTCTAGCTTGAAAAAATAATGTCTGAAAGAAGAAACTAGACGATAAAAAAGTGCATGCTCTTGTGCTTTTTCAAAGGTAGCTACTGTAGAACTCTAACTTTGTTTTGGATTTAGCAGGTTAACACTCATTACACTCGGTTAACACTTTGGGCCAGTATAATCTTCTATATAAATAAAATTAGAGTTTTGTCTGTACATTTATCAGAATTGTATATTTTTTTGTTATTTTTACGTTTTATACATTAAATAAGCCGAAAATAGTCTTATCTCACTTTCTGTCTGTCTGTCACGGCCCCAAAGGCATTTTACGCGGCCTTTTCCTCAAAAACGAGAGCATCGATCGGGATTTTAGTTATTGAACTGTATTGAAAACATTATTGACAATGTCTTTAGCTATAAAAAACTAAATTAACTTTTTTTTTAACAGAGTAATAAACGTTTAAAAACCAAGTATTGTGCGATTTAACAACTGCAAGCTGCTAACAACTTCATGATCGTTGCTATCAAAAAAGCCGAAACATAATTATTTAGTGTTATTTCTAAACATAATCCTTACGAAGGACGGGCACAATAGCTAGTTATATTATAAAAATTCTTTAGAACAGCTGACTTCAAATATTAACTCAATTTTTTTTAAATAGGCAGTTAATACAAAAATGCCATCATTTGAATGCCTTATTAATTGAAAAAATGAGAGGATGTACAGGGTGAGCATAAAGTCTTGCCCTGATTTTAAAAATTTATTACAGAATAACCGTTTGACATAATAATTTAAATCTGGCGCTGTTACATAGGTTAGTGTTAGTAGTTTTTTTGACCAATAGATGGCGCTAGTGGTCCTAAACAATGACGCTGTCTGCTAGTTCACGTTAGTTGCGGTCAAAATGGCGTCGAAGCAGGAAAAAGCACAATGTGTGCTTTGGTTTCACGAAACGAAATCGCCCATCAGTGTTCAGCGTAATTTTCGGGCTTCTTATGGACGCAGCCCTCCTGATGTTAAATCAATAAAGCGATGGTATGACAGGTTCAAAGAAACAGGCAGCGTTGAAGATCTTCCTAGAAGTGGCAGGCCTAGTGTGAGTGAAGCAACTGTTGATCGTGTTCGGCAATCATTTCAACGGAGTCCGTCTAAGTCAACTCGTCAAGCATCACGTCAACTTCAAATACCGCAATCAAGTGTTGTGAAAATTCTTCATAAAAGGCTTAGGTTGCATGCTTATAAAGTGCAAATCGTGCAGGCCTTGCAACCGAATGATTTGCTGAGACGTGCAGAATTCGCAACTGAGATTCTCAACAGGATTGATGGCGCTAACGATTACTTAAATCGCATGTTTTACAGATGAATCCACCTTTCATGTCAGTGGAATGGTAAATAGGCATAATGTCCGTATATGGGGATCAGAGAATCCACACGCTACTGTACAGTTACAGCGAGACAGTGAAAAAGTTAATGTTTGGTGCGGCCTAATGCACAACAAGGTTTTTGGGCCGTTTTTCTTCACGGAAAAAACCATTAGCGCTAACATTTACTTAGACGTGTTGCAACAGTTCATTGCACCACAGTTAGAAGATTATCAACCATGGATAATTTTCCAGCAAGATGGAGCACCCCCCCACTGGGCTTTGATAGTGCGTAATTTCCTAGATGAAACATTTCCGGATCGGTGGATTGGAAGGGATGGTCCAACACCCTGGCCACCCCGCTCTCCAGACATTACTCCCCTTGACTTTTTTTTATGGGGATATATCAAGGACAGAGTCTTCGCCACACCAGTTGCTGACATCGACGAATTGAAGGCTAGGATACAAGCTGCTGTGGGTACTGTGACAGAACACATGTTACAAAACACCTGGCGAGAACTGGAATACCGCCTCGACATTCTCCGGGCTACCAAGGGGGCACACGTTGAAGTTTACTAACGTGAGTGATATTTAAAAAAAACTACTAACACTAACCTATGTAACAGCGCCAGATATAAATTGATATGTCAAACGGTTATTCTGTAATAAATTTTTAAAATCAGGGCAAGACTTTATGCTCACCCTGTATTTTCAACTCTTCCAAAAAGTTTTTGGTTGCCTTCTTTTTTTAAAAGGTCAGACCCAAATACGCGGATTTTCCCGACGCTTTTTTCGTAATTTAGGTAAAATAATACACACAGCCGAGCTCAGAATTACATCCTCCTCCTGGCAAAGCATGTTGGATACTAAATAGCAATAAGCTTCAGTATTGATGTGCTATTTCTAGTATAGACATAACATGAATAGATTAAATTTTGTTACCAAGAGAAAACTTTTTCAATTTTGATTATTTTCAAAAAACAGCCCCGACTCTTATTAATTTTAGGGTGCTAAACCCGAATCTGAAATCGAAATTCATCTATCTCTAATTTTACGCATTTTTGGGGTTGGGTGAATTTTATAAAAAGGATGATGTCATTATTGACCGGAAAGAAGGTGGCCGAGTCAGACGATCCAGACAAAAGTAAACAAAGCGATAAGAAGTTGAACTGGTTGGCGCCATACATCCGCAAACAATTCTTTGTGCGCGAACATATTGAGTGCGAAACAATTTTCTTTTGGTGTGGCAGGGCTGCTCAACAGAGCCTTCGGAAACTGAAAGTTCACACAAAATGTGCAGTACACCATGTTGCGCACACACTTTTGGTGGATCAGCACCTTTATGCCGCGTTTACACGAGGCCAGTTGACGGTCCAACTGATTGGTGTAAACTGGAAGCCAGCTGACTGGCGCCAATAGCCGTTTAGACGTAGCCAGTTGAACAATGGAAAACCGCACTACTGTAGTGCTACTGTGCAGACTGGGCTGACCGGAGTCGTACACATGCTTCCAATGGATCACACCACACTCGGTTTTCGGTGGTGGGGGAACTGGACTTGCGCGAAATCTACTACTCAAGCCAGTGCCACAGAATAGAGAAGAATTTATAATTAATCGACTGATCAAAAGCAAATTGTTCTTGAAAACACACTTCTGGCAATGCTGAAGATACCAGCAAAACAAGCCGAATACTGTTTCTCAAGATGGAGGATTTCGCACATGCGCACTGAAAATTAGCTGACTGATTTTACGAGAGTTTCCCTTCTGCTTCTTCTCTATTCTGTGCCAGTGCACTGTAAAGCCTTTTTTCCACTGGACTGGACGACTGGAGTGTCAACTGGCGCTAGTAGTATTCACACGAGGCCAATACCTGGAGCCAGTTAACTGACACCAGTCAGCTGGACTGCATGCTGGCCTCGTGTAAACGCGGTATTAGAGCAGCCGTTTAGTTAAGCAGAGCGCATTGCGTAAGTGCGGAGACGTCTAGGAAAACGGCTCTATTTGATTAATGTAGTTGAGTAGGCTCCGTAATGTGCTCTCCGCAGTGCGTAGTGCGCTGCGTGAAAATTGGAGAGCTAGGAAACCCCGGCTGTAGTCTTTATTACTGAATACGGGATATTGTGTGATTTTTGCTACTGGTCTTGTCAAGAAGCTCTAAAGCAATCTGCAATTATGTCTCACGATGGATGTTTGCAAGTCTTCATCTTATTTAAGATGGACAATCCCAATATCACCATCATCAATACGAAGAAAAAGAACCGTCAAAGAGGTGTCAAATTTGAGGAATTGTAGTGGATTGTCAATATGACAATCATGTTGTTAGTATACTTCATTGAAGAATTGCAGTAATTTCTGGATAAAATTTACTGTATTTTTCAAATTTGGAACAAAGATTTTTTTTAATACTTCTAGTTGAATTAGATCACATATGGCACTAAAAATCACAGTTTCTCAGGAACCACTCGACCAAAAACGATAAAATTTGGTACACGTATTCAGTAGGGGGACTAGACGCGTGCTAAGAAAGGGTTTCAAAATTTACCCCAAAATGGGCCCAAAATTGAAGATTTTAGAAAATTTAGGTGACGAACAATTTCTAGAGAACCATAAGGTCAAATCAGATAAAATTTGGTATTCTAGATAAGTATCGGCCTTAGATGTACCTTGGAAAAAAGTTTCAAAATTAGCCCCAAAATCGACGATTTTTGAAAAGTTTGGTGATAAAAATTTCTTAACGTGTACTTAACATATGTAACCTGGTAATTACATTTCATCATACCCAGTCATATGTTTCCCACATATTGCAAGGCTCCGACTGTATGGTAGCCTACATGCAAAGTGCAAAGTCTTTTGCTGTTCAAAGACAGTGTAAATAACGCTACTAAGGGGTCTGCCATATGATAAAAACGGTTGACTTCTATCAGCTGTTCCTTTAAGCTGTTTGGCTGGCAAGTTCAGTAGATTAGGTCTATTAATGAATAATAATTTGTTTCAAACAAAGCAAACTTATCCCGAGCTACCAAAATAATTTCAATAGCTGAAAGCCTACGTTTATTAAAAGTAAAAAAGTAGCCGAACTGCCTGTTAGGCCAATGTGTTAGGTAAGTGTGACTCAAATCGAATAAATGTCAATTCTTATAAGAACTTTTAAGAAGAAGAAGAAGAAGAAGAAGAAGAAGAAGAAGAATATAGGCATTCTCTAACTAACCTGTCAGATTGATTTCATTCTGTCACCTTTCTCATTCCACACTCACACTTTAATTTCGAACTTATTCATTTTGCATTTACTTCATTTCAATACCAAATAATTCTGTGTAACAAATCCGTGTACCAAATAATTCTCAAGATATAATAATTTTGAAATTTTGAGACTGAATAGTGCTTAAATTCCCTTTAGGATATAGATAAATGGTATTTTGAAGCTCGTGGTCCTCACCACAGTAAACATTTTGTCGACTTTTCCTAATTTTCTCCAAGGTTTGTTAGTCGACACGACAATCTACTATGAAATATTTTCTCTTGAAAATTTATGTCGCACATGAGTTCGCTTGATAAATATGCTGCAATATGACTGACATGACAAATTGAAAAAAAAAAATGCTAGGAGTTCTGAAATATTTTTTTTACCAAATTTTTTAAGGTCAAGTTATTAATCTATCATTTCCTATCCCTGTCATAAATAATCCCTACATACTTCTAATCTAAGATGAATAACCTATATCTATATCTATATAATCGAAATACCACTGACTGACTCACTCACTCACTCATTCATCACAGTTTCTCAGGAACCACTGGACCAAAAACGATAAAATTTGGTACACGTATTCAGTAGGGGGACTAGACGCGTGCTAAAAAAGGGTTTCAAAATTTACCCCAAAATGAGCCCAAAATTGAAGATTTTTGAAAATTTAGGTGACAACAATTTCTAGAGAACCATTAGTTCAAATCAGATAAAATTTGGTATTCATGTTAAGTATCGGCCTTAGATGTACCTTGGAAAAAAGTTTCAAAATTGGCCCCAAAATCGACGATTTTTGAAAAGTTTGGTGATAAACAGCCAAATATTTTGAAATTTGCACTTAACAGATGTCATCAACCTGGCATAATAACATTTCATCATACTCAGTCATATGTTTCCCACATATTGCAAGGCTCCGACTGTATGGTAGCCTACATGCAAAGTGCAAAGTCTTTTGCTGTTCAAAGACAGTGTAAATAACGCTGCTAAAGGGTCTGCCATATGATTAAAAACTGTTGACTTCTATCAGCTGTTTGGCTGGCAAGTTCAGTAGGTTAGGTCTATTAATGAATAATAATTTGTTTCAAACAAAGCAAACTTATCCCGAGCTACCAAAATAATTTCAATAGCTAAAAGCCAACGTTTATGAAAAGTAAAAAAGTAGCCGAGCTGCCTGCTAGGTCAAGTACAATAATTTTTAATATTAGTACAATATTGCTCGGTACAACTTTGCTGGAGCCGATTAATCGCGCATGCATATTATGCATTTCGACTCCCTTCCGCATAGTGTATAGTCGTATTCTCGACGTTCCTGTCTCTTTCTAGAAGAATGCTGTCTCTTTCTCCTATGAAGAATGCTCATTGTAGTTGCATATTCCGTTCCGAACCTGACTGTACTGCCGGTAGGCTGACCCCTTCCCACTTCAATTGCATAGCCTACTACCTCAAACGATCACTCACTTTCACGATCAGATCAGTTTGCAGTTGCACATCAGACTGCTAACATCGTTCTCCGAGTATTTGTGAATTTCAACCAACGCTCAAATCGAATAAATATCAGTTCTTATAAGAACTCTTACCTATCAATATTTAGGTTTACAAAGAAGTATTAAGGAATTAATAAAATACTATTTGTAACAATGAGCCTGAGAATTTTTGTGAAAATAGGTATTGATCAGAAAATCAACAAAAAATTAGTTGTGAAATTAATTTACCATAGATTAACGATTTTGAAAATTTAGGTGATTATAATTTCTCAAGAACCACAAGGCCAATAAAGTTCAAATTTTCAGCTGGGGTGCTAAACACGTGAAAAATAGGTTTACATGATTCATCTCAAAATTTAGGATTTTTGGAATTTAGTTGATCACAATTTCTCAAGAACCTCAAGGCCACATGGAGTGAAATCTATATCTATATAATCGAAATACCACTGTTTGATTAAGACCCTAGATGCAATGGTATCAAAATTCTCCCAAAAATCACCTATTTCTGTAATTTTATCTAATCAAAATGGAAATTAGTTGGACCCCCCGGGGGTCCAGGGGGCGGAGCCCCCTGGCTAGACGGTTAAGGCGAGCGAAGCGAGTCTGCCGGCTAGTGTTTTTATATAATATTATCGTTCTCAGCTTTAATTAAAACGGCTCTTCGATTTAAGGGTCGGCTGTAGCGCGGCCATGTTGGATTTGTATCTCCATAAGAGCAATGCTAATTTCGAAACCATATAACTCACCTATTTATAATCAGAAAATTACTGTCAATGTCTTATTTTGAAGGTCTGATTATGCTCAAGCGACTTTGCTTTCTGAAAAATTCATACTTTTCCACTGTTTGTTCTAAATAAGCATTTATGAGTCATGAATTTATGATTTTTTTCTGACGTTTGTGATATAGATATCAAAAAATGACAAAACAAGTCCTCTCCGTTATAATGTTTTTCATGACAAGGAATTTTTTCTCAAGTATTGCTTCATTTCTCAAGTTTTTAAATGGTTTTTTGTGGAGGTATGTTCAACAAAATAGCTGCTGTTCGGTCCACTCAAAATAGACTTGCCTATAAGCAGTACCGTTGACAGGGAGCGCCAGTACGCACAAACACACACAATAGTAACTGAACCGGCAGAGAGTGGCCTTGAAGCTTGTTCGCAAATAGCTGTCTCCCTTCCAGTACAGAGAATCTACGTTATCTTATCTTATTGATCTCTTCTTCTTATTTGTTCTCTTTTCTTCCATCAGTCAGTTGTAGATCGTTGTAGCGTCAAGGGACATGTATCCGGTCGTGCTGAATTGATTTTAGAAGTTTTAGGAGCAAAACTTTTCTAGTTATGGGGAATAAAAAACGTTTGAAGGTCCATAAACTAAAAAATCGGCCATATTCTTGCAGCAATTTCAAAAAAATAAAACAATAGACATATATCAATAATTTTATCAAATTATTGTTCATTCTTTGAAGTATTCAATTTTACAGTAGTGGACAGTATTAAAATACACACTACTTTGTTTTTTTGGAATTAATTCTTTTTAAATATTCTATGTGCAGTTACCCTCGCAATCGTATGTGATAATCATAAATAGTTTATTAGTCTAGTAAATAGGTTTATTTAGTATATGCTTTGGATAATCATAAATAGTTTATTAGTCTAGTAAATAGGTTTATTTAGTATATGCTTTGGATAATCATAAATAGTTTATTAGTCTAGTAAATAGTTTTTTTTTAGTATATGCTTTGGATAATAGCTTTGCTCATATTCTTCATAAAATTGCTTCATATTTTTGAAGCAATAAAAAAATAATAGCCATGTATATTATTTTTTCTATTTATTAGGACAATTTTTTGCACGTAGAATAAATTGTACAATATGTTTTGGTTGATCAATACTTTTGTCAAATTATTGTTCATTATTCACTTCTGCAGTAGTATACAGTAGTAAAATATACAATACTTAGTAGGCCTATGTTTCTGAATTCATTATTTTTAAATGTTCGATGCAGTCGAATTCAAATATTGCTACAAAAGTGTGCAGTACCCTTGCACTCATGTGTTATAATCATGAATAGGTTCGAAGTCTAGTAAATAATTTCATTTAGTCTATGCTTTGGAATAGCTTTGCCCATTTTCGCTGCTCAACGTAACTAATTATTCGATCGTAATTAGCAATAATAATATGTTTATGAAGTTTATTACTGTATTTTTAGATGAAAAGATTCATTTTCAAATATTAGAGTTAGTCTATGTTATTCATTGATATGTTCATATATTTTGTAGGCCTACTATTTTTTTTTCTCACAGAATTAACTGTTGGATATTTTGATAGATATTTGAATTCGGGTGTAGTTATTTGTTATTTTTAATGGCTGATTGATCTGCATTTATATTTTTGCCATCTTCTTGCTGTTGGAATATTAAATTTATGTTGCGATATTTATTCATAGCCTAGTGTATATTATTATTTTGTGATTGGTGCATTTTTTAAAACAAAGTTTAGTATGCTGTTCCGACCTTTGATGTTTCATATTATTGACGTTATACCGTATCTGTTATAAAGTATATCCTAATGCTTAGATGATTTTTGTGCAATATTATAAATTTTCAAGAAATTAATGTTCTTGCAAATAAAAGTTTCTATGGATTGAAGGGTCTCAAACAATATCTATTCGTAAAGCAATAAAATGATGAATAGAGGAAGCAAGAATGTCAACAGTGGCAAGATGCAACAGATAAGAGTGCAGTAACCTTGTCTTCCTAGGGTGGTGGATGGCTCTTCGCTCTTTGTCTCTTCTCTCTTAGCGCTCTCACTTCTCACACGCACACAAAGACAAACCTTACTCACACAAATGCCAGTGATACTGTACTCTTTTTAGTTAGAAACTAGTTCGTTCATAACTTGACAGATTCGCTACTGTCGATTTTGAAAAACATTCTAGCTACTGCCGACCCTTAAAGTCGATACGTTTTTAAAATAATAATATATTTGTATATTTTATTGAAAGTCAACACCTGTTGCCGCTTGCCGCTCTTGAGAATTCATGTCATGTCCTATTCCAGATGAGAGTCAAAATAAAAGATAATCTTCACTATTGCTCTGTCTGCAAAGCAATTCAATTGTGTTATTGTTCACAAAGAGCGTATTACCTATTCAACCTGCATTTCAGCTCATCCTATGTCTGTACACTGTTTAGTGTACATTCCTCTCTCTGATTTCTCTTTTTTCTTCTTCGGTTTCTATCTTTATTCGTGTCTGAATCGATCATAAAGGTCTTCGATCGATCGGCTCAGTTCGTCATTGAGGAGTCAGTCATTCGTTCATTGTCGATGTTGAATATAAGAAGTTGTCTTTAGTGAAGTTGGTGTTACTTTTGTAATTTAGAGTTATTTGTGCAACTACCACAGAAGTTATTTGTACAATTATTACAGTAGTTACTTGTCTTGATATTAATTTAGTTATGCACTTGATGTGTGTGATAGCGGTAAGTGATTCATTTCACTCATTATTTTAATTATTAAATTGATTTAGTCTTTACAATTTTGACTTCGGAGATACTGAGTGCACCCGACTCGCCTGGAGTATGTCAGCTAAAATAGGTAGGCTGCTTTTAGTAGTAGGTAGCGGTTAGTAGTAAGTAGCGGCACACAGTCTTTCATTTAGTGGCTTTCCCAAATTGTACCTTTTATTTCATTCATTTGGAGATGTAAATTGATGTCTTAATTCATACAAATAAAAAACATTTTTATCCATTTAATAATCTATTATGTGAAAATTTTCAAATAATTATAATTAGTCAACAGTAGAAAGCTACTTTTCTGCTCAAGTATCATAAATTCTCATGGGTTCTAACACTAAAATAATGCTGGCAACACTTGAGAGTAACACACGAAACTTTATTTACACAATAAACTCACAGCAGACTCTAAAAAGTAAAATTATCATGCAAGAAAATCAATAAAAGGAACAAAACAAACAGTTTAATAACTTTCAGCAAGCAATGAATATTTCAATAACGAAATCAATTTCTGTACAAAACTAGGACGATCAATAAAAATTATTAAATTACTAATCAACTATTCAATAATTCAATAATAAACTAAGCACTTATTGACACTAGCCCAGAAAAAGTTTGGTTATCACTAACAATCGTATCACAATTATTGTCAGAGTTATAAATGACACTTGAAACGCTGAAAAACAATATTGTACTTTGTATAGCACTACGGCGTTGTACTGAAATGCCACAATGAAAAAGAACTGCCAGATATGAACTTGTTACCAGGAGATCTGAATCAAGACTGACTGACTGCTGACAAGTACATCCTTTTTTATAGGCTTGTATTGTTCTGGTACCTTCTATTTCCATGATGTTCTGTTCACAGAATCATCGAGAATTCTCTAGAACAATACTGAACCACTCAGAATCACATTTATAACCAATAAGAGTGAAAGAGAGCGAGGTCAGCGAGGAGACAAAGAGAAGAACGTCAAGCGGCTCAGCTGTTTACATAGCACTGCGACCAAGCCAGTGCGTAATTGTGTACTCATAATCTATTGTAAATAAAGTCGCGACGACTCTTGACATCTACAGACGCTTCTGAAGGACATGCTCCTATTTAATTTGAGGTCTGTAACAATTATATTCTTCCATCGAATATGTTAATCATCATATTATGCTGGTGACTTATTTCATTAATTTATTTGTTCTATTTCTCCCATCATATAATAATACCGTGAATGCAAATAAGCTTTTTGAACAGCATCTAGGCTAAAAAAGTTGGAAATACCCTGGCTATTCCAAAACATGATATTAAATGATTTCCCTTTTCTAATAATTGACAGTTCATCTTGATAGTCATTTCCAATATTATTAGAACCAAGTTCACAAATATTATAACTTGTACCACGCACAGTCACTGCTCCACCAACCTCTTGCTATTGGCTCTGAAGACGTTTCTGCTGGAAATTTCCCCTGGAGTGACTTCTTGTGTGATTACCTCGAACAAATAAATTATTTTGATTATATAGATTATTTATTTAATACCGTGAATGCTATTATGTTCAACACAATTCATTTCATTTCGTATTGTCTCAAACATGTCATTCCAGTGTGAATAACGACGCAATTTTTTATTTTCTAGTGTAATAATAAATTACTTGTCAAATATTTATTCCTCGTTTCCCCGAAAAGACAATTTTATTAAAATCAATTAAATGTAAAATATGCAAAAATATTGAGAGCTTGACGAAACTTACTACGAATTATTGCTTTAATGGATTATTAACTGAAAGAAGTGAACAACAAAGAAATAAACAATAAACTTCAAAACTACCTACAAAACAAACTCAGCGAACACATAAGATCAATGGGTTCTTGGTCTTATGGGTTCGTTGAACAAACTTGACTACTACGCAATTTACCTAGGCAAACCTACGCAAACTAACGACGCAATTATTTTTTGACGGCATAATGAATAACTTGTCTCACTAATCATGTCTGTCATTCCCAGAGAGAATAGAATATTAACCTTACTGGTCATTCCTTGAAGACAATTCTTTCCCCAGAAACGGTGAAATCGTGAAATTTGATTTGTAATGAACAAATCATATTTGACTGTCAATAAATATTATTAACTTTAGAGGATGTTCTGTAAAAGTATAAACATAGTTGTAGAAATGAAAATCAGGCTAGATTTAGCATTAATGTGTGTTATGGAAGAAGCTATATCAAAGCTTTATGAGAGTAACGTTTTCAAATAAGGGAATTTGTAATTTACACTATTTGATAATACAGCATTAGCACCGTTCGATCCGTGTTTCGGAGGACACGTTAAGCCGTCGGTCCCGGTTGCATATAAAAAAAAAAGCAGTCGTTAAAAAAAACGGCGAGGTGGAACTACCCGTAAGGGTCTCCCCACCACGAAAAGCCATACGAATTCACTTCACTTCACCGTTCGATGCTTTATAGGTAGGTACTGTTAATTCCAATAAATCAATCTAGATGGATAATTTGGAATTTAACAGAAAAGTTCATTCACAATACACCTGTGAACATGTTAAGAATGGTCTTGAGAGTTTGTGTTATGTATTTCGATAATTTAATATATTCCCAAAATCAGTATAAAGGCCCATTACTAAGTTATACAGGACTACACAACTCTTATAAAATCACTTTTTAAAACGCAAAGTTACAGAATTATACAAAAAAATACAATTTACAATGGTAATACCATTTACAATATAGAATCTAGCCTGATTTCTAATATAAATTCGCAATTAAAACTTTATAGCAAATATCACACTTTTCAAAATGAGTATTCAAATTCAATTTAAAATTTGCTTGTGTGGGTAAAGTTAGAAAATCAGTAAACATTTTCTAAGTTCAAACTTCAAGCAAAAAATAATAAATGACCGATTTGAGCCATGTATGTTTAAGGTTTTTTCAAAAAAATACCCCAATATTTTTTAGGGGACCCAATTTATCTCCGATTGTTGGAGTGTCTGATTTGGGTGCGGGTGGCTTTAAATAAAAAATTGAGACGATTTGAGAGGTCTTAATCCGTAACAAAAATTCAGTAAACTCAATAAGCCCTTTAGTTTAAAAATGATAATAATAATCGTCTATGGTATACCAATTATAGAGAATTCAGCAAAAATATCATAAGATGACAACTCTAAAAACCCGACAAAACAGATAAATAATAAAGACAACTGCATTCCGGAATATGCCAGGTACATGAATAAATTGTGAAGATGCATTGTAGTCGGTAGTCAAGGGACCAGGACCAATAGCACACGCACCGGTACTACCGCTGCCTTCGTCGCCAGGTCCTCGAGGTCTCCTACCCTCACTGTGCTGGCTGTAGGGTTCACCTTCACGAGCACCTTTCCCTCCTTCACCCAAGCATACTCTAGTTTTTTCCCCAAACATTAAACTCTTAGCTTGATTGAGGAGTGTCGTAAATCCCGTCAAGTGCTCGTTAACGATGGCTTGAAAGTACTGCAAAGGTTGACAGCATCCAAGTCCTTCTTTAGAACGGGCTGCCTTCATCCAAGTTGCCCGCCCTGCACAGCTGACGAAACGCACCACGATGCCGGGCGCCCCGCCGTTACGACCAGCACACAGTCGATGAGCCGCACAATATCCTCCTGTCGCCACGGCATGTTGATGGCTTTAGCAACCACTCGCAAAATGATATTGTTTTAATGATAAGAATCTTCTGTTCTCGGTTAATTAATTAGGAATAACTATTTGTGGGAACTTTAACTTTCTCAAGTTAAATGATAGAATTTTGAAGCAGTTTGAATGATTTTTCAAGAAATGAACAAATTGTTAAACAAAACTGAACTAAATAATGTTTACTGGGAAAGTACCGAAATTATAAAGGCTATGTCATGTTCCAGGCAAATATCACATGAATGAGCCTACGTTGGTGCTGAAGCTGATACGAGTATAACCCATTTGTGCCTAAGTTTAATTTTCACAAGCCGTGGAAACGGCCTTGTTTCCTTGTCACAGGTGCTCATGTTGAGCACAAAGCTATGCATCATCAACTTTCCCATTCAAATGAAACATTTAATTATGCTCGTTGCCGTTCATTTCCCTACTAGAAGCACCATTTCCTTTGGCTGTGCTCCTCGATCGTAATACTCATTCACGCACTCGTATGTGCCAGCATCAGTCCATTGCTCGCCCGTTTGTGTGCGTGCGTACGACATTAATGGTGCGCAGGGATGATTGCTCGTTTAAAAGATACGTTGTAGGCGTGACTGTTGTGAACCAGCCTGGAAGACGTAAAGAGGTGTGTGAGTGTGTGTGTGTAAACTGTGATACATAAACTGAAGCGCCACAGACGTGATGACGGCTGTGTAGGTGAAGCAAAGGCATGTTAGCATGCAACCCCTTGCATATAAATTCTTCGTTGAACACTTCATCCCCTTCATCTCTCCACAATTTTATCTTCAGGCTACACTGTAGAAATGTACATACTTTGTTTATATGGGGCGGGTGAGGCAGTATTGTAATAATTTTTCGTTAACCTTTCTATTATTTTGATCCCTGTTGGTTAGGCCCCTCCAAATACGTATGCATATCTCCGGCACTCGGCTTAGTTTATGACCTGTTCCCAAAGGACATCCAGGATCAGATTTGCATATGAAATTCTATTTTTAACGCTTTCATTTTCTGGTGGACGCCCGCATTTTTATCTCAGTGCGCTTTTATTCTACTTGTAGAATTTCGTATGGCTTCCAAATTGGTCAATGGTCATAACTCAGATGGAATAATTTGAAATAAGTAGAACTGTTGTTACTGAAGGGGCATAAATATGCTAATAAGCTATAAACATTAAGAACTTTTGTTCCCGGACTGGAATTTGAATACAAAATCTCGAAGATTTGTTCAAAATTGCAATTATCATTTGAGTATTTTAGTTCCTATTTTCAACGCTCTCATTTTGCAGCAGATATTCGATTTCTTAACTTAGTCCTTCTTCTTCTTGCTTTCCAGACATTTTTATGACTTCTAAATTGAACATGATTATTAATGAATATTTTAAAGGAACAGGTTTTTGCCTGAAAGCAGCAAGGAAAACACCAGGAGTCAGAATGAAAATTGAAGCTCTTAGATGAAAATTGCAAATTTGAATTTCAAAAATTTGACTACATTTCGTTTTGCTGCTAGCTCTTGCATATTATTGTCATTTATCAATCTGTCACTACTACAAGTTTCTCTATGAATCTCAATCTCAAATATTCTCATGTATGGATGGGTTATGTCTTTCCTTTTAGACTTTCACTGAATGTGTATGATTAAAAGCTTATAAATTAGTATTTAAGCTGAAATCGAGATAGCAGGAACAGACAAATTTATGAAAAACATTTTATGTGAATACGCGAAAAACTCTTTCACACCGAATAAATCGTAAAAGGTGTTTAAGGCGAAGAAATTGTCATAATGGGTCAAGACTGACAGTTGAAAAGTGTTGGCCAACGCTCCTAAACTTTTTGACAGGCTAGGAAATCGCTATTTGCTAACGACTTCAGTGGCGAGGCGTGGAATCCTTCACCGGTCATCGCAGGGGGGGAGAACCCACCAACGCCAAAAGGGGTCCAAAGGCCCTCCCCAGGAAAATTTTTAAAAATTTGAGGCAAATTGATGACTTTTGAAGCTTTTGAGCATCTGAAATCTCTCCTCTGAATAGGCCTAACAAAAGCCAAAGACCCAATTCAAAAGGCAGAGAACTAAAAAGTATTTTATCCAATTGCACCTCTTGCGTAATATATATCTTCCCCACTAACATAGACCGACAATTGATAATATAGGAAAAAACGCAAAAACAGCCGAAATAATAGGCTCTGATATGATGCACTCACTCGATCTAATTTATCGAAATAAATTTAACCATCTAATGAATAATAAATAGTATAATAATAGATCACACTCTAAAAATATAAAAATGATTAACTAAATTGCAAAACAATAATAAGCCTATTGTAAAAGTTGAATAATTTAGCATACGCGAAATTCCCGTTGTTTCCACAACGCTGTAACTGAAGCTCAGAAGCTGTGTGTGGACTGGGAAGGAGGAAGCATGAGTAGGCAGCTACCGAAAACCCACGACAGTGGCCGAGAACGCACGAAGCCTTATTCATCGCAGCCGGTTGCGATGTATCACAAGCATTACTTGAATGGTTTAAAAACTGATGGCTGGGGGAATCGAGCCAGGCGCGGGAGGGGACTGGTGTGATTCGCAAACCTTTTGCGCTTCATTATACATTTCGAGCGTCTACTCGTCATATTCTTATTGGTTTTTGATACAATTTTCACAGTTTTTGAACATATTTCTGGGCTTTGAAGCCTACAAATGCCCATTATTTAAGAGTTGAGATTATTTCAATATTATTAGTCCAATTTCTCTACTCATCGCCGGATCAAACGATGACCGGACGCCTCGCCACTGAACGACTTGCTATTTGATTCTGATAGCGGATATCTACTAAATTATTCAGATGAACTGCGTCAAATTTAAAAAAAAAAAAAATGCCTTTAGTTACCATGTAATTGTGAACGAATCATTAAATCCCATTAAATGATAGCTTATTGAGCCGATTCAAATTTATATTAGGCCTACATGTCAAATTTGGCCTAAGTTATAATATATAATTTCTGAGGGTAATTTTTTCTTAACTACCTAGAAAATGACTAGTTCTATGTGGACTTCAGAAATAGTCATCTGTAGTAACCGTTAATTTTATTCTATAATCAAGAAAAATAAAATTTGTTTGCTTAAGTCCTCCAATGATGTCTCGATCTCTCTACTCACTACAGACTACACCTTTACTTGGCCTACTTGAAGGGCTCTCTCTGTTCTCTTCAATCTCCATTCTATACGTAAAAATAAATACGTAAGTGATAGCGGTGAGCCGTAGTAGGTATCTGTTCAATCAGAGATAAGCTGCGTTCTTCTGGGCGCTCTTTGTAAAGGGGACCGATTAGATTGGCCAGCAAAAACGACACTGTACTCTGCTGAAAAATCACTTCCCGGAGGTTCAGAACCCACCTAAAACTGTAGGTCCATCTCATCAAACCACCAATATCCAACTCATTACCCACGCACAGGCCTCAGACCTATGTGGGCTTCATCCTTAAAAAAATAATGATAATACAATGAGTAGTATGTTAGATATTATGTTATGTATATTTTGTTGTGTATATTATGATAGCGTTGATTTAGAAAGAGATAAGTAACAGTGTGAGAATACGTGATAAGTAATAGCGTTAGAATTGTTTGAGGAGTGTGGAAGGATTGATGGGTGGACATCAATGCCTTTTCTCGTGCCGGCCGGCCTATCTATTTGCACTCGTTTGAGCGTCGGCAAACCCACGGAGACCGACGGCGACGGTTGTCATGGTAACGACGCTTCACAGCGTCGTCGCAGCCGTCTCAACTGTGCGGTGCCGCGCCGTCACAGGCCTCAGTCTCTGTCTAACTGTCGGCTAACATACACGTTTCCGTTTACGTCCGTATTACAAATACGTAGAGAAGAAGTAGTCACCCTTACCATACGAGCTAATACAGTTTTGAAGTACTGTAAAGGAAATTGGTTTTGCAGTTCATGCATTTACTCCCAGATATTTTATGAATTTGATGTGATCATTGAAATTGTTCAATTTTATTCAATGCAATGGTCTAAATTCTCTCCATTGCCGGTATTATATTGTGTTCTGTGATTATTTATATTCGTATATTTGATTATATAATTAGTCCTCAAACGAAATTTGTAGCCTGTTGTGAGCTACCTCAGTGGAAGCTGATAGGTGCTGCAAGTTATAGTGTGTAGTGCTCCATCAAAACTATCTCTCTACTCGTTGAAAACTCTCTCAATCATCTCCATCCAACACAATAAGTCTTGAAATTAGGATTCCAATTGTTTGCCACTTTTGCAGATTCGGGTTTCTATGCTGCAAATTCTGATTTATTGCTCTGCAAATTTTAAATATTAATGTTGTTGAATTATCTTAATCTCCTCCCTACACATTAAACAAGTCTTAAAATTGAGATTTCAATTTACCAGTTTTGCAAATTCCAGTTTTATATTTGGCTGAATGAATTTTGTTTACTTCAAACACTAATTTGTAATCTGAAATTCTGTTTGTAAATGCAAATTATGATTCAAAAAATTTTTATCTCAGTTCTTGTTGGATTGTAAACTTCAATGTATCATCTTATTAAAAAAAATAATATTCATATGAATTCTATGTTTTACCTTTCGGTTCAACCGAAAGAAAATTACTCACTCTGTTCATTTCGTAGGTGGTCCGCTCTTCTGATGTTTTGAAATCATGTAAAATGTGAGTCATTGTTATGATTGAAATATGCTTCAGTCAAAATGAGTTATATTCTAATTTATTTCTCACTTTCGTGCCCGTACTTCCCAAGCAATACGCAATTCATATTATTTCTTATAGTCTCTACTATTTTATTACTTTTTTAAAATAGGGATGAGGCGAATTCTTGCTCACAAATTCTCAATGCATAAAATTAACAAAAAATATAGTGTAACCTAGGACCCTAGGTGGTTCAAGTTTGGTGACAGAGTTGCATATCACCAATATACTAGTAGGCTAATTTAAAAGTAACTGAATATCAATTTTCGAAGTTTTTGTGTTGGGACTGTCAGAGTCAGTGAAGGAATTGAAACTCTAATCGGCCATCCAAGTTTTAGGAAAATTGAGTATTATTGCGGAGTTTGGATCATATGTTTCTGATTTTGACAAATAAGAGAACTTCAAGAGTGTCCAATCACCTTCGAATAATATAACATTTATAATGAAATACTACACAAATCAGAGAAGGGTAACTATGGTAAATTTACTTACTACTTTAAATTTCATCTCAATGGTTGTATTATGATTTTTATTGTAGCTTTTAGTTTGATAAATTGATGAATTAAAACCTGGATCTCAGTTGTCAACTTTTACATTGTTGTATTTTTGCAAATTCATAAAATAAAATGAAATTAAAAGCAAAATATCCATCTATTTCTATACAAATATTTCAAAATTTTGCAGACTCCATTTAGGTCCAGACTCAGTCCTGTTGAATTTTTCGATTAAGCCTATATTATACTAAAAACTTGTAGGTCTATGCTAGGGCATAGTATTCTTGATAAATAAAATTATCATAGTTGATAAATAAAATGAATAGTTTGCTGTTGACGTTCCCGCAGAATAATTTATTATAATGAATTAGGAATTTTTATACAGTGTCATATTTGAAAATTTCTATCATTAGCAGCATAATAATATAATTATAAACGAATTATTGTTTCGTGACTATATGAACGCGGACGGTATCTAATGGAATTTTTGTAAAAATGTACTTGACTGAAATAATGCAGAAATTAATCAAGCTACAGTTTGAATTGATGCTTCAAGCTTGTAAATTCCAACTGATTAGATTGAGTGGTTCCTTTCCCACTTATACTGAAAAAATCCTTTGTTATTAATTAAATGTTAATTTTCCTGTTAGTAACTGCTACTGTACATTCAACTTGTAATTATTCATTCCTCATTTGCCATTTTTCCGCGATGTAGAGATTTTCTGACAGTTCTCCATCTAATAATAAAGTGCGACATTCGCTTACATTCTATACGACATTCTATGTTCTGTTTTTAATTCAAACGCCAGGCCGTCGAATTCAGCTGCTATACTTACGAAACCTTTCAATGTCCAGTCTTTAGTTTTTAAAAGCTCTTGAACCTGGAGAACGATATGACATCTTACTTTCTTGGATGAAAATCTCCGATTTGATGTCACCCATTTTGTCTAAATTGTTCATTCTAATTTTCATTCAAATATTCGGGTGACATTATCAATGTTTAACCAAATAATGGTTTACGATGAAAACTGTATTAATTTCAAAATATTCTTTTCTCTCAGTCAACTATGACTAAACTGGCTTCATTTCCTCCCAGAAATTCTACACTTGTTTACTAGTATGCTATATAATTGTTCATTAATCTTATCTTTGTTCTTTCAATATAAAAAATGTACCCATAAAGCCATATACGCCATATTGCATAGGCTTTTATTACTCTCACATAGTATTATTCCCAACGTCTTAACTTGATGTAGATGCATTCATGCATTATATGTTGCTTTTTTGCTTAGTAGGTCATTTCTGATTACTTCATTGATCAATAGCTTGGGCTACTACGTATTATCATTCCATCACCAGCTCCTTAAATTTTAGCTTCATCAAAGTTGGGAAATATTTTATTTGTAATCAGCTTAGAATGTAATGTTTCACTTGAGTAAATACACATAATGATCGTTAAACTTCCAAATCGATTGTTTTTTTATTTGTTGTTCACTGTAGTGATAATTCGATAACGTCCATTAGGACTGCTGTCCACTTGAATTTGGTTCTTTATGATATCAGAGATATGGCTGCATTGATTTTCTGTTTATATCAAATTTGATTTTGAGTTTATTATTGTAGTATTAAATTTGTTATTGTTCACTTTGGAGGCACATTTCAAGACAAACTGCACACGTGCTTTTTCAAATAAGGAATGAGAAGTGAATGCTAACGTGTAGTATTTGGATTGCTTAAATGCATTAGTCCAGACAAATATCACTCTAGTTATTGCGGAGCATCCTCGTATTTATATAGTATTCTGTAAATGATTTTCTTATATTAGCAGTTCATGCAAGAATATTATAGAAATCCAAAAAATTACAGTTATTACACTTTCTGAAATTGAAAATGTTGTACATAGACACCTCTAGCATTCAACAATAATTTGTCAAAACAAACAAAGAAAAAAAACATTTGGAATATGAAAACTTTTCAACGCCATTAACATTTTGTTCTTAAATAGGCATATCTAACAACATTTATATAATATTATTACATGAAATCTAACTGCTGGTACTACTTACTAGACCTACTATGCCTATAGAAATTCAAGCTCAAACTTTTTTTCTGTTATGACTATTATGATAATAATAAACAATATTAACACCTACACCTTATAGCACTATATATTTTTTATATCTTTAAATATTTTATATTTTTAATATTTTAAAAATAATTCCTACTGTGATGATGTATGTTTGTATAGTACCATAGCCGATTTCGACAGTAAATGACTCTTCGAACCTCAATATTAAGTTTTGGTCCAAAGAGCGCACTACACAAACGAGGAGTGAGGGGGGTTGCGATTACTTTCCTCACTGAGCTAACAGCGGTGTATCATAGACCAACCATCTTGATTTCCTTATTCTATGGTTGTATCTTTGCCAAGCCAACCGAAGCAAATTCTGAAGCTCTATGCTGATTACGTGTTGATTGCGTACACCGAGGATTGCGTACATGGGCGTGTCAGCGAGGATTGCGTACATCTTTTACCTGTGAAAGATGGCAAGGGTCGGCCATGCATCAAGAACATTTTGACAGGCGAGGATTGCGTACAGCTTTCTCTTGTTTCCTAATGTCTGTCCTTGATTAGAATTTTCTCCTTTTCGCTACTAGCTAGCTACAATTTGATAGGTACTCGAGATAGAAAGGCAAACTCAAACTCAAATTTTTGTAGACAACAAAATTCAGTGAAAAAAACCAGCAATTAATGCCATATTGATTTGTACGCAATCCTCGCCTGTCAAAATGTTCTTGATGCATGGCCGACCCTTGTCATCTTTCATAGGTAAAAGATGTACGCAATCCTCGCTGACACGCCCATGTACGCAATCCTCGGTGTACGCAATCAGCACGCAACCTCTATGCTTAACAGTCCACTTCCACCTTTACACAAGACTGGCGGCTTCGGGATCTGTGGTGGGTCCACATTTATTTTTTACCTGAAGTTAGACGAAGCAACAGGTTGATGGGATCGGAAAGGGTTGTCCTATTGTTTGTAAAGATGGAAATATTCCTTCCTTCATCCTTTTTCTATTGTTCTATAATAGTTTGAAAGTTTGACCAATTTGTTGATTTTGAGCCTTCCTTGTTGGTGTTGACTATAGAGCGCACATTTTGGAGTAGATATTTTGTGGAGTTGTGAGACAAAAACTGTTATGTTATCAATGTAACTTGTAATAGTACTTGCAAATTGTTATACATGGTCCACATATTGTTTGGTAAAAAGTTACACCATTTTCAGCGTCGGGTTTAGTGGGTGAATTAGTCGTTTTTATCAGTTTAAGTGGGTGAATTAGTCGTTTTTATCAGTTTTTCTCGAATATTTAGAAAACTATGCGGTTTAGATAGAAAAGTGTCCTATACAAAAATTATCTACATTAAATTGCGAACAAAAATGGTCTTTGCATAATCTTGCTATAGTGAACGGTTCCAAAGTAACGGAGAGTGTAAAAGTAGGCAATTTTCGTATTTTTCAGTTTTTTTTTTTAAATATCACAATACCGCTTCGGAAACTAATTGTTTATGCAGTGGTATGTCAATGATAAGTCCTTAAAGAAATAACAACCTCAACACCCTCTCAAGGGGTGCTACTTTTAAAAGAAAAAGAGGCTTCCACAGGCCTAGTAGCTCAGTCAACTTAGACAAAAATATGTGGTCCTCGAATGTATTTATTGATAGAGAAATGTGTTTTTCACCAATCGCTTCCTCTAAACTTGGGTAATAACATACCAAAAGTCCCCAAGAATGGGGGGGGGGGGGTGAGACCTAGTTAAAAGTGTGGGGGGGAGTTGAAAGTTACAAAATGTTAGCTTTTTGCTTATAAATCAGTAAAGATAATTCAAAATGATTTTTTGTTTGTATCAAAGTCAAAGGGGGCAGACTTCTGTACAATAATGATCCTATGCATTTATTTTGTAGAATAGAGGTAACTAAATCTATAGGAAATAGGTAATCTAATAGGCAATATTAACATCTAATATTAAAATTGTTTTTGTCATAAAGTCTTTCATATTTTGTTCCAATTCAGTTACAGAGATACTCTCTGTAAATTCCTGAAGTAGGGTATGTAAAGACAAAATAATCTACACATATTCAATACCCACATCTCGGCAATTCTTTGTTGATTTGAAAGCAAATCATGAATTGCGTACAATCTTCACTAATAGAGAATCAATTGCATTGTCAATTTATTGAGATTTTGTCACTCTGAATCGTTCTCTCTTCAGATGGCAAATCTCCTTTGGGTCCAGTTCTCATACTGATCACCAACAATGGGCATTCATAGATCTAGGAACAATAGCTGTACTCTCCCACAACCCAACAACCTGTTGCCCTGTACACTACAGGTAGAAAATAAATGTGGACCCATCAGAGATCCCCAAGCCAGATGCACAGGCTGCACAGATGAGTGTGTATACTATCTAGCACACGGCTGAGCTACTTCCTGCGTCCAAGCCATCATTCTACAGAGACGATTGGGTAAAGTGGGAAGAAACGCTATTGATATGGTCTTTTTGTATCTGAAATGAATAAAACTTCATTCTCCTGAAGCCTCAATTATAGCATTGTGATGATAGTTATTTATAAATCAGATATATAAAATTGGATCATCGATTGGCTTAAGTATTCATTTTGTAGAATATGTTGCAAATTCTTCTTCATTTGACATATAACTTACACTGTTTTCAGTAACCCCAATCTAATATGGAATTCGATTTATATAGTATAACTAGAAAAATAAGCGCCTGCAAAATGTGCATAAAAAAATTACATGCTCTCTTTCTATCACTTATCTCTTATAGTCCGTTACATAATAAACCGTTCATTGTCTATTTGATGTTTCTTTTAGTTTTCTTCCTGCTGGTATTTTTGCATTACTTAGATGCGCGTTATTCAGTAGAAACTAATCTTTATAACGTTGCTAATCAATTTTTTGTTACTTTGCATCGCTTTACTCCATTGGACTTTTCTGTCTCAGGTCTTGAGAAATTTGAACGATCTAATTTTTTTTTCAAAATTAAACTGTAATTGAATGCGAGTGCGAACCGTTTTGGGCGCTTGGTCACGTGGGTGAATTTCGATTTGAAGAGCCCACGAAGAAAGAAACGTGCTACGGAATTGAAGATTCAATTTTCTTGTGCTAACAAAGTTGCGGCGCTCCCTTCCAGTAGTAGTAAGCTGTGACAAAGTCTCTTGCGAATTCATTAGACCGATTCATCTTACGTGGTCTTGTCACAGCGATTGTCCGCTTATTAGTGGAATATTCTATTACTGATCAATTCTGCCATTTTCCTGAAAAGAAGTTGAAAAAAATCATCCAATACATTATTTGAAGAAGGAAGTTGGAATTAGTAATGTTTGGCTTTATTAATTTTTCTTCTTTGTCTTTTCAAAGAGTAATAATGAGTTTTTTCTCATTTTTGTTCCTCATTTTTCGTTTGGTAAACGAGTCCTTTTAGTTCCAGCCTTCTACAGTATTTGTCACATAATTTTCCTTAATTCTCCCTTTACATCCTTACAGCTTTCCTTTTTAATCGAATGTAACTCTATAATATTGTTGATAACTGACAGACAGAGACATTTTTTATATCAAATATAGCTAACAATAATGTATATCAATAGTAGATACATCAAAGTCTTCCTTGGTGAGTCCATCAGCCGCAGTAAAGTTCTCAATAATGGGTTACCTCAGGGTTCAGTTTTGGCCCCAGCACTTTTCAACTTGTATGTCCATGACATACCCAACACAGAGGCTGCCATGTTTCAATATGCTGATGATATTGCTTTGCTTGCAACAAGCTCCAACTTGGAAGAGTGTGCTCAGATGTTGACTCGAGACCTGGAGAGACTTGACAAGTACTTCAAAGACTGGCGATTAAAACCAAACCCAGCTAAAACTGAAGTAGCCACATTCCATCTGAACAACAAAATGGCTCAAGCTGAAATCACTGTCTCTTTCCAAAATACAACACTGCATCAGACACAGCACCCAAAATATTTAGGGGTCACCCTTGACAGGACCCTCACATACAAGAGGAATTTGGAGATTCTGGCAGCAAAGTTAAAGTCAAGGTTGAACATAATCCAAAAACTGGCAGGCTCTGGTTGGGGATCCAAGGCGGACACGCTGAGAACAGCCACTCTCTCTTTTGTGTATTCGGCGGCTGAATATTGCTCACCTGTGTGGGCAGGAAGCCGACACTGTGGAAGGGTGGATGTTCACCTGAATTCTGCCATGAGACACATCACTGGGGTCCTGAAACCAACTGAACGGCACTGGCTCCCGGTGCTGAGCAACATTGCTCCACCTGAGCTTAGAAGGAATGAAGCTTCACAAAGAGTATGGAGAAGAACTCTTACCTATGACTCCTTGCTCAAATATGTGCTGAGGAACCCACCAAGAAGCAGGCTGAAGTCTAGGCTTCCTTTCTGGTTGAGGATACAACAGCTGAACAATGGGAACTTCTCAATCAAAGAGAGTTGGATCAAGAAGTGGAGAGACCTAAGTGTCAAGAATAAGGATATCATAGCTGATCCAACTAAAAGGGTTGCCGGTTTTAGCCTGGAGAGAAGGGAGTGGGCCATCTTGAACCGACTAAGAAGTGACTGTGCCAGGACTGCAGCAAATAAGTGTAAGTGGGGATACATAGACACCCCATACTGTGACTGTGGCAATGATGTTCAAACCACCCAACACCTGATTAATGAATGTCCAGTACATAAATTCGATGGAGGGATTGAAGATTTGAATGTTTTGACAACTGAAGCCAGTGAATGGCTCAGGCAACTTAATGTAAATCTATGACCATTTATGCATGTAAAATTTGTGTTTGAATGTGTTTTATCATGCTGACGTGCCATACGCATATATATATATATATAATACCAATAGTAATTCAATCTTGTAAACAATAATTAGATAAGAGTCACCATAATAAAAGTTATAATTTCATATAGCATATTTATCTGCCATACAAAATATAAAACTCTGGGAATGTAAAATTATTAGGAAGGCAGTACTAGGGAGAAGTTAGGGTGGCGGTTTTCTCAGTAAAGGGCAGCTATTCAAGAAATGTATACAGAAAACATATTAAACTACAAGAGAATTTGAAGTACGAACATTGAAAAACACATATCGTAGCAAAACACACAACTCAAACCAATTAATGTAGACTAAATTAACCGGAAAAAACAACATGAGAGACGTCTCTCTCATGCGTAGAGTTTGAAATATTTAATGTAAGTTTAAAGCTAATTGTATGATTGTTGTTGCAGGGTGGCGAGCGGATAGTGTGGGAGTTCCACCAGGTGACGCTGACCAGAGTGCCAGGCTATGGGTTTGGCATTGCGGTCAGTGGCGGCCGCGACAACCCGCACTTCACCAACGGAGACCCCTCCATCGCCATCTCGGACGTGCTCAAGGCTGGACCCGCCGAGGGAAAGCTGCTGTAAGTAGAAACAATTATTTAGCACCCGACCTAGGATCATAGGATACTCCTTTGTATCGGTTTATTCATTTGAGTTTTTTTTTCCATTCTCAAGCTCTACCGATTTTCCATTCACAAGCTTACCAACAGATACATTTCATTCATTGGTTCTGGCGGTTAGCTGTCTGATTACACCATAGATTCCTCTTTTTCGTTATCAGTTCTTTAACATTGCCCTCTACGGGTTTCTCTGTTATATTTATTATACAAACCGCTTCGTTTTATAAATTTTTATGTAGTCGAACTACTCAGGTCTAGTCAGAAGGTTGTGTCTTAGTGTTAAACTTGTAAATCCTTTACTTTTCTTATTAAAATTTTCTCAAAATTGATATAATTTGGGAAGCAGTGATGTTATAGAAATCGAAGCAGTTAAATGGTGCTTATGCCTATCAGCACAACTGATAATAATATATAATTATTATTTTATGTAAACTCGTCGGGTCCTTGGATACTCTGTTGTAGCAGTTTATTATTTTCTTACTTTTCGCACAAACATATTCAGGTGTAAAGCGCTATCCACGAAAAAATACAGAGTATGTTGCTGAACAATTTACGAATTAGTTCTATTAAGGACCCGACAGGGCCTTGTTGAAATCGTGCCTTTGTTCGTCTGCCCATCCGTCCATGAAAAAAAGAGATTCTATGATCTGAATAAAATAAATTGAGAGTTGAGTCCTTCGCCGGTCAAAAATGAAAACGTGGCCAAATGAGGTGAAATTTTATATCAACTAATCTGGATTTTAATAAGTTAAAGTAACTGCATCCCCGACATTGTTAGTCCTGACACAAAAAATGATATAGTTCAAGTTTTAGAAGAAAATTGAACTCTTTCATTAAAATTATGAACATTTTATTTATTCACAAATATTTATCATCCAGCTAATAATTTCTTCAAAATGAATAAAAATGCTCGTCAATGTCAGTACGATTGAGCCAGCAAACAACGCATTTTCGGGATGCTAGAAACTTTCTTGTTTCAAGAGATAAGTGAGTGATGTCAGCGAGAAAGTTGTTCAGAAATATTGAAACTATTTTTCTAAAAAACAACAAAAATAATTTAAGGATACCCAAGTATTTTTAGAAATGCAAACAAGAGTGCTTAGAACCCAACCTCATTTGTATGAGTTTTCTAATAATAGCTTTTCAAGAATGAAATCATCATCATCATCATCGAATTTGGCTCTTGAATGTAATGGAAAGCAATATTTTCTGAACGATGTATGAAGTTTTCAAAATGCATTTTTGATGAGTAGATTTTTAGTTGTAGCCAAAATTAAAAGAGCCGTAATACGCCTATTGGAATCCCAATGTTGGATGCATTTCTATCTCTATGCATCATTACAAGCGTGTTAAAAATTTTCAAAATCATCTGTACGAGTGAAATTTGCAGCATAGGACTCGGTTTGCTCATCACTTGTCCATTTCTCTGATTCAAGCAACAAAAGGTCAGAAAAATGGAAACAAATGCTTTTTGAAAACTTTATATCGTTCTTGCTTTTTATTATATTAAAAAAAATCGATAGATGAAAATCTCATTCTTGAATGTCAATTATTGGAAAATTCATGCAAATGGATTGGTTCTAAGCACTCCTCTCTGTTTGAATTTCTAAAACGATCTGGGTATCCTTGAATTATCACTTCTGACAATTGGAAAAATAATTAAAAATATTTCTGAACAACTTTCACGCTATCTTCCACTTATCTCTTAAAAAAAGAAATTTTCTAGCATACCGAAAATGCTATGCATGCTGACTCAATCATCTCGACATTGATGAAAAATTTTCAGTTATTTTGAAGAAAATATTATCTGAATAAAAAATATTGGAGAACCAACAGAACGTACGCATTCTTCCCTTCATTTTAATACGAATTCCACCCATTTTAGTACATCCTTCGAGTCAGAGCGAAGTAATATTCGGGAAAATCTACTTTTTCACAAATTTTATCTTAAATTTTAAGTTTTTTTTTTTTTTTAATCTTCAACTCTACCATTTTTTTTGTGTCAGGACTAAAAATGTCGGGGTTGCAATTTTACGTACAGATCACTCACTAAATTCCAGATTTATTGATATTAAAATTTTACCTCATTTGGCAACGACGCTGTTTAGCCGGCGGAAGGCTCAACTCTCAACTTATTTTATTCAGACCATAGACTTGATACTTTGTATATAGCTCTTAGTCCAAGTGAGATCCCTATTGCTTTTGGAGACTTAATTGGTCAAATATAAAAATAATTATGATGGGAAACAGATCGTCACTGTAGCATTTGTACTCTATGCCAAGCAATTGAATGGCTCAACAAAATAGCGGTTTCAGAAGCAAAAAAAAAAAAAAAAAAAACAAACTGACCGCAGTGACAAACCAACTGAACTTGTAGTCTAGACAAGACTGTTCGAGAGTGTTGTCAATTTGTGCATTGATGTTGGTGATTCTCGACTATTAGCTGCTGGCATGGTCCCGTATCTGGGGCAACACCACAATTTTTCAGAGCCGCCTAATTTTTTGGCGTGAACTGTAGGCTTGGTAGGCTAGCTCAAATCAAAACATTACTAACTGGTTTACCTCATATACAAACAATAATTTGAAATATAAACTTAATAAAACAACTTTTGAATGGAAATTAACTCATGTTATGGCGTGACGGCCGTTTCGCTCTGTTGTCTAGAGCATCGTCAGTACACTAGAGTGTACTGTGGGTCGTCTGACGATGCTCTAGACAACAGAGCGAAACGGCCGTCACGCCATAACGTGAGTTAATTTCCATTCAAAAGTTGTTTTATTAAGTTTATATTGCATATTAGTGGAAACAAGATGGATCTTCAACATCATAATAATTTGAAGCTTAAATATGAAGGTTGCTCATCCCATTAGTAAGATTTGTAAGTAAAGAAGAAACAAAAAAATATTGCAAGAACTGCTAATATAATTGTGGATCAAAAATCCTACCCAATAAATCACATCAAATTGATGTTTAAAAAAAATCATAGAAGTTTAATGGTGCATAGACCTATCATCACGTACCTATCCTATAAGCACTACCACATAATTTTACCATATTTCCTTGTGAAATGACCATAGATTTTCAAAGTTTATTTTATCTTTAAATTTCCACCCGAGTGAAAGTGATCCAATAACGTTGTAATACAGTTGACAAAGCAATTCCTATAAGAATTGCACATTCATCACATTCAAAGTATATATTTATTGAGTGCAGGAACAAGCATCCAATTTTGTTAGGGTCGGATAAGAAACTTAACAACTGATGCGTTCAGTTTGCTTACGATCTACGTCAAACAAACGCATGGAGTGAAACCAAAATAAGCGCACAATTGCTAAATAAACACCGACAATGTTTAACAAACCATTTGACCAGCTAGTGAGTTACAGATCGCCATGAACAAAGAGAAATACTGTATATCTGTATATTTACATAGGCGGCGTAGGCCTATATCTCTTAGTAGCTCAGGCAAATTAGACTTTTGGTGGACAAAGATCGAACTTTTTTAATCCACTCTAGGCATCCTCAGAAAGAGTCCACTGAGTTTTCGAAAGATTCTTGGCTATGCATAACTTTTGAGGGCATATAGCACCCAAAATTTGGCACGTTTTTCAGTTCTCCGCCTAGACCTCGAAAACTCTACTGCATTAAAAACATTATTCTATTCCAAATTAAAGAATATGGAATTCTACGTCGATTGATGTATAATGTATATGGGAGTCCACCATAATTTGGTGTCCACCAAATTTGACACTTTTTTCAGTTTTTCGCCTAAACACAAAAACGATCTACCGCATTGAAAAAATTATTCTATATGAAATTGAAATTGATGTATAACAATACCGAATCGGTTCAGTTGTTCATTCACAATCAATCATAAAAAATCAGGTATTTTTACAACCTCTGTGAAAAATGAGTCATCTCCATGTTTCGATGCATTTATTTTGTCAATGCTATCTCCTACACATAACATTTATTACGAAAGCTTGTCTAAGTTCTGCAAAAAACCCTGATCCACTATAGTACTATTAGGCCAGTAACCAAGTTTCATAAGTAATACCAGGTAAAAGCATTTAGTAGTTATTTCTCAGCGGATTCTCATGTATTATCAGGCGCCGAGTCCAAATATGAACTTAGGAACTCCACGATGTGGTGAAGAGGTGGAGAGGGTCTTCAACGGCGGACCCCCTCCCCCATTTGAACGGTCAATCTCACCCCATTAAGATAGCTCATTCTTCTCAGCTCATTGAGGTGGTTCAAATTCATATGTAATGTGTCAATTTCTGACCATAATCGACTATTTCACTTTAAATAGCTATGAATCAGGAACTACTGGGAATAAAATTTTTAGTTTGGTCTCAAATTATTCCCAGTAGTTCCTGATTAAGAGCTATTTCAATATTGTCATTTTCCAAGTATAGGCCTAACTATGTACACTACCCTTTCAAGTAAAATTATCTAGCCTATTATGGTCAGAAATTGACATGTTACATATGAATTTGGACCGCCTCAATGAGCTCTGAGATGAATGAGCTATCACTCAATGGAGTGCGATTGACCGTTCAAATGGGTGGAGGGGGATCCGCCGTTGGTGACGAAGGGGGCGCCTCTCACCACATTTTGTAGTTCCAAAGTTCATATTCGGACAATACATGTCTGGCAATACATGAGAATCAGTAGAGAAAAAACTACTAAATGCTTTTTTTCGGAACTCTTGAATATGAAACTTGGTTATAGACCTAATAGCGCTATACAGTGGTTTAGGTTCTTATACATATCTTAGAAAACAATTGGCAACATTTTCAAATTGAGGACTTTCTGGAAAATATTTTATGATTTAAAACTTTTTTTTTTTTTTTTTTTTTTTTTTTTTTTTTTTTTTTTTTTTTTTTAGGATGAAGCCCACATAGGTCTGAGACCTGTGCGTGGGTAATGAGTTGGATGATGGTGATTGATGAGTTGGACCTACAGTTTTAGGGGGCCCACACACTAGCGAGTATGGCTCGCGAGTAAGACTCGCGAGTCTGGCTCGGCGAGTAAGACTCGGAAGAAAATCACCACTAACTTGTTGTGAACTTCCCGAGTCCGGCTCGGCTACTTTTCAAGGTCGGCTGGAGTGCGCCCGTGTTAATTCTGATCCATATAGCTCATCTAATCTCAAAATCTTTAAATTACAATCAATATCTGATTTGGAAGGTCATTTTATGCTCTAGAGAGAGTATTGGTTTTGCTAAAATTTCATAATTCTTGAAATTTGATTATTATTATTATTATTAAGAAATGTTTTATTTCTTCTAATTTTTTTCTGACATAAGAGAAAGAGATGTCAGAGCGTTTATAGGCACGATTTATGTTTTTTATAACATTTATTTTCCCATCTCTAAGTATCTTTCTTATAGATCTATAACATAATTATAGATATAGATATATGAATATATATATTTATTCGCCAAAAAAAATTAGATACTGTAGTAAATTACAAAATATGCATGATAACCTACATACACTTTACATTTACATTACATATAAAATTAAATACATACAAATTTCATAATAAAAATGTCAATAAAATAGATCCAAATGATTTGGCACAACCAGCAAAGTTAAACTTGTGCGCTAGCTGTGAGTTCATAAAGCAAACAGTAAAGAGCAAAGCAATACAAATGCGACAAACGAAACGAAACAAGACAAAAATAAGTGAAGATAATTGCAATAATAATGCTTCTTAAAAAAAATACAATGGTAAAATTTGAATAATTTTTCGAAAAATCAAAATACAGGTGATAACCAAAACAAATCATATAGCCCCAATTTATTCATCTAATGAAAATTAATGAAGAAAATTCAAAAAATGAAATTCTCAGTTATGAGCACATCCCAGTGCTTAATCATATTAAAAAATATATATAATATAGAAGACAGAAAGACATTCAAAACTCAAATGAATCACGAACAGACTTACTAACATTTAGGTAATGTAGAATATATATTTTGCTCAACCCATAAATTTATTTCTCTGATTAGTGCTTTAGTAATTTTTGAATTAATGAATTTTATCGGAATTTTGTTAGAAAATATATTGCAAAGATAGGTGAATTGGTGTCGACAAACTACCAATTTTATTAGGTTGATATTGAAATTATTTAATGCTAGTGAACGAGTCTGATACGGAATATCCCTAACCTCTAGATTTTTTCTATCCTTATTCAAGTGCAAAACAATCCTCATTACATACATCTGTCTAAGTGTGGGTACTTTTAATTCTTCATAGATCTATAATTATAGATATATAGATCTATAGATTATATAGATTATATAGATCTATAATTAGGGAAGTGATAGCCGCGAGGCGTAGCAGGTATCTGTTCAATCAGATAGAGATAAGCTAAGCTGCGTTCTCATAGGTCCTGTTTGTAACGGTGACCGATTAGATTCGCTAGCAAAAAAGAGACTGTTCTCTGCTGTAAAATCACTTCCTGGTGGTTCGGAACCCACCTAAAACTTTAGGTCCAACTCATCAATCACCATCATCCAACTCAGGTCTCAGACCAATGTGGGCTTCATCCTCAGAAGAAGAAGAACGTCTACAATAAAATATGCAAAAGTGTAATAGGGGGCCCATAGAATTCAAAAGGTCAGATGAAATATAGGATTAATTTCATATACTTTTTACTCAATTTTTATTTTTCAATTACTTCCATTTTTTCCAGTTGTATCGAAGTAATAATTGTTATATTGCAATTTATTAAATACTGTTATATTTATAATGATAATGTTATATTTATAATGATAATGTTATATTATAATAATAAATATAAAATAGGCATTGGGCTTACATGCAAAGGGATGTATTATTATTATTATCATCATCATTATCATTCAATAATTATTTATTTTATACACAATTTATCTGTTAGCAGCTATTATTATTGAAATTATTTTTTAGAATTTTGTTTTTATGTTACTGTAGGTATTTTTTGTTGAAAAAACAACATTCGAATATTTATTTGTATTGTATTAAAAATAAGCTCTGCACTGCAATATTATCATTTTTATTTTCTCTTGAATATTCAAGTTTTAATATACGGTTTCTTTTTTATTTTTCTGTTTATACATTAGTTTAACTTGGTAACTATTTCAGTCATAGTATTGTCATAGTAACAGTAAATATACAAACTTGAATAGATAACTCAATCAACTTATTTTTACGTCTTGTGAACAGTGCAAATAATAGCTTTCTGACCTTCTGCTATGTTATAATGAGTTGCCGAGCCTGGCTCGGCTCGGAAAACGTCCACTAACTAGCGAGTCCCAGCCGAGCCCAGCCGCGCTTGTAGCCCTGCGCGAGTCTGGCTGGGCTCGGCTCGGCTCGGGAGAAAAGAGCCCACTAACTAGTGATTTTCTCCCGAGTCCGGCTGGCCGAGTCTTACTCGCGAGCCAAACTCGCTAGTGTGTGGGCCCCTTAAAGGGGCCCACACACTAGCGAGTATGGCTCGCGAGTAAGACTCGCGAGTCTGGCTCGGCGAGTAAGACTCGGAAGAAAACCACCACTAACGTGTTGTGAACTTCCCGAGTCCGGCTCGGCTACTTTTCAAGGTCGGCTGGAGTGCGCCCGTGTTAATTCTGATCAATATAGCTCATCTAATCTCAAAATCTTTAAATTACAATCAATATCTCATTTGGAAGGTCATTTTATGCTCTAGAGAGAGTATTGGTTTTGCTAAAATTTCATAATTCTTAAAATTTGATTATTATTATTAAGAAATGTTTTATTTCTTCTAATTTTTTTTCTGACATAAGAGAAAAAGATGTCAGAGCGTTTATGGGCACGATTTATGTTTTTTATAACAATTATTTTCCCACCTCTAAGTATCTTTCTTATAGATCTATAACATAATTATAGATATAGATATAGATCTATAATTAGGGAAGTGATAGCCGCGAGGCGTAGCAGGTATCTGTTCAATCAGATAGAGATAAGCTAAGCTGCGTTCTCGTAGGTCCTGTTTGTAACGGTGACCGATTAGATTCGCCAGCAAAAAAGAGACTGTTCTCTGCTGTAAAATCACTTCCTGGTGGTTCGGAACCCACCTAAAACTTTAGGTCCAACTCATCAATCACCATCATCCAACTCATTACCCACGCACAGGTCTCAGACCAATGTGGGCTTCATCCTCAGAAGAAGAAGAACATCTACAATAAAATATGCAAAAGTGTAATAGGTGGCCCATAGAATTCAAAAGGTCAGAAGAAATATAGGATTAATTTCATCTACTTTTTACTCAATTTTTATTTTTCAATTACTTCCATTTTTTTCATTTGTATCGAAGTAATTATTGTTATATTGCAATTTATTAAATACTGTTATATTTATAATGATAATGTTATATTATAATAATAAATATAAAATGGGCATTGGGCTTACATGCAAAGGGATGTATTATTATTATTATTATCATCATTATCATTCAATAATTATTTATTTATTTTATACACAATTTATCTGTTAGCAGCTATTATTATTGAAATTATTTTTTAGAATTTTGTTCTTATGTTACTGTAGGTATTTTTTGTTGAAAAAACAACATTCGAATATTTATTTGTATTGTATTAAAAATAAGCTCTGCACTGCAATATTATCATTTTTATTTTCTCTTGAATATTCAAATTTTAATATATGGTTTCTTTTTTATTTTTCTGTTTATACATTAGTTTAACTTTGTAACTATTTCAGTCATAGTATTGTCATAGTAACAGTAAATATACAAACTTGAATAGATAACTCAATCAACTTATTTTTACGTCTTGTGAACAGTGCAAATAATAGCTTTCTGACGTTCTGCTATGTTATAATGAGGTGCCGAGCCTGGCTCGGCTCGGAAAACGTCCACTAACTAGCGAGTCCCAGCCGAGCCCAGCCGCGCTTGTAGCCCTGCGCGAGTCTGGCTGGGCTCGGCTCGGCTCGGGAGAAAACAGCCCACTAACTAGTGATTTTCTCCCGAGTCCGGCTGGCCGAGTCTTACTCGCGAGCCAAACTCGCTAGTGTGTGGGCCCCTTAAGACTCGCTGAATCAGATGATAATTATAAATGCAAAATTTTGCGATAATTTAACGGCTTTTCATTTCAACCATCAGAATTTAAAGAATATGCACCTAACAATGGGTTGCAAATAGTAGTAAGTGGTTGATGGAAATAAACGTGATCTTAGGGGTAGATAACAAACCTTGACGCTGAAAAATTAAGACTCCGACTAATCGAGACTAAAACCGAGTCTCCTTTTGACGTTGTCAGGAATTTTCGCGTCTGTGCAGAAATGAAATAGTCTCGTTTTGTGGACTACGTTCGCGACAATTCCTGACAATTTTGCTCACCAAGTGGTTTTTGGCAATGACTGTACTCCCTACTTGACTTCCTATATACCTCTGCAGATAGCGTTAATTTTATTGATGCTTCACGATTCTAAACGTACTATATCAGTAGTTTGTACGTAATATCATTTTGTGAAAATATCACACTAAAAAGCAGTAACTTAATTTCACACTAGAACTAGAGACTGTGCATCTAATATCTGTAGTCCCTAACATTGACTTTTAAAATTCAACGACTATATTTATATTTATACTACAATCATAATACATGTATAAGCATGTATAAGCAGGCGTAACTTTTACTGACTGAAGCATTCTTTGTCGCCCTCAAGTTCGGGACGACCAAATACTCTCCATTCTCAGGACAACCACTTCTCGGTCTCGGGACTGCTGACCTTCTATCTCGGGAAAACTATTCCCCTAATTTCGGACAGTCATATTAATTTAACAATCTTGATAATAGAAAACTTTTTATTATAAACAAGATGACTGATGGGTACTGGGTTTATTTCCAACTTCATCAGGCTTATTGATTCCTACTCCTTATTTACATTCTTCATCAATTATTAGTAATTCTTATAAATAGAAATAAATTTCTTTAATTTTTGATGAATTTGAAAGTAATAAATGGATTCAAATGGAAATATTATTTGAATTGTAGACCAGGATATGAAGCTTTGAGTGCCCATACTTACATCGTACAATCTTCCTCGACTTTTCGGATAAAGTGCTTTATGTGTCCAGCCCTGCAATCCTGTCCCTTCAGACAAATTCCGAAGCATCCACGTTGTTTGGGGGGGGGGGGGGGGGGCTCATTCCAGTCCCGGTCACGACCTACAGCACTCCGTGACGCGCTATGGCGGGGGGGATCTACGATGGAAGGGGGGTTGGAATGACGAGAGGAAACGCCTGCAGTTTTTATTTCTTTAATGCCTGACTTCCAGAACAGACTCATCGGACAGCTATGCCTTTTTTTATGTGGCCTGTTCTAGCCGATGCAGCCTACAACCAGCATAAACAAGTTGTTAGCATACTTCAGTAGTGCGTTTGTTCATTTCCTCCTCAAGCGAACAAGTAGGCTACAGTATCCGCCATGCAATAAACTTGCCTTGCTTTCCTTGTCGTTGAATAGCGAATAGGCTGGAAGTTTAGCATTGCTTTTCTTCTCAGGTATGGCCACAAAAAAATGTTCACAGTTCCGATCATTGAGCTAGGACTAAAAGAGGCGAACTTTACCTTTTTCTTGCTGCGACAAAATACCGGGCCTTCAAAAAGATGATTCACTCTGTGTTGTTCTAATATTCGTGGATTGTCGTCTACAATTTAAAGTAATTCAATAAGAATAGAAAGTACTGTACGTGTAAGAATAAAACTGTGACTGGAATGAAGTTTTTGATGCTTTTTTATATTTTGATTCTCCTTTTTTTAATTGAAGTAAATAATTATCTTGATCTCTTGATAAATGAACTAGTACAGTTAAACTAACACTATTTATTCATCTATTTCCAATAGTTATTTGCAATAAAAACTTGAAAAACACTTGAGTAGAAATTATAACTCATGTTATGGCGTGACGGCCATTTCACTCTGATGTCAAGAGCATCGTCAGACGACCCACAGTACACATGGGGACTGTGTACTGTGGGTCGTCTGACGATGCTCTTGACAGAGTGAAACGGCCGTCACGCCATAACGTGAGTTAGCCTATAATTTCCACTTAAAAGTGTTTTTTAAGTTTTGATTGTATATTAGTGGAAAAAAGATGGATCTTATACATCATAATTATTTGCACATTATTCTCCGGAAATTGTACGTTATACGTTATTTATACATCTATGGTTCCATTTCACCGTTTTAGCAAAGGTAAGAGGAAGAGAAATTTTCGTTTTAGCCATGCTATGGGCTTTTCAGAGTTGACACAATGCAACTAGTATTTCTGTGAACAGTAGACCTTACTCGCCAAGGGGATGATATTTTCGAAAAAAGGGGATGATATTTTCGAAAAAAGTGCTCTTGCACTTTCGACTCAATTTTCATTGCTTTATCTTTCATTGATGATAGGAACTGCAAAAATCAATATTTGAAAAAACAAAATGCACCTCCCCCTTTCTAACACCATCCGTTGTTTTTATTTTTGTGGGAATTTTTTTGAAAAAAGAAGCTTATGCATACGCCATAGGCGTTTGACCTTGGAAAAAGGAAAATTTATACAAAATTTATGACAATGGGTGCTTGTAAAGCAATTATTCATCATCAAAACTCTCAGCTATGTACAGTACTTTCTTGTTTTTTTATTTTTTTTAAATTCAAGTGAGACTGACATTCTGTGGAATTAATATCTCCTTTCTAATTTTCAGTAGCATGTTTCTGTGTTTACTTTGGTATCATTTTTGCCATTCACCACGCAGCCTACAGCGTTGATCGCCCGAAGGTTTAGCTTCAAATTGAGAGAACAGAAAGTGTGACACCGGCGCACGGCCACCCCCGTGCTTGCATGCTTTAGACACAAGTTCTCCACCACTCTTCCCCCTTATCACCAACCACAAACTTGTAGGCAATAAAAAGCATTCGCGAAACTGTCTCATCACATCTCTGGCATTACTTGCCTCGGGCCATTCACAAATGAAAGTGGCTGGTCAGATCAGACTCGCAGCGGCAAGCTAAAGGCTCGACTCCCACCCATCAAATCTGAATCGTGATGACGTCCTATCTTTTCAATCCAGACTCAGTTTTGTGAGCCAGAGAGCTTATTATTGCTGGTGGCAGAGAAATATTACGAAATACTCTTTTACAGCTCATTAGAATTCCTCCAGTTTTCAGTTTGTGCAAGTATCTAACTCCGTGTGCTGTGTGAAACCCTATATGAATGTGTAGAAATAAAATATGTTCACCGAATATAATTTTTTTATTTATTTTTATCCAATATAACTCAGCCTACTAGTGCTTGGATTAATGATAATTTTTTCTAGCTCTAAACTGACAATTAAAATTAGTAATGCAGAGCCTCTTCACAGGACTTTGATGTTTTTTAAATATTTCCATGAGTGTCTCCACTGCAGGTCTCAATGATACGTTGAAATCCTTTTTTCAAGTTTCAGGTTTATAAAGAAATAGTTCTATAATGTTTTCAGTGGCTTCATGGTGTTTGATGGGTCCAAAGTACCTGGAGCTCTCTGGGTTGTTCTATTTTTTGTAAATCTAGAAATATTCGTTCGTTCATCCTTCTTCTATTAATTGTTCTATAATAAATGGATATATGGACCCATCTGGTGATTTGAAGGTCTCTCTATTTCTGTTGTCTATAGAGCGCACATTTTGGAGTAGGTAATCTGTGAAATTTTTAATCGAAAAAACTATTAAATAAATGTGCAAAAATCTGTTGAACATATTGCAGGGAAGGTCGTTTCTCACAGCATTTAGCTACTAAAAATAAGTACATTTTGAAGTCTGTGTAGTATTATTGCAATCCAGTGGCAGGGCCCACGGGCCAAGGAAAGAAGGGAACTAGTCAAATTTAGTGATTTTTTGCAAATATTTAGCATTTTGCTGAGGATAAAATTCACATCTATTATTGTGGATGACTTAATATCTTCTAAGAAAATTCAGAAATGTATAATATTCCAAAACAATTATAAAACTCTCCTTATTCAATATTTCAGTATGATGCTTACAATACAGGAACCTACTTTATTCAATACAACTAGAAACTACAATGCAAGAAACTACCAAATTTTTTTGGTTAATAATATTTTTTAAATTAATAAATTTCTTTACTTCTCGATTGTAATTAGGTAACCTACTTTAAAAGTATACTTCAAAATGAGCTCTGGGATGAAATTTTCATAAGCCTTCTCATTATTTTAGCAATTTTTCCACAGTTTGGTGCTTTGTATTATACATTTCAAAACATTAAATTTGAATAGTGTGGTTAGATAATAATATTTTGAAATTAAATTTTGGAAGATAAACATGGAATCTGTCTAAAACCTCAAGGTAAATCTAAAAACGCTTCAGCTGTGTTTCAACTTTGAACCAAAACTGGCTCATTACATTTTTTCAACATGTATATTGACACTCGTTCAGTTGGTTTGTTGATTCAACTTATGTTTTTTATACTATTAAAAAACGATTAAACTTCATCTTTAACATTATAGCCTAAATAAGAACCTTGGCAATAATGAATCACTAAAATTTTACAAAAATGGCATTCAATTTTTTTTTTCTGACATGAGTATACAGTGAGCTATATAGTTTACAGCAACGTCCATTCTACAAGGGGGCAGAGCGAAAAATGATTGAAAGTTGGCCCCTGAACTGATGAATACTGCTACAAGTTACAATCTTCGATATGTGCAATAGATTGAACATAGACTACAGATAAATTGGAGTAAGAATGACTTTCAGTTTATAGGATGAAGGACTTGAGGAGTATTAGAATTTCTATTATTTTGAAGATTGAGACATTATTTTTAAATGCTGAGCCTTTTGAAAATAAGTTAAATTAATTTTAATTATTTGTTTCAGGGTGAACGACCGAATAATGAGTGCAAATGGGCAGTCGCTAGAAAATGTTGAGTATGCAACAGCTGTTCAGGTTCTGAGGGACTCGGGAAACACCGTGGCGTTGGTGGTGAGAAGGAGAGTGGTCCTTCCCATCAGTCCCGAGCCTCAGACGCTACGCTTTCAACTTGCCAAAAGCCGGAAAAAAGATGGTCAGTTATATTCTGTTTTTACCACAGTATTGCACCTGATATTGAAAACGATTGAAAGCTGTAGAATGCCTTATGAAAACTATGAATTGAATGAAGATAGTTCAAGTGAAAAATGATTGGTCATCTTTTTATGGATGATGATGATGATTTGAAAAATATAGCCAATAATTACGTATTGAGTGTTGAAATTTCACTCAAAAATATGCCGCTCAAACACTCGAATTTCATTTATTTTCTGGACTAAGAGATTGATGTTCAAAAACACTAGTGTCTTTTTACAGAGACATACACAAACAAACTAACGTCCACAAGATAGTTACTTGTTATCAATTCAAACTACATTAATTTAAACTATATTTAGATTATCATTAGAGATTGAGTCTAGCAGCTTCATGATACTGAAGGAACAACAATTTAAAAGTACAGTATATTTTTTTCTATCAATTTTTATTTAAAAATCATAATTTAATACTACTTACAATTTAGTACAAGATTTAGGCATCAACAAAGTTTTTATCATTCACAAAGTTTTTACATTCATGCTACTGATTTAAAAAAGTAATATAAAATTAGGTTAAATCAAATTGAAACAATGGAGATAATATATTTGACAATACTGTAATGGCAATAGGCATATAACTTGAGGATAATTACAATAATTTTAGTTTATAGGCATCTTTTATTGAGTGAGATGGGAATCAAACATATGAAATAGTGGGTGAATAATGAGTGAGATACGTTGCAACAGTTTTTCAAGGGTTTGCATAGAATATTATTGTGAATCCTCAGTGGAGAAGCTCTGCTGACTACATTAATTTGAGCATGAATGACTTGCTAAACAAATGAGTTTCAAGTGTTTTTATTTTCAATGTGAGCATTGATGAGTTCTATGCTCAGTATGTTTTCAAATTATGAAGTATCAGTACTTATTAGTACTTAGTACTAATATTTCATATTCTGAGGTATCTTCTCCACTGAGGTATTTTTGAAAATCGTGCAAAAGTATCTACTGAAAATTTTGAAAACCAGTAATAATGTTCTCTGTTCAACTTGATTTATTTAGATTCTATTCTCTTTATGATTTGAGTATATAATTTGGCATTTATATGATTGAGTATAGAATTGTCAATTGTACAATATTCAATTGGTTTGTATTAATTAATTCTTTTGTTCTTAATTTTTCAGATTTCGGTCTAGTTTTAGGATGTAAAATATTCGTACGGGAAGTTGTGAAACCTCAAGATGGCAACGGTGTACAAGAGGGTGACATATTGCTCAAAATCAACAACCACTCGACAGATGGCATGAGCCTGAAGGAAGCTAGAAAACTAATAGAGAGCAGCAAAGAGAAATTGAACATAGTAGTTCGGAGAGAGGCTGCCAGATCCATGTCACAGTCAGCCGAATCAACTGCTTTGCCAACTAAAGGTAATAAAATTTCATAATTATTTGATATGGGTTCTATCACTAAAATAATGCTGGAAACACTTGAAATTGACACTCAATCTTTATTTACACAAATTACTTACAACACGCACTAATCAGTTTTATCACACAAGAAAAACCAATAAGAAACAAACAGTTCAATAACGTTCAACTAATAATGAATTTACTATACCACTGTACAAAAACTATTAGGCCGATCAATAATTTAATAAATAACTGACCAATTACGTAAAAAGGAATGTCTAATGAACAGTTAAAACTCTCAATAAATAAACTGAACACTTACGAAGCATAGTCTGTCACTGTATTTGATATACATAATCACCATATATAGCAATAGCACTTCCAGTACCAGTTCCAGTACCAGAACTAGTTTTTAGTAGTTATTACCCCTTTTAATCTTAAGAATAAGAAGTGTAAGATGAAAGAATAGTAAAATTACTGTTGTAACTGAAAAATAACACAAACTGTCACTCGATACGAACGTGAAGGAAGTCTGAACAACAACTGAACTGATTGCCCACAAGGACAACCATTTATATACTATGTTTAGTATATAAATGGAAGTTCTGGAAACAAATAACATAATCTCGAACATTCTGGTATATTTCTTGAAACCCCTAGAAACGCATTTGTAATATCCAATCATTATTAGCTCAACTGTTTTGTCATCCCTAAATCAAATTTTTACAGTTCTTACTTTATTGAAGATTTATTTTTTAATAATGTTAAGGTAACAGATACGTATCTATTTCGCTTTCATAACACATACCGTAATTAAATGTACAATGCTGGTTTTAAAAATTATAGAGATTATAATTACTGTGTGTGCCAGTACCAGAACTAGTTTTTAGTAGTTATTACCCCTTTCAATCTTAAGAATAAGAAGTGTAAGATGAAAGAATAGTAAAATTACTGTTGTAACTGAAAAATAAGATTTCACATTGCTTTCTCATCCCACTGGAATACATACAAATTAAACGCATAATAATACCTGAATGCGAATCACGGTAAGTGGCTAGTCGCGAGCTGTGCCAGGTATTTGCAGATACGAGCGCTTGTAACAGCTCTTTCTGTAAAGGTGACTAGGAAAAAAGAGTGTTCTCTGCTGTAAAATCACTTTTTTGGAACCCAGATAAAAAACCGAGGGTCCAACTCATCAACCATCATTATCAACCAACTCATTACCTACGCAAAAGTTTCAGACCTCTGTGGACTTCATCTTCCAAAAAAAAACGGTCCTGCTCCAAGTATAGTAATTAAAAATTACTTTAGATGACAATTTTTTCTTTGATATAACATTTAAATATTTCCTTGCATTGTCCAGGCCAAGCTTGTAAGCGACACCATGAATTTTATTCATATCAGCGTTTCAAACACAACATTTGATGACGTATTCCAGATGGAAACTACTTGGACAGTCTGAATGGCACCAACTATTCGTCGCAGAACTTGTATGTGCAACCTCCAACCAGGCAGCAAATGCTGGACGACAAGAGCAACCTTCTGCCAAGGGGAAGATCGAGGAATCCCCTGATGGACGTCTCACTCAGTCAACTGGACAGGCCGGCCTCACCTCAGTCACCTCACCACAGTCACACTCACTCACACTCACACAGTCACTCACGGAGTCGCAGTGGACTTGACGAACCACCCGATCCACCGAGGCCACCGCCTCCTAGACCAGAAGGTAATATAGCGACTGACAGTTTTCTCAATTCAATTAAATCTAGGTTTCTAGAACGTGACATAATTTATTTGCAAACTAAGTATGTTCTCTTATCCATCTTCCCCTTCTTCTCCTTTTTTCGTCTCATTCTCCTCCTCCTTCCATCCCTTACTCTCCACAGTTAGACTTTCATCAACATAGGACAGCATCAAGACGTTTATATATTACGATTTGAAGCCGGTTGCACAAACGTTGATCAAAGCTTGATCGCCGTTCACTCAATGTTTATAAATTATTTTTTAAAAACCTATGATTTCCATCAACATAGACACGGCAGAAACGACAGCGGACAAGGCAGGGGTACACCATTCGTCATATCCCAGTGTTGAACCTTGAAATGTTTAAACAGCTCAATGCTTTCTCAACTAAACAAACAAAATACATTAGATTTAAAATGCATAAAATAAATGCATAAAACTGCATAAAATAAATCAATATAACGGATTATCCAAGAACCCTACGAATTTACATGAAAAACATTGCAAGTTGGAAATTCAAGTCCCGATTCCAGATTAATGATCAAAACACCATGTAATCCTTCCCTTTCCACTCGAATTAAAGGGGTAACAAGCAATGTGCTTGAAATGGACTAGGTACAACCCAGGGGTAAAGGAAAAACAGATGAAAATTATTTGCAATAATTATAATATAGATGC
This sequence comes from Conomelus anceps, assembly GCA_948455865.1. NCBI lineage: Eukaryota > Metazoa > Arthropoda > Insecta > Hemiptera > Delphacidae > Conomelus > Conomelus anceps. Next base: position 39,594,539 of record OX418219.1, read on the forward strand.
CATCCGTCATACATCCGAACAACTCGAGAATATTGGAAAGAAGAAATCTCGCTGTGACTGTCTACTGACTGGCGATATACTGAACATAGACAGACGGGTTAGCGCCGGACAAGTGTAGACAGCGTAACTGGAAACTCGGATAAAAATATATTTTTAGACTGTGACGAGACGGATATGTCGGACCTGAAACGCGCCGTGACTGATGTGTTTAAATCAACCTTTATTATTTAGACGTTTTATGAAACGTATTGTGGCAATATATATATTCACAACATTAGTATTTTGTTCATTGGTTAATCCTAGGGTTGGAGTGACCAATTCGACCTGGTGACAATGTGTCCAGTCAGCAAATTGTGATTATTTCAAAATCCGCTCATATACCAAATAAATAACATTTCGAAGTCTCTCAATGGATGCAGTTCTATACACAATAAACAGAAAAACTTGCAGTATAATGTTGAATCTTTTAATTTTGGTTAACAAACCATAACCTTCAAATTCATGTAATGTAGCAAATCACTTTTAGTGCATTAAAAAGATTTAAAACGTCACTGTAAAAAATAAAGTGGATAATTGGACTAAGCATCAGCCTTATTAATGTCCCATGTTTTGATTTTCAAATGCAAACAACGACAGCACCAGCTGCCAATGTTTTGATTTTCACTAGCCAAATCTAACCTAGAGCCTATAGTTGGAATTTGTTGAACATCATAATTATTTTTATGTTCTACCCCTAAACTCTAAAATCAATAGCATTGATTTCATTTGAACTATGAGGAAGGTATATACCAAGTTTCAAGAGTCTAGAATCATCATTTCAAGCGCTAAGGCACAGACGGACGGACAACAGCACGATTTCAATAAGGCCTTGTCGGGTCTTTAATAATTCTCTAACTCTTATAACTAACCCTAACCTTAATCAAAAGCATATAACATGTGGGAATAGTATCTTCCCTGATCTGTGAATAAAGTATTGTAGTGTAGAGAAACCCCTTGCCTTGTCTACTATTCTTTTTGTCGTGTCCGTGTTGTTGAAATCCATAGCTTTATTTATATTTTTACTACTAGAAATATTAGCAAATTTTGGATTAATTCATTTACTTGTTATTATATCAAAATTATTACGGAATATTTGACTCCTGTTGAACAATTATTATTTTTAAAAATATAAAAGATTGGTGCCTCTGAACCAACTTTAGTGCTTCTGTTGAATGGAAGTTCAAATTTTAACTATTTCAACTATATAATAGAGATTCCCGACTTCAATGGGATGAAAATATCAGTTGTTGAGATTTTAATAGATGTTTGAAAGTTGAAGTTAATAATGTTATTTATTTATCGTGAATACAGTAATTTCAACAGTGCAAACACTATCATTCCTGTACAGCTGCATTAGTATAGGATTTCAATGTGATAGCATCATACTTGAATGCTTTCACATTTTCCCCAATAATAATAATTGTCACTAATAATGTTTATTTTCTTATTTCATGCAGCTTATGGATTGAAAAGTGAGTGATTGAATATATAGTTTGGAATGTCCACAGAATAATAATAAAAGGATGAATGTGATTTAGATGTGGATGTTTAAATACTTTCAATACAAAAGCGACTATTTGTTATCTGGTACAAATCCCTGGGAACTTATAAATCTGGAATAGAGACTAATTATTATCATATTAAATCAAATCTAAATTTATTATTCAAATTATAATTTAAAAAATCTTCATATAATTACTTAATTATTGAAATTCTCTTATATAAACCGCACTATAATAACTGTGTTGAGGCTGAGTCTAGTTGATATTATTTAAAAAAAATTACAATATGTTATTTTGATGGTACGATGTAAGATGATGCTGAATAAATAAATATTTTATTGCAACAGTTCCTGAGGTCTTCAGGAGCATTACACTAGTCACAGTTCCACACAATGTCATAATTCTATAATGGTTCATTATACATGATACTCTTTTGTTCATAATCTTAATGCTCTTATGTTGTTATTTAAACAACATTTTTGTAATAATTTGACTAAAGACTAAAAAGCCGCGCAAAAACGACAAAGCCAACACCAACACCTCTTGCATCCAACCGCTCCACAACACGCTGTATCAAGAACAGCAGGTAGACGCACAGAGCGCTGAGGCCAGCCCCAACGTTATCCCCAACACAGCGTCACAGCCAATTATGGCCTTTTTCCTTTTAAATACATTTCGAAAATACTTACTTACACATCGCTGGGCATCCCTTGAAGGAAGATCCATGCAAAGTTTTATTGAATTTGTACCACGCGTTTAACCGTAAATGCATTACAGACAGTGAAATGCAAAACGGTTGACTTGAAACAGAAGCCTCTCTTTGTTCGGTCAATTATTCTCTGTCCTTGTATTGTAATTATGGACTTGTTGCACAAATTTCTCTAAATTGTTCATAACATAAATAAGACATTGTAGCATGTAAAATGAAAGAAGGGTCAGAATTTGGAGCAGCTTGAAAATCTCCCTGCACTCAGGAATCTCCCTTCACACATTAATCTCAAAGTCTTTCTTTGAATTCTGAATAGCTTGAAAGAATATGCTCTTAAACCCCAGAGGATGGTGCCATATTATAGGTGAGATTGTATATGGGCGAAATAAACCACTCAAAATATTAATATTGACCCAGGTGAAAATTGGGATTCTGATTCATTAAACTCTACTTCTTTGGAATCAAGAATCTTTAGATCTCAATTTTATTGGTCCTCTGAAATCCATAGAAAATAAGCTTATCCAACAGTTTGTGAGACAGGGTCAAATGCTTTAGACAGGTCAAACAATTTGACCTGATAGTCCAGTCAAATAAGCATAAAGTAAAGATAAAATTCCAATATGCTGAAAATCAGGCTATATGTCCAGAGAAACATGCTGATTAACATACTTAAAGTTCCCAAGAATGCTAGCTGTGCTTCAGCCGCCATCTTGGGGAAACTAAAACATTTTCCATTGTTTTTTTTTTTTTCAAAATGTAGGCCAAACAGCTTTAGACAAAAGACTATACTCCTGCATTTTTTCAAGTCAGGAAAATTTTCAATAATTTGACTAGTTTCACCCCTATATCTAAAAATGCTCGGCTACAAGTATTGGTGTAATTTCTTCGGAAAATTATCAATTTTCTATTTTGACTAATTGAAACAGCTGTATCTCACGAATAGAAAACAAAGTGTGTAACTTGAAAATCCCTCTCGGGAAAATGAAGTTTTCTACAATTTGAAGCCAATCTCACCTTTTTTCTCCAGTAGTTTTGAGCTGTAGCTATTCATTCATAACTGCAATGCAACAAGTGGCGTTTCCTGCCCAAAATTGTTAGGCAAGCACTAAAGCATGTTAGAAAAATTTCAACTCCAATATCAAGTGCCGGGGGGGGGGGGGGGGGGTAATGAAGGTGTATTTTGGGAGATAAGTTACTCCCCAAGGACCTATTTAAATTTCACTTAAATTTAAAATTAAATATTAATATGATATTCTCCTATGTAATTTTCAATGCAATACAATTTTATCATTTAATTTTTTATCTAAAACAATGTTTTTCTTACCTTATGCTGCTACTTGTAATTGAGTGGTACTCGTCTCTCTTTCTTGGCAAACTCATCGATGACATCATCGTAGAATGATGGACTTTTTTGCATTTCTGCTAAAAGTTCTTTTTCGATTGATAATAATGCTAAATTGCTGAGTCTCTCCTGTCCTGTTGAATTCCTAATGTAGGTCTTGATTCTTTTTAAAGTTGAAAAACTTCTCTCAGTCGAAGCACTTGTTGCAGGAACCGTAAGAGCAAGTTGGCAAAGTTTGTACACTTCAGAGAACTCCTCACTGAGGCCACATTCTTTTAACGAAGTAACTAACTCCTTTATACTATTCTTGTTGAGACCAAAAGTAGTTTCATATATTGCAGTGAGCTCTGATCGGAGTGATAGAAGATCAAACAAATCACCATAATTTTTTTTTAGGCAAAGAAATGCTGTCTCTTGAACAGTTTTATTGTCTTGAAAATTCAAAAGTTCCATGAACTTCAATTCTTCGAAATTTCCAAACCTTTCCACTAACTGTGTTGTCAACATGTCGATTATTTCGAATAATAGGCGTCGATAACATGTTTCAATATCACCAACAACATCTATTCTTGCACGCTTTTTAGATGGCTCGATACCTAAATCAATTGTCTTTTTCCAAAAAACTTCAAACTGTTCTCTTTTCAAAATAATTACGTTTTTGAACTCCACTATCTTGCTTACACAAAAATTGATATCATTTGTTTTACTTTGTAGAATTGAAAATAGAATGTCACAGAATGGGAAAATTTCCGAAAATACATTGAGGAGGAAGTTGAAATTGAAATTATTTTTTAAAACGTCCAAATACCCTTTCGATGAATTTATGGTTTCAATGTCCCAATCTTCCGAATTTTCTAGAATTTTTTCAAAAAGGCTAACTAATTGTTCTCGCTGCTCTTGTACAGTTAAGATGAGTCGACTCTGGTAGTTCCATCTAGTAGGTGCTACTTGGGGCAATCTTTTTTTAACTTCTAAATCCAAAGCATGACTACGTTTGGTTGATTTTGAAAAAAATGCAGCCAACCCCCCAAGATTAAGAAAAAATATTTTGCAGTCTTTTATTTTAGAAACTGACTGTTGAAGCACTAAATTTAGTCTGTGGGCCATACAATGTATGAAAATAGCATTTTTGAAAGTCTGTCTCACTTTAGCCTGCAAGCCACCCAATTCCCCTGCCATAACAGCTGCCCCATCATAGCTTTGTGCTACAAGTTTGGATCCACACTTATAATTTTCCATAGTTTCTTCTACCACTCTGTACAATGCAGAAGCATTTCTATTTTCGGTAACATCTTTGAACCCTAGAAAACGTTCATTCACTTCACCACTTTCTGAAAAAAGTCTCAAAACAACCGATAGTTGAGATTTTTTATTGATATCAGTTGTTTCATCCAATATGATGGCAACAAATGACGTCTCTTCTATTTCTTTCTTAATCCGCTTCATTACTAATTCACCTATACTTTGGATTAAGTCGTTTTGAATTGAATTTGAAGTACATTTGAAGACGGTGGATGTTTCAACATGATTTCGTAATACATCGTCAAACTCGGCTATAACATCTACTAAGTCTTTATAATTACCTTTATTTAATGAGTCATCGCTTTCATCATGACCCCTAAAACTAAGTTCATGTTGAGCAAGATAAACGGTTATTTTTATGAATCTCTTCAGAATTTCGCGATTTTTCTTAACTAATTGATTGTGCTGTTCATTTTGTATTCTACATGTTTCACTCAATGCAAATTCTATTCTACGTGTTTGAGAAAATGTTTTTTCACTTATCACAGCCCTCAAGTGGGAATTGCTTTTAGAATGTCGTTTTATCAAATTGTTCAAGTTATTTAAATCTGAAAATCCTTTTTTGTTCCAAACATTTTTTTCTCGGCTGAATAGAAGACATGGCCAGCAGAATAAAGCTGATTTTTTTGGACAGCCTGTTATCCAACAGCATTTTTCATAAATATTGTCTTTAAAATGTCTGGTAAAATTTTTACCTTGTTGACTGATATTCAAATTAGGAGTTGGCCTACCTTTAGAAATGATCTCTTTTTTCCGTTCAAAAGTTTGAATTGAAAATTCTCTTGTCACAGAACACACAACACAATCACAATCACTATTATTATTCACTTCCATCATAGAGAAAAGAAACTAATTAAGAAACTAACTTTCAGTACTTTTTCTGTGCTTCCATTTTCATCACAGTTGCCGTGACCACGTGAAACTTTGTTTATAACGGACTAAAACTAACCTCAAATTAGGAAACCTAAAATTATTGAAGTTGGCCATCTGGTGTAGGTGTAGATCTAGGAGGCAAGAATATTCAAAAGCGGGATGGTTGTATGCGATTTTGAAATAGCTTACTCGTGTAGTTTATCCAGCATCATTCTCAACACATTTATGAACGATCTTGGACCATAAAAAATAACTTTTACATCAGAATGGCACAGAATTTAATTGATACTTTCTATTTTCTATGATCATTTATTGTGACAGAAGGAAAATAATCGCTCATTCGTTGATACATAGCCAAACTTCCGTTGCTCCAACAGGCTGGAGTTACTGTAAGCTCGCTTGCACTGCTTTGCTATAGTGTACGGAGTATATAGATATACAGTCACTGTAAGCTCGCTTGCACTGCTGTGCTATAGCGAGCGTCCGTAGCCATCCAGACCCACTGAGATACAGTATAGAGCGCCAAGTTCAAAACACCATTTCCAAAATTATACTGGCTTCATATAGAAATATCACCAGAATTTCAAAGCAATTAAAGAAATTATATAATTTTTATATTTTTATTTTAGCCTCTTCATGGGCAAGGCAAGCAGTGCTTTCCTCGCTTACATAGAGAAAACGCCACTGTTAGTGGAAAGGTTTGGAAATTTCGAAGAATTGAAGTTCATGGAACTTTTGAATTTTCAAGACAATAAAACTGTTCAAGAGACAGCATTTCTTTGCCTAAAAAAAAATTATGGTGATTTGTTTGATCTTCTATCACTCCGATCAGAGCTCACTGCAATATATGAAACTACTTTTGGTCTCAACAAGAATAGTATAAAGGATTACTGCATGCACCTGCAAACAAATCTCCCAAAAAGTGGGGATCGGTATTTATCTTTAAAAATTTATTTTTGACCCCAAGCTATCTCAGTAACTCCATGTGGTCCCCCAAAAATGTGATGGGAAGCATGAAGGGTTGCTGAATTCGGACCCCTATAACTATTGAACGGTTCATTGTATCCGATCGGCCTCATTGAGGCGGACCATATTCATATATCATTATGTCGATTTTGGCTCATAACTTGGAATTCTGTTTTCAAGGGTAAATAAATAAATGAACTTTATTTCTGCACAAAAAAACAATAGATTACAGAATATAAAACAAGATAAATGACATGCTGGCACTAAAAGAAAAATAAAATAATACAAACAAACTAGAGTAAAAAACACTTCAATCATGATAATAATAATAATGATAGAAGAATAAATAACTAGTTATAATGAAGTATTTAGTTATATGCCTCCCATACCCTAAAAATGACTATTTTCAACATTTAAATGGCTCCAATTCGGAAGTTCATGAACTTAAAAATTTGATATTAGTTTTGAATTGTAGAGCATGTCTCCTTTAAATTAATTATAATTTAATTCAATGAAATTCCACTATAGAAGAAGAATACCTGATGCTAAATTTAAAAAAATCCGAAATCTACTCTACTTTAACTGACATAGTTCCTGAGTAGAGCTTTTTTTAATGTCAATTTGAAAAAAAAATTAAATTTCTTGATTTTGTGTCAGTTTTATCCTTAGGTGTAATTTTAATAAGTTTTTTATTAAAAATGGTGTAATTTTAATATAATTCATATTTTTATATCGCGTACCGTAAGTCATTTTAACTATCATTTTCTTCAGCTTATTGAAGCGGTCTGGTTATTGATGTCAACTGGTGAAAATGACTCTAACTCGGGAAATTTCGGTATGAAAATGGCATCAAATTGTAGAAAACGTCGTGCTCTTTGAATGACAACCTGACAGACAGTTGTTTCTCCTCTTGCGCAGCTCACAGCTCATGTTAACATGACGAACTGTAACTGCACTAATACCTCCATTTCATTTCAGATTACTATTCAACGGGAAACAGACAGCAATTGTTGTACGATGATGACCCTTTAATGATGCAGAGGTCTAAACAACCGATGTAAGTACATTTTCATTAAAAAAAAAAAATATTTCCAGCCTTCAAATTGATTTCCTCTTTGTCTTTTTGATATCAAGGACTAATGATTCACTTATTATTTGCAATGGGTTCTAAAGCCTGTGCTGTTGACTATTGTCATAGCTTTTTTTTTAACGATTCTTGGGTGGGTGATTCTAGTCAAAATATAAACTATATTAGTTGTAACGCATTTACGAGAGCTGCATATAAGAGTTTTTTTATCAAATTTTGAATAAACTTTCCAGAATTCTTTTTTCACTGAAATTACAGGGATCACACACGATGTTGAGTGTTTTCCACGGCTATTTGATGTCGGTTATTCAATATAGCATCATGTTTTGGGGCAGTGGAAAGATTAATCTAATTTTTTAGAAAGCAAAAAAGGCACGAAGAATTATTGACAATCTCAAGCCGAGGGAATCATGAAAGAATGCATTCAGAAAGTACAAGGTGCTCACAGTTCCGGCATTGTATTTCCTAAAATAGCCATATTAATGAAGAAAAAGGAACCAATATTGAATGAAAATAATCAAATACGGTATGAATACAGTATAAGGCGTCAGCGAACACAACTTCAATACCCACACAACTACCATTTTGGAGAAGGGACACTCTATAGCGGACTCGAAATATATAATGCTCTACCCGCAGAAATTAAAATGATTTCATTTCATTTCATAATTTCTTTATTCATTTCAAATACAACTAGTACATAGAATAGTGTCACAATTTTGGTTACTTCTGTACGTACTATTATCATAATAGTAAATTACAACTAAAGTGTAGGATATAATACAAACTCTTAATATTAAACTTTACAGTTTTACATCAGTTAGCTATAGATAAAATTCTTCAATACTATAAAGATCAGTGAAATCAGACAGTTCAAAAGTGCATTGAAGGTAAAATCGATTGTCGCTGCCCCCTACAACATGGAAGAGTGTGTTCAGTTGTTTTCTGAAAAAATAGAAGACAAAAACTTAATGCTACCTAACTTGCCTAATAATTGTTATGATCAATTTTCGCGAAATAGCCATGTATGTTTTGAAAATGTTTTGTTATAGAACTACTGTATTTGTTTATTTTAAAAAAATGACATGTCAAATTCTACCAAGCATTGCTTGAGTACCGGTATGTAGTGCTGTTTGATGCAAATAAAAAAAAATAGCTGATCCGGCTTATTGTGCACATATTTCAAGCTCCTAGGTGGGAGCTTATAACTTACCATCAAAGTTTAGTTTCACTTCTAGTTTCAATACATTTCCAATATCAGAAACACCTGTAATTGAAATCAGTTTATAAGAGAGGTAAATTCTCTCCATAATGAAATGGGCGTTTCCAAGCGTCCACATTTCAGAAATTATCAAGTTGAGAATTTTTAAATGCGATTTATTTCTTTTCGATAGCGCTTTGTAGTAACCAATCAATGAAACCAAGAAATAATATAATTGAAATGTATGTGCATAACCTTAACACAGAGTGTTGAAGTTGCACCTGGAATATAATAATCTTAATAATTGACTTTGACAATGATTAATTCAGGGGGATTATATTTAATTATAATATTTCGATAAGGCAATAATAATACTGCTATTTTTAAAATAGTTAGGATTGACATACTGTTGGCCATGTACATTCACTGTCTGTCACCCAATCAAGTTTACTGCTATCTTCTTTCCTCAGCTAATAGCACCGATGAAGAGTATCATATAAATTATAAAGTATAATTACCTATGTTTAGTAATTAGTCTATTCTAACAGTATGACATGAATCATAATTTTATATTTCATATCACTGTTTTATCTTCTAGTTTTGGCAGTAAATATTTAACTTGAATCTAATAATCAATCATCTTGTTTGTTTTAGGCCAGACCCACGTTTCATCACATTCCAAAAAGAAGGTTCTGTCGGCATCAGGTTAACAGGCGGTAATGAGGTGGGAATATTTGTGACCGCTGTGCAGCCTGGAAGTCCTGCTTCGTTGCAAGGGTTGCAACCTGGCGATAAAATTCTAAAGGCAATTTTAATTAATATTTTTTGTTTTTTTTTCTCGCTGATGAAGCCCACATGAGTCTGAGACTTGTGCGTGGGTAATGAGGTGATTAATAATACAATGATGTTATGAACAGTTTTAGGTTAGTTTCGAACCACCGGTCAAGTGATAATGAAACAAATAACGTCATGCTATAGCTGCCGGTCACATCTCCAAGTGCAGTCCAGAGCGCTCGTGACTACAATACTTAATAAATACAATACTTATATTCAATACATACATGTATTGTATCATGCATATACTATACATGCATGATTGCTAATATGCATGATTAAAAAAATCTGTTATATTTCTGTTTGTACAAAATTCATTCAATAATAAAAAGCAGTTTAAACTTGTGTTTGAATCCAAAACTTTCCATCTAATAAAAAACTAATTGAGTTTTTAATGTTGTATATACTGTAATAACAAACAATAATATTGTCTAATTTGCAGGTTAATGACATGGATATGAAGGCAGTGACGAGGGAAGAAGCGGTTTTATTCCTACTAAGCTTACAAGAACAAATACATCTCATAGTGCAGCATAGGAGGGATGAATATGAACAAATTGTTGCCTCGCAGCGGGGAGATTCTTTCCATATAAAGTGAGTTATTAGTTGGGCTGTAATATTTTATTAAATTTTGGAGATTTATTGTTTTATATTTAGGTTACTAGTTCCCATTTTCTTGTGAGTTTGAACGTTGCTCAATGTTCGTCAACAACTCTATTTTGGACAGGAATATTACTTGACAATTCATGAATAAGTTCCACATTTTCGAGTTTCACCTAGCCTACTTAACTACTTGAAAGGTGTAGTCGACCTTCAAGCTGTGATGATTTCTGATTAATCCAAATAAACTTTTCTCAATCATTTATTTATTTACAAGTTCCAAATAAAGGTCCCGCTAAACCTTGCGGGTTTTTCAGCAGGTGCCTACATAATATAAATTACAAAATGGAAATCAATTATATAATACAAATTACAAAAAAAGAAGAAATTAGGGAAAAGAAGAATAGGGAAAAATGAAGGTTATGGCGGAAATTGAATATTAGTCTAACGTATGTAGAGATGAGGAAATGAAACTAAACAAGTAAGAAAAAAGCGTAATAAATAAATTACTATAAAAATAATTGGTCGCTCTGATGCGGCGGGGTGTAGCACGATTATTATTTGTTAACTAAGATTTTCAACTAAGATTTTTCTTGATAAATATTTTATTTTTAGCAGTTCAGTGTACTTTTTCTCTGTGCAAATGATTTTTACAATATTGTATGATGGATGAATATTATTTTTGAAGTAATATACTATTGTTTGCAATCAAAACATTATAATGACTCCATATTCTTTTTTCAGGGCCCATTTCAACTATGACCAACCAAATAAAGGCGAGATGAGCTTTAGGAAAGGCGACGTATTCCATGTAATCGATACATTACACAACGGTGTAGTCGGGTCGTGGCAAGTGTTAAGGATAGGTAACTATTTCTTCATCATTCTCAAAATACTGAACATAGAGTGCCATAATTATTTAAGAGTCATACATGTTCAAATGTATCTCAATATAAATCTACAGCATTAAAGCTTTTGTTACGTGTGAAGTTATACTGAATTATCAGGTTTATTCAAAATCTTTAAATTGCAGTATTTGGGAAATATTTGTTTCGAATGAATGCTGGCTGCTGTACCTCGAGGTTTTGAGTTTGAATCTTGTTCAGGCTTGGATGTTTTCACCTTGTCGTCATTCACCTCATTACCCACACTCAAGTCTCAAGAATGATGTGGGCATCATTCGACAAGAAAAGTGTTGTTTGGTGAGGTGACTGAAAAATTACCTTAAAATACCTAAACAGTATTACTGCAAAAAAAACCTGCCATCTGTAGCTGAGAGTATTTATCACTAGTTCAGAGTGAAACACAAGAGACAATAATTCCTTTTCAATATTTGCTTATTAACTACCACATTCTGATTCAACTTTGTCATCAATTTATTTTCTTTCATATTTTGTCTTCACTGACCTTATGTTTGAGTCATCAATTCATATACAGGGATAGACGCAGAGCAAGAAAATAGAATAACAAAGAATGAGGGAAAGTTCTCTAGCAAAGAACAATTGAAACAAAATTATGTAAGTAAATAATTCAAACTATTGAACTAAAAAATGAGTTACCGTACTCAATTGATTTTTACTTTTCAGGGAGGAATAACCAAGAAGTCCAGAAAGGCATAATACCAAATAAAGCAAGAGCCGAAGAATTGGCGACTGCTCAGTTCAATGCTACCAAAAAAGAGCTTACTGCCTCTGAAAGTCGGGGGAGCTTTTTCAGGAGAAGGCGGAATAGTCATAGGAGATCGAAATCGTTAAGCAAGGTGAGATAGAGAGTCCATCTCTCAGAAACTTACTGTTAATACTTGATTTGTGCATTTTAAATCTCAATTTTAAACATTAAGACTGTCAATATGTAAACAGCTATACATTTAAAAAAATATTGGTTGCAATAGATAGATATTTAAGCATCCACTGGCCTCCCATCATGGGGGAATCTGGATTTGTCCAATGTTAAATTTAAATTTATTATTTCCATTCAGGGTATATTAATTTAGGATTTTTATAATACTCTATATTCTTGGCTTTAATAGAAACCACAGTCATCTAGCTCTCTCTTGAAAACCTCTAAATTTGTTGATAGGAAGTCTCAAACCTGGCCGGTAAAACATTAAAAAGTTGAACTCCTGAATTTCTAACTCCATTTGCATAGAGAGCAGTGCGATGAGTTTCATTTCTAAGTTTATCCCTGTACCTTATGTTATGAGAATGAACCATGGAACCCCTATTAAACACTGATTCATTTTTCTTTATTAAATTGACTGTTTCAAATATATATAAACTAGGCACAGGCAGAATTTTCAACTGTTTGAAATATGGTCGAAAGTTCGTCCGAATAGACTCACCCACCATAATTCTTATTGCCTATTTTTGCAATTTAAAGATTTGCCATACTTCGCTGGAATTACTCCATAAAGCTATGCCATAGGTAATCCGTGAATGGAATATGACATAATAAACCTCTTTCAGTATAGAACAATCGAGTAAATTCAATTATTTTTGCTGGATTATACTGTTATGAACCCTTTTTTTTTAAGACAAAGAGAATGGATTGTTTGGGCAAAATTAACGCTTATGTTAACCTGAACACTATAACTTACATCTGTCTGCTCTAAATGCAAGGTGCTATAGAGCAGACAGATACATAGAGTATTCAGGAAAGCGTTATTGTTAATGTAGTTTCGGACAAACTATCGTATTTTTCAACATTAGAGTTCCATTTTGTTCATTCAATAGATATTTCAAGTCATCTTTTGAAAATTATAATATGTGATGTTGGAGATCCATCTTGTTTCCACAATATAATTATAATAAAAATTTAAAAAACACAAGTGGAAATTATGACTCACGCTGGCGTGACGGCCGTTCCACTATGATGTTAAGAGCATCGTCAGACGACCCTGTGTGTACTGTGGGTCGTCTGGCGATGCTCTTAACATCAGAGTGAAACGGCCGTCACGCCATAACGTGAGTCATAATTTCCACTTTCAGTGTTTTTTGAGTTTTTATTATTATAAATTATAATAGTTTATCTCATCAAAATGAAAATTTATGGATATGTGGCACTCCAATGTCAAATAACTTCTTGAAATACGCTATGTAATGCACGATAGGGTGATTAATCTTATTTTCTTCTAACAATATTACAATTTCACAGGATCATTGGGATGACGTGGTATTTGGCGATAGTATAAGTAAATTCCCCGCATATGAAAGAGTACTACTAAGGCATCCGGGATTCATCCGACCCGTCGTTTTGTTTGGACCAGTATCAGACATAGCTAGGGACAAATTGCTCAAAGACTTCCCTGATAAATTTTCATCTCCTCGTAAGTATTGGAAAATTATGATCCTGGAATTATTTCTATTTCATTATTATTATTATTATTATTATTATTATTATATTCTGTAATCATGAATAAGTAGCTTAGCTAAATTCTGAATTTTTTGAGAATAAATGATGCTGATAATCTGAATAATGTTCCTGGTCGTCTAGTAGTACCGTATCTTAAAAGCAAAATAATATAGTAATACCTCGCTTAGCGCTCAAGATGCGTTCCATAGTTATAGTGCGCTGAATGATCGTTAAATGAGGCAAAGCGGCTCAAAACTTTATATATACCAATATAAATACAGTATAAAAACGGTTGTGGTGGATTGCTTTTGTCACATTATGTAATTAATATTTTGAATATGATTTATTAAAATAAAGTATAGTACAATAATTAATGTTTATTCACAACACAGAAATTGCATTGACAAGATTATAGCTTGTCGACTCTTTCTTGGCAGTTGCATGAATTTTCCCCTCGCATGTCGGTACTCTACTGATTCAGTATCAATTTATGAATATTTAGTTTGCTGTGAGATGTTCTCCCATACTTAGTCATATAAAGAATAATTAGTTCTTGGTTCTCTGCGTAAACAAAATGTTTTTCTGCGCACTGACAAGAATGAGACTCTTCAAGATTGTACCCAGAGAAGACAAACTTTCAACGGCATAAAATATAATATATAAACAACATTCATGAATTAAACATCAAAACGAAAATATGAGCGGTACAACGAGTCGGCGTTAAACGGAGTAGCGTTTTTTAAAGTACTTATTTTATGGGTAGCTTTGTAAAGCTGATTTGCAGGATTATAGTGAAACATATTGTGAGTGGCATTACAACAGCATTTCTTCTGACTGTCGAATATCACTTGATTCTTAAATTTAATTTGATAATAATTCTGAAGTAAACTATTACAGAATTGGAAAACAATATGGAGGACATGGCAAAAAGTCAAAAGTCGAGTGGAATCATAAGACTGTCAGCCATAAGAGATATTATGGAGAGAGGCAAGCACGCGCTGTTGGATATCACGCCGAATGCTGTAGACCGTTTGAACTACGCCCAGTTCTATCCAATTGTCATATTTCTCAGGGCTGAAACTAAACACGTTGTGAAGGAGCTGCGATCTGGGCTAACCAAGTCAGTATTTTAAAAACTTAAATTTCCAAAAATTCCCATTTACACTTGAAAACTTTGAGTTTTTGAACACTTTTCTAATTTTCACTTCTTAGCTTGTCACAAATCTTACTGTTAATTTGCGTTTTCTAATAATAAATAGTTATATGAACTGCATTAATACTCAAAATCCAAAACTACTTTTCATAGTTAACTATCGAAAAACAAATTAATAAGTATTTTTTGTTATAGTCTTTAGATTATTGCATGTTTGTGATAGATTATTTTAGTTTGTGTTGAGTTGAGCAGACATTTCTCTTGAGCGGATTTAATTAATTCTAATTTTTATAAGCGCATTTAATGAAATGTGTTTTCAATATCTAATATAAACATTTTGAATGGAGTATTCATGATGATCAATTGATTGACGTTTATTCGTCCATTTATCTCGGTTGTTCACTAACAATGACCTTTATTAATATTGGTATCTATTCTTGTATTGACTACAGTTCACGCCATCAAATTAGGCGGCTCTGAAAAATTGCAGTGTTGCCACTTATGGGACCATAAGTGGTCATGAAGTATAGCTATTTTGTATTCCCATTTTTCAGAAAAATATAAAATTCCATCTGTTTATTGACGAAACTTATCATTTTTAATTTATGATAAATGTTATGCGCGCTCAACTAGCGGTTTTAAGTTGGATTGATGTGGTTTGATCTGAGTGGTATTAATATTCATAGGTAAAATTCTGAAATTTCAAACCCATCTTCAAGTGTGTAGTGTATGATTTTATTGTGTAACTTGATTTAATATCGTATGCGTCAGAGCTTGATCGTACTCATTTTTTAATCACTTATTTTTTCAATTAGAATTCATGGAGAATCTAATCTCTCCATCTCCCATGGACAATCTATGCTCTCCAATATCAATTTATGTCATCTATAAATCCCACGTATTTGTTTAAACTCAAACAGATTTCTTGCTAACAGTCCTCCTATTTTGCAGCTCTTTCAGTTATCCTGTATTGCTATAATTTAACAGAAGTTTGACAACAATAAATTATTATTAGGTTATATTATATGATATAATCTCCTGATGTTAGCTGAAATGAGCTCTCACACGTTAATTTCCAAATTATTCAGCATTATGTATGTACCTCACTTTCAGTACAATTCATGGAGCTTAGCTTCAGCAGCTTTTGTACATAAGCTATATTTGCTTTTGTAGATAAGCTTTCATTGCCTATCTTTCAATAGACGAAGAAAAAACTTCAGTTGCTTAGCCAATCATTTTATTTGATACCGTGCTTCCTAAATCTCTCTATCATAATTATGTATTCTACGAGTCGCAAGTATAGTATGTTATAGGAAACCCTTCAAATTACTACTTACTAGAGAAGGATAGCTACCACTGAAAAAATAACCAATGAAATTTCTCCCCTTAAAAACTTGGGCCCCCGTATTTAAGAGCCTACCATTAGGCTTCTTCAACTAAAGGGATACTTCAAATGCATTTACACCAATGGCTTTTTAAGTTCCCTTAGAGTTTTGAAAACTTCAAAATAGGTTCATAAATTTGATGAGCACCTTTTTTGTGCTTACTCAAAATATTTGTGTCATTGTTAGTTGGTTACTTTCTAGCTAACTAGTCTTTATTAATATTGTATTGCAATACATTAGCTCAGTAATCTTGGTATAAGTTATTCACTCCCAAATTTTTGCTTATTGTTACTAGTCAATGAATATTAGTAGTCAATATTATTAGAATAGTCACAGTGACATATAGTTGAGGTGCTCATAGATCTTTTTTAGATAACTGTCCTTACAATATTTTACACTTTCTCTGACATGCTTGTGTGCACGCTTAGTTGTGGTGTCGGTCCTACTTAGTATTCACTGTTGCTTAGTTAATTGCTTTATTTCTCATTCACAATTTCTTCTGATTTTTATGCTGGCCAGTACAAGCTCAAGGATTGATTTGCATCAGATTTTATCAAACTGGTGAGTTCAGTCAAGCAATTGTACTGTACTGTAATTAATGATTACTTTTATAAGGAAATTATGAAGCTATTTATGCTTTGCGGGTGTTGATTAGGTAAAGAAATGAAGGATTCTGTGGAATCTTTACAACAATAATCAGGCGAACCACTTGGAAATAATAAATGCGATAATATTGTTGGAAAATGGATAACAGTAATGTATCTCTCTACAAATATTGTAGATTGGTCTGTTGTTATTAATTTGCATTATTGAAGGCTGTTTTATACGTTTTTTTTTATACAATCGCGTCTTGGTAAGACATTTTTTCCTCCTTAGTATCATTGCTAAAGTGATTGATTTATAACTTTGAACGTACTTGAAATAAAGATGATGGAATTTCAGCGAGATAGTTGAAATAATTATAACTCAAAGATAAGCTATGCTCAGTAATCAAACAATCAATATGCTAAGCTCAGTAATTTTAAAAGGTTTCAAAATTGTCCATACTATAATTCATTATTTTTGTATAGTTGCTGAATTACTTTCTATTTTGAACTTAATCACCGTGATAATTCACTGTTGCAAAATGTGAACTATCTTTTTAATTCAATAGTGTATTCATTATGTATTTGTTCATAAAAAATAATGGAATATTTTTCTTGCTCGTGTCTTTTGCCGTTGAAGTTATTCTTCCAAAAGGTGATTGGATACTGTGGGTTTCTATTCTCTTTCATCCATTTTCAATAACTTGAAAAATCCAGTGTAAAAATAGCAGTTTAAGCCATGTGAAATAAGGTATTCATAGGCCAGTCTTGGCCTAATCTTCAAAAATATATATGAAAGTTGTGAAATAGCATTATTGTAAGATCATGGTTATTATCTTCATTACCATATTATAGTGTAGGATTCTATGTTTGCGGTTGTTGAAGATAAATCGAAAACAATAATCTAGTCGTGCTACAATAATGAAACACAGTTTCTCTTAGGGAATGAAATATTTGCAATAATTAAGCAAAGGTTTTTCCTATAAATCATGTTTAGTCTGTTTCATTTCTAGTGTTCCAGCAAATAGCCTTGCTACATGTTTTTTTTTATTCAATATTGTGTTCTACTCTAATTTAGATCCAATAACTAGATCGTGTCTAGTTAGATTTTTGTGATTAATTTATGACTGAGATGCATGAAAACGCTTTTTATAATTAATCTGATTTATTTTAATACCAATTTGATTTTCTCTTCTATGTGCAGGGGTCAACACAAAAGCAGCAAGAAGTTATTCGAGCAGTGCCAAAAGCTGGAAAAAGTTTGGGGTCACGTATTTTCGTGTTCAGTGACTCTGAATGGTGGCTCATCTGATTCTTGGTACCGAAAAGTTAGGGAGCTAATTGACAAAAACCAAACTACTCCAGTCTGGATGAGCGAAAGCAAGGTAAATAATTTATTCTCTTAGTTCTCAGATTAGAACAGAACATAATCGCTAACCTAAACAGCAGATTTCCAGACTATAAATTGGAAAATGTCATCTGTTACCTTGGCTGAAGAATTCACGAAGATATTCAATGAAGGGGAAATAAAGTGAAGTGCAGATTGCATTGATGATTGCTAATTTAGTTCGAAGAATGCTACTTCGAGAATCTAATATTATTGATAATTTTTCACGAGCCATTAATTACTGTATCATTTTAATAATAATTGATAAATCTCAGTAAACGGAAATTCAATATGGTATTTAATTATTAGAGAATATGATGATGAGGATTTGAATAAAAATACAAATTGTAATCATGTTATAAAATATACAAATTTATGTTTTCTTGAATTTGAATTATTTTTGGCGTTATTCCCTCATGGATTTTTGTATTCTTAGTAGGTGACTAAGTCTGTAATTCAGTTTAATTTATTGCATTTAAAATATATTGATTATTATCTAGATTTCAAGGTACCCGAATGTGTAGTACGACTTCTTCACACATCTATTAAATTTATATTAAGATCGGTTAAAACAATTTTCAGATGAATTTGTGTCAAACAATTTCTATGATACTATACATTACTATATTATGATACATTCTTTCTTAAATGTTAATTATACTCCTAATAGCACTGTCAAATCTCAATCCATTGTTTGTAATGGTGAGGGCTCAAAACTATTTCAATGTGGTGAAACTAATCAGTGCTTTTAAAACTTTGATGCATATATTTTTAGTTATAGTATGTATTACTCAATGGTACATCCTTTCTTAAGAATTGATTTATATTTTAAATAGCACTGCTAAATCTAAATTCATTGTTTCTAATGGTGAAGGTTCAAAACTATTTCAATCTAATGAAACTAATCAGTGTGTTTCTGGAATAATAACGATTACATTTCTAGATTCTTGTTTCCACATTTCTGTGAATCTGTTGGCATTATTCCTAACAGGTGTTGGTAATCACATTCTATTTTCGTTGTTATGTTGTGTTGCATTACAGTACGCAGAATTCATCTCAGAATTATATTTGCCCATGCCACCTTCCATTATGTCAACATCATTTTCCTCGTCGTCCTTGATCATGAACAACCATAATGTCAACCTGATTCAACATCCTTATGACTATAACCTGTGCAACTTCATACATGCTTCTCCTCCATCTCCTTTGCCAATGAATTTGCCCTTGCCTGTGTCAATAAATCATGAAATTACGGAACAGTTCTTTGGCTTTGTATGACATTAATAGCATGCACTTAACAACGCTTCACTATTTATAACATGTATTTTATACTATTTCTATTGATGCATCAAGCTCTATTGGTCATTACATCCAGGTTTGATTACATTGAATTGCCTGATGTTTAATTAATATTCTCCAACTATTGTTAGTTATCGAAATATACTAGATAACTAGAAACAGAATAATACTAAAAACAAATTTCTTGCCAAAAATGAACGTTAGAAATGATTCATGAAATGAAACAATTCTAAACGATTTTTGTAACAAATTCTCCTTCTGCAATCAATAGTCAATTAGAATAAAATATTTCTACTTCACCAAAACGTGACTAACCATGATGACGACATGAGTTCACTGTACTATTCGAAAATAATTTTTTTTTAATCAGCTTTCTAACTACAAATGTACTGTTCAACTATAATCCTATTCCATACTTATATTATTGATATTTTTGTAATCGTATTATAGAGTAGAAAATAATCAATTTTTTAAAATAATCATTCTAATTAAACAATAAAGTAATTTATGCTTTGATTAGTGGGGCACTTGTCTTCTAGGATGTCTTTCTTACACGAAATATTTTGTTTTCAATTTTTTTTTCATTGTAATATCTTCTAATCTAGTCATACATTAATTCCTAATTTCCTATTCCTTTTTCTTTTCAATATACATATGGGAATGTATATCCCATATCTAATGAACTATTTTATTATCGTATATTTTCAAAACATAATTACGGAAACATTTTTACTAGGTGAACCTCCATGATTGCTCATTTCCAAAGTTTTGTAATGAACAATGCCCACTCAATTTACACTTCATATTATTTAAAGCATTAAAAGGAATTTCGAAATTGATTATCTTACCTAGGTTTTTATTACTTCAATTGAATTAATTGACGATTGAAAAGATTGTTTCGATTAGAGCCGTGTGAAATGCATGAATAGATTATTTCCACAGATTTTTAATTAGTTTTATCATTGTTGTATGAAGATATATTTTCACTGTAGCCGTGTGAACCGCATGACACCTCATTTTCATAGTATTATTATGAGCAATGCTCACCCAATTTTCTAACTGCATCATTACTTAGATATCTACGCCAATCTATCAACTTTCTTTGAATTTTCACTATCATGGGATAAAATTGTTTCAATGATTGTTTCACTCCGTGATTATAATTTTGTTAGCCTTGTGTGTCATTGGTGTGAGGAATCATCCAGTGCGTAATGTGATCCAGTATTGTAATACAGTGGAACTCCTGAAATACGGACACTGACAATTCGAAATTCCGGATAAACCGAACGCAGATGTTGTAATAACCTAAAAAATTTCTACCCTTGAAAATGAAGAACATACAGAAGAAGAATCAAAATTCTAAAAAAAAAATATTAGGAACTTGAAGGGTTTCTTCTATAATAACGAATACATCATATTAATTGGTTGCAACATAATCGGTTATCTTTACCTGATGCAAGGAACTAAACTTACTACTAACTACTACTAATTAAAATCCGACTTTATTCGGTATGTATGGTAATGTATTCTACCGCTTCCCGCTTAATCCACATTTTCCGTAAGCCGAACATGGGTTAGTCCCAATTAGTTCAGGTTAGCGGAATTCCACTGTAATATTATTCCTAGCTCTGAATTTGAGACAACATTGCAAGAGTGCCGTAGCCTACTGTATTGTTTACTGCTATATAACATGAATAAGAGAAAATAATTTGTTTTGTTATGTGTGGTTGTGTGAGTGTGTGTGTTACCTTGCCCTCTCATTTGCGTTTCCCAGCCCGATGAAGCCCTGTCAGATGACTTCCTGTTCCCCATGACCTCTCTGCGTCTATCGTACGCCTCGTCGCCCGAGTCTGATCTCGAGCAGGGCGCCTCCCTCCCGTCGCGCCTTGTCAAGTGCTCCTCGGATCCGAGCATTGCCACTCAGGAAGATTCCACACCTATGGTACCACCACCCTACACGCCACCAGCACAGTATAGTCAGGTAAGCCACATCATATAAGGTGCCAGTAGCATTTCATCTAGAGTTACTGAATGATAATATTATATCATTGCCTTTTATTTCCTCTTTAGATTTTTTGCCAATAATCATTGGCATTTCTTTAATTATTACACTTTAAGGAAGTCCGATATCACTAAATTTGGAATATACTGAAGTGGAGAACAATTAACAAAAACAAACAATAGGAAATAATAATATTGAAATAGTCAAGGGAATTTATGTTTCAGGGTTTGAGTAGGAAAAGGAAGGAATTAACCGAATATATTCATACTACTGTATGAATTCTATCAACCTTAGGAAATAATTAATAGTCTGTGTGATAGTGAAAGGGTTTAGTAGGTGAAAGAAGCAAAGAAGAGAAACATAGAATTCAGTTGTTTGTGAATGGTGGATGTTGTGGTACTTTTCCATGATGAATAATAAGACTTGGATGTTGTCAAACCACTTTATTTTGAATACATTATTGAAAAAATACAGTACCATGGTTTCGTGGCTTAACCTGCCACATCCTCAGCTGTACTGTTGACTTGAGAGAAGTGAGAAAATATTTTAAAATATAAAGTGAGAAACATTTCCTCGCTTCTCTTAAGTCAACAGTACAGCTGAGGATGTGGCAGGTTAAGCCACGAAACCATGGTACTGTAATTTTTCAATAATGTATTCAAAATAAAGTGGTTTGACAACATCCAAGTCTTATTATTCATAAGAGAAACATAAGTGAAATATGTCCAGAAAAATCTACAGTAATCTACAGTCTAAAAAATATCATAAAAAATGGACATTACAATAATAAGATGGAGTATTGACTTGTCACCTCTTTATAATTAGTTTAATTCAATGTGTAATCCTAAACAATTATTAAAGTTTATTAACTTTGAATTCCTTCTTATATTATATTCTTCCCAGCCAACTTTCAATTAAAACTTGTTTCTGAAATTCATCCAACTCTTCAGAAAATCTTGAAGTTCATTGAGAAACTTTGGTTTAAGAAAAAAAATGTTATTGTTAAATGGCTGAGGCCATTGGATTAATTAACTTATTCTATTAAAATTCAATTCACTTTTTAATTAAGGCTTCTATTAGCAGCTCGTGTCTGAAATAAATTATAAGTGATTTTGCAGAACTGAATCGTTATTGTCCCATCAATTTGTTTTAATTTAGAATAAATTTAGAACGATGGAAACAACCAAAAATTTAGAAGGCGAAACGCGGAAAAAGGAAAACATTTCCTTTCTACACGCTTGTACACCAAAACACCATCAAATACCAATGCATACAAAACCAAGAGGAACTAGGTTACCAAGCCAAATGAAGCGCATGTTTAGGAAACAACCACTCGAAAATATATTCACACCTCACTTAACCTCAAAATAACCAAATCAAAAATTATACATATCAATCAACAATACAGCCTAAACTTATGATTATTTCAAGTCTTTAAAATTATGCGCATTTCGAAGATTACTTTAATTTACAAAATTATATCGTCGTTTTCGTTATCCCATTGAATTGATAGTTCCCCACAATTCGTTGCACTCACTTTGATCGAAGCAAAAAAATATAATAAATTTGTTACCTCGTTCGATAATCCTTACTACTTCCAAGGTATAGAGTTCATGTTGATCTAATACAGCCTTGGTCAGGAATTCTCGTACTCTCCAATGCTGGAATACTCAAGCCCTCGTAGTTTCGAAGTCTTGACTATTCAGGAAGACTCCAATTCAGGAATGACTCCAATTCGGGAACGACCCAACTCGGGAATGACCCCAACTCGGGAATCCTCCTATCCGGAAACTCTCCAATTCGGGAACTCTCCAATTCGGGAACCGCTGAAATTTCAAATTTTGTAACTTCCTATTTTGATAATGAAATAAACCCTTAACTTGAGATGAACACTACTATTTCCAATTTACTTTCACGACCACAAATCCCAAACATTTATGTCGCTTAATTACACATCTACATTACTAAAATTCAAACAATTAAACAAACCTAACCTTTACTTCATAAGTATCACAGCATCGCAGAATTCAAAATAGTTCACATTAATCTATAGCAATAAGGAAGTTGAGTTTCTTAGTTACATCATCAAATTCATAATCTTTTTATCACACTAATATCGGTATGTTAACTTTTACTACTGATTTAAATTGAATATTTAATATCTTCCTCTTTTATACGAAACTTCTCAAACTCTTATCCATAGCCTATAAATTCTGACAAACAATTGCTTACATCAATTACGTACATGAGAACAATTAAGCTAGAAATATAAATTCACAAAGTATTTCATATTAAAAAAATATTATTGTTGTTACCTTATAAAGCGGCGAAGTACATCACAAATTATCTTCAAATCAAACAAACTAATTCAAACTAAACACGAGGTGAGTGGCGGTTTCCTAATATAAACTTTTAAATCACATAATAAAATAAATTTGACATAATAAACATTGCCCAGCACAGGGGCCTAAAAACAAAACTATCACGTCACCATAACCTAAAATTTACACTGTAACTTCATCAAAACTAGCGTGGTGTTTGCTCCATGCAATTTCGTAGAGTAATGAGCCGATCGCTCGCCTACAAACCGAGTTTGCTCTTGGTGGGAATCGATGTTCAGAAATAAAACGGGGATTACAAAACTACGTACTTTTCATCGAATCAAAACTCTAGATTTTCCTGCAGGCCTGCGCAGAACGCCAATTCCGCAAATGAAAAATGAACAGGTAAAGTGAGTGTGAGATAGAGCAAAAGAATGAGAAACGGGCTCTATCCTTTTTTTACTAGACTAGCGTGGGATTCAATCCTGCTCGAGATTGAAACTCAAAACAATGCTCTACTGTAATACCAATCCCAACATGAAAACCCAATCGATTCAATTACTTTTATTGAAAACGAATAATTAAAATCTAAACTCTCCAATAACTAGCTTAAAATGTCCTAATTCAGAAAACTTTACATAAAAAAATATCTTTAGAATTTAATAACGTTTAAAATGATACCAAACAAGTAAGTTATTCAAGGTAATCTAACAAAAAAAAAATTTGGGCTACTCCCAAATTCATAACAATTATCCTTTTTTTATAAATTTCTGTGCTTAAAATTCCTTGGAAGTAAAATTTCAACAGTCTGGTCTTGCATAGACAGCCGCTTTCTCACTAAAGATTCAGGATGAATTCGAATCTCTGTCTTTCAAAATGTGATGGTTTTGATATAGGCTCGAACACTAAAATAATGCTGGCAACACTTGAAAGTAATACTCGAACTTTATTTAGACAATAAACTCACATCAGACACTAATTAGTAATCAAGGAGAACAATAAAAGAAACAAACAGTTCAATAACTTTCAACCAACAATGAATATTTCTATAAGAAGATTACTTACTGTGCAAAACTAGTTAATAACTGTTAATAGTTATTATAATAATAAGAAAAAAATTCATAAAATTGTTAAATTTAAAAAGTTAATAATTGTAAATTTTAGTGTCCAATAACTTTATAAAAAATGTCTAATAAACTGCTAAATAACTCAATAATTAACTAAGCACTTGCTTACATTAGTCCAAAAATGTTTGATGATCACTGACTATCTTATCACAATTATTGCTGTCACAGAAATTCCAGACTATCGCCAAAATGCACTTTACTGTTTATTGTGTAGCGAATGTGAAATTGGAGAGAATAGAAAGAAAGAAGAGACAATGGTTCTCGGTGTTATCTGCTATGAAATGTTTACTTTTAAGCAATTAATTACACTGCTTTTGACACTTTTATAGTGTTTACTTGGTAATTAGTAGAATGTTCTATTTGTTTGATTAGAAATTAATGGAGTCTTATCGAATATAGTAGAAAGTTCCAGTTTCCTTGATTTATTTATTTAGAAGTTGACAGAAAATTCGAGAGATATCTCAATTATGAAATTTAATATAAATAGAGGAAGTCTCTTGTAAATGAGTCCAGTCTTGTTAGAAATTTGTCGTGGTAAACAAGTGTGACAGTAGTTCAGTTATTGTTCTACGTTGATAAGTGGCAGTAGTGACAGTTCCCGTTAATACAGACAGTACAATCCCGTTGGCGCTTTTACAAACCATCTAAGGACCTTTTATTGTCTGTAGTGATAATTCTCTTACCTATTACTTGTGCTACGTAAGTTAATTGTTCTTCCTCGACGATTTGTTTTTAATATTATTGGACAGTTTATTGTACAGTTATTAATTAATATTAGATCGGCCTTTTAACTTTTAGTGATTGATTCTTGTACAGTTTATTGAAAACTCATTATCAGTTGAACAATATCGTGTTATCTATTTTTAATTGCTTATTTTTCTGTAAGAAATTACTGAACAGTGTGAGTTGAAGATTATTTGTGTTAATAAAGTGAAAGTGATAAATTTAAGTGTTGCCAGCGTTATTTTAGACATAGAACCCGTAACAATAGTTACAATACACTTTTACGAAGAATGAAGAAACCGATGAGGTTAGCTTTAGCGCCGCTTATTCATTAACTAACTGTCAGCAAGGATTGTATACAAAAACAGGTTTAATAAAATATTCTCAAGCCATCGTAAATATCTCTTCTGTTTACACAACACCTTCCGGAACAAACTAGAATGAAATAGAGTACTCTAGATTCATATTTAACGCATGAGAGTGAGTGAAAGCAAAAAAAGAAGAGAGAAACAAAGTTATTCATCGTTATCTTCTCGTCGTTACAGTTTTATCAGTCAAAAGCAAGGCAATGCTAAGTGTGCTCATGCTATCGTGAAATCGAATAATATATGTGAGTATTCTGACTTGTCTTATACTTCTTAACTGGAGTCTCCAAGACGTAATCTACAAAAAAAAGTAGGTTGTAAATTTTATTTGTAAGATTATATGCTGCTCAATTTTACAAAAATGGTTGAAAATTTAATTGTACTTGTAAAAAAAATTATTTTAATGAAAAAAGTAGATCAACTTTATAAAACATTGCTTGTAATCAAGAAAACCAAGCAATTACGTTCTCAAAATTCTTCAAATGAAAGTAAAGTTGACTTCAATTATGATTTGGGTTTTCAAAATTGAATCTTAAATAACTATCACTAATTTTCCATAGAACCGTTAAAAATTATTAATTCACTGATAATTGACTATTATCGGTACTGTTTCACTTCAAGGTACTGTTTCATAAATGTTCAATTGTATCTAATGATTGCTCATTTGAAACTAAATCAAATATTTTTCCAAATTCCTTTCCAGTCGAACACATATGAGCACACCCATAAACCAAGACGAAGTGGTGGTGATAAATATGGTTTCTCACCAACCAGCAGTCCAATGGTGTCAACGCCTCCTGAGCTACCACCCAGAATTGATAGAGCCAACAAACCACCTCGAGCCAATCTACCCAGGTCGGCACAAGAAAGGCTGTTTGGCAGCTCCAAAGAAAACATCGATCCACCCAATTATATAAATGCCACACCTCACCATAGACCTGTTAACTCATCTCTCGAACGACACAATCCAATTAAAGCTGTAAGTAAATTCCCTAGGAATTAATCTTATTTTCATCTATAGTCTCTCAGAGATTATCTATGATTCATCCCAATTTTAGCAGTGAATTTACTTTATCTAGAACTGAATGAAATATATAATGTTATTTATTTATTTGGTACAAAACATAAATGGAAGCATGCATATGTCCAAGGCTGCTTGATACATATCCGGTATATTGTCGGAGCTCCTCTGTGAGTGAACAAGCATACTAATTCCATAAAACTTATTAAACTTCATCATAGTCTCTAATCAGCTTCCATAATTTCTGATTATTGTCTAATGCCTCTGAAATTTATAAATGGTATTTCTGCCATAAGAATGCTCTTTTATTTAATGGAAATAAAAATTATAAGAGTTAAAGTGCGACATTATTTAAATTAGTCGCATTTTATTGTTAAAATTTACAAATTGTTTAGTTTAGAATCTCGTACCAGAAATTTGTCCTGAGAGAATCCATTCTACTGTACAGATTGTTTTATTTCATATTCCGACGATCATCCTACAAATGATTGATTGTTCTACACTACAAATTCCATTACTTTCAAACTTGAAATACTTCCTAGGTACAGCAATTTAATAGATTGCTAAATTTCCACAATGTAGTCAATTTTGATTTTGATTTTTAATTAATGCTATAAATTATGCTAAAGACCTTTGCTACTGATGAAAGCCACTACACAATAATATTCAGCGACATGAATCGAACCACGCATCTCTTAATTGCCGGCCATTCTAACCTACCAGCAATTAGGAAACCCGTGGCTTGGTTCCTGGTGTTGTCCGAATATTTTGGAGTTGTGGCATCGATTTGCCTTTGAAAAACAGTTGTCAATGTCCAAAGTTGCTGAAGACTTCAGCAAAATTTATAGCCCTAAAAAGGGAACTCAAAAGTGAAAATTATGTCAAATACAATATTTTTAGATGACAGTTTTCATGAGTTTCAACAATGCTTGCCATACAGTTTGTTATTTTCTTTATGTAGTAATAATCTTCTTTATAATCATTATCCATTTTCTTCAACTATTTAGTTTTTCCTTCGGTATTCAGTTTCTGAAATATTACTTCTACTACTTCAGCTGGGTCTCTTACAGCGCCAGACCGCCTAGCGGTTTCTCGGATCTCAACTTCCATTTCCCTCGATCTTGGGCATCTTCAGGAGTCAGTTGTCACAAGGCCATAGACTTTCTAAATTCTTGTTTCTAAAGTGCCCTCTCCATAACCAATTCTGTCCATCTGGCGTCTAGCATTCTCTGCACACGACCATACTTAAAAGTTGGCGACTTTTTATTGTTTCAACAATTGACTCCTTTCAATTCATTTTCTACTGATCCAAACTTTCTTATTTACACTCACTCATTTCACTTACTCACTTATTATCATCTATTTATTACTCATCTCACATTTCTTATTCACTCAATACTGGGAAACCCTGCAGCTGCGTCTCAGAAAGTGCATTCCACTGCTTTTAAGTCGGTCTCTATTCTTTTTTGTTAGCTCCCACGTTTCTACACTGTACGTTAGCACACTTTTAAGAATGACATCATTCCTTTCGCCTTGAAACTAAGAATTTGAGACCAAAGCAATTGTAAAATCACAGCTTTGGTTTATTATTTTCTTGTTAGCTCCCATGTTTCTACACTGTGTTAGCACACTTTTAAGGATGACATCATTCCTTTCGTCTTGAAACTAAGAATTTTAGACCAAAGCAATGGTAAAAGCACAGCTTTGGTTTATTATTTTTCCAACTGACCAATAATATTGCTTAGTCTTACTCTTCATTATGTAAAATTAATCGATTATAAAATCATACTAACTTACTTACTCCCAGGGCCATCTATGTCGAAGTTGATATTTAGCCGCACCAACAAATCGCCTCCAGTTACTTCGGTCCTCTGCATCATAAGATAAAATCATAAGAGAATAAATTATTTTTGTTAACAGAGTAGCTACGACAGCGTATCGTCATTCGACAGCTACAACCAGCCGAGATCATCAGGGCTTGGCCCAAATGCACATGATGACTTGAAGTCATGTAACGGCATCATAACGGTTCCTCAAAGGTCAGCGGTGGTGGGCAGCACACATGATCCATACAGGTTCACCCGGTCCACACAGCAGCCGATAAACAATAACACTGTCAGCTCTACTTCTTTGTTGAGCGAACATTCTGGAAAACCATCCAAGCCTCCTGATTATCCCAAATACAGGTTTGTTGCAAAGCAATTGTCTATCAGCCATTAAGACATCTTATAAGAAAATCCTTTTTTTTTCGAAAATTTTAACCCATTCAAAAATAAAGTTGATGAATATTGAATGCCTAGAGTACATTGGGTAGTTATCAAGTATTCAAACTCAGTATATTCCATCCTATTCAAAATTCGTATTCTAAATTCCAAGTTTTAAAAATTTGGATCTTCCATTCCAAAGTCCTCTCATACATATATCAATCAATATTAATTTGACCGATCATCGTTCATTACATTTGCAAGGACTTCTAAGGAAGCATAGTTTTGTTCTGGCTATTAAATTCTCTATTTCTGTAATGAATAAGACTGATGATATCCAAACCACTTCAATTATTAGAAAAACGAGAGACTATAGTCTCGACTGTTACTTTAGAATGATCAATGTCAATAAGCTGATTAATTAAAACAATAAACTAATGTAATGTTTTTGAGGTGTGGGGTGGAGCACTAAAGTTTAAGAAATATTAGAGTCGCTTGATTGCTGTATTGACCTCCTTGCACGTGAAAGGAAAGAGGTTTTTGAACTAAGTACTGAACTTGGAAGGGAGGAGCATTGCTTAGCAGAAGACGTGGAGACATCAATTTCCATCTGTGCCAATTCTTAACAGGTCCTACCTGCATAGTATGGGAAAGGTTGGAACGCCAGATTGCAAATACTGCTCAGAGGAAAGGGATGATGCCTGTAATACATTCTTTGAATGTAACCGCTTTTTAAGAGAGAGTGTGAAACTGTCTTAAGCATTTGGATACTTTGACCCAGACACCACATTAGAAGGCATGCTAAGCTCAGAGTCTCAGTGGCAAAGAGTGGCAGCATTACATCAAAGTAGTATTAGAAAAGAAATAGGAGGGGTGAACTATATTTCACTGTAATATGTTTAAATCGATTTGAATTGAAATTTGATTTCCTCCTGTGATATAAAATACAAAATAATAAAATCTGAATAGTTCAATTGTATCAAAATAAATAATAAAATTATAATATATTTCTTTTAATATGATTGTATCGTGCTTGTATAGTTAATAGAAAATCTAAAAAACCCACTCATGTGTTACAGACCTCCCAGGTACAGATCAACTCGACTGAGGCTTAATATAAGACCAGCATTTAGTTTACCATCTTTGCCAGTCGTTCGAGCTAAACAAATCTATATATCTAGTCATAAAACTTTTGTATGAGTTTTGTTTTATCCTTATTTTATGGTGGGAAATGGAAAACGTTGGTTTGTTTCATTTGCTTAATAGAGCTTTACATAAGTTTGTACACATAGAGAATTCCAAATAGATTTCAATATACAGTAATTTCATCTTTTCATTATTCAATAGATTTATCTTTTTTCGTAGTATTTTTATATGCTTCTATAGTTGGAGGACGATCAATTATTCTCTATTATTGAGTATTTTCTGTGAACCCCTGTGTAGATGTTTTATTTTAAAGCAGTCAATTATCAGTGTAGTTCCATGCGTTTCTACTTGGCTGAAACATGTAGTGAGCTTTTTCCGTAAACATGAATTGAAACATCTAATAGCGCTCTAATTGAGCACG
Organism: Conomelus anceps; assembly: GCA_948455865.1. Taxonomy (NCBI): domain Eukaryota; kingdom Metazoa; phylum Arthropoda; class Insecta; order Hemiptera; family Delphacidae; genus Conomelus; species Conomelus anceps. The sequence continues at coordinate 39,625,483 of OX418219.1, forward strand.
AGATTAGTTGAGAAAGAGTAAGTAAGTAATAGTACTCTAATAATGGGCTTCTCGAAATGGCCTTCGGTTTCATAAAAATTCAGTACAAACAGTATTGCAGCAAATACTGCAGGAAAGAGCAATTCACAGTTTCTTTCTACACATTATACTGGGGAGTATAATTGTAGTGGTTAGTTACAGTAGGTTAGTGGTTGTAGTAACGGTTAGTTAACCGTTTGCCTGCTAGGCGTAGAGTAAAGAAAATGTAAAAGTTAAAATATCAAACCATTATGAAGAATGTCCGTGAAAATTCACACACAAATCGCTGTAAATCCCTTTTATTTGAGTATCCCTCTTGTCTTTATGTATGGTGGGAAACATTGTTTCTTTTGTTTGAAAAAGCTTTACATAATTTTTTACTCTTAGAAAAAATAAAATAGATTTCAATGTATAGTTATCTCATTTTTATCCCTATTCAATAAATTTCCCCTTTTTTGTAGTATTTTTACATGCTTATAGTAGCATTTAATTTTTCATTTTACGAGTAATAAGGTAATATCGATAGTGGTAAAATCCTTTCTTGTATTTTATTCTTATTTATTTATTGTATTAGTTTTATGTGCATGTTAGTGAATAGTACTATGTTTGACAGAAGTAGTGCAGTGTGTTATTTCTTGTCGTAGGCCTCCTGGCGTAGTACCCGATTACAATAGTAGTGGAAGTACTGGTACCATTAGCAGTAGTATCAACAAACCTCTCCCGCCCCCGAAAACTAGTAATCCTGGCCTGATGACGAACGGGGGCGGTCAACCGCCGCCTCCGCAGATGCAGTACAAGCCGGTGCCGCCTCCAAAACCGAAAAACTACAAGCCGCCTCAACAGCAGCAACAGCAGCCGCCTCCTCAGCAGTGGACTGGCAATAGCACTATAACCAACAACAACAATAATAATAACAACGGCAATAGTACAAGCAGCAGCAGTTACCAGCAGAACACTGCCAATGGAAATCTCTATCATCATGCCAAGTCCTACAGCATGGTCGACAATAATAACTACTCAACCAGCCATCTGCATAACGGGGTAGGTGGATTATTGATATTGAAACAAATAGGTAGTAGCATTGGTTGATGTAGTGCCATCTTCTTTTCCACATTGTTTATTTTTAATAATAATAATTTTTCACTAAAATAAAACCGGATCTCGCCCATTTACACAATCAGCGTTCAACCTAAGATAAATCTAGTTGAAACTAAACTACAGTTTTTTCAATCTTTTATTGCTGATTATGCCCACATGAGTCCGGACTTGTGCGTGGGTAATAAGGTGAGTGATAACACATAGATGCCAGGCGAACGAGCAGGATTCGAACCCACGACCGCTGAAATGACAGCAAGCGACGCCTCAACCAACTGCGCTATTATCATAACTGTACGTTTACACTTCTTTCTATCTATACTGATATGCTATAAGCGAATTTTGAAGTTCCTTTGCATGCTATGAATTAATTAATTTTGTTGTGAAATTTATTCAATTATTATAACAGTTTCAAAAATAACTTGAGCGTGATTGTACTGGCCAGTATGTTTGAATTTTCAAATGAATACTACTACACAGATGGTGTCAATGTAGTCTATTGATTGAGACGCCTGACTGGCAAATGGGAGATCCAAGGCTCGATTTCCAGCACTGATTGAACATGTCCGCAGTGGCGGAAGTCAGTTACCCTGCTGACACACAACACAATGTCTATGTTATACAAAATTATAGCATAAAAAAGAAATTTCGAAATCAATTATGCTGTGTTTTATTTTGCAGCTAAGCTCTAGAATCGAGTATCAAAAATATACTGTGCAAGCACCCTAATTTGATGAAATTCCCCGGCGTCCTAGCATTTCACTTGAGCAGTGTTATGTATTATTTTCCAGGTTATTAGGGCTCCAGATAAATAAATAAAATTTTTATTGTAGCAACTCCTGAGTTCATTGTTAGCATTAAAAATAGTCACAAAATCACAACACAGATCAGCAGTAATTAAAAAATACAAAACATGAATAATAATAATAATTGTAACGTTAAAAATAACCTTTCAAGATCAATATTTAAATTTAAAAAAATCCAATGTAATCACAACTGCCTACAGAGTATTTGTCAGTTCAAAAACGTTTTCGTATTTGAACAGTGGGTTATTTAACAGGAAAAGTTTGAGTTTGTGCTTAAAAATTGAGTTTGTTAAATAGCTAACATCTGGTGGAAGTGCATTATAAAGCTTTACACCAATGAAAAGGATGGTATTTTGTGTATTGGCATATTTATAACGGTGGGTGATTAAGTTGCTCCTTGTTCGTGTGTTATGGCTATGAACTATACCCTGTTCTATGAAATTTGCCAAATTTTCCTTTACATAAATTAAACTCTGTAAAACCAGTAGTGAAGATTTTGAAACTTCCTGCAATCAGCTCTTCTGGAAAGTCCATACTCTTATTGCTCTTCTTTGGATCTCAAATGGCTTTGAAGAATATGCTCTTGAGCCCCAAAGGATAGTACAATATGCTAAGTGGGACTGCATATTAGCAAAGTAGACCAGTTTATATTCGTACCCACACATATCCTTAATTTCCTGATCATAAAAATACACTTACTAAGCCAAAAGTGAATCCCAGGAGCTTCACTCTCATCACCTTAAGGCTGTGAGCAGGGTTTTTGGTCATAATTTTTTTTCGAAGATTATTGTATTGGATATTGCTAATGTATTGAAATGTTGACTATTGTCATGAGAAATTAGTTTTTTTCATCAAATATTTTATGGAATAAAGGAGTTTAAAGTTGAAATTTTTCGGTTTTTTGGGGCAATTGATCTTCCTGTACAAGTTATTTTAAACTTTTGATATTTTTTTTTAAATGAAAGACACACTGAGGAATAAAATATTTTTCATTTCGATCAATTAGATTTATCAAAATAAATTTTTTAAAACATGCAAAAAAATTCAGTTTTTCAAAAAATTATTTTGAAAAAACCAATTGTTAAATTGAAATAAAAAATGTGTCATTCTTTTCCTCAAGGTGTCTCTCAGTCATAAAAAATTATCAAACGTTTAATTTAATTTGCAGGTGAGTTCAACTGCCCCCAAAAACCTATAATAAATTTCAACTTTGAACTCCAATATTCCATAAAATATTTGATGAAAAAATAATTTCTCATGGCAATAGTTAACATTTCAAGACCTCAATAATATCCAATACAATGAACTTCGAAAAAAAATTATGACCAAATACCCTTTGCACAGCCTTAAGCTACCAGTCTCATTATGTAATTATAGAGATCAACTTCTGTTGAAGCTTCATGAAAATTATTTGTTCCGCCTATAAGAACAATAGCATCACTAGATTTTAGCTTTCCTAGATTGGATGAAGAAAGTATACCATCTATAATATAATCTATTGGTGCACTAGTAGCTAGAAATGACTCATACTTGAAGTTAGATGGTGAAATCACTGAAATCAGTTCCCTCAAGCCCATTGTATGACTGTCACCCCACAGCCAGATATTACAAGAATCATCAACAGGACTACAATTTGAGACTGGCCCATTATTTTTTAACTGATAACCAGTAGTCTTATTTTTATTGCAAACTGAAAATATTATCATGAAACATGACTGGATAAATATTTTAAGTGCCACCTTTGCCAATTCGACCCTCCACATCCAATATAAGCTCTTCAATCACACTCCAATTCAGAGACCCTTTCTACAAATGATTTTCTCCCATCATTCCAAACCTCACCAACACCCGCATCAATCAATTGACTACTAGAACGAGGAGTCAAATCAACCTCATTCTCAACCATTTCATCCACTTGCACCCCAAAATCCCTCAGATCTTCCTCTCTAAGCTCCATTACCAGCCTGTCGTTGGCAATGGAACGATCAACTGCTGCATTCCACTGACTCCACAAACGAGAATTCTCCTTAACCAAAGCTTGGTTGTCAATTGTCAGCCTTTCGACAAGAACAAAACATTTTGTACAACTACTCTTAGAACTCGAAAATAATCGTCAAGACGATCAATTCCAGTATTTTCCATAGACACCCTTGTGCTTCATCCAGAGACAAGAAGGAGTTCAGGCTTATTTAATTTCCAATAATAAAAGTGGAAAATAGTGCAGTTGAGACATAAACAAACAGCTCATCATTTGTGACAATGTGAGAGTGATTACCGAGAATGGATCTTTATAAATGTAATGGAATGGATATTTAAGATATCAGACCCAGTAACTGAAATAGTAGTGTTTCGTAGGACCAAATAATCATCTTTTGGTCGTGATGGATGGGTGTTGGAGGTATTGTGAGAGGTGGTGCAGTCGGAATGCTCAGTTTTACAGTTGCCCCAACTCCCCTTCTGTATTACATATCAAAATTGAATGGGAGTGACAATGTAAAATTCAAAATAATCGTTCCAATTAATTAGTGAGCAGCACTTATCATGATTTTCAAGGTTTTAATAATTAAATTATAAGAATATTTTTTGAACTAGAGCTATAAAAACCAATCAGAATAATTAAGATCAATGAATCAGTGTGAATGAAAGTATGATCAGAGGTGTCCACTGGAACAGCAACTTTATAATTATATTGTGGTTATGTAATGTGATATAACATTAAATATCATCATATTGCTTTTATTTTCAAATTTCGTTGCGTTCATAATGATCAAATGAACTAACATTACTGATTAATGTCAATGTTGATGAATGTTATTTGCAGAACCTTATATTTCTCTAAGCATCGCTATTTCAGTTGTATATATATTTTTTTTGTGCCGATATCCACTGTAACAAAGAAGGCTCACTTTGCTGTAATAATGTTTCTCTTGACACTTGTCAACACCAAGACAGTTGTGAAAGTGATGATAACTATGCTTGATGACCCTTGCATCCTGTTGAGAGGGCGCCTCATTTATGGGTGAAGTTACCAGGGCCAAAATACCCGGTCAGTGCAGACCCGAGAATCGTACTAAACACTTCTCTACTCATATGATCACTGAAGCGTACAACTATCAAACGAATCACTACTTTTTTCTTACAAATCTATGACTATACGAAACGCTACTCATACGAAACTTCACGGAACCAATACGGATCATTTCAGTGTCATGACTTATGATAATTTTATGAATGCCTCCATATTTGAATAATTCATTTTAAATCAACGTAATTATTAATAGGTGGTGTTGTCATCGAACAAGTACCAGAGCGAAGACACCAGCATGATGGCAGACCTGAACGGTGGATTCGATTCGGGCCATGGAAGCAGCTTGGACAGAACCTACGGAAGAACTAATAATGGAGCCATCAATAACAATGCGCACCAGTATTACTATAATGTTGTGCCGGCTCCCAGACACCATCACCATAGGGAGCCAAGTGGCGTTGGCCTTGACCTGGCCCACAGGGCTGATCAGCGTGGCAGTGCGTTTGAACTCTACAAGAAGCCCACTGATCCACGCAACATGCAGCACTACCTTGATCATGGACTCAGGTAACTCGGACTAAAACTTTTCGATTTCGGTTGTTCCCTATCAGCCCTCAAAACGACAATAATGAGAAGAGACAATAATAAATAATCTAAGAATCTATGAATTGATTTCATTAATAATTCGTGAAAGAATTCATGTGTTATTTGCAGGGTTCAACTAAATCGAAAAGTAGCATTATGAAAAATGTTCATAGAATTGATTTCATTAATAATTTATATACCTGTCAACCACCTGTGACTCCAATTTTCTAGTTTCAGGTGCAATAGAATGGGAATAAAAAGTAAAATACTCCTCAATCCCTATAATATATAAAATAAGTTCAGACGCATTATATTGTTTATATGCATTTTTCATATTGACCTATAAATTTAAATTGGGGCAAAGTTACCCCAAATACTTTACCCCAGCTCAAAAGTTGGAAGCAAATATAATATAAATTATTGATTGGAGTAATGAAACCCCATCTGAATGTGATTTTCCCCACCTGAAATTCCATAATTTTTCAGATCCAATTTCAATAGCCCATAAACAATGAAATATGGTGGGCATTGTTACATAACTTCGTGAGATGGACATCAGGGTTTTTAATATGAAAATAAAGTTAGTAGCTAACTAATAATATTAGTAGCATACAAATAATATGTGAAAATGAATTTACATTAAATTTATTCGTATTCTGGACTGGAGTGAAGTAACTTTATGGTAGTAAACTAACCCCGTTTGATGTATAAAAAAGTTTATATGTTATTATCTTTCAGGGATCAGGGAAAACTGAGTATCATTTAGTAAAATGTTCATAGAAGTATTTTTTCGTTCACTGAACACAAATTCATGTGTTATTTGCCGGGATGACAAAGTTAAATGGATTAATTATTCAGAGTATAGCTTTCTAGTGAGTAATAAGCTAGTTCTATAAACTGCATAGAAATTTCTTTAACCACATTTTATGTTTTATCGCCAAAGTCAAAAGATCATTATCAATGAGAACAAAAAAAAGTAATGTTAAAAATACTTTGAAATATAAATACTATTAATAGAAAAAATATAATACTAAAATAGAAATACTATTAAAAAATATTTGTGTTCAATTTCGTCGGCAAAAATTGAATGGATTGTCATGATGAAGTATTCAAACATTTGAATATTACAGAATCAAAATATGACAAATTAAATACTTTGAAGAACAATGTCCATCTCCTACTATGAAGACATTGAACAACGGTAGTTAGAATATCAAACACGGTACGACAGCATCATTTGTAACTGCTAAGAATTGGGCCATCTGATAGAATAACTGAGCATTTTCCAAATTTGTGTGTGGGAATACTGTACAATTTTAAAGTCGATTTCATGCTCAAATAAATGGATGCCTTTTAAACAGTATTTACATTATAGTATTACTCTATAACTGTGTATGCTATAAGGCTGTTGAGAGTAAATCTTGTGTAGAAAGAGTGCTTTATGATTAATTTTTTGTGGGTGGTTGGAGTTTTTGTCAACGCTCACTGTCTTCAAAATTGAATGGGTGTGTCAATGTAAAATTCAAAATAATCGTTCCAATTTATTAACTCTTTGTTATTTCCTAATTCAATGCCCAGGAATAATTCGCGTTGTCTAATTTTAGATTGGATTTTTAGGGGGACTGGTAAGTAATTGAAGTAACTGAAGGGTACTTTGAAAATTGTCAGTTCAAGTTTGTATAATCTACCATTTATCAATTTATGTTATTACTTCCATTATTTACAAATTACCTCATGATTATTATTCAGTTTTTATTATTTCAATTCAATTGTTATATTTTATCCATGGTTTTGTTTTTATTTCTGTTTTCAGTTTATGAAGCTGTTGTCGGACTAGGTCCTTTGATTTCTTATTAATTTCTGCCATAAAAATCTGGATGGATGCGCTTCATCAGTTATTGTTATCTTTTAGAATTTTTCTACTTTCAATTTATTTTATTATTTATGTTCCGATTGCCAACAAGTAGTTATGCAGTGTGAATACAAAAGCAGAAGATTCATACAAGTTCAATATCGTATTCGCTATTTTTTGAATCCCTTTTCGTCAATTATTTAAGATTTTGTTGCATCTCTAGCGTTGAGTCTGTGATTTCCTTTAAAAAAAGTTGTTTTAATTATAAAGCAGAATATATTTTATTTTAATTATTCATGAATTAGAAAGCAAAATCTCATGTCATTTATTTTTATTTAAACAAGGTGTTCATCTCCATACGCTACTGTAGATGCAGTTAATTTTTGTTTAAAAAACATAGGTTAAGAATTATTTTATTCGCATTCAAGCTATTTCCAATATCATCTGATTGATAAGTTTTAGTTCAAAAAGCACAATAAAGCATTGTGAAACTTGATTATTTGAATACTAAACTAAAGTTTTTATACTATTTGTCATCGCCATATTTTTAAATTTTATATTTTTGAAAATGTGATGAGTGTTATTATCCATTATGAGAATTAGTTTAGTACTGCTACGTAATGTAAATTAAAATGTCAATGTATAGTTAAATTTGTGAAAAATTGTTAATATTGTAATAACATGAGAATTTGTTATAATAACAAAATTTGTAATTACTTGATGATCAATTTATAAACCAATGAGTAGAATTATGTTAATTATCCATGTATCATATCAAATAAAATGAGTAATTTTGTGTAAACTTATGTTGAACATGTTGTATCATGTTGCTAGCGTTAATTTTCATGAATTGGATACCATCATTATTGTTCATTTTCAGGCACAGAATATAAAATGAGTGTTTTTTAAACATCATTGTGCGTATTTGATTATAATAAACAATGATTTATTAGTGATGGAAAATGTTTTGATGAATGATTTTTAACCTTAATTTTATATTTTATTTGTTGATTCCAGTTTGAATCAATTCTATTCCCTTAGGAGTTGTTGAATCTGGATCTTTCTTTTTGTAGGAAGTTGGAACCACACAAGGCGATTATAATATAGAAAGTGGGTCAGACTGAAAACCATTTTAGATTAGATTAGATTTATCAAGCGGCCACTGACCACCTCTCAAAGGGGTCATATTTTTAAAGTCATAATTTACACAATTTATTATTTTGTGTAGATAAATTATTTAAAAAATGGCTTTTCTCGATTTCTGTCAGCAATTTGTGCTTACATATTTGTGGAATGTGCATTCAAGAATAATAACTGTGACCAAAATAATTGATGTATTCCTGTTTTGAATAAAAACAATTTGCGTCTTTACTCTGATTTCAAATAAGTTTAAAAAATTTCAAGTGGAAGAGTGGTTATTCGGGTCGGCAAAAGATTAAACAAATTTATACCAGAACTGTCGATTACCATTACTCGAAATAACGTAGCTGCAGTCGTCAGCAGTAGGTGCAACCCTACCGGACAGGCTGCAATCCCAATCAGCTGCTGGACTGCAGGCTGGCATCCTTAAATTTGAATATATTTAAGAGCCTTGAATTCCCAATCAGTCATATTCAGTACAGGGGCGGATCCAGGATTTTCCTGAGGGGGGAGCACACCGGGGGGGTCCGGGGGTGTTCCCCCAGAAACTGTTTTCAATTTCAAATGCCTAGAAATCACTTTTTAAGCTTTTAAAGCACTTAAAAACTGAAAAAATTGCTGCTAGTTTTATCAAATAATTATTGTATTATGACAAAATAAACTTAAAACTGTCTGCCATATGTTCAGACCTCAAAACTGTTGTAAAGTAAAAAACAATAATAATTGTTCAATTCAATGTGTTAGAGCTAGTAAAAGGAAAATGATAGATACATTTTTAATTACATTAGTAGTTTTCATCATTACATGAACTGTTGGTACTATCAATGCTAATGGTGATAATAAACTTACTTTGTGAGTAGTATCGAACGCGTTTCAGGACCTGAATTTTATCCTCTACGAATAGAGATTACATACTGTTATACAGAGTATATTACATAGAGCTAAAACAGAGTATGTAATCTCTGCTCGGTGAGGATGGGACTCGGTTCCTGAAACTCGTCCGCTACTGTTAATAAAAGTAAGTGCTGTTGTAAAAGAAAGTTTGTTTTTCGTAATTAACATCTATATCTTATATAGAGTATTTATGAATTTATTGAAATTAATAGTACTTGAGCATTTACTTTAAGCAAATTTAAAAACAATTAACATAAAATTCCAGGAGCTTCAAAAATAAATTTAAAGCAGGCTTACTTGAAACTATTTGCCCTCCCATATTTTAATCCACCACCTTTCCTGATTCGGGTACTCTATATACTGTACTTGAAAATTTGTTTTAAAATGGAGATTTGGGGGTACTCCCTTGGAATTTAATAATCCCACCAGAACCACATTTTTAGCGATTTCAGACATCTTCTTTTACTCTCTTGTCAAAAGTTTTCTCTAAAGGCTTGATAAAATTTCAAAATTTATTTTGTCTCTGGGTCTTCTGGGGGACTGGGGGAGACTATTAGCTACTGTGATGTTACATGGACAGTGGATACAATAGAATTGAATCAATCTTTAAGAAGTGTATAATATTACAAAACATATTTAAACCGTTTAATACTCATTATATACTTGATGTACGGTACTTGATGGTGTCTGTGATGTACGTGGACACTATATCATTCAACCTTCAATTATACACAGTAAATAATTCAAATTAAAAAGATATTAATTTTCAAGATATGAATTTATGCGCCCCCAGGCCGGGGCTTATTAGAGCCTAAATATTATATCTAGTTTTTATACTGAATATGGTTCACAATATAGTGGTTAGTGACAATATAATTTTAGTCTTATTAATTATGGATATCTGCCATAAAATCTCAATCATCAATACAAAGAGGATTATTATATGAGGATATCAAAGAAAAATAATGGATTAGAGTCGGTCGAGCTACTTGATAGATTAGATGTGTGAAGTAAAACTATAATTTAATATAAAATCGTAGATTCTGTATTCCTTTAATCTTACATGAGATTTTAGTTGGTTTAAAAATTAACAATTATACTAACTTTATTCACTGGACATTAAAAAATGAGAAATAAATTGGCAAATGCAGTGGGGATAAAATAATTTGATAGATTTCACTAATGTAGTTAGAGTATTTAAAAGCACGATTTGTTTAACACGAAAGTGTTCTTAAAATAAGTGTCAAAATGTATAAAATTATGTGCATTGCTGAATAAAAGAAGCTACTCCACAAACGTGCAAAAGTAGATTGGGAAAGTAGTAGTGGACCGAACCACTTTTCAATTATAACATAAAACAAAATATACAGGACAAGATAGAAAATAAAACGGTTTCAGCCTTGTTCTTCTAAAAAGGGTTTCTATTTTAAGCAAAATAATACTTTTTTTAAATAGTTTTTCACTAGTATTAACCATAAAAAATATCTTCACATCGCCTCAAGGGGGGGGGGGGGGGCGCTGGATCCGCCACTGGTTCAGTAAGATTTTTCAAAAACGAAAATCTCAAAATAAAAAAGTCATACTTCAAGACTTCAAGATGAACAAATGGCTGGATCAGAAAAAAACCCAGTGGGAATGTTAATAAGTCTTGTTGAAAAAATTACCCCAGACGAGAAACAATAATTGATGCTGCATTGAGAAGCAACCAAATCAGACCCAGTACCATACAAGTGTTTTCTCTTCAATCAGGTGTGCCTGAAATTGATTTAAAATCTAATACATTTTTTTGTTGTGAAGATATTTATAACGATTTTCAACACAAACAGAAAAAAACCTGTTCATCTGCGTCATAAGTCTCCAAACTACGACCCGCGGGCCAGGTCCGGTCTGCGATAGCTAAGCCTCAAACGGCCTGTGACGGAATCAAAAAATATTTTGTAACCATAATATTTTTATCAGGTTTTCCTCGCTGAAATTCTGTTAATGTGGAAAAGCTAATGTTATTTATCAGAGTTTGAGCGAATCGCAGCTAACATCCCCTTACCATTTAAGTTACATATCCGGTTAGTTCGGACAAAGTTAAGGTTAACGTGGTTGTCAAAAAGAGTCCAGAGTAACAGGGTTTATTGCGAGAATATGGTATGACAAATAGGTTTCAACATTGCATTAATTGCAGTAAATAAAGGTTCCAAAATGATGCAGTTACTTTCATAGATGAATAGAATATCAATTAATAAATGAAGTGCTAAAAAATAGCCAGAATTAGATCAACTGAGAAATGACATTTCTATAATTTATCCATCTCAAGAATGAGCAATTCATATTATGAAGAAACAGGCTGGCAATGTAATGCCTCAAGGCACTGGTACTGGTAATAGCAAAAACCGGCTTCTCAAGCGCTCGCCACTTGGGGAGTCATCCCTGCGCGGCTGCGCCGCCATCTTTGTAGTGGACGAACGCATAACAAGTGGCTTCACCTCGGCGACAAGAAGCCCCCCTTCTATTGGTTTTATGTGTTTGCTGGACAAAACACTCTTCAAACAAACTTATCTAGACTGTTATAGATCATGAATAAGGAAGGCTATGTCACCACTGTGCAAATATTGGAGAAAATTAATTATTTTCCCATTGAATTCCTTAATGTTTATTAGCATACAAAGAAATGGAAAATGGGGGATTGTGTAGAAATCAGTTAACTTAACATTTTTCTTCATACAGTAGGAGTAGGCTATATTAAATTCAGTCTCTTTTGAATCGTTCAGCTAGATGCATTTACATGTGTCCGGTAAATTGGCTTAGAGCCCTAGAGTAAACCTCTATGTTTATTAGCATACAAAGAAAATGAAAATGGGGGGTTGTGTAGAAATCAGTCAACATTTTTCTTCATACAGTAGGAGTAGGCTATATTAAATTCAGTCTCTTTTGAATCGTTCAGCTAGATGCATTTACATGTGTCCGGTAAATTGGCTTAGAGCCCTAGAGTAAACCTCATCAAGTGAGTTCGTGAGTGTGATCGTGATATTTATTATTTGGAGTGCCATTTTTTCATTTCTGTTCTATTTTTTAACATGTCGTGTGATATTGTGATGTCATACTTTCATTTTATAGTTATTTCTATTATTTTATTGACTTGAACATTTTCAAACAATATTCAGAAGGAATATTTGAACCCTTAATGTATCGGATCAATTACGTGGCTATTGTATAAGTACCGTACCGTATATAAAATAATAGTTTTGGTTCAATTGTGCCAGTTCTCCCAGTGCAGTAGAATGTTTTTCTTATACTGTAATCGTATCAAATATAAGTAGTTTCCGTTTTCTTTCTTCCGCCAGGAAATTTCTTGAATTTTCTTCTCTTTTCCTGACTTAGTAATTTCACCGTAATTTAGATTAAGTGCCTTTTTATTAAAATTTAACCTCTGTCCATGTGCGGGAATGAGGCGAATTCTGAGAGAATATAACTTCTGGGAAAAGGAGTGGAGGTGCTAGCAAAGAGAATGTGAATCCTATGGAAGACCTCAATTTCAAGGTTTCTATGAAGTTAATTATTTATAATAAAATCAACTCTCAACTATTTCCATCTTTCAGGAACCCGTAGGCTAGAGACAAAATCATTAGACTGTCCTCCCCTGAAACATTGAATTTTAATAGAGGAAAGGCATTTTGTTCTTACATATTTATGATAACTGCCCACAAAATATGCAAGTGTTTCAGGGGGAAGATATTTATATGATTTTGTGAAGAGGGGCCCAGAAAATCGGTTGCGGGGGGACCAATTGGAAAACGTTACGCCACTGCCAATATTAAACAAAAAGGAGCATTGCTCAATGTCTTTCATTTCAGTGACCGCCAGTCGGATAACCAGTGTCGTTTACCAGGCTGATCATTGTATCATATGGAGCGCTTCACATCTAGACGATTTTTGAAATCATATGATGCAATGCAATTATGCCGGGTAAACGACATCGGTTACCCAAAGTTGGATCAGTGTGAAACAAGCCTGTCATGTCCCACTTTGACCAATCAGGTGAACTTCATTTGAATGGAGAATAAGAAGAATATAATATTTCTGTTCATATGAACATTGTAAAATAATTTAGTTGATGTTATGGAGTTGTAGGAATAAGGTTATCTAGTTTCAATAATGAGAGTTGGAGTGAAAAATGTTTTTGAGATCGTTAATTTCAAAAACTTAATAATTGAACAATATTTTCCAAAGATATTAATTTTTTGTCATACTCATACATATTCACCACTTTACCGAGCATTGAATCAAGCCGGTAAAAGTTTGTTTCCAGAAAGAACAGCTGATTCTCATTACCACATTATTTTTCAGTACTGTGGTGGATTTTGAGGTTATGTTTGATGATGCCTGTACTAGCTAAAGTTTATGTTTTTTTTATATTTTAGACTGGTATGATGCAAAATATTGTATGTAACTCGTCCAGGATGATGAAACTGGTATGATAATACCACACTCGACTTTGACTCGTGTGTTAACTTATCATACTTGTATGGTAGGCCTAAACACCATTTTCCCCACTTGTAGGCTAACATAATATACTATTTCAGTGTAGGTACATTCTGAAAGGGACCACATTAAAATGACGAATAAAAAGCCATTTCACTTTTAAGAAGCCTTTTTCTATTATAATTTACCTAAGTACGGTACAATTACAGATTAAGAAATCTAACAATATTCCACATCAGCGAGTTGTAGAATTCGCTATTTGAACATGTATCACATATTTCAACAAAAAATCACATAAAATAGCTTACATCTTCCAAAAATCCGGATTTAACACAGCATTCAGAACAACAAACAACTTGAAACACCAGATCCAACAAAAACCAGCTGACTTAAAAATTCTATACACATTCCAAAAAAGCCACAAACTAAATACACTGGAGCAATATGAAATATTCAAACACCATAAACAAGATAGAAACAACTTATTCAATGACCAAACACAATTCAAATCAAATGCAATTCTCAACTACATAATGGCTGTTCATCCTAACCTCAACAAAGCTTGACCACTGGCAGCAGACTGATGAAGCTTCTTTTCAGAAGTGAAATGCATTCCTCAAAAATCCTATTGGCATTCAAGCATCTCCAATATATGTGAGTAAAACATTAATTAAAAGTGAAATATAGTGTCAGTTTTAATATTAGATTGTTCATCAAGTATTTCGTCATGGAAAACATCACAGATATAAAAAATACTACTCTTATAGTGCCAATTTAACAAGTTATATTCGTTTCAAACTAATATTAATCAGGGACATTAACGTATTTTTATAGGCAGTAACAGCTGAGCAAGTGGTCGTCATTCAGCGCAGAGCGCATGCGCTGCCCGAGATTTTGCGCTGGTCTAAAATGGATCTATTAATTAACATTAAGCTGGGCATTCACGTTCCGATTTGCAGTACTACTTGCAGTCCAACCTCCAAGGTTGGATCCGATATTGGAACGTGAATGGGCTTGTTGGATAGTTGGAATTGTAGATGGACGAGGGACGACTTCCAAATGTTGACGGTGTTGGAGCGTGTGTGGGGGAGACGGATCAAAGTCGTCCAACTTATCTCAGTCAGTGCTTGACCTTTGGGCAACATCGGTTACATTTTCCTGCTCGAGAGTGATATGCTCACAGCTGACTAGGAATAAAGTTGGATTGCAAGTAGGAGCGTGAGTGGAGTCGACTATCCATCTATCCAGTACTGCAAGTTGTACTACAAGTTGGAATGTGAATGCCCAGCTTTAGGAGATACGTCCGCGACGTCTTTCAAAAGACGTCACTCAAGCTACACTACGCCAGTGTGAAATGACCTTGAAAGAGTTATTTAATAATACTAGCGTACAGTAGGAATAATTAGTCTGGGCGCACGGCCGTTTGGTAGTCAGTCATGGCGAGGGGAGTGTTTATCGCTCATTTCTAAAAACATGTGGCCCGTGCGACGCTGCAGATGTCTTCAAGGTCAACTAGACAACTTTTAACAGGACGGCTAGTAGTGAAACCAGAGCCACGCGCCCAGACTAATTGTTTCTAGTGTACCTGGCGCACAAAATCATGCGCTGTCAATGAGAAACTCTTTCCACCAATGCGTGTAGGCAGTTAATCTTAAGTGTTACTATTTAAAAAAAATCAAGTTAATTCAATAATGATAAAAATTACTTTATTAATAAACCTTATAAAATTTCTCTAAACAATATTGCGAGTGTAAACTCGGCTGTCACAACGAAGCCTGCATTGGTGTTCTCCATCTTTTATGTAGACTTTAAGTCCATCAAATGATCGGGCTCTACTTACTGCGACATACAATTGGCCGTGACCAAACACCGGTTCTGAGAGAACTACTCCAACCTTACCCAAATATTGGCCCTGTGCTTTGTTTATGGTTATAGCAAATGCCACAATTGTCGGGAACTGTGTGTGCTGGAGACTAAACGGTAACAGGGTATCGGATGAGCGCATATGTATTCGTGTTATAAGGATTCTTCTATTTGTTTGGGCTCCAGTCAATACTTCACAGTCAATTGAATTATGATGCAATCTCTTGACTATCATCTTTGTTCCATTGATTAGACCTTTTGCTGTATCAAGATTATACGAATCAACATAACCACGGCGTTCTCCTTCAACTTGAGTTCATTAGCCGGAAGTCCGCTAATTGATAAACTATTCAAGAATTCCGTCGGGTAGTTGATATCGTCGCTGCCGTCTTCTGTGAGTACCTTGTCAAAACTATAATAAGTTGTATATTGGCCTGGTATTTTCTCCAAAATTGTTGAATTTAGCGAAGAACAATCTTCGTTTTTCGGGCAGAGAATTGCACGGTCAACGATTTCATCTGTCTCAATAATCTCCGAAATCGAACCATAAATGTCTTCAATTGGATCGCCAACACCAATGATTTGATTAGGTAACTCGATTATGTCTTCTCCTAGATCACGCTCCACTGGCAGCGTGCCATCTTCCAAATTTTTCACGAAAGACATGAATTCGGTTTCGGAATTGTGTGCTTTCATATTTGTGCTTAATTTAAGTTGCTTGCAGTGGCGGCTGGTGGTCTGAAAAACTGGTGGTTGCACTAGAAGGCCTATGTGAACAACTTTCAGAAATCATTGACATAGGAATCCACTCCAAATATAATTAAAAATGATATTTTATCAATGTAGCCTATATGAGGAAGTAGAGAGTTAAATAATACTTTCATAATATTGATTTGAAACATACCTTATTTGAATAGAAATTCCATCCTCCTTTCTTTCTGCTGAGAAAATTTTTCAATTACTCTCTGATTAAAATTGGGGATGCTCATCACCAAATCCTTTTCAATGGATAGCATTGCTAGAGCCGACAGTCTTTCCTGAGCCATAGAGTTGCGCAGAAATGTTTTGATCCTCTTCAGAGTTGAAAAGCATCTTTCCGCTTCCGCTGTTGTCATTGGGATTGTTATTATTATATTCAACAATCTGAAGCACTCGCTGAAAGTGTCTTTTAAATTATTGTTAGCAATGAATGAGTATAAGCTAACTGCCCCAGCCATATTTCTAAATTCTTCTGCACTGTATATTGTAGAAAGCTCATATTTCAACTTCTTTAAATTTAAAACAGGATATGCAGTACGAACGGTTTTCAATTCTTTTTCAGGAAAGGCGATATTAAACTGTTGAAATTTTTCAGCAGAAAATAATGCTGCAGCTGTTAGATGGCCAGTGAACGAAAACCTTTCTTTAGCTTGTGAAATTATAACATCACTTTGGCTTCTCTCTTCCATTCTTGCTTATCTAATTTTCTTTTTTTCCCACTAGATACTCCTGCATCCTCTTCAACAGTAGAATCTAAATCTTCTCTTACTTTAGCCACATTTTCTTCAAAAGTTGTTAACATTTTTCTTGTTACAACAATATCTAAATTTTCATTTTGTAATTGAGCAAATAATATCTGGACAAATGGCATAATTTGACTAAAAATTTCAACCAAAATACAAAATTTGCACTGACTAATATTTTTAAATGCCCAGAAGCTTGTGTCAATGTTGCAACGTTTTAAATGTCTTTTCTTTCAATAATGGTCTTCATACACATCACAAGATCGGATCTATGGCAATAAATGGTCATTATACTCCTTGATTGGAAATTATATCTAGTGGGAGCAGATTGTGGCAATCGCTTCTTCACAATTTCGTCCAGGACCTTTGTTCTTTGTGGACTAGTAGAAAAAATGTACAGAGTCCTTTAATATTTGCAAAAAATACTTTTACATTAGTATTTATTGATGCAGCTTTCATCATAACAAGATTTAACTGATGAGCATGACAATGGATGTACTGAGCATCAGGGTAGCTCTCCTTTATTAAAACTTGCACACCTTTCAAAGAACCTGACATTACAGCAGCACCATAATATGTTTGGGCAATTAATTTTGACAGATTTTCATTGATTTTTGAAATTTCAATTCATTGAGAATGCAAGTTGCTAATGATTCAGTCATGGTGAGGTGGTGTTAAAAATCCCCAAAATCTTTCGACTGGTTTATCCCCAATCACATATCTATAAATTAAGGCCATCTGAAAGGTGTTAGAAATGTCACTAGTTTCATCAGCAATAACTGATACAAATTCTGAGTCTTTAATTTATTTTGAAATTTGATCATGGCAAACATCTAGCATAATATGTAACATTTCATTTTGTATAGTTTTTGAAGTACCTTTAAATACAGTAGCTGCTTCAAGATGATTTTTTAAAGTTGCATCCAATTCGGCACCAAAGTCTATTAAACCATGGAAAATTCCTGGATTGTTGGATCCATGGGACTCGTCATGCCCTCTGAGAGCCAGTTCAAAAAAATCACACAATTTTATACAATTGACAATAATGTTTAAAATATACCTATTATGTTTCACCTTTTCGTTGTGAGCTGCAATATTCTGTCTGTATGCAGAATCTAACCTTTCCACTACATTCACATTTCCAAACAAAGCCAGTTTCAATGCATTTTTAATGTGTGTTGCAGACGCCTCATGTTTCTTGGCACAATCAGCTAGGTGATTTATGTCCGAAAACCCCGATTTCGTCCACACATCTTCACCCCCAAATAACAAACATGGAAAACAAAACAAAGTATTTTTTTCATCACATCCGCACAACCAAGATAATTTGGAATA
Organism: Conomelus anceps; assembly: GCA_948455865.1. Classification (NCBI taxonomy): domain Eukaryota; kingdom Metazoa; phylum Arthropoda; class Insecta; order Hemiptera; family Delphacidae; genus Conomelus; species Conomelus anceps. Next base: position 39,644,074 of record OX418219.1, read on the forward strand.
TGTTGCTTTATTAAATTTTCTGTTGAAAGATCTATTACCCGATTTAATATTTTGTGTAATGCTAATATCTGGTGTAGGCCTACCCAAGTTTTTAATAGCCACCTTCTCTTCATTAGAACAACAATTGAAAGGGTTCAGTAATAGAGCACTAACAGAATTCATTTTAAGGTATTTATTGAGTATCCGAACTTTTCGAATTTTTCAACAATTTTTTCCCCACACACTCAAAACACACTAGTAAGTAATAATACACTGATATTTTGCGGGGGCAACGCTTATTTGGCATTTAAATTAGAGTTTTCTGATGGAACTATTTTTCTTCCGCGTATGAATACTTCCATCACACTGTAACACTGCCAGACTAGGCAAGGTTAGGTTAGGTTTGGTCAAGTGGAATCGTCTAGAGCTGTAGGTCGGTCAAGTAACCAATCAATCTAAAAATATAATAGTTTGAAAACATATGTTTTCTTTGAAATGCTATAATTTTGTGTTTGGTCAGATCGACAATTATTGTTAGATCACATGGAAAATATTTTCGGCAATAGCTGATTGTTTTAATTTATTCATTACGTGAAATGTGTGATACAGAGTGCAGCCTCAAATTTTTAGAATCTGTACTCCATAGCGAAAAGGAGGTGATCGAATTTTTATTCAGGCATGGTATTTTTAAAGAGATTACAGTGTGTTTGAAGTGTAGTGCTGAATTAGTTGTCAGTAAGTGAAATCATAATTTTCGCTCTCAAATTTCGACAACAACAGTGGTTGACTGGTATTCATTTTGCTTTGTGGACCCAGAAACCCAAGCTCACACGAATACGGTTGAGAGGAGTTGGCGCGAAGTGCGCTGTACGATTCCAAGGTTTGGAGTCAAAAAAGCGCATTTCGCCGGCTACCTTGCTGAGTTTCAGTTTAAGCGCCGATAACAGCGGGAGGAGCGTGTACATTATTTTTTTAAAGCGGCTGCGGAGTTGTATCCCCCGAAGTATTGAAAGGTTAGTAAGCTTAGTTTTCTTCTGATATGTGATTATTAATTTGATTTATATCGTTTTATGGTTTGGAGTTCATAATATGTTGGCAAATTATGAATTTTTTCAATGAAAAATAAAATTTTCATCAAAAATTTTTTTTTCAAAAATTTAAATTTTTGTGTTAAAAATACGCGACCCCCAAAAAATTTCAACGGATTATTGCTTCATGGGGTGTGTAGATGTCACAAAAAAAAAATTGTTGGAAAAATCGAAAAGTTCGGATACTCAATAATTACCCATTTTAATTTAAACTGTTCACGAATCTTGTTAGAATATTTTTACACACTATTTTATCATTTTTGCCATAATTTACCATCACTTATCACAACAGAACGAACACAAGTAGACAAGTACACAAGTAGACAGGCTCTCAACTTTGAATTTGGTCACATTTATACTCGCTGGCAGAGTAGCCAACACCAAAATACAATATTATTGTGGCCAAAGCAATGATAGTGAGGTCTACCCTTCAAGACGATTGGCATTTCCTCTGTCTCTCTGTCTGTCTCACGATTACAGACGAACGCCTAGACCAATTGCTATGATTTTTCAAATGGATGTTCCTTATTCCTAGGCCCAGCGATGTATATTTTTTTTTCAAATTTTAATAGGGGAGCTAATAATTATTATTAATTAATCCATTTTATAGACCTAACCTACTGAACTTGCCGGCCAAACAGCTGATAGAAGTCAACAGTTTTTAATCATATGGCAGGCCCCTTATTAGTGGCGTTATTTACGCTGTCTTTGAACAGCAAAAGACTTTGCACTTTGCATATAGGCTACCTAGACCAATTGCTATGATTTTTCATATGGATGATCCTTATTCCTAGGCCCAGCGATGTATATTATATATTTTTCTCAAATTCAATGTGGCGGCCGGTTTACTACCGATACAAAAAAAGTACAGCATGAATAAGAGCATACAACATTTGAATCTAATGATTTAACCGCTTAACTGTGCTTTGTCCAAGCACAGACAATAAAACTATAATCAAACTCCTCTCTGGCAAAGCTAGAGTGAATGAGCGATCTTACTCCAAATGTTCATTCAGCTGAGTGTTCCAACAAGTTTTATTTTTTTTCTTATTTGTTTTTCTAAAACCATTACTAATGATGCATGAGTGAGCTTTGCTTTTTCAATAAATATTGTACTTAGTTGAGAGCATTAAGTGATTTATTCATAACCTAAATTTTACTGTTAACATGTCAATAATACTGTTTTATTTTAAATAATATAAATTTCAATTTTTGTATCATAGAATAGTAAGGGCCTACCACTTTTTGTTAGTGAAGATAACAAACTCTCAAAATGTAAATTATACTTCAAATAGATACTTATTGTGATAAGTTATTAATTGTTAATGTTAACATGCAAATAAACATAAAACTGTATTATGCTGATTGTGAAATAAATATTATCTTCACTCTTAACATGTGAATAATTTATTATGTTATGTTAATAGTTCACACATACTACTTACTACTTTTAATTTACTACTTACAAAATTATTGAAAACTACATAAAACTATTGAACCAAGAAAAAACATCAAAAGTACAATAACCAAAAAAAGGGGGTATAATAGAAGATGTCCGGTATCCCTGGAAACATTGAATAAACAAATAAATTGCGAAATTGCTTTTCATTGTAGAGTAAATTACTTTAAAATACCTCTTTACTGCTCCGCAAGCGGTAATAGCTATTTGTGTAACTAGAGTGCAAAATAGCGTTTTTCTGCATCGAGAGAAACAGTTTTTTTCACAAGCCAAAGGCGAGTGAAAAAAGTTTCTTGAGTGCAGAAACAATACTTTCCACTCGTATTACACATTAAATTTTTCCTACAGTAATGTATAAAGTAATTCAAACAGAACAAAACAGGGCATACATAACCTGAAAATTCCTCACATAACCTATCTTCAAATCAAATCGATTTCATCAACAACTACAACAACTATTCACAGCTGAAGCAGAGTAGCCAACCTATTTTTGAATGCAGAATAGGGAACCTGCGTATTACATGCTCACTATTTTGTGTTGTTAGGTTGCAAATTTGGAGTGTGGAAAAGTACATTCCTGCACTGCAATTTACTTTCCCGCACTGGTGCAGGAATAGACTATTTTGTGTGCTTCAGTTAGTGCAAAAATAGGCATTTTTTTGGGTCACTGTAGGAAAAATACTTTACACTCGCCAGCTGTTTTCTTTACGCTTCTGTTTTGATTTTGATGTCTTCTCATTGGTGGATCACAGAATCCGTGAAATTCACATAACCTTAAAAAACGCGAATGCTAACCATATCTGCGCATGGTCTGTGATGTTACAAACTACAAGCTTTTATTATGTTGGAATCCAGAACTGCAGTTTTAGGAAAAATATTGTATGCAATTCATGCATGAAGCTTCTTTATCGCTCTCGCAAAATTACTGTGCTCCACTATGCATCGTGCAGTAAATGTTTTGGCTCAAGCGATAAAGTTGCGCTTCATGCTCTTAATGCATAAATAACTATTGCAAGCACCCTTATTCTTGGACGTGAGGTCTACTGTTCACAGAACTACTACAGAATCACGCAGGCTGCTAGCATAACACTTCAGATGAGATATATTGTATATTGTTTTGATGAAATTTTATTGAATAATTGTTGGTAAACTTCATATTTTAATTTTGTGTTGCAATATTATTTATTGTCTTAGAAATTCCATAGTATGGGGGTGATTCTAGAAATAATTTTTTTAATATAATTTGGCTTGGTATGCTGAGCTGCTGTAGCATGGTCGGTCAGTAACGTCCTACTCGCTACTCGCTTAGCAAGTAACTATCCCAATGTAATCAACCCTTTATAGTCTGTTCAGCGAGACTACGGAGTGGAGTAAGCAAACATGTGCGTGTGTGCAAGCTGAAACTCAATGAAGCCCGATTCACAGATAGGCTAGTTTTCTAAACGCATCGACCAGGCAACAGTCTAAATAATCAAACAATAAAAATAGTCAATCGACTAAATAATCATTTTCAAACAGCTACTTGGTTAATACTTATTATTTATTGTAAATGGAAATGGATACATGAGATTAATAATATGGCTATTTTCTTACCTTCAATGCTTAGGTAATAATGTATCCAAATATTCAGCAGTCACTGATATCACTATTAGAATTGTTCATAAATTTGTCAATTGAATTTTTTTTACTTATACAATTGAAATGAAAATACTGACTTGATAATGGAATTTAAAATCGAATATGTTCTTGAAATAATGCAATAATAATTATTATCATCCAATAAAGGGAAAAAGTGATAGCCAAGTGCCATAGCAGATATCTGTTCAATCAGAGATAAGCTATGAAACTCCTGGGTCATCTTTGTAACGGTGACCGATTGGATTGGCCAGAAAAAAAAGACTCTGTTCTTTGCCATAAAATCACTTCCCGGTGGTTCGGAACCCACCTAAAACTGTAGGTCCAACTTATCAATTTTCGGTGCTACCCAGTGGAATTTTACGCAGTCTTTTTCTTGGAGGAGACAGTATTTGCTCGTTTTCTTCCTCTTCAGATTCAGTTGAAGACATTGTTCAACAGTCTACAAGCTATACCCTATTCAGCGAGTGTTGACAGAAACGCTCCACCTCCCTAGGCCTGACGTCACGGTCAGGCCCATTCACAAGCGGTCCTAGCGCTATTCTCTACTGCTATACTCTGTCATCGTCCGTTCACGGGCATTGTTGTAAAATGACCAGTGGAATGTTAGTAAAAAGCCCCCGAAGAAACGTCAACCTCTTCCACCTTATCGGGGGGCACTCTTTTTAGGGAAAAGAGGCTTCCACAGGGCTAGGTCACATAAACCTGTGGTACGGAGAAACCCATTTACATTTTAATCGCTTTGAATCAATTCTTCAGCCATTATTGAATCATCAGAATCACTTTCATTAACATTTATAACAAATGGAGTGGTTTCTTCTTCCATTATTTCAATCATCTCATCCAACAGCCACAGTTTTTCTTCTTCCCTTTGAACATGTTCAACACATTTCAACCAATCGTCTTCTGTCACTTTTTCGATTCCCTCATTCAAGAGGCGCTGAACTTCACTCAATTTGAAAGTTGTATTATGTCTGGCTACATAACCCTTCACTTGTGCCCATATCAACTCGATTGGGTTGAGCTCGCAATGGTATGGAGGTAACCTTAATACCAACTTATTGTTCAGTTTAGCCTCTTCATCGATAACAAATTTATTGTGTTTTAGCTTCTCTTCGTTCGCTAGTTGTAGAAGTTCTTTTTTAAGGAAACTATCATCTGCTGGAATGTTTTTTGACTGCAACCAGTCAATTAATTTGGTTTTATTCCATGACGTAGTTGGAAGCTCCTCTATTTTACAGGAATGATACGGTGCATTGTCCAGTACAATCACACAGTTATCCTTCAGTTTTGGAAGAACATTTTTGAAATGCTTAAGAAATACTTTGCCGGTCATCTCTTGATGGTAATCGCCTGAGGACTTGGATTGAAAAATTAAAGAAGCATCAGGAACAAACCCTTCTTCATTTCCAAAATGAGAAAGAATCAATCGCTTTCCTTTTCCTGAAGGATTTTTGAGTCCAGTAGAGAGACCATTTAAAAAAGCATCTTTTCTACTTTTTATTTCATCATCAGTCCATATTTTCACTGAAGTATGCCCTTCATTCACCCATGTTTCATCTTGAAAATAAATTGGTCGGCCTTCTTCACTAAATTGTTTTATTTTCTTCAAGTAACCTCTCCTCCAAAGAATGATATCATCCCGGTCAGCAAGGAACATATTTCTACCTCGTGAGGTGAACTTGAACCCCAATTCTTTGAGAATATTGAAAAAAGTGGTTCGTTTGAAATCAACTTTATCAACCGTGGGTTGTTCATTCCTAAAAAAGAAATCATGAACTTTTCGACGGATAGCACATTTTGTAAAGTCATCCATCTTTTCAAAAATGCAGGCTCTCTTCTTTTTGTTCTCTGGAGATTTTATTGACAATATGTTGTTTTTCTTATACGACGCAATTATTCTATAAACACTACTTTTACTCACTACAGACGTAGCAGCAACTTTTTCAATAACTTTGTCCTTTCCAGTGTTCGGGTCTTCACTCATAACAGTCTTATAAATGTTCATTATGGCCTGTCTCTTACCACTGTTTATCACTTTTCCTTTTTTATTCTTATGCACAGGTGAAAGATACTCCATGTTTTTGTTATGTAGGACTAACAGTAAAATACGAACGGGGAACTAAAATATGGAACTTTACACTAAACTACAAAGTACTTTTTACAAGGAACTAATAAAACAACTAATAAATTAAAACGAATATTATTCACTACTGATCGACAGTAGTATAACTAACTGCGAACGAAAACGAAACGGAACCGTCAATGCATCAGAACGAAGTTGTCAATATGATTACACACCGAAAACGAAACGAAAATCGAATAAAACGTGAGCATGCATGGCTGACAGCTCATAGTTCGAGACTGACTCTGAGCGTTAGGAATGTTTGTGTAAGGGATGACTGTGACCTGGAAACTGTCACTCTTTGGTCGATGACCTTGCTCTGTATTGGCCAAGCGCAATGTCCCATTAGTTTTTAGGAGGAGCGTTTCTGTCAACTCTCGCTGAACCGAGTATAAGTCTAAACTACCATAAAATATAAACAACCGTTATGGAATGAAGAACTTACTAATAAAATTATTTTAAAAAACTACTTTAGAAATCAAATTATACTTAGGTAAGCTACTGTACAAGCACAAACATAACGAATTGTTAATCACAATGTAGGACTTTTGTATGCTCGATGTTCAACAGTGAAGCACAAACTTTTAGTGCGACAACAGCTGTTAAGAACGAATTGTAGGTGGCAATCAGTGTGAATTGGCCGACCGGCTGATGCCAGTACAATTCTCGATATTCCTCACTCACACACATGCAAAGTTTGTTTACATACTTCACTCCGTAGGCTGGCTGAACAGACTATAGTAATGCTATCTATCCCTACCACTAGTTTGACAACACAGCCGTACTTCTATCATACAATCTCTGCAGCATTTGCTGGTTCTCACAGTTCATGCAAACCAGCAGAGCAGCTTTAGCTGATGCATGACGCCAGAAATTTCAAAGCCAGACATCAACTGTAGGACGCGATGCAATGTGTACAGCATTACGCTCATAAAAGAAAACTGTATTAAGATTAATTTTCATTTCCAATATTAGAATAATGAAATTAAATTGATGATTAATTAATTTCAAATAATAGATTAATAATTTCTTATGCTTTTTAAAAATGTTGGTTGTTGTGCAACTATGCAACCTGAATAGCAGCCGCCACTGGTTGCTTGATTTGATTCCAACCGGGAAAATACTTGACGCCCAGGAACATGAATCAATATTTGTCCCTGGATTTCTTGTTCCATGACGAACTGCGTTGTTAATATTAACTTTTCAGGTGAAATTTAACGACATGCAGTCAAATATTTGTTAAGAATAAGTATAATAACTCACTTAAACTGGCCGAGTACTTTCGAATCTATGAGATCAATCATCAGAGATCAATATTTGTTTAACAACTTCCTTAAATAAACAGCTTATTTCTCGATCTTTGGTTAGTAACCATTATGTATATGGGGAAAATCGCGACTTTTACCCCATATTTTCCCATGTCCACGGTGACGTTTCTAAATTTTTTTTAATTGATAGCAAAACTACATGCTAAGACCTTTCTAACGACACCTTGGACATGGTGATCGGTAGCACCACCGCTCCAAAACAACTATGACAAAAATATGCCTAGCGTATTAAAAATATAGATTCTAATATTAAAACTGACTCTGTATTTCACTTTTAAATAATGTTTTACTCACATATATTGGTAAAACCTATTGGCATTCCTCAAGCATCTCCAATATATGTGAGTAAAACATAATTTAAAAGTGAAATACAGAGTCAGTTTCAATATTAGATTGTTCATTAAGTATTTCGCCATGGAAAACATCACAGATTAATAATATTACTGTTGATATATCACAAGTAATAATGCTTATAAGAACGAGATTGAAGTGATGAATATGGAAGTACATTATTTTTTATAAAAAAAAAACAATAAAAGTGAGGAAGCAGAAAACAATCTTGTAAGCTGCACTTGCATAAAAATATAGACAATAAAAGGATAAAATTAATTGTTTGAAAATAAATATTTTCACCTGAGCTGCACTTATTGGTACATTCATTATCACTACATGAACAACCATGTTGAAAAATCATTTCGCATCTCATCACAAAACAAGTCATTTTAGCACTGATAAATACGGGTTTTTTCCATTACCACTATCCAAATTTTCCCGATGTTGACCGATTTAGAAGCGGGCGACACTAGCGCTATGGCTTCACAGCGGATCCCGGAGTTACACATCTAGCAAAACATGTAAACGTTGCTTGTTTATAAACAACTCAAGTGTACTACTGCTGCTGACCGGTTTAATCATGGTTTAATTTTCAATGCTTCTTGTTGCTGCAGAAGTCATAATAATTATGGAATATGAATATTCTCAAAGATATAATTACAGTGTACTTTAAATACGTTGTCTATGAAAATTCCTGAATTACTGCATCTACATTGAACTAAAAATATAGTTTGGTAGCCCTGGTTTAGCAACAAAATTACAAAAACAAATAACCGGGAAAACAATTTGGTTTAGTTTGGTTATGACTGCAAGTTCAGGAAGGAGGTTGTAACGTCGTAAACATTTACTTGTGAATGTTTTAGAATATTCAAGAAACGTGTACTGGCATTGAAATATTATTTTGCTGTAAAGTGATTTGATTGAATTTAGCCTAGAATGGGTGAGTCGTATCATCATAAATGGCATATATCAACAATCATAGTTTTTGACAGAGATTAAGATTAGGAGATGAATCCAGTTTAAGCAGGATTTACACTATGCAACTTGTTTAGTAAACTTGACAACAGAGTTGCTCAAGTTTAAAAACCCAATTATAAAAGTTATACAATGTTTTGCAACAAGCATGCTAAAAAATCGTGTTTCACAGTAGGTTGCAGGTTTTTCAACCCAAATGGAAAACAAATCTGTGTTTCATGAACTTGTAGAAAATTGGTCTGCACTATTTAACTTGTTTATAAAAAATTGCCGATGGCGTGTTGAGGTAGTGTAGAGTGTCATCAAGAATATACTAGACCGGGCTATTGTGCTGATAATTTATTTTTAGGTTTAGTTAGCTAGTTTTAGTTTACTTATTTCAATTCATTTTTGTGATAATGAGTGGCGTCGAGCATTGAGTAGTACAAGGATGCCCTTCTGTGGGGCCCTAAAGAAGATGACTTCAAAAATTGAAATAAGCGACACGACGCCTGGACCGAATTATAAACAGTGTTGAACGTTGATCCCAGAGCGAGTAAAAACAAAATAAGAAAATTAATAAGTCATTTCAACCGAGCATGTAAGTAGATATTTAAATCTGGAGAGGCGTTGCAGAATTCGGAAAATGGAATAGAGTCCTTCATGTTTTGAAGAACAAGAATAGACCCAGGACCAAGATATCATAGAGCTTGAGTTATTCAACTAAAATGAGTCTCAGTCACTGTCACTAGTAGTACTTTTTTGTGACAGACTAGTATTATTCTATTTTTTATGTTCTAATTTTTTGAAATAATCAACTTTTGTTACTCCTTTTTTTATATTGAATTATTGCAATCAGTTTCTTTCTACATGATTGATGTGACATTGGTTCTGGTTCCAAAGCTTTTTTCTTCTCTTCTTGCTTTTTTTTTGTTCTTTCCAAAGTAAGTTTGTTTGAATTAGTAATCAAGACTGTGGTAATTTCTCTGTCAATATGTCTCCAATTTTAATTTTAGTTTCGAGTAATTCCAATTTTCGTTTTTAAAGAAAATATTATGTAATCAAGATTTTTAGTTTTTGGCTTGTAAGCCTGTTGTTTCCACTCTGTTTCTTAAATAAATAAACATGAACAGAGTATTTGACAAATAATGCCCATCTGATGCCGTGGATAAAGTTGGAAGGCAGGTAGATATTACAGAGTTTGCGCAAAACTATGTTATAGATAATGGTAATGCTAACTTCAACACAAGGGTGGAGTAAAAACTTGAATAATTTATTTTCGGAAAAGGGTACTCTTCAATGGTTGAGCACAATCTAAGAAATAACTTACCCACTTATAATTACATTTTTTCTTCTCAATTTTGTCTATTCGACTGCTAATAATGTGAATATCGGACAATTTGGTGAACTTTAGGCCTAATGGACAGACTAAAGTTACAACTTAAAATATTAACATATAATATACTGTCTTTATTTAAGGCCTTTTGTTCAAATATTTAGTGACTTCCCATTAAGCGGTTTACGTTGCAAGTACATGAAAAGTACGAAAAAGTTTACACATTTTCAAACTACTAAGCCAAATGCGTTTTTTTAAGTTGACTTATAAATTGCATAGTTTACAGAACTCCTTCACACAGTATATTTTTCTATTGCTGATGATGCCCATATGAGTCGGGAAACTTGCGTGGGTAATGAGGTGAATGGGTGAATGATGAGAAACATCCATGGCTGAATCTGATTCGAATCCAAGGCTGTAGGAAACGAAGCCAGCCAGAGCCCCTTGGAATGTTCTTTATTTTGTGTTGAATTTTGAATACTGTTATTGTTTTTCCACTTCAGAAACTTTTTAATTGAAATTAGATAAAATATAGCACAATTCAGTATCGTAATCATTTTATTCAGATCTCATCTCTATGGCATTTAACAACATAATAATCTTTACATGCTTCTTCCAAACCACATGATGTGGTACAAAATGTAGAATGTACCATTTACTTTGAATTTTAGAGACGAAGTTTTTCAGTATCAGGAGTTTTAGAGATCTTTTAAACAAGTGCCAAGTGTCTCAACAATCTGAAGGACAGAGCCTTATCGCTGACAAGCACTCCAACCAACTGCACCACCGGAGCCGCCAAATATAACCACAAAAGCGGAGGCAGCAACCATTACGTCCTCACTGCTTGAAGCCATCATGGCAACTATATGAAGAATGAATGAAACATGTATAACATGTTACTTAAAATTGGAAAGTGATTTACATCAAATGTTCTACAAACATTTTCTCAATTGGAAAAAAGTTCAATGAACAAAAGTTGCAGGTTTATAAAATAAGAGTAAACCAAAAACAAAATTATTATTTATTAAAGAAGTTGCATAGTGTAAATAGAGCTTTACTGTTAGCTCGCTGTATGAGAGTTTACTGAGTGTAACTGAAGAATAGTGGCTGGATCCGATTTCTTTAAATTTCTTGTCTTATACGTATTTTCATGTTATTTTGAGTATCATTCAGTCAAAAATTCTCACTTTTCCCAGGGGAGAGGGCCAGAAGGAGCTCCCAAATTCGGGTCCCCGTAAGTATTGAAGGATTCATCGTATCTGATCAACCAAAAGCTAATTTGTCTCAGCTCATTGAGGCGGTCCAGATACATGTATCATATGTCGAATTTGGTTCATAATTAAGATTTTTGTTCTCTGGGGCACTCAGTAAAAGTAAATTCGTATGGCTTTTCGTGGTGGGGAGACCCTTACGGGGCACTCAGTGATCTACCTTATATACCTCGAAAATGACTATTATTAACTTATGAATGATGACTCTAACTCGGAAATGTTTCAACAAAGAAATGTGGAAATAGTCTCAAATCGTAGAATAAAGCATGTTCTTCAAATTGATGATAGCTGATGCATGACAATTGTGTATGATTCAAAATTGGAAAAAATTAGGCCTATACAATCACAAAAGCTTTGTCAAAAAAAGCTTACTTACCAACTTAACACAATTCAAATCAAACGCAATTTTTAACTACATAATGACCGCTCATCCTAACTTCAACAAAGCATGACCCCTGGCGGCAGGCTGACGAAACTTCTTTTCAGAAGTGAAATGCATTCCTCAAGCATCTCCAATATATGTGAATAAAACATTATTTAAAAGTGAAATAGTGTCAGTTTTAATATTAGATTGTTCAAAAAAAGCGTTGAATCAGAAAACTGATGAAATCTTTTTTTTTTAGATAATACGACAACTATATTCTACCCATCATAATTCCTGAGTTAGAGCTATTTGTAATTGAAATAATTGAAAAGATAAATGTAATTCCACATTTTTGTTCAGCTGTTTCATCAGTATGTAAATAAGGAGTGAGTGAAAATTATGATATGAGTCAAAGAGTATCTTGTTTCACACAATTAGAGACCAATTCCACGTTTCCATGTTGAGAAATCCCCGAGTCCTTATAATGTCATGCCTTTAAATGCTAATAATAGTCATTTTTGAAATATAGGTGGGAGATCACCGAGTACCTCTTGAATCAAAATTCTTAGTTATGAGCCAAATTGAACATATGATACATGAACCTGGACCGCCTCAATAAGCTGAGACGAATGGCTGTTGGGGTACCGTATATGATAAATCTTTCAATATTATGGGGACCCTAATTCGAGAGCCTGTTGCCGGCACAATTATATTGGTGCCATAATATTGAACGATTTATCATATACGATCGCCGGATCTAACAGAAAGTTCAAAGCATTTTTTAAATATAGTAGCTATTTTTTTTAACCATATCTAAGCAAAAGTTGTTGCCTTGGTTGAGATTTGAAATATTTTTTCATGAGTTCTGTTGTACAAATGCTTCATTTGGTTGTCAATCAGCTAGTATTGAAAGTAGAGTATCAAGTGCAGCATGTATTTATTTGCATCTTGTATTTTATGCGCCTTAATTTAGGGGGGACTTGGAGATTTATCCCCCCCCCCGAAATCTCAACCGACACTTAAAAAAGCTTCATTTGTGTCTTTTATGGGGATGAGAACCTTCTTTAGGTATCCCCCCCCCCAAAGTAGTTTCTCACTTTATATTTCCCCGAAAACATTTCTGGGCTCGCCTCTGCTCATTGTCACACAATAATTGACTGGTGGGCTATTGTAGTTGCAAAGATTGATTGCTAATGCTGATTGGGTTCAAACCACTGACCTTCTATAACCAGGAAATTCAAATTTATGAGTATTCGCCAAGTGTAACAGAAGTTAAGCGTTATAAGAAATGGCTGCTACTGGCTGGTGTGATTGTACTTCAAGCTCAGCCAATTACAATCGCCTTATTCATGCCGCTCGTGACGCTTGGCGAACTTCCCGCGTGTGGACTGCATAGATTATTTGATGCTCCATTGGGTAAACACTCTAAGCCTTTGGCTTACAAAAACACCCCAGCTGGACAGCGTGAAGGACAAACTGTCATCTTTCTTGTTTTAGTCAAGGGCATATAAATATGTGCAAAATCATATTCTTGAAAATCTGATGAACTATCAATTTCAAAAGCTTAAATGCTTGATATCTTTCCAAACCATTTCCTCTTCAGGCAAGTTAATATTTTTATATATGTGCGGTGATTGCAGACGAGATTACATTATATAGATATACATTATTATACATGTAATGTTACAAATGGGCTGGAAATTCACTGAGTTGATCAAAATTCTACTTTTCATGTTCAAACCTCATAAAAATTGTAGAATTAGGGCGCCCGGATACCGAAAGCTGTACTGTGCTGCGCTGAGTCAGCTGTTTAAACCAAATTATTGGTTTTAATGAAACCATCCATTCAACGCTGCCCAGCACAGCGTCGCAGTCGGTTGCCGGCGGTTCATTGAAAACCATTGGTTCGGTTTGAACATCTGTCCCAGCACAGCCCAGCTTTCGGTAGCCGGGTGCCCTAAAAGATGTGGAAAGCTTTTTCACCCTCAGGTGAACAAGTCTAATTTATAGGCTGAATAGGCTGATCTATTGATAGGAACCCTCCTAAGAAAAAATAGAATCTTTTCATCTAAAGCTCGTGTAGAAATAGGTTTTTATACTTAGCAGGGTTTAGGCCGCTATTATCTCATTAAAATATCTTTGAATATTTTATTGTTTATTTTAAATTTTCACTATTATTTCAGATAGCAAAAGTTATGAAGAACTTCAGGAAAGCTTGGTTTACTACAGAACACAATTTTGTGAAAAAGTTATTCGAATTTCAGCAAGGAAATTTGAAACAGAGGAGTGCGATCTTGTAAGTAAAACACAAGAATGGGGTATTATATAATACCTGTAATTATATACTTACTATTCTATAAGTCTATTTAATACAAATTTGTTCATCTTCGCTAGTACAGGATGCGGTGCGGGTGATCACCTGTTTTGAAATGAGCAGAGCAATATTAAATTTACATTTAAATACATTTTTTATTGTGCAGGAATTTGCTTTACAATATGCCATTTACAGATAAACTACTGATAAATTTGGGTGGGACAAATTTTCCGATCAAATAATGTAAGTTTAGATGCCTGCTGAATATCCAGAGCTCCTCAGTGTGGCTTGCCAGACTCTGTATACAGTTACTCTCTATCCAATGTGCGTTTGTGATCATTTGTAGACCCGTTTATTTCTTACTCGTCAGTTTAAAAGCTGTTCTAAAAGATATAGCCCATCGCTGTGTGGTTTAGAGGGTCGTAATGCCAATGTCTGATGTCGGAGTGCCGGCGTCCATTAACAAAAGATCCGCTTGTCTTCACAAGCGTGCGTGGACTGATACGCTGTGATCAAGCGACCAAAGGCATTGTGACAGCTAAATGGCATCTCTTGATAGTAATGATCAGATAGTTACGAGCCGCTTAATCTCGTTTTACAGTCATCTATACTTGTAAGAATGTTATCAAATATTGTTTGTGATGCTCTTGTGACTCTTGAACTTAATATTCATGAACTTTTGTTTCCAAGCTATTCATGTATATAATATTCTTTAAATCTTCTGTCCTTTTATTCTATATTGCAAAGTCTGTATTAAAATCTTCCTCTACAATAACGCTTGTAAAACGAGTAGTAGAAATCTCTAAAAGCCTATTAAATAATTCGCAAAAATTGCTCCATTCCCCATTTGGTGACCTGTAAATACCTGTCACCACTACTTCTAAATTGTTGTCGATTTTAACTCTCAAACCAGTAACTTCTAAATCCATTTTCACAGAAAATTTCTGAATTAAATGCTTGCATATTCTTAGCAATGAAGATACCTACTCCCCCATTTCGATGAGGTAACCTGCAATACGACGATTTCAGTGAATAGTTTGGAATATTAAGTTGTGATAATTCATCTTCTTTTAAGCTGCACTGTGTGAAAATAACAATATCAAGAGCCTCTTGTTTCAAGAATACTTCGATTCTATTTTGCTACGAATATATTGCTACGGCCAGGTGACAAGTTGCCTATGTAAAATCAGCTGGTAATACCAAATAGAATGTTTGGAATGTTTGGAAACTTTAGAAGGTTTCTGATAGAGAAATAAAATAGTGAGTTCGTGTTAAGCAGTTGAAGTGATAATTTCCAAAAGTTGTTCTTTAATAAAATCCGTGTTTAAAACGCCTCTGACTGTTTTCTTTAGGTAAACTCATAACAATTGGTGTCGGAAGTGGGATAAGTGCATTTGAGGTGGGTTTATCTATTCGAAAAGTGATTTTATTAGTGTTTTTCAACGATTTATTTGTTCATCCATTTTTTTGTGTTTACTTTCAACAGTTATACTGGTTTGAGATTTAAAATGGCTGGAAAAGGTTTAAAACTTTCATGTTTGAAAGTGAGTGAAAACAAGAATTAGAAGAACGAGATCTTGAAATAAGTGGTAATAAAGCTATTCTGCAAGAACGACTTTGTGTGGCATTGGTTGAGGAAGGTTTGGATCTGGACACATTCCTCTTTGAAACCCCATATGGTGAGTTAAAGTCAGCTTTGGAAAGAAAATTAGAAGAGAACAGAGATATATTTGAGGAAAAATTGCAGGAAAATCATAATTTCTTAAGAAATGAAATAAAAAACATGGAAGATAAATTTGAGAAAAATCATAATTTTGTAAGAAATGAAATGAAAGACATGGAAGAGAAAATGAAAAACATGGAAGATAAATTTGAAAAGAAGTTTAAAAAACTACAGGAACACAATAATGGCATTGAAAGATCAATCTCTATGGTTGATGTTGCCTCTGTTAATCAAGTTAGAGAAGACACTTCTGTAAGTTATCAAAAAGCACCTATCATCCTGCCAAGTCATCCAATTGGGCTACCCACTTTTGATGGAAAGATGCCATGGGAAGATTACCGTTCCTTGCTTGAGACAGCTGCTGACATACATGGCTGGACACCTGCAGTGAAAGCTGCAATGCTTAGCCTGTCACTCCGTGGAGATGCATTAGCAGTTCTCCAAACAATCCCTATGGCTGATAGGCAGAACTTCGATGTGCTTCTGAGGCGCATAGAAATGAGGTTTGGCCATCAACACATGGATCAAATTTACCATTCACAACTCAAGAATAGGATCCAGAAGCCAAACGAATCACTCCAAGAGTTCGAAAGTGATATTGCCCACCTGGTAAGAAAAGCCTACCCATCTGTGGATGATGGAGTATATGAGATTCTAGCCATTGAGAGGTTCCTGGATGGTCTTCGGGAACCTGAAACTCAACAAGCTATTAAATTGGCTCGCCCTCAGACACTCAGTGAGGCCCTCACCCAGGCTTTGGAACTCAAAGCAGTACGACAATCAGTGAAGGGTAATGCCCGAGTCCAGGCTGTTGAAGCAGAGGATAGGAGTGATGAGTCTCTGGAAGAATTGGTGAAGAAAGTCATAGAAAAGTTAAGAACAGGAAGGAGGGAGATTCTTGACACTGATGCCAGCAACACAGCAATTGGTGGAGTACTTTCTCAAGAGCAAGATGGGGAGGAAAAGGTCATTGGATATTTTAACAAGGTGCTGTCAAAACCTGAGCGTAACTACTGTGTTACTAGAAGAGAACTGCTAGCAGTAGTGAAATCAATCAGCCACTTCCACAAATACTTATATGGACATCAATTCCTGCTGAGAACTGATCATGCATCCTTGACATGGCTTCTCCGGTTCAAGTCTCCTGAAGGACAAGTGGCAAGATGGATCCAGCACTTACAAGAATATGACTTTAAATTTGTACATCGAGCTGGAAATAGTCACCTGAATGCTGATGCCCTTTCTCGAAGACCCTGTGAGGAGGACTGCAAACACTGCTCATGCCAGGATGGGAAGGAAGTTTTGGTACATAGGACAACTATTACCAATGACCACTGGGAAGGTGCTGAGTTACTTAAGAATCAGGAAGAAGACCCTGATCTGAAGCACCTTTGGTTGTGGAAACGTTCTGCAAGAAGACCTAGTTGGCAAGAAATAGCACCTTTGCCACCACATGTCAAGTCCCTCTGGGCACAATGGGACTCTATTGTAGAAGACAGAGGAATCCTGAAAAGGAAGCTAGAGAATGCAGCTGGTGATCAGCAGAGGCTGCAAATTATTGTTCCCAGGAAAAGGATTCCTGAAGTGCTAAGACAAATACATGATGGAGTCTCTGGGGGCCATTTTGGAGTTCATAAGACACTGGAGAAAGTACGAGAGAGGTTTTACTGGCCAAATTCAAGCAAAGATGTCAAGAACTGGTGTCGCAATTGCACTGTTTGTGCATCTGCAAATGGCCCCTTGCATAGAAAGAAGGCCCCCATGAAACAATACAATGTTGGAGCACCTTTTGAGCAAATAGCCATTGACATAGCTGGACCATTTCCATTATCTGACAGTGGTAATAAGTATATCCTGGTAGTGATGGGTTATTTCAGCAAATGGGACGAAGCCTATGCCTTGCCAAATCAAGAAGCAGTCAGTGTTGCTGATTTAATAATCAAGGAATTTGTCAGTCGGTTTGGTGTCCCATTAGAGTTACATTCTGATCAAGGAAGGAACTTTGAGTCTTCAGTGTTTTCCCGTATGTGTGAGGTGCTGGGAATCCATAAGACAAGGACTACGCCCCTTCACCCTCAGTCAGATGGAATGGTGGAGCGTATGAACAGGACCATGGGAAAATACCTGTCAAAAGTTGTATCCAAGCATCAACGAGACTGGGACCAATATCTTCACCTATTCCTGATGGCATACCGAAGCTCTGTCAATGAGTCTACAAAACTTTCACCAGCCAAGGTAGTGTTTGGGCGAGATATTAGACTTCCTTGTGACTTAAAGTTTGGATGTACACCTGGAGAGGATTTGGTAGCAGAGGACTATGTCACCCAGTTTCGGAAACAGATGGATGAGATTCATGAGATTGTTCGAACCAACATCCAAGGAACCAGTGACAAGATGAAAGAACGCTATGATATCAAGGCAGATCATGGTGGATACCAGCCTGGAGACTTAGTTTGGTTCTACAACCCACAGCGACATCAAGGGTACTCCCCTAAATTACAGACTTCCTGGGATGGACCTTTTGAAGTGGTTACTAGAATCAATGATGTAGTCTACCAGATCAAGAAACCTAGAAGAAAACCAAGAGTTGTCCACTTCAATCGACTGGCACCATTCCAGGGAGACAATACTGCAGGTAATGCCCAAGATGTGAGAACTATTCAACCAGTTGATCCCAACTTTGAAGAATTTATGGCCAATTTGGACATGTTCCAGAAAGCTGAGGTTACAAAAGTCTGTTATCAAGATTTGTTCACCCTACCAAAAGACTATGCTCTGACTCACTGTGTAGCTAAAAATCTTGGAGCTTCTCGAGGTATTGCTACAGTCTTAAGGAAAAAGTTTAGAGGACTGAATGATCTGGTACTTCAGAGACCAGCTGTTGGAAGAACACTACACCTTCAGAGGCAAGGAAAACAGCTCTTCTGCTTGGTGACAAAAGATCAACCTCAGCAGGAGTCCACCTATCAAGCCTTGTGGGAGAGCCTAAATCATCTGCGGAATTGTCTTCAAACTCTGGGAGTGAAGCAGCTTGGAATTCCCTGATGAGGTTGTGGCTATGATGGATTGGACTGGAAAATCGTGAGGCCAATGATTGAAACAATCTTCAAGGAAACTGGGATTACCATCTCAGTTTGTATGTTTGCTCCATGGGCAGCTAGTCAGTTGTATCCAGTAAGGCCACCCCCAATCTGCAGACCTGTAACTGTTCTGGGACAGAACAGTCTTAAGGAGGGAGCAGTGCTACGGCCAGGTGACAAGTTGCCTATGTAAAATCAGCTGGTAATACCAAATGGAATGTTTGGAAGCTTTAGAAGGTTTCTGATAGAGAAATAAAAATAGTTAGTTCGTGTTAAGCAGTTGAAGTGATAATTTCCAAAAGTTGTTCTTTAATAAAATCCGTGTTTAAAACGCCTCTGACTGTTTTCTTTAGGTAAACTTGTAACAATATTGAATATATTGATGGAACACAGTGAATACTACCCCATCATTCCTTACTACTTTATTTTTGATTTTGTATGTTGAATTCTTGATCAACTTGATCTGTTATAATCTTGTGAGCTTATCAGATTGTTACAACAGTTGCTTCCACTAATGCTATCCTGATTTTTTCATCAATTAGCGTCTTGTACTACAATTGCAGATCTAAATTGATAGTTTGAACTAGGTTTAATTTTTACATTTATTTCAGGTTCATGTTTTAAACTAGGTTTATTTACATTGTTTGAGCCACCCAGTACTATTAGAACAGCGGTTCCCAACCTGGGGTATGCGTACCCCTTACGGGTACACAGTGTCCTAGTTGGGGGTATGCAAAAAATATTCCATAATGTGGCGAATGTTCATTGTCTAGTGGCATAGAGACTAAGGAATGGTTGTTCTATGCTAGTGGTGAGCAGTTTCTGTTGTGCGACTATTCTATCTATAATGAATTCTATTCTGACACTTCTATGTAGGCTATATTTTAGTAACATTTTGTAATTTAAATTATAATATTCATCTCTAAACATATTACATTCGATGTCCTCAATAAAAGAAATCTGTGTTCAGCAGAAATTATTGTGTTACCTACTATTTTATTTCTTTAGCTGAATTCCCATTCATAGGCGTTGATATGTTGTTCAAATATTGCAATAAATGGGCATTAAACCCTCTATAATATTGTTATAGTAAAGTAAAAAAGTAGTTAGGACTTTGGGGGTACTATGTCTGTAAAATATGGTCTAAGGGGTACGCAGAAGAAAAAAGGGTGGGAACCGCTGTATTAGAAAATCGTTTTACCAAAATCTTTTGTTTGCTCCTTAGCTGATTCTATGACTGCGTTTATAGGGGCTTGAAAAAATCTGAACTTCATATTTACTTTTCAGTCTTTTGTAAAGTCAAGAGCAGTACTCTACCTTTCTTACCGTTATTTCTCCTTACTTTATTTTTGGTTGCTGTTTGCAAGTTTGACAATTTTCCATGTTCTCCCCATTTGTTTTAATCAGAGGTTCAGGTCTTATATTAGCTTCGATTATTTTTTATTTTAATATTCCTATTTCTTCTGACATTGACCCACATTGACTTTTGATATTTAGAATTTTGATGTTACGGTTTTCATGCTGTATTTTCACAATTACCTCCAAAGATTTAACACGTTGACCGCCGTGTCGGTCATTATGGCCAAAACTTGACTTCCACCACGCCGCATCAGTCATTATTGCTGAAGAAACAGCGCTCACTTCAATCGCTCCCAGTATGTTGTCCATCACATCCAAAACAATGAAAATCATTTAGAAATGAACATGAGGATGCTATGAATCAATTGCTCCACATATAAACATCACATTTCCACTCTGAATATAGTTATTTCATAGTTTTTCCTCTCTGCACTATTTTGTGTCTTGATTGTATTTTAATCTACTGTAGGTGAATATGTCTATGAAACGGTGATAATCATCATAAGAAATAGTATTTCGTCTCTTCTCAACAAATAATAATTATCTCAATAAATAATTGGCGTTCTGGATACAAATTGAATATATATAGGCTATAGGCCTACATTATATACTTCACCACATATCTCAGACTTTGCTGGCACAGGAGAATGAAAATAGAAACAAATAACAAACATTATTTACTTAATGATTGTAATATTCACATTGAAAGCGCTGTTCCATGTAAAATGGGATGTCAACTTGGAAATAGAAATAAGAAGACACCATTCATAGTCATGTTGATTCAAAGTCATGATGCCAGTAATTATTACAGAAAATGAAGTCAGTGAAACAATAATACTGTAATAATAATAATTATAATAAGAAGAAGAAACGTTTTAAATGAAACATATATTATGTGTGTGGGCTTTATTGTGACTGCTATATTGAAGTTCCTAAATACAGTAATAGAATAATAATATTGTGTAGCAGTATTGACAAAAACAAATAAACAAATTTGGCTTAAAACAAATAATAATTATAATAATGGTAATAAGAACTGTGTATACAAACAGAGAACTGTTTACAAGTTGAATTGAGCTGCTAATATAGTGGTTTGTTTTGATGGGTGTGATGATACATGATTCAAGCGGCTGGAGAGGGACTGCCCTGTACAGTTCATGCGTCCAGCGCCACATCGGTCATTATTGCCAATGCTTCATAAATCACTCAGTATTCACATTTCGACTCAGAAAATCATTCAAACATGTTTGTATGTGACTGAAGTCACTTAGTTCATTAATGGCATAAAGGAAATTTTTAAAATTTCCATTGCATTCAACATGTTAATTTCATTCACCCACCCTATCCTCTCTTCGTCAGAAGTTTTTAGTGTTAACTCTAGTTTTGTTTTTAGTTTGGTATGATAACGCAGTAATTGGGCAACTTTTTCTACATCTATAGCTGTTGGTGATTGTTTATCGTTTAATTGGGATCGCATTATTGTCATCGGCCCTCTAATTACAGTTCGGTACATGATTTAGATGATTTGTTTGGACTCATTTTCCTAGTTAATTCTTTTAAATCAAGTTAAATAGAAGTTTAATGAAAATATTACTTAATTTATTTAAATTGCTTTTACTGAGTTTCAACTCAGGACTTTGTCTTACTAATTTCAAGACAATATCTCAATACAACCTAACCTCAAAAACGGAATTGGGATTTTTATCAGGAAACTTTAAATTACACTAAAGAAATTAACGATAGATTTGATTAAGATATTATAAATAAAGATATAAAAAACAAAATTTCTACTTATCCATTCAATAGGCTACAATATGAGAATCTTCAGATTTCCTCAGAGCTTTTACCAGTTCTTGTGCACATTTATGTGTTTGTGATTCCATATTAATGCCATTAGTGGTAATATGGTGGAAAAGTGCATAATATATAGTCAGCAATTGAGCTTTAACTAGTACAAACTGAAGTCTAGCAAAAACAAAGAAGATATCTCAAACGCCCTCTAACAAGGTTTGTATGAAATCCCCAAGCATCGACAATGATACCAAGGTATTTAACTGAGCTAGTTCTTTCAATAGGGTTGTTTTTTATTACAATGTTAATATTATCAGGTAACTTATACGTGTTAATTTATTAGCAAAAGCCATGTATTTTGTCTTTGAGATGTCTAAAGCCAATTTATTCTGACACATCCAACAATATAATACTTCCAAAATCCTATTAGTATTATTAACAACTACATCCCAGTCAGATCCACTGCAGAGAGTAGCAGAGTCATCTGCATAAGAGAAAATCATATCATCAATATTCAGCAAATCATTGATGTAGATTCTAAAAAAATAAGGGCCTGAATATGGTTTCCTGTGGAACACCATGATCAACATGGGAAAACTCACTAATCTCTTACGCACTGTGAACGACCCGTTGAATAACTTTCTATAAGTTTAACTGGAACACCACATATAGCAATATATCCAAGCTTGTGTAGCTTGTGATATCACCATATCAAACGCTTTGGAAATATCAAGGAAGGTAACTAAGGGTGGATTGTTCTTATCTAAATTTGTATACAATAAATCTCCCAGGATAGCAATAGTATCCTTGCATCCCAAGTTTTTACAAAAACCAAATTGTCTACTACAGTGGAACCTTGATAAATCGAACCTCAATAAATCGAAATCCTTGATAAATCGAATTTTTCCAATTCCCCTAGAACTTGCTATCCTACCACCATGTTATTTTACCTTTATAAATCGAAGATTTCATGGATATAACCTTGATAAATCGAAGTTTTTGGATCTATTGAGCTTTAATACTAACCTCTATAAATCGAAGGTTCGGCAGAAAACCCTTTATTATTCGAAGTTTTGCAGTTTTCGGACCTTTATAAATCGAAGTTGTAATAAGAGAACCTTAGTAAATCGAAGTTGCATGCTTATTGGATAAGATTCTGTGGCACGAATACAGTAACTGATTTTATCTTTATGTCAACACTGCCAAAAGTAAACATCCTTCCTCCCCACCCGCCACCACTTCTTATGTACAGAGCTAATGTACGAATTGCACCACTCAGTTCTCACACGCAATTAATTACAGTACTGTATCACATTGAGATAAGAAAACAATAGGAGGTGAAGCGGAGTGAGTTGGAGAGATTCTTGCCTTGTCCTGTGAAAGATGGGTTTTACTATAGAGACTGTATAATCAGTGATTAATAGTAATAATAATACATTATAATACTGTATATACATTATTGATTAATAATATGTACATTTATAATGTATAATCATTATACAGACTGATTATACAGTCTCTATAGGTTTTACTGTACAGTACAGTATTTATGAATCTGAAAAGGTAAGTGTTTTGAACCTCTATAAATCGAAGTATTTTAAGATGGACCTTGATAAATCGAACCTCAATAAATCGAAATCCTTGATAAATCGAATTTTTGCCGTTCCCCTTGAGATTCGATTTATCAAGGTTCCACTGTATTTATCAATTTTAATTTGTTAATAAAATCAACCACCTTTTGTACATATCTTATTCAAAAACTTTGGCTATGTTTGAAATAAGTGATATGGGACGGTAATTACTCTCAACATTCTTTGAGCCCCCCTAATGGACTGGTACCACCTCAGCAGTTTTAAAGTGTACAGGACAGAGACCAGTACAGAGACACTCATTAACTATATTTGAAATAGGCGACATCATATAAATAGCACTTTTTTTAAAAGTATAATAGAATGTACATGGTCGACTCCACCATATTTACTTTTTATGTTCAGAATACTGCAGTATATCTCAGTAGTAAGAGCTGGATAAAAAATATACTATGTGGATTTATATTGGTTTATGGAAATCGATGTTTATTTGCATCTGCCATGCAGATCCTCTGAGCAGTATTCCCACCAACATTTGCAAAATAATTATTAAAGTAATTAGCTTAAGCTTGTTATTGCTAAACTTAGCACCATGGATAGTCAATGAATCTGTACTCTTCTTTTTACATGTTCTATCCAGTTTTTCAGTTATGAAATTCCAAAGGGTCTTAGAAACAGCTTTACTAATTTTATCCCGTTCGTATTTATTCTTAGCACAGTTAATCAGTTTTTCAATTTTTTATTCAAGGAAATTGATTGATTGAGAAAAGTAATTCTCAACATCTACATCTACATTGATTTAGCAATTTTAAATAATTACAATATCTTGGGATTACTTCACCATTAATAATTCAATACTCCAATCATAAAATTTGGAATGAATACAGGATTCAGCTTACAAATATTGAATTGTATTACACTCCAAAATATCTCATTCGCTATTTATAATTTATTGTTGAATAATAATTACTGTGAAGGCGATAAATTAATGATAATTATTTGATAAGTACTCTGTTGAGCTGCTAAGCTTTGGGTTTGAAAAAGGTTTTTCTCTGATTAACTGAGTTTTCTTTGTAGATTTTTAATATCACATTTGGCAACTTTCAGAGGCTGGACATGAAACCTGGCAAAGCAGTAAAGGTGCATTGGAAGTATGATCCGAAACTCAAACAGGATCAGATTTTTGGAGGCGAATTTGGGAGTATAGGCAAAAATAGGTGCCAAAAAACGGAAGGCTCAAATAATCAAAGCAATGATTCTGAAAATTTATTGAAGGTATGTTTTCTGAGTATCAAACTAACTTATACACATAGAATACATTGCGATTTCCCGTTATTTGCTTCAAGCGAGTTGAATTTGTTTTTACAATCACATTGAATTCGTTTTTTTCAATCATGAAAACACCGTACATTATGCACTTCAGGTGTCTACTGTCTGTTGAGCAACTCGTACTCTAACAATAGTTTTGATCACAAGCGTTACTAACGGTGAGGGGGGGGGGCACGATAGGTCTAAAACCAGCAGGAATAGATGGATTCTTATTCTTAGGAATAGGCCTCAGCTCACTGTAGAATGCTTCCATAAATTAGGTACGATACTTAATTGTAAAAAAACTAATGGAATTCTTTCCTTTCCCATGGAGTTTTTACTAATGTCCAGTATTATCTTTGAAATTTTAGCTGGACACACAGTCCTCCTCAGGAAAGACATTTTGGTATTGATTCTAGTGATGTGTCGACTCGAGTACTTGATGGACTCGAGTTAACTGGACTCATTACCTAGGAGTACTCGGTTCCGACTCGAGTACTTTGAGTCTCCCTAACCTATATTGATAGAATAGCACTCATGAGAATAGAGTCATGTCATGAGTTGACTCAATAGGCTTCTACTCGTACTCGTAGTGCCTAGGACCACAGATTACAGAAACGACGATAGTTCTATTGTCTGTGATAGGACTAACCTACATAGAAATCAGTTCAGATTCAGACTGAATTAGATTAGACCCATTTTCCATCATGTTATTGTACATTTTGATTATGGGTGAATAATATTCACCCATGTGAATAAGCCAACCTATCAGTTACACTTGAATACATTGATATGAAATATGATTCACGAATAATTAGCATATCAATATATTTATATGTGATAGAATGAATAAATATATGAATGGTTAATTTTCTCTCAGTCATAAGAAAAACAACAGTAGCGAAAACGTCCATGTAAGTCAGTGGAAAAGTGAAGAGTGAGTACTCGAGTCCCAAAGATGAAGACTCGAATCGAATCGATTCCCTTGAGTAATCGAGTCGACTCGAATACTCTACTCGACTCGACACATCACTAATTGATTCACAATCAGGTCACATGACTCATCAGATACAACGTCATAACACGGTGAAGTTACAAAGCCCATCAAGAGTAAGATTAACTGGAAAGCCACACTGTTTACCGCAATGTCCCCCAAGTCTACTTACATTATTCCATAAAGACACCCAGACTTAATTTGATTGCATTGTTTGTGGAAGTAATGCAACTTGGCTTCATGACTTACAGATTTGACTCTTTTGTGCCATATTTTAAAAGAATTTAAATCTACCTCACTACCCGTAAGGGTCTCCCCACCACGAAAAGCCATACGAATTTACTTACTTTTACTACTGGATCTTCGAAATTTCCTTCTAGCTCTATCTCTCACGCACCTAGCATTTAAAATGTCAGGATTAATCCAGGGCACTGACTTAGGTCGAGGGCATACTGTACAGACAGGTGCATGTTTGTCAAATATATCAGGGATCATCTGATTGAATACAGCCACTTCTTCGTGAAGAAGCCACTTTTTAAAGACAGCCATTTTTTTAAAGGCAGTCACTTTTTTTGAAAACATCCACTTTTTAGGCGATGTATTGTTGACAAAATGAAGACCTATGGAAGTAACAAGCTGTCTCTAACAATCAAGTTATATTTTAATCAAAACGTAAGTATAACCTATGCTTACAAATATTTGGACTTTTGTAAAAATTTAGTAATAGACATTTTTGGGCTAAAAGCCTGTTACTTCTTTACAATAAGTTGTATTGTGACTGTATCAATAAATAAATAAATAAATAAATAAATCAGAGTTTAACTCACGTAGTAGAACAATGTGCTGATAGATATTCAGATGTTCCAAAAGTGCATCTTCAAGCAAACACAGTTGACTGGCAAACAACACAAATAAGAACTCTAATATTTTTGGCAGTTACTTCCACTCTTATACGCCGTAACTGGAGTCTCCAAGACCTCATCTACAAAAATAGTGAGTGAAAATCACATTTTAAGTAGAAATACGGTGTCATTTTTAATATTAGATTGTTCATCAAGTATTTCGTAATGGAAAACATCACAGACTAATATTTGGCTAGAACTTGTGTGTAGACCGCTTAAAAGCTCACAAAAGGCATATTTTTTAAATTATTATTGCTGATGTTGCCTACATGAGTCCGAGACTTGTGCGTGGGTAATGAGGTGAATGATCACACAAAGATGACAGAAGGAGGAGCGGAAATCAAACCCACGACCGCTTAAGTGACAGCAAGCTATCCGGTAGTTTGGAACCCAACTCATCAACTTTGTAGGTCCAACTCATCAATCACCATCATCCAACTCATTACCCACGCACAGGTCTAAGACCAATGTTGGCTTCATCCTCAAAAAAGAAAGCTAAAGTTGCCCCAACCAACTGCGCTAAGCGGCTCGCCATATGAAATATCAATAGTCAGTGAGTGTGTGAGTTCGGAACTCACTTTTGCTACAAGTCTGTGGCGCTTTGAAATAACATGTTTGGATGATTAATCCGGTCAGATTCCGAATAGTTGTTTGCCCAGCCATAAAAATGTACGAATAATTAACAGAGTATGCAATTTAAGCACCTAACACCTGCTATCAAACGTAAAGTAATTGAAATTGGAAACTTTCTTAAATTTTAATTTAAAAAACATGGTATTACAAATCATGGAGATATGGTATTGTACATGACATTACAAATTTATTTTCTACACTGAATCTTATCTCACAACGTTTTCTCAAACCTGCAATTGTGCTCAGACTATCATCGTTTGTATCCCTATCTAGTCAGAAATTGAGCTGCTTGAGCTTCAGTTTGTGTCTCTATTATGATTACAGTATCAAGCGCGGATCCAGGTGTGGTCATGACCCCTCTTTGAAACTTTACCCGTCAATGTGCTTAAAATATGGTTTTGAGGGATTATTTTTCAAAATCTTTCTGGGGGAATATCCGTTTAAAAGAAATTGGTTATAGCCTATATTAACTTCATAAATTTTTAGAGGACTCCTTTATTTTCCCCTTTACCTATATAGTGCCTAGAGTCCACGTCTCCCCTCCCCACAACATTGTTGCTGGTCACCCAGCAGGTGGGGTACCCCATGGCTGAAAATCTAGTTAGGCCACTGGTTAGAATACTTCTACTTCATTCTCTACAAAACAGTGGGCGGTAGTCTGTTGCATGTTTGCTCGATTGAAATTTAGTCATGAATAGATCAAAAAGGTCTTTGGAATACTATAGAATTTACTAATCATGAGTGAGGACGTTTTTAAGAATTTGTACACCTTGGTAATTAATTTCAAAATTCGAAATCCTTTTAATGCTATAAATTATATTTTCATGAGTTCTATCACTAAAATAATACTGGCAACACTCGAACTTTACACAAATTACTTACAAAACACGCACTAATCAGTTTTGTCATAAGAAAAATCAATAAGGAACAAACAGATCAATAACGTCAGCTAATAATAAATTCACTATATCACTGTACAAAAACTAATTACTGACGTTCAATAGGCCGATCAATAATTTAATAAATAACTAATAAACTGCTCAATTATGTAAAAATAAATGTCTAAAAAAAACAGTTAAACACTCAATAAATGAATGGAACACTTTTGAAACAGTCTGTCACTGTATTTATTTTTTTTTGGAGGATGAAGCCCACATAGGTCTGAGACCTGTGCGTGGGTAATGAATTGGATGATGGTGATTGATGAGTTGGACCTACAGTTTTAGGTGGGTTCCGAACCACCAGGTATTTGATACATGTAATCACCACATATAGAAATAGCACTACATAATTATGTGTACACTTGTATAAACTAAAAAAGGAAGTCTGAACAATATACTGCCACCATGTCACTGTCACATTAATACTTGAATCACAACTGAACTACTGTTTACAAGGACTGCTCTTTATATACTGTTTGAAAGTATTCCTGGAAGTTCTGGACTGATAAAAAAAATCTTCAACATTCTGGCAAATTCTTGAAAAATATTTGACAAAAATAGGAGTGAGAAAGACATTCAAGGAAAAAGAGAAACAGGAGTTGATTTACATCTTTGCAGTATGTGCTATCAATGAAACCGGAAGTGCTGTTGACACAAGGAATGTTTTTCTTCTTCCTTGCATTCCTAACACTACCCCCACCTTAAGAAATTGTTCTGAAGTTGTCCCAGAACAATGGCACTTTGGATGGTTGATGTCTGCCATGATCACTAGCCAACTCCTTGTTGATCCTCCAAGGGTTGTAGATGCAAATGGTGATTTGGATACCAGTAGATTGAAGCACTTCTTCCAGCATTCACTTCACAATTGCCCAATCCAAGCCATCATAACCATATCCAAGCCTTGGTATACCAAGTTTCCTCACTCATAGTTGCTGAATCCTGTCCCACATTTGAATCAAGCAAGTCCACAATGATGACTTCATCTCAGGCTGCCCCTTAGTCACCAGGTAGAAGAGATGCTGACCATGCTGCTGCCGATAAACATTTCCCTCCACTAATCCTTGCTGTTGTAGATCTCTGAGACCACCAAACATTTTCCTGAAGACTGTAGCAATGCCTCAAGAGTCTGCCAAGTTGCTAGTGACACAGTGTGCCAGTGCATACTCCTAGGTGAACAGATGCCTCTCACTGGTGTGGATCATTTTTCCTCCTAGTGCTGGACTGTAATCATCAACAGACTCCTCTGGGGATATAGTGCACTGAATTTGAGCTGCTTGTCCTTCCCCAGCACTGTTACTACCATGAAATGGAGTCATACAATTAAAATTAACTACTCTTGGCTTCCCTCTTGGAAGTTTCCTTATCTGGTATACCACATCATTGATCCTAATCACAACCCCATAAGGCCCCTCCCACTGGTTCTGAAGTTTTGGAGTGGGCCTCTTTGGGTTGTATAACCAGACTAGGTCACCTGCTTTTTGTCAACCTTGGTTAGCTTTCATGTCATACCTTTCCTTCATTTTCATGCTTGATTCATCATGATTATTTTGCACTTTCTCATGAGTCTCATCCATACACTTTGCTAATTGGGTTATGTAGTCTTCCCCCTCAAACGTTTCACTAGGCTTGCTTAAATCTCTATCAAAGATGATGTGAGCAGGTGTTTCCTGCTCACCTGTCCTACTTCCTGCCAGGCTAGTCTTCCTTGTCCAGAGCATTTCCAAGCTCAAAGGTATTTCAGTTCAGGATCCTCCTCATGGTCTTTCTGGAGCTGGTCACTCCTCCATAAATCAGCAACTACTGTTGTCCTTCTCAGCATGCCTTCCCTGCTATCATGATGTGACCAGTGCTTACAATCTTTCTCACATGGCCTTCTTGAAAGTCCATCTGCATTCCCATGACTGGTTCCTGCTTGATGAACTGACTCAAACTCATAGTTTTGAAGTTGCTGCATGATCTGTCCTCAGGAGAAAGTGTCTTCCATAAAGGTACTTGTGGAAGTGCCCAACTGCCTTAACTACTGTCAAAAGTACCTTGTGGGTTACACAGAAGTTGCATTTAGGTGTTGACAATACCTTAATGAAGTATCCAATGCCTTTCTCAACTCATTGCTGCTCCTTAGAATGTACTCCCCCACCAATGGCTACATTGCTAGCATCTGTGTCCAGGATGAATTTTCCTTCTGCTCCTGGATAGCTTAGGATTGGGGTATTTATCAGCATATGCCTCAGTTAATCAAATGCTTGCTGACAGTTCTCATCATAAATGAAGCTGCTCTTGTCCTCAGTCAACTTGTTCAAGGGTATTGCAATAATGGAGAATCGTCTCACAAACCGCCAATAATATGTGCAAAGACCCAGAAAACTTCTTATTTCATGCTTATCTTGTGGAACTGGCCACTTTGTAATAGTTTCTATCTTTGCTGGCTGGCTCAGGGTCAACTCCAGAATCTAATAACACATGTCCAAGGTAGTAGACTTGTCTCCTGAAAAGTTAGCACTTCTTTGGATCCAATTTTATCTCTATACAAAAACTAATTACTTACTGTCTTAGGCCGATCAATAATTTAATAAAAACTATCTAATAAACTGTTCAATGTTGTAAAAAGAAAAGAAAAAAACAGTTAAACACTCAATGAATAAATAGAACACTTACAGTCTGTCACTGTATTTGATATAGGTAATCACTACATATAGAAATAGCACTACGTATGTGTGCACCTGTATAAACTGTAATGGAAGTCTGAACAATATACTGCCTCTGTCACTTATCACATTAATGTTGGAATCACAACTGAACTACTGTTTACAAGGACTGCTCTTCACATAATGTTGGAAAGTATTCCGGGAAGTTCTGGAAGTTGTTAACACAATCTGGAACATTCTGGCAAATTCTTGAAAACCCTAGAAATACATTTGACAAATAAGAGTGCAAATGACATTTGAGGAAAAACAACAAGAGTTGGTTTATGACCTCTTTGCAGTACATGCTATCAATGAAACCGGAATTGCTGTTGACAATGAATAATGTTTTCTTTTTTGCTTTCCTAACAATATCAAAGACTTCCACCAGTATTGACAACTGCATTAAATAGCTAATGGAAATCGTTGCATTACTTTGTTATCGATTTGCAATATAATAAAAATTGCAACATCTTTCTAAATCAGTTATTTGAACTTTGAACACTCAATCAGGGAGGACTCAAGCACCAGAAACAAGTCACTTTATTTCAGAATGCAGGCTAAAATGGATGCATTTATTTCTTGAATATCTTTTAAAATGCGGTTTCAGAGGACTTATTCCTAAAAAAAAATCCATACCGTACATAAACCAGGACTCATAAAAAAAGAGTCTTTCATTCCCTGTAATATATTATTGTGCTATACTATCACTACCAGAAATGTGTGTATCAATAAGGAATCAATCACTACAGCGTCCAGGCCTCTAATGTGTCTTAAAATAAATGGATTTAATATGTTCTAGACATGAGTTTAGAATCACTCAAAATACGATTTTAGGGGGATTGGTTCTCAACCTTTTCTTGGGGGAAATCCCCCGGACCCCCCGGATGACCCCCGAAAAATCAGTATGGATCCTCCATTGTACAGTATAGGGTAAAATTATACAATACAGTACATTGATTAAAAACGGTCTTATATTTAATTTTTTAAAATCATAGATAGCTTGTGCTAGGGCTCTGTAAACAACTTTGTAGTACCTTAGCTTGTGTGTTTTGTAGCACTTATAACATCGCAGTTCTCAAGCCATATTAATCAGGCAATTGTTTTTCACAACTTTTGTCACGATTATGTCAACTTCGTAGATTTTTATTATAGGTAGTTTGCATGATTCAAATAGTTTTCATACATATTAATATAAATTTGATTTCAGTTGTTGATGAGTAATTATCTTTTTTAAATAATGAATGACGTTTTTATAAATTTGCAGGTAACAAAAATGATGAAAAAAATGAAGTACCTAAAAGAAGTATCAGAAGTGGATAATACAATAAAAGAGATACCTGATGAAGTTCTTATTGAACAACTCCAGAAACGATTTGGCGTCCAAGTATATTGATTGCAATGGCTGAGATTTCATATTATGATTGACAGAGTTTTATTAGAAGTATTTTATGTAAACATTTCATATATCCTATTATTTTCTTGTAATTGCTTTTCAATAAAAAATAGAATAAACGTTGCTAGACTAAAAGTAATCATCCAGCATTCAACTAAATTGGACTTTATACGAAACTAGTTATTATGCACATACTATGTAGAACCTATACCACATTCTGTGCAATGATATCCTTACCAGATTTAGACATTGCTCTCAATTTAACATGAAATTTAGTAATTGGTTTACAAGAGTTGATGACTTATGAGTAGATTGTGATTGTGAGGTTATAATTAGAATACACGTATAGTAAGGGTAACCCCATTGTAATTCTGTGTGGAAGGATGAATGCCACTTGTACGAAGGGTGAAGATAATAGTAGTAAATAGTGATGAATAGGCTAATGTTAAATTTTATATTTCAACCTGCTTTGCATCGATTCAAGAATTTCAAATTTTAAGCATACTATGTCATCAGTCCATTTGGTGAAAGAGATACAATATGTGTAGGGTTGATATTTGATTAAATTTAGCTAATGTCATTGAAAGTACCGAGTTTTCAAAATTCTTATTTACAATTAGATAATACTCCCAAAACCACCATGCTAAGGAACAGACTATAGTTGTGGTTACCTTAGATCAATGGATACCTTGAAATTGGGCAAATGTACAGCATCCCTTCTAAACTAAATTTTGCCAGGCTTATTTAGTAGAATAGAGCATTGTACAGCAGATCATATTTTTGATAATTTTGTTTCCTTATTATTTATGAAAATTCGAAATAGAACTACACCACTAAGAAAATGTAGAGTTAATAGGCAACTTAGTAAATACAAAGTAGTTAAACATAAGAATGAATGGTATACAACTGAATTGACAAACCTAAAAGACAGAATTATGGTGCTCTATGGTTTGATCATGGAACTCAACACATATGTATTTAGGCTACTTTATGTAGATGCTATAAGTATAAAGTAGCTATTATGAATGCTAAAAAAGCATGCACCATCAACAGTATCGTGACAGCACAAAACAAAATGTAAAATGGCCTGGAAAGTGATAGGTTTGGTTGGGGGTTATATCTCGGTTAATCCAAAACTCGGTTAATCGGGGCTTGGATAACCGGGATTCTACTGTACCATTATATAAATGTGCACACAGTACCATCTCTGAATTTAAAATAGTTTGGAGATAGACTGCGGTGCAGTATAATGCGGCAAAATTGTGTTTTGTTACAGAACAATAATTATTACAGTCCTTTTCTAATCATCAAAATATTAGAATAAATTAAATAAATAACAATTATAAATAAATAAATAATTTTATCTGCTATCGAGCTTGCACTCATATAAATTCATAGGTTTGGAGTTGCTATCGACCTAAAAAGTTACAAGAAAAGGTATTTCAAAAGTTCAATAATATGTCACGAGTGTTCACACAGGTACAACAAAACTACAAAACAAAACATAATAGACATCAAGATAATAAGTAATAAGGTGACTAGTTTCAAATTCTTACATTAACCAAATATACTAACATATAGGAAATTCAGATCCATAACAGAGCCATATAAATGATTAACGATATAACAATTACAACACTGTAACTACAGTAACGTATAACTACTGTACTATAATATAATTATAAAGAAATAGGTAGGCACTTAACAATGTAGAAACATAACAATATAAAAATATAACAATATAGAAAATTGAGAAATGTAATAGAACTATATCTATATTAACCGCATAATAATATCAACTGTATAACTATAACAACGATATATCAGAGAGAGAACCTTAATATAGGAGACAAGAAATTCAAGACTTAATATTTAAATATAACCTAATTTATATAGACCAGGTAATTTGAGGGCTCATAATGTAAACAGACAACACATCTAAACCAAAGATTACAAGTCACAGATAGAAGTATTGACTCGCTCCTAAAAATCACCCTGTAGTTTCTAGGATATAATTTCGCACATTCACAGCGTTAACCATATATTTGTAAAAATCTCTCATTTTATTCGTTGTGACATTTGAAAGGAGAACCATAGTTTCATCTTGATGATTAACTATATTTTCTATATATTTGGCCAAGAACTGTTGTCTCAAATCTAAGTACATCGGACAACGTACAAGAATATGGGTGGGCGTTTCGTCATCTCGCATGTTGCAAACCGGATAGTATTCAGTGCAGTCTATGTGTATTCCCCTGTTCTCTAAATATACGTAAAACCCAAATTTCGAGGCCAAACGCAACTGTGTTATACATCTTGTTCATTTAAAAGAAGTTTTTACTTGAAGCTGGTCGCCCAGAACAAAATTTGGATTTAAAGCTTGGTAAGAAGGGCATGAAATTGAATTAAGTGCATCCCGTTTGTCTTCTTCGTACAGTGCGGCACCATGTCCATAAGCTATATCCCATTTCATTCTACTAAGCCTCGCTATCAAGATTTCCTGATGATTACAATCAATATTAACGGGAGCTACAGCTAATGGTTGTTTTATAAAGTTTACCCAGTTGAGGGTGTTCCTATTTTGATAAAGCTGATTGACAGACAAACGCATCAGTTTTTTAAAACAAATTTTTGGGTACCTGATCTCCGGCATGTTTAATATTTTTATTAACCAAGACAAGCATTTGAACATTATTAAATTTGCTATCTTGACCCTTCCCGTCTCCAACCGCACTGCCCAGCCTGCGGTCCATCTGTTTCTTGAAAAAACCAAGCTGTAAAAATTAAATAAAAACATGTTACTTTGAGGTTGTCTTACACACAGCGCAGTACAATAAAATATGTAAATACGAATACAGTATATTAAATATATCACATTTTGAGATAGTCATAAAGGCTACACTTAGACCAGTGGTGACTGGAAGGCTTTTTCACAACTTTTGTCACGTTTTTACCAATTTCCTTAATATAACCGCAGCAGAGTCCGTATTATCCGAGTTTTTTATTATCCGTTTGATTATCTCATTGAGTCGGTTAATCGAGGCCCTATTGTATTTCCATTATCCATCTATTCAGTTATCCATCAAGGTTCCAGTCCCAAAGGTGACGGATAGGAGAGGCTTCATTGTATGTTAAATTATGTTTATTAGGATTTGAAATTACGTTTCAAGGTTAGGTCTGCTGTGACCACGTTCAATGTAATAGAGCCTTTCCAAGTCATTCTTGGAAAAGAACGCTGTAAGTTACGCTCATAAATACCGCCCTCAGTATTAGTTTCATTGTGATTGATGAGATGGTCAAAGAAAATTCAACTTTCTGAGGTAAGCAAGCAATAAAAGTTGTATAATTTGTGACTACAAAACCCAAACCTTAAACGTGAGAGTGAATGTTACAGTAAGTTATAGTAAAACCTCGATTATCCGCTACTCTTTCAACCATCACGTTCTGTTATCCATTGTTGTAAAAGTGAGAATTTTACGAGTTCTTTGCATATTGAACTACAGCTCTGCACCCTGTATATTTTTGATGAAATAAATATTTATATACAAATTAAATTATCCTTTTGTATACTATATTATTTTCCAAACTTCCTCAAACTGTTTTCATTTTAGAGCATTGAGCACGTTTACTGATCGCATTTCTACTATCCGTCTATTCAGTTATCCGTCAAGGTCCCGGTCCCGAAGGTGACGGATAATAGAGGTTCTACTGTACTTTCATAATGGTAACGGTTATTATATCAGATCTAACCAGTATCCGTTCCATTTGTCACAATACTTCGCGCATGCGCTCTATTCCCTACCAGTTCGAGTTTTACCGTGTAGTGACTACAGTGGATAAGGAATAATACAAGGGCTTTGGAAGGATTTTTCTCAAAATACAGTACAATTATACACTTTCCAAGAGACTTGGACGTCTCCCATGGTTCATGTTATATTCAACTGTTAATCTATGACATTTTTGATACGATCATACAACTATTTAATTCAGATTATCTAGTTGAACTTAGAAAACATGAAACATTTTTTATAGCTTACATTCTGAATTATTTAACAAATTAGCAAATCAATATGATCAATATAACAAATAAAATAAAATACCTAAAAATCTACTTATAAGAAAAGCTAATAAAATAGAGAGTAAAATCTACTCTCTATTTAACATAGAATATTGTATTTAGAAAAATTATAATAGCGAATGGCTTTATAAAAGTGAAATGGCCCTCAATTGATAATTTTAATGCGGTCTCTTTCAGAATATACCTACACTGAAAAATTAATAACTGAAGAATATTGTTCAATTACTTTTTATTCTGAAAAACATTTTCTCTCAAAAAATGTTTTGATCCAACACATGGTTGAAACTATAAAGCCTTATTCCTACGACTCCATAACATTGTTATGGGTTCTATCTCTAAAATAATGCTGGCAACACTAAATTAACACTCGCACTTTATTAACACAAATTACCAACAACTCGCACTAATCATTTATCTCACACAAAGGATATGAATCAGAAACAGATAAATCGATAAAGTTCAGCTAATAACGAATTTTCAATATTACTATACAAAAATCAATCACTACTGTTGAAAGGCTGATCAAATATTAAATAATAACTGTTCAATAAACTGTCCAATAATTCAAGGAGAAGCGTCTAAAACATGACAGTTGAAACACTACAAGCACTTACAAGTCACTGTATAAACTGTTGAATAAGCTTGAATAATAATCTGTCACAATATACTGCAATTATCACTTCAAAATAACACATTGAACGTTCATGTAACACAGTTTGTATTAGAGCTCACTGGTAATATGGTTTGTATGAGCGGAAACGCTAACTGTCACTTCTGCCACTTATCGCACTAACAATCAAATCACAACTGACTAACTTTTACAAGAGCTTCTGCCTTTTATACATTTTTTCTCATAATCTAGAAAGAATGAGAAGGTTCTTGATTTCTCTATAAAATTCTTAAGTAGCCTAAACAGATAATACGTTCTCCAATTTTCCATGAAAATTCTTTAAAGTTAATAATAATAATAATAAATAAATACTTTATTTCCAATCAATAATTAATTAAAACTATAAAACAATATAATATATATTAGCAAATTAAATGGGAATCTAATAACTATAGAACTGCAATTTTTGAGAAATAATTTTTGGAAATTACCCTACTCAACTATGGTTTATTACCAGTTCTAAGTAAACATTCTAAAGTTGTCACAGATAAACTGCAAGGCGAGTACGGGAATAGTAAACAATCATGTCAATTATAGCTTCGACCGGAAGACACAGGCAGATAATCATTTCTTTCTTCCTCCTAGCTTCTATAACAACATAACTACATTATTCACAATGTTCATAGAATTATGTATCTTATTCTTATTTCAAATCAAATTCACCTGATTAGTCAAAACGGGACATTACAGGCTTGTTTCACACATAACCGATGTCGTTTACCCTACATAATTAGGCCTACATTGAATCATTTCGAAAAACGGGTAGGTGTGAAGCGCTCCATATGATACAATGATCGAATGGTAAACGACACCGGTTATCCGACAGGCGGTTATGTGTGAAACTATCCTATTTTCGAAAAAAATTGAAATGAAGACATTGATGAATGCTCCTTTTTGTTTAGTATTGGGCCGATCCTTGCGAAACTTGGATGGGACCACCGCTGAGTGATGCTCTTTCATTTAATTTTTTTATCAAGATCAGTTTAATAGTGTTCGAATAATTGATGTACAAATATTTAAAAAAAACTATTTTCCAGCTCATCACAAGTATTAAGTGTACAAAAAAATTGAAATCATTTGTTATTCATATGCTCGTCTGGAAAAGCCGTGGAAAAGTGTGCTTGAATTTTTTTTAAATTTCTACAAAATATGACGGTTTTTGAACATTTACTTAATCACCATTTCTCGGGAGCCTCGTAGCCTTGGAATTTTAGAATTCCAGGTTTATCTAAGACTACATTAGTTTTAAGTGATGATTCTAAATTTATTCATATGTAGAAACTTGCTGAGTCATGGCGGACGCGTTTCGAACTATGTGGTTCTTCTTCGGCGCTTGGTTGCAGACTGACTAATTTTCTAGTATGTAAGGTCTGGGGGTGGTAAGGAGGTAGTGGATGTGGTGGGGGGAGTAGGTGTGGTGGAAGTGTTTTCAGGGGGGGGGGATGAGATTTTAAATTAAGTTGGTCATTGAATATGAGTTGATGTGAAATGGAATGTTTGTAAATTTCAAATTGTTCTAGAGTCTAGAGCAGTGGTTCTTAACCTTTTTTTGGTCACGGGCACAGTCTCCTTTGTTGACCGTACTCACGGCACACTGACAGTCGAGTTGGCTTCACTTCTATCAGTTGATCAAGAAATGCTTGTGTGTTTGTCATCAATTCCAGCAAGAATTGAACTATTATGTAAAAGAAGAAGCTCAAATTTCTCATTAGGTACTAATGTGCATCATTGTATATCACTGGAAAATGAATGTTTCCTTGTCCATTTTTGAAATTTATATTTAATTATTTTATTTTTAATTGTTGCTCACTTTCATTGTCACATTGTCTCGAAAACGCGGCACACCACGGCGAATCTCGCGGCACACCGGTTGAGAATCACTGGTCTAGAGTATTGAGTTTATGACTTGGGGGCAATGGGAAGGATATGGAGGTTTTGATCAATGTTGGTGAATGAATGATTTTTGTGAGTAGATGATGGTTGGCATAATTTGTTGGGTGGTGGCTTTTATGTGTTCTTTGAATCTGGTTGTGAAAGATCCGCCAGTTTGTCCAATATAGAAGATTTCACATTCGTTGCATGCTAGTTTGTAATTTCCAGATGATTATGAATGGGTTTTGAATGCGACTGTAGTGTAGTTGAGCTTTCTGAAAGTAGTAGAAACCTATTTGCTATTATATATACTTGTATGGAATTGAGTAGCAGCATAAAGGAAGCGAATATTTGCTATTGATGTATGTTAATATGTATTTGGAGTCTGGTGGGGGTTGTGTGAGTTTTTGTTGAGTTTTGAATGATTCTATGGAGTTTATTTTGTCAATGATGGATGGTTTGTATCTGGTTTTTGCGGCTATGTATTTGTTGGTATTAATTTCATGTTGGTAGTTATTGAGGTTCATGGGTATGTTGATGAGTCTGTAAAACATGAAGTTGAGGGCTGCATGTGCAGGATTGGATGGTTGGAGTGATTATAAATTATGTCTGTAGAGGTGGGTTTCCTGTAAATTTTGATTGTGTGGTGATGATTTGTTTTGGTGATTGTGAGGTCAAGAAAGTTGAGAGAATTATGAATTTCAGTTTCCAAGGTGAATAGAGATTGGGGTGATTTTGTTGATGTGGGTGAGAAATGTGTGAACTTGTTTGGTGCTACCTTTCTACAGTACAATCATGTAATCTACATATCTGTAACAATAAATTATTTTTTTCAGAATGTGGATTTTTAATGACGATGTGGTTTTTTCAATGTTGTGGATAAAGATTTCGGCTAGGATAGGAGAGATATGGGGGATCCTATATGTGGGTTAGGTGTAGAATTTTTAATTATGGGGGAAATAATTTTGTATTGTAATGTTGGTGAGTGACATGATTTCATTAATATGAGCAGGAGGTGTGTTGCTGTTGATTAGCATGTTTTTGAGGTAGTTAGTTGTTTCATCAATAGGTATTATTGTGTAGAGATTTTTTGTCAAATGAGGTGAGTGTTAAGTTAACGAAAAATTGTGTGGAATGTGAATATCTTTTATTTTTGAACTAACAAAAACGCCAACAATTTGGAACACTAAATTTCGCACACACCGGTATATAGCTTCCTCTTTTAACTTGATTCAGAGTGCTCAAAGCCCGATTTTTTGGATTTTCCTTTCAAACTTTTCAAAATTAATGTTCAAATTTACTGTTTTAAATATGTGTTTACCCGGTTACCCAAATAAAACTATCCTATTCAAATAAAATTGAAATGAATAAGACGTCAATGAATGCTCCTTTTTGTTATTAGGTCGATCCTTGCTTAACTTGGATATAGAACCACAGCTAAGGCCGCGTACATACCAAAAGCAACCGGTGATAGCAACGCAACGGCAACTCAACTCAGTCAACTGGAGTTTCTTTCAAGTTTATACCACGTGTACATACAAAAGAAACCCAAGTTGACAAGTTGTCCAGTCACTTGTACCGATGTCTTCGTCCGAGGAGGAGGCAGTTCTTCTATGTGTGCTTAGAAAAAAGAAAAAAAAAGTATAATGGCAGCAACATACATAGAAGCCTGTGTTATGCCTAAAAAGAATTGGAAGAATATCCCGAAAAGTTTTTTAACTATTACAGGATGAGCAAGGCTAGCTATATGTTGCTGGATTTAGTGACCCCTCTACTGCTGAAAAAAGATACTAACTACAGAACCCCAATTTATTGATGTAGGCGAAAAATTAACAATCACATTAAGGTAAGTTCAATGAAATGTATTTATTTGTTGTTAAAGTTATAAAAAGTTAGAAGTTAAAGTTCAAAGTTATAAAAAGTTATAAAATTAACAATCAAATTAAGGTAAGTTCAATGAAATGTATTTATTTGTTGTTAAAGTTATAAAAAGTTGAAAGTTAGAAGTTAAAGTTCAAAGTTATAAAATTAACTATCACATTAAGGTAAATTCAATGAAATGAATTTATTTGTACTTTATTTGTACTGCACTTGACAAGAGCAACTGAGCAACTGGCAACTCGAGTTTACAGCATGTCGTGACTCAAGTTGCCTGCGTTGCTCAGTCAAGTGACTGTTGAATCACCGTCGCATCACAGTCGCTTTGGTATACACAGGCCCATTAAACTGCTTGTGTTGTTCATAGGCAACTCAAGTTGCCGTCGCGTTGCCGTTGCGTCGCTATCACCGGTTGCTTTTGGTATGTACGCGGCCTAAATGATGCTCTTTCAATAAAAAATAATTTAACAAAATCGGTTCAATAGTGTAATTGATGTACAAACAGAAAAAACAGGAATTGAGAACCTCCTCCTGTTTGCAAGTCGGTTAAACACAGCTTCAACAAATAGGTACCGTACAGTACCGTAATCGATGAAGATAGTGTTAAAGAAGCTATCTGCACTTTGGAGCAAGAGTGGGACAGCTCCGTGGAAAGTCGCTGATTTTTGTCATTGAACAATTGGGTTGTTTCCTTCTTGCACTTCGATCTTCAATTATTATAAATTGGATGATAACATGGTGGGAATTTTATTCATGTATACGGTGTAACCATAGACGAACCATCAAGATTAACCAATTATTGATTATAGACTCGCGCTTCGTGTTCGGCAGGGGTTGCACCCCCTGCACCACGCCACAGGGTCTGTGATGTACATGCCGGTAATGGAATGACTGACTCTACTACAGACTTTTTCATGCAATTTTCAAACACATTTGTTAAAATTTCTGCATATTTCCAGTTTTGAAAGGGGTGGTTTAAAAAAACGCCCAAAACTCAGAAGGGGAAGATTTTTTTGACTTACAAACACTTGTGACTCAATTTTCTATGTTTAATCGATTTTAATCAATAAAATTTGCTTGTTGTCAACATTTGCAAAATTCAAAAATGTTCAACCTCCCCCAAAAGTCACCCCTATCGAATAAAAGATGGTTTCAATGCTTTTTCAGTTTCACCCTGATTTTAATGTCAGCCATTAATCAGGAAAAGTCCTAATTTTCCATAAACTAGAGAGCTCAACGTTTTCAAAATCAATTTTTTCAAGATTATCCAATTTAGACACCCCTCACCCAAAAGGGGATGATTTTTCCAAAAAATTCCATGAATACTTTCGATAAATTTTTTATATTTGTTTGATTCCCATTAATCAAATTTGCAAAAATGAGATTTCAAAAGTTCAAAAAACTCAACATCCCCCCAAAACCACCCCTATCACATACCGGTAACTCTGAATTTTCATGGTCTTCTGTTTCAATCTTTGTTTTCATATCAGCAACCAATCAAAAAAAGATAAAATTTCTCAAAAAAATAGTAAAAAATTTCCAAAATTGCATTTTTTCAAGGTGCCTCACTTTGGGCACCCCTCACTTTGAAGGGGATGATTATTTCGGGAAATGATCATCTACACTTTAAAGTTATTTTTAATCAATTCCTATAGATAAAATTCTCAAAAAATCAACATTTCAAGAGATCAAATTTTTAAACATCCATCAAAACCACCCCTGTCAGAAAAAATGAAATTTCTTTGGTTTTCTGTTTGTAGCTTGGTTTTGATATTGGTATCTAATCAGAAAAAGTCTCATTTTCTCATAAACAAAAAAGCAAAAAAATTCCAAAATTGCATTTTTTCAAGATGCCTCACTTTGGGCACCCCTCACTTTGAAGGGGATGATTATTTCGGGAAATGATTATAAACACTTTTGAGGTATTTTTTATTCTTAATCAAGTGTTGTGATTGAAATTAAAAAAAAAAAAAAATCATTTGAAAAGACTACATTTTTAAACATCTCTCAAAAACCAACCCTTTCAAAAAACTTTGAATTTGTTTTGTTTTCTGTTTTAACCTCAATTTTAATGTCAGCATTCCATCTGTAAAAGTTCAAATTTCTCATGAACAAAAAAGTAAAAAATTTCAAAATCACATATTTTTAAGATGCCTCACTTTGGGCACCCCTCACTTTGAAGGGGATGATTTTTCCGAAAAATACTCACCAACCCTTTCTACTTAATTTTTATTGTCTTATCAATCCCCATCATTAAAAATCACTAAAAACAAATATTTGAAAATTTCAAATTTTTCCAATCCCTATAGAAACTACCCCTCATGATTAAAAACCCGTTATCGTGGATTTTCACCATTAGACTATTTCTATCATCAACCTTTGATAATGAAATTGCAATACTATCAATCAACAAAAAAGTTCAAAATCCAATTTCTTCAATTTGCCCCCCCAAAATCAGTGAAATATCGTTTTTTGCCCCCTACTCCCAGATGGATGATGTTTTCAAGAATTTTCGAATTGGGGCACCTACAGTTTTTTATGCTCTATTTAATGGAATTTTTTCAAATATCTTGATATTTAGATTTACCCCTGTTTTTCATCCCCCCTGGCAACCCTAAATCAAAACTTTGAGCGCCATTCAATTTCATTTTTCACAAATTCTAGTTACCTCCCATTTTCAATCATAAAACCAAAATTTTTCTTCAAAACAAGTTTATTCAAAAATTATTTTTAGCAATTTTTCCCCACCCCCCACTACTAAACGGCTTATGTAAAAACAATTTCTCACACACCATTGTGCTCAGCTTAACAAGCACTACAAAATCAGAAAAATAAATTTTAAAATATCTTAATATTTGAAATTTTTACTTTTTTGACCCCCCCCCCTCTAAAACGGCCCCATTGGGTTTTTCGAATTTTTTCTAGGTTTTAACCCACTCTAAATCAAGTTAACCTTCAATTAAATCCACCCACACCCAAATAAAAAGTCCCAAAAATCGTGGGTAAATTGAGCTCCCCTTCTAATAAAATAAAGGCCCTTTTCAACAATGTTGGAATTATTCCCGAGTCGAATCTCCCTCCAAAAGAGTTTCCAATAGAAAGCCCCACAAAAATCAACCTGCATCATGAAAAATTTTAATGTCAATGAGTGAGTGACTTTGCAGTTGTATATGTAATTGACCTTATTATCAATTATCCTTAGA
The DNA here is from genome assembly GCA_948455865.1 of Conomelus anceps. NCBI lineage: Eukaryota > Metazoa > Arthropoda > Insecta > Hemiptera > Delphacidae > Conomelus > Conomelus anceps. The sequence continues at coordinate 39,688,358 of OX418219.1, forward strand.
TTAACCTAAAAAACCAATTATTAACCTTACTTAATCCCTGATCAATGGTATAACTTGCCTTATTCAAAATCAAAAATTTGGCGCGAGTTCGTTACGGAAGTTACATAACCAGAGTTCTATTGATGAAAATGTCTTTTCCTCATGATATGAATTAAATGATACACTAAAATATTATATTAACTGAATAGTATAGTGAGTTCAATAATTTTTGCAGTGATAAGAGAAAGATACCCATAAAATTCCACAAATGACAATAAATTGATTTGAAACTCAAGATCCCAGAAGGCATTCTTCATATGACCAGAACGGGACTCATTTCCTACCAGTTGCCCTACCAAAACAAACTTTACGAAAAAAGTACAGATGGCGCAAATTATCTGTGCGCTTGGACTCAAATATCCAGGAAATTGGTTGGCGTGGTGGAGGTGGTTCAGTATAAACTAAGGCCCTGTTCACATGTGCAACTTTTTGCGGCGCTACAGCTGCTCCACTAACGCGCGTTAGTGGAGCAGCTGTAGCGCGACGGTAGCGCAGCAGCCGCACGTCTGTTGCTCCGCTACGCGTGACTAACGCGCTGCAGCTTGCAACTAAAACCATTTTCATGGTAGTTTTATGATTACTAGCCGGCAAGCTCGCCTCACTCGCCTCATCCTTTTGGACAGGGGTTGCACCCTCTGGATCATAAGAGAGAGAGGGATTTTTTATTATAGATTTTTTTTTGGCTCATTCCATTTTTAGGTTCAATGCAAGTCTGTTCTACAGCAGGAATAATTGTAAATACAAACATAGCAAACTCAAATTGAAATTAAAAATACATCACAAACATCAAATTAAAAATAAAAATACAATACATCAGAAGTACATTATCACAAAATAAATTGTATTGACATGAGTGGTATTACTTCATTAAAAAAAAACAAATAGGCCTATTGTAATGCAAATGAATAAAAAAAACTATAGTGGTTTAAAAATGTGACAAATCTTGGGTTACCCTCAAAATTAAGATACAATTTTGCGTTCATTGCACTCTTTTACTGATTAATAACTATTATTTAATAACTATTTTTCCATTTCTGATTTTTTTGTATTTTTATTTTGTTCAATTGTTTGGAAAAGCAGTTTTGTATCTCAATAAAGAGAATTTTTCTTGGCTATGGCTAAGATCAGGTCTAAAAGATGGGGGAGTGAGAATAACCATAAGTTATATTTAAAAAAAAAAAAAAAAATATATATATATATATACTCAGCAGTCGGCAAGACTGATATTTTATCAGTTTATTGTATATCTCCTCTTCTTGAATCATAACTATTTATAATGATTATTATTGACTAGTTTGTTGATGTTGTAATTTTATATGATGCAAACATGCCACTATCACCTGATTCCAACTCCAGGAATTCTAGAGAACAAGTGTCAATATATTCCACACACATACATACTCTCTCAAGAAACAATAAAATAACTAGAACTAGGATAGTCTAGACTAGAAAGAAGGTCACTCGAGAATGGAAGCTACCAATGAATACAGATACTATAGTATCTGTATTCATTGAAGCTACTGTATTATTAATTTGTGAAATTTGTTCATTGTCTGCTACTTTGACTCCATTAATATAAGTTAGTAGAGCTCATTAAAGTTGAAAGGTACCAGACTTTCAAAAATAATTCTGTTGGACTGAAAAAATAAACATTCTCATACATCTCTTCTTTTTAGATAGTAATAACATTTGAATTATGTTAATACTAATAAATATTTGTTTATTCATTCATTATCCATATCATTCACAATTTGTGAAGTTGTTCACATTGTAAACCCACCCAAAACTATAATTTCTTCTGTGATGTTTTCCATGACGAAATACTTAATGAACAATCTAATATTAAAACTGACACTGTATTTCACTTTTAAATAATGTTTTACTCACATATATTGGAGATGCTTGAGGAATGCATTTCACTTCTGAAAAGAAGCTTCGTCAGCCTGCCGCCAGGGGTCATGCTCTGTTTGGGTTAGGATGAGCGGCCATTATGTATTTGAAAATTGCGTTTGATTTGAATTGTGTTTGGTCGTTGAGTAAGTTTGTTCTATCTTGTGACAAGATAGAACAAACTTACTCAACAACCAAACACAATTCAAATCAAACGCAATTTTCAAATACATAATGGCCGCTCATCCTAACCCAAACAGAGCATGACCCCTGGCGGCAGGCTGACGAAGCTTCTTTTCAGAAGTGAAATGCATTCCTCAAGCATCTCCAATATATGTGGGTAAAACATTATTTAAAAGTGAAATACAGTGTCAGTTTTAATATTAGATTTATAATTTCTTAACTGAATTGTTGTTATCTGAATGTCTTTAAAGAAGGAAATTTTTATGCTTGATAAAAAGGGTAATGTTGCTGATAAAAAGAAAATTCAAAAAGATATGAACAGTGTTGAAAATATAGAACATGATGGCAATTTGAAAAAAACAAATATCCGAAATTTCATCAAATTTAGATTTTGGTTGAGATAAGCATCAGTGGCGCGTAGCCGCGCGTCCGTTTTGCAGCTGAAAAAATAGCAAACGTGTGAACAGCAACCGGAAGCTGCCATTTAGTTCTAATGGCACTGAGCCTTTGGGCATCAGACGCTCCACTTTTTTGTGACAAGTTTCTGCGGCGAAGCCAGCAGCCGATGAGCAGCTAAATTCGTGGCAAAGTGCCGTGTGAACAGAACACGAAAATCCCATATTATAAGACAATGCTTCGCCACCAGCTGCGCCACAGACGCTCCACAAAAAAACGCCCCGTGTGAACAGGCTCTAAAACTAGTGGCGTCCACTTATGACCACCAGAACTGGCTGCCACTACTGGCCCCGTGTACAAGTGCCTTATGCTTTCTTTTCGAATAACATTGCCTTTCGATTCAGTCAGCGTCAGCATCTCTCTCGCTCTCCTTGCGACTACGCCGACTACTACAATCGATGTTTTATCCCGACTGTTGCGTCAAGCTTCCACGTGCTCAGATATTTTGCGCCATCTGTAAAGCGTGCCGTTTCAGGTTAGGTTAAGGGTCGATTACATTGGGATAGTTACTCGCTAAGCGAGTAGGAACGTTACAGACCAACCGTGCTACAGCAGCTCAGCATACTAAGCCGAATTAAACTTCCAGAATTACCCTTATACTATGGAATTTCAAAGACAATAAATAATATTGCAACACAAAATTAAAATATGAAGTTTACCAGCAATTATTCAATGAAATTTCATCAAAACAGTTCACAGAAAATATAATATATCTCATCTGAAGTGTAAATGTCGACTTTAGCCACAATAATATTGCTACGGCCAGGTGACAAGTTGCCTATGTAAAATCAGCTGGTAATACCAAATGGAATGTTTGGAAGCTTTAGAAGGTTTCTGATAGAGAAATAAAAATAGTTAGTTTGTGTTTAGCAGTTGAAGTGATAATTTCCAAAAGTTGTTCTTTAATAAAATCTGTGTTTAAAACGCCTCTGACAGTTTTCTTTAGGTAAACTTGTAACAATTGGTGTCAGAAGTGGGATAAGTGCATTTGAGGTGGGTTTATCTATTCGAAAAGTGATTTTATTAGTGTTTTTCAACTATTTATTTGTTCATCCATTTTTTGTGTTTACTTTTAACAGTTATACTGGTTTGAGATTTAAAATGGCTGAAAAAGGTTTAAAACTTTCATGTTTGAAAGTGAGTGACTTAAAACAAGAATTAGAAGAACAAGATCTTAAAATAAGAGGTAATAAAGCTATTCTGCAAGAACGACTTCGTGTGGCATTGGTTGAGGAAGGTTTGGATCCGGACACATTCCTCTTTGAAACCCCATATGGTGAGTTAAAGTCAGCTTTGGAAAGAAAATTAGAAGAGAACAGAGATATATTTGAGGAAAAATTGTAGGAAAATCATAATTTCTTAAGAAATGAAATAAAAAACATGGAAGATAAATTTGAGAAAAATCATAATTTTGTAAGAAATGAAATGAAAGACATGGAAGAGAAAATGAAAAACATGGAAGATAAATTTGAAAAGAAGTTTAAAAAACTACAGGAACACAATAATGGCATTGAAAGATCAATCTCTATGGTTGATGTTGCCTCTGTTAATCAAGTTAGAGAAGACACTTCTGTAAGTTATCAAAAAGCACCTATCATCCTGCCAAGTCATCAAATTTGGCTACCCACTTTTGATGGAAAGATGCCATGGGAAGATTACCGTTCCTTGCTTGAGACAGCTGCTGACATGCATGGCTGGACACCTGAAGTGAAAGCTGCAATGCTTAGCCTGTCACTCCATGGAGATGCATTAGCAATTCTCCAAAACAATCCCTATGGCTGATAGGCAGAACTTCGATGTGCTTCTGAGGCACATAGAAATGAGGTTTGGCCATCAACACATGGATCAACTTTACCATTCACAACTCAAGAATAGGATCCAGAAGCCAAACGAATCACTCCAAGATTTTGAAAGTGATATTGCCCACCTGGTAAGAAAAGCCTACCCATCTGTGGATGATGGAGTATATGAGACTAGCCATTGAGAGGTTCCTGGATGGTCTTCGGGAACCTGAAACTCAACAAGCTATTAAATTGGCTCGGCCTCAGACACTCAGTGAGGCCCTCACCCAGGCTTTGGAATTCGATGCAGTACGACAATCAGTGAAGGGTAATGCCCGAGTCCGGGCTGTTGAAGCAGAGGATAGGAGTGATGAGTCTCTGGAAGAATTGGTGAAGAAAGTCATAGAAAAGTTAAGAACAGGAAGGAGGGAGATACATTGCTGGTGCTGTGGAGAGAGAGGGCACCTGCGTAATAAGTGCCCAAATAAATCAACCACTGAGAAGAATCAGGAAAACTAAAGAGGGTTGATGTAAAGGGGCAACCATCAACCTGTAGACAGAAGACCCTCTCCCCATGTACAAAACCAGTCATTGCAATGTTATCTGATAAACCCCACAGTCTACATTAATGGAATGGTGAATGGAAGCTCCTATAAATTACTTATAGATACTGGAGCCACTAAGACAATAATAAACTCCAAAACAGTTGCTAACCAGCAAGATATCTCACCAACAACCTGGAAGCTGAAAACTGCTACAGTTGGGCCTGTGAGTGTCTGTGGAGAGATGATTGCCACCTTCAAGATTGGTAAGGCCTGTTTTAAACATTGTGTACTTGTGGCAGAGATTAGTGAAGAAGTCATACTAGGCTTGGATTTTCTTTCTACTTTTGGCCTAGAGTTGGATCTTAGAAGGAAGACATTGACCATTGGTGGAGAAGAAGTTGTTCTACACTCTGGAAAAGACTGTACAGCCCAAATACAACTGCTGAAAGAAATCTCAATACCAGCAAGGAGCCAGATTGTGACTCATGCTACGATAAAGGAGGATGTCCCTGTGGGGATTAATGTGTTGCTAGAACCAGAAATTCATGAGGGGGAGCTTGGTCACGGTGTCCTAGTGGCTAGGACACTTTTTCTTACTAGCCAAGAATTCCCTGTCCTCTTGATGAATGTGAATGATTATGAAGTTACTTTGAAGAGAAGTAGTACTTTAGGACATTGCTCACCAGTCACATCTGTCATACAACAAATGCAGACAACCCAACCACAGAAGAAGTGTCTCCCAGAGAAGCTGAAGGCCTTTGTTGAAGTATCCTGTCAAGAACTAGTCAAAGAACAACAAAATGAAGTAAGGGACCTCATAACTAGTTATCAGGATATTTTTGATATAGGAGAGGGCCCAAAGGGCAGAACCAGCATAGTTGAGCATGCAATAGATACTGGAAATGCCAAACCCATCCGCCAGAACCCTAGAAGGTTACCTCTGGCTAAAAGAGAGGAAGCTAGAAAAATAATTAAGGAAATGGAAAATGAAGGCATAATTGAACCATCCAATAGCCCTTGGATTTCACCAGTGGTGCTTGTAAAAAAAAGGATAATACACTCCGGTTCTGTGTGGACTATCGTCTTCTGAATGACGCCACCAAGAAAGACAGTTACCCTCTACCTCTAATTGATGACACTGGATAGCCTGGAAGGTTGCAAGTTGTTTTCGACTCTGGACCTGAAAATTGGATACTGGCAAGTTGGACTTGAACCTAAGGACAAAGAAAAGACTGCATTTTCAATCGGAGAAGGTCTTTGGCAATTCACTGTGATGCCATTTGGCTTGTGTAATGCTCCAGCAACCTTTGAAAGATTAATGGAGAATGTGTTGAGGGGACTGTCATGGGAAACTTGCCTGGTCTACCTGGATGACATCATTGTCTTGGGAAAGTCTTTCCAACATCAGCTGGAAAACTTGAAGCAAGTATTTGAAAGACTGAGACAAGCTAACCTGAAGCTCAACCCAAAGAAGTGCAATCTGTTTAAAAGACAGGTTAATTATGTAGGGCATGTGGTATCTGATGAAGGTGTGTCTATGGATCCTGAGAAGGTAACAGCCATACCAAGTGGCCAGTGCCCGAAGACAAATCAGAAGTGCGGAGATTCCTTGGCCTTTGCACATATTATCGACGGTTTGTGATGGGATTCTCTGGTATAGCAAAACCCCTCATCAAGCTGACAGAGGAGAAACAGAGTTTTCTCTGGGACAAAAATTGCCAGCAGGCCTTCAACAGACTCTAAAAGAGACACTTTGCCAAGCACCTATATTGGCTTACCCAAGAGTTGAAGGCAAGTTCATTCTTGACACTGATGCCAGCAACACAGCATTTGGTGGAGTACTTTCTCAAGAGCAAGATGGGGAGGAAAAGGTCATTGGATATTTTAGCAAGGTGCTGTCAAAACCTGAGTGTAACTACTATGTTACTAGAAGAGAACTGCTAGCAGTAGTGAAATCAATCAGCCACTTCCACAAATACTTATATGGACATCAATTCCTGCTGAGAACTGATCATGCATCCTTGACATGGCTTCTCCGTTTCAAGTCTCCTGAAGGACAAGTGGCAAGATGGATCCAGCACTTACAAGAATATGACTTTAAATTTGTACACTGAGCTGGAAATAGTCACCTGAATGCTGATGCCCTTTCTCAAAGACCATGTGAGGAGGACTGCAAACACTGCTCACGCCAGGATGGGAAGGAAGTTTTGGTACATAGGACAACTATTACCAATGACCACTGGCAAGGTGCTGAGTTACTTAAGGATCATGAAGAAGACCCTGATCTGAAGCACCTTTGGTTGTGGAAACGTTCTGCAAGAAGACCTAGTTGGCAAGAAATAGCACCTTTGCCACCACATGTCAAGTCCTCTGGGCACAATGGGACTCTATTGTAGAAGACAGAGGAATCCTGAAAAGGAAGCTAGAGAATGCAGCTGGTGATCAGCAGAGGCTGCAAATTATTGTTCCCAGGAAAAGGATTCCTGAAGTGCTGAGACAAATATATGATGGAGTCTCTGGGGGCCATTTTGGAGTTCATAAGACACTGGAGAAAGTACGAGAGAGGTTTTACTGGCCAAATTCAAGCAAAGATGTCAAGAACTGGTGTCGCAATTGCACTGTTTGTGCATCTGCAAATGGCCCCCTGCATAGAAAGAAGGCCCCCATGAAACAATACAATGTTGGAGCACCTTTTGAGCAAATAGCCATTGACATAGCTGGACCATTTCTATTATCTGACATTGGGAATAAGTATATCCTGGTAGTGATGGATTATTTCAGCAAATGGGTCAAAGCCTATGCCTTGCCAAATCAAGAAGCAGTCAGTGTTGCTGATGTAATAATCAAGGAATTTGTCAGTCGGTTTGGTGTCCCATTAGAGTTACATTCTGATCAAGGAAGGAACTTTGAGTCTTCAGTGTTTTCCCATATGTGTGAGGTGCTGGCAATCCATAAGACAAGGACTACGCCCCTTCACCCTCAGTCAGATGGAATGGTGGAGCATATGAACAGGACCATGAGAAAATACCTGTCAAAAGTTGTATCCAAGCATCAATGAGACTGGGACCAATATCTTCACCTATTCCTGATGGCATACCGAAGCTCTGTCAATGAGTCTACAAAACTTTCACCAGCCAAGGTAGTGTTTGGGTGAGATATTAGACTTCCTTGTGACTTAAAGTTTGGATGTACACCTGGAGAGGATTTGGTAGGAGAGGACTATGTCACCCAGTTTCGGAAACAGATGGATGAGATTCTTGAGATTGTTTGAACCAACATCCAAGGAACCAGTGACAAGATGAAAGAACGCTATGATATCAAGGCAGATCATGGTGGATACCAGCCTGGAGACTTAGTTTGGTTCTACAACCCACAGCGACATCAAGGGTACTCCCCTAAATTACAGACTTCCTGGGATGGACCTTTTGAAGTGGTTACTAGAATCAATGATGTAGTCTACCGGATCAAGAAACCTAGAAGAAAACCAAGAGTTGTCCACTTCAATCGACTGGCACCATTCCAGGGAGACAATACTGCAGGTAATGCCCAAGATGTGAGAACTATTCAACCAGTTGATCCCAACTTTGAAGAATTTATGGCCAATTTGGACATGTTCCAGAAAGCTGAGGTTACAAAAGTCCGTTATCAAGATTTGTTCACCCTACCAAAAGACTATGCTCTGGCTCACTGTGTAGCTAAAAATCTTGGAGCTTCTCGAGGTATTGCTACAGTTTTTAGGAAATAGTTTGGAGGACTGAATGATCTGGAACTTCAGAGACCAGCTGTTGGAAGAACACTACACCTTCAGAGGCAAGGAAAACAGCTCTTCTGCTTGGTGACAAAAGATCAACCTCAGCAGGAGTCCACCTATCAAGCCTTGTGGGAGAGCCTAAATCATCTGCAGAATTGTCTTCAAACTCTGGGAGTGAAGCAGCTTGGAATTCCCTGATTAGGTTGTGGCTATGATGGGTTGGACTGGAAAATTGTGAGGCCAATGATTGAAACAATCTTCAAGGAAACTGGGATTACCATCTCAGTTTGCATGTTTGCTCCATGGGCAGCTAGTCAGTTGTATCCAGTAAGGCCACCCCCAATCTGCAGACCTGTAACTGTTCTGGGACAGAACAGTCTTATGGAGGGAGCAGTGCTATGGCCAGGTGACAAGTTGCCTATGTAAAATCAGCTGGTAATACCAAATGGAATGTTTGGAAGCTTTAGAAGGTTTCTGATAGAGAAATAAAAATAGTTAGTTTGTGTTAAGCAGTTGAAGTGATAATTTCCAAAAGTTGTTCTTTAATAAAATCTGTGTTTAAAACGCCTCTGACTGTTTTCTTTAGGTAAACTCATAACAATATTGTATTTTGGTGTTGGCTACTCTGCCAGCTATTACCAAATCCAAAGTAGATAGGCTCTCAACTTTGGATTTGGTCACATTTGGTACTAACTGGCAGAGTAGCCAACAGCAAAATACAATATTATTGTGGTAAAAGTCGACATTTAACCGCGCAGGCTGCCAACATAACACTTCAGATGAGATATATTGTATTTTCTGTGAACTGTTTTGATGAAATTTTATTGAATAATTGTTGGTAAACTTCATATTTTAATTTTGAGTTGCAATTTATTTATTGTCTTTGAAATGCCATAGTATGAGGGTAATTCTGGAATTTTATTTTTTTTATAATTCGGCTTTGTATGCTGAACTGCTGTAGCACAGTCTGTCTGTAACGTTCCTACTCGTTACTCGCTTATCGAGTAAATATCCCAATGTAATCGACACTTTAGTTTAGGTTGAATCGTGAAGTTTTCTTTGGTTAGGCAACTGACGGGTAGAGCAACTGGTAACCAATCTGATGTAAGCTGCATTTAGTGATGGCAAATTTTTTCAGAACATCGATGTTTCGATGTATCGATATATCGTACGCTTAACATCGATGGCATTGAAACATCGAGCTCAGAACATCGATGTTTTTGAAACATCGATGTTTTGGTAACATTACAAACTATTGCTATATTTACTACAGTATTAAGGTGGACTATTGAATGTGCCCCTAATTACACAGTAATTCCATTACCCACGCACAAGTCTCAGACTCATGTGGGCTTCTTCCTTAGATAAAAAAGATTATTCAAAAGATATTAACATTCAAAATTCTCAAAACCCTAGAAAATTATTGTATGGTACCAAAATATGGCACCACTGGTTTATAAAAGTGTGATTAGGGTTACATGAAACATGAAAGAATGGATCAGGTGTCATTGTGATGTAACGAACAGTTTTCATACAGTGTTGTTTCAATTTATTGAAAATTAAAATTCAGACAAAAGACATATTTTGTTAGAGAGACAAAATATGCTATTCACTTGTATCTTATTGTATCCAGGGCCGTAGTAAGACCGGTTTTCTCGGGTCATTTGCCCGGGACCCGGGCCGGAAAAGGCAAGTGAAGTAGTAAAAATTCTATTTCTACTACAAAAAAATTGGAATTTTTTCAAGAATTGATTCGTAAAAAGATGATGAGATGACAAAACGTGTTGCAACTCAAACATCGATGTATCTGGACTAAAACATCGATGGTAGAAAAACATCGGTCCTCAAACATCGATGTGAAACATCGATGTTTTTTGTACAAAACATCGATGTTTTGAAAACATCGATGTTTTCTTGCCATCACTAGCTGCATTCTATTCTGTGGCTGCATGCTGCAAGTGCAAGATAAAAATGGCTGTTCTGTTGGGTTCCTTGAAGTGACTTTTCAGGTTTTCTGTTCAATCTTTTATGGATAGTTTCTGTGAAAAATAATAGTATCTGATAGTATTTTGGAAAGGATTAATAAGTTACTCGAGTACCTAGTAGAATTTCTGGTTTTAACAATAGAATAATAATAATAATTATTATTATTACAATAGAATGAAGCTTACCCATGCATTGAGACGCCTGAAATTCAACACAGTTGAAGGCATTTTTCAGCCTCTCGTAGTTCATGCTTCAAAACTAGGATCGACGAAAGATGATAATATTTCATGTAGAAGTCAGAAGGTAAGAATAATACTTAATATTGCTTTTTATTGGCAGTTATTCTTTTATCAAAATTGATCCCTTATAATTAGGCTGTATCTTACAACTAACTTAATGGCTATCTTACAACTATTGTAAAGGTGTATAGTCCTTATAGTGCCTCACTTGTAACGAAACCCCACAGCAGGTTCAAAAGTTATTTCTTTTCATATCTTCCCACGAAATAATCGGCTGAGATAATTGATGGTCGATGTTGGAGAAAGGTGCAGATATCGATTCATTTTATGTAGAAATTATCATTCGATCAATGCTCTTGCATTGACAAGCCGTAACTAGTGTAACTGAAGAAAAGAGTGGCCGGGTCAGATTTCTTCAAATTCCAGGTTTTTTACGTTTGTTCATGATCACAGGCACAAATGAACTATGGTCAGGTTGATGCAGCTTAATAAATAACCTAACCTTCCTGGTTGGCTAGCGTATGAGTGAGCCTCTTTTTTGCACAATTATATTTGTACCGGTAACACTAATTTTGGTATTTATTGAGTATCCGAACTTTTCGAATTTTTCAACAATTTTTTCCCCACACACTCAAAACACACTAGTAAGTAATAATACACTGATATTTTGCGGGGGCAACGCTTATTTGGCATTTAAATTAGAGTTTTCTGATTGAACTATTTTTCTTCCGCGTATGAATACTTCCATCACACTGTAACACTGCCAGACTAAGCAAGGTTAGGTTAGGTTTGGTCAGGTGGAATTCTAGAGCTGAGCAACGGAAAGGTCGGTCAATTAACCAATCAATCTAAAAATATAATAGTTTGAAAACATATGTTTTCTTTGAAATGATATAATTTTGTGTTTGGTCAGATCGACAATTATTGTTAGATCACATGGAAAATATTTTGTTTTAATTTATTCATTACGTGAAATGTGTAATACAGAGTGCAGCCTCAAATTTTTAGAATCTGTACTCCTTAGCGAAAAGGAGGTGATCGAATTTTTATTCAGGCATGGTATTTTTAAAGAGATTACAGTGTGTTTGAAGTGTGGTGCTGAATTAGTTGTCAGTAAGTGAAATCTTAAATTTCGCTCTCAAATTTCGACAACAACAGTGGTTGACTGGTATTCATTTTGCTTTGTGGACCCAGAAACCCAAGCTCACACGAATACGGTTGAGAGGAGTTGGCGCGAAGTGCGCTGTACGATTCCAAGGTTTGGAGTCAAAAAAGCGCATTTCGCCGGCTACCTTGCTGAGTTTCAGTTTAAGCGCCGAGGAATAATCAGGTCAGAATTAGCGTTACTGTAAGCGTAGCTTACTAATCTCTATTAATATACCTACTTAGTAATAATACTACACTTGGTAATACTCGCACTTCTTTCTTTATCTTTAGCTTTTTTAAATTGAACTATTGCTTTCAGCTTATGGTCAGCCAAGGAATAATCCACCAAAGTCATAGTGGCCTATTCTGTCTTCTACCTCTGGGACTTCGAGTTATCGAAAAACTAGTGAAGGTTGTTGATAATCACATGGAGAAACTGGGAGCTCAAAAAATCATGGTTCCTTCTTTAACTGATGGCAACTTGTGGAAAAAAACTGGTAGGGAATGTTTTTATTCAATCTCATGATTTTTGTGGGCGTCGTTATACCTGGCAGGTTTTTTCTCTGAGGATGAAGCGCTTATATGTCTTTGATGATTGTGATTGATGAGTTGCACGAACAGGTTTAGGTCGATTCCGAACCTCCGGGTTTTACTGCAGAGAACAGAGTCTTTTTTCTGGCCAATCCAATTGTTCAACTTTGCAAAGAGGGCCTAGGAGTTCGTAGCGTATCTTATCTGGCTTAACAGAAACCTGCCCCGACTCGCGGCTATCACTTCTTAATTATATCAACAAAATTTAATTATATAACAAAGCGAATTCCTCAGATTTCTCTGTAGCTGATTGTTAACTATTGGTTAATAATGCTGTACCTCTATTAGATTTTCGTTAGCAATTTCTGTTTTAGCTGAATTGCTTTAGATTAGATTAGAACACTATTTATGTAAATTTACAAAATTTCTTAAATTAGTTCAAAGTAGCATTATTACCGTCGCATAGGTAGCAAATGTACGGCAAATGATGATAATTTAACTAAAGAAAATCATAGTGACGTATTTACATAAAATAGCGAAGTCTGGACAAAATTCGTCCATTCTTAACATAACCTTAGGTAATATAACTTTGTTCTAGCTTATGATTTTGTAGTACATATAACCACAAATATAACAATTTGCTTTAGGCTACTTGATGAATGTCATTATGATGTTAACTAGTGAAAATGTTGAAAAACAAGTTCTTTATGATGCCCACATGAGTCTGAGACTTGTGTGTGGGTTATAAGGTGTATAATTACAGCAAATAAGACTGAACTGGAATAGAACTCGTGACCGCGGGAGTACCTCTTGAGTTTTATCAGAGTTAAGCGCTCTAACCGACTGAACGACCGCGGCTGCCATATTATTTTATTATCATCATTATATATTTGAGAGGGAATGCTTTTTGGCTTCTGTAGTAATGTAGTAATTAATGGTGCTGAGATTCCTCTAAGTTTATTTTCAGATTGAGTTTGGTCTATTTTCCTCAAGAAGCGCATTTTATCGATGGGCTCTGTGTGTTTACTTGGAACATTTTCTCTCAAACTAGAGTATAAAAATACACAAATCTCGTCCATTACTGTTTTGAACTAAGAAACTTTCAAAAATTGTAAATAAAGTTGACGATTTTCATGTAATTGTAATTTTTCGGCGTGTTTAATGTGTCCAGCAAATAAGTTATAATTTGGAAATCTCTTATCGACGTTAAGCAATTAATTGTTATTGTTTAACAAATCATGACAGATTGTCATTCAAAAATGATTACTTGATCATATCTTGCCGCAAGTATATATTTACGGCAAGAACATCTTGCCGTAATATTCTGAAAATTTGTATTTGAATATTTTGTTGAAAGTTGATCAATAATTGCAGTATTTTTGATTTTACAGGTAGATTGGAAACTGCCGGACAAGAAATATTCAGAGTATTCGATCGACATGAGAAAATGTTTGTTTTGGCTCCGGTAATGGTCTTGAACATCATTTCAGTCTTTATAATCATTTTATAAATTCAGCTCACCGTTTCAACTACACAATTGTGTGCTCCGGGGTCTGTTACGTTAAAATGTACAAATAAATTACTCGAGCTTGAATCTTTCTCAAGAGTTTGAGCAAAAATACGTTTACAAGTAATAATAAAATTATTTTGAAAATTTTTATGCAACAGGTCTTTTCTCGAATTAATTACAGACTGTGCATACAAATGGGTTTAGAATTTCGTGTTAATGAGTTTGCCGAACATGAAATTTGAATTAAACAATCAATATATTGGTTCCAGCGCTATTTATAGAATATACAATCTAAGCTTGTGTTGACAGACGACAAGTCGGACTTTCAAGATTGATTATTTTGAACTATCTCACTCGACTCATTAGTGATGGATGCTGTTCATTATTCTAAAAAAACAAGTTCAAACTTCTAATGCTGAAAAAATCTATGTGCAGAAAATTATGTTTGTTTTCAACATTTATTCTAATGTGCAGTTTTTGTCTCAAAATTCTAATCACTTCTCTCACGATCTTCAAACTATATCATTTATGTTAAAATGGTATTATGTAGTACACCAAAGCGGAACAACAAGCGACAGCTTGACATTGTCACACAAAGATAATTATGTTGCAGAAAGATTGTAGAGCTGCAGAAAAACAAACAGCTAAACAAGGGAAATATCAAAACTGATTGAATGAAATATAATTTCAACCTGATTTATTTGAAGGTTGTAAATATCTCTGTTTTTATAGAAAGTACATTAAGTTGATTGAAGCCTTCCATTAACAGAATTCATGTGGCCCGCGTCATGTCACGTGTTATTTGCATAAAGTTTGAAGACACAGTAGCAGGAATATGAAAAAAATTCTGCATTGGGGTGTTGTACAAAAATATTAGGTATTCTGCTGCTCTTGTATTGTCTATTCGTTATCTTTATTATTTCGCACGAGCTAAATATTTGTGAGTTTATTTAGATTTTTGAATGTCTATTGAATTCAATTTTCTTTCTGTAACTTTTTCAGACACATGAAGAATCACTGGCAAATCTCCTCGCTACAGTTCCTGTTATATCTCATCGTAATCTTCCACTTCGGCTTTATCAGATAACAAATAAGTACAGAGATGAGATGAGACCCAGGTACGGATTGATACGTAGTAAAGAATTCATGATGAAAGATTTATATTCTTTCGATTCGAATATTGAAATGGCAAGCAAGACTTACGATCATGTATGCGAGGTGTATGGACAACTACTTGATCATATTGGAATTAGTCATTCAAGAGGCAGGTATATCTAACAATGCCTTTTGTTTATAATACTTACTTATTGCATACATATTTTCTTGTCTTGTTGTATGCATATGCATTTACTTGTCTTGTTACTGTGTACAACAGAGTGTATATGGTGAGGATGGTTATCAAACTTATCATGCCGAACTAATCGATGAAAACATTGATTATTTGGCACTTTGGTAGCTGCCATAAAAGACAGGCAAACTTACTGCAATTGAACTGTGCTAAAATTAATGGAGGAAAATTATAGATTTTCAGTAATGGACTGTTACGAATCAAAATGTATCTAACATCAAATAAGGACCGATAAGTTTTTTTTGGGGGGTTTGGTGGGGAGGGGGGTGTAGTTGGGAGCCATTAGCATCGATACTAATCCCGACTGTTGTGTTGTGAAATGAGAATAAGTCTACTGAGGCCAGTTACTACTGTGCTCTGCAATCCACACTCGAAATTTCTTGATATAGTTTTCAAATTCCATGCTTAGTTCATTGCAAATACCAGTTTATTGAAACTGCAATTATTATTATTGAACAAGGTGTTTATGTAAAGATGTTATGATCTCTTCGAATTAATTACTTTTATTTGAGATTTTACTGTATATGTCTAAGACAAAATTTATATCTTTTTGTGTAGTATTTAGATACATTTACTACAACTAATGTTGGTTGAAAGCAGATAATTGGTTCTGAAACATTTTCGCATCAAACCTTATAGAATTAGACAAAAATGTCTCATAGTAATAATCATGAGAGGTTGTAAGAATGATATTCAAATCATGTTATTTTTCACGATCTGCACAGGTTGAAATTGTAATCTTTCTAGTTTTAGAGCACAATGAAATATTTGATTTAATTTTTGTTAATTCTCAGTGCTATTAGTTCAAATAGCATTTGTTTTCTGTCTCAAATATAAAATTAAGAAGAACTGTAACTAAATATCAAGTCTCAGAATGGATCTTCTTCTTCTTCTTCTACTTCTGAAGGATACCAGCAGTTACTCAGAGTTTGAGATTGGTAACTCCGAACCACCGTTGGCAAATTATTGGTGCCAATGGTGGTGGAGCTACCTCTCTTCGACTTCGAATTTCATCATTGAGCGACTCCATTTCATCAATGTTCACACTCCACTCCACGTCATCGTTGCTACATTTCATCGCTTAATTTCTATGCATAAACTTGTAGTCAGTGGCGTAGCCAGGATTCATTTTCGGGGGGGGGGGGGGGGTTAATTAAATTCCCCAGTTCATAGGGTGGTCCAGGGGCCCTTCCCCGTAAATTATTTTCATATTTATAATTTTTATAATGATTTTTTGATCATTTTAAAGTAATTTTTACTTAGATATTTCAATTAAATCAATTGTTAATTTAAATGAAATACATCTCCAATCCTGAAGAGTCAGTGACAAGACACCACTTGAAAACACTGCATTGCCATATTGCTCACTAAAACTGCACATGCTGCGGCAGAGTAAGAGTAGTCTACCATAATAACATAGTATACTTTTCGTGATTCCCATGTCAAACTCTTGTGCTAATAATACTAAGGTTTATCTTTCTATTAACTTTTTAAATTTTATATGTGAGTTATTAGTTTTGTGAAAGATGACCACAACATTCCAGGGGATGTACACTGTACACCGATATCGGACAAGTATCCCGATATGCCTCTACTACTTGTGGTGTCATTTAATATTGAATTTCATTTACTATTTTTCAAATATATTTTATACTTAGATTCTAACTTGCAATTTTCTGCTATATGAACTTGTTTCTCTTGGTATTTTACATAATATTCTCTTTGTACTTGAGATTTTCCTCGTTCTAGTATGTTCTATTGCTAAGGTGAATTCCATGAATACCAATCATACAATTGATTAAAACCGTTATTTAGTCTGCAAGTCATGATGTTTGTACCATATTCTTGAAATGCTATGAAATGTTTCGATTTTTGCATCACAATAAGTATACGTTCTACTTACATTTGCTGGCATTTAGATGTGCACTCGTAACCTTAAAACAGCATGATGAGTTTTGTAGAGTGATATCAATGCCTTTCTGGAAACATCAGACTCGGCAGCTGGTATGAGCTCACAATGAAAAATGGTCTCATGTTTTCAGAACAGGCAGTGTCATACTCTTGTGGCCCTATGTCATAGTGCACAGCTAGATACCAGTTACTTATCCCAATGCTGTACTATTGCACTATTCAACTGTATCTATATGTAATGCTGTACTATGCTATCCCAAATAGTCAGCTACTTCAACTGGTACTATGAAAATCAATGTGATACTTATCTGCAACCAATAATAAGAATTAATTTCGTGCAGAACAGTAGAACCACTGATATCCGACCTCAGAATAACTGACCTAGTATACTAAAAAACAGTGTCAGACCGAACAAGGTGGCAAAATCAAATCAAGATAGACAATTGAAGCAAAAATCCATTTTTGGCTTTCCAATAGCCTTCAGTATTTATTGTTTTCTTCATGTTTCAATTTTAGAGTTAAGGAAATTCAATACTCTAAATGAGTTATAGAAAAATACGTTTTTCTTGCTCCTCGGGATTTCAGACTGTGTTTTGGATCCCGGCCCGGTCCCGTTATCGTTGGATATGAGTGGGTCTACTGTAATTTGTTTGTCAGCTAATTTATTCCAATTTCCTTTTCAATTTATTTTTGTGGTCTTCACTGGCTTTGTTATGCTTTTATTTTTATAGATACAATGTAAATGAATAATTTATTCATCAAATCCTTATAGTTTGTCTATTTTTCATTTATAGATTTACGTGTATTATGTTTATTTGTATTATTTATTTAGATCAGTTTTTTATAATGCATTTTGCAAATCATTCAACCTTGTTAATTCATTTATGAAAGATGTACCTAATTACCATTGGTAATATCGCCCTGCATTTCTAGGAATGCCGGTTTCAAACTAGACTAGTCTATTTTAAAGACCAATGGTGTTGTTTTCTCAATATCCTATTGGAATTGTTAGAATTATTTTATTTTTGTGCGAGTCATATACAACGTTGGTGCTGATAGAAAACAATATCATTGCTAACAATAGACAACAAGTGGCTGGAGACTTGACAGTCAAGCTGCTAGAGACAACATTGCTCGCTGATCGTAAAGCGGGTTTGCCTTGAACGCTTGACTAGTAACATTTTTAGTAGAGTAGCTATCAACCTTAGAACGTCACTTGCAACATGTTTCATAGAAGTGAAGTTTAAAAGCTGGGTTTTCCTAGCTCCGCAATTTTCGCGAAGCGCACTTTGCACTGCAGAGAGCACATTACGGAGCCTAGTGAACTACATACAATCAAATCGAGCCGTTTTCCTAGAAAGCGTTGCGCTTTGCGCAACTGAATGACTGCTCCGAGCAGTTAAGTATGCAGTGCGCAGCGCAACTTCATTGTTCTTGTGTTTTTGGTGTTGGTTGTTTTTAGGTTATCTATTCAGGTTTTTATTTTTACGATATAATTAGGCTTATTATTTTAAGATGAGTGAATTTACTTATAACGTGTTGAAACTGATCTAAAAACATCTACAAATGATGGAAACAAGTAAGTTTTGAAATTAGTAATTTTAAAAAGCATAGTGTTTCTGCGGATTTAGGAAAACCCAGCTCAAGTTAGGTTGTCATACAGTGAGATACGGGAGTTCTGAAAAGGATAAGAGAACATCTACTAACAGGAGCATACCTTACTAAATAGAAATGGGCATGACTTGTGGCAAGGATACAAGATAACCGTTAAGCAAAGATCTGTAATAACTTTGCTTAGAGGTGGACGAAGAAAAAGAGGATGATCTGTTTCATAAAAATTTACAAACTAGTTTTAGTTACAGAACAGTATTTTTATTGCAATTTAAAAATTATATTGCATAATCAAAAATTATGAAGCAAGAAATTACAAAGGAAATTTAAAAAATATTTGTGATTGCATAATGTAGAATACTTTTTTCAATCCTCAGAAAATAGCAAAGCTTCTTTTTGTGAATAGTTTTATGCTATTCGTAAAACTCGAAAAGTTTGTAACGCCTCAGCTTCCCTTGTGAGGCTTGCTATGTTTAGAAACAAAGCGTTTAGAGTAAGACGCCTTGGGTGTAGCGTATTTCAGCTAAAGAATGATGATTAAATTTGAAATAAGGTAATTTCAAAATTATTATCTCTGAACAAAATCATTTTGTAAATGGCCTACTGGAAGAAGTTCAATTTACTGCGAAACTGGTATGAAACAAATAACTATAACATTTATACATTTTTAAATCTTTTCCATACTGTAACACGCTCAGGCTGATATCCCCAACCATAAATCAATAAAAAACAGTTAAAACACTAAGGCTTTGTTTTGTAAATTGTGCATTTTTTTTGTATAAATTGAAACTAACCTGGACGAACCATTAATTTTATATTATATATAATTTTCTATATTCTTGAAAACTGAAATTTATTTACTAATGCTGTGTTTTCCAATGATGACACTAGATTTATACTCACTTGATCTTTTGACTCTAGCTTTATACTCACTAGATATTTTTAAAAGATGTAAAATAATTTTTTTATAATCTCGTTTGGTAGTGAATATTGAAAGCCGATCGTTTACCAAACACAGCTTGAAGCCAGAGATCATGAAATTTTTTATACATGTTCTCATATAGGCCCTTATTAACAGAGCCACTGCAATCGCTGTTGTGAGCCACATCTCAGACTATCTCCCATGTTAGACGTATCACACCATCCGGGTAAAGTTGATTAAAAAATCAGCTGTTGGCTTTAAAGAAGTGTGTGCTTTCATGCACGTCAAAACTTTTGTGCTCGATCAGTTGTTGTAATTTAGCCTTTAAGTGTGGCAAGCGATGGCGACTGCAGTGGCTCGAAGGGTCTTATTTTCAAGTTTGGAAAGTTTTTATTGGATAACGAGTTTTATGATTTCAAGGAGTTCCTTATAAGTTGCAGGACATCGCAGTATTTTGTGGAAATTTAAGTGTATTTTAAATTATGGTATTGACTTAACTATAGTTTTATATTTGTTTTTTTTCTTGTAAAGCTTTTTTGATGTGCCTATGTATCCTGTTAATAAATTATTCTATTCTATAGCAATCCAGGGTCTATTTCAAATGATATATAATGCTTGTATTGGTAGAAATAATATAATTAGAGCTCTAAGATTAGAGCCTATTCCTGTGATAGTGAGCCCATTTGACAGCAACTATTTTTGTTACAAAAAGGTGTGCATTCTAGAACAATCATTGTGCAATTGTTTTTTTCAGTGACTGCTCCCAGTGGTATGATGGGCGGCATGCGGTCTCATGAATTTCACTACTTGTCCGACATTGGCGATGACACTTTACTAACTTGTGAAGATTGCGATTACAGCTGGAACAGAGAAATCGATCCAGAGCTTGATACATGCAAAGAATGCTCTTCCACCCGCTTAAAACAAACAAAAGGAATTGAGGTTAGTTCATGCATCTCAAATTTGGTGTTTTCAGCATTTTAGTACTCGAAATCTAGTGTATGATCCAATTATAAACTATTTCTAACAGTTTTTAGTGTTTCGTTTCAAGTGAACTTTTAAATTAATAGTGGTTAAGTGAGAAGATTCATTTTGTTATTTTTTGATTGAAGGTTTTAGCAAATCTTAAATTTTTAGTCTGTGCTAACCTCAATGTTTTGGACAATGTAACATAATTATTCAAAATTTGTGAAGGGAGCAGTTTTGGACTTGAGTCTGTTGCGCCTTCAGATTCGTTGTAAATTTGTCACAATAAATAAATAAATAATAATAATAATGATTTAAGCTCATGATTAAATTCATAGCCAAAATTGGAACTATTGCACTTGGAATTATTGAGGTTTAAATTTATAATCTAATGTAGGCCTATAAACGTCTAGATGCTATCCTTTGTTGGTGTAACTCTAGCTCTTCAGAATAAGGGCTTGAAGAAGGAGAGTAAGGAGAAAAAAAAGAAGAAGTGGAAGGAGTAGTAGTAGTAGAATAGAATAGAAAAATCTTTTATTCACTCAAAATTACATAACCTGCAAGGTTGCTTGACAAGGTTCAATATAACAAATCAAATTTCTTTTTACAATAAAAATTTACCGTATGTAAGATTATTTTTACAATAATTAGAATTCAACGAACTTGAATTAATACTGTTTTAGTAGTAGTAGTAGTAGAAGAAGATGAAAGTGAAGGTGAAGAAAAGAAAGGAGAAGGGAAAAAGAAGGATAAGCAGAAAAAGAGGTAGAAAAGGAGGGAAGAAGTAGAAGAAGAAGATGGCAAAGATGTATTCTGATTCAATTAAATTGGGATACCTGCTATAATCCGATCACAGACAAAAGAACCTTTGCGCATTGTATCACTGTAGTTACCACTCCCCCACAGCTCCAACTCTTGTGCGAGTGAGAGTGACAGCTTTATTGCCCTCTCACTCACTTGCTTGACCGATGACATCATACCGGAGCGTTCTTTTCAATACATACATTATTAGTACCAATGTTCACTGTAGGACAGACAAGCGTTGACTGACCCCCTCCACTACTCTAGTGAGCGAGTGAGATAAACTGCATAATGTGCTCTCTCTCTGCGCAGTAGAGTTCATATTTTGAAGGTTCATTTGTCTGTGGTCGGATTATAGTTACAATATTGTTATGGGTTCTATCACTAAAATAATGCTGGCAACACTTGAAAGTACACTAGAACTTTACATGATTAATAATTCACAAACGACACTAATAAGTAATATCACAAAAGAAAATCAATAAAGAAACAAACAGTTCAATAATGTTCAACTAATAATGAATATTTCTATAACAAGATTAACCACTGTACAAAACTAATTAGTCAACTGTCAATAGGTTGATCAATAATTCAATACTTGTTTCATTCCATCCATCTTTCTATTCTCCCAAGTCAACCCACTCACCACACCTCTGTCTCAGATACTTTACTTGATTTTGCCATAGTGAGCGATTATGATAGTGTTTTGTCAAATGGCCAAGTCTCTTGTCCCGCTTTCTCCAATCACAACCTTATCTATGTAATATACAATATAAAGCATTCTGTAAAATATGACTTTGAAGTAACCTATCAGGGTTTTAAAAATTTCAATTTGGATATTTTTCTTGAAGAAGCTATTAACAAGCCTTGGAGTGATATTCAGCACATACATGACATTAATGAGAAGGTATCATTGTTTAATGCTCTATTATTCTCTTTGTTTGATAAGTAAGCTCCAATAAAAACTGTATGCTTGCACCAAAAGCCTTGTTCTTGGTACAATGAAGAACTATCCCAACTTAGATCTGCAAGAGATAGGGCCCAACGCACTTTTCTTCAAACCAAAAGTACTACTGATCATAACAGGTTCAAACAAATTCGTAATACCTTCAAATCAAAGTGCTGTTACTATAAATTGAAATATTATAATGAATTATTTGAATCAAATCAATCATCTGCTCTTTGGAAAAATGTCAAGCATATAGGTGCTCACCATACTGGTCCTTCAAATTCAAATATTCATTTGCCAGCTAATGATCTCAATGTATTTTTTGCAACCCCACTCCCTCCTCCCACTAGCTTTCCTAATTACATGATTACTTCAAACATGCAAAACCAACATACTCACACTAATCCTCCTGAAAAAATTTTCTTTTCTTATGTCACTCCAAATAAAATTGATATTTCAATTAAATCAATTGCAAAGAACAGCAAGGGTATAGATAACATTCCAATCACATTTTACAAGAAGATTTTGCCTGTTCTTCTTCCAGCAATAACACATATCTTCAATTTCTCTCTGCAAATGAGCATCTTTCCTGATCTTTGGAAGTGTTCAATCATCCAGCCTATTCCCGAAGTCACTAACCCATCCTGACCAAAAGATTTTAGACCTATCCACATTCTTTGTTCTATCTCCAAAGCTTTGGAAAAGACAGTACATGAACAGGTTACATGCTATCTTAATTCTTTCAATTTCTTCTGTGAACATCAATCTGGCTTTCGACCATCACATAGCACCACTACTGCACTTTTAAAAATTTCTGATGATATCAGGGGTGCTATGGATCATCGGCTGCTGACACTTGTGGTATCATTTGATTTTACAAAGGCTTTTAATAATGTTTCACACTCCATTCTACTGAATAAATTGATGATCCAGTGTAATTTATCCTTGTCATGTGTGATGTGGTTTCGATCCTATCTTGTTGGTAGATATCAGGCAGTAAGAGGAGCTGATGGTGTGATTTCTGATTGGGTGCCTGTAGTTGCAGGTGTCCCTCAGGGGTCTGTCCTTGGTCCTCTCTTGTTCTCTATTTATATAAATAATGTACCTGCAATCCTGTTGCACTCATCTTATCATCTTTATGCAGATGACCTATTATTTTATATAACATTCTCTCCTGATAATGCTGAAGATGCTGTATCAAAGTTAAACCTAGATATTTGTGAACTTCTCCAATGGTCTAAAGCTCACTGCTTGACTCTCAATTCCACTAAATGTAAAAGCATAATTATTGGTTACCATAGATTAGTTGGTCGAGTTGATATGAATATTATCCCAAAAGTAAAGCTAGAAGGCGAGGAAATACCATTTTCTGATTCTATCAAGATCTTTGGTATCCAGCTCGATTGTAGATAAAGCTGGGCTCCTCAGGTAGTCAGTTACTAATAAGGTTTTTGGAGCTATGCATCAGTTGAAAAGGCTTAGACGGTTTCTTCCTATTTCTCTAAGAATCACCCTTGTATGTGCTCTGATACTGCCAGTATTTGACTATTGTTCTGTTGTTTATAATGACCTGCCTGAAACCCTCAATTTGAAACTGCAAAGGGCTTTCAACTATTCAATCCATTTTATTTTTGATGCCTGAATAGATGACCATATCACACCTTTCTTCTGTCATCTGCATTGGTTGAAATTGAGGCAACATAGCGAGTTTTTCATCCTTTCAATCACATACCTTCTCATAGTAAAACATTCTGGCCCTGACTACTTGAAAAATAGCTTTACTCTTCACAGATGTTTACTCCAGAGCCCACCAATTCACGCTGCAGATGCCTCTCCACAGAACTGAAATGTTCAATAAATCTTTCCTAGTTGTATCATCACGTTTGTGGAATTCATTGCCATTTCATATTGTCTCAGCTCCATCTATTCATTCATTTAAATCTCACCTATATCTTCATCTATTAAGGGAACAACCTTTGTGACAAATTGACTTTGTACATCATGTTGTATCATCATTGTAAAGTTTTTCATCACCTCTTCTCACTCTTTTTTCTCTTCTTCTCACTTTTATTATATTTTTAGTTTTTCTCTTACTAACATTATTATTATTATTATTATTGTAATATTATCACTAACTAACATTATTATTATTATTATTATTATTGTATTATTATCACTATTTTTCTTTTTTTTTCTTTTTCTTTAGCAATAAGATATTTTGCAACTTCTATTCGTTTTGTTAAAATAAAGTTTTGTTTCAATAGGCTTAAGCCTTGAAACTATTGTCAATGTCAGATAAATAAATAAAAAAAAATACTAAAAAATACCATGTTATCTTTTTCAACTGTTCGTTTTTCTTGTCGTGTTCTTTCTTTTCTATGATAGGATATTTTACAACAAGCTGCTGTAAATATTCCAGTTCATTTTTTTTTCAAATCGAATACGTCTTCTAACATCTTCACCACTCATATTAATTATTATTTATTACAAGTGATTAATAATAAATTATTATTATTGGAATTATTCTAACCAAATACACACAATCGCCTACACAGAATCGATAAGTGTGTTTACAAAATTAGGAGAGCACAATAAACAAGCTTCTATCAGCTGTCTCCCAATGCCAACATCAAAACAACAAAATACTGTATAATTCCCTCGATTTTTATTGCTTTAGTCCTAGACTCAAATAGGTCTAGGACTTGATAGATCCTGGAGTTTCAAAGATAAGTCTGTGACTCAGAAAGACAATTTAGATCCGAGTGCTTATTTAAGTCCTGGACTCTGTAAGTCCAGAACCTATAGATCCAGAGCTCAGAAACCGGCCCTAAGTGTCCAATAAACTGTTTAATGACTCAATAAGAAATGTCTTATCTACAGTTGAACTCAATAGTAAACTAAGCATAATGTCTGTCATGGAACTTGATACATGGAATCAAAATAGTTCTGTGTATACTGCCATGAGAATGTCTTCTGTTATAGAAATAATTACCACATAAACTTATCACAATTCTGCTTAATTGAAACTAACTCTGACAAGAGTCATCCTCTTTTATATCAGTTTTACCATTCCAGACCTTTCTATCAAAACAGATAAGACTGTAACAGAATTCCACTTGACATGAATGAGAGCAAAAGAGAGTGTGAGACAAGAAACAGAAACAATAAGTGCTCGCTTGAGATAAGGCGAGAGGCAATGAACATTCATTTTTTTATTTTATGACCCTTTTGCAAATAAGGCGCTGCCATGCCAGAAGTCATTTCTGGCTCATCATTACCTACCCTCCCACCTTAAGAAACTGTTCTGTCCCAAATCAATTGCTTTTTGGATGTTTAATGTCTGCCTTGACCACTAAAGTCCCCGAGAAAATACTTCCATCACAGCCTGAGATGACAGAGAGAGAGGCCTGATGCTCTATCCCTTACAATTCACTCTCACCACATAGCAGCATTTACTCCCCTTCGCTGGACTCTCTCACTCTTATTCTCAGCACTTGCCACCAGCATGTCTTGCTAACAGGCTGGCTTTGTGAGCTGAGAGTCGTTCTGTTCATCACAATGATGACAGAGAAAGTGACATTGCACATTCAGCTGTGTGCAGATCAGTCTCACCACTCATTCAAACATCCACGTGACTACGATACAGAGCATCTGTGGTGGTGGAAGCTTGCTTCCCCGATTCCATGTAGGAAGCACTTTCTCGGGCACTTTAGCTGACTCCTTGATCATCCAAGGGTTGTAGATGCAAATGGTAATCTGTAATGTATACCAGTGGATTTAAACACTTCTTCTTCCTGCATTGGCTTCACAATTGTTCAGTCCAAGCCATCATATCCACTTCCAAGACTTGGTGTACCAGGTTTTGTCACTTCTAGTTGCTTCATTCTGTCCCTCAGCTGGACGAAGCAAGTCCACAATATGCCATATGATATCTTCATCTCAGGCTGCCCCTTAGTCACCTGGTAGAAGAGATGCTGACCATGTTGTTGTAGATGAAGAACATTTCCTTCCACTGGTCCTTGCTGTTCCAGGTCTTCAAGACCACCAAACTTCTTTCTGAAGACTGTATCAATGTCTTTGGACTCTGCTAAGTTGCTGGTGATACAGTGAGCCAGTGCATACTTGGGCAAGGTGAACAGATCCCTCTCACTTGTTTGGATCATTTTTCCTCATGAAGTTAGGCCTGAATCATCAGCAGACTTCTCTGAGGATGTAGTACACTGAACCTGAGCGATCTCCTCTGCCTTTTTACTGCCACAAAATGGAGTCAGGTGATTTAAATGAACCACTCTTGTCTTTCCTCTTGGAGGTTTCTTTATCTGATAGACTACATCATTGATCCTGTTCACAACCTCATGAGACCCTTCCCATTGGTTTTGACTTTTTGGAGAGTATTCACAGGTTTTCAGGTTATGTAACCAGACTAGGTCTGCCTTAATTTCATGTTTCTCCTCCTTCTTCTTCTTCTTCTTGCTTGTTTCCTTAATATTGTTGCCTTCTACCTGGCAGGTTAGTCTTCCAACCAGGATCTTCCTTCTGGTTCCTCTGGAACTCGCCTCTCCCTACCAGATCAGCAACCACTGTAGACCTCAGCATACCCTCCTTGGAATTTTCTCCACAGGACTTTTTTGAGAGAACTTCCACGTTTCTGTCACTGATTCCTGGTTGATGGACTGCTTTATAGCTTTATCTGTACCATTCCTCCTGGTCTGCCCTTTCTTCTCACAAGTGCAGCATTGAACCTCCTTCTTGTCAATTCCCAACTGTTCCATGACTAATTCCACGATCTTGAATGGGGTGCCTGATCCAATCATTTCAGCTTCCATAGACCTCACCATAGAATGGCGTGGCACTGACTGTAGAATGGCTTCAAATTTCAATGCTTGTGCCAGATCATCTCTGTGTTTTTGGTCTAGCTAATTTGATTGACTGTTGGGTCTCTGGTGTCCTCAATCCACTCAGGAACCTTTCTACTGCTATACTTTCATATATGTTGTCATCAACACAGGGATATACATTCCTCACAAGCCAAGTAATGGTAGCTTTAAACTCCTGCAGTGATTCGTTTGGTCCCTGAACTCTTTTGTTGAGCTGAAATCTGTATAACTGCTCCAAGTGCTTGTTGCCAAACCTCCAGGCGTTTCCACAGCTCACCGAATTTCCACTTTTCAGCTGATGGGATTGAATGTAGAATTGCCAATGCTTCCCTTCTGAGATTCAGCACCAAGACATAGGACTTTGTTTTGTGGGTGACCAGCCATAGAGCACGACTACTGTCTCAAAAAGCGTTTGGTAGTCTTCTAGAGGTGTCTTTCCATTGTAGGTAGGCAGTCCAGTGTGCTGAGGTAAAATTACTGACTGTTTTTTAAGATCTTCCTCCTTGGCTGCCATCACTGATTCCTCCAGGCCACTTGTTTCTGAAATTCCAGCAGATTCATTTACTTCTTGACAGTTTGAAGATTCAGCTTTACACTCTAGTTTTTTTCCAGTCTATTTTCCATGGGTTTCTAGTCTTCCTTTACCTTATTGACTTCTTGATTCACAGAATCAGCAAGTCCTCATTTGACCTTTTCTTCCATGACTTTAATTCATTCTTCATGGATGACATATTCTCCTGTAATTTACTCTTCATGGCTGCCATATTCACCTGAAGTTCGCCCTTCATGTATGTCATATTGTTCTGTAGTTTACCCTTCATGGATGTGAAATACTCATGTAGTTTGCTTTCTATGGATTCTCCTGCGTATCCTAATATTTCCCTGTAGATGTGAACATCTATTTACCTTCATAGATGTGAAATTCTACTCCATGGATGTAAATAATTTCATGTCTACAGCCTCAAATTTTTTCTTATTTGCTTTCTTAATATCTTCTGCTATTGTTTATTGAACTGTATTTTTTGTAAATGATATGCAATAGGTCTCTCAAGACCTTGCATCAAAATAAATCAATCAATCAATCAATCAAAGAGGTAATTTATGAAGAGCTGGGTCTTCTCCTTCTTCCAATAACGCCTCACGAAGCCGGTCTTGTAGAAATGACTTTTCTAGATGTTTCCAAATCACGGTCCTCTAATTTATGTTTCAGATCGACCACATTTGAATCGCTCAATGTAATTTTGTCATCCATTTTCAATAAAACTTGAAAATCCCCAACTGCTGACATCAATTGTTACAAGTTCTGTCTAAAATAATGCTGGCAGCACTTGAAAGTAACACTCGTACTTTTTTATGCAATTAAGTGACAAAAGATACAAATAAGTAATTATCACAAAAGAAAATCAATGAAGAAAAAAACAGTTTAATAACTTTCAACTAATAATGAATATTTCTATAACCTAACCTAATTAGTCAACTGTCGATAGGCGGATCAATATTAAGTTTCCAATAAACTGTTCAATCACTCAATAAGAAATGCCTAATAAATAAATGTCAGTCACGGCATTTGATATGCGGAATCAAAATAGTGCTCGCTTGAGATAAGGCAAGAGCCAATAAACTGAAAATGAAGATTATTTTTCAAAATAGGTAAGGTTAAGGAAAACCATAGAATAAAAATGCTATGTGTAGTAAAGTTGCGATGAAACTCGATTTCTCTTGATTCTTTAGAAATAGAATGGTTTTTTCAAACTTGATCTATTCAGCATTCTTACTGTATTTTCTATTTTTCTTTGTAATGCCATATTTATTTGAATTTACTTCTAGTACAAAATAGAGTTACTTGTTTATTCAGTTCAATTTTTGATCAAATTTGGGTTGAGGTATGTCGTTTGTTATTAAGATTAACCGATATTTTGATCTTCTACATGAAGGTCATGTGAGATATGACGGCCAAATAAAGTATTTAGCAGGCTGTAACAAAGTTCAATAACATCTTATATAAATTTCAATTTGCGGCAATTTTTCTGAATTGTAACTTATTTGTAGAGTATCAAGGCCCATTGCTTTTGAGTTTATCAACATATCTTTTAGTTCCTCAATACGTAGACCTGAATTCTGTGCTATGCAATCTTTTCTTGCTTATAGCATTCATTTTACCCAACATTAAAGATGAATAATTGATTTCATTGATATGTCAGATAATTATACAAATTGCTTCTCTTTTGCAAAGTTGATGTTCTTGTGAAATTGAAAATATCAATAAATTTTAATAATTATTGTCAACTCAAAACAAATGTAAGATGAATGTTGCCATTTTTTACAGTTACAAAATTATGTTATGAACAAAACTTATTGAGAAAATTGAAACAAATGATTTAATTTGGGTAATATCAGTCATTTCCACTCATTACAGGTGGCCAATACGTTTCTACTTGGATCTAAGTACTCAAAAGCTTTGTTTGCTCGTTATGTTGGGAGTAAATCACAAAAACCTGAAGATCTTGTGATGGGTAGTTATGGAATTGGCATTACTCGATTGCTAGCTGCTACTCTTGAAGTGTTGTCATCGTCTGCCGGTCTGCGTTGGCCTCGAGCAATGGCACCATTCACTGTGCTCATTATTACACCAAAGGTAATTTGATGATTTATTTGTGTAATCCCAGATTTATTTGTAACAATAATCCATTCCAGACCGTAGTAATGGTGTATCGTGATGGTGATGACAGAAATCAATTTTTGGAAGCTATACTGGGTTCATCGGTTGATGTTTTTTTATTATTTTTCAAATAAATATGCCACATTAAGGAAACCAAAGTATAAAAATGCTATGTGTAGTAAAGTTGCGATGAAACTTGATTTCTCTTGATTCTTTAGAAATAGAATGGTCTTTTCAAACTTTATCTACACATAGCATTCTTATTCACTATTTTCTTTGTAATGTCATATTTGTTTGAATGTACTTCTAGTAGAAAATGAAGTTGGTTGTTAATTCATTTCAATTTTTGATAAAATTTGGATTGAGTTATGTCGTTAGTTATGAGGGTTAACCGATATTTTGATCTTCTACATGAAGGCGATGTGAAATATGACGGCCAAATAAAGTATTGAGCAGGCTGTAACAAAGTTCAATAACATCTTATATAAATTTCAATTTGCGGCTCTACTTTTTTCGGAATTTTTTTTTGAATTTTAACTTATTTGTAGAGTATCAAGACCTATTGCTTTTGATATATAATAAATAAATCAAATAACTTATTTGTTTAATCCCAGATTTCTTTGTAACAATAATCCATTACAGACCGTAGTAATGGTGTATCGTGATAGTGATGACAGAAATTAATCTGGAAATTATACTGGGTTCATCAGTCAATTGATGTTTTTTTAATATTGTGTCTTTCAAAAATTGAAAGGTAAATGAATAGCCATCCTTATTCTGAGTAGTTATTCAGAATATAAAATTTCAATTCGATAATATAATTAAATATAACAAAATGGAAATAAATAAAAACTTATAATTAGAAGTTTATTGTTTATAGTTACTTCACTCTATCACCTCTACCATATAGTAATAATAATATTACTATTATTATTTTGTTATTTTAGCTGATCTTGTTGAAAAATGAAATAACTTTGAGAGGACACTCAACCTCATTTTTGCCTCAACAAAATTTAAATAATTTTTTCTGCCCATTTTGATCTTCTGTTTCTGAAACAGAGTGAAATTCAAGTGTTGAAACGATATTGTTACAGGTTCTATCACTAAAATATTGCTGGCAACACTTGAACTTAACACTCGAACTGTATTTACACAAATACTTATTACATGCACTGAACAGTTATATCATCAAAGAAAAACCAGTAAGAAACAAACAGTTCAATAACGTTCAACTAATAATGAATTTACTATATCACTGTACAAAAACTAATTACTAACTTCCAATAGGCCGATCAATAATTTAATAAATAACTGTTCAATAACGTAAAAAGAAATGTTAAACACTCAATAAATAAGCGGAACTCTTTTGAAGCACAGTGTCTATCATAGTATTTGATAATCTCAGTAATAGCACTGAGTATGTGTACTGTAGTATTCATTTAACTTGGCAGCGTGTAGAAGATGGGAGGAATCTGAACCCAACTGCTGCCAAGTTATATGAAAACTACAGTAAACTTGTATAAACTGTAAAGTAAGTCTGAACAATAACGGTCTGGCGGGCCGCTTAGTGCAGTTTGTTGAGGCGTTGCAACTTCAGCTTACTGTCGTTTCAGCTGTCGTGGGCTCGAATCCCGCATGGCATCTATGTGTTATTCACCTCATTACCCACGCACAAGTCTCGGACTCATGTAGGCATCATCAGCAATAAAAAAAAAAATATATATATATATATATATATTGCCACTATGTCATTTATCACATTGAACGTTCGAATCACAACTGAACTACTGTTTACAAGGATTGCACTTTATATACTGTTCAAAAGTATTCCAGGAATTTCTGGGAACTGATAAAATAATCTGGAACATTCTGGCGAATTATCGAAATCTCCATAGGCTTTTCGATGTTTCTATTCACATAGATAACGTTGTCTGGAACATTTCAGATGACCACTTGAGAGTAAAGAAAATGATGAGAAGAGGAGGAGAATAAACAAAAAGGGCCCATTATTAATGCAGCTGGAAGTACTGTTGACACAATGGGCAGCGCAAAAATATGTTATTTTCTTCGTGGCGTTTCCTAACAATGTCATTTATAATTGATTCATTATTATTGTTATTATTATTCATTTAATCTTGGCCTTCAACCTGTGTATTATATCTTGACCGATTCAATAGATAAGATCATAGACGATAACTATGTACTTGTATTTAATGTGATTTATTGCTGTACTATGTTCTTCTATTGCTCCAGGCCAGTCTCAGAGGCAATATAATAACTGTTTGTAGCTCCGCTTATATATTAGA
This sequence comes from Conomelus anceps, assembly GCA_948455865.1. Lineage (NCBI taxonomy): Eukaryota > Metazoa > Arthropoda > Insecta > Hemiptera > Delphacidae > Conomelus > Conomelus anceps. The sequence continues at coordinate 39,720,765 of OX418219.1, forward strand.
TGTTATGTACTTTCTCACCAAATTACATGTGCCCATTACTACGGCTTTTTGCATTTTGCACACCAATCCCGGCTCATAAATATGAATTGTCTGCAGAGTATCTCTCCCATGGCACCAATTATAAGTGGAAACACAGTTACATCGGTGTATCCCCACATCTCTTTAATCTGCCCAGCCAAGTTTATATACTTATTTATTTTTTTGGTAAGCTTTCTTCTTATGTTAGAGACAAGCGGAACAGCATCATCTATCAACAAAGTTTGATGAAGCTGGTGGTTAGTTGAAAAAATATCAGGTCTGTTGCGTTCCACTCGCCTGTCAGTGTGTATCGTGCGACCAAAATACAGTCGATACCTGCTGTTCTCAATCACTGATGGAGGAGCATACCAGAAATATGGTTCTGTCTGAACATTAAAACGAAGACTCAAAGCTGTTTACTCCTTTGGGGCCAAGTACTGACATCCAGGCATTCAAAATTCCCGACCGTTTCCCGATTTTTCCTAACCAGTAGACACCCTGAGAATATAAACGCAGTAATTAGTATGGAGGTATTAGTGAGTAGCAATATAGATCTCTTGATTATTTTGTTTATCTTTCAGGAAGGTAGCAAAGAATCATTGGGAACGCAAGATGCAGGCAAAGAACTGTACTTGAGGTTGAACAGTATTAAACACCTTGAAAATGAGGTTCTATGGGACAATCGAGATCACTTGTCAATTGGTCGAAGACTCAATGATGCTAAGCTGACTGGCTATCCAATAATAATTGTGATAGGCAAATTGTACTTGGAGCAGCCACCGAAATGTGAGATTCATTGTGTTGAAGATAGTTCTGTACATGAATTAGAAATTAGCGATTTGCAACAGTTTGTTATTCAACACAAAAATCTATCATCTGCTAGCTGTGGGTGATTCCATCTAAACGTGGTGAAGTAAGTTATATGCTACCAAATTGTAAATTGTTATAGATTATATATTTATATATTAGTACTCAATCTTGTCAAATATGAAACGCTGTGAATAATTATCGTATATAATTATGATATCTTACCGGGACCTATCACTCAGTTATAGGAGGCATTCTGTATTTGAATTTGCTTCATTTTCACATGATATATTTACAGTATGAGGCATCCATTTCCAATTATGAAATTACGAAATAACACTGAAAAAGGTGATATTAGGTTAATTCCTTTTTTTACTACTCATACTTCCTTAAGTTGATATGAATGCATTAATGAATAGCAAAATGCTTCAATTTTCACGAATCTTCTGAAAAATTGAAAAATAAGATGGATAAGAGTCATTTTGGAACTGCATGTTGGATAAGAGACGTTTTGGAACTGGGAAGATGGGACATGAGTCATTTTGGAACTATTATGCATTGGGTGTTTTTGTTGTGAGGAAATGAAATTGTTTATGAAGAAAAGGTAATGCTTTGAAAAAGTACATAGTGCAATAAAATAATTTGCATGTATTAAAAGAAAATCAATAATAAATCAAAATAATACTAGAATAATAAAATAAGAATAATATGGAATCAAATAGCAATCTCATCATCTTCCATGAAACCACCCTCATTTTCATCTTCAGTATCTTCTTGTCTATTTATTTCATCATTGAGAATGTTCTTGTAGAAATTCAGTTCATAACAACCTTCCCATTCTTCTCCAAAGTGCAGTTGAAGCAGTTTTCTCATATCCTGTTTTTTCTTCACCTTGAGTGGTATGACTCTGGGAATGTCTTCTGCATGTGCATTATCCAGATTGACGTTAGGTTTCAAAACTTTCTTGGGTACACCACAGTCTATGTAATATCTATGTTCCCCTCGAACAAGGATTGAACTACTGCGAGTTATTATAAATCGTTTTGCAGCAGCAAAACGGAAATGCCACTTTTTTAATGAAGTCCTGAGCCACTGACTTCCAGTCATACATTTCAAAATCAATGCCAATCTTCAAAACATTGCCATGTTTCTCGAAAATATTCCAATATTCTTCTGGTTTGATGTCTTTTTCAATGCGGCCAAATACCCAATCTGGTGGAATAAAAGAATGACCAGGAATTGGGAAATGAATCACAATACTCTGAATGTTTGGAGGAGCACATTTTTGAAGCCAATACCTCAGCATAGTAATCTTATTTTGTTCCCCACACCCATCAGCAAAAAACCAGACACTTGCAATTTTCAAAATTTGTAAGTCTGTGGAAGACAGCAGAAGCTATTTGAAATGAACCTTTTGCACTGTCCACTTCAGTCCAAGTATAAATGAAAACTTTATCTCTGGGCTGCTGATCTGTTGAAGTTCCTTGGAATACAGTGAAATTTTACAAGTAGAGTTGTCGACTGTAATATGTTGCCTGATCCAGTATGTTTGGGAGTCTGATTTTTCTGGCAATCAAACGTAAACGTTATGACATCTTCTTCAGCCCTCAATAATTCAAAGAAAGCATTGGACCGAGTTGAGCGACAGTAATGTGATTCTAGTGGAACAAGTCTTTCAATAAGTTGACATATCAGCATCCTATTGTTTTCTAGTTAGTGAGATCGATGATCCCCCCCATGAGTCTCTTTAGCTAACTCACCACTCTCAAAATGTTTTTTGCAAATACGCTGAATCCTTTTTGGGTCAACTCCTAAAACAGCACAAAATGTAGATTTGCATACCTGCTTCAATTCCTTTTTACCTCCTTGGGATGCTGGAATATAGTATCTTTTCCAGTTTGATGTAATTTGTTTTTGCTCTTCACTTTCACCACCATAGTCCTTGAGACTAGGGGTACGTCAAGATACTACCTCAAGGATGAGGTTAAGTTCGTTTTAAGGTTTTTTTTGATAAAACAGAGGTTTGAGGTTCAAGAATCAAGGTTCATATAAAGAAGGGTTTTTTTCTGTCAGTTCAGTGTATTCTTTTATTGAGTATAAGGGGTTATTTAATAAATAATTTTTAACGGCTTGTTTAAATGTTTGCTCAGATTTGTTTTGGATGTTTTTGAGGTTGTTTTTTTTTTTGAGGATGAAGCCCACATAGGTCTGAGACCTGTGCGTGGGTAATGGTTGGATGATGGTGATTAATGAGTTGGACCTACAGTTTAAGGTGGGTTCCGAACCACCGGGAAGTGATTTTACAGCAGAGAACAGTGTCTTTTTTGCTGGCCAATCTAATCGGTCACCGTTACAAACAGGACCGACGAGAACGCAGCTTATCTCTCTGATTGAACAGATACCTGCTACGGCTCGCGGCTATCACTTCCCATGTTTGGAAGCAGGTTGTAAAATTTACATCCCATGTAGTTTGGGTGTTTCTGTGATTTTTGTAGTCTATTGTATGGTAAGTCGAAATTATTGTTTGTATGTATGTATGTATGTATCTTCACATGCTCGGGACCGTTTTAGGGTTTCACTCTTTGTGTGTTGCAATATGAAATTGTCCTGCTCAACTTTTTCATGTGCCTGATAAAAGTTCTAGTGAAACTTGCAAACATCCTGCATAGATAGGTCACTGCACTTGAAAACACTGTCTTTATGTTCACATTTTGGTAATTTAGGCAAACCTTTAGATGAATATGTTTTCTCCTTTAATACATTTTTAGTCCAATTTTCCGGATTTCGCAACCGTTTTTTTCCTTTTCCTTCTGGAACAGGAGTAACTAAACCACAACTTCGCACATCAGCTTCTTCCACGTTCATTTTAAGCAAAACTTTGAGCACATAACCTTCAAAATTGACTCATTGCAATGCAAAACATTTTCTTCCAGTTGTTAACCAGTGTTGCCACTTCACAATTCACTAGCATATGACTGGCTACAGTTTTATTTATTTAAAGAAAAATATGTTTTTAAAGTATCTGTTGGCTTGGACAAGAGTCAGTATTGAATGCAAACATGGCGTTTGTTTGAGAATTATATGGGACAAGAGTCACTTTGTTAGAGAAAAGCATGAGCAGCCATCTTGATATTTTCTCTGTGGACAGAGCCTCAGCCTCTTTCCTGAGGTAAGGGTCTCAAGCAATCATGAATTAAAAAATGTACTTACTTCATATTTCATTAAAAAAAAAATCAAGAACTAATTGAAAATGTTTAAATATAGAACAGCATTTTCCTACAGTTATCCAACTAAGTGGCTATTTATGCACTCATTATAGTAAGCAAAACAGCTGATTCCTCCACTATTTTACTTTGCCGCACTAATTTTTCTTTGTCGCACTCCAGGTGTGCCAACTGTAGGAAAAGTTTAATGTGTAAATCATGCTGAAAGTATCTTTGCTGCACTAGAGAATCTATTCTGCACTCGCCTTCAGCTCATGCATAATGCATTTATCTCGTGTAGCAAAAAGCTACTTTGCACACTAGTTACACAAATCTATTTTCCTGAGATTGGATATTTTGTATTACAATAAATCTGGGTCTAGGCAAGTTATAAAGATGCGGTTTGTGTGCTAGTCTCTTGGGAATCATATAGTTGGTCTTATAAAAAATCCTAGATCCTTCCATTTTACTCTTTTTCAATCCAAGTAACTTGATTTGATGTTTTCAATTGATCCATTTTTAATAATATTAATAGGCAAAGAGCTACTTTGTGCACTAGTTACACAAATAACTATTATTCTTCTGTATACGTCTATATTTTCAATTAAATCGTGATTTTTCCCATACAGTTGTCCAACAAAGCGGCTATTTATGCGTTCACGGCTGTTTTTTGTACTCTTACTTTGTCGCACTCCAGGTGTGCCAACTGTAGGAAAAATTTGATTTAATATTAGTATCTTTGCTGCGTTCTCTTGTGCAGCTAAGAGCTACTTTGTGCACTAGTTACACAAATGACTATTTTAAATGAGCATTGAAAAGTGTAGTTCTACCAAAAGGTGGTTTACTACATTTTACTACTATTTCTCTCCCCTTTTTGTTTTTGTTGCTCAACATTCCCCTTTCCTTTCTTAATATCAAGAACTGATTTCATGTGACATCTTCAATTTCCTTATGATAGTTCTATTTTGTAGTCTGATACTCTGCCACTCCTGACAAAGCTGCTTGTGTAATGTAAGCATGACATTTGTCCTGTTCAAAACAAGTTTCGGATTTCTAGTTGTTCTGTAATAATTGTGACTATAAATCACAAAACTGTTGATGGATGCAATGTTCAACATGTTTTAGAATGTTGAAACATGTTTTAGTCCATCGTTTGGTATTCCTACTGTGGTTCATTGCATGACACATTTGGTCGAAACTATCAATGGCTCCTTTGGCTGAATTGTATGTAATAATAATCTTAGGTTTCCCAGTTTCACTGTTGACAGTCTTTTCTCCATGCATAGTGGAAATCAAAAGTAACATTTTGTTTTTCTTGGGCATGAAAGACACTGCAGAGACATCATCATGGAACAAAAACATAGAAGAGGTCACTTGTCTATTTTCAAATTTGCAGTCCTTGAACTCAGGGGGAATGTCAATGAGGCTTATTTTTTCGTATTATCACAACAACTGTAAGTTTATCCTCATTCAGCATTGTTTCCAATAAGGGTACACTACAAAACCAATAATTATCCATGGTGATGTTATGATTGAATCCCTTGACAGATGTGGTCAATGATCTCACAAAGTGGTCAGCTTCTGGTTGGTCGGTGTGTGTTGTCCCTTTGCCAAGGTATGGTAATCATATACTTGGAATTAGTGGTGGAGAATAATCGATAGTCAACACCTTTACTATCGATAGTTCACCTTTATACAACAAAATGAAAATACTGTATTTTATTTATAATTTTCTGTTAGTAAACTGCTAGTAAATTGTGTGATAAATTTAAAAAGTTTTATCAAATTGTAAAAACTGGCAGAAAATATAATCCAGACTGCAGACTCCCTTACCCACACAGGCTTAGCACTTAGGCCTTCATGCTTGTTGCATAATTATGTATAATAATTATATTAATAATTGCATTATAAAGTTATGATTTATTTTATTGTATATGCTGAATTTTTTATTTTGTATTCAGTTTCTTTTTCATGCAAATAAAAACGACTAAGAAGTTACATAATCATAACATAACAATACATAACATAAAAATCATAGCAGCACAATAGGTACTGAACTTTATAAAAAACACTATCGGAAACTATCGATTGTGCACTGCAAACTATCGATTTTTACCGATAACCGTAACTATCGATGGTTATCGATAGTACTATCGATTATTCTCCACCACTACTTGGAATTATTGTTGCACATCATGAGTATCTTCAAACAATACTTATCAGGCTTTGATGGTATGTCGGTACGAAACTTGCATTTACCCATGAAACCTATTAATTGTTCATCAATTGTTAGATACATACTAGTGTTTTTCACAGTTCTTGGGTAACAAGTCCCATATTTCTGATATTGAAGCCAATTGGGTTTCCACTAATCGCTCTTCTCTTGTTTCTTTGTCATCAAAATGGAGGCAATCTGTCAATAACTGGAATAGCTTCTGTAACATGGTTGCAATGTATCTCTCTCCACAGTAGGTGGAGTCTAAGAGTAGATCTGTGGTAACATGATTATCCTTCAAGGCTGCAGTTACATTTGAAGTCCTAAGAACGCCTTTAGCTCTCGTAAATTCACATTAGAGACAGTTGGATTGTTCTTCACTTTGTAGTACTCTCGTTGCCTTCCAATTTCTTGGTTGGTGTGGGTTAAAATGATATCAATAATCTGGTCTGTAAAAAAAGGTTGAAACATGATAAGGGCTCAATTTTTTCTCTGGCTTCAAGAGTTGGTCCTGGTCTAATATTCACAATATTTTCTAGGGATTTTACCACTGTTCACTGGACTTTCACACTCCCAAACGTATTCGTTCTTACTATTGTTCCATTGAACTTTCACTGATGTTCCAGGATAATCAATAATAGCATTCCATGTGTTCTCTTGAAGATTTTCTTCTTCTCTTATGTTTTGTTCCCCTCGAATTTCAGTCGTTTTTCCTGTGTTTTTTATTTTTATATGTAATATTTCTGTTTCTTTCTTCTTACTTTGATGAGCATGGTTGGTTCCTTTTTTCTTCTACCGTTTTCCGGATATCCTCTTGGAGTCTATCTGCAAAGCTTTCTTGCTGGTCGTCTGGGTCCCAATCTGGATCTTCATCACTATTATCCCATTCCGATTCAGACTCTGGCACTAATTCTTTTTCATAAGGCATATCCTCTTCTTCATCTGTCTTGTCATCTTCAAGTAGACAAATAAGTTATTCTTCATCATCAAGGAGGTTGCCGCTCTCCATATTATCTGAAAGAAAATGAAACAAAAGATCATATAATGTAGAAAAATAATAGTATAATAATAGAAAAACACATTTCAAAACAAACATGTCGTCGGTGTTATGTAAAAAGGGCGAAACCAACAATTCATAATTTTTCAGGGGAGCAGTTTTTGTACTGTACATAGTAAAATAAATTATTTCCAAATAAAATAACCAGTATATTTTTATGTTTTCAAAAACTATAAATATATTTCTACAAATTTCAACACTTCATAAGTAGTTTATAATACTAATCTTCTCACTAAAATTAAAAAAAATTATGCATTATATTCGCCCTTTTAACATATATTTTGCATATTCGCCCTTCTTAAAATGTACTGTTTAAACAGGAAATGAATTAAAAGAAGTAGTTATTCAGACAATAACTTTTATTATGACAAAAAAAATTGAATACAATTGTTAAGAAAAAATAAAAAACCTTATTTAGGTTGGCTTCTTCTTAGTTTTCAGGCAAGTTGTTTGCCCTCTCTTCTTCGGTTTTTGTCTGGCCTCCTTTACTTTTGTTACTGCTGTTTTTTTTGCTTGGTGAGGCAATTCTTCGTAAAACCTATGATGAAGAGTAGGTATTACTTTTGCAACACATAGATCGTGAAGGTCTTGATATTTAGCCCAGGTTATTGGTAATTTGCTGGTATAAGCTTTTGGTAGATCATCAGGGTTCTTAAGAGGCCTTCCTACACGTTTTAGGAGCTTTATTTCTTTGAATTCTACATCATTGTAACCATACTTAAAAAATATGGATTCAGAGTGGTCTTTTTGGTACAAGAACCATTTAATCTTTCGCCATTCCACTACTTCTCCATCCACTGTCTCATATATCGCCTTCCTTTTATTTTCTTCAGCTACTGATGTCCAATTAATAAAGGAGTTATGAGTCATTGGCACAACATTGTATGGCTTGGGTGTTTTTCTTGCAAGTTGACAAATTAACTGCCATTCTGATGGAGTATTTACTTGAATGTTTTTTGCAGCTCTTTCTATGACAGAATGCATGGAATCTCCCTCCATCTGCGAATGACCTGGCTCATAATATACATGCTCTATCATTTTAGCATGAGTCATTTTCACTGCATACAAGAAAGCAGTAGAGATAAATTGGTTAAGATTTTGTCCCCCACAACTATCACTCATCAAAAAGAACTCCAGCACATCTTTGCGATTATTTATGTAGTTAAAGATGCATGTAGCAATTTCAGTAGATCCTCTGTTTCCTTCAGTTTTGTCCCACATGCAACATGTACCTTCTTTTGAAATTATATCAAAAATTGTAAAGTTATACACAGCCAGTTTTCTTTTATAAAAGATTGATGATACTTCTCCTTTAGGACACTCTAAAACAGCTTGAAGATCCATATTTAAGACAGTTCTTTTATTTTGAACATCATCTGTGCATTTTTTTACTTCTTCCTGCTTTATTTCTCTAGCTCTGTTTTTATTGAACAAATGAAGGTCTTGTTTTTCTTTTTCTTTAGTTTTTTCAGCTTCACTTAATGTTTTGTATCTATTGCAGGTGACGCACTGGTCCTTTTTTGGTTTGTGAAAGTGTAGATTTCCATAGGAATAAAAAAATACCTTATAAGCAGACTTTGAAACCGGAGTTATTAGTTGCTTTCTATCTTGAAGAAGTAGCTTAGTGTTGTTTTCTGTAATTTTTGTATTGTCTTTGTTGCACTTTTCCAAATATAGACGGTACAACTTTTCCAAGTTAAGCTGAGAAGAAAGATAAAGTTTGTTACTGGATTTCCTACAATAATGGGACTCTACCTTAGGAATTGATAAGATATGGTCATGAGCATGTTTTTCAATGAAATCAGGAATTTTTCTGGAGCATGTAGCTTTTCCTCTTTTATCAGGTGACACAATTCCTGAATCACTTTTCTTCATCAAACTGACTCTGACAAACTTTTCTGTAATGCCAAATACAGAGAAAAAGAATTGACGACACACAAGGACCCGATCATTTCCTTTTTCTAAGTAGTACTTGAATGTACGTTTCTTTCAGGATTGATTTTGACTTACAACACGCCTCTTTGGCTCAGCCTCTTCTATATGGTCTACTAAATACTGCCTCTGTCGGTCCTGGCTTTTGTCTGCTGCTCCAATCTTCCAAAAACTAAAAAACAAGTTATCCTTTTCTTCATTAGAAAATGTGGCACTGCACTTGTAGAGACAATATTGAGAGCAAGTATATTCTTTTCTCTATTTTTCTTGAACTGTTTTACCTTTGACACTTGTGTAAGCCTTTCCAGAAATTCTTAGATCTTTTCTTTCACTTCTCTTCTTTACTGTTGTTGCTTTATTTTTATTATCTGTTTTCTTTTTTTTTGCAGGATTTTCAACAGAATGTGAAATATTTTCTTCTTCTGAAGTAACTTCTGATGTTTTTAAATGGACATCTATTATGTGTCTTCTCATGATTTTCTTGTTTGAAAAACCTAGCTGGCAATGAAAACAAACGAACTTATTTTGAGAAATAGGCCTACTGAAGTTAGTGATTGAACTATGTCGTGTTAGATCATTAAGTGCTGATTCTTCTAGAATTTCATCCATGTTTGTTTCTTGAAGGTTTGTGTCAGAAGATTCTACTGCATCAAGGTTTACATCTGGAATGTTAACATCGATGTTTGTTTCTTGAAGGTTTGTGTCAGAAGATTCTACTGCATCAAGGTTTACATCTGGAATGTTAACGTCGATGTTTGCAGCAGGCAAAAGGTCCGCGTTGGCCAAACATTCATCAATCAACATGACATTTGAAGAAGACAAAATTGTTGATAAACTGTCCATCGGGAAATTTAAATCCTCATCACATTTCGGGTCGGTTTGTTTATGTGGTTCACTTGTTGAAGCGGTAGGATCAACATTTTTTAGAACAAAGTACTCCTTTTCTTCTGGGTTTTCATCTAATGTTTCAGTATTTAGAAGGCAGTTCATGATTTTCTCCGCTCTTGATTGAAACATTTTCCCTAGAATGAAAAGCCCTTGTTAGAAAACAATTTTAATCAGCTATGTCGAGCGAACATACTGCATAAACTGGCTCAATTAATGTAAAAGGTAGCTGAAACTTAGTAAAACCGAAGCCCAGAAATTATGTAACAAAACCTGCTAATACCCAACCAAAAAGCTACTTTTTAATCTCATGATTAAAACATCCTATTATCATTTAATTTTTTCATGGTAAACGTGGCACAAACGACAGAAATGTACCCGTAACATAGCCTATCCTGATCCCAAAAACCTACTCCAAAATGACAACCAAGGATTTGTTCTAATTATTAAGGTTGAAGAATGAAAACAACAGAAATAACATACCTTCATCTCCTGTAGCACTGGTACAATTGATTGAATTACTTATAAACATAACTGTTCTACAAAACACATAAAATCAACTGAAACAAACAATAACAGGCAATCAGTTACAGTGAGCACAGACTGACCTCAAACAAAACATAAACAGTAGCAGGCTGGTGCAGTGAGAAGAAGCCTGACATCAGCTGATTCTTTACAGTGTTACCAAACATTCTCACACAGAGGAACAAAACAAACTTCTTTCTTTAAGAATATACAGTGAATGAGCAAACATAGGCTAATAATACTGTTGTGACAGTAATATTAAAATAAAAATTGATATTAAATCAATATAATAAATAAAAAATCTTATAACGGCGAAAGTTGTATTCGCCCTTTTTACATGAATAATTCGCCCTTCTTACATTGACTGAAAGTGGCTAATAGAGCGAAATTGGCATGTAAAAGAGGCAATTATCTGGTTCGCCCTTTTTACATTTTCTTGTAAAGGAGATGTTGTTTTCGCCTTAGTTACATTTACTAATAACTTCACTAATATTGATAATCCAGATTCACCACTTTTACATAACGATAGCTATAGATGTCAGGAATTTAATTTGGCGAAAAAGCTAAAATAGTGAATTTGTCGGATTCACCCTTTTTACATAACACCGACGATGTAGGCTACACTTAAGCTTCTTGGAATTTTCATAAAAAAAATGATGAGAAAGATAAAATAAGAAAGATAAAACAAGAGATAAAATAACCTCCTCAGTCCTGAAGGAGGAAAAATTGAAATATTATCACGAAATTTCACTTACCAGTCCAGATAAACTCCAAGAACGTGTTTTGCCCCTGACATTTTTTTTTCTTTTTTGGTGAGGGTGTAGGCTCTATATCATCAGTGATACAATGGGTTTCTATGCTGACAATCACTAGATACCAGACGGTTCATTGCATGATACTAGAATAACACTTTCCCAGGATGTGTATTACAAATAAAACATTTTATTGTCACATAAATTAACTTAGATTGCAATATTTACATTTTTATGCATGTTTATCAATAATGAATAAAAAATAATAATTTTCTAAGCAGAAAATATTCTGAAATAATCATGCAGTAAATTTCTTCTATTCCCTTCCCATTACAAATTTAAACTATCAATATTATTTATCATGGTTGAATGTTAAAATGTATTCTACTAATACTAATCTGATTCTTATCTCCCTATTTCACTGATTTACAATACAATAAAAATACAAATATGAGATTTTTATAAAAAATGAAATGAACTTTTATCAAATACAGAAAAATTACTATACAATTGTAAATCACTGAACTACTGAAATACTGGACTACTACTTATATCATTATTAACACAGGAAGAAACAAACCAATTCATTTCATTTTAATACAAAGTCCAATTTATTGAGTGTAAAAAGGTCATAAGAAAACTTGACAATGCATGAATTTAGCAAGTTAAACAAAATAATAATAACTTTTTTTAATAGTAATAAGACAACTTGACAATACACGAATTTACAAAAAGTTACCAAGCTAAAAGAGAATACTTATTTTTAGTGAGAAGATTGCATTTGTTTTCCACTTAAAATGTCCGCCCTTTTAGGATCAAACTTTGTGGTTCCAATTATTAAAATTGATTTCAAATGTTCATCTGACAAGGAAGATCTGTATTTGGATTTAACAAACTTCATTTTTGAAAATGTCTGCTCACACTTGTAGGTAGATCCAAAAAGAGAAAACATAGCTCGAGCATGGTTTTTTATGTTTTTAAAGTCTTTTTCTGGGAGAGAACTGTAAAATGGAAGTAGGTTACCTTCTTTGTAGCGTTCCTGGAAATCGGTCCTGAGTGAGTCATTGGTTGTTAGGTCGATGACTTCAAGTTGGATGTCTGCAGGCACGTTGTCAATGTCACACGAGAAAGGGTTTTGAAACATTTTAATGTCTTCTGCTGCACGGTCAAAGTCTTCAAAACGGTTCTCAAACTCTTGTCAAAGCTTAGCTATTATCCCCAAAACGTAATCCTTGGGGAAGGGAGCAGTAGTTAGTGCACTTGAGCTCTTACATGCTTCAAAGTGGTCAAAGTTCAGGGATTGTAACTGCTTCTCGAAAAGTATGAGTTTTTTCTAAAAGCCTTGACATTTCAGTATAAGTCACCAACTGAAGAGTTTTCGTTTTCACCTTGCAGTTTCAAGTTCAGGAAGTTAATATGAGCAGTGAGATCAACAACAAAAGCCAATTTCCATACAAACACATTGTCAGAAAGTTCAGGTACAGGACGACGATGTTCAGTCATGAAAATATTAATAACTTCACGAAGCTCAAAAAACCGCTGCAATACTTTGCCCCTACTCAACCAGCGAACTTCACAGTGGTATGGGACATCTGGATAAGCGCTGTCAATTTCAGAAAGAAAATTTTTGAACTGACGGTGTTTGAGGGAACTTGATCTAATGAAGTTAACTGTTTTCACAACTACATTCATTACTTCAGAAACTTCTATGTGTTTACCACACAATGCCTGTTGATGGATAATGCAGTGAAAAATCACGGGTTGAAAACCTCCAGCTGCTTTTACAGAATTGCATATGTTTCCAACAACTCCAGTTTTTGTACCAGACATATTTTTCCCACCATCAGTAGTAACACCTTTCAACCGTTTGAAATCGAAAATTAGACATAGTTTCACTTATTTTAGCAAAAATTTCATCTCCGGTCATGCTACTCTCCATAGAGTGAATGTCAGCCAACTCCTCTGTGATTTTAAAATCACTGTTCACACCACGAACAAATAAAAGAACTTGAGCTGAGTCAGAAACATCAGTAGATTCATCAAGAGCGATTGAGAACCATTCAAAATCCTTGCATATGTCTTTCAGCTGATAAACAACGTTATTTCCGATATCTTCTGTACGGCGAGCCACTGTGTTCGCCGACAAACTGATAGAATTGAACAGTGACAGTTTATCAGGGCAGATTTCTTCCACACTTGCCAAGACGCACTCCTTCACTAATTGACCGTCAGTAAACGGTTTACCAGCTTTAGCCAGAATATGGCTGACTTTAAAACTTGCTTTTACTGCAGCCTCGTTTTGAAGCGATTGTTTATTAAAAATTTGTCTCTGAGTTGAGAGCGAATTTTTCAAAGAAGAAATTTTGTCTTCTCTTTGTTTTCCTGTTATTTGTTACTATGTTTTCCTGTTATTTGTTATTTGTTTACTTGCTCTTGTGTTTTGTGTCATAATGTCTGTGGACATTAAATTCTTTGAGAACGGCAATAGTCTCGTTGCAAATAAGACATAATGCTTTATTATTGTTATCGATCATAAAATAGTCATGTGTCCACTGTTTCTTAAACGCACGGCACTCAAAATCAACTTTCCGTTTTTTAGAAGAAGCCATTTGTTATGAGAAATTAAAACATAAAAGCCACAGTCCACGATTACTACGCACTTCGTGAAACACAACCTACAATTATTGCACTAGTTGTTATCGTCTCTGACGCTGGAGAGCGACTGACTAAGAATGTAAACAAAGCAATGCGCCTAGCAAGGTTATTTTGGTCTAGTCTCAGGTACAGTCAGGGGGACACAGACAGTTCGCGCGCACGTACACAGGGACATGTACAGTCCGTGCAGACCATTTGCTAATATCTCGCAATGGTTGATCACTGCTTGTTTACAGCTAATTTTACACTTATTAAGAAATAGAGTGGCCAGTAAGAGAAGAGTACTGAACTCACAGTTGTTGTCAAAAATGTGTATAAATATATATTTTAAAAAATCTGTTGCAATAACTCTCGGCGGGCCGGACAAAATCTATCCGCGGGCCGGATGTGGCCCACGGGCCGTAGGTTGGAGAGCCCTGCTCTACACATTGGGGTGAATAGAAACAGTGTGTTAAATACCTGTCTGTTGTCCTTATAACTTATGTGGGGTGATTGGAAACAGTTTCAATTACTAAATATATTTTAATATATGTTCAAGTAAACTAGAATCCAAGACCTGTGCCATTTAAAACCGTAAAACACCTTTTAAAACCATGGATCATTGAACTTTGGCATATTTTAACTTGAATTAATTAATTTAGTCCTAATATAATAAAATAGGATTATTACAGGTTTTTACTTGAAATAAAATGGAAATAATTATATTATTAGAGGTTTATATTGAAATTCAGGCAATAATGTACTTATTACTGGGGATGAGGGACATCCATGGAGGTGACATTATCATACATAATAGTTGAATTTTTACCAGTAGTAATAAAATTTATAGTTAGCCTATCTTAATATAAACTTGAAAAAACCACTTCTAAATGGAAATTAACTCACGTTATGGCGTGACGGCCGTTTCGCTCTGTTGTCTAGAGCATCGTCAGACGACCCACAGTACACTGACTTAAGGTATGAGTTTGAGGGTTATGTGTACTCAAACCCTCAAACTCATACCTTAAGTCAGTGTACTGTGGGTCGTCTGACGATGCTCTAGACAACAGAGCGAAACGGCCGTCACGCCATAACGTGAGTTAATTTCCATTTAAAAGTGTTTTTTTCAAGTTTATATTACATATTAGTGGAAACAAGATGAATCTTCAACATCGTTATCTTAATGCTTACAATGAAAATACATTGTGGTTCAGATGAAATTCTAGTGTTTTATTAATATAATAATAATGCATTGTTGGGAAAAAATGCCAAGGACACAAATTTCCACTTAATTTCAGATTGACCCTGATATCCTTCAAAGGTGATTCATTGATTGAATTTTCATGTGGACTTTCAGTGGATGATTTTGCACTGATGTTTTCAAGGTCGGAGAAAGAATGTTCAGCAATTTGCTTACCTATCACCTCAGTAAATGATTTTGAGAATCCCATTTCTTGAATTATTTCAGCTTCAGATTGACTCTTTTTCATTTGAAAGATAACCTGTATCCATCACAAGTAATTCTTGTAAAATTTCATCATCATCCATTTTTGTGAACCTGGAATGAAACAAAAAAGGTCAATTATAGTAATTATATATTAATTAAAAATAATCTTCTTTCCTAAGGATAAAGCCCACATGAATCAGACGTATGCTTGGTTATAAATGATGGATATTGGGTGATTATTGGAAAGGTGACCCAATAGTTCTAGATAATTTCCAAACAGTCAGTAAAAGATGAAGTAGATAAGTCAGAGCTGCTGGCCAAACCAAAGCTGTAATTCATCCAAAGGCCATTTGAGTACTTGTATCTTATCTGAAAGAAAAGATGCAGATCCAACCACTTGGCCAATTACTTCCACATTAAACAGTAGGCTAGTTTGATTGTTTCTTTTTCCATTATTGTACATGAACAAATGCTCTTTTCCATGTCTCATATGGCATTGAAATAACTTGATTGTTATATCTCAATCTTTGTCCTTGATAGTTTGGCATTTTATCTGGAAGCAAGTAAACTAAATTGATGTCATTTCAATAGCAATTACCAATTCTCTTCATCGTTTTTCATCTTCCTTCTATGTCGTTGTTCCTTTGGAAACCTTTCTGTCTCAGCACAGCACTGTCTCTTGCGGTGACAACTAAAAAATGGAAAAATGATACTGTATTTTTTGAAAATTAAAAAAAAAGAAAATTAGTAGGAAAATCGAAAATAACTTATGCAATAACAGTTATACAGTACTGTACAAGATATTACAGTACTTGCTGTACAATTACAGTATTTATTTGTAGGCAAGTTGGTGTGGAACAAGGCCTACTTTGTTTTCATGATAAAATGATAACAAGTGAATTCAGAAGACATAGGTACTCAAGAATACTTTGGGGAGGAGAGCACATAACTGAATGCTACCTATTTCCTCAAACATTAATGTTTCATTAAAATAAAAGATAATACCTATCAGACTGAAATATCAGAAACAATAAAAATTACTCCTCTGTTAAAATGGTGTCACATCTACTAACAAATTCAAAATTTACTAGATACTAAAGTTGTAAAATCCACTGCAAGAAAATTGATTACATAGGTTATGTAACAAAAAGATTTGGTTTAAAATCATGAGGAGAGGTTAAAGTTTATTCATGAACCAATAAGATTGATTTATTCCCGAATATGCATCCATAAAACAAGGCCTTCAGTTGAAAATAAAATAATATTTCTTCATAAATAATACATAATATTATTACTTCAGTGATCTTTTTTTTAACTCAAAGAGGAACATTCAAGGTTTCTGCAGCCAACTGTCATCCAATGTGAAATGACCCTTTTGCTTTTATGTCACAGCTGATAAGATATGAGTTCTTTGCAGCAGACTTTAGCTTAGTGACATATGAGGTAGAATTATATTGTTAAATTAAACTGGAAAGAAATATGAAATGACACATGGTTTTTGTAGAGCATGTAACATAATATTATCAACCAGAATCAACAATAACCTGGAAATGAAAAAAAGTTGACATGAGGTTTTCATCTTCACCATTGATAAGGTGAATGAATTTAGACAACAGTGTTTCCATCAAAAGAAATTATGGAACCAACATTCCAGGTTGTATCTGTAGTTGTGTGGTCCCTGAAAGCAACTGTCTCCAACATGATGCTTGGAATGGAAAGACATCTCATTTGCAATATTGCTTTCATATTGTTTTGGAAGCATGAAGTCAAGTCTAGATTGTAGATTACACCCAAACATCTCCTGAGCTGGCAAAGTACCAGTACCACAGTGTGATGCTTTTCTATAATGCAGAAGAAAATGTTGTATAGTATGGTGAACATCTCTTGAAGGTTTTCCAAATATGGTTTTTTGAATTGCTGCCTTGATAGTCTGGAAAAAACGTTCCACTTGTTCATTTGAAAAGGGATGTTCGGCTGGTGTAGCCATGCGACAAATGCCATTCTCTTTCAAGAATGTCTGGAACTCCAAAGAGGTGAAGCAGCTGTTATTTTCAGATACTATCACATTAGGAAGTCCAAATCAGGCAAAAGTTTCCCTGAAGAATGGAATGTTATTGCAAGATGAAAGGTTTGGTACAATGAAAACTTCAATCCACTTTGTATAAGCATTGACAAGAAGGAGATATTTGTAGAAGAAAGGTCCTGTATGGTTACCCCTGAGTTGAGGTAGCATCAAGTTATGTGCTAAAGGCCTACCCCATCTAGTTGGCTCTTCTGATGACCACTTGAATCAAACTCTATTCTTTCCTTGTTGCTTGCTGTAGTAGTATTAATTCGTCTTCAGCTGCACTACATCACTCAAATCTTCATCTAGAAGCCGGTTTGTACATTCTTCAAAGTCTTTGTTCATAATGTTCATTTTGAATGCTTGAATTCAACCACTATTGTATAAATACATAAATTAAAAAAAAGAGAAAGTAACATTAGTTGTGACCTTTAGGACCGGACCTAGTTGCACTATTTGACAAAAACAACGAATCACACAGCACAACCACTCAAAAATTAGATGCATATTATCACAATCAAATAGAGCTACAGCAAAAAGTATAAAATTTGGCAGCTCATTGGAATTTAATTAAAAAAAATTCTATTTTTAAAATTTAAAAAATTACATAAGTGACACAAAAAATAACACTTGGAAGATTCAACATGAGAAAACAGTAAAAACCAATCGACTAGTACATCTTTTAGAGCAGCGGTTCTCAACCTTTTTTTCGCCGCGTACCCCTTGAAATTTTTTTTGTGATTACTGTACCCCTTAGGATAGATTCAAAAAAAATGTTACTCGTGTTAAAATTTTTACAAAGGTTATACTTCATGACACAAATATCTATACAGTAAATATGAATTGTGTTTAATTAATACTAACTTAATTAAAACTAAACAGCAGGTTCAGTATTAAAAATGAAATTTAATTCAAAAATAAAAAGTAAATTCTTAAGTTATCTTTTTATGAATGTCTTATGGTTTGATTTAAAAAAACCATACTTCTATGAAGAAATGCTTGATTTAATGGGAACCTTGTCCTTGCTTATCTTCACTCAGTTTTCTGAAGTTCGGCTCGAAAGAAGATAAATATAGTCTTAAGTCTGGAGCAGTGTTCAATTTGTTCCTGTACTTATTTTTAATAAATGCGTACGAGGAGAACGCTCTTTCTACCAACACTGTTGATGGATATGGAAGTAAAAACTTGATGGCTAGGCGTGACAGATGTTGATATTCTGATGACAAATCTATCCAAAACTTCACAATAGTTTTACTTTTAAATTCAGACTTCAACGTATTGTCAGTAGAAAGTTCAATGAGCGTTTCCTTTTCTGAAATAGTCAACTTTGCAGATTGGAAGTTCTCCTCTGAAAATGGATCTTGAATCCAGAAAACACCTGCATCAAGTTTGGGGAAGTATTTTGTGAAAGACATCTTCAACTCCTTCAAGTGTTCAGTTATGTTCAATTTGACACTATCACAAATGTGCAGCTTATTTTCTTTAAGAAATCTGTGCAATGTCTCAAACATTTCTACCTTACCTTCAAGGTTGCACTTGTGCCAAAACTCAATTTTTTTTGTCATGGATTCTATTTTTTCAGTCACTTTGAATATCGTTAATGAGTTCAACTGGAGAGCAAGGTTCAATTTGTTAAGTTGTTGAAAGATATCTGCTAAATACGCCAAACATTGTAACCAACCACTGTCGTGCATTTTTGATGACAAGTAGAAGGGTGTTTCTTCAAAAAACAGCTGCACCTCATATCTCAGCTCAAACAATCTTTCGAGGACTTTGCCACGGGATAGCCACCTAACCTCTGTATGGTAAAGTAAGTTTAGGTGGATGCTATCCATGTCTTCGCAAAGAGATTTGAATAGTCTTGAATTTAAGGCTTTTGATTTGATGACATTTACGATTTTTACAGCTTCGTCCAGCACAGACTTAAAATCTGGAGGTAGCCCTTTGCAGGCAAGACTTTGCCTGTGGATACAGCAATGTGTCCAAGTTACATGGGGTGCCACTTCTTTAACACATGCTCGAAGACCAATGAAACAGCCGGACATAGATTTTGCTCCGTCAGTAGACAGTCCACAACATTTATCCCAAGAAATGTAATTTTCCACAAAGTAACCATTAATAGCATCAAATATGTCAGCACCTTTTGTTGTTTCAGGGAGAGGGTAACACAACAATAAGTTTTCTTCCATTTCATTTTTGTAGACATACCTACCAATTACAAGCAAAACCGCACATTTCGTAACATCTGTACTCTCATCAACTTGGATTGCAAAATAATTACTATTCTTTATTCTGGAAACAACTGTTTCCTCAATGTCATCAGACATATCTTGGATTCTACGGGATATAGTGGAATTAGAAAGTGGGATAGTACAAATTGTTTTTGCGCTTTCATCCCCAAGCATACAACTAACAGCATCTTTTATACATGGAAGGATTAGGTTTTCAGCTATGGTGTGATTTTTACCGGCCTTGGCAATATGATAACTTATTTTATAAGACGCTTCAACAGCATTTTCTTTTTCTTTGCGAACTGTACCAAAATATGATACTACATCTTTCTGTTTCAAAAGCCGCTCAAAAAAAATTCTGTCTTTCTTTGCATAGTTTTCATGTTTTGTTTCTAAATGTCGTCTGAGTAAAGAGGGTTTCATGCTACTATTAGCTAACAACTCACCACACACAACACATTTTGGCCTGGGATAGTCATTTTCTACGAACGATGTGAATCCATAGCTCAAGTATTCATCAAAATATTTTCTTTTCTTGGCAGAAGGGATGTTGTCTTCATCTTTCCTTTTTTTAGAGCACTTTAAATTTTCTTCAGCCTGATCTAATAGTTTGTTTGGGGAAGATTTGCTGCTTTCACTAGCAAATTCTTCATTTTGAGTTTCCTTTTCAGTTCTAGGCACGGACCTTTTCACTGTACCAGTTTTCAGCCACTGATCCATCGTAAATTGAAATAAAACGAAGCAACAACGTTTAAATTTAAAACACAACGTTCTCGTTCACTACAGACTGTCAGACTGTACGACTTTAAAATGAACACTACACCTACAGTAATCAATGACACGTAGTTGAGGTTTGAGGTTAGGCAGACGTTTGCGAGAAGAAAACAAACAGCGCAGGCAAGACAACACGTCACTGATACTGAGCCGCCGACCGGGCGAGTCTACTGTTGTTCGTCAGGGGGAGTGGCTACTCAGTAGGGGGGGAGTACGCATGCAGTCTGACCACAGCCTTATTGAAATCACCCCGCACTACGCAAACTAACATCTGTATTAAATACGAGCACCAAGTTTTGCTTGTTAATGTTTGATTACAATTAGTCTACAAAGTCTACATATTAGATAGTGTATTTTATTAATTTGTAATTTAATTTTTTTCCTACATAAGCTTAGCTTGTAGAAATATTGCCCGTAAAATCCGCCATTACACATTATCATTCCGCGAACCCCCAGGCAATACTTCGCAAACCCCTAGGGGTTCGCGAACCCCAGGTTGAGAACCGATGTTTTAGAGTAAAGTATTTTTCAAGATATTTTAAAGTTGGGTTATGTGTAGCCCCATGTTGTCTTTGAATGTTGCTTGGTTTGTGTTGTCCTTCTAGGGTTAAGGTGTGTAAAAGATAATATTTGTACCAGTAGGCCTAATTTAAAATATTTAAATACAGTTCAGTGTCCAGGTATGTAAGAATTTTACAGTCAATATGAAATGTTAATAAGAATAGCCAATGTGGTGGTTTAAACCAGTGGTCACCAATTAAGTTTCATGAAGGTCCATTTCAAAGTCTTGGCGAGCTTCCGCGGTCCATTCAGGGGAAACCACTGGAGGGGGGGGGGGGTTTACTCCCCGGAAATTTTTTGAAAAATTAACAGTTCAACTACATTAATTTTAATCATTATTCAAATATTTGGGATAGTTATTACTCTGTATGTATTTCGATATTAATGTTCTTCAAATATATTTAAGTTTGATATGATGCCATTGATCTATTAAAATAAAGGCTATTATTTCAATCAGATTTGGCAATAAAAATTACTTTATTGTTTATTCTATTTATATGAAGAATGTTTACTTATAAAATTGTCAAAACTATTCTCGAATTTAGTCCTTGAATATATCTCTTTAGCTATTGAAATACCAAGATAAATTAAATTAAACGTTTTAGTAGGCATAAAATAATTGGATAAAATAATGCAACAATATTAAATCAATAGCCTACTTTTTATTGAGAGTTGTATAATAAGAATAAGATACAGATAAGTAACTCTAATAAAAAATCAAACTAGTTTAAAAAATTGAAGAATCAGTGGAAAAATGGCATGTTAAAAAAGTGACATGTGTAAAATAAAATAAGAAACCACACATATAATAAGTAGTAGTTGAAATTATTACAAATAAACTGATTCAAAAGTTTACGATCAGTGAGAAAAATGACAAGTTTTATTTTTAACAATCTTCTAAAAATTTGGAGTGTAGTTTGTGCAGCTGATTCTCATTAATGTGTCGAGATGGTCATCTGTGAGACGGGATCTATAACGATTTTTAATAGTCATTCTTGAGAAAGCTGCTTCGCACACATATGTTGATCCGAACATAGTACACAGTTTGATGGCCAAAGTTTTTAATTCTGGATACTTTTTGTCACTGACATATTTGATCCAAAATTGGTCGCATTCAAGAGTGTCTGGAACTTTAGAAAAAATGTCTTTTAGAACAAAATCTTCCTGGTACTCGATAATTTCCATCTGCAGGGCAGCTTTGTTACTCTTGAAAATATCTGATGTTTCACTTGTCCACACGCCATTAGGTTTGAGTGAAAAACTGTTGTTTAACAGTTGCACAACATTTTCAATTTTTTTGAAATCTGTAAATCTTCTTTGAAATTCTAATTTAAGTTTATTCATGAAATCAGTGAACTCAGTGATGTCAATGTCCTCATTGCTCTCACAAACAGATTGAAGGAGTGGAAAGTGCAGCCATGCTCCACTGATATCTTCAGTGAAAAGATCGATCTTTTTAGAAAAACCTCGGATTTCAGAGAAAAGTTCACACACAAGTTTCCCTTTTCCTTGCAGCTTGAGATTTAAGAAATTCATATGCCGAAATATGTCTGTTAAAAAAGCTATGGAAGCCACGTTTTCTTTACTGTCGAGGAAGCCTAAATGCTCCTTTGCTACTTTTTGATCACTACTTGAAAGAAATTCTTTAATGTCCTCCAATACTGCAAAAAATCGTTCTAACACCATGCCTTTGCTTAGCCATCTGACGTTGTTGTGGAGAAGCAAATCGTCAAACTGAGCATTGGTTTCTTCAAGAAATGATTTGAACTCGCGATGCTTGAGAGATGATTTTGCATGTAAAAAGTTGATTATTTTGATAACATTATATTCTGCAGATTTGGATTCAGAGTGCAACATAAGACACTTTGGTGAATGATGCAATGGTATGAAATTAAATTTACATTGCATTTATGGTCACTGCTAAGTCTCTGAACTAATCCTTTTCTGCATCCAATCATTGCTGCTGCGCCGTCTGTGGTTACCGATATCACTTTTTTCATATCCAAGCCAACTTTGTCGAAATAGCCCATTGTAGCCTTGTAAAGATCGTCTCCTGTAGTTGTTCCTGACATCGGCAAAATAGTCAGCAGTTCTTCATGGAATTGTTCATGGGTGGTGTCAAGATAATGCACAAAAATAATTAGCTGTGCTGTATCTGTGATGTTGCAGGATTCATCCAATGCCAAAGCAAAGCAATCCGTAGCGGCTAAGGTTTCCTTCAAATTTTTGAAACTTTCCTCTCCTAAAACTTGAGTATTCCTCGTGCTTGAAGAAGCAGATAATGGAATATGTCACAAAGTATCAACCACATCCTTTTTATTTTTGAACAAAGCATTTCCTGCCTCCAGCATGCACTCTTTTACTATATCAGCATCACTAAAAGGCTTCATATGTTTGGCGAGCATCCAAGAAATTCGCAAAGAGGCCTCGGAGCATTTTTCTTGCTCGGTCATGGACCGATTCATCATTTGTGTGGATGAAATGTAGTTTGAAAGTAAGCTCTGAATTTTAGTTTTACAGACATTACTTCCCACAGGGTATTTTTCTTCAAACGATTTATGTTTAGTCTCGTAATGTCGTTTAATATTCGAACTTTTAACCCTTTCAGTACCACTTAATTGAAATAAATACCAAAAAATTTTTTTTGGTATTTACTGTTTATATACATCCATTTGAACACAATGAATATTTTTTTGAATTTTTTCGATGACTAATTTAAATTTTACAACATGTTGTTCACAAACAACATTGGGAAAATATGGTATCTGGAACCAAGATTGAAGTGAGCTCTTACCATATTACTATTTCTCCATTCTAAAGCTTCATACCATTTTTTTCATCAAGAAGAACGGAAGTGATTCCTTCTGTATTATCCAGTTTATGAAAACCATTTTGTATACATGCATATAAAAAAGAATTTTCCCACTCACCAAAATGTATTTCAGAGAAAGTATTTGAGACTCTTCTTGTATTCCTGGTCCATTTGAAGTCACAAAATAGTACCGTAATCACAATAATTTCAAAAATATTGTCATTGAATGCTCTATCACTAATTATTGACTTCTACTATTTCCATTCCACCACTATAAGTTCACATTGGCAAATTTTCATTCTTTTCAAAACTATGTTCACTTCAGGAGCATTGTGTAAGCACAATCGTTCAAAAATAGTGTCATTGAATGCTTTATCCCTAATAACTGACTTCTACTATCTCTATTTCATCACTCTAAGTTCACATTGGCTAATTTATATTCTATTCAAAATTATGTACAGTACAGGAGCCTAACCAGTTTTCAAATAAATTTAAAATAATGAACTATTTACATGGTTTGGGTATGGTACCAAACAAATTATTTCTCATGAAATGCTTCAAAGCAGTTTTTTGTTTTAGTAATGCACAAATGAAGATTACACTTCTTGCATTTCAAATGAGCAAACCCGTTTGGGCAGAATTTACACCTTCCTTGTCTTTGATCATAAATTGCAACATGGCCGATATTATCATATCTTACATCTTCAATTGGTTTCACACTCACTCTTGCCTTTTTCTTCTCCTTCTTGTCTTCGTTGCTTGGTCTCCCCCTCTTTCTGACACTCACTTTTCCACTCTTTGTCAGGGCTGTAGCTATATTAGCATGAAATTTCAACAGGGAATATTCTGAACTTTTTCCTAATTGATCTTGCTCGCGTCGGTACAATAGCCAACTGTTGACTACTGAAACGCCAAAACACCAATATACTAATCGCATATACCATTTCTTCGATTTCATATTTATTCTGTATAGTTCAAGAAGCATATCAGCCTTATCAACACCCCCCATAAATTTGTTATACTCTTTGACAATAAAGGGTTGTTCTATTTCTATGCTTCTCTTGTCGGCAGCACTCCATCGTGTACACTTTGATTTAGGGGCTACAGCAGCATATGTTGAAATGAAGTTTATTGCTTTCCGATCGTACCAACGAATCAATGAAATGTTCTTTTTTGTTTCTACCCTGAAATCCAAACTACCTCTTCCCTTTTTCTTCAGTTCGACCTCACTTGCCAGAGGACATTTTGCCATTCTATCTTGTCTTATAGTTCCAACACAGAAGATATTTCTCTCTTTCAATGCAGCAGCTAGCTGAAGAGAAGAGAACCAATTATCAAAGTAAACTTTGAAGTTCTGGCCATCTGGCAAACTTTGACATAGGCTCATGACTACATCCCCAGAAAACCCCAATCCAAAGTCCTTGCAAGTACCTTTTCCAAAATAGGGCAAAAAGTCGTACATGATTCCAGATGAACCTGCTCTCATGAAAATCTTAAACCCCCATTTATGGGGTTTGTTCTTTATGTACTGTTTCATATGACTCCGTCCCTTGAAAGGGACCATCTGCTCATCTACAGAGTTGAATTCTTCATTTGGTATAGATTTCATACCTGTCAGAACTGAGTTGAATAATGGTCTCACTTTGAACATTTTGTCATGCTCTGGGTCACTAACTGGTTTCTGATTGGAGTTATCCACTACATGGAAATATTTCATTATTTTTTGAAATCTATTTCTGGACATTATATCACAAACAGGGGGATATCTGCATTCTGCAGACCAATACATTTTATTACATGGCATTTGAACAATACCCATATGTAATAATATACCTATTACCTGTTCAATTTCATCTTTTGACGTGTTCAGCACTTCTCCCGCACTCTGATGGGCATACAAATTAGTCTGTAGAGCGATTTCGGCAATAATTTCATTGGAAATAAACTTTTTAAAATATTGGATGGGTGTCATTGGAATATCTTGAGGAAGTGGACTTTGAGCTCCCCATACAACTGAGGGTGGGTCAAAATCTATTTTTTTGAAAGTCCAATCATGTCTATTTGTGCTTTTCTTAGATTTTTTTTGAGTTGTGGATTGAGAAATATTGGCCTCAAGTGAAGTGGTGGCAGTTGATTCAGTCAATTCTACAAGATTTGGGGTCTCAGGTGATTCATCTGAAAATACAGCTTCTGCAGGTCTATTTGTAGTAGTGATAGAACTGGCATTCAACTGTTCATTATCAATGGGGTTGAGTTTTCTACAAATATCTATCAGTTCATCACCATCAATATCAGAATCTAAATCGAATTCTGAATCTAATTCAGAAATATTACCATCATGATTTACATAAATTTCTTCTGGGTCGAATTTGTGGTCCATGATTGTTGAACAAACGTACAGAGAATTTTGATAAAAATGTTCAGCCAAATGTTTGAAATAGCAGAAAAAAGATGGTGAAACTAACTAACTAATGAAATGAACTAACTAACTGATCAAAATAACTGGTATATATCCAAGCACATGAAAAATACAATTTTCGGGAAACTACTCATCCAGGTTTGAACTAGGCCTACCGAAATTAATACGTCCTCAGCGCCCCGTTGTTGTTCCACAACTACACGTGAGTTCAGAATAGAATATCACCACTAATAATGTTTGTTCAGATAAGACTAATATTTGTGAGGATTCTATAGACATTTATCTATACATTCACGTAACTTACTGCGATCTTTAGTTCAAAATAATTCAGATAAACAACAATAACAAGCCACGTGCGAACTGTCCGTCAACAACAACATAACCTGAACACGAACTGAACGTTATAGAGAGTGAATGTTGAGGAAGTGATGAACTCTGGTGACAGAAATCGAAACTAACTGTATGTGGCTTGTGAACAACGTTCGTTCCAAGAGACACAGTCGTTTAGCTTGGCTTTTATTCAACGTTGAACTTTATGTTGTTCACCAACTACACTGGTACTGAAAGGGTTAACAATAGCTACAGTTTGAGTGCATATTAAACATACCGGTACTGCTCCTACTCGGTTTGGCATGGTGAAGCAATATAAGTCTGTCCATTCAAGTTGAAACTGTCTATTTTCCGATTCAACTTTTCTTTTCTTCTTATTCATGGTAAAATAAGAAGGCACAAACCACTGCACTACACACAACAATCCAAAATGTATAAACCGAATGTAAACAAGAACACACGGAAGTCTGAAGAATACACGAAAACAAAACAAAGTGCGTAACTGGTTCGAGAATTCTCAGTACAGACCAAATGCCGATTGAAGACTGGCAACAGAGACAGTGTGACAGTGAATACTGTTTATTTTAGTCATGTTTATTTTTAGTCGCTGTGGAGAGCTCAAGGTCAAGTGATTGTGGAGGGGTAAGCCGATGTCGCTAAGCCGAGGGCTAGATGTCGCTTACATTGGAATAACTATCTCCCTTCTAATTTGGTTAAACTGCTAGTGTTTATTTATTGTTCTGGTTGATTTTTAATAATTCGATTTCATTTAGACTAGAGGGTTTCTTATGGATTTTTTGTTTTAGGATTTATTTCAAGTTTTTTTTCGTTGATCGGTATGTCATCGCGGTCCGCACAAAACTAGCTGGTGGTCCGGAATTTGGTGACCACTGGTTTAAACTATGTATAAAAAGAGAAGTTACTGAAAATCACAAAATTAAATATTATTCAATTTGAACTATAAATATATTACATAACAGAGTAAGTTGAGAAAAATTAATTTTTAATGAATTGACAGTCTAATTTTTATCTGGCACAGAAACTGTTGTTATTTGTTTATTGTTATAGTTACTATTTGCTTGATATGTGTTTGTTTGTAGCTGAATCTGTGGAAAGGGCAAGGATAAAAATTGTTGTCTTTGTGCAGATTCATAAGAAAACATGCTGTATCCACAAAACTGTTCCTCATGCTGTCTTCCAGTTACCTCAAAGTTGGGAAAAGCAGTCTGTGTCTGCATATACTTTTGAATGACATTCAGTATTTCTATCTGAGCCTGAATTTTTACATTATTATTGATTGTTTTAAATTTATCATAAGACAAAAGGAAGACTTTTTTTAGAATCGACTTCTCTATCCCAATTTTCACTATCACCTAGGCGATCACACAAACATGAAGATAATTTCTCAATACCTTATTTTCTTTATCTCTCACTCATTTTGTTCTCTTTTGATTGACAGATTGATGTTCATGAGTAGAATTGTCTGCTGTGGATGGTTCAGGGATGAATGATTCATCTTTTTTTGTTTATCAATACCTTCAATCAAACTCTCCATAGGTCTTCTTTCAGCTACAGCCTGAAGATAAGTTAAGCTGTTGAAGTATATATACGGATGGTGTCTACAAGCTGCAGAACCATCTCTTTTGTTTCTAATGTTTTCCATCTCTTTTGAAGAGAAATAGCTGCAACAAAGTAAAACGTACTCCAAATTAACCCTCTATGACTCTACTCATGGTTTTTTATTTTTCTGTGAGACCGTTTGCTTATTAGATCATAGTTGAAATTTTACCAGAAACCCCTGCTACACAGCCGATGTCAGTTTGAGTTTGTAATATCTTACAAACAGTACAATAATACCACAATGTTGTTCCAGGTATTTGGTGACAGGATGTTCTTTTAAGGAGATTTATTCTGCATTTAGATGTGGTGCATTAACTGCAAACATAATTGTCAGAGATGTTTGCTAGCAAATTGGGCTGAAATGACAACCAGTTCATATACCAAAACCTACTATGGAGATGTGTCAAGATGTTGCTGAAAAATTTAAGAAAAGAACCAACTTTCCAAATTGTCTGGGAGCCTTTGATGGGAAACACATTCAAATCATTCAACCTTACAACAGTGGTTCATCATACTACAACTACTAAAAAATTTTTGATTGATTTGACATGTAATGCTGATTACTCATTTCTATATGCTTATGTTGGGGCTTATGGGCGAAATGGGCAAACTGGTGATTCAACGGTTTTGGAGGATTGCAGTTTAAATACAGTGATAAAGAAAAATGAATTACAATTACCAGAACCAGATCCGATTAGTGCTGAGTGAACACCTTTACTTTATTACCTTTATTCATTGCAGATGACGTTTTTGGACTATCTGAGCAAATGTTGAAACCATACTGTGGAAAGCAACTAACAATAAGAAAAACAGGTTGAGTTGAGAATGTAGAAACATAGAATGCACATTTGGAATTTTAGCAAATAAATGGGGAATACTTCATAGAGCTCTCAACATGCCTGTGGACTTGGCTGTAGATATAATCAAAGCATGTGTAACTTTACACAACATAGTATGCAAGCAAGATGGTTACCAGTACAATGACACTTTAACAACACCAGATTTAGTTCCATTTGAAAGTAATGCTAATTTCTGAGTTGGAAAAACTGTGAACTCTACCATAGAAAAGTTTGCTGACTATTTTGTTAGTGATGAGAGACTACAACAGTGGCAGTATGACAAAATATAATTAGTATTTTATGCATGATTGTATAGGGCTCTACCAATTTTAAATATTTTTGTTATAAATGACACTTTCAGATGTGTTATTTGTTCACACACCCAAATGTATCAAGTAAAAACCTGTTATGAGCTCTAGTTCTGTAACACCATTTTGTGGAATAAGTAGTAGACACCAATGGAAAAACACAAAATGCCAAGATAAATATTAATAAAATAACTCAAAATTATATGTTGAAAATTAATAAAATAATTTCAATATTTGTAAATTGTACTTACCACACTTATTCTTTTCTGCTGTTTCTCTATCCTCAAAGTTTGTGGAATTTGGAGCAAAGGTATTGCCATGCTTTGGATTTTTACATGTGGTTACTCTATTTCCTCTGAACAAGTATAATCCCATGTGCTTGGTAACTTGCTTATTCCTTATATAAAGCTCTCTGTGTTGAAAGATTCATCTACATTATCAATAGTTATTATTTTGTCTGCCATTTTAATAATGCATAGTAATAATGCCTATAAATTAATAATAACTCACACAAATGACAATTCAACTAAAAACAACTGCTGGTATGTCTGCAGTGAAACATCACAGTACAATGAACAATACAGATGATAAAAATAGTGATATAGTGATAATGAATATAGTGAATATACTAGGCACCACTAGTAGGGTTACGATTTATGTAACTGACACCAAGTACCTTCTACAAGTCTGATTAATAAATTGCAAGAAATCTGAATCCTGAACCCCCCCCCCTCCCACATATGGAACAGAGAGGAGAATAAAAAAAATGTTATCAATTTAAAATTATATATTTTCACCTTTTGTTCTTCTCAATTGAATTTTTTGGAATATTAATATACAATATATAATACAATATAGAATTAATTAGTATTTGATATTGACATGACAATGGTTTCAGCGATAGGTACCCTCTGAACAAAGACATTCTTAGTCACTTTCATCATCAGAAACAAGTGTTTTCCTATACAAACTTGAGCTACTGGTTCCTGATCCTGAAGAGAAACTGGTCCCACTAGTGCTTGATACTCCAGATGTTGCTGGTTCTGGATCATACCAAGCATATTTCTTAGAAGAACCTATGTCTCTTACTCTTTGATTTTTAACAAATAGTCATAAAAATCAGTACAAAATTTCAAAATTGGTCATAGCAGGCAACATCATCTATTTTGTTTGCTTTAATCTTACCATTTACAAAAATGATGGATTGTTCTAACTCTAAGAAGGGATGCTAGTAAGTTTCATTGATTTAAAAACTTTGAAATCACCATACTGTTTCAACCATTTTCCCACATAGTCAATAGACCCTTGATACATGGCATTAACTTACTCTTTAAAACTATTGCATTCCTCTTCATGTCCCTCATCTATCAATTTGACTATGATAGAGACAAAACAAGTGTTTTTTCTGTCACACAGAATTGAATCAATTTCTTCTAAAATTGAAATTGTCTCAGCAAGAAAATTACTCTCTTTCTCCAATTTTAAAATCCTTTAATGGAAAACATTCATAAGTGAATTAGCTTAATTTCACTGAATTGGTCTTCAAAAACATTCTTAAGGATTAAAGGCACATTATTTTGTGAAAGAAAATAAGATTTTAAAGCAGGAAAAATTATTTTTAAAATCCTCTGCACACAAGGAAACAAATATAATCATCTTGTTTTGGAGTGGTACAACAACTGTCTATATTCGACTTCAACAGAGCTACAAAAATCAGTGCCTCTATTCTTACCATGTAAATGGAAAAGTAGTTGAAAATTTTGAGTACAATTGATTCAATATCAATTTTTAAACCTTTGTCAATACCATGCTGAATACAGTTATGTACAAAATGGGCTGGACAACCAGCACCGAGAAAATCTTGGTTTAAACTGTCTTTCAAGTAAGTAAGAACATTACTACCAGAGGGTTGGTTTATCCCACCAAAATTAGTGTTAAAGCAACACATTTTTCACTTTATCCTAGTTTAACTAATGTGTCTCTCACATATCGCTGCTCCAAAAGAACAGTGACGTAACTGCTAAAGCTGAAATTTTACAGGAGACCAAAAAGAAGTTGAGACATAATTTGAAATACTGTGAAAATAAATTTAGTGACTGAAAATAATAATAAAGGTATATGTACAGTACATATTCTTTACTTTCATATTAACAGCCTTGGAACCAAAAATGATCTATTTGCGACCCTAATTTACAACCCTTAATCAATTACGTCATTGTTCCTTCAAAATGTCTCCTTGCTTAATAATGTGTAACTGTCAACAATTTATTTTCAATCTGTTAAAAATTATGCTTCAATAAGGCACATATTCAGTTATGCATTTATTATGAAATGAATAACTGATTTTTAGGCATAAATGGGGTATAAATGAGACAAAATGTTTTTTTGAAAAAGCTTTTGTTCTATCTATTTTTCCAAATTATCAAAATCTCAACATTATAAAAAAATAGAAAGAAAATCAACCGCATAGAAATAATCGTTAGATGATAAGGCCTGAATTGTACAAAGGTTTTTGGCTTCTCCCTTAAAAATACAATGAATTGAATTTTAAATTTACAGAGCTTGGTAAAAAGCTTTGTAATAGTGGGGAATTATGTTGCTGTTACAAAATCTGATCAAGTCTTTTTTTTGTTGTCAGGCAGAGTGATTTTACTTGCATATTCAGGTTTCAAACTAATACTCCCAGTTTGGCCTACCTGAATGATTGACCGCCTATTTCTAGCTGCTTTGAATTTAACTTCACTCCATTGTTCAATTTTATAACTATATTTGAAAAAAAAACTTGCCATCGAAATACTTTGACATCTGATAATTTAAATGTATTCCCATCAGAGTACTTAGCAATGTTCAGTGCCATCTCACTATGTAAGTCTTTAAAGTCTATGAAGTCTTCATAGCTCAATTCCCTAACTTGAAGAGGTTCCCCCTTTTTTTTTGCATTTCGTATCAATGTAACATATTGGTCAGGTACATACACTGGTCCCGATTTCTTCATCTTATTCACAGACCTCTCGATGATGCTGTGGATTGCATCTCCCTCGTTTTGTGTGTGTCCACAAATCAGGTACTTGTGTATGATTGCTTTGACATTAAGATGTTGAACGGCATACAAATACATTGATATCATGTATCTGAAAAAGAAGACCATGCCCAAGTTCAATTATTCCTTTTAGAACAAGTTTATTAGTAAAACTGAAGTTGGGTCTATTAATTCAGTTTATCAATACAAATCATGGATGCTATTTTCGTTCTTACCTATTCTTCTGTTGTCCACCACAATTGTCAGAATAAAACACAATTTCTTGCCCAGGCTTGTTTTTTGATAGCTCTTCAATATTTTTATAAACACCATTAGCTATTTCATTAACACCTCTATGTCCTGTCCTTCATGCCAGAAAAAGCAAAAGCGTGTGTCATTTTCAATTTCAGTTACCTGTAAAAAAAGAGAAATTGATGATTTTGTCATGGCTCTGTTTTTTGTACGAAGGTTAAAAATTCTCTGTGAAAAATAAAATGAAAAGGAATACTGATACTTACTGTAAAATTGAAACAGTTGAGACGTGACTTGTAGTAAAAAGCTGATGTTTGACCAACTGGTACTGGTAAGACTGCTTGTAGATCATACACAGCTAATTGTATTTCCCCATTTTTAGCTTTTTCTTTGTCTGCTGCTTTCTCTGTCTGACTCAACTCTTTTCCTTCCTGATGCTCATTGAAGGATTCTTCCAGCTTGGTCTTTTCCTCTCCTGCTGCATTTTTATATGCTTCACACTGGTCACATTGGTCTTTTTTAGGCAGAAAAAAACCAATGTTGAATTCAGTATTGAATATGCGTGAATAAGTATCATAGTTAGCTACTGATTTATTAGCAGCAGCACGTCCAGCAGAATAGTGTTTGTGCATTTCTGCAATAGTCAACCCACCATCTATAAACTCTTTTGAGGTGTCTTTTCTTATGTAATGGCTCTCAATTCGGGGTATGGAATTTATATGATCCTTGACAGAGTTCAAAACCTCCTCAGATATCTTCTTTCGGTTGTCATGTTTACCTCTGTTGTCTGAAGGTGCAATTCCAGTTCCATTTAGTTTGGCTTGAATTACAGTGCGATTCGTCCTTTCTGTTATTCCCAAGGTATTAATTAAGAAAGTTTTGCATACTCTCACCTTTTTATCATTATTCATGACATAAAAAGCACAATTAGGTTTTCTCGGTTCTGTGGCTGATATGTGGCGGTATTTTAAAATAAGTGGTTCAATGCATGAAATCAAGAAGTCTCGTTGGCGCTGTAGTGAGCCTAATTTCCAATAATGTTTAAATAACTGGGATCTCAGGTCTTCTGTTAAGTTCTTTGAACAAGATAGAACAAATCTATCTTTACAAGACTCAACATTTTTCCCTGTTCTTGAAGTGTAACTTTGCCCTGAGTTCTTGAGTAATTTATTTTTCATTTTTCTCCAATTATTCATATTTCTTGTTCTTTTTTTACCTCTTTTGGTTTTATGTATGGTTTCTGTTCCATTATCGTTGATAGCTGGTGTGTCATTAGGTATATGAGGGAGTATGAGGGATGGATTACTTGAATCATCAGTACTTGAGTCTTCACTACTTGAAGGTCCATATTCATCACTAGAGCCCGATGAGAACAATTTTTCAGATACTTCAGAGTCACTACCAGGATTGTTGAAGTATTTACTTTGTTCAACTTTTCTTAAACTGATTTTAGTTGAGCTTTCCTGACCAACCACCCAATCTGATTGTTTTGTAACCTTTTCAGTTGAATCTGGCAGTGAAGTTGATGAATCCGGTGGTGAAGTTGTTGACTGTGAATTTTCATTTGTATACTGATTTTCTGGTGTCATTACAAAATAATTTTGAGAAATTGATGACTGTTCATTTTCTGTTCCACCTTTTTGCTTCATCATCTCCTTTACCAAGTCCATGATTTTTTGTGATCGTTCACTCATTATTGGCCCTACAAAGAAAACAAACTATATAAATAATCCTTCGATGTCAAAGCCTTGAATTATTAATACATTTTGTAATTAATAGTAATAAATCATAATAAATATTATTTATTTTTGTTTTATTATTGCTATGATTCATACTACAGTCTTTGTTGGAAAGTTTTCCTCACTATTCAATACTTCTGTCAATTTCAAACACCACAAAGAAAAGACCCCATCTCTCTGAATCATAGCAATAATAAAATGAAAAACAAGAATAAATCATATTGATATACTTCCAAAGGTTTAGTAATTTTAAGTCCGATTTCATCTCCAGGTAATGCAATATTTGATTCACTAATCTGAATCAAATATTGAATAAATGGTTTTGTCAAGACTTCTGATTCTGCAAGCTAGTTGGAACCAGAACCTTGTTGCAGGCCAATAATTTATCAATGTAATCATTGTTCAGTTGTTACATCATTGGTTAGCTGTTATGAATATAATTATCAAATGGTTATGAGCATTTACTTTATTTGTTTACAATGAAGAACATTAGCAAGGTTGAACTCGACTACCTGATAATATTCTTAATGGAAACATGCTATTATAAAAACAATTATAAGCAATTCTAACCGTTGGCATAAACAATTCTGTCTCAACATTCGAAAAATAAGTGGTGGGTGATTATGTATAAGAATGAAGTTTGATTTAGTTAATGGGGTTTACAAAACCAACACATTTTGAGCTAGTATTATTGAACTGAAGAGCATGTTCTAGTAATATCAAAGTAATGAGTAACATAATTATGCAGTTTGGATATTGGACATGCTGTCAAATAAGTGAAATTGATTGAATATGGTAATAGATTATTAAGGTCAACAATGACATTAAGTTCAGTTATGCATAATAATGCACATGCTTCTGGGTTGAACAACAGCATAAAGTACAGTTATGATGATAAGAGTTGTGGTAAATCAGAGTAATAATGACACAAAATACACTTATGTCGTTGTTGCACTTGAATTGCAGCCGATGGAGCATCAGTTTATTGTCTTTCACTGCAGTTGCGTCACTGTTCCTCCAGCAAGTACATCCTCCTGTGCAGTCACTTTCTCAACTGTCACTTGTGGCGTTGTTCTCCTGAATGAAGGGTCCAAATAGCTGATGTTTCAACAATGACACAACTATGCTTTAGTGGCCAAAATTTGAAATACAATTATGTTGTTCTGTGGTATGGTATGAGGCTCTATGATAGTGCTACAAGAGCAAACAAGCAGTTAATCACGCACTTATGAGAGGAAGGACAAGCAGCTCAAGTTCAGTGCACTACATCCCTGAAGGAGTCTGATGATGACTACATGCTGGCACCTGGAGGAAAAATGTTCCAGACAAGTGAGAGGGACTTGTTCACCCTGCCAAAGGAGTATGCACTAGCACACTGTGTCACCAGCAACTTGGCAGAATCTCAAGGCATTGCTACAGTCTTCAGGAAGAAGTTTGGTGGTCTCAAGGACCTGGAACAGCAGGGACCAGCAGAAGGAAATGTTCTTCATTTGCAGTGACATGGTCAGCATCTCTTCTACCTGGTGACTAAGATGCAGCCTGAGGTGAAGGCATCATATGACACATTGCGGACTTGCTTGGTTAAGCTGAGGGTCAGGATGCAGACATTAGGAGTAAGGAAACTTGGCATACCAAGGCTTGGAAGTGGTTATGATGGCTTGGACTGTGCAATTGTGAAGCCAATGCTGCAAGAAGTGTTCCAATCCACTGGTATCCAGATCACCATCTGCATCTACAACCCTTGGAAGATCAAGGAGGAGTTGGTCAGCAGTCAAGGATGACATCAGCCATCTAAGGTGCCATTGTTCTGGGACAAAACAATTTCTTAAGGTGGGGGTAGTGTTACGAGAGCAAACAAGCAGTTATCACGCACTTGTTCTATTTATTTCATTCTATTGAAATGAAATGAAATAAATTTTTATTCATCCACAACAATTTACAATAAACAGAAAAACAGTCTCTTATCACAATGAAAAAGATCTATATACCATATAGATAATACATAAAACTGCTATATAAAAAAAAAACAAGCTACGTAATACATAAAACATTGTTTTCATGGTTGGATGTGACTTCGACATCCAATCTGCATTCTCTTGCTCTTCACATGTCTTTGTCACTCCTATTCTTCAAGTCTTCAACTCTCTCACTGAATTGATTTCTCAAGACTTCTTGTGATTTCTTCAGACTTCTTGAACAATCAATATCATGCTTCTTGAGGATTCTCAAAGTGTCTGGAGAGCTCCAATTCTTGGAATTATACAACTACAACAGCTATATAAAGGAGTCCACGTGAACCAGTGAGTCAGTTTTCAAACCTGTGTGACAAATTGTATTACAGATACCGTGCCAGTGGAGTAAACAGTGCTTTATTCAGTCTTTAGACAGTGTCAATTGCACAGACAAGTGTTTACTGTTTATGCAGCTTACTAATAGTTTAAAGACGTTGTGTTAAGTGATATTATTTGGGACTGTCAAATAACGAATGGGACTGTGTTTTTGTAAGTGATTAGTTGCTCTTTTTTTATAATTTCTTTCTGCATCATTGTACAGTTTATTGGACTATTGTTTCTTTTACTATTGTTCAGCCTGTAATTAATTATTCATTTGTACAGTTTATTGGATTCTTGTTTCTTTTATTATTGAATGGCCTGTAATTACTTATTCATTAAATCTTGTAAATAATTACTGAAAATAAGTATTAGCTTGTCATTTGTTGATTTGTTTTTCTTTATTGAACTTACAATTAGTTTGTGTAAATAGACTAATTATGCATAAATAAATTGCAAGTGTGAACTTTAGTGTTGCCAGCCTTATTTTAGCTATTAGAACCCGTAACAATAACCATTAAGCCAAAAAACTCAATTTCTCAAAAATTTGCATTTACGTCATTGTTCCTCTGGAACAGCGATATGTAGCAATTGTTTCTGCCTTTTCATTTGTTGTGCTTTTTAATTCTACTTCCTTAGTTGTTATTCCTCCTTTATTAACATCAAGATATTGTATGAGTATAGGGAATATTTTGGTGGAGCCATGATTGCTTCCGTCAGTAGCTACACCATAACATGAAATTCCCCTTAAAATGTCATCACTTTTATTGTTGAATTATTGTTGTTTAGCTTGTGGAGCTAAAACTTAATTTATTATATCCTCTGTTTTGGTTCTAGAACAAGGAATGTCTTTCACTATCTTTGAGTCTTTGAACAATTTTTTATTTAATTTACTGCTGCATTCCATCAATTTGAAACTTTGATGATTTTGTACTGTGTGAAACGCCAATGTTCCCTCAGCAGCATGGGTTGAATCTTCTAGCAATGAATCACTTTTGGTAAAAAATGTTAAGGTTTTAGAGCTTGATTCTGCAGACTTGAAATTATTTATGTTTTGTGGTTTTTGTATGACTTTCCAAATCCAAGGCACCTATAAAAATAAAAGAGTGAATTATTTACTTTCTTGAATCAAGGTAAAATTTTCATTTAAAACTTAATTTAACTTTTATATAAGTTATAGGATAAGGAACCTCAATTAAATGTAGCCCTAATAACTAAACCATAATTCATAACTAAATCAAAACCTGGGGAATTAGAATGAGAATAATAGGGCTACATGATATAGGATCAAACCTGTTTGCAAAGTTAGTAAGAATGAGAATCTTAAGTATTATTTAAGCATGTAGCCTAAATGCAATTAACTTGTCACTCTAAATTAAAACTGATGAAAAAACAGAAATATCAGAGAGTTTAATGGTGGTAAAAATTCTCATTATTTTATTAGGCCTTTCAGTTGATTAGAATTATGTCAAGAAAATTGTCTAGAGAAACTGCTACTTTTCCATAATGTACAGATAGGAGGGCCAATGCAGTTGGACAATCATTCCCCATTTTGTTTCTAAGAAAGTTTTTGACTCTTTTCAAAGTTGAAAAGGATTGGTCAGTACTTCATGTGGACACTGGTAATGTACCTAATGTTTTTAGCAAATGATTACTATTTGGAAAAAACACTGTCACATTTATCCAAACATTCAGAGATAGATGTTTGGTATTTTGACTTCTCTGCTTTCCATTTTTGGCACCAAAGAAGATATTCTGCCTTCACAACAATGGATGATGCTTCATTTTCAAAGTAGATTGACAAAGAATCTAGTCATTACTTTCAAATCTACTCTTAAGATTGTTCAATAATTCATCTAGAGTAGGAATAAATATTGTTTGTCTAAAATACTCTTCAACACTCTGATTGATTGTCTCATGTTGTCTGCCTGTTGACAATCCTTGGAAGGTCCAAACCAGTATCAAATAAGATTTTGGATTTTTCTTTGGCAGTTTGGAATAATCCTCTAAATCCTTTGTTTGAGTCTTCTCTTAATGTTTGAAGTCTTTTGACAACAATTAAGTGTAGCTCATAAGAAGTTGACAGATTAAAAGAGAAACAGTAAAACTAATTTTTTCAATAGTTGCTATAGAAGATCTAGATTTAATAGAAACTGAATGGTCACTTTGGAAAAGATCATTCAAACTTTGGACAATTGCTTCTAAAAGTTCCACAAAAACTATAACTGCATCATGCCATTCAATAAATCGTTTTTCTCAGACACATAATAGTCTTGTTTTTTGGACTCTGGTGTGTACTTCTGAATGTTAGCTCTCAATACATCACCAGCATAAGAATTGCATCAGTAAAGTTTATATATTAAAGCCATTGTTCAAAGTGCATTTCTGATACTGCTGTTATTGAAGAAATTAGAAAGTACAACATTCAGTCTATGGCTTGCAGCTTTTGGATAATTTTTCTCTATCCATGCCATTGAATTTCCCACTAATTGTACTTATTATCATAACCTTGCCCAACAAGATTGTTTAAATTCAGCCCTAGATTTTGACACTGTTCAATTATGAGACTTTCAACACCCTCAGAAGTACATAATACGGGTCGATAGAATTTGCTAAGTCGGAATTGGCTGAGTCTATGTTAATACTACCAAAATAGAGTCGAAACTGCATCAAGCGAAACTCACTGAGTCTGAATTGACTGTTTCTGCAAAACCGGAATCCACTGTATGGCGTGCTTTTCTACCAGCAGTGCCAGATAAAACCAGTTATTGTGGGACCGTATCATATTTTGATACTGTATCAAAATTGCGTATCATCATTGCGAGTAGCGGTTGCAGAAATGGTGGGTGTAAGAGCCGGTAATTTGAGCTCCTCAATAACTCGAACGAGCTTGTAAGACTGCGTTCTAAAGTGAGGTATCGATAACTCCAATTACCTGATAGAGGCGTCCTATGGACTGAAGATAGGTAGAATTCTGGACCTGTGATAGGAATTCTTCTCTGGTACTGAGTCAACTGGAGTCTTGAAGATCACCACAAGCAAATATATCAAACTCGCAATAGTCCCGACATGTGTACTGAGTGCACTCAAACCGATAGCTTAGTTGGCCAACTATTTGAACCCGTGAGGAAAACCATACAAAAAGGCAACATGAGGATTGTAAATAACACACTGTTCACTATTTATCAACCGATCTTAGGAATTTCACTTCATAATGTTAACCGATGAACCACGAACCGAATAAGTACAAGAAGATGAACATGGTTAGTACAGGTGAATACACTTGTTGAACAAGCTGGAGACTGAGCCGACATGCACCAGAAATTGCGTAGCGGGAGGAAGGCGCATGCATATAACTGGTGGCAATGGTGCAGGATTTGAAATAATAAGTAAGTTTCTACCTGTAAAGGCCAACACACACAGCAACAGACGGACGTATGCATGCAGACAGACGTTTTGGTCAACGCACACAGCCGCAGATGGATGGGGGATTGTACGCTGCTAGTCTTCAGTGAGATGGCATCAAATAGTCTTCAGTGAGATGGCATCATAATGTTGTGTGGTTTGGCACAAACTTTTCAAAAAATATTCCGTGGTTGAAAAGTGCCTACATGCAAGGGGTTTTAAAATTATTAAATTTTTATTTTATGGAAATGATTAAAAACTGTAACTTAATGATAATATCCATAAGGTTTTTTGAAGTCACAGCCTTCATTGATTAACTAATTGAATAATAATAATAAGAATAAATAAGAATAGAATAAATTTTTATTTCATTCAGAGGCTTATAAACAAAATATTTACTGCATAGCATTTGACAGAAGTTCTTGATTCACTTGAAAATATAAAACATAGTAAAGAAAATATTACAGCACAAGAACCAACTGAAGAGAAATTAGAACATTACTAGCTAGCACAGATTTTAAATCAAAATAGAACAAACAATAACTAGTAAATTAACTAATATAAATCAATAATAATGAAAAATCATATTCGGTGCTATAAATAACTAAATAACATTTTATAATTTCAATAAAATTATAAATTATAAAAAGACACTGTTCTCTGCTGTAAAATCACTTCCCGGTGGTTCGGAACCCACCTAAAACTGTAGGTCCAACTCATCAATCACCATAATCCAACTCATTACCCACGCACAGGTCTCAGACCTATGTGGGCTTCATCCTCCATACAGAAAAAAAAAAAATTAAACATATTGAACCCAGAAGTGAAAGAAAATACTGCCTTGCAAAACGATTAACCAATCGCTTGTGTGCAAGCAGGAGTCACACTTGGACTTATAAAACACACACAGGTTTGTAAAATCTCCCACACACACACACACACACACACACACACACACACACACACATATCCAGCTTTTCAAAACTGATTCTTATAGAACTCACATTTTACTAAGAGGGGGAAAGAAACAATAAAGCATAAGGTATCTCTCACACCAGCACAGGAAGGAGCACATCCAATTCATCCCTCATACAACCACAGCAAACCACTTCTCAACTTCATCCGGAGTACACTCCTTGAGCCAGGCTAACACTCCTTTTTCAAATTGTTTAATATCTTTTATGTGTCGCATGCCAAGTGGAAGAAGATTGAAAAACTTAGGCCCCAGAAACAGGAAACATTTCTGAAATAACATACAGTAAGCTTTTGGGCACCTTATCAATTGTTGAGAAACCTGCCAAGTTATCAGAGTGTGACCACTCTCAAACTCTGCAAGTCCATCACAACTACCACTCATTCTATAAAACAGAGCACCTTGAATACATACATGTATTGAAGTGGAAGAGCTTTCATCATTAGCTTAAAAAGTGGGAATGAATGAGTCTGCATATGAACACCAAGTATAACCCGAACCACTGCCTTTTGCAAAGTCAATACAGATTTGAAGTGAGAAACATATGTAGAGGCCCAACATGCAATTCCATAATCCAGTCTAGAGTTGACAAAGGCAAAATACAACTGACACAGAATACTAAAAGGCAGAAATTGCCTTAAGTTATAGAATTTTCTTAAAAGAATAAATAGGTGTTTTCTCAGGCTGAGCACATGCAAACTCCATGAGAGCTTTTCATCCAAAATCAGTCTAAGATACTTCACAAACTCTGACTGTTCAACATTACTGCAGCCACAGAGCTCCATATCACACCCCAAGTTATGATACTTGAGAGGGACATCAAACATAAATGAAGATGACAATGAAAATGTTGAATATTTAGTCTTAGTAGCATTTAATGAGAGCTTGTTACAATCAAACCAAAGTCTTAAGCTAATTAAATCCAATTGCATCATCCTCTGCAACTCATGTTCATTTTTAAAAGTATAGGAAAATGCAGTATCATCTGCAAAGGATGTAGCAGTTCCATGAAACTTATGAGCAAACAGGTCATTTATATAGACTAGGAATAACAAGTGAGTGAGGTCTACTGTTCACAGAACTACTAGTATTGTAACAAAGTGAAAATCATTCTTACAACAGTACAAATTTATCACAATGAAGGCAATGTCTCATAAAGTCTTATGCATGAATATAAAAGCCATTAAGTTAATTCCCAGATCTGTTAAGCCTATTTATATAAAGAAATGTAGTTTGTAAAAAGAAGCACTCATTAATCTCAATTGACCCACTTGCTAATCGAAATAAGATATAAAATGACTTTATATAATCATGAGTTGTTTGATTTATGTTAAATAAAGGAATATATTTGATAACACTAGTGCTGATGATTGAAAATACTGGTGCTACATCGCTAAAAATAACAAAGGTAGGCTAGTATTAGTAAATGTCATTAGCCACGACTTTTAACACTCTCCCATTGCCAAGGTTCACTCCCTTGTTCTGAGGAAAAGTAGTCTAAACAGTGCAATTGCTAGCATTAATATATTATGGTTTTAAGATTTTTCACTATGTGGTATTGTTCAAAACATTTTCCAATACACAGACCAGGCTGTGCAGTACATGTCAAAAATACTTTGTTCTTTTCCTGGTACCATTGACACTCCTACCACTACACACTGCACAATCCTTCAATTTTTCTGAAGGATAAATAATGTGTAGTTTTCTGTTAGTCTTTCTTCATCTTTATAGTCTGTTGGCCTCCCTTGTTTCGTCAAATTCCTAACATTTCAACTTTAATTAGCTGCTTTCTGAATTGTCTTTTTCTAATTTTTCATTGTCCTTCATTCATGTTATCCAACAAATAGGCATTTACTATTGATGTCTCAAGTAGCCAGGAAAAAATTTTCCTTCACCATT
Organism: Conomelus anceps; assembly: GCA_948455865.1. Lineage (NCBI taxonomy): Eukaryota > Metazoa > Arthropoda > Insecta > Hemiptera > Delphacidae > Conomelus > Conomelus anceps. The sequence continues at coordinate 39,763,816 of OX418219.1, forward strand.
TCAGGGATTTCCTTACAATAGCATAAGATGAAATATACTGGTCCACTATGTCAACACCCCCATGGATTGGTTATACTAACATACAAAAATAGGCTTCTTTACTTCTTCAACCACACCTCCTCTTATCACATGCCTCACAGTCTTTGTGCTGTTGTCATACAATGTGGTCAGCATTGTTACATGATTATTTGTATCTTTCCAAATTGAACAGTTAAACTTATCGTTTTTTCTGAATGATTTCATTTCACCTTTCTTCAACTTTATTTTAGGAATTGCATTTCCATCTCTCACTTGGTTTTTTCTTTCTGGCCTAACTTGTTCAGACAAACCTAGTTGATTCCTCATTATTGTGCCTTTTAGATGGACTGTCATGTTGTGCAATACAGATGCTAGGTCTAAATTTGTGTAAAATCTGACACAAAAAACATGTAGTCCCTCAATATTCATGTTTGACTCCCTAAGCTTATTGACTAGATGCAACACCACCCTACTTTTAACACCCAGGTCTTGTTGTTCCATTGTGTCAGTTGTTGTTTTTCTAAAATTTGGCTCCAATGCACAAGTATATCCTGTTTTAGATAAGGAAAGAACAAAAATTTTATACCCCACTTGGTAGGCTTGTCCTTGTTGTAGACCTTGAACTGAATTTTTCCCTTGAAGCCCACTGTACTTTCATCTTTGCTAACCTTTTTATCTGGAGCATAATACTCCCTATACTGTCTATCTAAATACAACAGTACCTTATGCACCTTTCCTGAACATGTCAAAACTCCTGAAATAGGACCAGTTGGTGGTGGGCTAACATGCAAGTTCCAAAAAATCTGCTGAAACCTTTCTTTGGAAAGCACATATTTGAAGAAAGGTTGACATATTTGATAGTCAACCCAGTCAGTAGAAAAATAATCTGAGATTTCAGATCTTGGATTCATGGCCATATTTATTATAATTCCCAAAAAAGCTTTCATCTCAATGCAGTGGTGGCTCGTGGTTTTTAAAGTAAAGGAAGCCCAAAATATGCATAAAAATACACCATACAATACTTCTAAAATTCATTAATAAGATAGAATCAATATTTCTATTGATTCATCCCATCCTAGGTTAATAATAATATAGCTTCTGCTTGGATGGTTATACTTATATTCATTTATCCAATCATTTTAGAGTAAAATAAAGTTGGTTTGAAGCTTAAAAAACAGTTTTTTTATGGATAAGAGATGAAAGGTGGGCCAAGAAAATTTTGAATTGGAATTTACCCTGAAGAAGGAAAAGAAGGGGGCCACCCTGATCATGGAAAAACCCGTAGGAGGGAGGCTGGATGAACCAATAGAAAAAGCAGGTGGGCTGCAAGAATCGACTACAGCTGTAGAATGAACTCGCCTCTATTTATAGACTTATTTAGGATTTAAAAATAATATTGATTCTGTAAACAATCATCTCAGATAAAGGAATATAAAATTAAGTATTCAGGCTACTTACATTATTTATGAAGAATCCTATTTTTTGAAAATGAGGTCGATTCTGCGGTCCTTCAACGCAGCAAATTTATTAATTATGTCTTCATGAAAAGGCATAGAAACAATTAAATCATCGAGGAGTTTTTTCTCGATGGACATAAGAGCAAGACTGTTGAGTCTCTCTTGCGATGTGGAGTTTCTTAAATAGGTTTTTATTCTTTTCAGAGCAGAGAAACTTCTTTCGGCTGAGCAGCTTGTTGATGGGATGGTCACAATTAAACATAATAACCTGTACACTTCTTTGAAGAGGTCTGTCATTCCGCTTTCGTTCAATAACTGAATTATTGCTTTGACACCAATATTTCTATATCTAACATCAGTATAGGTGTAAATCAGCTCATTTGTCAGGCGATTATAATAAAAAAAGGGCAATAGGTCATTTTTAAATTTTCAAATGCATCTTCTGGGAACGATTTCGAAAATTTTTCAAATTTTGAACTATCACACAGTGTAACAAACGAAAGTTTTTCAACATCATTGAACCAAACATTAATGTCTGTGATAATCACATCTAGAATTTCAAAATATATCATTTTACAATTTTGACACACCTGCTCTTCACTTTAGTTTCTTTTAATTTTCAGTTTTGTCCTATCTGCTGCACATTTGAAATAATATTGAAAACTTTCATAACTTCTTTTATCTGAAATTAACTGCTGAGTTTGCTTGATTTGTGAAATACAAAAATTGACATCAAGCGACTTCTTCTGTAATATATTGAACAGTACATCACGCAACCCAAAAATATATTTGAAAACTAAAGCTAAGAAAGTGAAATTGAAATTGTTCATTTTACTAAGATACCCTTCTGCCTGCCTAATAGTGTTTTCATCTGATGCTGAATCTTTAATAAGTAGCTCGAATATTTTTTTGAGCCCATCCCATTCTTCCACAACAACTTTTAAAACTTTATTGTGTGAAGACCAGCGTGTTTCAACGGCAGTCGGAATTCTTTTAGCTATTATCGAGTCTGCTACAAAAGTCCTTTTTGATGACATATGGAAAAAGGATGGAATTCCACCTGAGTTTGCAAAAAAAATCTTACATTCTACAACTGAGCTGGTACTCTGTTTTATAATAAGATTTAATCTATGCGCCAGACAATGCACAAAAATTGCTTGAGGTGCTTCTTGTTTGATTTTGGCCTGTAAGCCATTAAGTTGACCTGACATGACACTTGTGCCATCATAGCATTGCGCGATTAATTTCTTTGGGTACTTTAAATCATGTAATGCATTTTCAATGACTTCAAATAACCCTTGAGCCATCTTGTCTGAACTCATGTCGAAAAATCCTATGAACCTCTCCACCACAGACCCGTTTTTACACACATATCAAATAATTATTGAACATTGCGAATTCGTTGTAATGTCTGTTGTATCATCAACAATTATCAAAAAAAAATCAGCATCATGAATTTCTTTGAAGATAAATTCACAGAAATGGGAGTAAATACACTGAATCAACTCGTTTTGGATTGTTTTTGAATTTGCTGAAAACACAGTCTTGATTTTTTCATAATGATTTTTTATTTCAGCAGAACTTGTATTGATTAGGAGAGTTAGTAGTTCTTTGAAATTGCCTCTATTTCGGAAGAATCTTTTTCATCATGACCACGAAATGCTAACTCCTGTTTCGCCAAAAATAATACAGCATTAATTGGCAAATGCATGAAATTTCTATTCATTTGCACATTTTTATTAAAATTAGCAACAAAGAGTCGAGCATTCTCTTGCAAAGCATCTGTTATACAATTGAAGTTATTTTTTAAATCTTTAAAACTAACAGAATTTTTTATGTGTTCAAGAGATGCTTCATGTCTCTGGAAGGACCGCGTAGCATTAGCCATATCAATGTACCCTGCACTGTTCCAAATTCATTTTTTAGTGCCCACTTAAAGACAGGGCCAACAATATAAACAATTTGAATATTTACTCCCACATAACCATTTATAATCACTGTACCAAGATTCCCAGAAATTTCTCTTATGTTGTTTACCTGGAAGTCCTGTTAACTTTTGAAATGTCAGAATTGGCTGGGGTGTTCCACAATTGACTAAAAGATCCTTCTTGTCTCCATCTTTCCATCTACTAAATGGGGTTTCAAGAAGAGAACTAACTAAATCTACAGATGGTTCCATAATGGCACTTCACACTTTTAATTCACTTGTAAATAACATTCAACAATAATTAGAAGTAACATAAATTTATAATATACGATTCAATGATTCTCGCCACATGCAATAGGTCAACGAACTTAACCTCTTCAACAAGAGCAACAAACGTGATGAGAGTGTTGCAGAAGTTGGTATCTCTGCAGTTTGATGCATGCGCACATGGAAGCCATATCGCTACATGTTTCCTCTGGAACAAAATGTTGGCTATATGAATGACATTGTATACAGGCGGTTGCCATAGCAACCGAGCTTTTTCACTGTGCTATTTATTCCTGCCGGACTCAACCTTCGAGCGTGCTTCCATCAGGAAATCTATGCCTTCTACACTATGAATTTTGTGTCCACGCACTTCCCGCCACCGTTTTCAACACATCTTCTCCATTCTCCCATTGATAAGTGAATTGTTATCAATACCAATGAAATAATTTCTGAAATTATTTTACCTGAAGTTGAAAATCAACAATATCAGCAGAATAAAAACAATGAAAATTTAAAGAGAAATTTGATCAAATATGAGAGGAAGCCTGGCTTCCTTTGCTTCCTCTGATGAGCCGCCTCTGTCTCAATGAGTGTTACATATTTCCATGACCACCACATAGACCTTTTTTCAGTGGGCTATTTTTCATAATCTTCTCTTTTGCAAATCTATTTGTCTGATTCACAATTTCATTCAACAGTTCATAAGTGAAAAACAGTTTGAAATAATTGATAGGTGGATTGAATTGTTGACCAATTGATCATTGAAATCCACTTACATTGAAATACCTAAATTTATCATAACCATCCTCACCAGCAATCCATTCTCTCTGTGTGTCATCTGCTGCATTCCCAACTTGTTTGTCCATAGTACCATCATTTCCCTCTTCCTCTCCTGTTGTTACTGTTTTCATCTTCTTATTCAAGTAAATCTATTTCAGAATTTAACATTTCATCAGTTTACTCATGTTAAGAGTCAATTTCACTATCATAATCAGAGTCACATTCCACAGAAGAAAAGTCTGCTTCCAATTCACTCCTGATGGCATCAGCATTCAAAAACTCATCTTCATCCATGTTTTGAATTAGATTAACTGACCATAAACTTAGAAACACTATTATACTATATACTATTCTACTATAGAGAAAGATCAAATAAAATTGAAAAATTGCTTGTAAATTGTGACTTTTTTTATGAGGTGTAATCATCATGCAATGCATGCTAACAGAGAATGTATGTTATTACTGCTGTAAAACAAAGAATGTATTAGAAAATGTATGAAACTAGCAGTTGAATAATTTCTCAACAGATATCAGCACTTTGCAGAGCTGTTAGTGGAAAAATAATCAGTAGAACAGATAAATATATATTAGATTACTAGTCATGGTCTCTGACAGTTGCCATGTGAATGCTTGTGGAATTTGACTTTGGCCACTGACAGAGGCCATATGATCTGAGAGAATGTTCTCTACAGAAATAATAAAAATTTGTCTGAGAAATGGCCATGGCCACTCACAGCAACTCCACAGAAAATATGGCGAAGTGCTTCTCAAGTGCAAAGGGCTAACAACATTCCTAGAGCTATTCATCAAAAGTTTTTCAAATTTTCATCACCAATGTTTACGCGGGAAGACAAATTTACACTCTGGATTTGGAGGACCGAAATTTAAACTTAAAGAGCTGTTTGAAATAACACAAATAATGGAATTTACTCACTTTCAATTTGCGGGTAGACAATATTGCGGTTCAACGAGCTTGGGGCTGCTGGCACTACGAACGTCCAGGCAGCAACTGAACGAGGAGGAGTAGGGAGACGCTCCTCTCCACTCCTACTATGACGGTGAAGCGGTGAGAGGGGGGAAATGACCAGATAAAAAATTGTTCGTTTGCCTATCTTTACCATTCCGCCCACATAAAACGAATGAGTTTTACATACTGAGGTTGTAACACAAGAGGAATTCACGTAACATTGCACAAAACTAATATTGTAGAACAGGTTTTACAAATAAGCGGTGGGTACATATTATAGCGAATATTTACAACAATAGTTCTCAGAGAGAGAATGCCAAATTAATCTATTGGCAACACTATAATTTTATTTGTAGGTCGAGTAAGGTGGCCGCAGGCTGTGCGGATTAACGCTACTCGTACTGTCTTGTCTTGTCCGGGGAATATTTTTTCAATTTTTCCAAGTGGCCACAATGTGGGCGCGGTGTTCACATTTTTTATAATGACTATCTGTCCTACTTTGATCGACTCGGTGGGGGTTTTCCACTTGTTTCGCTGCATAAGAGTTTGCAGGTAGTCGGTACTCCATCGTTTCCAAAAGGATTGAACTATTCGACGCAAATGAGTCCACCGTTGACGTACTGGGGTGGTGGTATCCAGCGGTATCTCCACAGCCTGGAGTAGCGGTCGGCCGATAAGAAAGTGACCGGGTGTCAGAAGCGGTGACGTTTCATTGGGGTCCTGTGAACGTTCTAACAGAGGACGACTGTTCATAATTGCTTCAATGCGAGAGAAAACTGTGAAATATTCTTCCATAGTCATTGGATCATTACCAATTTGGTTTTTCAACAATGTTTTAGCAGATTTGATATTGGCTTCCCAAATACCGCCGAAATTTGGTGCACTTGGTGGATTGAAATGCCAGGTTAATTCCCGTTTTACAAGAGCATTGAAAATATCATCTTTCTTTGCAACCAAGAATTTCGATACGTCTGACAAGTGTTTAGAAGCTCCAACGAAATTCAATCCGTTGTCAGAGTACATGTGTGATGGTAAACCACGGCGAGATGCAAATCTATCGAAGGCGGCAAGAAAGGACTCAGTTGTGAGCTCCGATACATATTCCAAATGAATGGCTTTCACCGCCAAGCATATGAACAATGCAAGATAGCCTTTGTATACTCTTGGTTTTTTGAGTGAACTACACTTCGTATTGAAAGGGCCCGCGAAGTCAACTCCAACATGGGCGAAAACAGCCGAAGCGTTCACACGAAAATCTGGAAGATCTGACATTATTGGCTGCCTAGGCTGAGCTCGCATGCGAGTACAGCGGACACAATGATTTATTCTACTTTTTATGAGGTTGCGCGCGGAAATTATCCAATATTTGCGTGCCACTAGTGATTGAGTGGTGCGAGTGCCAACATGGAGGTGATCACGATGAATCTGATCACAAATCAGAGTGCTGAGACGTGATAGCTTTGGCAGCAACAATGGATGACGGCTGTCATACGGAAGGCAGGAATTGCGGAGGCGTCCGCCCACCCTGAGAAGACCTGAAGCATCAATGAAAGGTGAGAGAGAGAGAAGTTCTTGAGGAGGATTTTCTCCCTTGCTGAGAAGTTTGAAAGTCTCAGAAAAGTAGAATTTTTGTGTCAACTTCACTATGCACAAGATAGCCGAACGACATTCAGCAACAGACAGGAGATGTGGAGCAGCGTGCGCCAGTTGTGCTCTACGGCTGCGAAGATTGTGCTCATGCGCTTTTTTCAGCCTACAATTTTTTATGAAACGTAGTACATATGCAAATATACGAACTGCCTTGTGAATGTTGGAGTGTTTTTCGAAACATTCAAGAGTGTGTGACTTCTCAACTATGACAGCGGCGAGTATTGAGGCTGGAGGTTTTAATTCGGATTCGTCTACAATTTTATCCACCTTTGAGATTGGCAACTTTTCGAACTCGACATGGTAGGATGGATGTCCGTGCCACCAGAGTGAGTTTTCAACAATATCTTGTGCAGCAAGCCCTCTTGAAGCCAAATCGGCAGGATTTGCCTCAGTTGGTACATGAAACCAGTTTTCAGGTGCGGTCAATTCGAGTATCTGTGTGACTCGATTGCTTACATAAGTCTTGAGTTTGTAAGTTGGTGTCTTCAACCAGTTTAACACCAATCTTGCGTCAGTGTAGAGTCGCACATTGGAGATACTTTTTTCAAATAAAGGTAGAACAGTCTTATACAATTTCGATAGTAGTAGGGCACCACATAATTCCAACCTAGGAATGGTGTGTGTTCTCACTGGAGAAACTCTTGTTTTTGATATGATGAGGTTCATGGATACGAAACAATCATTTAATGAGACATGAATATAACAAACGGCACTGTAGCCCCTTTCAGATGCGTCAGAAAAACCTAGTAATGAGATATTGACATATGTAGTGTCAATATGACGTGGAATTCGAACATTTGAGAGTGTCATCATTGTATTTGATATACGATTCCATTGACGAGTCAAGTCTTCATCTAGTGGTTCATCCCATTCAAGGTTAGACAACCAAAGTAACTTCAAAAAATATTTGAATAAGAATATAACTGGAGACAACAGCCCGAGCGGGTCAAACAATTTAGCTGTGTACGATAATATGGAGCGTTTTGTTGGTTGTTCCGTGAATGGAGTAACAGTGTATGAGAACATATCTGACGACGGATTCCACCGAAAACCAAGTACTTTTATTTTCTGAGTTGTATCAGAAAAGGCAAGTGGATTTTCCAACATCTCGTCGGGAAATTCTTCAATAGCTTCTCGATCATTAGACGACCATTTTCGCAATTGGAGTTCACCTTTCGACATAAGTTCATTTAGTTGTGAAATAAGCAGTTTTGCTTCACATAGATTAGTAGCGCCGCTTACTACGTCATCAACATAACTGTGCTGGCGAATTGCATTGACCGCTAACGGAAATTCATTCTCATAATCACTAGCCAATTGAAGAAGTGTTCTTTGAGCTAGGAAACTGCTTGATGTCATTCCGTAAGTAACTGTGTTAAGTTCATATTCTATCAGTTCTTCTTTAGGTGAATTACGATAAAATATATGCTGAAATATTCTATCATCTTTTCTTATTGCGATTTGTCTGTACATCATTTTAATGTCGGATGTGATAGCTACTTTGTGAGTTCTAAAACTTATCAATATGTGAGTAAGTTCATTCTGAAGCTTAGGACCAACGTGAAGTGATTCGTTTAGCACTGTTCCATTGCTACACGGTGCTGAGGCATTGAAAACTACCCTTAATTTGGTTGTTGAACTGTCTTCCTTCTGAATACAGTGATGCGGGATTACATAATTAGATGGATTTGAAGTTTTAGACATGTGTTCTAATTCCATATACTGACTCATGAAATCATGATACTGCTTATGAACATTTTCGTTTGATGCTAATCTTTTCTCAAGTGATACATATTTTCTCATTGAAGAGGTGCGGTTGTCGCCTAATGACACATTTTGAGATTTGAAAGGCAATGCGACTTCATAGCGACCGGACGGCCAACGAGTTGTGGTTTCTGTATAGAGATTCTCACAATATGCATGGGATGGGTCTTCTTCAACTTTTACAGAGACCTCTTCAGTCTCCCAAAATTTTTCAAGCAACTGGTTGACTGGTTCAACATATGTGAGTAAACTAGTAGCCACATTAATACTTGAAACAGGTTCATTAGAATCAACTTTGCCAATGATAATGTATCCAAATACCGTACTTAAGGCTCCAGGTGAATTGGGATACAGCTTAGTAACTCCATGAGATTGAGCACATAACGTTTGGAGAAAAGAATCAGCTCCTATTAAAAGGTCAACTTTATCTGATATATGAAACTTGTCATCAGCTAGTTTCAAATTTGAAAAATGTTCAAAATCTTTAGAGTTCAATGAAACCATAGGTTGGTTACATGTGATCACTGATAAGACAGTAGCTTTAGTGTGCAGTCTAAAATCTGGTTTAAGCCTAGAGGATATAGTTAAATTAATCTCACCATGCGTTTTTGTTGTTTTGGATCCAATACCAATGAGTTCTCGCTTAGTATAGTTAGATTTCAAACTTAATTTATTTACTAACTCTTTAGTAACAGCGGTAATCTGTGAGCCTGAGTCTATTATGGCTCGGGCAACATGAGGCCGGTTGAATTGATCAAATACTACGACATTAGCGGTACCCAACAGACAAGAAGATGAGTCTGAGGTTGACAAAGTAGAGGTATTACACACAGAATTTGCGGTAGTAGCGTTCTCCTTCTGAGAATGCACCTTACTATTTGAGAGTTCAGAAGAACTGAGAGACCTTTTCTCATTATGTAATAAGGAATGATGTTTTTCTGAGAAACAGGACTTGCATACATTTTTAGATTTACAATACTGACGATTGTGAGTTCCAAAACATTGGAAACATAGGTTGTTTTCTCGAATAAACTTGTATCGTTCATCGAGAGACATATTAATGAACTTTCTACAGGCATAGATAGAGTGATCCATAGATCCACAAACAATACATAGCGGTTTAGACTTGGGATGCTGATTAGAGTTAGCATTCTTAGTAGAATGAGATTGATCAGTTGCTACTAGTGAGAATTTCCTAGATTTATTTTCAATTGAGTGAGTTTTAGTATCAACTTTAGATTTTATCTGAATTGCAGCAGACGGTTGCACTAACTCATATGTACGACACTTATGTGTGAGAAATTTCATCAATTCTTCATAAGAGGGGTTACTGTCCATAGCCTTATTCTCGAATTCTATGCGAGTTCTTGTGTCTAAATGTTTTAAACACAATGATAACAACATGAAGTCACACAAGTCGGGCAGTTGCTGTGCTTTCAAAGCAGAAATACAATTAGAATGTGTATCAATGAACTCCCTCAATGATGCATAGTCAGACTTCATGATCGGTTTGAATTCAAATAATTGATTAACGTAATAAGCACATAATATTCTTGGATTAGAGAACCTATCACACAGTAGCTTGTAAGCAATACAATAATTTTCATCAGAAATAGACAAATTCGCTATCATTTGGGCAGCACTACCTGAAACGTTTGCTTTCAGATAATGAAATTTTTCAATATTGGACAATGATTCACTTTTATGGATCAGGGCATCATACATAGTCACAAATTGTACCCAACCCTCAATTTCTCCATTAAATTTAATCAATTTAATTTGAGGAAGATGAATATTAGATGCAACATTTTGCCTACTTACGGTTTGAGCTGGAGTTTGCTTGCATTTAGAAGTAAACTGAGAGTACAATTCATTGTACCGTTCAATCATGACATCATATTCCTGATCAACTGAATCCGAACTCAAAGCTATTTCAGTAATATTGTCCTGCAGCGATTCAAACGATCGAAAATCACTCCTAATATCTTGGATGATAAACTCTGTTGAATTGTTTGTCAATGTTTTGAGTGCTGAGAAAATCTTATCTATAAGTCTTTTCCTTTTCAGAATTAGAATTCTTAATGCAGAAGGGCTCTGAGTTTCATTGTTTTGTTGGACAGAATCATTTAAAATACGAGACTCAGTTCGAGTATCATTATTATCTCCTGCTTCAGACATGATTTGAAGAGGTTATGTTCTGTTGTTTACTTCACGAAAAGAGGTTAGATTTGAATATCACAGCAGACATCAGATGGAACATCGTTATTTCGATATGAAACTCCCACCATGACCAATTAGCAGTTCTACTGAGGAGTTCTACTCAACAGTCTGTGATACAGAATTCAAACAAAATTTGATACGGTGTTAGGAACGATACGGAAGGAACTTGTATACAGGCCTTATTGTGATGATGATACAGCTTCAAGCTGGTTTGTTGCTGCGTTGCGTGCGGCTGAGGTAGTTGAGTAGTTCTGCCTCTAACGTGGACTGCATGCGCATGCGCGCTGGAGATTGCGCAGGTTCACGTGACCCTGATTGCACGGAGTGGGCGTTGATGATTGCTACTAACTGACAATCAACCTCTAAGTTGCAATTTTGCAACTTTCAACATGAGAAATTGCCACAAACAACAGCAGAACACAATGGCGGAATGGCGTCACTCAGAATAATCGAAAATTTTGAAAATAAGTAAATGCGTAACTGTTCAATGTAGAACATTGAAATAAACGGAACTGAGAGTTTTAGCACTAGCACAACCGATTCCCGTTCAAACAGCTCTTGAAAAACGAATTTAAATGAGGAAGACGAAATATTGAAGCGAGTTCAGACACAATAGAATATTGTTCCATAGGCACTAATTCATAAATTCGGCACGCGAGTACCAATTGTTTACGCGGGAAGACAAATTTACACTCTGGATTTGGAGGACCGAAATTTAAACTTAAAGAGCTGTTTGAAATAACACAAATAATGGAATTTACTCACTTTCAATTTGCGGGTAGACAATATTGCGGTTCAACGAGCTTGGGGCTGCTGGCACTACGAACGTCCAGGCAGCAACTGAACGAGGAGGAGTAGGGAGACGCTCCTCTCCACTCCTACTATGACGGTGAAGCGGTGAGAGGGGGGAAATGACCAGATAAAAAATTGTTCGTTTGCCTATCTTTACCAACCAACATTAGCAAATTCTTGGATTTTGATTTTTCTAATGGAATTGGTCCATAGTAGCATGGATTGTATTCATCACCACATGAAGCTCTTGCTCTCCACAAAAAATTATGGCTTTAATAATTGGTTTCAATGTATTTCTGTTCTCCTTAATCTGTTTCATCCTGCTAACATCTAGTTGAGATGCAACACTAGGAGTAATCATATTTTTCACATTCAAGAAGTGTTCAGCAGCAGCTTAACATTTCTTGTGATAATTTTTATCAGCATGCCTATTAAATTTTTGTAACATATCCTTCCATTTCACAAAAGGAGTAACAACTAAGGAGCCAATTTGTTCATGGGACCCTTTTCCCACTGCTTTGGTACAAAATGAAACACAATATCTACAATGTACACCATCAACTGATTTTGAGTATGATAACCAATTGAATTTCTTCAACCAGTTTTGTTGAAAGCATAATTTCTTACAGCCTACCAATCATGTAGGGGAAAAATTGTATAGTCTGTATCTTCTAATAATGTTTTGTTTCTTAGCTCTTATGGTTCTTTTGAAGAAAATTCATGGCTATGATGATGAGAGAACAAGCAATGAGAAAGTTTAGCAATATCACTGAAAACTAAATTTGGATTTATATCTACCTCTTTGTCATTGCTATTGTCACTATCAGTTTTTCCAGTTGCAGAATGGCAAACAGTCCTAAATGGGAGTGTATGATGAAGTCAATGGTGGGTGCTCACTTACAACCTGTATACTGTCTGCATCCTCATCACTTCTATGTTTAATGCAATAAGAATCAATAGTTTTGTCAGATTTACTGACAGAATGTTTCATATGGATAACTATTTTCAAATGGTACCTTTGTAACTTCCAACACAGTATTCAAATTCAATTGTATTTATAAGGATAGAATGCAAATGTGGACACATGATAATACTACCAACACTGACTTGATACACCTTTTTAGTAGATGACTGCAAATTAGTTCACTGTTACACTGTAGTCTGTCATTATTTTCCTGTGTATTTGTGCTACAGTTTTGGCCTCAATGTTCTCCAATGCAACAACCTCTGGCCAGCAAAAAAAAACCTGTCAACACAAATGAGGCAATACCTGTATCCTTCTGAGACAGGCAATGGTCCAACCAAGTCAATATGCACATGTTCAAACCTCAATGATGGAGAGGCAAATGTGCCCACTGGTGGCAAATTGTGCCTGGTGATTTTTGATTTCTGGCATGACAGACAGGATCAGGACCTTGGCAGTCTGATTTTATCAAAGGCTAGATGAAACATTGAGTCCAGCATTGCTAGCTGGACTGTAACATTCATACCTAGATGTTGAAGTCCATGCACACAATTGAAAGCAGCCTTTTTGGAAGTCCTTGGTGGTGGAAGGGCAAGGAGTGGATGTTGAGCAATTGCACAGCAATGTGATATCCATACCTGGTATTGGAACCTGTTCTAGTTTGATGTCAGAGTCAGGCTTCAGATACTGCTGCACCTCTTCATCTTGGGATTGTGACTTTGCCAGAGCTTATTATAATCCAGGGTGGCAGAAAGTTCATCAATCCTGGAGAGGGAATCAGCCACTACATTCTCATAGCCAGAGATGTGGCAGATGTTGGTAGTGTACTGACCCACATATTCCAAGTGGTGGAACTGACAAGGTGAACACTTCTCTGGTTTTTGTTGGCAGGTGAAAGTCAGTGGCTTGTGATCTGTGTAGATGATAAAATCTCTGCATTCTACCATGTGTTGAAAATACTTAACAGTCCTTGTCATAGGCACTATACTTTTGTTGAGCAGGACTCAGCTTTTTGGAGAAAATTGATAGTGGCTGCCAAACATCCCCCCCTGACTTTTGCTGCAGCACAGCTCCCACTGCATAGTCAGATGCATCAGACATGATGTCTAGGTGAGAATCTGGAATGGGATGTGCCAGTAATGCAGCTTCACTGAGACTATGCTTGCATTGGTAAAAAGCTGCTTCACTGTCCTCAGTCCAGTTGATAGGTGAATTGCCTTTTACTTCATCTTTGAGTAGGCTATTGAGAGGACTTTGTTGTGATGCTGCATTGGGCAGGAAACAGTGGTAGAAGCTCAACATTCCCATAAATCTTCTCAACTCCTTAGCCTAGGATATGACACTACAGCCTGAACCTTATCAGTCAAATGATTTGTGTCCTCTCCTGACATACAATATCCTAGAAATGTAACACTTATTGCTCCTAATTTGCACTTGCTTGAATTTACCAGTACTCCATAGGAAGTCAAGCATTCAAAGAGCAGTTGCAGGTGTTAGAGGTGCTGTTCTTCTGACTCAGAAGCCACCAGTATGTCATCAATGTAGGCATAGAAGAAGTCAAGGCCTCTCAATACACCATCCATGAAACACTGGAAGGTCTGAGCTGTATTGCAGAGTTCAAAGGTCATGTAGGGGAACTCAAAAAGGCCAAGCAGTTTTGTAATTGCAGTCCTTTGAACATCTGCAGAGGCTACTGGGATTTGATGGAGCACTTTCACAAGATCTATTGTTGAAAAAACAGTTTTGTTGTGCAGAAAGTGGGAGAAAACCTGAATGAGGATAAACACATACATCAGCTCCAGTGTCCACAAGAAATGACTGTTGTGCCACTCAATCAGTAACAAAGAGGTGGCAAGATGAGGATGGGGTCACTTGCCACCATTAATGACTCCCATTATTGTTTCCCTGTTGCATGGGTTTGTACTGACAGGGCAAGGTGCATTTATCAGCCTGGTCTCCAAACCACTGAGAACAAACATGAATGTGAAAATTGATAAGGGCCCAATTGCAAGTCCAAGCAACACAAGTGGTTTTCATTGCAGACTTTGGAAATTTTTTGCCTTAAGGTGTTTGTGATCTCTCCCACCTTGGCAATCATGAGGATGGTGAGATGCTCTATCATTGCTTCCTTTGCATTTGTGGAGATGGCAGCCTCTGAAATGCTGGGTCTAGGGCTCACCTCCTGAACTGCATCTGCAAGCACAGCAAGGACATCCAAGTCAGCATTTTTTTGTGCAGCCAGGATAGCTTGTTTGGTGGCTGGCAGATGTGTGAGCCACAGCGGTTCTGCATGCTCTGTTGGGAACCACTGTGCCAGCAAGGGCTTGGAGATGTCACAGGAACTGTGTAGGCTTCCAATCTCCTATCTCCTCATGTTCCAAAAGCTGCCTTGTCTTCTGATCCTGTGTAGCATTGAGGTGCTAGATCAGCTCTGTCTTCAGCTTCTCATACTTCATGGTTGATGGTGGCCAAGTGAGGATGTTGCATACCTCAGTACCATACTTTGGTTCTAAGTTCCCTGCTACATAATTGAATTTAGTCTCATTGGCTGTGATGCCTGCCAATGAAAATTGGTTCTCAATTTGAGCAAACCAGAGTTCTGGATCAGTTGGCCAAAATGGTGGAATTCTTACTACAATGCAGTTGACAGATGCCTCAGTGTCTAGCATGGCCAATAAGTGTCAGAGGATTGGCAAAATTTCACTACTAAATAAGTGTCACAGGATTGGCAAAATTTCACTACTAGAGTCCATGCATGTAATGGCAGAATGAAATGGAATGCAGCAGTCATGGAAAATACCAAATAGAGCAGTCATGTAGCATGTTGGCACTATTTTCACTCAAACTTTAACTCTTTCACTTAATACTTATTAAACTTTTGAAGCAGATTATATCAGTTTCACCACTGAGGGAGAAGGGTGTTCAGGTGGTTAGTTCATAAAATGAATAGTGTAGTATCAAAACCAACAATCTCCACTTTGGTAAATTTTTGGCAAATGGCAAAAAACTGTCATTTGGTCAATTTATCAATTAGAAATTATCAAGTAGGCTTGAAAAATAAGAAAAAAATAGTTCTATATGACTGACTTATAAAATGTTTTTTTCTAATGACAAGCTTGTAATTAACATTTTTATTTGGAGATTGTTTGTAGGATATTGTGTGTTTTGATCCTAAATACAATGTGTGGGAGATGTTCAGTAGTAAAAACTCTGTTTTAATATGATTATATGCTTTAATTTTAATTCGATTAATTATTAGCAACTTGACTGCCAGGCTGATTTTCGAGTGTTTGGCAAATAGGCCAAGTGGTTTTTGAGTGTGACATGCCCCCTTGGCCAAGTAGTTTTTTCTTCAATTCTAGTGTCCAACACATCCAAATAGCCAATGAAAGTGTTAATTACATGTTATCATTTCATTCTGACTGTTTTTTTAGCTGAGATTCCAGATGGAATCTGGACAGGACAGGACAGGACAGGACAGTTCATAATTCAAGAATAGGATTTTCAGGTTTCTATGATTCCAACTGGAATCTCAGCTTATTCTTCAAAGTGAAATTATTGAATCAATAAAAGTTCAAGGTGAAAAAAAAAATTAAATTATGATAAAAATACAATTTAATTACTTAATTTTTTTAGAAAAGCATATTTTCTGCAATACTTGGCACTACATGTTTTTTAGTAAGAATTAGCCAAAGTCAAAAATAAAAAAGCAGTATAAAAACTAGGAACTAACTAAAACTACAATAGGTCAATCATCAACATAATAGGTAATCAAAACAGCATAAAAATCAAAATTTAACTTTGTGTACTTCAAAAAAACAGGGATTGCAAAATCGAATATTGCACTGCCTGCATTTACTTCTAGTTTGAGTGGTATGACCCTGTGCATATTTCCTGCCATACTTGGCACTACATATTTTGTAGCACCTGGTGCATCGACCTTTGAGGCATTTTTCCAAAATGTGACTTGTTTGCTGTATTGGAACTTGAGGTCTAATTTGGGGACCATGTGTCAGGGAAAGGGCAAGTGACTGTCTAAAATTAGTGATTGAAATATTTTTTTTTGTTACCGATTTGAACAGTGTGAGTGCATTCACTACAGAAATGTTCAGGATCAAGTCAAATGCAACTTTCTGATACCACTTGAGGGACCTCCTAAGTGGAGAATTGTATGAAGCCAATTGATCTGAAAGATCAATGGCAGACTTTGCAGAGTTGTAATTAATTACAACATTGGGCTTGGTTTTCATCCTATCATGCCTCATGGGGACTTCTGAGCATTGTGAATCATCACAGGTACTTAGCATCAGCAAATCCCTCCTATCCTTCCATTTCAGTACCAGGATGTTTGTGGAACTCTTGAGTGCAACCACGTCACCCTTTTTCAATTTTTTTGAGACCAGATCCCTGGGGTTCAGTTTCCGGTTCGCCCAAAGAGTCCCCACAAGGTGGGTTTGTTTAGAATTCAATCTGTGTGCCAGATCAACACTGGTGTACCAATTGTCGGTGTACATTGTCCTACCAAAATTGAGATAGGGTTCTGCTAATTCTAAAACTACTTTAGTAGAGACATTAATGTTGTCAGGAGTGTCAGACCGCTCCTTACCTGAATAGACTTTTATTTGTAATGTGTAACTCTGTGGTACGCAGAGTTTGAATAATTTCACTCCATACCGGTGCCTTTTGTTCTTTATGAATTGTTTAAAAATCAATCTTCCTGTGTATGGTACAATTGATTCATCAACTACTAAAACTTTTTCAGGAATGACATACATATTGTATTTGAAAACTAACAGGTCAATAAGGTTCTGAATTTTATGAATTCTATCTTTTAGAACATTTTTTGTATTGTCAGCAAAGTGGATATTATCACGTAGCAACTGGAATCGATTGTGAGACATCACATTTGGAACATTGTTTTCAAAAATATAAGACTTATTCCAATAGTCTGCAATTGATGGCAGCTTCATGAGTCCCATCCACAACACAATTCCAAAAAAACGTTTCAATTCTTGAGGATCAGTTGGCAGCCATGCAGACAATCTTGAATGTTTTTTTAGTCTTCTTGCAGCTTTTTTCTGCTCAGCATATAAATTGGTCTGTTCCACAATCAAATGTATCACTTCATCATCAAGAAATAGATAAAAAAAGTCGATAGGGTTACCTTCAGATAATGTATCATAGAGGTCCGGATTTATACCCACATCAATATTGTCTACATTATATGGAAAATCATTTCGTACACCATCATCCGGATCCCATGATATTGCAGCAGTGTCATCACCATGACTTCTTGCACAAACTTGAACTGTAGGCACATCATTGTCATCACTATCAACATCACTTTCAAGATTATTAGGACAATTTTGAATGTCATTGTCTTCAGAACTATCACTTGAGAATGAAACATTGTAGTCTGGGTCAATATCAGAGTCGTCGATGTCGATGTCTGAAAGTTCTGACAAGTCAGAGCCCATCAAAGTTTCCAGGAGCTCTGATTCATCCATTGCTAACCTGAATGTACTAGAAAACAGTTTCAATAAAACAATGTTCAATACTTTTTCACTTCATCACTCACTTATCAATCAAAAACTCACATCAATTCAATTTCAAACATAACCTCTTTTCACTATTCACACTCTTTTTTGATTTTCCAGCTGGGTGTTTTTTTGTGATTTTCAGGCCAGCTGTGTTCGTTGTGTACAAGTTTGATGCTGTGTCGCCAACAGCAAAGCTATTTTTCATGACAGGTTGAATAATAAATAAAATAGTCATTGAAATCAATTAAATTAATATTATTATGAGAAATCATGAATATTTTTCATATCTTTCTTATATTTCGACTTACAGCGATGCTAAAGATAGCAAAAGAAAGACGAGATCTTCTACTACCAGATGTGATGTACAAAAGTACTCTAAAGTGACTCCATTCGGATACACACTTGTTTGAAATGTGTACTACATGAGTTTCCAAATGGAATCTCATGGCCTGGGTGGCAAGACACTGTGTGCATCCAAGTGGAATCTCAAAAACAAATTGGCCATTCACTGTGAGATTCCACATGGAATCTCATGGCAGTCAAGTTGTTAGATGTTCAATTACGAAATTATACAAAATTATAGAAACAAAAGAAAAAATTGCAATATGAAATTTTCAAAAAAATATAATCTACAGACTTGTCTCATGACTCATCATCAAATTCTTTTTCCAATTCAAATCTTCTTTCTTAAACTTGAAAATCAGCTGCCTCTTCTATGCATTCTGAGCAATAATCAGCTTCAGTTTCCACATTCTCCTTCCCTGCAACAAGGCCAGCAGGTATCAAATCAATACCCCGCCACTCACAACCAAAATGTTTCTCCAACAGCTTTCTGATGTCTATGAGTTTCATGCTACTAAGATTAACATTTTCATACAGACGAATTTCATCAGGATTTATGTTATCAGTTATTTCCCCCTTTTTCAAGACACTTTTTGGGAGACAGCAGTCAGTTCTGTAGAACTGCTCTCCTCTTACACCCAGGCCTGATTGAATTTTCTCTACGTAGAATCTTTTACATTTAGAAAATTGGAAATGCCACCTACTGGTTACTTTCAGATGCATCTGTGCCTCCTTTTGCCAATCATAAATTAAACAGTCATGCCCAAGTTTGACAACTATAGCTGTTTTTGAAAATATTTCAACATAGTCATTAGGGTCAAGAATAGTATCTTTGATTTTTATTTCTCTCTCCATAATACCAAAGACACAGTCAGGTGGCAAATAGGAATGACCAACTACTGGAAAGATCAGCTCTACTTTTTTCACATGCCTTGGTGCAAGAGATAGCCACCATGCACACATTGTGATAAGGGTGCTATTCTTATTTTGGCCACCACAGCCGTCAGCCATCAATCTGACAGTTGACTTACTTGTCAGATCAGAATTCATCAAGCAGTGATAAACAGCAGATGCTATAGTATTTGAATCCTTGGGAAATTCACTCTCTGTCCAATAATATGTGAAAATATTTTTCTTATCCAACTTAGTTTTAGAATTACCCTGAACAACAGTGAAGTTATGCATGTACAGCTGTCGGCTGTAATAAGCTGATTGATCAGGCACCTTTGGCAATAGCTGATTTTTTTGACAGTCAAAACTGAAGGTAATCAAATCATCTCTTTCTTCTCTCATGAAATCATAGAACGCCTTTGCTCTGAGTTTGTGGACTCTTTTTTTCAGTCATAAGAGCCACTTTCTCTTCAGGGCTTTTTGCAAATTTGATTTTCTCTGATACCTCCAGGCACTTTGAACAGACATCAGTCTTTGGGCCACCAAATCCCATATTGAACTTAGTATTAAAAACGTGCCTGAAAAGCCAGGCTTTCACTTTTTCATTGTTAGGCCTATCTTCATTGAAAATTCTTAGAAGTTTTTTAATGTTCATTTCAGATGGCAAGTATTGCCGTACACTGGGCATTAGAGGTTGGCCAGGTTTACTAATAGGGCCCTTACACTAGTAAAAATATTGTCAATATAAGTTAGTATTGACAATAATATTGAGACAAAAAGATAATACTGATGTATTGATGACTTGTATTGAAGAATATCTAGATTTCTAAAAATCCACCATCAATACTGTCTTTTATTGACAATATTATTGACGAGTTGTGTGTACATCAATATTATTGTCAGTAAATCTGGACAACATGTTGTAAAAGGTTATTATTAAAATAGTATTAAAGCGAAACAAGCCTTTTGTTTATTTTTTATACTCAATTATTTGTTAATTTTTGATCAACTAATTAATTCTTAACGAAATAGGTTATCAAAAACTTCACAAATCATACACGATGACAAATACTGACGAATTTTATTGACAGTATTATTGATAAGTGTAAGGGCCGTTTGCAAAAAAGTATCACAAACCAGTATTGTCAATATCGGTCCTTCAATATTATTGACAGTATTTTTACTAGTGTAAGGGCCCTATAAGAAATCAAACTCCATCAATGCTTCAGTATTTATTTGACATGTATAAAGGATATATAAAAATTATTGAAAACCACACAAAATTCACTACTAAATAAGCAGTAATGATTTCAAATTCAGTTAGTGAAAACCATGTCAATGTTGGTTTCTTGCTTATTTTCTGGTATGATATAGTCTTGTTTGACATGTTCTTCAACCTCTCCACTTAGTCATACTTCTGGCCAGACTTCCTGTGACAGGTACCCCACAAGTTGGGCTTTTTTTTTGTTGTATCACTGGCTTCTTCTGTTATTTCTCCATCATCAGGTGGAATGAGAACCAGGTCTTGAAACAATGCATCTTCTCCCAACAGCTCTATAATTTCATGGAGTTCGTATCTGCAAAATGAAAATAATAATCATTAGAAAAATATAACAATTTGTAGCCAACATTTCAATTGGAAATAATCTAAAAATATAGGAAGATATTCATTTTTATAAAATTTATAAATATATAAATTTAAAAGTATTGTTATGGGTTCTATGTCTAAAATAACGCTGGCAACACTTAAATTTATCACGTGCACTTTATTAACACAAATAATCTACAACTCACACTGTTCAGTAATTTCTTACAGAAAAATAAGCAATTAAAAACAGATAACACAATATTGTTCAACTGATAATGAGTTTTCAATCAACTGTACAAAAATCAATCACTAAAAGTTGAAAGGCTGATCTAATTAAATAATCACTGTACAATAAACTGTCCAATAATATTTGAAAAGAATCATTGAGGAAGAACAATTAACTTACGTAGCACAAGTCCGTAATACAGTAATAGGTAAAAGAATTATCACTATAGATATGTCAAGAGAATTATTACTACAGACAATGAAAGTTCCTTAGATGGTTTGTAATAGCGCCAATGGGATTGCACTGTCTGTATTAACGGGAACTGTCACTACTGCCACTTATCAACATAGAACAACAACTGAACTACTTAACTGTCACACTTGTTTATCACAACGAATTTCAAACAAGACTGACTAATTTACAAAAGTCCACCTCTATTTATATGATTTTTCATAATTGAGATATTTCTAGATTTCTCTACCAACTTCTACCAATTTCTAAAATAAACAATCAAGGAAACTCAAACTTTCCACAATATTTGATAAGACTCCATTAATTTCTTATCAAACAACCTAGAAAATTCTACTAATTACCAAGTAAACACCATAAAAGTGTCAAAAGCAGAGTAATTAATTGCTTAAAAGTAAACATTTACATAGCAGATAACACTGAGAACCACTGTTTCTTCTTTCTTCCTATTCTCCCCAATTTCATATTCGCTACAGTATATAATAAAATAGATAAACTATGAGAAGATATGATCATTTTTCATATGCATAAGAGGTATTCACAATGTTGGAGTAAGCCAGCTAATTCGAGCTATTTGCTAACTCCTGCTATTTGCTAAGTCAGTGCTTACTCAATGCTATAGTAGTACATTAGAAAAAAAATTAGCAGACAAGATAGCAGATAGCACAGGTTCAAGTTCACTAACTCCAGCTATTTCCATTAAAGCCATGGCCATCTTTGTTTTCTAACCCTACTTTTTATGGGAATGGGGAATTGGCTTTATCTGGAACTCACTATATCTATGTTAAATGTCCTATACTTATAAAACTTTTCTGAGGAGGAATTTGCAGTGACGGTGATAAGAACCCATGGGCCCCCCCACAAGTTTGTTCATACTGGCTCCCCTCCCCCTATAATATCTTTAAAACTATTATTACAGGTATTTCGGGTGGATCCTAGGCAACCTTTCTGCAAATATTCCACTTCTGACTCACAACTAAGTTTTAAGTGATGTAGACATCATTTCTAGTGCCTATTTCATCTATTCTAGTGCCTTCACTCGGGCTGTGAGGACAGTTGACAGTTGATGCAACCCACATGACTGCAGACAATATTTTTGACCTAGTTAGTAGAGAATTTCTATCGATCCCTTAAGTGCCAGTTTAGCTGTTGTATTGTAAACAACTACCTGTCCTAGCATAACCCTCACAGACAATGGATACTGAGTCTATGTCACAGACCAAATGTATTTTTTGTTAATAGAACGATTTAAACTGGCCTAAAACACTCTAATTGGTTTTAACTAATTTTTGTCATAAAAACGTATAGTAATAAGATTTGTATTCCTCTTGAATGTAGCGGTAATCATTTATATACGATGGCTTAGCGCACACATGTGGTAGGTAGTTATTTCTTGTTTTCTCAGGAGAGCATTTTCAAAGTTTAATGCATTGGAAAAATGCAAATTTTCTTTTCAATTCATCTGGAATTTTTACATGTCCAACATTAACATTTTTAGACCAACTATCAATGTAAAGTTTATGGAAATATTGAAAAACTCACCAGATAATAGACTGATTTCCCAGTGTCACCATGGTTATTTCATACTTACCACATTTGTGCACTCAAAAATTTTACTTACCACCATTGTACAAAGATCTGTTTCGATTTCTAATGTATTTACTAATCATATTCCGGCACTTTCATGATCTGAATTGACATTCATAGAAATAAAACAAGGTTTAGTTTTGAGAAAAAAATTGAGTATAAAAATTTATTGAATTTTTCTTTCCATGAGATTAATTCTTACCCTTGTTGAATTAATTTTATAAATTAAGTCAAATTTCTTGTATCAGAATTGAATTGAGCATGAAATAATAATGGAAACATAATTATTAATAATAATACTAAAGTTACATGAAAACATGGATTAATGAGATGAAAATAAGTTGAAAAAATGTATAATTCTCATTTCAATTAAAAGTGAGCATGTGAACTAAACTTGATATGAATTCAGAGTCCAGACAAAAACTAATCTCTCTTTATTTCTTTTTATTAAGTTAATTCATCATCCAGCTGTCTGTTGGAACAACTTATTCCACTATAGAAATGTCTATAATCATCTGGAATTATTTTCTGCTGTATCATCCAGTCCAGGTCCGCTTTCTTCTCTCTTGTGACAGGAAGACACTGTGGGTATTTTGGTACCAAACTTACTCCTGCCCATAATTTCCTTCTTCCTGAATTTCTCTTCTGATGAATGTTTATTCTCATGAAGGTACCATTCAAATCATACTTATACTGAATGATGTATGGTTCACTTTTTTCGAATCTCAACCATTTTACTTTCAGCCAGTTGACCGTGTCTTTTTCTGTATTCAATGTTACATTGAGTAACATCTCATCACAAAGTTTTTTCAAATCATGGAAGTCTGAGTGGATGAGTGTTTCCACATTGTAAGCCTTTTTCCTAGTGGTGGACATTAACAAAGCCCATTCTCTAGTGGTGTATATTTTTTTATTTTTCCTTGCACGTTCAATTGTGGCATGCATGGAATCTGCCTCTAAATATGAATGTCCAGATTCCATGTACTTCAGATCAATTGTATCAATGTTTTCAAATTTGTTGACTGCAAACAACATAGCAGCAACAACATACTTGTTTCTGTTCTGCCCTCCACAGGTGTCTGAAAATGATGACACATGAGACACAGATGAAGGTAGTTGCCTCAAGTATTTTAGAATACACGTACCTATTTCAGAACTACCTTTTCTGCCATTGCATTCATCCCATACAAAACAGTAGCCATCATTGTTATGACAATCAAAGATTGTGAAATGATAGACATTCAATTTGCACCTGTAGTACAGTTGACTGTCATTACTATAGGGAACACTTAGCAATGCCTGTAGGTCAAATGATATGGAACGGAATGTTTTCCCATTTTCAGAATGGCATTTATCTTTATCCTCTTGCTTCATCTCCATTGATGCCTTCTCTCTGCTTTTATGAGCCTGCCACTCTTCTTCAAGGATGCTTTTGTCATCGGTATTCTGATATACACTGCACTGGGTACATTGATCTTTTTTTGGGATGAAAAAAGACAGTGGAGGATCATAAGAATTGAAAATTTTCCTATACACAAATTGAGAAACAGGCTGAATGTTTTTTTCTTGGCAGAAATTATTTTTGTACAAATCATATAGTTTTGACAAGTTCAGGTCTGCAGATAAGTACAGTTTTCTTGTATCCTTTCTGCAATAATGCGATTCCATCCTGGGGAACATATCAATATGATCTTTAACTAGTTTAATGTTGTCACAAGATGTAGCATTAGCTGGTTTACTGTCCATACGTCTATCATAGTTGGTATACAATCCACTATCACTAACCTTGGTCATTAAACAGTCTGTTACCCTATGTGATATAGCAAGAGTAGCACAGAAAATTTTTTGACAGACTCGTACCCTTTCACCTTTATTATTTTTGAGTTGGTAAATCCTGGATATAGTCTTATGTTTCTCTGCTGATACTTTCATATTTTTGACAGGAACATTCTGAATTAATGAGGAGAGGTGAATCTTCTGCTGTTTGTCATCACCTAAAGCCCAATACTCCTTGCATAATACTTGATGCTGGTCTTCATCAAAATTGCTATTGCATTTAAACCTACATTTCTGACAATCAGCATTCTTCAGTGTTTTGGCAGGTGTCACTTTACCGGAACGATTGATATACTTTTTTCCCTGTTGCTGGAGTCGTTTCACAATGTTTCTCTTCCACTCTTTTTCATCAGCTTTTTTTCGCTTTTGTCTTTTGCTTCTACCTGGGAATAGAATTAATTTTATTACTTCTAATGCAACTCACTTTACAAACTAGTCTGGTACAAACACAGAATGAAGTAACTTATAAAATTTGAAGTCCAACTTACCTATTTGTTCAGTTGTGTCACTGATATCATCGCCGGCCTTGTCACTGATATTATCAGCATTGCTGACTATTTCCCTCTCATTATTTGGAGTGTTATCCATTTCAATAACATTATCAGCATCACTGGTAGTGTTTGGAAAATTGTCCACATCATTGTTCATAATTATATTATTATAATCATGTTTATTTGGAGATTCACCTACAAAAATAATCAAAGAATGAGTCAATGGCATACGTAGACCAAAGATAATTTTTTCCTCATTTAAACAATATTATCATGGATAATGAATCATTATGTTGTAACTTTGGTTTTGACTAACTTACTTGATAGTTTTGGGCGTTTGCGTGTTTGGACTCCTCCATCACTATCATCACTTGATTCAGAACTTGGAATATAAGAATCACTGTCATAGTATTCCATGGAATCAGTATCACTTTGTCATAACATGGAGTTTTGTGCTGTAACAAGAAGTAGAGTATTATGCAGTGACACATTGTAGCTTACACCAAGAAAAGAATTCACAAACTTAAGTCTGGTACAAACACAGAATAAAGTAAATTATAAAATCTGAAAGTCTAACTTACCTATTTGTTCTTTTTGTTCAGTTATGTCACTGATATCATCGCTGGCCTTGTCACTGATATTATTAGCATTGCTGACTATTTCACTCTCATCATTTGGATTGTTATCTATTTCAATAACATTATCAGCAGTAGTGTTTGGAAAATTGTCCACATCATTGTTCATTGATATAGGCCTAATATCATCATGTTTATTTGGAGATTCACCTACAAAAAAAAGAATGGGCTCAAATTGGTTTTAATGGATCCCTAGAAAGTGAACAAATTATACATATTCTGATACAACTTTTCATTCTGAATCAATTGACATAAGCGAAAATGTCCACAAAGGTCAAATAAAAAAGTTATGGCCGCCAAAAATTGAAATTTTGTCAACTATTCTCCAATTTTTTGCTGCATTGATTTTGTTAACCTACTTCAAACTTCAAAAATCACTCTTTAGCATATTTATCAAACTAACTCAATAACTACTGAAGCAATAAACTTCTAACTGGTCTCATTGGATTTCTTGGCAAATTTTACATAGGATTTGACTATTTTTACAGCAAAATCAATGCAGAAAAAAATAAATAATTGGAAAATAGTTGACAAAATTTCAACTTTTGTCGGCCATAACTTCTTTATTTGACCTTTGCGGACATTTTCGCTTATGTCAATCGATTCAGAATGAAAAGTTGAATCAAAATAATGTATAACATGTTCACTTTCTGAGGATCCGCTAAAACCAATAGGCTATTTACCAAAAGAATGAGTCAATGACATACACAGACCGAAGATAATTTTCCCCCATTTGAACAATTATTATCATTGTTTGAATGAATTGAACACTGAACATTTAATTCATACTAAACAGTAATGTCTTTTCAACGAATGTTAGAGATATTTCTATGAATTAAAATGTGAAAATCATCATAGATATGATATGTCATGACAATAATTAGCGGATCAATTATAGTATTAGCATAAATATGAACAGTAAAATTCTATCAATAGGCTAAACTATTGGGTTTAATAATAGTACTGTTCTAGCTACAAGAAAAGAGGTGGTCGCTAATTATAGTTTAGTGTTTAGGTTAGTTTGGAGATTAGTTTTTGTCTCAGGTACCATAACTAAAATAATAGATAACCAAATATCAAATCAAATTAGTTTGAAAAGTATCAGAAACTTATTTCACTTACCGAATAAAGAAGTATTGCTGTCGTTGTCCACACCATTTTGTCCAACATTATCAGCTTTGTTTTGAAGTAAACTAACAATTAATTCGGTTCTTGACAGTATGATTTTAGGAGTTTGTTCAGTATTTATATAGAAACGTTACTTGTTGAATTTTGATGTGAATTTTTTTTTGTGACATCTAAACACCCCAGGAAACAATAATCCGTTGGAATTTTTTGGGGGTCGCGATTATTTCACATTAAAATTTAAGTTTTCCAGTGGTACTATTTTTCTTAGGCGCAAGAAAATATTTCCATTTGTGAAAATCTGCAGTGTCAAAAATCGTGACTTTCTTCAAGTTTGATAATCAGCTGACTCACTAATAAAGAATTCTTGTTTGAGGCACGGCTATGAGGCATGCCTTCTCTCAGTTCTAATGAATTGGAAAATGTTAATTGATTTGTATCAGCTGTGTTTCCCTTTTGAATAGAATCGATTTTCCTAACAATGTTTAAAAAGAATTATTATTTTAAATAAAATCTGTCCTATATCTTTTGCAATATTCTTAAAATATAAGTCAATTTTTTTTAAATAATTGGTTTTGTAGTTTCTGTGTAAAAGCGTAATAAACAAAAAAAAAATCATTTCGCATTTAATGATTTCCGGTAATTAAGTTAGTTGCATGCGGTTACTTGAAGAAGAATAAACCTAGTCATTCTTGTACTGGGTGTCGTGGTGAATGAATCTGTTTTTGTGTGTTTGCTCAAGGTATTGTTGTGTGGTAATTTATGGCGTGTGTGAAGTGACTTTTCTGGAGTCGATAAAAATGAATGATTAAGATATTTTAAATTTTTTAATACATCACAAAGTGATAAAAGAAAAAATTGACTGTCCAAACTGTGGAGATGATCTCTACGTGAATCGGGGCACTCTCATGTTTAGATGCCAGAAGAAGGTGGTGCTTGGCAAGAAGGCGGCAAGAATTTGCGGGTTTGCTGGGTCAGCCAGAGTGGGGTCTTTTTTTGAGAACACCAAATCACATTGAGAGGGATGGACCACAAGGTTTGTGAGTGTTGCTCTTTTATATATGCATGTAACAGTGACTTCATGATAGCAAAGGTTAGGCGCACGGTTAGGTCTTTTGTGAAGTAGTTCAGTCACATCTAGCCTAGGTTAGGTTAGGTTAGGAATTGTTATATTAAAAAAATTCAACAACTAACGTTTCTATATAATTACCAAAATAATAAAGGTATGAGGTTGTTCAGTCACATCTAGCTAGGTTAGGTTAGGTTTGGTTATGCGCGCTTTGCGCGCACTGCGTTTGGGGAAGGTAGTGTTTTGCAAATGTTTTATTCACTTGGTTTACATTGTTTTAAGATTTGGAACTCCTCACACGTTTGCAAATTATGAATTTTTCAATTAAAAATGTAAATGTTTATGAAAAATGTTTTTTTCAAAAATTTCAATTTTTTTGTGAAGTAATCGCGACCCCCAAAAAATTCCAACGGCTTATTGTTTCCTGGGGTGTGTAGATGTCACAAAAAAAAATTCACCACAAAATTCAACAAGTAACGTTTCTATATAATTACCGTTTGTTCATGAGACATATTATTTATAGACAGAATTTCACATACCCCAGACAAAATTAAAAACTGAAAATAACTATACACTTTAATATTAATAACTCACAATAATGGAATAACACTAAGAGGTTCTCAATTGCATTCTAAAACTTGCTAAAAGTCCAAACTATACTTTCATAACCTCTTTCAATGAAGTAAACTGTTCATGCACTCTTGTCAAGCTCTCCACCTGGTGGCAGCTGAATGTACTATTGTTGTGAACACACATGTGATAAGTCCACTTATAACATCTGTGCATAACATTCACACAATTATTTTGAGTCACACTAGTGGTATGTCACTTTACTACAAGAGTGCGCAACTATTCCTCTCTTCAATCCTACATAACACAACAGTGAATTCTGAAACTCAATCTTCCCATCTATATTTCACTTACCACATGTGTGCACTACAAAATATGAACTTTGAGCTTCCACTATGTGCAGGTAGTCCATTTAAAAAAAAAATTACTTACCACATGTGTGCACTTAACCATCCATAGTATTAATCAGGTTAGATTATTTTAACAAATAAATTAGTAATGTCAATGCTTTAAACTGAGAATTTTGTAGTTTTGTTCATTGTATGGTACCTAATCATTTATAAGTTATTTAGGTAATTGAACAACTATTTACACAATCACTAGATCACTTAATATAAAAAAATTATGGTTGAATAATTGAAATACTGTCAGTGGAGACAGTTTATCACAGTTTTACAGCCACATACACACTGAGTTATTGAAGATGGCACATGTTATTGACAATGTTATCTACATTAATTTCTTGCATTTCCTGTTGTTCAATACTGAGGATCGCCAAATCACTAAGTCTTGATTGGCTCATAGTACTTCTCAAATAACTTTTGATAAGCTTAAGGCTGGGGCTCCACTTGCTGTTATTTATCATGCTGCAAATTGTGGTTGATAAGTCAGATAAATGAGAAGGCAGTGAACAAATGGAGATGGCTCCCCTAGCGACAGTCTGCAGTGTGCAACATTTTACAGCGTGCTGCAGAATGAAGCATCACACGGAAATGGAACCTGTCCCATTTTCATGCTGCCGCCATTAGATGGCTCTACTAGCTGTAGACTGTAGTAATGCGGCAGTCTGCAGCTGACCAGCATCCAAGGCGCATCAACGCTATTCTGTTTAAAGTTGTATTATTAATTGTTTCAAGTAAAGTGAATTCTATTGAGAACAATGGAGTTTGAACTTGATTGCGAGGTTATTATATTAGAAGTAGAGAAAAATATACAATAAAAATGATGCAAATTATAAAAACAGAAATGCTAGATTTGTAAGAAGTAATCAAAGGAGTTTTGAGACATGCAATAAAATTCTAAAAACTTGTCTGAATACTTTCTTACATTGCGATGCAATGTATGGAACAAGCGTTCAGACTTCCCATTGCTTATTATTGGGTGAATCCACCATTTTCTCTTGTGTAACTGGCATCATCTATAAACTAAAAGTACACTGAGTACAACACTATGAATATCAACTTGAGGCATGATCGGTCCCGGGTCACGTCTACTGCTACAATGAACTGCTAGTGAAGCCACAGCAAGCAAGATGATGCTGCAGATTGCAGTTCATTTTCTGTTGCCTGTGAAGCCACCCAACTGTCGCATGTAGCACCTGAAAATTGCAGCGTGATAAACTACGGCCAGTGGAGCCCCAGCCTTAATTTTGAAAAGCTTCTTTCTGCCGTTGCAGTCATCACTGGTAGGGTGAGGTACAATTGCACCATTGTGGCAAGGTTTGGAAAGCTACTTAAGAGCAAATTATTTTCTTCAATCAGCAGTTTTGCTATATCTCTGACAGGTTTTTTTGCGGCAATCTCATCTGATAACAATGACCTGAATTAGAGTATTTCTCCCGTTAGCTGGTCATTGATGACATCAGGATACTTATTTATGAGGACAATTGCTTTTTCTGTAATATCTTTCTCAGGAAGTTTTGTCAAGTTTTCTGGCCTCAAAAAAGAAAACTTTTTGACTACCATTTGTAAACTTGAGAACCTGTTTTGTATCCAATGAGGCATTAAATATATTTATTTTGAACGATTTTACAGGGTTGTCAATTCTAGATAGAGCTGAGAGGGCAGTAAAGCTGTTGCTCTCACTCGCACAAGAGTTGGAGCTGTGGGGGAGTGGTAACTACAGTGATATAATGCGCGAAGGTTCTTTTGTCTATGGTCGAATTATAGCTGTATTACTTATCTGCCAACAATAAACATATTCGTATCATAACAGTAAATAATAAATACTGCTATCTAAAAAATAATGGTTATTGCAGTTTTGGATACACAATCATGCCTGCAGACATTTAGCTTATTTTAGTAATTTTTTGACAATACTTACATAAATATTGTTAATAACAATATTTTGTTATGATAGGGGGGGGGGGGGGGTCCACTGAGGGCCCGGGTCCCAGTAAAATTTCCCAAAAAAACCTGGTCAAGGCTTGCAGAACCCCTCCCCCACCCCCAGCTAGCGGGCCCACTATCGCCGCCAATGCAAATTTGGTATATGTGTTGACTACGGGAACTCCCTATATCTGGAATTCACTGTATGTCAGCTGGAGGAATTGCCTATATCAGGAACTCGCTGTATTGTCACTAGCTGGAACTCACTATATCTGACATCACACCTATGTCACAGCATATTGTGATGGTTGCAGGTGGGTCTACTTCACAGTGTACTGTGACAGTTCCACAGATCCAGGTGGAGCCAACGATATGGCACATTCACAAAGAACTATACTTAGGCTACAGCCACACAGAAAGCGGGTTGAAATTGTTTTGTAGAACATTATTAACATTATTATTTTACGCCTCATCTTTAACAATATGCCACCAGTGTTGTCACGGTTTACAAAATTATTACTTTTAAGTGAGTCTAATCCTTTGTTGATTGAAAAACTTTACAATCAGTGACAGTGGACCCACGACATAAATTTACGTCGCCAAGAACTTGGCGAATTCCACACATTATATAAAGAGTTACAAAATTTCAATGAATGGTTTTTTGAATATTTAAGAATGTCTATAGAGACTTTTGATATGCTCATACAAAAACTGCAAGTTAGGCTGAAAAGAATGGACTTGAATTACAGACAAAGCATTTCACCAGAAGAGAGATTATTTGTAACAATAAGGCAAGTAAGAAATGTTTTAAATGAAAAACCATGTTTCATTATTTAAAATTTGTAATAGAAGATTTAATTTAAACAATAGACAATGATAGCAGGTAGTTGAAAAGTAATAAAAAAAATTTTCAGTTCTCTGAATCATGTGTTTGCTCTGAATCACGTGTTAGAGGAGACAAAAGTAATATATTGCCATCTTCGGTATGGATACTTCCACTTAATACTGAAACAGGAGATGTGACTGAACTAGAGGTAAAGAGTGTGTCAAAACTAGTTCCTGAAGTGCTTGAAGTTTTTACAACTGCTTCATATACTAGTTGCTGAATTTGCATTCGCAGTCTTAATTTTTCTGTGCAAGGTAAAGATTTTATGTCTGGAAGTAAACTGTGTAGGAACATCACATTGTCGTCTTCTTTTGAAGCTTCCTGTAAAAGCGCCAGTTTTTTCTTCTCATGTTCAATGTATATGTCCTTGAAATCATTCTCATGACGTCTTTTCTGAAATCCTTTTTTCTTCACTTCAGCAGGTTTACTAGTCTGTTCAGGAAATATAGTATCTTCATTATCTTTACTTAATTCTAGGGCATCGTTTCCTTTATTTTGCAGCGGTTGAGTCTCAGTAGTTTCTTCCAGTACTACAATCGTGTCTTCAGTTAGTTGGGACGCAGCCACTGTCTTGCTGATGTTCTGAAGGCTACAAATACGTTTATTAACTCCCAATGTGTTTTTAATAAATGACATAAGTTGGAAGTAAGGCCATGAAGATTCCGTTTTAATATTACCTGACGAGCCACTTTTGAGTTTTTCTAGTTTGTTAACCTCTGCTCTATAATAATCCTTCAGTGTTTTCCACCGCTTTTTCACCAATGTCTCTGAAACAAGAAAGGACCACACCTTGCTGTAGCTTGATGTTTAGGCTACATAAATTAAGATACCTAATAATGAGTTACCTAATATTTTATTGTTATTTATTCCATAGGATTGTTAATGCTATATTTTCAAACAGAATAATATGATTACCAGCAGCAGAAAAGTTTTTTTACTTCTTTTAAATTTTAACTACTTGTAGGAACGTAATTTTACAGATTGAAGCTCGTATTAGCTCGAACGTATTTTGTTTACAGATTTCTTGGAACTGGGATGTCATTTCGTTCCCTGGCTTTTGCATTTTGAATGGGAAAATCAACAATAGCTTCCATAGTGAAGGATACTACTGAGGCAATATGGGATTTATTAAGAGGAGAATACCTTCCTGTTCCAGATGAAAAAATGTGGATCAATATTGCAGATAACATGTACCTTAAAACTAATTTTCCAAATTGTATTGAGAGTATCAATGGAAAACATATTCGGTTAAAATGTCCAAAAGATAGTGGATCGGAATACTTCAATTACAAAAATTATTATTCTATTGTTCTCCAAGCAGTGGCAGACTCTCATTGTAAATTTGTAGCTGTAGATATTGGTTGTAAAGGTCGCCAAAGTGATGGCGGTGTCTTCAGAAGTTCTACATTATTTAATTTACTAGAAACTGAAAAAATTAATATTCCGCCTCCACGTGAATTGCCTAATTCACTCATTAACCTTTGAGTCATGACCCTGGGTCCCAGGGACCCGAGCGTTTCTATTGTAGTTCATAACATCACCACTAGTCGCTTGAGGCGCTAGTCACTGGCATGTAAATTCATTTCAGTGCAGCCTTGACTGCGGTGTAAGACGGTAGATTCGTATCTGTCTCATTACCGGAGTTATTGCGTTTTCGGGTCCCAAGGACCCAGGGTTCATGACTTATGCTACATTTTTGCAGTACGTTTTTTCGAGTGTTTTGTTGAGTTTCATGTTTATTTTCATTACAATGAATGTTAATGACAGAGACTTTGAAGCAACGACAGAGCAACTTTTAAATGAAGATCTCAGTGATTTGGAAGATGGTTTAGAAGAAGATGACTTTGACAGTAATTCCGAACAAGATCAGACTGAAGTTGTAGCTACTGTTGAAAATGTCAATGCGGAATCTAGTGATGAAGAATCAAATGAATATAACAGAATACAGGAGCTACGAAATGTTCTTCAACAAGTAAGTGATCAAGACAATTTAGAAGACAGCCCAGAAGAAGACATCCCAGGAGAAGACAACTCAGACGAGGACAATACAGAAGGAGACAGCTCAGAAGAAGACAACCCAGAAGAGGATGTCAGACAGCTCTACTACTATGGAAAACCTGTGGGGAAGAATAAAATACGGATGAAATGGAGTTCAAAGGAACCATCTAGACGAGGTAGGCCAAATGCTCACAACATTATCAAAATTCCTCATAACCGAGGTTACATGAGAGTCATGGGGAATTCTGCTAATTCAACTGACATATTCGACCGTTTATTCACTCCTGAGATTGTGAACGAAATTCTTGTACACACAAATATTAAATTATCGAAAATTAGACCAAAATATGCAGATCAAAATCGACCAGAGATTAGAGATACAAATATCATTGAACTACGAGCTCTATTAGGGCTTTTGTACTATGGAGCAGCATTCAAAGCCAACAAAGAAGATTTGCGGAGCTTGTATGCTACAGATGGTAGTGGTAGGGAAATATTTCGATTTGTTATGTCACAGAAACGTCTTGAAGTTTTATTGTATTGTTTGAGGTTTGATGATGCAACCACCAGGGCTACAAGGAAAGAGAATGATCCAGCTGCAGCAGTCTCAAAGTTGTTCTATGAACTAATTAATAACTTTCAGGTTAACTTCTCTTTGGGATCAAACACTTGTGTTGATGAAATGCTTGCCAATTTTAGGGGGAGATGTAGGTTCAAAATGTACATGCCAAGAAAACCAGCCAGATTTGGTATAAAAATTATGATGCTTTGTGATGCTCGCAGCTCATATTGCTACAATGCGTATATTTATACTGGCAAGAATTCTGATGGACATGGACTGGATAATGAATACAATAGTTGTAGTGCTCCAACTAAGTCTGTGGTTCGTCTGAGTAAATGTATTTTCAATACCAACCGCAATGTGACGGGGGACAATTGGTTTTCATCAGTTCCTTTGGCAAATATTCTAATGAAAAAAGGTTTGACATACCTGGGAACTCTTAAAAAGAATAAAACTGACATACCAACATCATTTCAAGCAAGACGAGATAGGGAAGTAGGCTCTTCATTGTATGGATTTTCAGGTCAAATGACACTTTTGTCTCATGTACCAAAACCTCAAAAGGCAGTCATTCTGTTATCAACGATGCATCATGACAAAAGTATAGATGAAAACACAAACAAGCCAACCATGATATCAGATTACAACCTTACTAAAGGTGGGGTTGACAACCTTGATAGAATGATTGCCAACTTTTCAACTGCACGAAAAACTTTGCGCTGGCCAATGCGGATTTTTTATGCAATGCTTGACATTACTGGAGTGAATACGTTCATCATTTATAATTCATTCAGGGATAATCCAGTCTACAAAGCAAGAGGAGCATTTTTGAAAGACCTAGCTATGGGTCTTGTCAAACCGCATATGCAGAACCGGTTGGCAAACATTGCACTTCAACAAGAGCTGAAGATGGGTATAGGTCGAGTTTTGAAGGTTGAAATGTTGAAAAATACCCCACCAGTCCAGCAAAATCCAAAGGAAAAGAGTAAAAGGAAGAGATGTTACATATGCCCTTCAAAATATGACAGGAAAACAGAAATTTATTGTGAAAATTGCGAACAACCTATATGTAATAAGTGCACTCATAAAATTTGTACAAACTGCATTGACTAATTTTCAAGGGTAGAAAAAAACTCATATTTTTGTGTTTTATTTTGCATACGATATTTTTCTGAGTTCTATATATCATATGAGTTTAAAAAAACCATTGAGTATATCATGAAATAATTAGCTTTCATATATTTTTTAATACTTAAAAATGCACTACAATTCTAACCTAAAATTTTGTACTTTTTTGAATTTCATATTACATGCACAAATAAAGTAATTATATCCATATAAACTATTGTAGCTGTCTTTGAATACCCAAAACTTGTATACTGAGTTATAATTGCAATGAAAGTTAACCTTTAAGTCATATTTTTAGAGTAGTTTTAGAATGGGTCCCTGGGACCCACGATCACGACTCAT
Organism: Conomelus anceps; assembly: GCA_948455865.1. Lineage (NCBI taxonomy): Eukaryota > Metazoa > Arthropoda > Insecta > Hemiptera > Delphacidae > Conomelus > Conomelus anceps. The sequence continues at coordinate 39,800,014 of OX418219.1, forward strand.
GTGATTTTTTGAGGGGGTCACGACTCAAAGGTTAAACTTCCTTTTGTTTTCGTTGGCGACGAAGCTTATCCACTTCTTTCATATCTAATGAAACCATTTCCTAGAAAGTCTTTGGACAGTTCAAAGCACATTTTCAACTATAGATTATCTAGATGTAGACAGAAGGTAGAATGTGCTTTCGGAATTTTAACTGCCAAATGGCAAATATTAAAAAAAGCTATAGAAACGTCGCCTGAACTAGCAATCGCAATAGTGAGAGCAGTATGTGTGCTTCATAGTTTTGTAATTATTTATGATGGAATAGATAGTCATTCTTTGAACTTGGAGAAAAATAAGAATAGCGGTGAAAAGTTGAAAAATCTACTAGTAGTAATGCATACTCAACAACAGCAAAGTCAATTAGGTATAAGTTTACACAGTACTTTAATAGCATTGAAGGGGAAATACCCTGGCAAAATGAATATGCATTACCTGAAAATTTACTGCAAACGCATAGTAGATAGTTAAACTGGTAATGAATGTAATAATGTTCTTACAAAATAAAATGATAACTTACCGTCATTTGTGTTTAATTCGCTGCAGACCTCTTTCCATGCTTGTGATGTAACATTTCTATCTTTGAAATATTTATTAGATACATCCCACAACACAATCCTCTTAAAAACACATGATATTAAACTACTTTCTTAATCGAACGACATGATAACCTTCTACAGGCCAACACAAAACATCAAACACTTTTACAGCACGCTCTAAACTGAGCAGCAAAATCAAACCGATTCAACTTTAAGCAGAATATGGCAGCAAGCGTGCGAGCAGGAGAGCCGGTCCTGCTATCTATCTGGCCACGCCATCACACAACACTGGTTTAATAGTTACTGCTCAACTGCTCAGTGCTGCTTCTTAACGCTTATCGCTTAAAACTGCTTTCTGTGTGGCCTTAGGCTTAAACCTAGCCAGTATGCAATCAAAGTCGAAGCGTACTAAGCAAAGGAGAGTATAAAAAAATGGTGTCATTTATTAGAGTTCGCCTAGCTTCCTCTAATGTTGTAGTTTGTTGATGAACCCTTTATAACAGGGTGTCTACTGGTCGGGAAAAGGTCGGGAATTTTAAGAGGTCGGGAAAAGGTCGGGAATTTTGAATTTTTTTTTAATTTGGTCGGGAAAATGAGGAAATTGATTGTAACACGTATTTTGACATACTTTTGTTACGAGTGCATAACGAAATTGGCTAACCAGGAAACAAGAATAATTCAATGTGTAGCTGGGAACAATTAGTCAATAAGTTTTGGAATAAAATAATCAAATGCCATTTATTAACTTTTCATGTGAAATTTAATGCCATTTTGTACATAGTGTGTGTTTTGCTATTGTACTGTGATTCCCCATACAATTAGTTCAATTTAATTTACCTTATATATATTTTTTGTCCAATGTTGTAAAAACTTGAATTAGGTAATTTAAGCAAGTATAACGCATTTTTGCAAGCAGCTGTTCAGTCTCAAGCTATCTTTAATTTTTTCTAAACATGAATATGATTACAAAGCCAACTATGCCTTTTTTAACCGACTTCCAAAAAGAACAAGGTTCTATATTCGACCTGTTTTTTTTTGTTGTTTTTTTAATGTTTGTACATCAATCATTCGAACAATATTGAACCGATTTCGATGAATTTTTTTTAAATGAAAGAGTATCGCTCAGTGGTGGTCCCATCCAAGTTTCGCAAGGATCGGCTCAATACTTAGCCCAATATTAAACAAAAAGGAGCATTCTTTGATGTCTTCATTTCAATCAAGTTTGAATAGGATAGTTCCACACATAACCGCCAATCAGATAACCGGTGTCATTTACCAGGCTGATCGTTGTATCATATGGAGCGCTTCACATCTAGACGGTTTTCGAAATCATATGATGCAATGCAATTAATTATGCCGGGTAAACGACATCGGTTACCCAAAGCTGGTTCAGTGTGAAACAAGCCTGTAATGCCCCGTTTTGACCAATTACGTGAACTTAATTTGAATCGAGAATAAGAAGAATATAATATTTCTGTCCATATGCTCATATGAAAATTGTAATTAATTTAGTTGATGTTATTGAGTCATAGGAATAAGGTTATTTAGTTTCAATCATAAGTTGGAGAATTTGGAAAAACAGCTTATCTCAGAAGTATTTTCAGTTTCGCTGCTGTGATGGATATTTATTTGCCATTAAATACATGTCCGTACAATAGGCTATTTTGAGGTTATGTTTGATGATCCTTTTGTACTAGCTCAAAGTTTATGTTCTTTATATTAAAAAAATATATATGACTAATATCACGAAAAATATCGTACATAACTCGTTCGGGAAGATGTTTACCATACTCGTATGATAATACCGCACTCAACTTCATCTCCTGCATTAACTTATCATATTTTCAGTAAACACAATTTTCCACACTTGTAATGTAATATAGGCCTACTATTTCAGTGTAAGGTATATTCTGAAAAGGACCACATCAAAATGAATCAAAAGCCACTTCACTTAAGAAGCCTTTCGCTATTATAATTTTCCTAAATACAATATTCCACATTAAATAAAACGTTGTAGAATTTTCCTTAGTTTATCTTTTCTTATAAGTGGATTTTTAGTTACTCAAGTTTGGATGTTATAAATTAATTATTGGCTTGATAATTTGATAAATATTTCATAATGTAGGCTTTAAGAAATTTCTCATGTTTTCAAAGTTTGAAAATTCAACTAAAAAGCTTAAAATAAAACATATTTTAAAACAAAAAAGAAACCGACTTCAGTGAAATGATAAAATACTCACGTACTAAAAAGTTTAAAATAAAGTATTTACTTTAAACTGAGAAATTTTTTAATTTCATACAAGTAATCTTTTGAAGTCGGCGCCAAATTTCCAATAATTTTTTAGAATATAGCAGAATTACTCTGTGATGTCTTCCATGACGAAATAATTGAACAATCTAATATCAAAACTGACCCTGTATTCCAGTAAAAGTGAGTGTAAATCACATATTTAATTGAAATACAGTGTTAGTTTTGATATTAGATAGAATTTCTTATCAATCACTGTATTTCAGTAAAAGTGAGTGTAAATCACATATTTAATTGAAATACAGTGTTAGTTTTGTTATTAGATGGAATTTCTTATCAATCACTTCCCGGTGGTTCGGAACCCACCTAAAACTGTAGGTCCAAATCATCAATCACCATCATCCAACTTATTACCTACGTACAGGTCTCAGACATATGTGGGCTTCATCCTAAAAATGAATTTATAAAATATTTGGCGCCGACTTCAAAAGATTACTTGTATGAAATTTAAAATCTCAGTTTAAAGTAAATACTTTATTTTAAACTTTTTAGTACGTGAGTATTTTATCATTTCACTGAAGTCGGTTTCTTCTTTTGTTTTAAAATATGTTTTATTAATATAAGTGAACCTCAAATTGTGTGAAATAGCCCTTTAACTCCTTCGATTCCTGCAATTATTCCAGATGATAATGATGATAGCTTACCAAAGAGACTTATAGAAAGGGCTCAGAACTCCCTTGGTTTAAAAATAATGTTAATTAGAAGATTAAAATTTTAAACGATTTTCTTAAGTACAAGGTCTAAGTAAATTATTTCTTGGCTTGAATTTCTAAACTGCCCTCTACTAATGTTAGAACAACATTCCTTAACAACTTGCAATATGTAACTACTTGCTATTTTGATGGAGTCATCAGCCTACATTGCCCTGAAGTGGGTGATTTTCTTTCAATTGGCAGTTCAATTCCCCCGAAGGGTGGCTGTTACATTATTTTTGTTGTGTTTTATAAGATTTTACTATTTTTTGTGTGAAAAAAAACAAAGCAGATGAAATGTTCCAATCATCGAATTACTAGTGACCTCTTGTATGCGCAGTGGTGGATCCACGGGGAAGGGGGAATTCCCCCCCTCCTCAAACGCAGAAGAAAAAGAAGAGGAAGGAAAAGAGAGAAAAGAAGAAAAAAGAAGGAAAAAGGAAAAAGTAGAATTCGTAACGAATGGAAATAATAAAACAGTGAAGAAGTGGAAAAGAGATGACAATATGTTAAAGGATAGAAATTGGACAGAGATGAAAATTAAAAAATACGAAAAAGGGTAGAAAGAGAAAAAATAAGGATAAAAAAGTAGAAGAAAATAATGGAGAGTTTTCAAAGTTGCTGACAAGGGAGGAAAATGAGACAGCAATGCCTAACCAACAATTTTGATTTTCTATATTGCAAATTATTGTGTACTTCGGTACCGTACTTGGTCTAAAAATGATGCCAGTTCAATACTCATGTATTCCCCCCCCCCCCCCCAAAAAAAAAACCCTGCTGCTGGATCCACTCCTGTATCTGTAAGCAATCAACATTGCAGACTAATTCACGCTATCGGTGTTGCATCTGCCTCCGCTGTTCTTAGGTTCTCATTCTCGCAAGCCCGAGGAGTCCCTTACAATGTCTAAGTAAAAGAGTCTTAGTTACTACTGCCATTCATCATTCATCAAAATGTCGTGGAATATATTACCTGAAGTAAAATTGGTTTTATAGAACTTTAGAGGTCGGGAATTTTGGAAATGTGGTTGGGAAAAGTCGGGAAAAAGTCGGGAATTTTACAATTGGGAACTAGTAGACACCCTGTATAAGGAAGAGTATGCCTCAAAAGTTAGAACCCTGGCACAAAGCTATTTTGCTCTACATAAAATATACCATATTTTAAAAATTCAAATTTTCAATTTTTTCAAATTTTGATAGGGTGGCATTATATTTGTCACTGCCCGTTACTGGCCTCTCCTGGGTGGCAATAATCTTGCCATTGCCCATCAATACAATAATAAAATAGCTTTACATCTAGAGAATATGGGGTTTTCTATAATAACAAACAACTTTTTTCATATAATATTTTCACACTTTATTATGTCAATTATTTGGAAAAGTAAAAATTATTTACAGCTTCTGAAATGAACTCCAAAATGAATGTTCAAGGTGTCACTGTGTATGAAAAAGGTGGAAACATGGTACCACACACAAATGAACAAGGCATTTAGAGCAACGGATTTTTGATCTCTTGTTGTTATTCTTACTGCTGTAGTACCTGCATCTTTTATATGCATCCTGTGGCGATGCCCCAACTACTCCTTGTGGCATGTGGATTCCAACTGATGTCAATCTGACGTCATCAGGTACACCAAAATCTTTTGTACCATTCTTCCTCTTTTTCACAAAAGTTTGAAAATCAGTACTTGGTCGTTTTTGGCTGGAGTAGTTTGATATCAAACTTCCTGCAAGCGACCTTTGAAAATCAAACTGTGGTAGAGCAGATTTGACATGAACAGATTTGTGGAGCAAATGTGCATTTACAATTGCACTTTCTAACATGAAATAAAATAATCTCAGCCACCACCTTCTTGATTTCCTTCCAGTTTCATAGGTACCTCTCTTCTGGTCGAATCTATCTACACCACCCATTCTTTTTGTATATTCAACAATCGGTTTTGGACATGTAACAGAAATCCTATTTCCATCTTTTTGTGTTCTCAGTGTTTCTGAAAGATCATTGGGTCTGAATGCTGTGGAGATGACATGGACTAATTTTGTATCTTGCCATTGAACATAGCCCACATGCGCATTTACTCTCCATTTGCAATCATGATTAGTAAGTTTTTTAGTCTTACTAATAACAGGAAGCCCGGTTCTATTGGAACAGACAGTTGCAGTAGCATGAACTTCGTCTTCATATAGGGTTTCCAATAAAGTAGGTGAACTGAAAAAATTATCAAATGCTACATGTATTTTCTTATTATGTAATGATTGTGTCATATTCAGTATAACATTTGCCCCAAGTCCGACTTCAACAATATTATTACTGTGTTTACCAGTGTATATTTCAAACTGGAAAAGATAACCACTTTCAGAATCTGCCCAAGCCCAAACCTTATAGCCACGCTTATTTGGTTTCAATGGCATATACTGCTTTAGTGTAAATCTACCTTTGGGAAGTTGAAGCCACAGCTTCATCTTGGAACGCATTATTCAGGGAAGTGATAAGGGGTCAAACTTTGTATAGTTTATCATAGTTTGGATCAGTACGAGCAGGTGCTGCAGCATTATCATTTAGATGGAATCCTTGGAGTATTTTTTTGAACCTTTTCACGGTCATAACTTCTGCAATAGGTGTCACATGGAACAATGGGTCTGTAGACCAGTACATATCAATCGATGGGAGTGCATTCAAACCCATCATTATGTGTATACCAATGAATGCATGTATTTCATCAGCATTTACATCTGACCAATATTTGATATTTTTCTGACTGGCATATTTGTTTGTTTCTGTTACAATCAAATCAATATTTCTGTCATCAAAAAACCTATTTAAGTATGCAATAGGTGGCTCTGTAAATAGGAATGGATGGGTAGGTGATATTTTTATTTCATCAAAATTAGCATTTATTATTTCTTGAATGCCCATCATCTCTTTTTCCAGTCATTATCTTCATCATCTTCAGATTCTGAGATATCTTCCTCACTCTCTTCATCACTTTCTCCATCACTTTCATGATTATACTGCTCAATTACCCTATCAATAATATTATTCACATTGTCAGTAACATTTGGAGTTTCACAAATAATGTTGTCATCTTCTTCACAACTTCCAGTGTCATCTTCAGCATCATCTTTGGAACCAGATGTGTCAGGTAGGTCCAAATACTCCAATATGGCCTTTTCTCCCAGTCGCTGGTCCATCTACAATGACAAAGAGAAGTCATGTGATGGAGATTTGCCCAATAAACCTGTCTGTAAACGGGCAGTGGCGCATATTCTGCAACCAAGTAGAGGTCAGTAACGGGCTGTGGCAAGTATATTGCCACCGAAAAGAAACATGGATCTGGATGATGTAAATACATTTCAATTATGGTAGAACATACTCATAGTATAAACACACTCAATATAACAATAAATATTCAATAATTACTCACATTTGGAAGAATATACTCCAGTTATTTCTCTCAGTATAACATCACACTATCATGAACGCCGAACTACATAACCTCAGAGCGAAATTTACTACAAACAGCTGATCAGAAAAGGTGGGAAACACTTCAGATCTGTTTCCAACAGATAGCAGCACAATACTACACAGCTCATAAGGTGGCAATATTTTCTCACTGCCCATTTGAGAACTTTGAAATTGGGTGGCAATATGTCTGCCATTACCTCATAAAGGGTTAATGAGAAATATTCCCAATGGTCTAGGAAGATTTGATGTGAGAACTTTATAAGCCTGTTTTTCTACTTGGTCTCCTAATTCTTCAAGAAGAGCTCCTTTTACCCCATCTAACTCATAACGAGCTTTGATTGTTACTAATTTTGTTTTCAATCAAGTTCAAGTATTCCAAGGGGTGTTGGCCTTTGTGATATTTGAAACTCATCAGTTCTGATAACAATTGCAAAGAAGTATGATTGTCAGCAAAATTATTTTTTAGTGTTTGCAAAATATGAGGGATTTCTTTACACTTTTTTTGGATTACTGCCTTATGGGCCGGACCCTGAAGTTTAGAATATACACATTGTGTGAGAGACCGATGATTGTCTACATTATTTGTACAATATTTACTATAGAGTCTATCTATATTATCTATGAAGAATAATAATTCTGTTGGATCACCATTATATGTGGGCACAAATTTCAAACGATTTTCAAAACTTACACTGTCACAAGATGGTCTTGAAGATCCTTGTGCAAGGAGTTGCTGATGTTGGAGTGTGAGATCGTTCACTCGTTCAGCCAACGAGTTTATGGTGGTCTGTTGTTGCTGGATGATTTCCGCGAAGTTGATCTCGCCTTGTCGTCGATCATTTTGGGAAGTCGCCATGCTGTCTGGACCTGGTGGTTGAGTGGTGAGGACTCTGCTCAAGAAATTCCTCCTCTTCTCTGCCAGCTTGCAGAAAAAGACGTCCGGATGCAATGTGTTGTCCGGGATTCGTTGAGACTGCGCGTTTCAATCGTCAGATCACGGTACAAATATTCTATTCTTCAAAGTTGAAGGTCTATGAATATTTGTTGGCAGTCCCTGACTTTTGGGTGCCAGTTAAATGTATCAATAGATTGAGTCTTTTAAAAAACTGTGATTCTGTATGTCAAAGTTGAGCGCACAGAGAACACGACTGAACTTTATTATTCTCAATACACAGTTACAATATAAAAACAATTCACAAAGAACTATACTTAAACCTAGCCAGTACGCAATCGAAGTCGAAGCGTACTGAGCAAAGGAGAGTATAAAAAATGGTTCTGTGAAGAGAGGCATAAGGAGCTTAATCAAAGTTGAAAAAGACACCTGTAGCCTATGCTAAAATCCAAGCTAGTACATGATCGAAGTCGAAGTGTACTTGGCAAGGGAGAACTTATTTCTGATTTTTGGAAAACGCCCGGGGCTGTATTTATACTCCCCTACAGGGGCGCACCCAGACTTTTGGTTGTGGGGGGGGGGGGCTTACCCGTCCTACCAGGGAAAATTTTGGTGAGGAGGGGGGGGGGGGGGGGGTAAATTGGGATTTTTCAGACGACTTTCTGCAAGATTGTTGCCCGATAAAGTTTATTGAGGGGGCGTGGATTCATTACTTGACTTTTTAAAGAGTATTAGTATTAGAGTAGCTATGGGGAAACAAAATGTGTTCATCATGATTATTTTTTGTACAGTGTTTCAAGAGTTCAAAATGATTCTGCCAGACTGCTTAATCAACTTCTCATGAGGGTAAAAAAATTAGAATCAATGCAGGTCCGGCGGAACGCTTTGTTACAGAAATAAAGAGGGCGAAAGATTACAGCTATTCCAGCATCCATTCAGAAATGACTTAAGGTCTTCATATAAATGGTGTGAATTAAATTGAATCAATGTAAAATTATCTGAAACGTGCTACATCTACTATTATAAATTTTTATGTCTACATCATTCTGAGACTTTTGCGTTGGTAATAGAAAGAACGAAAAATTCCAGTCCTAAAGCGAATCGAGAAGACGAAATCTTTAAATTGTTGGGATATTTTACAAAAACTCACAAAATGATCATAAAAACACGTTATTTTATGTCGTCCTAATGGTTAACCAATTCAATTGCCAACAAACCAAAAATTTTGTTCAATTTCTACTTCAAAACTTGCCAAATCATTTTTTGAAATGAAATATGAATGTACTCAATAGTCAAGAACGGTCCCAAAGTTTATAGAGTTTCATTGAATCAAAGCATACTGATTTTGCACATATGCTTTCCACTTGCTATTCTTCTGTCTTTTTATCAAATTTAAATTATGGTTTTGTAAGTTCTGGGTGCTTTATTCACAATTAATAGCCAAGCTCATACATTTCAATATTAAAAATGCCTTCTTTTATGTATTTCATAGGATTACTCAATAATCACGGTAGTTAATGTTTCATTTGGGTTTTCAGTTCATTTCTCATCAAATGTATTCAATTTACCACCTAAATGAGCACTCTAGAAGCCTAGAGTTTTCGGAATGAGTACTAATTCATTGATCTCTTATTGAAAAAGATAGCTTCACTCTTCTGCTATATTTATTTCTGTATTGAAGCGTTTTCGAAGGAATAAAGAATAAGAATAAGGAATATGCAATCTTATTGAAATTTTTTCGCAAAAACCTGTAAACCTTTTTTAGGAAATTATTAGCCGCTAGCCGTGGTATGGTACCTGTTCAGTCACATAAGGCAAGCTGCAAATTCCTAAGGTAAGGGTGACCGAATGGATCAGCCACCAAAAAAAAGGGTTCTTAGCTATAAAATCACTTGCCGATGATTCGGAACTCACCAAAAACTGTGGGCCCACGCACAGGTCTCAGAATTATCTCGGCTCCACCTTCCGAAAGGAATTACATTAATACCGTTAAATGTATTACAGGTTTAGGAGGTTCTAGAGGCTGGAGGTCCTGTACTTATTGGTTAAATGAATGCCATATTGATATGAGTGAAACGAATTATTTTTATTATCTTTACCCAGCCACCTAGTCAAATTTAATTCTGCAAGACTACAAATTCTATTTCCACCTATGGTAGTCACTCATAGTATTCCTGTTAATAGTATAACGATATTGTTAATTGTCATCCGATTTAAACAAGTTTTAAATGTACAGCCTAGAGTCCATATTACACAGTCAATTCGCTTGAAAATTATCAACATTTTGATAAGGATTTCAGGACCTGAGGGCAAGGCTTGAGCCTCAAAACCCCCCATGTCAAGCCACTTATTATGAACATTATTCTACTTGAAAAGTGTGAATAAATGACATGTACCAACACTAATCAGCCTGCAGCACATACTCTCTATAGTAAATTTTCTTGTAAATTATTAGCAATTTTTTAAGAAGCTCAGGTTCTTGGGGGGGGGGGGGGGGGGCTTAAGCCCCCCTGGGTGCACCGCTGCTTCCCTAGGGCACTTACTAATCTTTATCTACAAGATAAGACTGTCTAATGAAAGCTACATATCTATAATGAAAGCTACATATCTATATGTGCTAGCTAGTCTAGCTTACTTACTATATAACTGGTGATAGAATACCAACAATATTCATTCATCTACCCCAGTGATAGACAAACTCTGTCGGTGAGCGCGCGGCTTAGCACGCCCTGCTATTTTAAATTAACATAATTAAAATAAATAGTGACAGAGTATAAACGTTTTTTTACTTGGCCATTGTTAATATAAAAGCCAAATGCCACTGACTGACTGATTCATCACTATTTCTTGTAAACCATGCAGCTAGAAGTTGAAATTTGGTGCACATATTCAGTTAAGATCCTTAGATGCATACTAAGAGCAGGTTTTACCTGAAATCCCACAGTTGACTTTTTTAATTACTAACCACCTTTTCTTAATCATTGTTATTAATTAGAATTTATACTTTCAACCTATAAATAATTTTTTATATAATATTTTTATTCACCAAACATTACAAAAATTCAATTTACATACGTTTCTGAATACAATATGGCACAGCCAGCAAAGAGAAACTTGCGAGCTAGTTACAAGTTCATTATTGTTATGGGTTCTATGTCTAAAATAACGCTGGCAACACTTAAATGTATCACTTTCACTTCATTAACACAAATAATCTTCAACTCACACTGTTCAGTAATTTCTTACACAAAAATAAGCAATCGGAAACAGATAAAACGATATTGTTCAACTGATGAGTTTTCACTAAACTGTACAAAAATCAATCACTAAATGTCAAAAGGCCGATCTAATATTAAATAATAACTGTACAATAAACTGTCCAATAATATTCGAAAAGAAACGTCAAAAAAGAACCATTAACTCACGTAGCACAAGTCCATAATACAGGCAAAGGTAAAAGAATTATCACTATTGACAATGAAAGTTCATTGCATGGTTTGTAAAAGCGCCAACGGGATTTGACTGTCTGTATTAATGCGAACTGTCACTACTGCCACTTATCAATGTAGAACAATAACTGAACTACTTAACTGTCACACTTGAGTAGGGTAGACTAAGGGTTCTGGCTCAGTTTTTCTTGAACCTTAAATTTAAGGTTAACCTAAGTCAACCCATCCAAACCTAACCTAACCTGAAATAGGTAAGTCAAAGTCGAATCAACGCAATCTATCCGATCCCCAAAATTCCCATTTTCACGGGAGCTAAAATTCACGAAAAAATTTGAACTTTTTAACCCGTGAAGGGAATTTTAATTTGAAGACGTCATCTTGTTCAGCATTTCAAGGCATCCCAAATTCATGTATCAAATACAATTTTCCGATCACGATTAATTGAGGAAAAAATAATAGAATTTTTGGGCGTGGTCGCCTCGCTAAAAGTGGTGGTGGTTCTGGCTCAGTTTTTCTTGAACCTTAAATTTAAGGTTAACCTAAGTCAACCCATCCAAACCTAACCTAACCTGAAATAGGTAAGTCAAAGTCGAATCAACGCAATCTATCCGATCCCCAAAATTCCCATTTTCACGGGAGCTAAAATTCACGAAAAAATTTGAACTTTTTAACCCGTGAAGGGAATTTTAATTTGAAGACGCCATCTTGTTCAGCATTTCAAGGCATCCCAAATTCATGTATCAAATACAATTTTCCGATCACGATTAATTGAGGAAAAAATAATAGAATTTTTGGGCGTGGTCGCCTTGCTAAAAGTGGTGGTGGTTCTGGCTCAGTTTTTCTTGAACCTTAAATTTAAGGTTAACCTAAGTCAACCCATCCAAACCTAACCTAACCTGAAATAGGTAAGTTCAAGTAGAATCAACGCAATCTATCCGATCTCGAAAATTCTCATTTTCACGGGAGCTAAAATTCACGAAAAAATTTGAACTTTTTAACCCGTGAAGGGAATTTTAATTTGAAGACGCCATCTTGTTCAGCTGTTAAAGGCACCTCAAATTCATGTATCAAATACAATTTTCCGATCACGATTGATTGAGGAAAAAATAATAGAATTTTTGGGCGTGGTCGCCTCGCTAAAAGCAGTGAGTGTTCTGGCTCAGTTTTTCTTTAACCTCAAATTTAAGGTTAACCTAAACGAATTCAATTAAACCTTATTCAACCTGAAATAGGTAAGTCAAAGTTGAATGAACGCAATCTATCCGATCTCGAAAATTCCCATTTTCACGGGAGTTAAAAATCACGAAAAAATTTGAACTTTTCAACCGCTCAAGATAAATTGAATTGGACGATGCCATCTTGTTCGGCTTTCAAAGGCACTCCAAATTCATGTATCGAACACCATTTTCCGATGATAATTAATTGGAAAATAAAGATTTTCCCACGCTCACACATTTTTTCCCACGCTCTTTCCAACCCAACTAGACCTCCTAGCTTAACCAAACCTAGCAATTATAATTGGGGAAGAATAATAGAATTTTAATAGTATAATTTATTGGAAAAAAAAATATAATTTTTGGGTGTGGTCATTTATACTAAAAGCACTGAGGATTCTGGCTCAGTTTAATGGTGATTATTTCGAAAATTTTAACGCTGGTTTCAACGGTAGTTTTAACGGTGGTTTTAATGGTGGTTATAACAGAGATTAGTCACCAACTGATTAGCCATCTCGTACTAGCTTTATTATCACTTACCTAGTGGTTTGGAACCCACCTAAAATAAAGTTTATTAGATGGTTCCATCTTGTTCAAATTTCCAAGGCGATTCAATATAGATATAGCAACACCATGCGATATAATCCAAGTCAATTTAATCTAACATTTGAGATCCTGAAAATTCCAATTTCCATGAGAGTTATACTGCAAGGTAATTAAAAAAAAAATTCCACACTCCTTCCCTGTCTATCATAATTCAACCTGCAAATCAAATTTAATCTATCATGACATAGGTAAGTTCTAGCTAATTGATATTTTTTCACAATGCATTGCCACATTACAACATACTGCTTATAAGAAAAATCAAGAGTTGAAAAATCACAGAATATGAACCAAATCTACTTCCCTCAACCTAAATTATATTGAATGGTGTCCCAGCCACTTCAAAATCATTTGTCAAACTTCATCACTATATAAAGGCTTGTAACCACATTTCTTGTTCAGTCTTCACAAGTAGCCTGAACAGTTAATACCTTTCTTAATGAAACACAGGTTGGTGGGATAATAATGCTATTATTGGTAACTGATGAGATGGTGAATCTATTAATTTGAATGATAACCAATGAGATGGGAAATGGGGTATCATATTATTGATGGCTAACAAGATAGCTGATATTTCAATCAAATTGGGAAGGTTGAAAATAGAGTATATATAATAGGGTGGGTCGAAAAAAATCGATATTTTTTTTTCGGATCGTAATACCGCGGAAAAGTTGCTAAATGGTATGACTAAATAGGGGAAAAAATATTAAAATTATCGGATGTTATCTTCCGTTCGCGCATGAGCTCTAAAGTTTGATTAAATTTTGAAAAAATTAAAGTTTTTTGGAAATTTTTAATAATTTTTTTTATTACGATATTTAATATGTAATAGGGAAAAATGTCATCTACGACACACTAATGAATTAATATAAAAATACTGGTATTGAGTTTTAACATCTTCCGTTCGCGCATAGGCTGTAAAAATAGCAAAAAAGTGTTGAAAACCTCAAAAATGTGGACTTAGGAAAAATAAATATATACAAGCTTCAACATATTATTGATGTATTATCCAATAAATACAAAGTACATATTTCACTTACGAATAGATTACATGTCTGGTAGTTTGAACTGTCTTTTGTTATCAAAGGCTGGCATCGTGGACCTTGACTTAAGTGTCGTTCTTATGTACCCGTCTCGAGCTGCAGATCCGCAAACCTTAGCAGAAGCCTCGCTCACCAACTTGACGCTTCTCTCCACTGCTTGAGTATGGACTGGCATCTTCTGTGATAGGATTTCCCACTTCGGTACTTCTTCTGTTTTGATGTAGGTTTTCAGTTCATCATCAGTGACATCTTTCAATAGAGGCGGCGAAGAAAATTCACAGTTTGTCCAATAATTTAATTCCGTGTAGTCTGTTGCGGAAAAGTTTAGCTTAGGTGCCACGTACGTTCGAATTGTTTTCCTCTTTTGGTCTCTTTCTCTTGCCTTAATGATGCGGCGGAGGCCCAGTTCTCTTATATGTTTTCTGGGATCTTGAGTCATAGTAATCATAACATGTTCTGGATGCGCAAAGAACCCATTTCTCTCTATAACTGGGTCAATTACAGCTTTGAGTTCATCTTTAAGATATCTTGAGGTTTCAATACATTGGTGCACGAGCTTAGGGCCATCAGTAAAAAGTTTGGTCTTCTTAATACAAAACCACATCGGCATATATGACTTCAGAATGAATATTACTATTTCCTGGAACTCAGCAGTTGGATTTTCTTGACTAATGTAGAGTCTTAAAGCACGGTTAGCTGTTGTTAGCCACCTGGAGTGAGACAAAGGTCCTGGATCCCTGATTGATAAATCTTTTGGGCATTCACCTGATTTAATCGCTTCTGATATTTCCAGCAAATAGTTCTGATCCTTACTAAGAGTTTTTTTGTCTATCTCAGGGATTTGGCAATCAATACTTTCAAACTGCACTACTGGAAGTGTTTCACATTTGATCAATTTCCCACCAATCGGTCCTTTCAAAGAATTTGGCCCGGTCGACTTACCATCTAAATACTGAAATAAATGGCGGAAGGGTAGTTCATTAAAATGAAGAAGACAAACTGCCCATTGCAGAGGCTTACCTAAGTGTGTTTCAATACGGCGTATTATACCGTTTTTCAATCCGGTGTTAACATTGGTGCCATCACAGCCAATAACGACTAATTCGTCCAAAGAAATGTCATTGCTTGTCAAATAGGATATAATAGAGGTTGCAATATCCTCTGAACTTCCTGAATTCGGGGTCACGTGACCCAGAAATATATTACCAGGTTCTTGTATAAGCACGTAATGTTCCTCCTTTACCACTCTTTTAAATCGTTTTGAATGTGCCTCTTGTACCACAATAGTGTCGTCTTTACGGCCATCAAAATATAGCCCAATTAGCTTATTTTCTGTTATAGAACTGGACAAATCAGCCCTAACATTGTGTTTTTCTCTTCTTATTTTACACTTGTCAACTACTTGTGAATTGTCGCTATTAGTTACCACGCCAACGTCCTGCAAAACACTTGAGGCTATTGCTGCTGTAGCACGATCGGAAACACCGTAACGATCACTAGTTAATGCAGTAGATTTAAGGTTAATCCTCATTTGCCAACCGGATTTCTTTTTTGGAGATTCAGGTATGAATTCTTGGTCACTGTCACTGCAATCGTCACTGGAGGTCAAGGATTCATCACGTTGTTCAGTTTTGGAAACTTGGACATCTACTTTTGGTTTTGGACAGCTGGAACGAGATTTCCTCTGTAAAGATTTGGCACGTTTCTTTGTTTCATTTAAGTCCACACCTCCAATTTTGCCAATGCCGTGAGTGCGTAGTGAATAGATAAATTTCAGCTCAAGTAAAGGTATTTTTTTAAGCTTTTCACAAGTACAAGTTATTGAGCAGATACACTGGCATTGATCCGGTGTTTTATGACAGGTACATTCAAGGGCAATGGGGCATTTGCATGCCGCAATGTCAAAAAGCAAACAGCATTTTTTCTTAAAATCATCAAGGTTTCTCTTAAAGACTTCCTTGTTTTTGTCTCGAGTATGAGATTTTCTTAAACTATAATACTTGTCATGCAGTGCAGTCAACAGTTGTACTACTCTCTTATCACTTACGGTGGGAATTGATGCTCTATTGTACAAACACACTATTTTGCCAGCTACTGTATTGGCTACTTGTCCAAAACTAACTCTTTTGTTGTTTACTTTAACTGCTAAATTATACCTCTCATTCGATATACATCGAAGAACGTCCTCTCCTATAGGGAGCTTGTTAGGCGGCAAGTCTCTTGGTGTACCGAAAAACGGACACTGGAATTCTTGTCTAGTGATCACTGTCTTTGATAATGCCATCATTCATTGCACAATTGTTCAAAAAACTACACCAAAATATGAAATTTGGAACACACACTACGCAACACATCCACCGCACTCAAGAGACAACAGCAGACTGGCACACAAAATTGCGCGGCGGACCACTGTAATGGCTGCCTGCAGCGGAGAGGGGGTATCACGTGACGCGGCGTGGGTCGTTGACCCGCTAGTGGCGCTGACAGTAAGTTTTGTATCGCTGTGCGCGATCGAAAAACCAAGCCTAATTATGTCTGAATTTTTTTCTTTAACTATCAGAACATGTATAATCAGATATTAGGTATTACATTATTGATATCTGTAACTATACATGAAAAGAAAATAGGACAAAAATCCGATTTTCTTGTATTTTGGCTATATTTGGATGTCCATGCGCGAACGGAAGATGTTGAAGTGCAATACCGGTATTTTTATATTACTTTATTAGTGTGTCGTAGATGAAATTTTTCACTATTACATATTAAATATCATAAAAAAAAATTATTACAAATTTTCAAAAAAAAATTATTTTTTTCAAAACTTTAGAGCTTATGCGCGAATGGAAGATAACATCCGATAATTTCAATATTTTTTCCCCTTTTTAGTCATACCATTTAGCAACTTTTCCGCGGTATTACGATCCGAAAAAAAAAATATCGATTTTTTTCGACCCACCCTAATATATAATGTGAAGGCTTATGGATCTTCATCCACTCCTCACCTAATATCTGAACAGTGGGATCTATTATAAACAGGTCTGGGTGGGAGGAATGATGATGTTAGGGTATGTATCAATATTATTGGTGGTTGATAAGATGGCTGATATTTTAATTTTAATGATGATTTCATAAGATGAGAAATAGGGTATATATCAATGTGATATTACTGGTGACAGACAAAAGGGCTAATCGAACCGATGGTTGATGTATTAATTAAATTTGTGTTTGAGGAGATATACTAAAATTCAGGTATAGGTTTAATTAAGATGCAAATCTGCACAAACCCTATCTTATTCAGTTCACAAAGTCGGTTCAAATCAAAGCCAGCACTATATAAAGGCTTGCAATTCTTCACTAGCAACCTAAACAGTGAGTACCACTCTCTTAATCAGACACAGGTTGGTGTGATAATAGCATTATTATTGGTAAATTATGAGATGGTAAATCTATTAATTTGAATGATAACCATATTGTTGGTGGCTGATAAGATAGCCGATATTTCAATTGAATTGACAATATTACCAAGGTTGGAAATAGAGTATATATCAATATAAAGCCTATAATTATAATGTGAAGGTTTATGAATCATCCTCTTCATCCACTCCTCACCCAATGTCTGTACAATGAGGATCTATCATAATCTGGTCTGGATGGTGATGATGTTTTGGGTATATATCAATATTATTGGTGACTGTTAGGATAGTAACCATCAATTTCAGTGATGACTGAGAACATGGGGTATATATCAATTTAATACTATTTGTGGCTGATAAGATGGGTAATATATTAATTTCAATAACAACTGACAATTTCAATGTGATATTATTAGTCACTAACAAGAAGGTGCCGATGTCTGATGAGATGGTAAATCTATAACAAGAATGGAGACTAATCCATTCAATGATGACTAATGAGATGGCTATCAATGGTATCTGATGAGATGAGAAGATATTTATTTGGAAGTTCAACTTATTCTAACCAAGAAGATATAGTGATTATACTGGATTTGAGGGTATACATGTATTATTGGTGACTGATAAGATGGTTAATTACACTGGTAACAGGGGATATAACAAATAGTGATATACTGAGTGTTAAGTTACATATATATTTTATTATTGATAACTGATATATTAATTGAATTGATAAATGATGAGATGATTAACTACACTGGTGCCTGAGGAGATGGGGGAATATTTATTTAGAAATTGGATCAATTCTGCTCACCAAGGTAGTTTAAATTCTTGCATCACACAGTAATTTCTGATGATAAAAAAAAAATATGAAACTGATTAGATGATCAATTATTGAATTTGAATGAATATGGTATGTTATAACTTCTTGATTTTAACTTTTAAATCTGAATAAAACTCAAATATATCCTAGATTTACCATCTCATCAGTCACAAATAGATTAGTCATCAGTTGCCAATTTAATGAAAATATTAATCATAAATGATATACCCTAGCATTCAGCATTTATACATATTCAACCATATCATCAGTAATCAATGTAACTAATATATCATCAACCACTAATTCCATAAATAAATAGAAAACATGTGGAAATGATAGAGGCATGCAACTGTAAACATCCTGCTGTCTTGCTAGTGACCAATAATATTATATATCCTAAAATTTAGTATATCATTCCCTCAGTCTTCAATGTAATTAATACATCAGTCATCAGTAATATAATATGCACACACCCTAACATTTTCTGTAAACCTATTTGCCATCTCCTCAGTCATTAATGTACTTAACAGATTATCCAGCAACCAATTCAACATTGTCAACTTATCAGTCAGTTAACATGTAATACCCTATATTTCCCATCTCCTCAACAAACCGCATTATCAGTTAAATTAATAGATTAACCTTCACATTAGTCATCAATGTGATTAATAAATTAAGAAGCATGTAGAAATTATGGTTTCATGCATGTTATGGGAGTTTTGAAAAGTTGGACTGATATAAGTACCCTACCATCTTTGAATTCAATTGAAAGATTTGTAATTTTTAGCTGCTGATGTAGCCTAATTGGTAGATTAACCATCTTATGAGTCTCCAACTAATATCAATACATCCACCACCTCTTGAGCCATCAATTTAATAAATTCATTAATCAATTCATTAGGTAGCATGTGAGACCATCCACTGTTTTCCATCTCCTTGGACATCAATGTATTGATAGATTTGTCATCTTGTCAGTAACCTATTTAATAAATTACATTTTAATCTACCCTAAAATTTTGTACATATATCACCATTTACTAAATCCCCAGCCATCAGTGTAATTAATTGATTAGTCATCAGTCACAAATTCAATTGAAAGATTATTATCCATCTCATCAGAAACCAATAAAATTAACAGCTCCACCATCAACAATTTAATGAAAAGCTGAGCTGTCTCATCAGTCCCCACCTAAGAATTATAGATTGTTTATCTTCTCAGTTGCTATTTCAACTGAAATATTAGCTCTCTTTTCACTCACCATTAATATTGATACATATATACCTATATCTTCATCAGCATTCAATCCATCAGTTACAAATTTGATCAACCAATTTCATCAATACATTACCACCCTTCTCATAAAACACTGGAATAATGAATAGATTGGTCATCTCATCAGTCACCATTTCAATCAGTCCTTAATTTGAACAGAGTATCAACTATCTTGTTGGTCACTAATAAAATATAATATACCCTCTTCCTCATCATGTAATTGATAGATTAGTCACCTTGTCAGTAATCAATTTAATAAATTACATTTTAATCTACCCTAACATTTACTAAATCCCCAGCCACCAGTGTAATTAATTGATTAGCCATCAGTCACAAATTCAATTAATAGACCTACCATCTCATCAGTTGTCAATGAAATTAATAGAATGAATGGAATGTGGAGAGCCCTCACAATATGGGTGTAATGGGAATTTAAACTTTAACAATGAGTATCCCACCATCTTGTTAGTAACCAATAAAATCGATAGATTAGTCATCTTCTGTTACTAAATCATTTATTTATTCAAAACACAATCAAGTAAAGATATAACAGTCATAGCCCACTAATGCTTTCTTCACAAATTTTCCATGAAAAATCTAAATTTTATGTTATATCCAATTTGAACTGGGAAATTCCACTTTGAATATAACTACTGATTTCTTCCAAAACAAAATTAATTAAAAGCATAGCACTAACACAACCCAATAGTACAGAGAAATTGGATATATTTGAGTTTTATTCAGATTTAAAAGTTAAAATCAAGAAGTTATAACATACCATATTCATTCAAATTCAATAATTGATCATCTAATCAGTTTCATATTTTTTTTTTATCATCAGAAATTACTGTGTGATGCAAGAATTTAAACTACCTTGGTGAGCAGAATTGATCCAATTTCTAAATAAATATTCCCCCATCTCCTCAGGCACCAGTGTAGTTAATCATCTCATCATTTATCAATTCAATTAATATATCAGTTATCAATAATAAAATATATATGTAACTTAACACTCAGTATATCACTATTTGTTATATCCCCTGTTACCAGTGTAATTAACCATCTTATCAGTCACCAATAATACATGTATACCCTCAAATCCAGTATAATTCACTATATCTTCTTGGTTAGAATAAGTTGAACTTCCAAATAAATATCTTCTCATCTCATCAGATACCATTGATAGCCATCTCATTAGTCATCATTGAATGGATTAGTCTCCATTCTTGTTATAGATTTACCATCTCATCAGACATCGGCACCTTCTTGTTAGTGACTAATAATATCACATTGAAATTGTCAGTTGTTATTGAAATTAATATATTACCCATCTTATCAGCCACAAATAGTATTAAATTGATATATACCCCATGTTCTCAGTCATCACTGAAATTGATGGTTACTATCCTAACAGTCACCAATAATATTGATATATACCCAAAACATCATCACCATCCAGACCAGATTATGATAGATCCTCATTGTACAGACATTGGGTGAGGAGTGGATGAAGAGGATGATTCATAAACCTTCACATTATAATTATAGGCTTTATATTGATATATACTCTATTTCCAACCTTGGTAATATTGTCAATTCAATTGAAATATCGGCTATCTTATCAGCCACCAACAATATGGTTATCATTCAAATTAATAGATTTACCATCTCATAATTTACCAATAATAATGCTATTATCACACCAACCTGTGTCTGATTAAGAGAGTGGTACTCACTGTTTAGGTTGCTAGTGAAGAATTGCAAGCCTTTATATAGTGCTGGCTTTGATTTGAACCGACTTTGTGAACTGAATAAGATAGGGTTTGTGCAGATTTGCATCTTAATTAAACCTATACCTGAATTTTAGTATATCTCCTCAAACACAAATTTAATTAATACATCAACCATCGGTTCGATTAGCCCTTTTGTCTGTCACCAGTAATATCACATTGATATATACCCTATTTCTCATCTTATGAAATCATCATTAAAATTAAAATATCAGCCATCTTATCAACCACCAATAATATTGATACATACCCTAACATCATCATTCCTCCCACCCAGACCTGTTTATAATAGATCCCACTGTTCAGATATTAGGTGAGGAGTGGATGAAGATCCATAAGCCTTCACATTATATATACTCTATTTTCAACCTTCCCAATTTGATTGAAATATCAGCTATCTTGTTAGCCATCAATAATATGATACCCCATTTCCCATCTCATTGGTTATCATTCAAATTAATAGATTCACCATCTCATCAGTTACCAATAATAGCATTATTATCCCACCAACCTGTGTTTCATTAAGAAAGGTATTAACTGTTCAGGCTACTTGTGAAGACTGAACAAGAAATGTGGTTACAAGCCTTTATATAGTGATGAAGTTTGACAAATGATTTTGAAGTGGCTGGGACACCATTCAATATAATTTAGGTTGAGGGAAGTAGATTTGGTTCATATTCTGTGATTTTTCAACTCTTGATTTTTCTTATAAGCAGTATGTTGTAATGTGGCAATGCATTGTGAAAAAATATCAATTAGCTAGAACTTACCTATGTCATGATAGATTAAATTTGATTTGCAGGTTGAATTATGATAGACAGGGAAGGAGTGTGGAATTTTTTTTTTAATTACCTTGCAGTATAACTCTCATGGAAATTGGAATTTTCAGGATCTCAAATGTTAGATTAAATTGACTTGGATTATATCGCATGGTGTTGCTATATCTATATTGAATCGCCTTGGAAATTTGAACAAGATGGAACCATCTAATAAACTTTATTTTAGGTGGGTTCCAAACCACTAGGTAAGTGATAATAAAGCTAGTAAGAGATGGCTAATCAGTTGGTGACTAATCTCTGTTATAACCACCATTAAAACCACCGTTAAAACTACCGTTGAAACCAGCATTAAAATTTTCGAAATAATCACCGTTAAACTGAGCCAGAATCCTCAGTGCTTTTAGTATAAATGACCACACCCAAAAATTATATTTTTTTTTTCCAATAAATTATACTATTAAAATTCTATTATTCTTCCCCAATTATAATTGCTAGGTTTGGTTAAGCTAGGAGGTCTAGTTGGGTTGGAAAGAGCGTGGGAAAAAATGTGTGAGCGTGGGAAAATCTTTATTTTCCAATTAATTATCATCGGAAAATGGTGTTCGATACATGAATTTGGAGTGCCTTTGAAAGCCGAACAAGATGGCATCGTCCAATTCAATTTATCTTGAGCGGTTGAAAAGTTCAAATTTTTTCGTGATTTTTAACTCCCGTGAAAATGGGAATTTTCGAGATCGGATAGATTGCGTTCATTCAACTTTGACTTACCTATTTCAGGTTGAATAAGGTTTAATTGAATTCGTTTAGGTTAACCTTAAATTTAAGGTTAAAGAAAAACTGAGCCAGAACCACCACCACTTTTAGCGAGGCGACCACGCCCAAAAATTCTATTATTTTTTCCTCAATTAATCGTGATCGGAAAATTGTATTTGATACATGAATTTGGGATGCCTTGAAATGCTGAACAAGATGGCGTCTTCAAATTAAAATTCCCTTCACGGGTTAAAAAGTTCAAATTTTTTCGTGAATTTTAGCTCCCGTGAAAATGGGAATTTTGGGGATCGGATAGATTGCGTTGATTCGACTTTGACTTACCTATTTCAGGTTAGGTTAGGTTTGGATGGGTTGACTTAGGTTAACCTTAAATTTAAGGTTCAAGAAAAACTGAGCCAGAACCCTTAGTCTACCCTACTCACTTGTTTATCACGACATCTCAAACAAGACTGACTCATTGACAAGAGACTTCCTCTATTTATATACTTTTCATAATTGAGATATCTCTCGAATTTTCTGTCAACTTCTAAATAAATAAACAAAGGAAACTAGCACCTTCTACAATATTCGAAAACATTCCATTAATGTCTACTCAAACAACTAGAACATTCTACAAATTACCAAGTAAACACTATAAAAGTGTCAAAAGCAGTGTAATTAATTGCCCAAAAGTAAACATTTACATAGCAGATAACGCCAAGAACCACTGTCTTCCTCTCCACTCACTGCAACTTCATATCCGCTACACATTATAATACAAAAAAATAAATATAAGAAAAAATACTCTACATTCTGACTCTAACCTATCTGGTGAAGCCAGAAAAGCTAATTACCATTGACCGACTGACTCATCACACTTCCTCAAAAACCATGTGAAATTTCCAGCATTTGGGACCACAAACAACAATTTTTCAAAATATATTTTATCACCGTTTCTCAAGAACTATGTGGCCTTATAAGTTGAGTATCCAGGTTCATTTAAGACTTTAGTTGAGCAAAATTTTTAACAGGTGTGAAATTGTATTACTTTTTAAATTTGGTTGCGTATATATCTCTGCCTCCCATCAGTGGTTTTAGTTGGACAGCTAAAACGTGGGAAGCGATCTTGCTGGCTAGTCATATAATACTGTATATTATGGGACAGAGGTATAGTGTACGTTGCACCGCCCTTGGAGGTGTAAGGGAGAATAGCATAATTGACCGAGCGATAGTGAGGTCTACCCTTTAAGGTTGAGCGATCGATAAAAAAATTTTTTTTAATATTTTTTTTTCTTCTTCCAAATCATTAGACAGGTTCTTAGGACATAATGTATAGGATTAAATTTTTTTTATCATCTCCCGTTTGTTCAGAATGGGACTTCAAAAGTGGCTTTTTTGAGGATAATGGTACACACACCACATAAAAACTACTAATCAAAAAGTTAAAAAAATATATACACAAGTCTCCTTTTTACTATAGCAAAAAATAAGTCAACTTTTTTTTTAAGAATCTCAAAAAATAAAAATTTATATGCATTTTAAACACTTTTTTTCATACTAAATGTTTGTTTGATAGGCGATCGGCATTTCCTCTGTCTCTCTGTCTGTCTCACGATTACAGACGAACGCCTAGACCAATTGCTATGATTTTTCAAATGGATGTTCCTTATTCCTAGGCCCAGCGATGTATATATATTTTTTTCAAATTTTAATAGGGGAGCTAATAATTATTATTAATTAATCCATTTTATAGACCTAACCTACTGAACTTGCCGGCCAAACAGCTTAGAGGAACAACTGATAGAAGTCAACAGTTTTTAATCATATGGCAGGCCCCTTAGCGGCGTTATTTACGCTGTCTTTGAACAGCAATAGTACGAGGCGCGTTCATAAACTAAGGGCCGTTTGGTCACAGAAAAAAATGTACTCATAAGAAACAAATTTTATTGTCATATTTAGTTAGGTATAATCCTTCTTTACTTCTCTACATAATCGCCGTTTACTTGTAAGCATTTTTCGTACCGCTGCACCAGCTTCTTTAACCCCTGTGCATAGAAGCTTGCCGCCTGAGAGTGGAACCAGTTGACAACGGCGTTTTTGAGTCCCTCTTCGGTTTCAAAGCGTTGTCCACTGAGTCACTGTTTAAAATGCAAGAAGAGGAAGTAGTCGCTAGGTGCAAGGTCGGGACTGTACGGTGGGTGGTCAAAAAGTTCCCAACGAAAATCTTGAATTTTCTGCATGGTTTTGGCAGCAGTGTGAGGACGCGCATTATCGTGGAGGAGAATTATGCCAGATGACAGTTTCCCGTGGCATTTGTTTTGGATCGCACATCTCAATTTTTTGAGCATTTCGCAGTACACGTCACCTGTAATTGTTGTCCCACGTTCCATGAAATCAACCAAAAGAACACTGTCTTTGTCCCAAAAAACTGTAGCCATCAATTTTCGACTTGTGTACTGAGTTTGCTTAAACCTTTTTCGGTTTTGGTGAACCTGAATGCCGCCACTGCATCGATTGCAGTTTTGTTTCTGGGTTGGCGTAGGATACCCACGTCTCGTCCCCAGTAACAATGTGAGAAAACAAATCATCTCCATCTTGTTGATAATGGGCCAAAAACTTTCGTCCACTAGACATTCTTTGCTCTTTGTAGTCGTCTGTGAGCATTTTTGGTACCCACCTTGCACACAATTTGCTGTATCCGAGGCTTTCTGTGACAATATTGTAAACAGTAGTGCATCCAAGTTGAGGAAATTTTACAGCCAGGCCACTAATCGTCAATCGACGATCAGATCGCAGTGTTTGGTCCACTTGTGAAACGATTTCATTGGTCTGGATACTGGGCCTGCCACTCCGCTCTTCGTCATGGATATTTGTTCGGCCATTTTTAAAATCATGGCACCATTGTCTAACCTTTCCTTCACTCATAACTGTAGGTCCGTAAACCAGGCATAACTCCCGATGAATTTCAGCAGCCGACGATCCTTTTGCACATAAGAAACGAATCACAGAACGCACTTCACAGTTGGCGGGATCAATGATTTTTGCGGCCATTGTTCTTTGCATTCATTGACAACAATACGACTTCAGAATCAAAACAAATCACGCTGTAGCTTCGCAATGTGTCAGTAGATGGTGCTGCAGTAGTAAAACTTTGCTTCGAAGCGCCAATATTTAAATATAGGCAAACGGCCCTTACTTTATGAATGCGCCTCGTATATTACGTTACTAGGCTGGAAAGAGACGTTTTGCCAGTCGAGCATATGATAGCTAATGCACAAGGCGCAGCCGAGTGCAGAAACGTGAATATGCGAGAACCGGCAAAAGTTTACAGCCGTGTAATGTATGATATTTTTTGTTACACTTGATAGAAAGGCATGCTTCAATCAGCTGGATAATAATTATGAGAGACATTCAAGACAATTATTGAATTAGCTGCTTTATTTAGATTCAGAATTTGATGGGCGAATTCCCATCTATATATATATAATCCAAATACCACTCACTCATTCATCACAGTTTCTCAGGAACCACTCGACCAAAAACGATAAAATTTGGTACACGTATTCAGTAGGGGGACTAGACGCTTGCTAAGAAAGGGTTTCAAAATTTACCCCAAAATGGGCCCAAAATTGAAGATTTTTGAAAATACCACTGAATGACTCACTCATTCATCACAGTTTCTCAGAAACCACTTGACCAAAAACAATAAAATTTGGTACACGTATTCAGTAGGGGGACTAGACGCGTGCTAAGAAAGGGTTTGAAAATTTACCCCAAAATGGGCCCAAAATTGAAGATTTTTGAAAATTTAGGTGACAACAATTTCTAGAGAACCATAAGGTCAAATCAGATAAAATTTGGTATTCATGTTAAGTATCGGCCTTAGATGTACCTTGGAAAAAAGTTTCAAAATTAGCCCCAAAATGGGCCCAAAATTGACGATTTTTGAAAAGTTTGATGATAAACAGCCAAATATTTTGAAATTTGCACTTAACAGATGTCATCAACCTGGCATAATAACATTTCATCATACCCAGTCATATGTTTCCCACATATTGCAAGGCTCCGACTGTATGGTAGCCTACATGCAAAGTGCAAAGTCTTTTGCTGTTCAAAGACAGTGTAAATAACGCTACTAAGGGGTCTGCCATATGATAAAAACGGTTGACTTCTATCAGCTGTTCCTTTAAGCCAGGGGTGGGCAACCTTTGGAGCATTGCGGGCCAAACTCAAGTACATCAATGAAGCTGCGGGCCACACGCAAAATAGTAATAGTTTATTTTATTACATGATGGCTGATGCTTAGTATATACTGGCACATATTTTCAACTATCTTACATGTATATTGTATATGATATCATCTTGAATTTTTTTTAAATGAAGATGGAGAAAAAAGGCGCATCAACATGACTTCGACCATAAAACAACAATCATAAAATTTATGAGTCGATGTTTCATGACAATAAAATTTTAAATAAATTTACCAGTCAATGCTTTAAGCTGGATTGGATGTGAGTTATTGGTCTACGATTGGTGACTACAAAAACAATGAATAAAATGCATAATCATTTTACTTACGATATTTATTCAATGTGAAGCTTGATTTTGAATTTGGGAAACAAGATTATCAATGTTCGGATCAATTCCACTAATACACAGACGCAAAGTGTTCTCCAAATTGTCATCTGTTAGCCTGGTTCGATATTGTGATTTATTATACTTCATAATAGAGAAGAACTGTTCACATTTGTAGGTACTACCAAACGCACAAATCATTTCTCTCGCAAATGTCCGCAGGTGAGGGTATTTTTCCTCTGAAAGGTAAATTTTGTAGAATTCACTTATTTCCAAGTCGTCAAATTTTAATTTTAAATGAGTGTCTTCTTGGAGTTCTATCAACTCCATTTGCAGGTTTGTTGGAGCCTTTTCCACATCACATTTTATTGGATTTGTAAAAATGTTGAAATAATCATCCATATTTTCAAAGTCCGAGAATCTATTAAGAAATTGTTCATGCAGTAATTTCAGTTCATCAGCGTATTGAATGTAATCAATATTCACATGATTGCTCAAATTTGAGAAATGACAACAATTTCCTGATCGCATTTGTGTTTCCCACAGGCGAAGTTTATTTTGAAAGGCTTTCAGATGGCTGTACATAACGTTGATCAGTTGTTTTTGTGTTTGAAGTTTAATATTCAAGTCGTTTAGATGTCCTGTGATATCAACCAGGAAGGCTAAATCGCATAGCCATTTTGGTTACTGAGTTCAGGCAATGGGTTTTCTTTCATTTCCATGAAAAGGGCTATTTCCTGTCTAAGACTGTAGAATCGCTTCAGCATTTTGCCTTTGCTTATCCACCTCACTTCACAATAATAAGTCACGTTATCATTTTCCGCAGAAAGCTCATCCAAAAATTCTTTGAACTGGCGATGATTGAGCGCACGGGATCGTATAAAATTGATAGTCTTAATTACCACGTCCATTACGTTCTGCATTCGGATGGACTTTGAACACAAGTTTTGTTGGTGGATAATGCAATGTAAAATTATTAGACTGTCTTTTTTCACATTCAACTCAGTTGCTTTTTCTTTCAAAATTCCAATAAAACCTTTTCTTGAACCGACCATAGAAGGAGCTCCGTCTGTGCACACTCCAACTAATTTGCTCCACTGCAAGCTATATTTTTCAATAGCACCTTTCACCTCACGAAAAATATCTTCTCCTCTAGTAGTCCCTTTCAGAGGTTGTAAAGCTAGCAATTCCTCAGTAACATTGAATTGATTGTCAACACCCCGTATAAAAATAGCTAGTTGTGCTGTATCAGACAAGTCGGTGCTTTCATCCAAGGCAATTGAGAATGCTTGAAATTCAGTTACGCGATCAGATAATGTTTTTTCAATATCATCAGCCATCATACCTATACGTCGAACAACAGTACGCCTAGATAAGCTCAATTTCTCAAAATCTTTCCTCTTCTCGGGACATAGAACATCAGAAATTTCCAACAAACACTCTTTTACAAATTCTCCTTCAGTAAATGGTTTTGATGACTTAGCTATTTTTGAACTTACTAAAAAGCTAGCTTTCACAGAATTGTCCAATTGTGTTCTCTGTTTACTGAAAATTTGTTGCTGTTTATCAAGGTTGCAGATAAGTTTTTGAATTTTGTCTTTTCGTAATTGACCCTGAATACTGTGTTGATTGCTGTGTTTACTAGAATAATGTCTTTTCATATTATATTCTTTCAAAACAGTAATGGACTCATTGCAGAGCAAGCAGATTGGTTTCTCCATTCGCATAATAAAAAAATATTCATGAGTCCATCTTTCTTGGAAATTGCGACAGTCCGAGTCCACTTTTCGTTTTTTCGCCGTAGACATCTTACTTAGGCCTACACAACAAAATTATTTCGAAGAACAACTTTCCACACAAAACAGAAAACTTTCCACACAAAACAACGACTTTGAAAAAACCACGTGGTGACTGAATCATGAACAATTACTGACATAACCTCAAAGGCCACAGTGCCACTGCCACCTAGTGTCGATAGGTGGCACTGGCAGGACAAAGTAAACATCGATTATTTTGGGTATCAAGTTCGATATCAATTTGAAAACCGATACTTCCATTCTCAATAGTTCACATTTGAACTCAAAAACAAAAATTAAAACTCAAAGTATAGTGTAATTATAAAACAAGTAGGCTTATTAGTGGAACAAAATTTATGTTAGCGAAAACTTTTTCCACTTCTAGCAAATACTAGACGTTTTTGGCTCTGAATAGCAAAAATTCCAAAATTCTTTCGCGGGCCACATCAAAACCTGTGGTGGGCCACATCCGGCCCGCGGGCCGGGGGTTGCCCATATGTGCTTTAAGCTGTTTGGCTGGAAAGTTCAGTAGGTTAGGTCTATTAATGAATAATAATTTGTTTCAAACAAAGCAAACTTATCCCGAGCTACCAAAATAATTTCAATAGCTGAAAGCCTACGTTTTTAAAAGTAAAAAAGTAGCAAAGCTGCCTGTTAGGCAATTGTGTTAGGTAAGTGTGACTCAAATCGATTATCAATATAGGCATTCTCTAACTAACCTGTCAGATTGATTTCATTCTGTCACCTTTCTCATTCCACACTCACACTTTAATTTCGAACTTATTCATTTTGCATCACAATGAAAATTTTTGAAAATTTAGGTGATTATAATTTCTTAAGAACCACTGAGCCAAATAAGATGAAATTTGGTATGCATGTCCAGTATAGACCCTAAATGAGTTTAAAAAGAAGGGTTTCAAAATTAACCCCAAAATGGGCCCAAAATTAACGATTTTTGAAAATTTAGGTGATTATAATTTCTTGAGAACCACTGAGCCGAATAAGATGAAACTTGGTATGCATGTCCAGTATAGACCCTATATGAGTTTTAAAAGAAGGGTTTCAAAATTGACCCCAAAATGGGCCCAAAATTAACGATTCTTGAAAATTTAGGTGATTATAATTTCTTGAGAACCACTGAGCCAAATAAGATGAAATTTGGTATGCATGTCCAGTATAGACCCTAAATGAGTTTTAAAAGAAGGGTTTCAAAATTATAATTTTGTAACAGTATTATATTTTGTAACATAATTTATATTTGTAACAGTACATGAGCCTGAGAATTTTTGTGAAAATAGGCCTAGGTATTGATCAGAAAATCAACAAAAATTAGTTGTGAAATTAATGAGCCATAGATTAACGATTTTGAAAATTTAGGTGATTATAATTTCTCAAGAACCACAAGGCCAAAAAAGTTCAAATTTTCAGCTGGGGTGCTAAACACGTGAAAAATAGGGTTACATGATTCATCTCAAAATTTAGGATTTTTGGAATTCAGTTGATCACAATTTCTCAAGAACCTCAAGGCCACATGGAGTGAAATATGATATAATGTATATGTTTTATTAAGACCCTAGATGCATACTAAGTAATGGTATCAAAATTCTCCCCAAAATCACCTATTTCTGTAAATTTATCTAATCACAATGGAAATTAGTTGGACCCCCCGGGGGTCCAGGGGGCGGAGCTTCCTGGCTAGACGGTTAAGGCGAGCGAAGCGAGTCTGCCGGCTAGTATTTATATAAACCATAATAATGATAGCCTAGTGCAATCAGCTGGATAATATTCGAGACAGGTAATGAGTAATGTAATGAGTTGACTATATCTATACATATAATATATATATGTGAGTCAACGGAAAAATTTTTTCCGCACGCCATATGTTTTTTCCTTTTTTGTACGGCTATAAGGCCCTATTTGTCAGCTGATTTTTCCGATCTAATACGGAAAAGAGGCACTTTCCATATGTGACAAATCTGTGGAAAGTAGCTGCTTTCTATCAACTGTAACAAAAAAGACTTTGCACTTTGCATATAGGCTACCTAGACCAATTGCTATGATTTTTAATATGGATGATCCTTATTCCTAGGCCCAGCGATGTCCATATATTTTTCTCAAATTCAATATGGCGGCCGGTTTACTACCGATACAAAAAAAAGTACAGCATGAATAAGAGCATACAACATTTGAATCTAATGATTTAACCGCTCTTAACTGTGCTGTGTCCAAGCACAGACAATAAAACTATAATCAAACTCCTCTCTGGCAAAGCTAGAGCGATCTTACTCCAAACGTTCATTCAGCTGAGTGTTCCAACAAGTTTTCTTTTTTTCTTATTTGTTTTTCTAAAACCATTACTAATGATGCATGAGTGAGCTTTGTCACTCTTAACATGTGAATAATTTATTATGTTATGTTAATAGTTCACACATACTACTTACTACTTTTAATTTACTACTTACAAAATTATTGAAAACTACATAAAACCATTGAACCAAGAAAAAACATCAAAAGTACAATAACCAAAAAAAAGGGGGTATAATAGAAGATGTCCGGTATCCCTGGAAACATTGAATAAACAAATAAATTGCGAAATTACTTTTCATTGTAGAGTAAATTACTTTGCAAGCACCCTTATTCTTGGACGTGTGGTCTACTGTTCACAGAACTACTAGTATAGAAAGTAAAGCAGAGTCATTGCAGCACAGGAGATACTATTTCCTTTGCAAATTTCAATACAGTGGAACTTTTACATGCAAAGTGACATTGTTGAACTCAAACACTCGCTAGGGGGGTGTATGCATTTATTGTGGTGCATGTCCACACAGTTGCTCTGTGTAATAAGGCGCTTGCTAACGCAATACCATTTCGAAAAAAAATTTGTCCAGACATTTGCTAACAATAGCTAAAAGCTAATGGCTTATATGCTTCATGTTTATGAATTGATTGGAATGATTCATTTTCCTCAAAATTTCCATCGTAATTGTTTTCGTAATTTTCCAAGATATTTCTTTTGATAATAATTGTAGAATACTAAATTCTAATTTAACAAGCCTAAAAGCCAATTCTTGCAGCTGGTCAAAAATGAACCATTTTTTGTATTTTGGAAAGTTGCTATTACCAATTGCTTTTTGTACAAATATCTTAAAAAATAGCACATTTAGAGCCTTATTATACAGAGACACTACAGTCGCGGTCGCGCGTCACAATTTTAGGCTAAATTAAACCAGCCCATGCTGGAGGGGGGTGAACATTTATAACAAAATTAGAAAAATTATTAGATAGGCTTACATTAATAGAATAGCTGAAAATTTTGAAAAAAATTGAGATAGTTAAAAAAAAGATTAACAAAAGGAATTTTGAAATTGATATCTCATCAAATAAACAATCGATATACTTTAAAATAAATTAGATACTGCCATAGAATAAGGATGAATAAAGAATATGATGGTTGATCTATGGATACTACTTCACTAGCGGCCTGTCAAGGGGGGCGGACCGCACCGCGTTCCAGCCCTAGGAAGATGACGAAAAGCTGATATGATATAATATAATGATTATATATGGTAGTAGTATAAAATTACCGGTTTTGGAACAAGGTCATGTCCCAAAAGTGGTAATCCCCTTTCAAGGTCACCAAACCTCGCCCGACCGACTCTAACCTAACCTAATTCAAGGTCATTCAACCTAACCCGACCGACTCTAACCTAACCTATCCTATCCTACCCCCCAAACCCCCCCCCCAAAAAAAAAACTTAGAAAAAAAAAACAAAAAAAAAACAGAAAAAAAAACTTGGAAAAAAAAACTTAGAAAAAAAAACTTAAAAAAAAACAGAAAAAAAATAAAAAGAAAAAAAATAGAATAAATAAAAAAAAAAAATAAATAACAAAATTTATAAATAAAAACTAAAAACAGTGCAAAAAATATTCCCGAGAAAGAAAAAGGACATAGGAAGTCATTGGTGGGGGCATGGAGTATATATGGGAGGTCTCTAGCCAGGAGAGATCATTACTAGTTGAACAGAGCAGTGACCACCTTCAAATTCGTCCCTGCTGCAGGAACAGTTGACATGAAATCATATAAATTCATGTGCCATCCTGTTGGGAGAACCCATAGAATCCAATTGATTAAAGAATAATGAATCTCTCTCTGTATTGTGAAAATAAAAGTGAGACATCTGATTTGTTATACATTTTCCCCTAACCTAGTCTCAGTGTCCACTTATGCCTTAAAGTGTTCACCTAGTGTTCACCTAGTGCTCATATAGGTAAAAAATCATCTTACTTTACTTCAACGAAGGCTGTTTCAACGAAGAGTACAAGTAAAGCTGCCCACCAAACCACACCACCGAAATAAAATAATATCCTATGTCATTTCTGCATTTAGCTTTAATTTACTACCCATTAATTATGTGGAAATTCGTGAGGATACAGACAACAGGGATAACATTAGTTTCACAGAAAAGTGTTATATTAAGAGTGTTGAGACATATTTCTCCAAGTCAACCACCACTTTCTCTACAATTGCCAAAGGGTTTAACCTAGATGAGCTAGGTCTTGTGAAAACTAGTAATCTAATACCACAAGTCTTACAAAAAAGAGCAAACATAACCTCCAAGCTTGCTCCCTATCCTGTTAAAGAAATAGATCCCTTGTCTCCAATCACAGTGCTATCTGCTAGGAAGCGTAAGCTAGAGCTGGACGAAATTAATCTTAAACGTAGGAAAGTTGAGTTTTTAAAAGCTACAGAGTCCATAAAGAAACAGCATAAACAGCTAGTACAATATGAGAACGAAATAAAAGATTTGAGAGAGCAGCTTGAACCATATTTTCATTCACATTGGAAGAATTTTGAACCAAGTGGGGTGTATCGAAAATCACACATCAAGTAAACATGCAATCTTCTCTTGAAAAGGGAGAGGGATGGTGTGAATAGCCTACTAAATGAACTCTGATCAGAAACTCTTGACTAACAAAAGAAGCCAAATCTGTGACTATTATGGAGGTAAAGACATTTTTTCCAGGTGAGGTATCTCCCAAACATTTTCTTTGCTTACAAATACTCCAAATTTCTGAAATTGACTTTGCGTAATACTATTGAAAATTTTACGGAAGTGAACCGCGGCTTTATTTTTAATAATAATGAAGACATGAACAGCGAAAGTAAAAAATACGACACAATAAACCCTCAAATAGATCTCCATTTCTTCTTTCACAAGATACAAGAGACATAATAAATTTAGGAAAGTAAAAAGCATCCTGTATCCGTGAGTGTCGGTATGAATCGAAACAGCATGTACCATGATAGATATGGAAACTATAGAAACTGTGTATAAATGATGGTTTTTGTAATCAGATGGAGAAAAACGAAATACAATTAATAATCTACAAGCTACTCACAGGTAATTGACATGACAGAAACAGAAACAGTGATTAAGCCTGATCATGCTCTACTTCACTCAAAATGCAGAACAAAAAACATGAAGTATTCAATTAAATACTGTACTTAATGAGAGATTGATATAGGCTAATATTTTTTGAAGAAGCACTCATCATCACCATCACCACAGTACACACTGTTTTCTCATGTTTGCTTTTGAATTCTTATTCTTGAATTTTTGATATACAAAAACTTTGGCTTATTTTAAGGACCCGACTGTCATCATTGAAATCGTGCCATTGTCTGTCTACCAATGAGTTTATCCAATAAAATTGATCAATTTATATTTCTTCAAAGCAAGTTTCAAAATTCAGGT
This sequence comes from Conomelus anceps, assembly GCA_948455865.1. Taxonomy (NCBI): domain Eukaryota; kingdom Metazoa; phylum Arthropoda; class Insecta; order Hemiptera; family Delphacidae; genus Conomelus; species Conomelus anceps. The sequence goes on from OX418219.1 coordinate 39,835,211, forward strand.
TGATAATTTTTCTATGTCCACCCTAGTTTAAATATAACATTTAACATATCATTGAACATGAAACATCAACAGAGTTCGACATTGTTATTGTTGAAATAAGCTTGGAAAATTCATGAATAGGTTGAGTTATTGCACTGAAATTTGATGAGAACCAAATTTCTCAAGTTGTTTTACTGAAGACCTTTTGCTGTTATTATAAACGCTTCCTGGGTATAAAATGTTGGGTTTTTATTGTTACAGAATGACATTCTATTCATGAGAACAAGTTGATAAGCAACTGACATTTTATAAAATAACTATAATTTTCATAGCTGTTAATAATAACTAGTGGCTTGTAGGGGCAAAAATCTCTGAATAAAAACACTAATACATAAAACAAGTCATTATACTATTATAAATCAAACGAACTAACAATCAAATTACTTATGAGTCAGAATTTCCCTGTTCACTATATTTTTTGTGTGAGAATAGTCTTTTTGGTTGCTTTGGTTGTTGTTATTTTCAATAAACAATTTGATTCCTTCCAGAGATTCAACTCTGCTAAATGCAACATATAATTTCCCATGAGTAAATACTGGTTTACTTAGGTATATCCCAGCTTTGGCCTTGGGACTTATTGATAGTAATACAAAAAGCTAGTCTGATTGGAAATTGTTTTCTTGACATATGGAAAGGCATATTAGAAGGTCTGGTGATATAAGCCCAATTCCTGGTAAAAATATTGCATTACCTTTCCAGATCCAGTTATTATTTCTAACTTTATGCACCTTCTGTAAAGGCCCAACACAATTTGTCATATGCCATTGACCAAGCCTGACCCAAGATTCATATTCCTTATCAATATCTCAATAGCGCCAATTTTTAGTGTAATATGGTGTTTATGTGATGGCATTCCTGATTGTGTGATTGAGTTTAGATATTCTATCAGAATATTTAAAAGTTCAGTGGGTTCATCAGTAATAATTTTGTCCACAATAAAGTAGTTCTTTGCTTCTCCCTCCAGTTTTCAAGTATTAGCCTACAGTGTTAATATTATGACATTGTTCATTCAATGGACACATTATTATGTTGTTTGAAAACATATTAATGTTGTTAATATTTATTTTTGTATGAAAAATAAAACTAATCATAGATTCATTTCTGAGCACAAACTTTTCTGGAATATCTATTGTATCAACTCCTATGTGACTAGTTAGGTCTGCTATGAGGTTTGTTTTCTGTTGTTGAAATTATTAGCTTGTCTTCTTCAATGTAAAGAAATGTAGACAAAACAAAAAATTTTTAGAACATAAATGTCTGTCTAAATTTAGATTATACTATCCCAAGTAACCCACTTGTTAATATTGAACACTGACTTGAAGATAAAGCACGATCAAAACAAAAAAATTTTAGAACATAAATGTCTGTCTAAATTTAGATTATACTATCCCAAGTAACCCACTTGTTAATATTGAACACTGACTTGAAGATAAAGCACGATCACATATGTATTGATGTAAACAATTCAGATGTTTTTGACATCCAATGCTATTCTCATGGAGAACATTTTACATTATATCTAATTTTATGTTAACATTCTGGAAATTCCAATAGTTTTCCCACCATCACGGAATAGAGTCCCTTAATTTGATCCCTCTCCCATCTTTCTACAACTTGCCAGACGCCCACAGTTTTGATGCAAATAATAGCCTTACAAAATTAAATATATTACAATGATGATGATGGGAACCGGTCTAGGTTGTTGTTGTTGTGATGTATGGTCCTCTTAATTATCCGCTCACTGTGGCGCAGTCCACGTTCCAAGCGGTGGTAGAGTGGGGGTTCCACATACAGCGACTTCCTGATGCAGCCGATTCCTGGGGAGTACACATATAGGCAGTTCCACTTGCAAGCAGATATAGTGAATTCCAGATATAGCCAATTCCCCCAACCCCTTTTTACAATCTCAACTATGAAGTTTCATGAATATCCACTGGGAGCACTATTGCAGTTAGCATATAGCAGTTGGTCCTAGTTGGGGTGCTCACAATCCCAAGTTAGCAAATAGCAGTTTAGCTAGTTAAAACAACATACTAAGACAGTTGGAAGATGTTTGCACTATTTTGTTCTATGCATATAAAATTGGGAATTGGCAAGTTAATGAAGTAAATTATCAAATGAGTAATAACTAGAATTATTGGAACAATTAAGAAAACAAATGTAGCAATGAAACAATTTGAGATGAAACAGAATTACAAAAAGGAATAAAGATAAATTAAGGATGAATTAAGGAGGCCAGCAGCTAAGAACAAGTTATAGGAAGGAAGTGTGTAGCTTGTATGAGCATTGGAACTGGATTGACTGTTGGAGAGAAAGAGAGCAGGAGGTAAGTGACAGAGGAAGGAGCAGAAATGAGGATTGTGTCACTGCAATTAATATTGCCAAAAATTGATTCATATGAATGTGGATTGAACAATAGCCCAATCACTATAACAATTTCCTGTTCAAAATGTGAACTCTACACTTAGCTCACAGCACACAGCTCACACCACATGTCCAATAAAAGTATTATTTTGCTGATGGAAAAAAAATAAAAATATATGAACTCAGTTGAACATAATAGAACACAATGTGCAATTTGAAAAACTCAAATATCTGAAATTTCACCAAATTAAGATTTTGGTTGAGAGAGCCTTAGATGCGCATTGGTTGCATGTAGACACACATTGGCTGCACATAAGCATGCAACTATAAACAAAAGTAGTGCTTCAGCTTTGCAGCTGAATTAGTAGCAGGGCCATTGCAGTGTGTGATCAGCAACCATCCACTGCCATTTAGTTCTAATGGCACTGACTTCCCTTTGGCATAAGATGCTTTACTTTTTGTTGCAAGTTTTTGTGGTGAAACCAACCACCAATGAGCAGCTAAATTAATTGCAAAGTGCCATGTGAACAGAACACAAAAATTTCATATAAGACAATGCTTTGCTATCAGCTGCCCCATGTGAAAAGGCTCTATGGGTCTCTGTGACTTCCAGTTAGTTGCTAATATAGTAGTGACTGAACAGCACTGCTAAAGCTGGGCATTCACATTCCGATTTGCAGTACTACTTGTGGTCCAACCTCCAAGGTTGGATCTGATATTGGAACATGAATGGGCTTGTTGGATAGTTGGAAGTGTAGATGGACGACTAGAGGGATGACTGGAAGGTCCAACTTCCAACTGTCAATGGTGTTGAAGCATGAGTGGGGGAGTCAGATCAAAGTTGTCCAACTTTGACCTCAGTGCTTGACCTTTGGGCAAGTTTGGGAATCTTTGGTTACATTTTTTGCCTTGAGAGTGACATTCACAGCTGACTAGGAATAAAGTTGGATTGCAAGTAGGAGTGTGAGTGGAGTCGACTATCCAACTAGCAGTACTACTAGCAGTACTACTAGTCATACTGCAAATTGGAACATGAATGCCCAGCTTAAAAGTCACCATATCCCTTCCCAAGACTCAATACCATATCTTATAATAGACTCTGAATGTGATTTATAAATCAAATGTAGACAATCCACAGGTATATTATTCTGTAAGTAGAAACTTTTTTGCATTTATAGCACATAGTTTATTTGAAATGTAGTCAATGTGTATTTCCCATTTGATTTTGTCATCAAAGATGCTGAAGCTGAAGCACATTTGTACTTTCAGACTATCAAGGAAGAACAAGAGCAAATATTGCAGGAGTCTAGTAACAAAAACAATTACCATCATGTTGTTTTATTATTGGAGAGCAATGGATATTTGGAAGAGGAGTTCTGAAATATAGGACTACCATTTTGGATTTATTGATTATCAAGTTTCTGTTGTGTGACCAATGTATGTTATTATAATACTCTTGAATCAATCGCTCAACAACATCAAGATTTCTGTGAGCAGCTACTAACATGGTGTCATCTGCTTACATAAACAGCTCACCATTCTCAATTACAGATGGCATCATATTAACGTATAGTAATATATAAAGTTGGGGCCAATATATACTTCCCTGTGGTACTCCTTGTTAATATCAAAATAATCCACTAGATTAATCAGCCAATTTAATAAAAAACAAACAATACAGGGTCACACCCAGAAGTAGTAGGACTGATTTTTTTACAAGAAATTTATTGACGATATACATACATCGACTTAATAATCTTCAAAGTACGCTCCTTGAGCTGCTACACACTTAGTATGATGTTGCTCCCATTTCCTGTATGCTTGCTGGAACTCTTCTTTGGGGATGCCGTTGATGACCTTTGTCGAAGAGTCTTGAACAGCCTTTATTGAATCAAACCGTCGTCCCTTGAGCTGTCTTTCCATCAGGGGGAAGAAGAAGAAGTCCGGTGGTACCAGATCGGGAGAATAGGGCGGGTGCGGCAACGTGGCAACACCAAATTTGGCCAGGAGCTGCCTGACGGCGAGTGTGCCATGGCATGGCATGTTGTCATGGTGAAGCACCCAGCTGTTAGCGATGGCCAGTCAGACTCTTTTCATGCATTCTCGGAGGCGGGTGAGCACCTGCACATAAAAGTTTGCATTCACAGTCTCCCCTGGTGGGACAAACTCCTTGTGAACCACTCCATGATGGTCGAAAAACACAATCAACATTGTTTTGATTTTGATTTGCCCATGCGAGCCTTTTTTTGGACGTGGGGATGTGGAAGTGTGCCATTCGGCAGATTGTCTTTTCGTTTTGGGGTCATATTGAAAAACCCATGTTTCATCACCAGTTATCACATTGTCCAAAAAATCTTCTTCTTGGTGCAAACTGGCTAACACTTATTTGGAAATGTGCTCATGCGTTGCCTGTTGGTCAACACTCAGAATTTTTGGCACCATCTTGGCACACACCTTGTGCATTGCCAAATCCTGTGAAATAATGCGTTGAACGTTGGATGCAGACAGACCCAACTGGTCTGCAATTTCTTCACTGGTTGAGCATCGGTCTGTGTTCAGCAGTGTCCTCACTCTGTCCACATTGGTGTCGGTTCTTGCCGTTGATGGCCATCCAGAGCAATGGTCATCTTCAATGAGCTCCCTACCCTCTTTAAACAACTTGTGCCACTCAAATACCATTGAATGGCTTAAGGCAGTGTCCCCATAAGCCCGCTTGATCATATTGAGAGTCTCAGTTGCCGTCTTCCCGAGTTTTGCACAAAACGTCACTGAATAATGTTGCTCTAAATTCTGATTCATTTCGGTTTTTGACGTGGACAAAAAACTTGCTTCACTAAAAACGGTGTCCTGACTCAACCACAGCCCACAGGCGACTGAGGTTGGTGTCAGTCTCTTGCTAAGAGCCCCCTCCACCTTACCCAGCCAGGCAGACCCCCCTCCACCGCTCCGTTCGCGCCAGAGGAAATCAGTCCTACTACTTTTGGGTGTGACCCTGTATAATAGGTGCCATAACTTCTAAACCAATTCAGCATATGTCTATAAATACCATTTGTTTTTAATTCAGACAGTAAAATATGATGGTTGAGGCTGTTGAAAGCTTTGGAGTAATCAGTAAATAGGGCTAAATGTGTAATCTATTATTAAGGTGCTATTATTATAACAGCTTTTCAGTTCCCTTACCTTTTTGAAATCCATTATTATTTGTGATAATATTGTTACTTTTCAAATATTCGTTCAAGGCTATGAACACATTTTTGACAATTACAGGGATAATAACAAACAATAGGTCTATAATTTGTGGAGCAGTAGTATGCACCAGATTTGAAAATAGGTTCTACAATTGCAATCTTTAATGCATCTGGAAAGATACTTTTTCTCAAAGATAGATTAATCAATTTCAAGTTAGAAGAAATAATGTTATCTTTCAACATTTGAATATCAGTAACACATATAATATTATCAATACCTAGAGACAGTGCTTAATTTGTAAAATTAAAGGTTCTGGTATGGAGGGGGGAACCTAGGGGGTCCAGGGGTCCTCCCCCAGAAAAAAATGAAATTTTAACTCCTCAAAACTCGTTTTTAGAGTGATTTTAAAGCTTTTAGTTTTGTATTTTTACCATCATTTTTCCATATTTTCAATAAAAAATTAAAATTATTTACTATAGGAGTAGCAAGTAGGTTTAAAAATACCAACTTCTTAAAAAAAAGAAGAAAATTATGTTACCAAAGTAAAAACAAAAATAATATAATGGCAATGGCAAGACATTGTTGCAGAGAACCCATACTTGAGAAAAACTAATCTTTTTGGTAAACAAGGTGAAACAGATAAAAGAATGAAACACACCAAATTTTAATGTTTTGACACAAATTATATACATTATCTTAAGTTTCGTTTTGTAATGAACATAAAATTTGATGGTTTGTCAACTTACAGTTTACAAAACTGACCAAATCTTCATCAAATTTTCATTGTGTGTCCCTCTTCTCTCTCTTTCTCTGCTGTTGGTATCCAGAGCAGAGTGTTGTCCATGAAGGAGCCAAGAATCCACATATTTGGAAGGGTTGAAATAGGTCAGTGGCGGGCCATTCAATTTAAGGAAAAGGAGCGAGGATAGAGTTTTGGTTGACTTAGATGCTCTGCCATCAGTGAGAATTAAATTCATTTGTGAAAACCCTCTTTCACACTCGCTAGAGGAGACTGGAATTGTTTTGATGGCTGTTGTCAGTGGAAGCAAGTTCTCAGGATACTTCTTCTTTCCATCATCCCCACCAAAGTTCACACAGTTATCAAAAACATACTCATGAAATGCTTTAACTGCATCCCTTTTATTCAATTGAAGGCAAGTTGAAAGTGACTCAATGCACTTTTCCCCAAAAGTGTTTTCTTTAATTTCTTTGGGCCAGGTGCTTTTTTTGATGATACGAGCCCAATTAGCTAGAGCTGCATCTTCCCCACTTGGCATTTTTTTTTCGATTGCTTTTGCAAGGTTGTCATAGAAAATGACAGGGGCTATGGGTTCTTCTTTTGCCTTTTCATGGAGTGTTATGCCCATGAAACTGTTGTTGCTGATGGCCTTCAAGGCGTTTTCATAAAAACTTCCTGGGCTACTTTTTCGAGCAGTAAAAGTGTTGGCCAAAATTTGAAGCTTCTTGTTAGCTTGATACAAGTCAGTATCACAGTTTTGTAGTTCTTCACTCAAGAGCATCACACATCAAAGCCAAATCCAAAACAAAGCAAATGGATGTAAGTTTTTGGAACAGACCTTTGTACTTGCACCTATCTGAAGCATCACAAGTTTGGTCATCTTTAGCAGTTGTGAAATGGTTTGCTAAAACCTCATAGTTCTCCCAAACTGCTGAAACTGATCGAAAACTGGACTCTACCCACCTTGTATCTAGCACCCTACCAATTTTCAATAGTTGAATGCCAAGTGCATCTGCACACAAATGTAACTCTCTGCTATTCTTGGGCGATGCATGGTACAGGATGTACAATTTGTCAACAAAGCCTTTGAAATGATTGATACTTGTCATTTTCTTCACAACATCACTGACACAGAGTTCAAGCCTATGATTAGAACAGTGCCAAATGATGATAGAAGGAAACTTTTCTTTAAACAGAGCTGGAACTCCAGATTTATGACCCAGCATCACTGCTGCTCCATCACATGACACAGCAATTAATCTACTGCTTAACAAATGTTCATCTAGCTTGTGTTCTCCAAGACATTCCATTAGGGCACGAAAAATCCCAAGAGCTGTTACACTTTCAAGTTCTATCAGATCCAAAAATACATTAACAGGAGATTCCATGCCAATATTTCTTAGACAAACTCTGATGTACAAAATCAGAGTAGAATTTTTGCTCACAGTTGTTGACTTGTCTATTATTATTATTGCAAATTTGTCTTCAGTTTTAACTAGCTCCTGTATAAAATGTTTTTTCATTTCTTCACTGATATGTTTACTAATGTTCGCACATGCAACATTTGAATGTAAAATCCGCCCCATGTCTAGGCCATTAAGTTCTTGAACATCAATTTCAAACTCAAAATTGTGGAAAGATTGGTTTTCTTTAACTACTTCATAGGCTGTTTGAAAAACGTTAATTTAAGCAGTATTTTTTCCCTCTCTCTCTCTCTCTCTCTCCCTCCCTCCCTCTCCCTCTCAGAGGTACCGGTATGTTGTACGGGTGCATACCGTCACAAATTAAGCCCTGCCTAGAGATTTATTTTTGTTGAGACTTGATTATTTTGAGAATATCTTCTGGGAATGCTTTTTTCATGAAAAATCTCTAATTTGCTGGTATATGTTGTTCTAGCATAAGTTTATGTGGACATTCATATAAGGTGCTTTCTATATTTTCTACAAAAGAAACAGCAAAAGCATTACAAAGATTTTTGTTAGAAAACAGATCCAAGAACTCATTTATGATAGTATTGTCACAGTCATCCCTTGTCTTTTGACACAAAGTCCCATCTGTGCATTTCCTTTTTAATCTAATATCTTTTTTTAATTTTGAAAACTCATATATATATATATATGTTCTCTTTTTCTAATTTCTATCAGCTGGTTAATTCTATTTCTAAAAACATTGTACTGTAATTTATATGTTAAATTAGTCATTTTATTTTTCCAATGCATCTTTGCCCTTTGCACTTGTAAGGCCACTATAGTGGACATGCTCTACTCTGCAATTATTAACTCATATCAATTTCCACTGCCATCTCCTCTCAGTTCGAATGTCCATGTTTGTGGCCCAACACAATTTCTCCACCAGCTTGTCTTTCTTTTTGCCAGTGCTGTCTCTCAACTCATCATGTTGTTTTGACAAATGTGACCAATACAAATTGTACTCTCCAATTGTATAATTAATTATGTAGAATGGTATGTAATACTATAGTACCAGGAAAGCCAATCTCTGATTGGGTTAGTGTCTCATATATAAAAATTTAGTTTTGTTATTAATTGTTTGGTTTTGTTATAAACACAATAATTATCTCCCATTATGAAAATTATTAAAATATATTTGAAAACTTTTTCTAGAGAATTATTTTATTGATCAATTCTATTGAAAAGGTTGTTAGAATGGATATACTCGTATATATAAATAAAATCACAAAAATTTTACAAAATAAGTATTATTTATTATTAAGAAATATAAAAAATATATATAAATATGTACAAAAGTATTCAACACAATTATTTCGGAGAAGATAGATTCAATATTAAAATTTTTCATTTACAAAATTAAATTCTTAAAATGCCAGAAATAAATCATATGAAACACAAGTAAATTGATTTTAATATTAAAAACTAATGTGAAAATTATCTAATGCTGAATCAAAAGCTTCCAAATTTTCAAGAAAAAAGTCTTCATCTTGGTACAAATCAGGTTTGATATTATTATTTGCGTTATTTAATACCTCAGTCCAAACAATGTTTTGTATATAACCTTGAATTCGACTATTATTTTCTGCTGGTAATTTTTAGACTGTTTCTTCTCTTAACTCTTGAAAATGCTATGTAAAGCATACCATGCATGAAAACCGGACTTCTTAAATCAATACCAACATACTCAAATGTTTGGCCTTCAGATTTATGAATAGTCATGGCAAATGCTGGTTTGACTGGTAATTGATGTCTTTGCATTGAGCATCCCAACTGACTTTTGCTTGATTCAAGAGTTATTCTGGGAATATGTACTTCTTGTCCAGAATGTTCACATGTTATAATTTTTCCTTTAATTATATTGTTGCATAACTGGATAACAGTGAGTTTAACACCATTACAGAGACCTTCCCCAAGATCTAAATTTCTCAAAAGCATAATTATTGTTTCTTTTTAATTTTAGCTCAAGTGGAGGTAAATCTGCAATTTCAATTGAATTAAGAAATTCAGGAGTAAATTGCAATGTTTCATCTGCTGGATCTTTTACTGAATCATAACTTTTATATTGCTTACTTTCACCCTCCAACTTTTCAATGATTTCAGCATTAATTTTGGCTACATCCTTATTTATTGGTGCCAAGATTGCTCGGTCTTTCATATTTTCCTTTTGTCTGTTAAGCAAGCAGTTGCCAAAAACTTCATCAATTAAATCACCATTTGAAATCATATCATTTGGAATTTTAATTTCATCCAACTCATTTTTTGAAAGTTCACCATTCCCAACTTGTAGAAGATAATAAGCAAATTCTAGCTGTTCTGGATCGACATGCATATTTTCTGTTAGTGAAAAAAATTTTAAATTATGCCATAAAGGACTCTTTTTTATTGACATATTTACAAGTTCACTTTGATTAGCTCTTGGTTGAACTGGCAAACACTGCCAAAAGTCTCCTCCTAGAACAATAACTTTTACTCCAAATGGTAAGTTTGGATTAGCTATACTTTGTAGTAACTCATCTATGTTTTGAAGTCCATATTTAGGAAGCATAGGAGCTTCATCCATGAAAAAATATCAATTTTTGCAAGCTCCCTAGCCTTAGCTGATCCAGGCTTTATATTGGAAACAGATTCAGCAGTTAAAGGTACTTTAAGGCAACAAGTTTTATGCCTGGTAGAAGCATTGCTGCGATTCCTGTAAAAGCCATACACTTTACTTTATAATTTTTAGCTGAAAGAACATGATATAAAGTTTTATATATAAATGTTTTTCCAGTTCCTCCTGGCCTGTCAATGAAAAAGCATCTCTGCTGTAAATTATTATCAAGTGTATCTATTATGGAATCAACAACTTCAATTTGGTTGCCACAAAGTTGTATTCTCATCTCTTCACCAAGAGCAAAAGATTGATCAATATTTATTATGTCATCATTTATTTCATCATGGCCATCAATATCATCCATCTGAAATCAATCTACCCAAAATTGAAAATTTCGACCTTCTGTTGCTTGAGAATTGAGCTTATGAGCAATAATTCTGTAAGCTTTCCAAATAGCTTCATCAACAGAAGTACCATTTTCTCTGGCACGATGAATAAAATCTTCAGCCAAATCTTCTTTGAATGTATCCCACAGGTTCTTTGGATTTTCAGGAGCTCCAAATATTAATGTTTGTGTAAAAAGAGTTCTCATTGTTCTTGGCATTTTCGACAATGCTGATTCTTGTAAGCCATCAACCCATTGGTTATCATCGTAAGTTAAACCTCTAGCTAAGCAAGCCTGTTTGTACGAATTACATTTTACACCATTAACCATAAGCAGATTGTCAAAACTCACAGCATCGTTAACATGATATAAAAGTAAACATAAAAAATACAACTCAGGTTGTGCAACAAATGTAACATTATGTATTCTACCAATAACTCAAATATTCCTTTGTCTTTCAACCCATTTACTTTCTTTTCCTTCCCATCGATAAAATTCTGGCATTTTCCAGTAGAAATAAAAACTATTATTTTCTGAATTGTCATTGTTTTCAATACATTGTTTTTTAGCTTGGTTTGTTCAAAAGTAAGCTTCTAACATAGAACCCTTTCGACCTATATCAAGTAAATCCTCTTGAGCTTGTTCAATGTTTTGTACTTGATGTTGACCAGGCAAATTAATATCCAGTCATTGAACACAATGACTTTTTTTATATCATTCCCAAATAATCACCAGCAAGCCTCAGGTGGAGTTATGCATCTACCTTGAATAAATTTATCTGCTTCATTATAATTTATAGTGGTTTGATTTTGGACAACTTTCAAAGAAGCACAATCATGGCCTTTATAAATATATTTGTAAAGATACTTAACAGCCCGAATGCTTCCAACATATTCAACATTTATGTGACAGTTGAATTTTTTCAACAAGTATGGGTTGTAAGGAGCTACATGGCGATTATTGCAAGTTATTTTTTGACCTTGAGCATCCTTACAATAAATTGCTTCTTCATGAACAAAAAAATCTCTATTATTTTGATCTAATTTAGGATCATACCTTCTTCTATACTTGGGCTTGCCATTGTCGATTAAAGAGGTTGTATCTTGGAATCCCATAGGAAATTTAAACCTACAACTCATTCTACCATTTTTATTGACCATGCATGATGCCTTTTGATTTTGTTCACCACAAGCTTGATGAATCATCCATTTCTTAACTAATTCTCATAGTTCTGCATCGTCTTCTACATCTGGTATTTCTGCTAAAACAAGATCATCTAGTTCTTCAGGATTATGAATCTTATCTTCTTGCTTTAAAATAATTAACAAGTGAATATGAGGCAGTCCTCTTTTTTGAAATTCAACAGTATAAATGTAAGCATCAACTTGCCCAAAAATTTGTCTTTTATCTAAATCCTCAATTAACTCCGCAAATTTTAAATATGCAACTCTAGCAATAATGTCTGGTCTATCTTAAGCTAGTTGTTGCCAATCACTACCATTTTCATTCATTATCTTAATAGCTTCCTTGGTTTCCGTCCAGTCCACATTACAGGTCATGGTTATAAAGAAGTCAGGAGACCTGAATCTTCTAACCGTTGCCATAGCATCTTCAAAATGCTCAGAATAATATCTAGTAGAGCCAGGAAAAGACGATGAAAGTATAATCTTTTCTCCCAAAACAGCATTATTTTTTGTGCCATCTCATTAAGATAATTTGTAACATATGTATAACTGTCTGCAAGTATTTTCTTTTGATTCAACTTTATCCATTGAATTCTATCATATTCTATTCTAATGTAGGTATCTACAAGGTACTATTGAAACAAACATCCACCAAAATGCAAAGCATTAAACTTAAGGTCACATAAATCATTTCCCCTTATGGTTTCGTCCAATGAAATACATTGTGCTAAATGAGGTCAAAAAGCAATTCTATATTGTGCAAGTTCAAGTCTAATTATGTGACCTCTACTTGGATATCCTTCTCTCAGCAGCATACCCAGTGAAAAACCAAAAGTTCCTTTAGGAAAAAATAGTGGGTATGTTAAGGGTTCTGCATGTTAATCAATATTTTTCATTATTTGCACTGATTTTCCAAGTTGTCTAATAATCAGTGGATTATCTGGAAAACGTTGATCAGTGTTCAAAGTAACCACAGCACATACTTCATTGCTTTGAGGAACATTGTATCTTGTTGGATCAAGTCCTTCTGGGCAAGTGAATAAAATCCTAATATTTGGTACTGGTATCTGTTGAAGAGCTGCATCTCATTCAGCTTCTTCTGCTACTTCTCTCATCATCATATAGCCTCATGCAAAAGGATTTTCAGAATGAATGATTTCCTCTAATAATTCAAATAATGGCTTACTAATACCATAATTTATAGGATGATTTCCTCGCTCTGTTACAGCTTCCTCTGGACCAAGAAAATACATTTGTCCATAAAGAGGTTTTTAGAAATTACCTCTGGAGTTTGTGTTGGCTGTGCAGCTGCATTTATTTTATTATATACCTGACTGTTGGCAATATAAGTATATATTCCACAATTATTTATTGTACAATCATCATCGCATGAATAAGATGCCATTGCATACAATGAGTTTAGATTTTTAATTCTCTGATGAAATTCAGAAGATAAGGGATGTCTATGCAAAAAAAGTTTTGCTAATTCATTTGGAAAATCAGCATGTTGAACATCAATTTTACCCTTCAAACAGCAATCCCCAAATGAATTATTATTTCTATTACCTACACGTTCTTCAGGAAAATGTAATGCTCCACAATGCACACAGGCAACATTAAATTCCCCTAAATGGTGACAAGCAACATCACTTTCAACAGCTAACTTGTAAGTAGGTTTCAATGGATTCGCTAATAAACGCCTTTGGCAATGAGCGTTCCGACATCGCTGTTCTTCAAGATGTTGTTCCCTGCAATCATTAGCTTCAGCAGCTCGAATCTCATTTGCATGAATTCTTAAATTTTCTAATCGCTGACCTCTTTGCTCAGGAGTTTCATTATTTCTTTGTTGACTAAATCTCTGACGTTCATTACTCAATCACTGACTTCTTTCTTCTGGAGTTTCATTATTTCTTTGATGCATATCACTCAATCACTGACTTCTTTCTTCAAGAGTTTCTTCATTTCTTTGTTGATTTTCTCTTTTGCGCATTTTACTCAAATGCTGGCTTCTTTGCTCACAAGTTTCTTGAGAGATTCGTTGAGTGATTCTTGAAAGATCATCATTCAAATGTTTTTGATGTTCTTCTGCAGATTCTTGACTCTGTGAATCATTCAAATACATACTAACTCCTATTAATCTATCCATGCAAGCAGCTTTCGCTTTATGAACCAGTCTAGGAGTATCATTAGTTTCTTGATTAAAAATTGTTGTCTGGACAACAGTATCAAATGCTACCCTCGAGGTCGATGGCAAATCGTAATTAAGAAAATTGCTAGAACTTTGATTGTTATTTGCAGTATTGATAATAGAAGTTGATTGCAAAGTATTATTAAACGTCATAAGATTTGTTTCATCATTAGAATCAAGATTTGTAATTTCAGCTGTGGCTTCATGGATTGCTTGTTCAGCTATTCTGTCTTGGGATTCATTGAAATTGGGCATCAGTGGCTCATTTTTGTTAAAATTGAATTTGCCTTGTTTTGGAGGACATCCACCTGGCATCTAAAAAAAAGTTAAAATGCATCATTTATATTGATGATATCTTATTCTATTAAGCTTACAGAATTATTGCTATGATTTTTGATATGGATGTTCCTTATTCCTAGGCCCAGTGATGTATATATATATATTTTTTTTTTTAAATTCAATATTTTAAACAAAAAAATTCCAAAAATAATAATAAATTGACCTGAATGTTGTAAGTGACCGTATTTTGTGCAAAGAGTTGTTTATTGTTTGATCGCTGGTTTCCATAGCAATGGAAAGATAAGTTGTGATAAAAATTATGATACATGTTGATTTAAAGGCAATATGATGTATCATAGATATTGATGATATTGATACAAAACCTAGCAGTTAAAACCTATGTTATGTTAATAGTTCACATACTACTTACTACTTACATAGAAAATAAGTTTTCTCAAAATTTTGACCAAGTCTATTGGATTCCTGAGGTTAAAAACCCCTTATGTACAAAATATGGAGAAAATTGGTAGAGTAGTTTTTGAGATAGTGACTGGAAATAGGTACATATGTGCATACAATTCCTTGCTCATTTAATAGAATACAATTCCTTGCTCATTTAATAGAATAAGATAATTATGTAATGTGAATATGTATATATTATAAAAAGGTATGTCTTACAAAAATGAAATGAGTTATAGATTTGCAAGTATTGGTACAGAATAAATTACTGTTACTGTATAACATGTTTCATGTGTTCTTGAATATTTTCACTGTGTGGTACTTTTTGGAACATGGTGCTATACATAAAGCTGGTTCTGCAATGCACATTTGACAAAAATATTTTGTGAATTTTCAAGTACCAATACTGTGGACACCTTGTGCCAAACATACTGAGCAATCTTTTGGTGTGGGCAGTTGATCAAGGATATTGAGTTTACCATTAAACCTGTCCTCTTCATCTAAATCTGAAGGCCTATTCTATTTTTAGGTTCTTATTTTCAACATTCCCAACTAGTTCTTTTATTAGCTTCCTCCTGAACTGTCTCTGTCTCTCTTTACCATGCCCTTGGATCATATTATACAATAAAAAGGCATTAAGAACGACAGTCTCAATCAGCCAGAAAAACACTTTCCACCACCATTTCAGTGATTTCTGGGTGAAGGCATAGCTTAAATACAGTGGTCAGCTACATTGACTCATTGTACTTGCATACTACAGTACGCTTTATGACCTCTTCAACAACTCCTCTTTTTAGAATACATCTATCATTCATTATACTATTGTATAATGTACTCAGCATAGTCACATCATTTGAGTCCTTCCATAATAATAAATTATACCTATCATCTATCCAGTAAACTTTTATTTCACCTTTTTTCAACTTCATCATAGGAGTTCTATTTTTTGTTTGTTTTAGGTCTTACTTCCTCAGGCAAAGAAAAATAGTCTTCAACTTTGGGCTTTGGGTGCATAGCCATGTTCATAAGAACTCCCATAAATGCTTTCATTTCTAGTAAAATAATGCCTTTCCATGAGCACCATACAGATCGTTTACTTGATGGGGTTTCTGGATCTTTTCTTCATCATATCACTGTTTGATTCATTCACAATTTTAATCAACAAGTCTGTAAAAAATAATTGAAAATAGTCTGAAGGTGAATCTACTGATTTATCCACTGGTGGTATAAAATATGGTACCCACTAAAATTAGACCATGAAACTTTGAAAATACCTGATCACCTGCAACCCATTCTTTCCACCCAATCTCATCTGCAGTTTCTTCCACATGTTGTGTTTCCTCTTCATGTTGTGTTTCCTCTTCTGTGTGCTGCAATTCAGTTTTGTTTTCAGCATCTTCACCATTTTCATGATCAATTTTGGAGTTTAATCATTGTTCCTCTAAATTTTCACCTATATGGGTCAAGTGTAAGAGAGGACCTGTGAGTCCTAACTTTGCCTCAATAAAGGCAAGTTATCTATCTGTCAGAGTCTACATCACTGTCATGATTTGAATCAATGTCACATAAAGTCTTAAATCTAGTTCATTCATGATGTTTTCAATGTTTAAATAGTCACCTCTATCCATTTTGAAGCTGTAAACCATTCAACTAGATTCTATACTGGTACTAGGTTCATCAATGGTTGAAAATCTACCTGGAACATTATTTAAAACAGGAACGTGATTAGATCCAGGAAAAGCTGTAATGTGGCCAGAAGTTTCAGGCAGGTTGTCAGAAGCAGGAGAATGATCCATTTATTGGAGGGTCCAGGCAGGTCCTGACCATACTCTTTAGATCATGTCCTTACATTATGCCCACGATTCTTTGTGTGGTCAGGTGGTTCATCATCTGGAATTGAAAAGATATAGTATGGGTTGGAAGCCAAATTGATAATAAAGTACCAATAAATGGATTACTTAGAATTAATGCTGTATGTATGGAAAACTTCTTGATTTATTGTAATGTGTAGAAGTTATAGTAAACCTAGGCAAAATTATGGTTTTTCCTCTTACCAAGCAAATTCCTATAATCGGTTACTCACTTCTTCAAAAGAATACTAGGCCTAGTACAAAATACATGAGATACAATGTTAGTATTACAATCTTGCTAAAATAAGCAATTTTAGACCTATCTTGATGAAAAAACAAACTATAATCTTGCAATGATTCACAATATCTGGAAGAAGCAAAATAAATAGCCATGTCAGAACTTGAAGTGGTCCCCTGTGGCCGTAAAAGCACATAAAAAAAATAATATTAATAATATTATCAATAATAATAATAATAATAATGATAATAATTTTTTATTTTTTTTTATTTGGGCATTTTGCCAGTCTGACATGTACTTGAGCATAAAATATTGGCTAAAACCACCTCCAAATCTAGAGTCTGCCTGGAACTGTTTATCACATTACTTCAGAATGGGCCCTCATTCCTTTAGCTTATTCAAGCTACCCTGCTGCATCAAGATCTCTCTTCTTGGTCTGTAGTATGGTGATGATATAGCTAGCCATCTTCACCCATTGCTGCTTGCCTTGGAGCATAACAGAAACAATGTTTTCTGGGGACAACCAACCCAGTTCTGCCTGCACTCCTTCTCTTGGTCCTTCCCACCTGCTACACAGAATGAAGGTGTGTTCAACATCATCTCTACTTTTAGGACAGTAGAGACATTCAGGTGTGTCTGCTTTGCTCAACTGATGGAGAGAAGATTGGGAATATCCATGACCAGTTAGGAACTGTGTCACAAAGTACCCCACTTCTCCATGAGGTTGGTTTACCCACTGCTTGACTCTGGGTATCAGCCTTGATGTCCAGTGTCCATGTGCTTCAAGAGCCCAGTCGTTCTGCTATGCTTGGAAAGTTCTGTTCCTTTTAACTCTTGCAACATCTTCTTTCCTTTCTCCAGCTTTACATTTCTGATATATGTTATATCGCTCCTGTGCTAGAAAGGTGATTGGGATGACCCCTGCAACCAGCATAACAGCAGGCTCTGACCCGGTGTGATATGCTGATGCAACTGTCAGTGCTGCTCTTCTCTGTACCTGCAGAAGTCTTTTCCTATTGTACTCCCATCTGAGAGCAGGATCCCACACCTCTGCTCCATAAAGGAAAACAGAGTTCACTGTTGACATCAACAATCGTCTTCTGCTGGCTCTTGGGTCTCCAACATTAGCCATTAGACCACTGAGAGCTGTGACAGCCTTTGCAGCTTTAGTGATTGCCCCTGTTATATGCTCTGAGAAGCTCATTTTAGTGTCAATTTTAAGTCCCAAGTACTTTTGCCCTTTGCTTTGACTCAACAGTCACACTGTTCATCTGAAGAGAGAGATGATTGTTTACTCTTTTCTTTGTTAAGATCACAATCTCAGTCTTACTGAGGGCAAGAGACAACCAATGACCTTCAAGCCAGGTTGATATTCTCCTCAATGCTTGATTTAAGTTGAGCATGTTCAGAACTGTGAGATGCAACAAGCAGTGCAACATCATCTGCATACCCAACTAGTGTTGTCTCTTCTGGCATTTCCAGACATAGCAGTCCATCATAGAAGATATTCCATAGATCTGGGCCAAGGATTGTACCCTGAGCCACCCCTGATGTTCTTCAACACTGATCCACCCACTTGTAGTTTCATAAATGAGGGATCTATCTCTCAGGTAGGAGTCAATTACCCTCAGCTAGTACTTAGGTAACCTGAAAGTATTTTTCAGTTCCCAAAGCATATCTCTCCACCTCACAGAATTAAATGCATTCTTCATGTCCAGTGTTACAAGCAGCACCATCCTTTTGGAGAAGTGGTTATAGCTTTCTGCCTATTGCACTGCTTTGCACACCTCCTGGACTGCATCAATTGTTGATCGCCCTAGTCTGAATCCAAACTGGTTAGGTGCTTATCCTCCTGCTTCCTCTACTGATTTGTGGAGTCTTTTTCTAATCAATCTCTCCATGCCTTTTCCAGTTATGTCTAGCATGCACAAAGGTCTAAATGAGGATGGCACACCTGATTCTCCTTTGGCCTTTGGGATCAATACCAGGCAAGCTTTCTCCCATCTAGGGCTGAAATGTCCAGTCTTCAGGCATGCATTATAAACATTCTGCAGCAGTCCAGGTATGTATTCATTCACCAGTCTCAGTACCTCTGCAGGCAAACCATCAGGTCCTGAGGCTTTCTCTTATTTCATTGTTGATACTGCCCCCTGCACTTCATCTGGTGTGAATAAAGTAACTTCTGCCTCTTCACCAAAGTCCTCCTCTTCACGCCCAGAATGTTGTGGGAATAATGTGCCAATCACTTGCCTTGCTCTACATTCATCCAGAGGAGTGGGAGGAACATTGCTCCAAGCTGCTTTGTTACAAGTTTATAACCCAGCCCCCAAGGGCCTGTATCCACACTCTCTTTTACTCTTTGCCAGCAGCTAGCCTTGCTGAAGTAAATGGTCTTATGAAGCTGCTTCCTTGCTGCTCTGTATTCAGCAGACTTTGTGTTGGCATCTGGCCTATCTCTTGCTCTCTGAGCTATTCGCTGCAGCTTGAGGCAACTCTGACACAGGCCAGCTATTTCAGCTGTCCACCAATAAACAGGCTGCTTTTTCCCCCCAGGCCTTTTTTGAGGCATTGATGAGTCACATGCAGCTATGTTCCATCAACTAGTTCTTCTGCGTCAATGGAGTTTTCAACTTCATAACCTTCAAGCATTTCAACTTCTGAGCTCAACCTCTGTCTGAATCTATCAAGGTCAATCCTACTGAGGTTATATCTATTTGGCCCTTGAGAGTTATCCCTTTGCTCAATTGTGTGCTGTCCTACCTTGAATGTTATAAATTGATGATCACTTGCTGTATAGTCTTCAATTACCCTCCAGTTGTTGATAAATGCAGCAAGATCATGTTGCTAAGGAAATATCTGGAATTGTTTCTTGATATCCTGGACGTCTACTGCTGGGGACTGACAACATGACCCCTGACGCCTGAAGGGGAGAGGTGAAGGAAGGTGTAATAGCTCCACTATGCCTTGCGCTAAATAGAGCACGAATCGGAGCCAGTGGTAGGCTACTTGTGTTATATACATCACTGCTGTTATAGTGAGCCAGTTGAGTCGCTCTCAAATGTGCTGTATTCATCAATATTCACTGCAAATTCCTTTCAGGGGTCAAGTTGCCAGTCTCCAACAGTATATGTGCTTGTATTTCCTGTGTTCAATACTACCAATCCAGTCCTTGCTGCCATATTAAGTATGTACTTTCCTCTAGCATTGGTCTGAAACATACACCATTCAACAGCCCTAGCATTGAAGTCCCCTGCCACAATTGTATTATTGGGATTGACCATCACTGCATCCTCCAGAGCATCAATGGCAATGTAGAAGCTGGCTGCTGGAATATTAGGAGTAATGATAATGATAATGATATAAATAATAATAATAATAATCTTGCAATGTTTTGAACACTTGAAATTTATTAGCCAATTATTTAAACAAAATAAACTTACTTGATGAATATCAATAACTATTCTTGTAAAGGATTGTAGTCTTGGTCAGCATCACTATCATCACTGTTGCTTAACATAAGCATTTTTTCAATACTAGTGTCATCCATGTTATACTATGCAGCTAGTCTGAGATCATATAGACACTGAGAAACATAATGGTGTAAGTTGACTTGCTTCACTATAATTCCCTAGACATTTGGAGTTTTGTTGAGGTCCCAAAATAGGTGCTGCCATCAAGTGTCTAAAAATGTAAGTTTGACTTACACCATCATGTTCCTTGAAAGATTGGTCATTTTAGAGGTTACAGCTGTTTAGTTCAAAACCAATAAAAATTGACTTGCACCACTATGTTTCCTAGCCCTCCATATAATTATGCATCAAAATCCGAATTTTATGGAGTTTAGCAAGAATGTTTTTGCTAAGGCTTGTTCTTGATGACTGCTCTAGAAAATAAAATGATAGATGATTATAGAAAATGAGAATGGTTCTGGAACAAATGGAACTACTAGAGTTTTTATTTTGGCCTGGAGGCTGAAAAGTTTGGAGACCCCTGCTCTAAAATATTAATCAATTTTTCACATGCTGAGACTACTATGGTAATTAGCACATTTTTCTCATTGCTAAACTTTTCAAAACCATCACAAAAAACTAGTAATTCTTTTAATTGACCCCATTTGTTGACCACAGCCTTTGAAAGGATGGGAGTTTTTTCTTATGTTGATACATTTATGTATGGAATAATTCCACCATTTATATGAACTTCAGCATTTAAATCATTTTTTATTCTTATGCTACTGACTGGTATTTTAGATATATCGATTTTGTAACCCATACAGCACAGGAACATTCCATAAATGTCTCAAATATGTTTCATTGAAACTTACGATATGTTTCAGATACGTTTCAAAACATATCTGAGACCTCCCTGAAACATTTCTGATAGGTGAAAATGTCTGCTTTTGTGAAATGTTCCATTGAAATATAAATGATATATCAAATATATAACAAATGTATGTCTCAAATATATTTCCAATAATTATGTAACTATAAACAACTAGTGCAACCATTCAAATATATAAATGATACATATCGAATATATAACAATTATTGAATATATAATTGATTATTAAGTGCATTTTATTTCATTTTGACCTACAATGCATAATTTTTCTAAAATCATGGGAAAAAATATTTTCAGATACTTGATAACCTTGTAAACCTGGGAAAAATAATTAAAAAAATCGTAATATGAAATTTCACAAATTACAGTCAAGTTAAATTTTGGTTCCAAATGGACACATCATGCATCTTGTAGTGGATTCAATAGAATAAAGTAAGGTCCAATCAGGCACATCATCCAGTGGGAGTGAGCGAAAAATAAATGATAAAATTACTTTTGAGTTCATTATAATATAAAATAATGATGGAAAATTAAATAACAATACAAATATTAAATTTAAATTACTATTAGAAAAATATTTAAAATGAACAATTACAGATCAAAATGAGTAACTTACTGAACTGCAGTATGATAACCTAATGAGAAAATTTCTACTAATTCAGAATAATTATACAAAATATGACCAAAATTTAAAATTGCAATTACATAGTAATAATTAATGACAATACAAAAAATAAAGCAACAATTAAAATAAAATAAAGATCAAGTTACTCTGATGCAGTAAGTTATAGTAATATTTTTATATTATAGACTACTAATATAAAATAGGCTTCCAATCATCAATATGAATTAATTACAACAAAACTAAATAGTCTACAATAATAACAATACAAAATTTAAGAGAAAGTGCCAAAATAATTACAATTCTACAAAACTACTACTCTTATACAAAATATTTTATGCTCTTACATCCACATTTTATTTCATGTGATATGCAATAAAACAATTATTTTTTCCATTGAAGCATAAGGCAATGTTACATTTGGAACAGATTGTGTGAGTACGCCCAGAACATGATTGATGGCGGCATCTTGATTTAGTCTCTATATGTTTTGGCCAGTGATCATAGCAATCGAATCTCACATCTGTCGGTGGGTGGTTCTGAACCTGACGTCTACGAGAAGCATCAGCATCTTGTACAGCATCATTTCTTGGTCTTCCTCGCGTTTGTTGACTTTTCTGACCAAGTTTGCAGAGGGTTATGCCTAGCTCAGTTCGAAAATCTACCAGTTTCATTGATCCTTTTATTGTTCCATTTTTTATCTGGTAAACTCTTCTGTATAGAAGCCAGCTATTTATCACTGTTAGATCAATGAAATGGTAGAACAGCCGGAAATACCATTTTCTGCTCCTCATTATTATATGGTATCTTCCTATCAAAGAGTCAAGCTGGTCAACACCACCCATGTGCTTATTGTACTGGATTATTACACTTGGGCAACTTACTGAGACACGTTTTTTCTTCTTCCTGTCAAATCGAGAAACTTCACTAATTGGATGAGATCCTTTGAACGTTGATAAGAGAGTCACTGTCTTGTTATCTTTCCAATTAGTAACAGAGAGAGGGCATGTGTCTACAGACCCATGAACTCTTCAACATATCCCCTACTTTTTTGGACATTTCAGTCTCTGAAGAGAGAGTTGAATTTGGTAACCGATTCCTTCTCATTGTTCCTAGGGCCAAGATCCCTCGTCCATGGAGAAAAACTTGAAGTTGCACAGAATTGAAATAGTTATCAAAATACACTTTGTGGTGCAAGTTATCTGGCACTGAACGAACTAATCTCATAACAACATTGCTGCTAGCTCCCAAGTCCTTCTCACCTGGCTTCAGCATGCTCTCTTGAACTGAACCAGTATAGATTTCAAAATCATATGCATAGCTAGAAACTCCACATATGAGAAAAAGTTTGTAGCCATATTTATGGGGTTTTGATGGCATGTACACTTTCAGGTGATGTCTTGCTTTTGTAGCACAAATCTGCTCATCAACACTCAAGCACTCCTCCATTGGAACAGACAAAAATCTTTTTTTTAGAAAATCAATGACTGGCCTAATTTTGTGAAGTGGATCATAATTGGGATGATTTTTTTCTACCATATTTACATTATCATTGAAATGAAGAAACTGCCTGATTTTTTCAAAACGATTAAAAGTCATTGTATTGGAAATGATGTGGCTCCCAATATCTGCATTCCAGTAATGTCGAAAATTCTTGCAGGTAGTGACTGAGGACAAAATAAGAATCCCCAAGTACTGCAAAAGCTCCCTAGATGTAATGTCGATCGGTTTTTCAGGGTTTATTTGAGCACTGTACAACACAGTTTGGTCCACAATGTGTTGAATGAGCTCTGTCATAAAAAAGTAGGAAAAAAAGCAGAAAGGGCTATCCAAATCCAATATTTGCTGAGGAAGAGTAGTATCACCCTTGAAATTTGTGGAATCATCTGTAGCTATGTAAGTGCCTTCCTTCCAAATCATATTTTTTATTCCATCTGAAATATATTTTTTGGGTTTCTTGGGAGGGACTGGATGGATAACAGGGGTTGGTTGAGTGATGGATGACTGGGTTTTCCGGCGGTTCACTGATTTCTCTGCTCTTGATGGAGGTCCAGGTTGAGGAGTCATAGATGCTGGAGTTGGTTCTGGTGGAGATTGTTCTACTTCAGCTCTCACTTCTACTTCACTTGTCATCCCTGCAGCCATTTCACATTCATACTGTTTATACTGATCTAACAGTATATTCAGTTCTTCATCAGGATCCAAATTGACTTCATCATCCATGTGAGGGTCCTCAGGTTCAAGAGAATCTTCAATAGTAGGCCTACATATTTCAATTTTTGAATTGTCATCATTTTCATCACCTTCACTGCTCATTCCATCAGAGTCACTGAGAGCAAAAATATCGTCCTCATCAAGAATTCTTCGGATATTATTATCATTGCCATCTTCTATAATGTACAAAGCTTCATCCATTGTGCCCTGGAACGAATAAATACTCTTACTTCCAGTGTACACATTTGTAGGTTAGGAAGGAAGGTTTACTTGTGAATGCATGATGGGCCTGATCGGACACACAACTATTTATTGACCTAGCAATTGAAAATAAGTAACAAGAGAATTGAATCTTACCTTAAAAGATGAATGAGATGATATTGAACTCACAACAATTTATTTGAATATTTTATTCTGAATGTAAACAGAGCTATACACTCTAGAAATCGGCTGATTTGGAGCAACAGAACAATCTATGTTAACTGTTTTGAAACCTGAATACTTATTCAGACAGTGCTGCCAATAGATCGTGTCATGAATCATATGAACTGAGAATAGTCCAGATAGTTGTCTGAATGCATAAAGTGGACGATTGGTACCATAGCTATCACCAGCGGTTGATTTGAAATGAGCATGCCCAAACGGGCACATTATGCAATTGGAGTGAAAACATAACCTTGTTTGGACTGTGTTATTTATCAAAACAGTTTTGGGTTGTTTCTCTCCCAATCATTGCCATGATTTGAGCATGTATGAAAAATAAATAAATAAATTCTACATCAGATCAAATTAATGCAGTATGCTATTTACCATGGTGATTAACACATGTTGCTTATTCCGATATGGCTTCATCATCCAGATCCAGTTGATGAGTTCAGAATGTGAGAATGAGCAAATGGGCACATCAGCTCATGTGCAAAAGTACAATTGCACAGCATTTTGAGTATGCTTTACAATAATATATTTAGTACATTTCCGAAACCTGCCTAGAGATATGTATCATTTTATACTTGAACAATACGTATCAGAAACATTATTTATGACACATATCTCATGGAATGTACTTTTCAGGTTCCATTAATATGTATCTAAAACATTTCAAATACTTAGTGGCTGTATGGGGAAATAATGCAAACATTTTCATTGATAAACAATGAACAGTCACTAACTTCTTGTTTCACTCAAGTCTGAACTTCTCTCCCAGAACAAATAAAGTTTTGTATCTTATCCTGCTCTTCAATTGTTTTAATCATTTCCTCTTCTTTCTTTTTCCTCTTTCTTTATTATATTTTCTTTGTTCTGGGCTTCCCTCTGCTCATAATTTTATTTTCTAATCTCATCCTTTTAGAATAGTTTGCTGTTTCTGAACTTTTTGAGATAATTGCAATCTCAGATATTTTTCTAAGACATGCCATTTTTGCTGGTCGCTCTGATGATCCACCTGGCTACTGGTGTGTAATTCTCTGTCAATGTTGGAATACCTTTATGTACTGATCAGCTTGTTGACTTCTCTCATTTCCATTACCAGCTTCATCTGTCTGACTCTTTGATTGATTTTGAAAATTGAAATTTGCATGGGTCATTTGAGAAACAACATAAGTCAAAAAAATCCATTTTTGGGAAATTGAAAAACCTCTCTATTTCTCATAAATAATAGTCTCATTTAAAAAAAAATTGATTTAGTATACTCCATATTCTTTTTAACTAGGTTGCTCTGGAAAAATATTTTTTAAACAGAATTTTTATTTTTCGTGCACTTCTAATTTGACTGACTTATGGTGTTTCTGAAATTACAGACAATCTTCTGAGAACAAAATATTTTTTTTTTCAAGGCTCAGCTTGGTGGGAATAATGAAGTAGAATCAACAATGTAGTCTAGAAACTCATTTATTTTGGAAAACTTTCTCAGATATTGAAAAAATAGTTCTGAAATGTGATTGAAAACCAATGAATTACAATAGCTCTACTTCTGGCCCATATTTGTCCATGGTGGGCCAAGCCAAAGTCAATCGTAGCTAGACCACATAGTGAGTTAAGGTATGAGGTGTGATCTGTGATCGTGAATAATTTTTATAATAAAAACTTGAAAAACACTTTTAAGTGGAAATTATGATTCATGTAATGGCATGAGTGTACTGTACATTGTTCTTGACAACCTAGTGAAACGGCCATCATGCCATAACATTTGTCATAATTTCCACTTAAAAGTGTTTTTAAGTTATTATTATAAAAATTATTCACGATCACAGATCACACCTCATATCTTAACTCACTGTGTGTTCTAGCTATGATTGGATTCTTGATATTGGTGATTCCTTATCCACATGCAGCAACTTTGCCATGTCTGTTCTTATTGAGCAGAATTTCAGCTATAAACTTCATAATTCTGGAGCTAGTATAATTCTGGAAGGATTTTTTCATTAGGATTTATTTTCATAAAGTCCCATCTGTAGAGCAGCCAAGTATTGTTCACACATTTTCCCAAAACTGTGAAAAAAATTGGAAGGTACCATTTTCTTGGTTTGTAGTTTGTTCTATATAATGCAATAAATTGACATATCTGTTTAATCCACCCCTCCCATTCAAGAATTATATTCCCTCACGATTCAAGGGTAATCTTTGAGCCTTGAATCTTTGCAACAGCATTTGACTGGTTCATCACTCACATATCACTTATCACACTCACATATCACACTTCACTGGTTCAGCACTCATTGAGCTGGCCAAAGTGACACTCCTTGTATCTGCCCATTTTACTATTATTATTGACCCATTGTTTGTGAGATCCCCTACCTTTATGAAGGAGAACTTTGTCTGGAGTCATTTTCAAATTTCTTAACCGATTCTCTCTTTGGCCAGCTGCACACATAATTGAACAGAACAGAACAAGATGTTTCGAGTTCTGTTCTGTTTTGTTTGATAGCATTTTTATGTATGTTTTCTGCCAAATGCTATCAAACAAGACAGAACAGAAATCTGGGCAGTTGTATTCCACACCTCATGCAGTGACCTACAATCTTGCAAGTATAGTGTTGTTTTTTAGTAAAGTTTTTAGTAATTTAATACAATTTTATATTTTGTTACAATGGACAAGGAGGAGGAAACGGTCCTCATGTTGTGGAATTTTCTACAATTGTTAGACTCAGAAAGGAATAGAAAGGTTTGGGTTCACCCCATCAACCAAAAAAGAAATTTAACAGGCTTCATTGCTGAACTGATGTTAGACCCTGCAAAGTTTTATAACTATTGTCGTATGACAATGTCAACTTTTGACTACATATTGTGTGAAATTCAAGGAAAGATCCTAAGGCAAAACACAAAATGGAGAGAAGCCATAACACCAGAGGAGAGACATCTGCTAACATTAAGGTGAGGTTTTTTTAAAAAAGTATCATTTTACATATCAGCATGTATTAAATTGATGTATACAAAAATCTACACAAGCACATGTCTCTTATATTATTTTGAGAAAACAAAAATCAGCTATGAAACATAATACATAATTATTATTTATGAACTGTAGATGTATGAGTAATTCAAATGACATAATTTATTTCAGATTAAGATAACTATTTCCCTGATTTTTGTTCATTACTTTGTTATGTTCATTAGTTTGGTTGACTGGAGTTAAAGACTGTACACTGGAGAAGAAGTTTCCTTGGAGTTGTGGCCCTTTATTAGAATGGTTGAATGGAGTGACAGTCTGTGCACCGGGGAACAAATTTCCTTGAAGTTGTGTAGTATGATTGTAACTTGAACTTGATGTAGATGTAGGTTGAGAAAAAACAAAGTGTTCATTTTCTTGTTCCTTAATAAGCTTATTTAAAACTTCCATTACTTGTGTTTTGAAACAACGTTTTCTACCATCTGTGAGGACATCTGTGTCTGGTAGCAAACTTTTGAAATAGCTAAGCATAGGGTTTTCAGTAGTTTTGTTGGCATCCAATTTTTGACTCTCTGTAGCTACTTTAAGGAAGTCAACCATTGGAGCAGCTACAATATCAGCTGGAGCTTTTTTATTCCTTTTCTTTGGTACATGTTCTCCTCCAATGATACCTGCACTGATGTCAGATTCTTCAATTGCAGACTCAGTAGGTGTCTGTGCAGAAGGTGTCTATGTTGCATCCTGCTCATCATTGCTGGTTGCAGCTGGGGGGACTGCAGAATCTTGAGTCTCTGATGGTGATAAGCTGCTAGAAATCTTCCTGCAAGAACCAGTCCATGGTTGTAAAAAATCCATGGCTTCTGCCAAATGCTATTTTTTCTTTTTCTTTGCTGATCCACTTAGCATTTTCTTTAAGTCTCTTATGTATCCTGTGTTAGAATTTCTGAGATTTTTTCATTTAGTCTTGCATATTGCACCTAAAACAGAAAATATTCAAGTTGTATGAAGAAAAGAAAATTTCGTTGATTGGGCTAATTGGGTTAATGTGTTTCAGATTCCTGGCAATGGGGGAAAGATTTCAATACATGCATTTCAATCACTGAGTAGGGGCTACTACAGCAGGGAAGATTTTTTCTGAAACTTGTACTATCATATGGGAAGTGTTATGTCCAATGTACTTGATGACAATGCCTACAACTAATGAGTGGAAGAAGATTGCAGAAAGGTTTGAAGAACTGTGGAATTTTCCAAACTGTTGTGGAGCGGTTGATGGAAAGCATATCCGTATTGAAGCTCAGTAGAATAGTGGTTTGTTTTTTTATAATTATAAATCATACAATTCCATAATATCACAAGCTGTTGTTGATGCTGAAAGGAAATTTGTTGTTGTTGATGTGGGAGAGGCATGCAGAAATAGTGATGGTGGCATTTTCATTTCGTCAACCTTTGGATGTATGTTCAGCAGCCAAAGCCTGAATTTACCAAAACCATGACAACTCTATAATGGCAACCCAACCAAATTTCCCTATGTATTTGTTGCAGATGACTCTTACACTCTGCACAAACATATGATGAAACCCTATGCTAAAACCTCACTTTCATGTGGAAGAATAATTTTCAATTATAGACAATCTTGAGCATGTAGAATTGTGGAATGTGCCTTTGGCATGATGTCCAAAAAGTGCCATGTTCTTGAAGTTGCCATGCTATGTCATCTAGACATACCAAAAAATATTATGCTAGCTTGTTGTGTTTTACACAACGTCATAAGAGTTAAGGAGGGAAAACTAGTAGATGTCTATAATGAAATTATGGTCATGGAAGAAGACATAGAGAAAAAGAAACTCTTGATAGAGCAGCAAAGGCTGCATATATAGTGAGAGACAATTTCATGACTTACTTCAATTCTCCTGCAGGCGTAGTACCATGGCAAGACAAAATGGCATTTGTGTAAGTCCAATGTATAGTACACTGCAGGCCCGTGCTGGCCCGCCGGGACACTGGGACGTATCCCGGTGCGCCCTCCAGCCTGGAAATTTTTGGCGCCCTCCTGTTCTGAAACTGACAAGTTTTATGACAAGGCTTATCGTTGATATTGCCAAGCGGCCGGGTTGAGTGTTGCGACTAGGTGTAGGCTACTACTGAATGAACTTTATTCTTCCAGTACCCGCGCGGGCTGCCCTCGGCTAGGATCTGGCCTATTTCAACCCAAAATTATTCAAAGCATTTCAAAGCACTGAAGGTAATAAAATTATAACAAGATTGAGATCGTCTTCGAAAAACGAAAACTGTTAAAATGCACTCAGAAGCTGATATTTTGAACTCCATAGATCCAGACACTGTCAGGGGCGCACCCAGACTTTTGGTTTGGTGAGGGGGGCTTACCCGTCCTACCAGGTAAATTATTTGTGAGTGGGAGGGGGGTAAAATTGGGATTTTTCTGAGCTTTTTTTACAAGATTGTTGCCCGATAAAGTTCCTTGAGGGGGTTTATTACTTGACTTTTTAAAGTGTATTAGCTATGGGGAAACAAAATGCGTCATTGTTTCAAGTGTTCAAGTTCTGCCAGACTGCATAAGCATCTTCTTATGAAGATAATAAAATCAAATCAATGAAGGTCCGGAAACGCTTTGTTACAAAATTAAAGAGGGTGAAAGAGATTGCAGCTATTCAATCATAAATCCAGAAAACTCTAAGGCCTTCACATAGGTGGTGTGAATTAAATTGAATTAAAATAATATTTGCTAAATGTGCTACAAAGATCTACTATTATACCTTTTTATGATGCCCACACCATTCTGAGACTTTTGCATGGGTAATAAAGTGAACATGAAATGCTCTAGTCTGAACGCAAATCGAGATTACCTAATCTTTGAATTGGTGGGATAAAAATTTACAAAATGATCATGAAAACACGTTTTTTTATTGTCAGCTTAATGGCTAAACTAATTTAATTGGCAATGAACCAAATCTTTTTCAAATTCTCCTTCAAAACTTGTGAAATCATTTTTTCTAATTAAATGTGAATGTTCCTAATCTTATTCTATTAAACGAGCAAGGAATTGTATGCACATATGTATGTATGTATGTATTTCCAGTCACTATCTCAAAAACGACTCTAACGATTTTGATGAAAATTAATATTTAGGGGCTTCTTGGTACAAAAATACGATTACGCTAGGTCTCATTCCTATAAAAACTCGTTGAAGGACACAAAAAGGAGAAATCTATCCCTACAGGAACAGCTGATGAAAAAATTAATTTCAATCATATGGTAGGCACTAGAGATGGGTCGTACTAGGTTTTTCTGATACTAAGTATTCCGAGTACGAGTACGCTCTAATACCTATTCCAAATACCTGTTCCAAAATACTAGGTAGTATTTTATATTAGCCAGCTTGCCAGAGTAGACGTACAAGAGTACACGTACAAGAGAGTATCGTACTGCGGTACTGGTACTGTTCATCACATTAAATACAGCACGAATCTTTATTACTCGTGTTAAATACAGCACGAATCTAATTATTGAGTTGCTCTCAAATGTGCTGTAGCGAAATGAGACGCGGACGGCAAGACCTTGAGACGCTTGAGTAACAAAATACTTTTTAGTACCCGTATACTTAAGTACTGAAGAAGTATTTATACTGGAAAAGTACGCGCGTACGCCATACGCAACCAAAGACAATGTAGACGCATGCGCCTACAATCGAGTATAGTGAATAGAGAGAGAGCGTTAGAGTGAGCGAGAAAGAATGAGTGAGTAGTTGAATAGTTCTATAACTAGAAATGAGCTATTAATAGCTACTGTACAACTGCAAATTACAAAGCTCCACTCCCACTCCGTAAATTGGAGTGGGGACTTGAAGTCGCGTAGTTTACTAGTGTCTAGAAATACTCACAGATATCTGAGTATTTTGTTCTTCGAATACTAGGTGCTAGTCCGTACGTTCAAATACTCAGTAAAAATACCTGTTCCAGTAAATACGCCTCATCTCTAGTAGGCACCCTATCGGCGTTATTTACGCTACCTGGAACGCAAAACTTACGCGCGTACCATGCAATCGGAGCCTTGCAGTTATGTAGGAAACACATGACTGGAGAATCAAAGCTCAGCAAATGATTTTTCCTACAACTGCTTGTAAAGTAGTTCTTTACATACTGAAAACTAATTGTAAAATACCTCTTTACTGCTCCGCAAGCGGTAAAATACTTTACGCTCGCCAGCTGTTTTCTTTACGCTTCTGTTTTGATTTTGATGTGTCTCCTCATTGGTGGATCATTGAATCCGTGAAATTCTCATAACCTCAACAATGGCGCACGCTAACCAAATCCGCGCACAGTCTGTGATGTTACAAACTACAAGCTTTTATTGTGTTGGAATCCAGAACTTCAGTTGTAGGAAAAATATTGTATGTAATTCGCGTATGAAGCTTCTTTATTGCTCTCGCAAAATTACTGTGCTCCACTATGCGTCACGCAGTAAATGTTTTGGCTCAAGCAATAAAGTCGCGTTTCATGCTCTTAATACATAAATAACTATTTCCATTTCTTTGGTGATTTGATTACAAAACTAAACCTTTCTAATTATGTAATGAATAATAAGACGAAATTGTCACAGCCACATTTATTAAAACTTCGAGAAACTAGTTTTGGTTGTTACACCATTATCGATCTCAATCAAACTGAAAACTGAAGTACAGAGAAGCCCTATATATACTGTGCATGGAATGATACTATTGGCTAAGAGGGAAAGAGGCTGACCTTAATCGGACGTTGTGATTGGTTGTCAAGTCACGCCCCCTGGTGGGAGGAGTAACAAGCAAAAATACGAGTCAAATCAATAACTAAACACTGTGAAAATCAAGAAAGTAACAAAAAATTATAATAAGACTAGAATTTAATCAAACTAAAATTAAAAAAATTTTAAAAATTAGAAGCTCACTGGAGTGCAATCAAGGTCAACTGAGAAATACACATAAGAACTGCTTTTTAAAAATAGGCTGGAATTATAATGAAACCAAGTTAGTTGTATTGAATTGGTTAAAATAAATTTGGTCATTTAAATTAGTTATGGAATCGTTTTTTACCAACTTAGTTATCTCCAAAGCTTCTAAAATGTTCAATTGTCTGCCTTTGCCAATCAAATGCAGAAATTCAACATTTTCTTCAGCCTTAAACTTGTGTCCATTATTAATGAGATGTTCTGCATAATTTGAATCTCCTTTTTGGGTTTTCCAATCCCTGATATGTTCATTTACCCTACATTTGAAACTTCTACCAGTCTGACCTACATAACAAGCATTACAATCACCGCAATTCAATTTATAAACCCCACTTTTATCCCAGATATCAATTTTGTCTTTACTACGCTCAAATAAGCTCTTTAAAATTGGTTTGGTTTGAAAAGCTACATCGAAACCGTTTTTTTTTTCAGTTGTTTTCCTAATTCATCAGAAACTGGGCCAAGGTAAGGCACCGTTATCCATGACCTT
The DNA here is from genome assembly GCA_948455865.1 of Conomelus anceps. Classification (NCBI taxonomy): domain Eukaryota; kingdom Metazoa; phylum Arthropoda; class Insecta; order Hemiptera; family Delphacidae; genus Conomelus; species Conomelus anceps. Next base: position 39,868,240 of record OX418219.1, read on the forward strand.
TCCCCAGTTTCAGTTACAGTAATGCTAGCACTGACGGCTAGTCTCATATTTATTTTATTTAAGATTTTATTGACAATGATTTCCTCATATCCATTTGTAATAGCTATCTGTTTAATCGTACTAATCTCTTTTTCAAAGTGATGATTGCTCATTGGAATGGTTATGGTTTAAAGCTCTATAAATCATACTATTGAAAGCTGCAAGTTTGTGCGATATTGGGTGACATGAGTGATGAGGTATGATTACATCGGTATGAGTTACTTTTCTAAAAATAGAGAAGTTGTGGGTTCCAGTGCTATGGTCAATTCTTAGATCTAGAAAATTTAAAACACTATTCTCTTCTAACTCTATGGTGAATTTAATATTATGGTGTAAACGATTCAAATAGCTAAGGAAATTATCTAATTGTCTATTACTACCCTTCCACAAACAAATAATATCATCTACATATCTGTACCAATAAGCAATCCTATCCTTAAAATTATTATTTTCAAAAATTCTACGTTCAAGGCTATCTATAAATATCCATAATAATAAAGTAGGGGTGAAAGGGGTGAACCCATCTCTAACCCATCTTTCTGTTCATAAAATTTATTGTCAAACTTGAAATAGTTATATTCAGTACATAACTTCATCAATCCTAACAGCTCAGTTCTAATAATAGGATCATTAATTGTAGTTTCCATGATCTCTTCAGCTCTGTTAAGACTTTCTTCAGTTGTAAAGAGATTAGTTACATCAAAAGAAACAAGTTTATAAGATGAATGAACAGGAATATTTTTGATTTTATTGACTAACTCCAATTAATTTTTGATTCCAAATTTGGGTTGGAATCCCGTTAACGATCTGAAGCTACTGTTGAGTTTGTGGGCCAATTTCGAACATGGAGAATTAATAAATGACACTACTGGTCTTATCGGAATATTATTCTTGTGAAGTTTGGGCTGACCAAATAATCTGGGCGGGTATGGGTTCATAACTGTTGAATATTTGATTTCCTGTTTATCAATTAACTTTGTGATACCTGCCAGCTTACTTTTAACTAATTTATTTATTTATTTATTTTTTTTTTTTTGTAGATTACGTCTTGGAGACTCCAGTTAAGGAGTATAACACAAGTCATCATCATATTAATGTTGTTGGTTGGATTGGAGTTAATCTCAATGAAATTATTATCTGAAATGAATTCGTTAACTTTACCTATGTATTCAGTTTTCTCTAATATAATCGTGGTGCCTCCTTTGTCTGCTTTTACTATGATCAAATCGTTGTCTTTGACTTTCTTCTCAATCTTCTTCACGATGTCCTCTGTACGTTGAATATTGGGTAAAACTTGTCTTGCCTGTTCTTGTAAAATTATGTCTGCACATCTGTTGGTTAAAATACGATTCTGTGACACTCTCCAATTCCTATCAATGCTGCATGCTAGAAGTTCTGCTTGTTTGCTCCCTGTTTCGGAGGACACGTTAAGCTGTCGGTCCCGGCTGCCTAAAAAACAGTCGTTAAGTCACGTCAGAGGCCCTGAACTTATTCAGGTGCGACCTGATAACTCTGACACCAGACCTGAGCCAGCCAGGTCACACGATATTATTATTATATGCTCCCTAAACTACTATAATTGTTGAATTTAGTACCTTGTCCTAGCAATTCTTGTTCTGAAGGTGAAAACGCGACGTTAGTGAAATTTTTAACTCTATCCGCAAACTTATGGTGATGATTTGTATTATTCGGTTTTGGACGTTGTTCTTCAACAAGTTTCTGTAACTTCAAGTTCTGTGTAACGGTTTTTTCTTTTAATTTCTTACAGATTTCGTCCCTGCACTTATTGTCTAAGAAATCCCATTCAATTTTGTGTAGTTTTTTCGTCAGTTGCGAATGTAAGATGAAAATGTAGAACGATAAGCTATCCCTTCTTTTGTACCACCAGCTAATTTCCTTCTTTATCCAAAATTTTTGTGCTTGTTCAATACTTTTTTGCGCAATTATGGACTTGTTATTGGATTTTATTGAAATAAACTTCGGTACTAATCCCAATTTAAGGCACTGTCTATTGAAAAATATATTCCTCTCTGCTAAACCAAACTTCAGTTTAAGTTTGAAAGGTCAGCCTCTTTCCCTCATAGCCAATAGTATCATTACATGCACAGTATATATAAGGCTTCTCTGTACTTCAGTTTTCAGTTTGATTGAGATTGATAATGGTGTAACAACCGAAACTAGTTTCTCGAAGTTTTAATAAATGTGGTTGTGACAATTTCGTCTTATTATTCATTATGGATACCTTCCACAATATCACCTTCGCCATTACTAAGAAAGTTACTTTCTAATTACTTTGGTCCATCATGTGAAAAGACACTCAGGGTCCCGAGCTCCACTCAGGGGTTACTGTTTCATGTGCCTGAGTTTTATAATTTTAAATTTCTTTTTCAATGCAATCTATCATTGTTACTAAAAAAGCCTGCATGTTCCTTGTCCGTATAAAACAGTTCCATCCAATTTATGGTTGAAATTCAGTGAAATAAACACACATTCATACGGTGTCAGCTCACTGCCTCCTGTTTGCAGAAAGGAGCGTGTCTGTAACATATATCTTATTCTATTAAACCAATTTAATTTTAACTAAAAATCGGCTGGAAATGTTTTCTATTATCTAATATTAAAACTGACACTGTATTTCACTTTTAAATAATGTTTTACTCACATATATTTGAGATGCTTGAGCAATGCATTTCACTTCTGAAAAGAAGCTTCGTCAGCCTCTGACGAAGCTTCTTTTCAGAAGTGAAATGCATTCCTCAAGCATCTCAAATATATGTGAGTAAAACATTATTTAAAAGTGAAATACAGTGTCAGTTTTAATATTAGATTGTTCATTAAGTATTTCGTCATGGAAAACATCACAGTTTTCTATTAGTCTATTTTCAAAACAGTGATAGATTTTATTTAAAAAAATCATAGATTAAACCCATAAGCCATAGGCTACCCCCGAGCGAAGCTCGGCCCCCTGATATTAGTTAATAACCAGGGCTTAATTTCAACCGGAGCGGAGCTCCGGCTACCTAAATCAATAGTAGAATCATTTATTTTAAACCAAATCTGAACTAGCTGGAAATTATATTTTTTTTTAATTTAGGCTATGTTTTTGACTTTTGTAGCTATGGTTTTCAAATTTTCGTTAAAAATCGTTTAAAAGACATTATTTATAAAAACCTGAATCTTTTTATTTTGTATATTATGTAATATTATATGTGCATTACAAACCATGGTTATAATCGTTTAAAAGACATTATTTATAAAAACCTGAATCTTTTTATTTTGTATATTATGTAATATTATATGTGCATTACAAACCATGGTCAAATGCGAAGAAAATTCACCTATTCAAGTGTAATTTTCAACAATTTCCCTGGGGAGGGCCCCCGGACCCCCGTTTTGCTGGGGGGTATTCCATACCCCCAGACCCCGGTACATAGGTCACAGATCCAGTACTTCTCAATTTAGACTTACTTTTACTTTTTCGTGTCCGAGCAATAAAGGCATCAAAGTTGTCGTGTCCAGTATTGTGCCACCGAAATGCCAGAGGCATTTCCCTGCCACAGATCGTCAATGGTGCATTTTGTTGGGCAAAGGGCACACTCCAAAAGATTTGAAATTGAGCCCTGTTAAGAACGATTCCAAAGCTTAGTCGAGTTTTATTGAATCAAAGTGCACGGATTTTGCACAGATGCTTCCCACTCAGTGGCGTAGCCAGGGGGGGCCCATGGGGCCCGGCCCCCCCCCCCCCCGAAATTTCAGAAATAAAAAATTCTCAAATAACTAACAGATAAGGACTTATTAAAGCCGAAGGGTTCTATCTGTTTTGTTGTATTATAACGAACAGATTACAGAAACCCTGTTTGTGTAATGGAATATAGCTACAGTTATAGTCAGATTAATGCATTTTTCAAATTTTTCCTCAATATTTACTCATATAGAAACTTGTTAGGTGCTCAAATGGATAATTTTGATTTAAAATGAGCTACGAAATCGAATAAAACATGTTAGATAACTGTGACTACCATAATTATTTATTTATTACATTAAATAAAATGCAATTTTCAAGTTTGAAGTGGATTAACTTTGTTAATTATTGATAAATCATCTTTTTGAATAAACTCATCTTGTAGAAAATTTAGTTTTGAAGTTAAAATTCAGTATAACCCACTAGCCTGAACACACCCAAAGTTCATAAAATCGGGATTTTATAAATGAAAACACACAAATAAATGCAAGTTCTATGCAAGCGTGTAAAATCAGTGTGCTATGATTAAAAAAAATTTCGATTTCATGAACTTTGGGTTGGGTGCGTTTTAGGCTAATGACATAAATTTTTGAAACTTATAATAATAATTAGTATTCATTTTGAGATTCAGTACATAAGTTAAGTATGATTAGTTCCAATTCAGGGGTTTTGACTCAAAATAGTCACAGATATCGGTATATCAAACTTTATCATTTCAAACCTGGCCACCTAGGTTCTTGGGTAGTAATTTTTCAAAACTTTCTTTTGAACTTTAGAGCCTAACAAGTTGTCTAGATTTGCTTTTCACACCACTAAATTTAAAAAAAAATCCGGACCCTCCTATACCCCCCTTGGTGAGGCCCCCCCCCCCGAAATTTGATCCTGGCTAAGCCACTGCCCACACCCCCCCCCTTGGTGAGCCCCCCCCGAAATCGAATCCTGGCTACGCCACTGTTCCCACTTGCTATTCTTGTGTGTTTTAATCCAATTTAAATTCTGATTTTATGATCTCTGGGTGCTCTATTCGCAATCAATAACCAAGCTCATACCCTTCAATTTAAAAAACGCTTTCGTTTGGCTTTTTTGCGTATTTCAGAATAACTCCATAATCACGGTTGTTTTATTTGATTTCTCAGCCCATTTCACAATGAATGTATTCAATTCACCATCTAATTTAGGGCTCTAGAAGCATAACATTTCTGAATGAGTACTAATTTATTGATTTATTACTGAGAAAAATAGCTTCATTTTTCTGCTATCGTATTTCTAGCTGTAATGAAGCGTTTTCGAAGGAATACGTTTTTGCTATCTGGCAGATTCCTTACGGAATTTTTTCGCAAACACGCATATACCTTTTTTAGGAAAGTGATAGGCTCGAGCTGTGGCAGGTATCTGTTCAGTCAGATAAGATGAGCTACAAATTCCTGGGCCCTCTTTGTAAGGATGACCGATTGGATCAGCCACCAAGAAATAATAATCTGTTCTCTGCTATAAAATCACTTGCCGATGATTCGAAACTCACCTAAAACTGTAGATCCAACTCATCAATCATCATCATCCAAATCATAACCCATGCACAGGTCTCAGAACTATCTGTGCTTCACCCTCCAAGAAGTTACAATATTACTGTAATGCTAAATTTATTACAGGTTCAGAAGGATCTAGAGGCTAGATATCTTGTATTACATTACATGATTGTCAGCGAATTATTTTTGTTACGGTATCTAAGCCGAGCCACTTCGTCTAATTCAATTCTGCCAGGTTACAAACTCTATTTCCTCCTATGGTACTCATAATATACCTCTCAATAGTGTGACGGTATTGTTATAACCACTATCCTATTTAAACAAGTGTAAAATGTACAGCCTGGAATCCATATTACACAGTTGATTCGTTTTAAAATTATCAACATTTTGATAAGTATTTCAGGGCCTGGGAAGGTAAGGCTTGAGCCCAAAAGCCCCCCACGTCAAGCCACCAGTTATGAACATTATTCTACTTAAAAAGTGGTAATACCTACAATGAATTTTCTTGAAAATTATCAACAATTTTTTAAGGACCTCAAGTTCTAGGTGGGAGGGGCTAAGGCACCCCAAGCCCTCCCCCCTGCGCCACTGGACACCATTATCAATTATATTTGCCACTCCAGCTCCGAATTAAAAAGACTACTTCAGGTTTGTTTGTAAATTCAATCAGAGAACATTATATTTGTTTTTGAACATATTCGTGTTTGTTACTTTCCTCATGTGCAATTAACACTTTATGATTATTATATTCCAGAACCCCCCCCCCATCATAGTTAGTCCTCCCCCTGCATTGAGCTGGCGCCCTCTGGCCATGCTTGTCCACCGCCCTAACAAGGGGTCCAGCACGGGCCTGGTACACTGCACAGTTGTACTAGTTATCAGCAAAAATTACATCAAGACTGTAGCATTCTGTATTATAAAAATGACACAGCATAATATTCAACATTATGTACAAATAGACTAAAAGTTACACTAATATGTAAATTGATAATATATATCCAAGCAAAAATGTTAACTCATTTTTTACACATGTCCTCCTGAATTACAATAATTAAAGAACTAAACATTTATTTAATTTGTACTATTTTATTCTATTTAATTTGTCATTGACTAATTTTTTGATTCTGAAAATGTGGGAAGATTTATGATTTTTTAAACTAATTCAAACAATTTTTTTGTGTTGAAACTTGGTCTCATAAGTCAAATGAAACACTTATATCAATCCTGATATGAATGATTTTTTAAAAATGCAAAATAGTAAAAAAAATCAACAATTTAAAGAATGGGGTTCATTGGACCCCACTGTTATATCTATGTAACTTTTTCCTAAGGGTTATGCATGAAGGATAATATAAGTATATATCATATATACAGAATGTCCCACGAGGAACCCAACAAACTTCTAGGGTGGTTTCCTCACATCAAAATAATGAAAAAAGTTTATATAAACATATGTCCGGAAATACTTTGTTAGGGAGTTATGGCTAGTGAAAGATTTTGCCTGATTCTCTAGGAAAGGATGGAAATAAAGCCAAACTGTTTTCTTTATGGCGTTAAGTTAAATGTTATATCTATTGAATTTTATGTAAAATGAACTTAAAAATTGAATATAACACGTCCCAGACCTCTATAATCTCCCATATTTAAGATATCAGACAAAATATGCAAAATTCGGTCTCAAAAAACATGCTTCATTTAGATTTGATCCACATTAACTTCGTTTAATGGGTAATAAACACAGAAACTTTATGAACAAAACCTGTAGTAAATTTAATTCTGAAGAGAATGGTGTAAAATAGGTTTATAATAAACAAACAGAAAGTTTAAAAAATTAATTTTTAATTAAATCAACACATACGAAAATAAGACAGCAGCAAAACAAAAATTAAACAAAACATTTTAAGATGTTGTGAAACAAGTACATTTTAATTACTTTAAAGGCATGCGGTTTATTCCCAAATACAGTATTCATTCAATTAAATAATGAAAAAAAATTCACAGTATAAAAAAGGTTGTTGGTTGAGAAATAAGATGATAAAAATTCAGCATCAAGTGAAATGCTTTTAGTTTAGTGAAAATCAAGAATTGGCAGCACTTCTGCAACAATACCTGAATCAAAGTTATTGTACAGCCATACAATGATACAGCAGTCGCAATAACTAGTCTGTCAACTGTGATTTGTGCAGTGCATGTGTGGTTTGTATTATTTGTACTTTATTCGTGTTTTTTTTTTTTTTTTTAATGAAAAGATGCCATTCACGTTTTCAAATCAATAGTACACAGATATTGTTTTTGTCTATGGTTTTGCCAATGGAAATAGTCAGGCAGCTAAAATTGAATTTGAAAGACGATTTCCAAATTTACTTCAGCTTGCTGTCGTCCAAGTGGTCGTGGGTTCGAATCCCGCTCCACCGTCAGGCATTTATATGTAATCATTCACCTCATTACCCACGCACAAGTCACTGACTCATGTGGGCATCATCAGCAATAAAAAAAAAAAAAAAAAAATAGAACACCTACTTATGAAACATTTGTATCAGGATTCAATAACTTGAGAACAAATGGATATATTCCATTTGTTACTTGTTTGAGTGAACGTCCTGTAATGGCTGTAATACAGGCTGTACGCGAACAAGATAATATCATTGACATGATACAGCATAGTCCTCAACTTAGTATTCGCTGACTTTCTAATAGATTAAACATATCTCATAGTACAGTCTGGAGAACATTGAAAGAAAATAACTTTTACATATCATTTACAAAGAGTTCAAAATCTATGTGTTAATTTAATTAAAAATTAATTTTTTAAACTTTCTTTTTGTCTATTATAAACCTATTTTACACCATTCTCTTCAGAATTAAATTTACTACAAGTTTTGTTCATAAAGTTTCTGTGTTTATTACCCATTTAACAAAGTTAATGTGGATCAAATCTAAATGAAGCATGTTTTTTGAGACCGAATTTTGCATATTTTGTCTGATATCTCAAATATGGGTGATTCTAGAGGTCTGGGACATGTTTTATTCAATTTTTAAGTTCATTTCACATAAAATCCAATAGATTTAACACCTAACTTAATGCCATAAAAAATCAGTTTGGCTTTATTTCCATCCTTTCCTAGAGAATCGGGGGAAATCTTCCACTAGCCATAACTCCCTAACAAAGCATTTCCGGACATATGTTTATATAAACTTTTTTCATTATTTTGATGAGAGGAAACCACCCTATAAGTTTGTCGGGTTCCTTGTGGGACATATATACCTATTAATATATTATAATGTTAGTTATTACAACATACATTAGTTATTACAACATATTAATATATTATAATGTTCGTTATTACAACATACCTGATATGCCCAGTTCGTTTGCGATATCACTCCAGATCTTGCCAATAACATTAATATTATGGTGCTCTTTCTAAGAGGTGTTATATATTGCTGGGTAACCTTGCACTAATTCCAAAAGTTTATCCACATCTACAAAAGATGTAGGGTCGTCCTCAATCTCAAACGATGATGCCATTGCAGCACAAGAAACAAAACAACAACTCCAAATTGTGTCGAATTCCTGGCAGATGCAATAGCTAGTCGGTGTGGGACGGTGGCACTGTAGTTCGAATTTCCTCCACAGCTCATGCACAAATGAGATTGTCTGACAGATTTTTGACTAAAGAAAAAAATTTGGGAGACAGCACCAGTCATGAAAAAACCGTTTGATTGTGTTTTTTGCCTTGTCTTGTCTTGTTCAATGTGGTGTGCTGGCACTCCATATCCATCCATTCTAAACTCTTTGCATCAGATACTGTCAGTCAAAATGTCTTGTCTTTTTCTGTTCTGTTCGATTATGTGTGTGGCCAGCCTTATAGTACCTACAAATTAAATACCATACTCTGTTCTAAGATGCTCAATGAGATCCAAAGACATGAAATAATTGTTGAAAAAACAAGTTACCAGCTTCTCCTTGATGGATTGACAAAGTGCTAAACACCACTTTGCTACTCAACCCAAACATTTCATTGTCTGCTATAGAAAAGTTGTGGTTCAAGAAAGTTGACTCTCCACCATACAATACAAAATCATAGACTATACCACTGACACCTGATCTAACAAAAATTTTAAACCCCCTTTTCTTGGGTTTTTATTATTTGTGAGAGTCAGCTTTTTGTCCTTTGCAAGGAACCATCATTTCATCTACACCAAAGCATATCTCTTCTTCTACTTCTAAGAAATTTTCCCTGAGTTTATTAAAAAAATGGTCTGATTTTGCTTAGGCCAATTAAGTATTGGACAATTAAGTAGTGGACTGTATTTAAATATTTGTTATTTCCATAGGTTTGTATTAATTCGTTTGGGCCCTCAAATCCATGCACTACTAAAGACTGAAAATTGTTCATGTGACTTACCCAATTGTAGTCGTATGATGGGGCGAATTAGTGGTTTGAAGGGTTTTAGGAGTAAGGAGCGAACATAAGTAACAAGGATAATTTGGATGGAATTCAAACCTTACTGCTACTGCTAATAATTTTGTGATGCAGTCTTCTCGTTTACACGCACTTGAGGACTTCCACGAATTAACGAATAGGAACACTTGAATTTACAATAACAAAAATACACTATACTCGAATTTCACACATATGCAATATTTAAATGAATAATTGAAATAATACTGATCGATCCCAATACAGACACGCCATGACGAGTTTTTACGAAGCAATCCAAAAACAAATCCCAGTAATCTAATTCAATATTCACGCAGACGCAATAGAACATTAATAGATAAACTGGTTGCAAGTTTACAAATTGGCTACCAGATTGGCCACACACAAAAAAATCTACCACCAAATAATAAGACATGAACAAAAGAAATTTGTATGACCATATATCCAGACTATTGCATTGGCAATGGATACAACTTAGACACAGGCCTCTTGAAACATCCATTAGTTACTCGTACCGTAGCTACTCTTACGATTCCATCTGCTCCGGGAAATACTTCCTCTATCACACCAAGCGGCCACCTCAAAGGGGGAAGATTGGGTTGATCCACTATTACTACTGTTCCGACTGTGAGTGGCGCCGATTCTTTACACCATTTCTGTCTGACTTGCAATTCATGGAGGTACTCTTTACGCCACCTACTCCAAAATGACTGCACCATCTGACTGATTAATTCAAAACGATTTAAACGATTAATTGGACGACTCTCCACATCCTGCATGGGAAGATACTTTAGAGGTGTCAATGACAGAAAGTGTGCGGGTGTAAGCGCTAACGGTTCGCGCGGATCTGAGCTCAATGGACACAGTGGCCTTGAATTCAAGATGGCTTCGATTTGCACTAGAACAGTGTTTAGTTCTTCATAGGTCAACAATTGTTTACCAATTACCCGATACAGATGGGATTTTACGGATTTCACATTCGCTTCCCATAGCCCACCAAAATTAGGGCTCCCAGGCGGTAAGAATTTCCACTCAATGCGGTAATCTTCCAATTGTGACGACAATGTATCCTGAAAATTCGCCGAACTCAATAATTATGACAGTTGAGCCAACTCCTCATTAGCTCCCACAAAGTTAGTACCACAATCTGAGTGTATGACACGGCAGGGGCCACGATGCGATAAAAATCTTCGGAAGGTGGCCAAAAATTGAGGAGTCAATAAATCGGACACTAACTCGATATGAACTGCCTTGGTAGCCATACACACAAAAATACATATGTAGGCCTTAAAAATGAACGGATTGCGGCGTCTCGCCATTGTAATATGTATGGGACCCGCATAATCCACTCCACTTTTTTCAAAGGGTTTACATGACGTCACTCTACAAGAAGGTAGATTTCCCATTTTAGGCGTGATCTCTCTCGGACGACATCGAAAACAAATATTACATTTATGAACACGACTACGAATAACTGTATGAGCAGACAGTATCCAGAATTTTTGTCTAATTAATGACAACAATAAATGAGGTCCAGCATGACAGTTGCTTGCATGGTAATGATCAATCAATAATGTGACAAAGTGATCTGTCTTCGGTAACACAATCTGATGACAACAATCAAAATCTATGGTGGCATTCTGCAATCTACCGCTGACTCGAATTATTTCCTTGTCTAAAAACGGAGACAACCGTTGGAAACGAGTAGGACAATCTTTTCCACTTTTCAATAATTCTAATTCAGATGAAAAATGAATTTTTTGAACCACTTTGCACAAATAAAATTCAGCTACCTCCAAGTCTGATGCTCCCGATCTGGGTAATATGTGTACAAATTTCAAAACAATTACAACAACATGTAACAAACGACTATAGCTTGAGCAGCGCTTAATAAGACAATTGATTACGTTTTCAGACAAATTTTCTGATTGAATTACAGTTAGAATATTATTATTTTTCGCCTCTGGCGGATTTTCCAATTCATCTAATTCATTATTTACTGGCCAATGATTCTCCTCCATATACAACCACTCGGGTCCCGTCCACCACAACTGATGGTCCACAAGGTCATGCGGGGTCAAACCTCTAGATAGACAATCTGCTGGATTCTCCGCACCAGACACATGTATCCAACAATCAATGGAACAGTCCTGGATCCTGGAAACTCGATTTGCGACAAAAGTTTGCCATCTAGATGGCGATGCTCCAATCCAGTGAAGTACAACCGTTGAGTCCGAAAAAGCCAACACTCGAACTACTTGACAACGTTTACGAATTAATGACAGAGTAGTATTCATAAGTTCACTGAGAAGAACTGCCGCACATAACTCCAATCGCGGTATGGTGACCGTTTTCGAGGGAGCTACCTTCGATTTACCACACAATAAGGAAATCGGAGTGGAGGTTGTACTGCTTTGAGTCTTCAAATAAATGACAGCGCCATAGCCCAATTCCGAAGCATCACAAAAACCAATTAAATGGACCAATGAATCAGACGACAATCCAACATATCTCGGAATAGACAACTTAGATAGGAGATTAAATTCTCTTTGACAATTTTCCCATAGTGTTTGAATTTCTATTGGTGCAATTTCGTCCCAATCAAGACTCAATTTCCACAATCTCTTTATTAGACATTTGAGAAATAAGGTTAAGGGGGCAAGAAGACCGAGCGGATCAAATATTCTCGCAACAGTTGAGAGTATGTTGTGCTTTGTAGAGTCTTTCTGCTCCAGATTTACATGAAAACAAAATACATCAGCACCAGGCTGCCATTCAAGTCCCAGAATAGCCAATGTATTACCAGTCTCGAAATCTTTACCCAAAAATGATTTTTCAGCATCCAAAAATTTGGACAACATCTCCTTTGAATTGGACGTCCACTTTGTCAATTCGAAACCTCCATTTCTAAGCAATTCTTTAGACTGACAATACAGATCATTTGCCTCCTCTAACGATGGAACAGAGGTAACCAAATCGTCCATAAACATGTCATGTGGGATACGTTTTTCCGCCATCGGAAAATTTTCACCTTCCTCTTGAACTAATTGATGAATTGTTCTGAGCGCTAAGTAAGGAGACGACATGATACCGAATACTATACAATTCAATTCATAAATTTCAATGGGGTCATAAGGGGAAAATCTCCATAGAATTCGTTGATATCGCCGACAAGACTCGTCAACTACAATCTGACGATACATCTGTTTAATATCCGCTGTCAATGCGATTGAGAACAGATGAAAATGCAATAATAAGGAGAAAATATCCGTTTGCATTTTTGGACCTATATGTAAGACGTCATTCAGAGATAGACCTGTTACAGTTTTAGCGCTAGCATCAAAGACAATTCTCAATGGGGTGCTAGTACTACGAGTTTTAACAATAGCATGATGTGGGATATAATAGTCCTGCCTATCTTCCTGATCTTTCACTAGAGACATATGACCCTGTCATAAATAATCTAACATAATTTCATGGTATGCAATTTGAATATTTTCAGAACAAGCTAGATGCTTTTCCAAATTCAATAATCTACGTCTTGCCATTGAGAACGAATCGCCTAACTCATCAGATGATTTAAAAAATGGCAATGATACAACAAAACGACCCGAATCTAGTCGACGAACGCTGGTTTCGAATTGATTTTCACAATCAATTTCTTTTGGAGTGAGCAAGCTCCCCGATTTGGGACACTCCTCGATTTCCCAGAATCGTTGTACCAAGCTATCCAATGATGGGTTACAAACTAATAGACAATTTTCATTTTCATTATAGTGTGATGTATTTGAAATTGGCGCTCTACCCATCAATATACAACCAAACACACTATCGACGACTTTAACTGAACCTAATTCTTCATTAGATTGACTACCTTTCAACAATTCAGGAATCAGTTCAGCTCCAATTATTCCATCAATACGATTTGGCAAATAAAATTGCTCATCCGCAAGTTTCAATTTTTTCAGGCAGGCTAACTTCGATATGTCGACCTTACTAGATGGTAATTTATCAATAATATGATCTACAACCCAGGCCTGTATGACAAACGATACGTCAGGTTCAGTATTAGAAAAAAATTGAAATGAGGTCTCACCCCGAATCGCACTTTGACCACCGCCAAAACCCGTAACTGTAGCATTGATACGATTGGTTGAGAGACCCAACCGCCTACAAGCGTGTTGACTCCCAGTATCAAGTAGAAAACGAACACTGCACCATTTACCTCTATTATAAACAGTAGCAGTCACGGTAGACAACAATACCGTTGTTTCATTGTGTTTATGTTTACTATTGACCTTCATAGAACAACAACTTACAACAGATTTATCAACGTCAGCATCTTTACTAGACGACTGCTTATTAAATTCGAAATGTAATAACAAATGATGAAATTTTCCACATTGACTGCAATTCAACTTACTATTGCATTCACGAGCAGAATGCTTTTTTAATAAACATTTTAAGCAATATGACTTATCCTTAACAAAACGAAATCTCTCAAACGGCGATAATTTCAAAAACGATCGACAATCTGTCAAATTATGAGACCCCTGATGACATTTCAAACAATTAGATTTTTCATTAACTGTATCAGACGATTGAACAGTGAAACTCTTCGAATTCGATGAACTTTTAACATATTTTCCACTATGGAATGCTTCAACTTTGCCGCTATCAGCCGGTAATGATTTGAGCTGTCTCTCTATAAAATGCACAAATCTTTATAGGTCGGAAGATCTTTCTCACAATGAGCAGTTTCAAATTCTCTACGCAAAGTGGGGTCCAGAATTTTCAAGCCTTGATATAGAAAAATTAAATCGGTTAATTCATCACCATGTAATCGTTTTAAAGCTGTGATGGAATTACAATAGCGATCCAAAATATTAGCTAACCCAGTTCTGGATTCCACCTTCAAACCTTTAAATTGAAAAATCTCATCAAAATATGCATTTATTTGAGCTCTGGGATCATTATAACGACTTACCAAAGCGTCCCAAATTATTTTATAGTTTGTCGCAATCGGAGGTAAATGCTTACAAATATTAGCTGCTTCACCAGACAATTTCAAAACCAGATATTGTATTTTATGTTGTTCTGACAAGGACGAACTATCGTGAACCAGAGATTTAAACAATTCATAAAATACTGCCCATTCTGATGATTTACCACTAAACGTAGGCAATTCAATTTTCGGTTATACTGATTCATTAACAACTTTTGGAATCACTGATGAAACTGAAGGCGTCGTGATGCTCGCTACGTTAGGCTTATTAAAGCTCTCAGCGTTTTTTTCAATAACAGCTACCAAATCTACATAAGAGTCGTTAAATACTGGCTTATATTCTGGATCCAATGACAATTCAATTTCATTAATTGTATATTCAACTTGAACATATTCTGTTACAGTGGAAGGACTTACACGAGACAAGGATATGAAGTGTTGGGCTGTCTTTTTATCAGATAAATTTTTGCATAAGTCATAGGTACGTTGAATCCGTTGAAAAAGCTGAGCTAATTTGGCTCTATGCACTTTCAAGGACAATTGTGCCTTTTCGACCTCCATAATGAATCTTATTTTGTGAAACAATTATATTCTTACTGCAATACAAACACCAATACAAGTTATCTTCCAACCAACGATAGATAAGATGAACTAGAACCAACTTGGCTGCAAGTAAGATTTTGTAATGAAGCTTGTTTTTCAAAGCAAAGCTTTTCTGAACATACAAACAATTCTGTGCTTGCAAACTATCAAAGCTTGTTTCGACAACCTCAAACAAGCCACCAACACTAACAAATACTCTCATATGTGTGAAATTGAGCATATAACCAAAAAACAAAAACCAATTCTAATCCGGCCCGGAGGACCAAATGCTTAGGCCAATTAAGTAGTGGACTGTATTTAAATATTTGTTATTTCCATAGGTTTGTATTAATTCGTTTGGGCCCTCAAATCCATGCACTACTAAAGACTGAAAATTGTTCATGTGACTTACCCAATTGTAGTCATATGATGGGGCGAATTATTGGTTTGAAGGGTTTTAGGAGTAAGGAGCGAACATAAGTAACAAGGATAATTTGGATGGAATTCAAACCTTACTGCTACTGCTAATAATTTTGTGATGCAGTCTTCTCGTTTACATGCACTTGAGGACTTCCACGAATTAACGAATAGGAACACTTGAATTTATGATAACAAAAATACACTATACTCGAATTTCACACATATGCAATATTTAAATGAATAATTGAAATAATACTGATCGATCCCAATACAGACGCGCCATGACGAGTTTTTACGAAGCAATCCAAAAACAAATCCCAGTAATCTAATTCAATATTTGCGCAGACGCAATAGAACATTAATAGATAAACTGGTTGCAAGTTTACAAATTGGCTACCAGATTGCAGCAACAGACGGGAGTGGAATCAAAAAAATTATGAAGGCTAGCCGCCAGATTTAAGCTAATGGCTCAAACAGATTTTATAATACTTATCACCCTCAGTTACAGGGTTATACAGATACAGGTCATTATTACAAAAAATGGAGAAATCTGTGAAATTGTTCAAATCTTTTTAATTACATTTTACTTGATATTACTTGCACATTCAGCTCCTTTTTCCAATAGTCTTCATAACAAGGAAGTCTTATGACTCCCATTAATAATAAAATAGAGAGGAAATCATACATTTCCGATTTCATGGTATTGATGAATGAACCAGTCTGTTGGGTAGAATACAGATAGGTGAACTCTATAATGCTGTCTATAAGTTCACTGGCAAAGAATTTTGTGAAGTATGCATGTGGTGTAAGAACATTTGCAGGGTGACAAAATTTTGGATTGGGAATTTGAACCTCACCCTGAAAATTGTCTGTAGTCCAATTGTAATTTTTCTTAATAATTTTTGTTACCTGTTTTTTGGCAACCTGGGCTGCCTACTTTTCTTTGTATTCTGAATATAAGATGAGCTCCTTTCTCTTTTATTTGTTCTCTTCTTATCAGGAGCCTCACCAACACGTAATGGTTGTAGTTCTATTTCAAAACTGGACAAGTTTGGAGTGGTGTTTAGATTCACAACAGTATTGGAAGCATGAGCACTTTAAGCAGCTCCTCCATTAGAAGCATTTGTAGAGTCTACACTATAATTTGATGCTGTTTCCTGACAAATATGCAAAGTCGAGTTTCAATAATATAGAGGATGTTCCAGGAGGAACCTGCTATACTGCACAAGCTTATTCCTATCATAAAAATAATAGAAAAAGTACATATAAACATGGCTCCTGTGGAATCCAGCTCCTGTGAAATTCAGTCATACTGAAATTTTTAGGGTGATTAATAAGGTTGGTAATTGAACAGGTTTTATGTAAAATGAACTGAAAAATCCAATAAAAATTTTCCCAGTCTATCTCCAATAGTTTAGGAGAAAATTGGGGTAAAGCACTGAAGTTTTAGGTGAAAAATTATAATGGCCAATATCCTGGCCCGCAAGATTTGAACCCCTTTTCTTTCTTTGTATGGGGATACATGAAGTCATTAGCATATGCTCAAAAATCCAATAATGGACATGAATTTTTACATAGAATCATGATTGCTGCCAAAGAAATAAGAAACATACAAATGTTGGAAAATGCAACAGGCTCTTTAAATCATCATGCTGAAATGTGCATTGACAATGGAGGTGGATATTTTGAGCAGCTATTGTAGTTGATTTTTAAATTTGTGTGTTTCTTAATAAAATTGATTTTAAAACTAAACTATTCCATTGTAGTTGACTTTATTTGCATTTTTTCAGAATTGAATTCTCTGCAAATTGTATTGAATTTTTTTTATTATTTATAGGCAATTTAAGTGAGTTATTGTTGTCTTATACAAAAAAAATGTTTTTTGACCATAACCATCAGTGCTTTACCCCAATTTTCTCCTAAACTATTAGAGATACAGTCAGTTACTGGGATAATTTTTATTGGATTTTTAGCTCATTTTACATAAAACCTGTTCAATCACCAACCTTATTTATTGTCCTAAAAATTTCAGTACAACTTAATTTCACAGGAGGAGCTGAATTCCAGGCAAAATCTTTAACTAGCCATAACTTGCTAATAAAGCGTTTCCAGACCCATGTTTTTCTGAAATTTTTCTATTATTTTTATGAGAGGAATAAGCTTGTGCAGTATTGCAGATTCCTCCTGAAACACCAGGTATATTATTATTCAAACACACATGTGATCTGTAATAATTTTACACTGGATATTAAATATTTGATTCCCCATTTGATATTACATAGAAATATTCCAGTTTTCAAGAACCAGTAAAGAACCAGTCAGTCAGTGGTATTTGGCTTTATATAGACATATAGGAAGTCTATAAAAGAATGCCAGGGTTTTGAGGCATAATATCTTAATGAAGTAAAAAAAATTATAAATGTTTTATACATTATTGGAAAGGCTGCATTTTCAAGTCTTTTAACAGATTAATACAATTTAATATGAGTCCCATTAGTGGCATGGCACATATCATAATGGTATTCAATGTCTTCCCATGTCCTGGCCAGCATGTCTGATGGGATGGCTTCCACACAATTGATTATTTGTTTCTTGAGATGGCCAACATCACAGATTTTCTCTGCATACAGAAGATTCTTATATGCCCCAGAAGAAAAAGTCCAATGGAGTCATGTTAGGGTCATTGGAGGCCATGGAATAGGTCCTTCTCATCCAATCCATCTGTTGCCAAGTTGAGCATCAAGTGCCTCACACACATGCATTCTGAAGTGTGGCTGTGCCCCATCTTGTTGGAAGTGGACCCTTCTCCATCTCAATGTCATCTAACTGAGGAAAAACATACCACAAATCATACCATAACATGTCACAATAGACTTCACCATTGATATTCCTTTTAACAAAAATGAAAGGACCTATGACTCTATCATGCATAAGACCATGCCAAACATCCACTTTGGGCATGTCACATTCATACACAAAGAACTCATGGGGCAACTCTGAACACCAAATTCTACAATTATGTCTATCTATAATCCCATTTATATGAAAAGTAGCTTCATCACTGAAAATAACAGTTTAAAAAAAATCATTATTTGTTATCAATTTTGTCTTACATAGAAACAGCAGTGTAATCTCTTAATCTTGTCTGTTGGTTTAATGTGGTGTAGCAGATGGATCTTGTAAGCAGTTAAACAGAGTCTTTTATGAAGTACCTCATGAACTGTTGATCTTGGTAATCCCAACTCCAGACTGCATCTTGTTAATGATTTCTTTGGGCTTCAAAGGCATGAAGCTCAGATTCTGTCCACATTCACTTGTGACACACATGCAGTCGTTTGATGTGAATATCAAATATTTCACCCCAGATCAGAAGATCATCTTCATACACCATAACTCCTTCAATATCTGTAAATGTATCTGACATCAAGCACTGAAAGATTTCAGGTGCTGAATTAATTCCATATGGAAGCCAACAAAAACATCAATGCCTATTTGGTGTGTTTAAAGTACAAAGACAAGAACTTTCTTCATCCAGACATACTTGCCAAAACCCGGAAAGAGCACCCAGAGTTGATAAAACTGGGCATTTGCCAATCTTGACTGTATCAACTCAATAGAAGGAATTGGAAAGTGTGACCTTTCAATTGCTGCATTGAAATTCCTTGGATCAAGACAACCCCTTAATCTTCCTGACTTCTTTTCCATGAGTATGAGTGAGCTAACCCAAGATGATGGTTCAGTGACTTTAGATATCACCTGCTGCTCCTCCATGTAGGCCAACTCTTCTTTGAGATGTGGTAGTAATTTCAATGGTACTTTTCTTGGTTGAACTCCCTCCTTGACTGTAATGTGGCACTTATATGGTAAACACCCGAAACCATGAAATTCATTATCAAATTTTGCAATCAAATCATTAACATTGATTAGTTAGGACGATTATATGGACATCTGCTTTGAAGCTGTTTAAACAACATAAAAACTGATTAAAGTTAGCATGGATACTGCAATTGTTGCAGAAAGAATATTTATGAAGTCAACTTTTTTACCATCAATGTGAAGAGTATAACTTGAATAATCATCAATAGTAGGGATTAAATTTTTTACCTCCAATGTATCAAGTAATTAATTAATGTCAGCCATCATTCAAAAACTTGCAATATTTGCAAATTCTGTCTCTTGTTTCACTTTTCTAGATCTATGTGGTCAGTTAAATTTAGCTTATTGATCAGTTTTAACTTTCTTATTTCAGTCATTGCTCTCATTGTTATTGAAATGTGATTACTGTTTGCTGAGTGTAATATTAGTGGATAGTTTTGTGTAGCAATTTTTTGTTGTATCAACCTAATACAATAATTTATTTTGAATAAATGAATTGCCCTCAATTTCAGTTAGTATTTTGTAATGGCCATTATCCATTCTATCTATCAACATTTGAATTGCTTTAATATACATGGGACAGCTTGTATTGTTTACTTTATGTTTATGCTTCTTTTTCTGTTTTTTCAATTTACATATGTAGGTTCTTGCAATTTGTTTGGACAGGCTTTAAAATCACGACTCCAAAGTGCAATGACCACAAATTGTTGATTTTACTTTACAAAATTTGGAAACATGACCTATACCATGACATTTAAAACAACAAGAGATTGCAACATAGTCTTTCACTCAACAAGAGATCCAATCTGCATAAATATGTGCTTTACCTGTGATTTCATAGATAATGCCACTAAGGGGCCAACCATATGATTAAAAACTTTTGTCATCTATTAGCTGTTCTCTTAAAGATAATTTCTCCTTCAAGTGTCCTTTAGCAATTTTTTACAGGAATAGACTAGCATTTTTGCACTAAATAGCCCCTATATTTGTAATTTTGTTAGAATCATTTGAGCTGTTTTTGAGATCTGTCAGGCATAAATCAAAGATGGACAACTGTAGTTTTGGTAAATTCCCACTACAGATACATTTCTCTCCTGAAATAATATTCTATTTAAATTTAAGATATTATTTTTTTCTCTTAGAGCTTAGAATTTATGAAATCATTTGTTACAGCATCCAAGATGAATAATTTGATTAGACAGGTGTATTTTCACTTAAAACATACAAATATCTGCTTTTGAAACAAAAACTGGCAGAACTCTGTTTTTTTATATAAATAGTTTTGCAGATGCCAATTTTTGAAACAAATCCATCTGGATAAGGATTCAAGATTGTTCTATTTCTAATATTAGAAATATTTATAATATAATTAGAGAGGTTCCAAAAATACACAGTAACCTTGATGATAACACTAATAACCAAAACTGGTTTCTGCACAGGGTTATTAGTGTTATCATTTAGGTTAGTGTGTAGTTACTAAACCTTTGTATTGTCTTTCTCACTAAACATGACTGATATCTCACTGATAAGACAATCAAATTCAAAATTAAACGTTTATTGAAAAAAAAAATCAAATTCAAAAATAAATAGAAAATAGAATTTTTCTGTTGCAACGCCCCCTTTTCACAATAGGTTTTCTAATGTACGGGTTGGCCTCTGAAACACTGTACCTAAGAATAATGGCTATCAGTACCTCAATTTCTATATGATATTGGAGTTGGCATGGGTGATTTTGTGATACATGAACAAATGAAAAAAGACTGCTGTTGAAAATTCATACACTTTTATTTATTGTGGTTGATTTGCCACCAAAATGATTAAAATACAAAAAAAAAAACAGAAATTAAACATTACACCCTAACATAAGACACACGAGACAAAAATTATTGTTGATTATAGCAGTCGAACTAAATAACCTAAGAGGAGGACTGTAAATTGGCTCAAGGTTAGCTTACAATAAATTATTGTTTTAATTGAACTCACCATAAACAACAGTTTGTATTGTTGAGATGAAGCGAAGATAGAAGATCCTGGTTCCTGTATGGTGACAAATTAAACCCTGGCCAGGAATTACATAATTGTACCATACTTACATCGACATTGGAGAATGGGTTGCTGGCAGCTAGGAACAATGGGCGACTTGAAGAATTTGGCGACTTGTAGAATTTGGCAACTTGACAAATGACGAAAATGTGTACGATACTAGAATTCACGACTTGATAATAATTCGATTAAACACTTGAGGGTTCCAACAAGACTATTTTTATACTAAAGAATATCAGTAATTCACATAGGGAAACAGTCATGTAGTGAGAAAAGCCAACACGCTGAGGAACACACAAGAACATCAAAAGTAAGGTTATACTGGCAAACAAAAGCGAGCAAAAAAACTGACGTAGTAAGTGAATGTATAGAGTAGATAGCCTAATAGAGAGGCGTTGTAATTTCATAAAATCATGAACGATGGCAGCACCTACTGATGGCATCAAGATATCAACAATTATCATATTATAATTACAGCTTAATACTATTACTTATCTTTTTCATGATGTTCCAAATTAGATGTTACATAAATCTTGGAAACGAAGTGAAATAATAAAAGGTTAAATAAAAAAAATATCAAAATTACATTAACAATATAAGTTGCTTCACACACTGCAACAATAAATATCTTATTGAAATTATAACGTGTCCAACCTGTCCAAGATTTATCAAGCAAATGACACTAACGAAAGCTTTATTGTGTGGCCAAGACTCTTCCACATCATCAAACTACTCTAGTCAAATCTCCACATCATCACACTATTCTAGTCAAGTTAATGAATTTGCCACATGAGACATATTTAAAAGAAAAAAGTAAGTTGGTATTTACAATGACCCCAATAGCAAAATTAAATTATAATACATAAGTTTGTATTTTATTAAATGCTTATTTTAATATCCCAACATTATAAATAAATTATATTATAACATGTTATGAGAGAAATAACATAACCTTACAAGATATAGTCGATTATTTGTTATCGATTACACTAAGTCAATATATCGATATGGACTACAATAAGTCGATATATCGATATGGACTATTGACAAAGTATTCAAAGAGGTTAGGTCAACTTATTTACAGTGACTTTTAATGTCATTTTAATTTAAATAAATAATTACTAAAGCATTATTATTTTAACCTTAAAAACGTATCATTACAAATACCCCCTCCTTAGTGATAAAAATTTTCCTGTTTGAAAAATTTATATAAAAAAGTTGCTAAAAAAATTAAATTTAAAAAAAGGAAAAATGTTTATATTTGTAAAAGGAATTATAGTTAAACTCTAATAAAATATTGAAATTTGGGTACAAGAATACTTTCTCACTATTACATTTTTGAATTAAGTAAAACAAAATTTACAAAAATACTTATTTATAAGAATTAAAATTTATAGAGTGACAATACACAGTATTACAATTGATTCAAAAATAGATATGAAGATAATTTATTTTAAAACAAACAACAGAAATTTTTCTATTAAGTGGCATATTATAAAAAATTCTTTTACGTGATGTTTCATCAAATTTATGAAAACTACATTTAAATGTTACAGCCAAAGTCTAAACATTATAGGATCAGAGAAGTTTCTATAATTTTAAATTTTGTACTGAAGTTTTGATATAATTAAAAAAATTGACAAATATTAATGAATGAAATGTTTGCATAACAAAGATTTAAAATGTATGAAAGAATTTTAACTGAATTAATATTCAAGTTTATATAAAAAATTCTATCATTAAACTGATTTAAAATAAAATTTAAAGTTATATAAAAAATTCAATTAATCATAATGATTGATTGAAAATATAATTCAAGTTTTTATAAAAATTCCATTAATTTACAAAAATTTATCCAAAATAAAATTTAAGTTTCTTTTAACAATTCAAATAATCAAATTTATTAAAAAAAATAATGAGTCCATAATGTCAAGTAAACTTGACAATGTTGTCACAGTTAATGATGTATTCGCGTTATTACTATCATGGTATGATAGTCCCAAATATATATTCGTGGATTGTTCATCCAGTTTGGTATGAAAATTATGTTCATTGAAATCCGCTGACATTTTTTCACAAAATTTTGTCATTGTGATCTGATAAGTTTGGCATTAGTTTTTTGCTGAACATCATGGTTGGACATCATCGCTGGACATCATGGCTGGAACATCATGGTTGGAACTGGGTTGAACATCTCTCTGCTATTATTTTGCTGTGTTCACTCATAGTCACATAAATTTATATTTACTGAATATTTCTGACATGAAATACCAGTATATTAAGATTTTAGGAAGAAAAGAGTTGCTGCTTGTCAGGATTAATTTTGGAAAAGGAATGATTGTTTCACTGTCATTGTTTGATATTTGACAGAAATTAAAAATAATTTTTTGGAAAAGGATTGCTGCTTGTCAGGATTAATTTGGAAAAGGATAGAAAAATTGTGACTGATGTATGAGTCTAAAGTTGAGAACAGATGAGTTTGAATTACCACCAGGTAATTCATGGTGTTGAAGATGGCAGGAACTGGATTAGGCACGAACATGCCACATGCCCTATGACACATCTCAGTTGTAGTTATGACCTCATCTCTTGTAGTGGAACTCGTAAAACTTTAGCCCAACTCATCATCACACTCTGACAAGACATTTGTTACTAAAATGTACTCAATTTAGTCCTGACATCACAAAGTCACTGTAGCACTGGAAAAGTTTTCAATTTTGAAAAAAGCTTCATGATTTAAATTCATCATTTATTTTCACTGTTTCATCAATGTTTATGTTGTTATTTATTATTATTTTCTTCGAAAATGTTCATTTGTAAATATTATTTTTTTTCATTGTTAAACGTTGTTATTTGCGTATCCCATGTTGAAATCTGTTTTTAAGTTATATAATTCAAAATATAAAAAATCATATTAGTGACAAGTTACATCAAATTAGTTAAATCAAATTAATGATACATAAAAAAAATGAAAATATAAAAAATCAAATTAGTGATTAAAAGATGAATACATATTTCAGTATATTAAACTGAATACCATCAAAAATATGAGTGTACAAAATTTCTATACAAATCAATTATAACAGAGTATAATACAATATTATCTAAATTTATTGAACATTTTTTTTTTTAAAGACTATCTTAAACTAAGTATTTCTTAAAATTAAAGTAGTGTTATAAATTTGTTTAATTCTACATCAACTTTCAGCTTCAAATGGAAATTTAAAATGAAAAAATTTTCATCAAATAAATTATTCAAACACAAACCAAGTTTCAAGTTTCAATTAACTGTAATAAAAAAATTCGACATCAGTTTTATTTTTATAAATAAAATTTAAATATTTCAAAAAAATTTACCTTATTTCATTTCATCTGTTTTATAACAATTCAACTGTTTCACAAAAATTACTATAACCTAATTATATAGTGTTTAATTAATCTGCAAAATTTTAATCCAATTTCTATAACAACATTCAATTTATATAAATGCAATCATATTTTTCATTAATTTGTAAGTTATTAATGGTTACCATATTTTTATTAATCTGCAAATATAATTAATTATTTATTTAATTCATTCATTTGTAACGTTTCATTCAAATACATGATACATAATATATGATTAATCATTACAAGCTGAACAGTACCAAGATAAAAAAAAAGAAATCAGACATAATAATATTCAATGGAAATTCAAAATATATTTATAGAAATCAAATTACCATAAAAAAATTCAATACTTATTTTTAATTCAATACAAGAAATCAAGATATCACAAATAATTCATGGACATAAACATGGATGCACTCATTAAGTCAATTGTCAACAATACAAGTCCCTAACACAAGGAATACATATCCCTAACACAAGAAATACAAATCCCTAACACAAGAAATACATGGCAATCAATATAATATTCATTCAATTCTATGTCCTGGTGGAGGCTTTTCTCTCACATTTTCAAGACAAAATCACTTACAAGGCAATAGGCAATCAATATAATATTCTTTCAATTCTGTCCTGGTGGAGGCTTTTCTCTCACATTTTCAAGACAAAATCACTTACAAGGCAATCAATATAATATTCTTTCAATTCTATGTCCTGGTGGAGACTTTTCTCACATTTTCAAGACAAAATCACTTACAAGGCAATCAATATAATATTCTTTCAATTCTATGTCCTGGTTGGGGCTTTTCTCTCACATTTTCAAGACAAAATCACTTACAAGGCAATCAATATAATATTCTTTCAATTCTATGTCCTGGTGGAGGCTTTTCTCTCACATTTTCAAGACAAAATCACTTACAAGGCAATCAATATAATATTCTTTCAATTCTATGTCCTGGTGGAGGCTTTTCTCTCACATTTTCAAGACAAAATCACTTAAAACTAACACATGATACACTAATACTAACAAAATTAAATGGCAATTGACCTCTTAAGTATTCCCATATAAAAATCCAATCTTCATTCAATCACATCTAAATTTTTTGAAAAATGCAAACAAAAGGTATATTATATATTACCTTACTTCAAAGTGACATACATTAACCCTTTGCGGGCGAGAGGTATTTTGCGGTTTGAGTCTTACTGGACGAAGCACGGTCTGTCACCGGCTGGGCCATCTCTCACTCCTGGTCGAGGTGCTTATTGGGCGGCAGTGCCACACGGACAAGAGTACATTCCCGTTTTCCTTGCTACCGTACTCAATAAATGCCTACACGCTGTTTCAAAAATACCTTTGTAGGACATGCATGAATGAACAAGGAAAAAAGATAAAATAATAAATAATGTCAAAATATCCATATTGTGATTATATTGTATAATAATATTAGTATTGTAGTATTACAGTAGATTGTAGTATCAGTAGTAATAGTATAATAGTATTGTAATAGATTGTAGTATTATACTTCTTTCAAAACATTTCTCATATTCAATAGTTTTTTGGAAATAAAAGTGGAATTAAACTATTACAATACATTGTTTACAGTTTATAATTCTTTTGAGTGTGATACTTATCGAAGCATTCTCCAACATGTAGAGCTGGATTCTTTTCACATTGTTTGCAATAAGTATTTGTTTCTTTCCTTCCTCCTTCTACTGACCTGTTACTGCATACACGGCACTCACGAGTTTTCTTCTCCCATTTGTAAGGTGTATGAAATCGGTCTCTATTCAGTCTTTCCTCATCATCATTGATAGAAGTTCGAGTTCGTTTTCTAGCAGGTGGTACACGGACATTGCCAACAAGTTGACGAACTAGCTCTTTCCTGAAAGATGAATGTGTTTTTTTTGCATTCACATTCTCTTTATAAATTATGAATGAATTCACAATAGCTGTTTCCATCAACCAAAAAAATAACTTCCTGTACCACTTTGACGATTTTCTTATGAATGAGTAGGATGCAATGTAGTGGTCAGCGAGGTCAACTCCCCCCATGCATTTGTTATAGTTGTGAACCACTACTGGTTTTTCAATTGTCTCTGCTCCTTGTTTCCCACGACGATTTACTTGGATTTTTTGATTTCCAAATTGTGTAGATAGTATGGCCACTTCCCTTTTATCTTTCCAAATCATGGCCCCAATTTTGTCTCAAGATACATACGACATCACACTCCCCTTCTCCATTTTCCTTTTATTTTTTCTGTTCATTTCTTTGGGCAAACCTTTTCTGTTCAAATTGATGGTTCCAGTTAGGTGAATCTTATCTGCAACTAATTGACGTGCAAGTTCAATGTTTGTGTAGTAGCGGTCTGTGAAAACACAATAACCACTCTCTCCAGAGCTGCGCATTATTCCATAAATTAATGTGAGTACAATCCTTGTTGTATACATCAAGTCAGGACGTACAAGAATATTTGCTGTCTGAGCTCCAAAATAAGGGAGCAAACCGTAAATGTAGCCGTTGAAGGAGTCAGACACGACAAAGACTTTCAATCCCCATTTTATTGGCTTATCCTTGTTGTAAGTTTTGAAGCTTACTCTACCCTTGAAGCCAATAGTAGACTCATCTACTGAGAGATACTGTCTCGGAACATAGATCTCTTTATATTTTCTATCCAAATATAACAGTACATTTCGTACCTTGCCACTCCTAGACAATACACCCCGTGGAGCATCTCGTGGAGGAGAAATATGAAGTGTCCAAAATATTTGATAAAATCTATCCCTTGTAAAAACATCCGAAAAGAAAGGAAATTTATCTATCCAATCTTGAGACCAGTATGATTTTATAGTTGGACAGGGATGTTGTCCCATATTGATCAAAACACCAAGGAAAGCTTTAAACTCGTCCATGGTTACATCAAACCATGATCTCCAAATGGAAAACTTAGGTAGTGGAGTATTTTCAATTATTTTACAGTTTGCATAACGATTAGTCTCATCTACAATCTCTTTCAATAATTCATCCGAGAAAAATAATTGGAAAAATTCTAGTTCTGTGACTGGTGCAGGATTGGGTGGTCTATATCCGCAGTTTCCTGTGAATGGGAATGGATTATTATCTGCATCATTCTCTAGCCGTTTCTTCCAATTATGTTCGTCAAATCCATCATCCTCATTGTCAGATAAGTTCAATTCATTTGCCCTACCTTCTGGTGCCCTTATTTCTTCAACCTGGTCTTCAATCTGGTCTTCATCCTCGTCTTTATGGAGGAAGCTGGGATCGTTGTCATCATCATCGTCATCATCGTTGTCAGCATTGTCATCATTACGTTCTTCATCTTCTTCATCTTTTCCATCTTCGGTGTTTTTCTCATCAGCTTCATCTTTCTCAAACATGAGGTCTATCAGCTTATCATAATCGATGTTGTCTATATCAATAGGCTCATCCATCCTGAAACAATAACATGGAAAAGGAGGTGATTAAAAAAAGAATATTGGTCATCAGTAATAGAGGAGACTGAAATAAAAAAAAAATAATAATGATATAGAATAAGACTGGAATTTAATTAATTGAATTAATTATTTTTTTATATTGATTAATTAATATATTCGCTGCCACAGCGTGAAAGAATAGTCTCCTGCCTTAGGCCGAAGCTATTACTATTATCATAATTCAATTACTATTATAAGTACCTATAACATAAAAAGGTACTGCGCATATGCATATCACAGCAGTGTTAATTTAATTTAATTACAAATTA
Organism: Conomelus anceps; assembly: GCA_948455865.1. NCBI lineage: Eukaryota > Metazoa > Arthropoda > Insecta > Hemiptera > Delphacidae > Conomelus > Conomelus anceps. The sequence goes on from OX418219.1 coordinate 39,897,067, forward strand.
AATTCATAATAGTATATTATACTTACTCTTGGTTTAGTTGTATGATGTTTTCATTTGGTAATGAAGAACGCTTCCTCGCTGTGTGAGCACTGTGCACTGCATGCAAAGGAATGCGGATTGTGACTCAACAGTTGGAGACAGCGCACTCATAACTACCGGAAATAGTAAGTAAATATGTACACAAGATAGCGCCATTTTTATTTTGTGCCAGTCCCAGCTCGGGCTTCGATTATACAGACAAGAAAATAAAGCCGGTGAGACACTGGGGTTCGACCCAATGAGGTAAAACGATGTTGCCGGTGAGACACTGGGGTTCGTCCAATATGACGCAGATAGTGGAAAACATCTCGTCCTAGTTCTAGAGCGACTCCATGCCGGCAACAGACCGTGCTTCGACCGCAAAGGGTTAATCATCATTAATAATTATTATTTTCATTACATTTCAAACAACAATACCTTCTATTTCCTTTCTATCTCAAAATTGCATCTATTAATCATTTATTGTAATTATCATACTTATTATACCAACTATGGTAAATTTCATATTAATCATTATTAATAATACTAGCATTATTCATAATTCAAATCATAGCTATAAAAAAAATTATTATATTCTATAGTAATATGTAGCAGATATAAAAAATTTCATATTTATCATCATTAGTGATTTTATTATTACTCATAAAGTAATGGCTACAACAAAAAGTTTTTTTATATTCATGATATTATTTGATATAAGATTAGCATTAAATTCAAGTTAACAAAATCATAAATTCTTTATGATGATTCATAAGGCAATGTGATAATCAATTTAAAAGGATAACATTCAAGAATAAGTTTTCGTTTTCCAAAACTAAGTTTTAGTAGCAGTTGACATACTTATGGATTCAAAGTCTAATATCCAAAAATAAAAAATCGTTGATGAAACAAAAAATAACTAAGCATACCTAGCAAATTACCATACATTTTATCAATAAAATATTTATAAATTGTAAAAATATTTTTACTTTGAAACTGAAAGTTGAATCTATACTACTGATACACATGATTGAATATTAGGAAGAGAAAGTTGTAGAGCAAGCATCAATATGAGCTTAACTCCGTGTTATTATAAAGGCTGTCATACCCTTATAAAAAACGTGTGCAGGAAAAATCTACATATTTAATCAGTATACAAAAATTTCAAATTAAACTCTATAACACCTGAAATAAAATATGATTAATACATATTTCACAATACACACCTGAAAGAAAATTATATTAATACAAGAAAAAAATTAAATACCCACAGCTAAGTTCCAAGGTGATCAATAATGAACTTTAAAAATTTACGATATCAGAATATGTAAGTTAATTATGCAAATTAAATTTATCGAATGCAAAAAATTTAAAATAATTTGACAAATTATCTGTCATAATCATTGTAAGATAGTGGAACTATCATATGTTTTTAGACAGATGTTTATTATTCTTGTTGTTAGTTTGTTTATATCAGATTCCTTTTGGAAATGGAATAAAGCAGTTGTAAAATGATTATCTTCGAAGTTATTTGAATAATCTTATATTGGTGACAATGAGTAAAAGAAATATATCAAGATCAAAAAACGGGAATGAGCGATTTCCCGAAACGATGAACCAAGACGAATCTTTCAGAGGAAAATAGAAAAGTTTTCATGTCAAAGCTATGATGAGTCTACTAACTGGGAGGATTATGAAAATCATTTTCTTTTGCTGTGCAAGGTTAAAGGGTTGGGAGAGAATTTTCAAGAGACAGATGAAGCTTGAAGAAACCTTTTGCTGGCCTATATCGGACCTACACCATTGAGGAAGGTATCAACTTTTTTACTTCCATTAAATATATACAATGCCTCTTGGGATGAGGTAGTTAATGGGCTAAGATCTGTTTATAAGCCTAAAAAAACTACATTCTCAGCAAGACTACAGTTTGAACAATGTGTCAGGCAAGAGGAGGAATCGTTTTCAAATTTTGTAATACACCTGAAAGATCTAGCACAATACTGTAAATATGGGGCTAGTTTCAATGAAAGAATATGTGACAGATTTGCTGGGGGCATAAACTTTCCAAAATTTGAAGTAGAAATACATCAACGTTGGCCTAGTGGTATAAAAGATGATGGTTCCAAATTAAAATTAGAAGACTTATTGGAATTAGCTTCATCAATGGAAAGAGCAAATCATGAAATAGACAAAGGGGAAACTATGGGGATAGATATGAATAAAGTAAGTAAATCGAATGAGGCAGTAAAAATTAAAAATAATGAGCCCAGAAAATCTAAAATTTCAAATACTAACTGTAGTAAATGCGGATCATAGCATGAACCTAGAAAATGTTTTGCATATCAACAAAAGTGTTTTAACTGTGAAAAAGTTGGACATTTTTCAAGAGTTTGTAGGCTAAAAAAAATAAACGAAGTAAACAAGGTTTCTGATGATAATTCTGAGGTGGGAAGTGAGCATTTAAAAATATATGAAGTAAAAAAAAGGGGAAAATTCAGCAAGCTCGCATAAAATTGAACCTAAATGATGATGAAGTGAACATGGACTTTGACTCTGGAGCATGTGCTTCAATGATAGGGAGACCTCTTTGGGAAAAGATTGGATCACCCAACCTAGACAAGTGTAATGCTAGATATGTAGCATATGGCAATAACGTATTAGATATAATGGGTGAATGTTATGTAAGAGTTACAGTAGGTAACAAGACTTGTAAATTGAAAGTTGCCGTAGTAAATGGAAATGATAAACCACTATTTGGGTTACCTTGGATGTTGGCTTTCAACATGAAACTACCCCCCAATGTAACAATAAACAAGGTGGAAAATCAAAATAATACAAAAGGAGAAAAGTCTCAAAAATCTAATGTGAAGAAGCTTATTGAAGAATATGGGGAGGTGTTCTCTGATGGATAAGGGAAAATCAAGGGACATCAAGCAAAGATTCATGTAACAGAGGATGCAACACCAAAACATTTCTCGGCCCGCAGAGTTCTATTCCCTCTAAAGAAAAGAATAGAAAACGAACTATCAAGACTGGTTGAACAAGGAGTGATAGAAAAATTTGACCCTGCAGAAACGCCTATTCCATGGGCAACTCCAACAGTAAATGTAGAGAAGCCTGATGGATCCATAAGGATTTGTGGAGATTTTTGTGTAACACTGAATCCAAATTTGATTTTGGAAACGACTCTGCTACCTACCTTTGAAGAGCTTACAAGTAAACTGGCAGGAGGGAAAGAGTTTTCAATTATTGATTTATGAGATGCTTACCTGCAACTTGAAGTTGTTGAGGAACACAGGAAGTTCCTTGTAATTGCAACCCACAATGGTTACTACAGATACTTACGGCTACCTTTTGGAATATCATCAAGCCCAGGAATTTATCAGAGGTACATGGAGAAGCTTCTAGAAGGATTACCACAAGTAGGAGTTCTGTTGGATGACATCATTGTGACTGGAACTAATACAATTGACCACATGAAAAATTTGAGAGAAGTCCTAAGAAGAATGAAAGAGGCTGGGTTGAAAGCAAAACCTAGTAAGTGCAAGTTTTTTGAACCACTAGTAAAGTACCTTGGACATATTATTGACCAAAATGGCATACACCCTACAGATGAGAAAATAAAAGCCATACGAGATGCCCCTTCACCTACTAATGTCAAACAACTTAGATCATTTTTGGGATCAATCAACTATTATGAGAAGTTTATCCCTCAGTTGCATGCCATATGTAGCAATCTTCATAAGCTGACGGGAACCAATTCAAGATGGAAATGGACTGAAAATGAAGAGAAAACATTTAAAAAAAGTGAAGATGATTCTGTCAAGTGAAGACACAGTAGTACCATATGATGAAACAAAACCCTTGGTATTGATTTGTGATGCTTCAGAAAATGGACTGGGCAATGTGAGTATGCACAGATTTGAGAAACAGCTAGAAAAACCAATTGCTTTTGCAAGTCGTACATTGATGCCTGCTGAAAAAAGGTATTCTAATATTGATAGAGAAGCTTTGGCAATTGTATATGGATTAAGAAAATTTCACAAATATATCTATGGCCACAAGTTCACACTAGTTACGGACCACAAACCACTACAGAGATTATTTGGAAATTCTAGAGACCTTCCAAAAGTTATAAATAATCGTTTAGTCAGGTGGGTTATTGAGCTCAACCAATACAGTTATCAAATAGAATATAGGAAAGGTGAGGATAACGTTTGTGCAGATGCTTTATCCAGACTTCCGATTGAAGAAGATCAGCCAGAAGAAACTTGCATTAAGTTTTTAAATGTGGATAAGTTTAACACTATCATGTCATTTGAACTTTTAAAGGAGCAAACACTGAAGGATAAAGAACTCAAACTAGCAAAAAACTATGTTTTAAGGAATGCATGGCCTATGGAAGTTCCTGAACTTCTAAGACCCTATAAGCAAAGAAAGGACGAACTTGTGGTGGAAGATGACTTATTGCTGTGGTTTGGAAGAGTTGTAGTTCCAAAAATCATGAGACCTGACGTTTTAAAAGTTCTACACTCAGGACATCCCGGAATTGCATCAATGAGGTCTGTAGCACGATATTATGTGTGGTGGCCCAATATGGATCATAATATTGAGGTTTTTGTGAAAAGATGTACACCATGTCAAGAAAATCGTGACAACATAGGAGAGGTACCACTATACCCCTGGAATGTACCTGATAAAGTTTGGGAAAGGGTACACATCGACCTGGCTGGCCCAATAGATGGATGCATGTGGCTTGTTGGTATTGATGCACTGTTCAAGTGGGTGGAAGTAGACTGTATGAAGAACAACTTCTACAGCTATTATTTCACAATTGAGATCCTGGTTCAGTAGATACAGATTGCCAACAGAAATTGTTAATGATAATGGATGACAATTTATATCCAAAGAGATTGAAGATTTCTCCCAAAGAAACTCAATATGCCATATCAAGACAATTCCTTATCATCCAAAAAGTAATGGACTTGTAGAGAGGATGATAAAAACCTTAAAAAGACGATATCGCACGGAAAAAAATAGAGGAAGGAAACCCCATGGCAGTACTACAGAATGTCCTTTTCAGCTACAGAAATTCACCTCAGAAAACAACTGGAAGGATGCCGGCTGAAATGTTTTTAGGTCAAAGAATGCCTACAATATTTGACAATTTAAAACCCAATATCAGAAAAAAATGGAAGTTAAACTTTGGAAAGAACAGGTGAAACATGATGGAAGGAAGGCTAGAAGTTTTGAAGAGGGGGAAGATGTATGGATAAAGAATGAGAATAGTAGAGGTTGGTCGGCCGGAATAGTTGTAAAAAAGAATGGTCCATATTCCTATGAAGTTCTCTGCGGAACACAATTGAAGAGAAAACATGCGGACCAGATGAGAACACGTGAAGGAGCTATTGACGAAAACAGGATTTCATCTATGGTGGACAGTGACCCTAATTAAAGGGGGAAAAGTGTAAGATAGTGGAACTATCATATGTTTTTAGACAGATGTTTATTATTCTTGTTGTTAGTTTGTTTCTATCAGATTCCTTTTGGAAATGGAATAAAGCAGTTGTAAAATGATTATCTTCGAAGTTATTTGAATAATCTTATAATCATTATGTGACAAAAATTATTATTTATGGAAGAATTGAAGAGAAAGTTTTATTGAAAATGGAAATCAGAGTATAGGTAATCATTGTCTAAAGCATTACCAGAAGAATAATTTTACATAAAAGAAGGATTTGACAGTAACGAGTAGAATATAGATAATAGGTGAGTAATTCATTGAATGAAAATTCATAGAATCTTGAAATAGTAGGGCCAAGTATTAGGCTTTAGAATAGAACATTGTGGGACTTTTACCCATGGTCGTTTGGAAACCATTGTGCTATTTGGAAGCCGACACAATACAGCTAAAATTAAATGACAAGTAGAAAAGCAAGGTTCTGTGAATTACAGTATTAGGCCTACAGCATGCCAGCTGGTTAAACAAATACGGAACTGCATAATCATAGCGCCTATCACTAAAATCATTAAACATCTTGGTTCCCTTACTGATGATACTGTATGAACACAAACTGATTAGCTTTACTAACCTTACCAACACTGATTTCATTGATACTTTGCTTTGCAAACATGTTTCGATGTCATTACTATCATATTCAGATTTCCCAAATTGCAAACTAATACATGCATTTTCTTGTATGTTGTCCGACCACATACAAACAATAGATTTTTTTACGAATTTCGAATTACAAACCTTGTTCAAATCATCAATTTGTTTTGAAACAGGCATCATTTTTGTTTCACAAGACATTGATTCACAAGACATTTTTATGTTGGTTTCATTTGTTTCTAATTCGTGGGATCTCATGCAATATATTATTATTTTCCTCTGTTTTTCCTACAGAATTATTGAATTTCGGTTCAAGCACTACATGTTCTTGTTTATTTTCATCAATTTGACTACATTTTATCTCAACTTCGGTACTCAGGTCATCTTGAATTCTATCTACCTTGTTTTCTAACCTAGCATTATTTTCGTCTGTCTTATTATTTATTTTTTCAGCTTCAGTTTTTACTTCATTAATCTGTTGAGATATTTGTTGGAAAATAATTTTGGATTCCTGAGAGTGTTTCTGTAAAATAATTTTGGATTCCTGAGAGTGTTTCTGTAAAATAATTTTGGATTCCTGATAGTGTTTCTGTAAAATAATTTTGGATTCCTGAGAGTGTTTCTGTAAAATAGTTGTTGCTATTTGGTTGAATTCCTGAGATAATTTTTGTATATGATTCAGGAGAATTTGCATATTAAAATCAGTCAGGAGAATGTCAGCCATTTTCCTACTTTCTAAGAAAATATTTGTTCATGGATCACAAAAATCTCCACCCTCCAACATCACATAAAAATTGATTCAGGTTATAAATATGTAATTTAGAGTAAGGTCTGTCATGGATATATAAAATATCCAAACCAACATAATTTAACCCTTCAATGCATGAAATCTTCAATTTTAAAATAAAAAATCAAGTTTATGTATAATATATTGCTGATTGATGGAAAAATATTAAAAAAAATTTTTTTCAAGTATTTGACATATTTTTTATTGAATTTAAGCCATGATCCCAAAAGTGATCATCATGCATTGAGTACCAATTCCCATTGTGGGATGAGATTGTTACTTCTCCTCATATTCATGATTGATTCAATATGATGACAGTAATATGAACATGGATACAAGTTCAAACACGTAAATATATAATATAAGTGTATAAATTTACATAAAACCAATAACATGAATACTAGATGAGACAAACAATTATAGAAAACTTATAGAGGTAAACACAAAAACAAAAAACTTTGAGATAATCAGTTACACAAAAACAAAAAACTTTGAGATAATCAGTTACAGAAAACATATCAATATACATCAAAAAGCCCATAACTTGACAGGAGCATACAAAATAATTAAAAAACAAATACAAATATATATACACATATTACAAGAAAATTATATATACATATATATATCCTCTAAATACAATTTATGAGCTTCAAAATCGCTTCCCAGTGGTTTGGACCCACCTAAAGCTGTAGGTCCACTCATCTCTCATCATCATCATCCTTCCCATTACCCACGCACAAGTCTAGAGCTTATGTGGGCATCATCCTCAGCAAAAAAAAATATATATATAATTACATAGTATCCAATCTAAATAGTAGCCTACACATAGAAAAGGCTAGAAATCTCAACTGCAAGATATAAGCAGGAATCAAACTGGTAGGAAAAAATCATTCACATTATTTTTAATTGCATTGAACACACTACCCACAAACTTGTTTTCATAAAAAATTTGATACATAAAAATTATAAGTTACACATAAAAAATATTCCAAATTTGACAGAAAAATTTGTCAAAACCAAACTGCAAGATACAAGAAATTATTTATAAATATTATCAACATCAGTACACCTATGAATATAAATAAACACACTAACAGGCAGATATGTAGGCATTGGAACCCATAGCAGTGACTTATCAGAATAGTTCACAAAACTTATGTGTGGAAATTTTTGAAGCAATTCTGTTTGCTGTTGAAGCATAAATGTACATTGCATTTAGAACACTTCACTACAGTGTATTTGTTGCAGCCTCCATTCTTGCACCTTTTCTTCTCACTATTCTCAGCCCAATGCTATACCATCTTTTTGAATATCAGTTGCTGGTCTGTGGCTTGTTGGTTGATGTTTTCGTGGTGGCTCCTCCTCAGGTGAACATGAAGGTCTTCCTCTCTTTGGCACTTTGTTTGACCCAATTTTACAAAGAGTCTCAGCTAGCTCCAATCGAAAGTCCACCAATGTCTTCTCTTTTCTGGTATCTTGCTTATATTTCAATGCTCTTCTGTACAGCAGCCAAGCATTGACTATGGCCACATCAATGAGATGGTAAAAAATGCACATATACCATTTCTTACTGCGCATGATGATGCGGCCTCTCCCAATCATACTGTCCATATTGTCAACACCTCCCATGTTCTCATTATATATAGAAATTACTTTTGGACATGGTAATGTCACATAAGTTTTAGTTTTCCTTTCAAATCTTCGTACATGACCAACTGGATCAGCTCCTACTAGAGTTGATAGCATCATCACAGGCTTGTTGTCCTTCCACAGTACATTTGATATCTTGCATCCATTCAGATCAGTGATGTATTCAATGCATTCCCCTCTGGGTAGCTTCCGGGCTTCAACTTCATTAGGCTGCTTGCAGTTGTAAATTCTATTTTTCCTTGCCGTTCCCACAGACAAGATTCCTCTTTTGTGTAGATACTCCAACAATCTCAGTGATGTATAATAGTTATCGAAGAATAACTTGTAGTTGCAATTGACTGGAACATTTCTTGTGAGTCTTACCACAACATTGCTACTTGAGCCCAGGTCTGGCTCATTATTGGGACGATTTTCGTTTTCTTTCCCTGAATAAATCTCCATGTTGTAAGTGAAGCCTGAAGATCCACAGAGAAGAAAAAGCTTATAGCCATACTTGTGTGGCTTATCTGGCATATAGACTTTCAATGTGTGACGTGCCTTGGTGGCACACATCTGCTCATCAACACAGAGATTTTCTTCTTTGGGAATTGATTCGAATTTCCTGTTCAATTCATCCAAAATGAACCGAATTTTATAAAGTTTGTCACCTGCAACAGCTGAAGAATTATCACTGAAATGGAGGAATCGTCTAATTAGTTCAAACTTATTCACTGGCATAGTTTCCTTTATAATAGAGATTCCAATGAGCGAGCTCCAATACAGACGAATGTTCCTCATGCTCACAACTGATGAAAAAATGAGGATGCCCAAGTAATTTCGAATGTTTTCAGGTGTGATTTTATATGGTTTTGATGGATCGCACTGTATACTATATAAAGAAGATTGATCAGCTATATGTTGAATGAGTTCTTGATTGAAAAAATAATTGAAAAAATCATATGGAGTCTCTAAATTGGTGATGGTTTGTGATAATTCAGAATTCCCTGTAAAACTATTGTCATTGATGGGGAAGCTATCTTTTTTCCACAAAACACTCCTCCTATCAAAACTATCACTCACTGATCTACCGGCACTAGTTGATGTTTGTTGAGTAGTGTCCAAAGTGTCAGCAACAACTGTCTGTTCCAAATCACAACTAGCATCATCAGAGGGTTGTACAGCATCATTTAAAATGAAAGGAGAATGTTTTACCTTATTGTTTGTGGAGAAACAATCATCTTGAAGAATCTCGTCCTCGTCAATTTCATCTTCATCCTCACTTTCCTCTGGGATTGGAAGAGTCAGTAAAATATTGTCTGTCAGTTCAACTAATTCACCATCTTCTCCCACAAAATAAACTTGTTCACTATTCATTATAATTTATATTATAACTCCAACAATGCAACAACAAACATAGAAACACAAACAATGAGTTCACTGCAAACAACAAAACTGGATTGTGAGGTTAGAATCGCGGATCGGAAGTAAACAGTCCCCCCATACCAAATGCATGATGATCATTTTTAGGATCATAGCTAATTATATGAATAAAACAATTTGTTTATGCACAATAACATTATTATTGATGACAATGGCTTATCTATAATATATTTTAACAGGAAATATATTTTTTTTGCTCAGAAAATTAAAAATAAGTTTTATATATGAGTATAAAAATGCATGTTGCAGCTGATCGCCACGGCATTGACATTTGACATCTTGAGTCTCTACACTTTTTCTGTAAAGTAGTGAACTCTATGAGGAGAGAATAGAACTACTTCGAAAATAATACAGAACAGATCACAATGCATAGTGATTCTTTTTGTGATCATTCCAGCTTGTTTTATCAATTTGAAAAGTATGATCACTTTTAGGATCATCATGCAACGAAGGGTTAAGAAGTTGGTTCATTAATATGTAAACATATATATATTATTGATCACACCAAGGTGAATTAAAACCGACTTGTTATTTAGTAATCAATGCTTACTAATGAATTAATAATGTAATCTTTAAAACTGACTTGTTATTTAGTAATCAATGCTTACTAATGAATTAGTAATGTAATCTTTAAAACCGACTTGTTATTGATTTAGTAATCAATGCTTACTAATGAATTGGTAATGTAATCATTTTCAATGATACAATAAGAATGTTTTGTAAACTGAGTTTGGTTTGGCCAGGAAGAATTCAAGGCTGAGTTTCTGGCTTCAATATAAATACAGAGTGAAATTACTAAAGGAAGAGATTGTTTTGAGGTACAAGAGTGAGTACCACTTGTGTGCTTAAGGCTGTTAAAGTTCAGGATTGCTTCTTGAAAAATACAAGACTGTTACAGTCCGGACAGTTTAAAACTTGTATTTTAGAGACTCAGTCCAAATCTTGACAGCATTAAGGGCACAAGGATTATTACGTTAGGAGTGTTATCATACGCTGGGGCCAGAGCCAGAATTTGGGACTTCGTGGCCAAATTGAGCGAGGATACATATTTTCAAAGGTAAATTCTTTTTTATAAAAAAAAAACTTAAGATCTTATAACAAAGACACCACAAGGTTCTTGTTAATCTCGCAAGAGGCAAAGCGAAGACAATTCATGTTTTGTTTTGTCCCCCCCCCCCCCATATAAACTTTGTTTGTATTTTAAATTAAGATTATTATGGAATATTAATGCATAGCTATTAATAATTAAAGATTGTTGTGTTTATATATATTGAGTTGAGATATGAAAATAAAATAAGTTTATTTTATTGAAAACTCGGAATCAATTGAGTAAAGTAATAACCCCCCGTTACAGGTCCCACCAGGTTGTACCAATTTGCAACGCCCCCTTTTCACAATAGGTTTTCTAAAGTGCAGGTTGGCCTTTGAACACTGTTCCTAAGGATAATGGCTATCGGTCCCTCAATTTTTATATGCTATTGGAGTAGGCACAGGTAATTCTGTGTTACATGAACAAATAAATGAAACTGATATTGGAAATTTATACACTTTTATTTACTGTGGTTGATTTGCCATCAAAATGATAAAAATACAAAAAAAGAAGAAATAAAAACATTACACCCTAACATAAGACACATGAGGCAAAAATTATCATATTATAATTACAGCTTAATACTATTACTTATCTTTTTCATGATGTTCCAAATTAGATGTTACATAAATCTTGGACATGAAGTGAAATAATAAAAGGTTAAATAAAAAAAATATCAAAATTACATTAACAATATAAGTTGCTTCATACACTGCAACAATAAATATCTTATTGAAATTATAACGTGTCCGACCTGTCCAAGATTTATCAAGCAAGTGATGCTAATGAAAGCTTTATTGCATGGCCAAGACTCTTCCACATCATCAAACTACTCTAGTCAACTCTCCACATCATCACACTATTCTAGTCAAGTTAATGAATTTGCCACATGAGACATATTTAAAAGAAAAAAGTAAGTTGGTATTTACAATGACCCCAATAGCAAAATTAAATTATAATACATAAGTTTGTATTTTATTAAATGCTTATTTTAATATCCCAACGTTATAAATAAATTATATTATAACATGTTATGAGAGAAATAACATAACCTTACAAGATATAGTCGATTATTTGTTATCATTTACACTAAGTCGATATATTGATATGGACTACAATAAGTCAATATATCGATATGGACTATTGACACAGTATTCAAAGAGGTTAGGTCAACTTATTTACAGTGACTTTTAATGTCATTTTAATTTAAATAAATAATTACTAAAGCATTATTATTTTAACTTTAAAAACGTATCATTACACTGTTTTCAAATAATTCTGGTGTATTGTCCATAATATGCATTGCAACAATACTTCCATTGACCAAATTATCTTGCAATGTAATATATTCACACTCATCATTTTCTGTAATCTGGCTCTGTTGTTCAATTGTTGGTTGCTTCATAATGTTAATATACCACTGAAGGGTTTCCAGGCTCCTCCAATTACTTCCAAAATGCTTCTCTAATAACTTTGCAATGCCTGTCAATGTTTCAGGCTTCAATGGAACTCCAACAGTTGGATTTATGTCAGCAACAGTGTGATTCACTTTTAAGATGGGTCTTTCTCTTCCATAAGAGTCAATAAACCATATCCAATCTCTCCTCAGACTGTCACATTTTCTGACTTTGTTTTATGTAGCACAATGCATCTGCATTTGGAAATCTGGAAATGAAGCTCGTTTGCTGATTTCACATGCTGGATTGCTTGTTCTCTCCAATTTAGGAGTTTCCAATCTTCTTAAACTACCTCCAATTTACCATATTTCTTTAAGATTTCATGATAGTCCTCTTTACAAATAAAATTCCCTTTCTTCTCAAACTCTTTCTCCAGCAGCTCAAATACTCTATCAGCTGGCATAAATTAATGACCACTGATGGGCTAGACTATTTCCAAATATTTTATTGGTAGTGGTGCATCAGTTTCAAGCCACTTCATGCACATTGTCACAATTATAACATTTTTATTCTGGCCTGTACATCCATCTGCAACCAGATGAATAGAAGTACAGTCAGACAGATCAGCAGTAGTCAGCTCATTGTATACAATAGAAGCATTTTCACTGAAAGATTTCCATGCCTCATTCTCTTTCCAGGAATAAATACCAAAAAAGAGGCAAGTTTCTGGTCACTATATCCAATATGTCATAATAAATAAGCAGTGTCATAATAAATGATCTCCACTTTATCTACAATACAAGATGCAAATGCTGAAGCTTCTAAAATCTATGCTGTATCATCAAACCAACAGCAAACAGCATGTTGGCTACCAATTTTATACATAGTAAAATTATGTACATTTAGTTTGGTTGTATAGCACATTGCACTGGCATTGATGCATGGAGCCAATATCATAAGCCTGGACACCTTGAATGAATGTGTGAAATTCTTCATCAATTGCTTTCTTTTTATATTCTTTATCATTCCTTGCCAAATCTTTTGACCTTCTGTGCTCTACATACTCTTCTTCTGTCACACTTTCTCATTTTTTTCATCAAATATTTTATGGAATATGGGAGAGTTTAAAGTTGAAATTTTTCGGTTTTTGGGGGCAATTGAACTCACCTACAAGTTATTTTAAACATTTGATAATTTTTTATAACTGAAAGACACCTTGGGGAAAAGAATGACACATTTTTTATTTTAATTTCAAAATTAGTTTTTTCAAAATTATTTTTTGAAAAATTGAAATTTTTCACAGGTTTAAAAAAATTTATTTTGAGAAAACTAACTGTTTGATTGGAATGAAAAATATGTCATTTTGTTCCTCAATGTGTCTTTTATTTAAAAAAATTGTTAAACGTTTAAAATAACTTTTGGGAGAGATCAATTGGCCCCCAAAACCGAAGAATTTCAACTTTGAACTCCCATATTCCATAAAATATTTGATGAAAAAAATAATTTCTCATGGCAATAGTCAACATTTCAATACCTTAATAATATCCAATACACTGTTCTCTGCTGAAAATCACTTCCCGGTGGTTCGGAACCCACCTAAAACTGTAGGTCCAACTCATAAATCACAATCATCCAACTCATTACCCACGCACAGGTCTCAGACCTATGTGGGCTTCATCCTCAAATAAAAAAAAAAAAATAAAAAAATAAAAAAAAATAAACTTTTAAAACAATTATTGCCAAAAACCTTGTGCACAGCCTTAGTAACTCACAGGTTTTGGATTACAGTAAAAGTTTCACTATATTAGCTGCTGAGTTCCTTTATGTTTTAATAATTTGATGTATTATACATTATTTGAGTTTGCAGCCTGTTAGTACAGGTATAATTTGTGTTTAGTTAAAACATGTCATTATTCTTACTCAAGTAAATTAATAAATTAACTACCAGGACTATAATATTGCAATAAGCACTAACTGTAATAATAATAATGGAGATGTGTTACTGTCAAAGACAATTCACATTAGTAAACATTTTTCAAACCCAAATCTTCTTACAAATTTATTGTATTGAAAACATGTAATGCCAATGGTAAAAAAAATCAATGCCCTTGCAATATATCAATATGTAATTTAATTAATGTGTTATAATAGATGTAACAATTGTAAAAAATATTTAGTACAAGGGTTACAAGAAAAATTAAAAATATAGCCATCAAACTTACAAACATGATTAATTCTGTTAGCAACAAACACTAAAATTTTACTGTCACTCATTTGAGTTTGGAAATTGTCACTGGAAATGACTGATGTCTTTCTGGATGATGGAGATTGTATGATGTCACTAGTGTTTTGGTTTTCTAGAAGACCTTGGAAATTGTTTGTTTGCTGGTTCACAGATTGCTGATGCTAAGTGAACTGGTTCATTGGTAACTGATAAATAGTAGGAGGTTGATGCATAGTAGGATGGTTCATAGTAGGCTGATGCATAGAAGACTGTTGATGGAATGCTGATGTATAGGATGCATAGTAGGAAGTAGTGAATACTGTTGCCATGATGGTCCTGGAACAGTATTGTAGGAATGACTTTCTGGAATCCATCCTTGTTGCAAGGGGGCTTGGGCAGCAGTGACAATGGAAATTATAACTCCTTGTAGTTTTAATTTACTTTCAGCTGTTACTTTTATCATATCTTATACCATGGAGAGAAGAAACAATTTTTCGTCATTGGTTTCATCATAAGTGTGGGGTGTTTCTGTAGATAAAACCTTTTTCTTCAAGACTTCAATCACTTCTTGGTCAGAGTTAGGTCGTTTCTTTGATCTTTGTTTAAATTGAGTTTTGATATGTTCATTATCAGCCAGCATCAAACTTTCATTTTCTTCTTCATTTACAGCTTCAGCCTCATTTATCAATCAATTAATTTCATGTTTAATCTCTGAGTTTGTAAGGTCTTGATTTACTGGCCTTGCATCTAGCTTTAATTGAATTTGAAATTTCCCACCATTGTATTGACCTAACCTATCACTAAACACTTCTTTGTAGTCCTCAAAAATATTAAATTCATTTAACTGATATAAATTGGGGGTGATATTCAAAACTCTCATCCATTGTCTACCTATAAGAGGTGGCCCCCCATTCTCTATAACATACAAATCCAGATAGTAGAGTTTATTATTTGTTCTTACTTCAACCTGTTGGTCCACATCATTTAATGTTATTCTGTTTTTCCAACTCCCTGCTTGTCTTACTCTTCAAATAATCAGTTTTTAATATAACTAAGTGCAGAGCCTATGTCAAATTGAAATTCATTTACATAGTTGTCAACCTGAATATTTTCAAATATTGGATGTTCCACCATTTTTTCTATTGAAAAAAGATTGAATTTTGTCTTGTTGACACTCACTTTTTAATCAATATATTTAACAGATTGCTCCTTACCTAGCTTTTCATTTTTACATACATTTTCCAAGTGGCCTACCTTGTGACCTACAGTGTTATCATATTGATAATGACAACAAACATCAACAAGAAGAGAAGAATGGTGGCAGATGACAAGACAATAACATCAGCAACAAGTAACATGCAACACCAACCAGTTGTTCTCAACCCTAGCCATATGCAAGCCAGCTGGACCACCAGTGTAGCCACGCCATCACTTACAAATGGACTTTCCCAAATTTTGTGTAAAAATAATAGTAGTCCAGTGCAATTAGTCCATAAAATGACCTAAACTCAACATCCAAAGTAAAAGTTTCCTTCCAACTTTAAATTGTTCTATACAATACACATATTGTTTGGTAAAAAGTTACACAATTTTGAGCGTCGGGTTTGGGGGGAAGGGGGGGTGAAGTTGCTAAATTAGTAGTTTATACCAGTTTTTCTGATATATTTCGAAAACTATGCGGTTTAGCGCAAAAAGTGTTATATACAAAAATAATCTACATTAATTTACGAACAAAAATGGTCCTATGCAAAAATTTTCTATATAGAACAGTTTCAGAGTTACAGAGGGGATAAAAGTAGACATTTTTTGGATTTGTTGGATTTTTTTGTAAAATAAAACTAAGTTATACAGTTATAAACTAAACAATATTTGTATACAGTGATATTGCAAAATCGTATTGTGCAAAAGAGAGTGAAATTTGGTGCACAATGGTGGTAGCGACATGCCATGGCAGATTGGGGGGAACCCCACTCTGCTTTTTGCAGAGTGGGGGAACCTGCTGCCCGCCCCTTCCCCCACACACTCACTGTCATGCGGCACGCCCTCATCTAAACTCAGTCATATTGAGAGAACCTTTGAGTGTGGTTTCTAGTGAAGTTCTCGTCATTTTGTTATTGTTTTCTTTATAATACTGTGTGAACTTTATAATAATGACTTAAAAGTTATTAAATTATGACAGAGTGTGTTTTGAAACCTTGTAAGGACAAGGGTGGTGAACTAATTACTCTGACTAGAAAGGCAGTAGATAAAATAATTCAGTGCAGTGAAATTCGTACAGATGGTGTTAAAGACAAGTTCCTGCAGAATGACTCACTTCAAGTACACAGTAAGTGTCGACAAACTTACATATTACGCACAAAGCCACATCAACAAGAAAAGGAACTTCCAGCAAAGATTCCCCATGAGACATTTGATTTTAAAACCTTATGTTTTTTTTTTGGTCGCAAGTGTTTAGATGTATCTAAATGCAGGAACCCAGCTCAAGAAAAGTGGAGTTTAGTACAAAAAATTGAAATGATTGAAATCATCTGAACAGAAGCAAATAACAGGCATGACAAATGGGGAGATGAGGTAAGTGTGAGGCTATCTCAGGTCATAGACCTCATCAGTTCTGATGGAAGATATCACTGGCATTGTTACCAGACATTTCAAAAGCCAGGGTTTCACATCATGGCCCGAAAAAGGAGCAGCAACAACCAAAGGTGGGTCAAGTGCTGATGCCAAAAGAGAAGATGCTTTTGAAAAGCTTTGTAACTATTTGGAGGAAAATTGTAGTATTTCTACCAATAAAGATAAATGCGACTTGAAAAGTAACTCTCGTTTATTACAACAAGCAAACAAACTCTGTCATCAATCATTACCTCTCAGCATAATATTTGGTTGTCACCATGACGACTCCCTCAGCTGCGGTTGTAATGGAACAGTCACAGCTGTCATAGCACAAAAATGATGAATGTCAGTATGCTTTTGAAGAACTACAAAATATGTTCCTTCAGCTGAGTCCCGAAGTTGAGCCATATACTTACATACATTTGAAAAGAAAACTTACCCAGCACTATTGTAATAGTTTAATTTTTGCAGTGTTACCAGGGAAAAGAAGTGTGATTTGTTTTTCTGGAGCAACTACTAATATTTTATCAGACAAATGGTATGCAGACCGGAACTCGGATAACAAAGATGAGGAGGAACTGAGAGTGATCAAAACTGCAGCAGCTATTATTCAACATGAGATCAAGTCCAAAAGTTATGACTATTCTCAATTTCCAACAATTGAAGAAATTAGTAAAGGAGGAGTTGAACTGATACCTGAAGTCCTCAATGTATTGATAACTTAAATCATACAGCCTACTTTTAAAAAGCAAACACCTGAAAAAATTCAAAGGAAACAAATTATTACTGAAAGGAAAAAAACTACCATATGTCACAGTATAATAAGTGCTGCACGTCCAAGATCATTTTCGTCCCCTGTCCAACTGGGAACAGGTGTTTCATTGCACAGAAAATTTGGTTCGAAGGTCTTGATTGATATGTTATGCAATTTGGGTGTTTGTGTACCTTACAAGGAAGTTTTAAAATATGAGATTGGTTACTTCCCAAGAGGGCACAAAAATTGAGAGTGGATATGTGCAATTTGTTTTCGATAATGCAGACTACAATGTCCACACTCTGGATGGCCATAACACATTTCATGTCATGGGTGGAATCTCTTGCATAACACCTAAAACTGCACTCTTAGTAGAGGGCAATGTACCTTGAAAGAGTGTTACTGCTCATGCTGTTGAAAAACAAGGTTTGTTTGATTTGCAAACTTACAGAGCCCCAAGTACATCTTGATATTCAAAAATTGCTGCTACAGACATGGCTTCCCTTGAAATAAAACCACTGCCATATGATCATGGCTGAACAATTAATTTGTTTTGGTTGAGTGGTACCTGGTTTGAAGGCCCAGAACAATGTAAACCTGGTTGGAGTGGCTGCATGGAAGTACTGTATGCAACGAGAGAGTACCAAACATCTGCAATAGTACCTCTTCCTTTCATCAACTTGGCTCCTTCAATTCCATCAACAATTTATACAGCTCTTCTTCAAGCTGCCACAAAAGGGACTAGCAATGGACAAAGCAAAACAATGGTGACTTTTAATCAGCCTTTGTATGCAGAAGCTCGTGAAATAGTAGCAGCAGCATCTGATGACAGCCCATTAAAGTCACTCTTCATACGACTAGGAGGTTTTCACTTGCTAATGTCTTTTTTGTCAGCAATTGGATTCATCATGGCAGGAAGTGGCTTGGAGGAGTTGTACAGTACTGTCTATGCCAAAAACAGTGTTCAACAAATGATGAATGGAAAAGCTTACTCAAGGGCCATACTTCCTAGTTAAAGAGGCACTCATTACTATATTCTTGAAAACTAGTGAAGCTCTCATTAGTGTGAATAAAGAGGAGCTTAATTTGGTCTATTTGGTTTTCAAGCAGGGCAATGCATCTTCTGATGAGATTACGCAGTCAGCTGCAGTGAAGAGCTTTGTAACAATTTTGGAAAAACAACTTCAACTTTCAAAAGTAACAGGATGAACACAAAAATTGTGGATTAACTTCATAGAAATGGTTGAGCTTGTTTGAATGTTTATTAGAGCTGAGAGGAGTGGGGACTTTCTCCTTCATCTTCATCGTTTCCATCAAATGCTCCCCATATTCCATGCATCTGGTCACCTCAACTACGCTAAATCTGCTCATGTTTACCTACAAGACTCGCTGGAACTTCTCAACTCAATGAGCCCAGAAAATGACTTGTTTGTTAATTGTGGCTATTCCACCATCCGACGCACTGAAAAATTTTGGTCTGGTGTCTGGAGTGACATGACAATTGAACAGGTTTGTGAAGCAATGGAAGAATTAACAGGTGTTCACAGTATCTCTTCAGAGCAGCATGTGGAGCTTCGTGAGTCTTGCGAGGCAAGACAGAAAAGAAATTGCAGGGACTTGCAAACTTTCATATCTTGCCTCGAGGAACACAATCCATTTTCTAAAACACCTGAACTGTCTTCATTATCAACAGGGGTTGTAGGAGATGAAAAGGTGAACTGTGAGAAAGCATTTGAAGTTGGAACAGTAGCCTTGAAAGAGATTGTGAACAAAACTTTCAATGAAATTCACTTGAAAAGAAAGATAGCTGTTAAGTCGCTTGCCTCTATAACCAAGTCAATAACAATTAACAACAACACTGTATGTGTGAACCCTAACACCCTCTTACATCAAATGGTATGCACAGTAAGGAGTGATGAAAGACTTCAAGAAATATTTCAATTTGAATTATGTGCTCATCCTCCATCCCTCTTTGATGAATCTGGCTTGATGAGGAAGGGAACTAAATCTTCAATGACCACTGTTTTAGTTCCAGACTCAAATGAATCTAGAATCAATCAAGATTCAGATCAAGAAGTGTCCCACATCATTGATGGAGGTCACCTCCTTCATCATGTTGTCTGGCAACGCCCAGCTACCTTCAGACAGATTTGCGAGCAATACAATGATTTCATCACTACTCATTATGGGCCAGCAACTGTTGTTTTTGATGGATATGAGAAAGGAAACACAAAAGATGAAGAACACTTACATAGATTACGTCTTACCTCTAACATAGAAGTGAAAGTAGAAGACTCAATAAATGTAAATATTAATCAAAGTGATTTTCTTGCTAATGCTAAGAACAAAATGGGCCTTATTTCTCTTCTTAGAGCGCACTTGCAGAGATGTGGTTGCATAGTTAATCAAGCATCTGGTGATGCTGACTTATTAATAGTTTCAACAGCAATTGATGAAGCTAAGAAAGGAGTTGAAGCTTGTGTAATTGGTGATGACACAGATTTACTAGTCTTATTGACAGTCCACGCACCATCAGAGAGCAAATTGAAAATGGTGGTTCCAAAGAAAGGCAACCAGCAGGAAAGAGTGTACACTATTTCGGACATTCAATGAGGCATTGGGAATATGAAAGATGTTCTCTTAGCAATATACGCCTTCACAGGATGTGACACTGTATCAGCCATTTACAAGAAGGAAAAAATTACACCATATAGGAAAGTGCAAGCCAACAATGCTCTTTGTACAAAACTTCTAGTATTCAACAACCCCAAAGCTGAACCCAGTGCAGTGGCTGATGCTGGAAAGCATTTCCTTCTTGCAATGTTTGGAGCCAAGAACACTGAAGATCTGGATTGTTTTTGCTACCAGTGCTATTTGCAGGCTATTGCAAAGCAGCCTATTCATTCGTTGTTAGAATTGGCTGCACTTCCCCCCACTTCAGAAGCTTCCAGACAGCATTCATTTAGATCCTACCACCAGGTACAGCAGTATGAGAAGAAGGATCCGCTCTACTGGGGGTGGAAGAAAATTGGTGAAAACCGGAAACCAATTCCAACAGCAAGACCTTCAGCTCCCCAGGATTTACTTTCCCTCATAGTGTGTGCTTGCAAAGATGAATGCATCCATAACTGTGAGTGCAGAAAGAGTGGTCTAAACTGCTCAAGCATATGCAGTAATTGCTCAGGCCTGGGATGTGATAACAGAGACATGAACATTTTAGATGAAGATCAAGAAGAGGAGGGTGCTATGTTTCAAGAGGACTGAATACTAAAGAATACTTTACATCAATTCAAGGTATATTTGAACATTCTCCATTGTTATTTAAAATAACTATTGAACTTCATTTATAAACTTGAGCAATAAATTGTAATTAATTATTATGTAACCAAATATGCCTATTTTTTTCAAAGAAAACCCTCCAAAAGCTGTAGTTGAAAAAAATACAATTCAAGATTATAAAAATAAAAACAAATAAAATAAAAAACAAATAATAATAATAATAAAGGCATTAATTTTCCAGAGAATACTCAGAGTGGGTTTCTCCGGACTTAATATTATAGCATAGGCCTGTGGAAGCCTTTTTTCCCTTAAAAAGGAGCGCCCCTTGAGAAGGTGGTGAGGTTATCAGGTTCAAGGGCTTATCAATAACATACCACCGGCCACTACAATTACTATGTGCTTTCACAAAAAACACTCATGTAAGAAAAAAAAAATCTTAATGATAATGTCATACTTTTCCCAAAAATGTAACAAATCTGAAAAATGTCTACTTTTATCTCCTCTGTAACTCTGAAACCGTTCTATTTAGCAAAATTTTGCATAGGACCATTTTTGTTCGAAATTTAATGTAGATTATTTTTGTACATATCACTTTTTGCGCTAAACAGCGAAGTTTTCGAAATATTTGAGAAAAACTGACAAAACTACTAATTTAGCAACTTTACCCCCCTCCCCCCCCCCAAACCCGACGCTCAAAATTGTGTAACCTTTCACCAAACAATATGTGGAATGTATAGAACAATATAAAGTTGGAAGAAAACTTTTACTTTGGATGTTGAGGTTTAGGTCTAATTGTACCGTACTATAGTAAAAGACAATTATTTCAAAAAATCCCCAGAAAATTAAAAAAACCAGATAAATAACAGAATGAACTCCAATTCTCCAGAAATTGGCAACTCTGGTAATTAGGCCTTGCATATCAAATACAAATTTTGATAAGGTTTTAACTTTGACATTACATTATTATACCATTAACCCTCCTCCACCATACAGGTCTACCATTAATATGATTACAAGTGGAGCCTGTTGCTAGAATTTGAGCAAATATTAAGTATTACCCAGCTTGAACAAAGTTCTACTCATTTGCATTGTGGTCCCATTCCAAAAGTCATTTTATTTAAATTTAAACTTATTTCCTGGTTATAACATATTAGGCTATGTTCTATCTTTGTAAAAGTTTTTATTGTACCAACAGCTGCCATATTATAGAATTAAAATAACATTATCTCCAATGTAATAAGCACATTGTATTGTATCATACACCATTGTACTCAGCTCGTCAAGGCAGTTCGAAAGCATATGCTACATGCCCAAATTGGAGAACGTTTTTGGAACCCAATATTTGAAATTTTCAGTCTGCAAATCACCTTTACCTTATACATGGGAAAAATTGACAGAAATGTTCCAGGGGCGAAGTCCAGTGCTGAGCACAAAGCGCCAGTTATGTAGCCTACTATAAGGATTTTTTTTACCGGTGCTTACTGATTACCTTCTACTTCTTTGTTAAAGTAGCTTCTTGGTGTGATTGTAGTTTTTGAAAATGAACTGGAGTGTGGGGTGAGGTTGGCGGGTAAACTCTGCTTTGGTTTTTTCAACTTGGCTTTTTACTGTCAGAGCTTGATTCAAGCTGGATGTTGCATTTTCAGACTCTACATCCTTTCCCAGCATCTGACTCCACACATGAGCCCAAATCTGATGTATCTGTACATTTGACATATTATGTTGTTCTTATGTTGTGTAAATTATGTTATGAAAGTATCTTATATTTCCAATTGTAATTTTTTGTTCTTTAATGGCAAATAAAGTTTCTATCTATCTATGTATCTATCTATCTATCCTGCACCTTCTTTTCTTTCTCAAGAGCTTCTATAAAATTGTCTAAAAAAAGCATAACAAACTTTTGCATTAAATATACACAACGGAAACGTTGAATAAAAATTGTCTGTGATGAGCTGATTCTGATCAATCCCTGCTATATGGCTCAATAATGTTGAATTAGAGCATTTTGATGGATTGTAAGCTTGAAAATATAGAAAATACACCCACCACTGCAGCAAACCTGCATACTCAGCAAATTTCTAATGTATATAACTTATTATGCATACCTCATTACTAGTACCACATGAAATATTTAAACCCTTTATTTACAAGATAACAAGTTTTTCAACCTAAAATTTTCAAGAATTATTATGGAAATTGTTAATCCAAAATTGGAGTAAAACTAAATTTATTGATTTCTTTTAAATGTTATTTCTGGTATGAAAATTTGGTTTGCACCTAATATTGTCTTTGTAAATAGGATATATTAAATTTTACTGGAAAATTAAACATATAGTTTGTATTAAATTGTGAAACTTGTTTCCTTCATAAAACTACTGTCTAACTATTAATTAATGACAGTAAAACTTTCAACTCTGTACCACAGGATGTCAGAACTCTAATTTTCCATGTGGTCCATGTTGGAAGTGGCTTTGTCCCTGAAACCAAAGCCTTCCTGACACTGTTAGTTTGGTCAGGCCACAGACATTCTAGATCCAGATTCTCTTCATTTTGTTTTATCCATGAGTTGAGCACTGTGGCCACCTCTGATGTCTTGAGAAATTCAACAACAAAATCTTTCCAATTTGGATCCATTTTGGAACCTAACAAACAAAATAAATTGGATTAATCTTAAATTAATGTTCACACACTGATCATCAAATGATATTTAAATCACACTGAAATATATAACAATTTCAAGCATTATATTGATTATAAAAATGCATATAGGCTATGCCAACTGTACTTGATTTTTATTTTCAGTATATTATGGTTTGAATGACCTTATTTTAATCCAGTATTAAACAAAAAGTATGGACTGCCTCCTTATTTTGAGAAATCCCAACACTCATCTGCCTGTAATGGTTTGGTTCATGAGGTCCCTCAGTTATTATTAATTTATATGGGCTACAACTAGTGTTGCCTCGGCCACACATTGCTGTGGTTCATAAACAGCTGATAAAATTGAAACAAATCATTCCTCCAACAAATAATATAGTAACTTTAAAGCCCTGAGGCACAGCCCTAACATCCTAGGACTTATGGCTATAAACCTTCCCAGGGTTATCTTGAGTCAGTATGCAAAGTTTTATCATGATCAGAATTGTGATATAGGAGTGCATAAACTTCAAATATACCTACATCCTCTCTTATATAATAGAAGATGTATGGTATACTTGAATGGCATCAGATTTTAAACTAAGACCTAGGACTTATAAGAAACATTTAGAATCATAGTTTGACAAAAATTCCTTAAGCTTATAAAATGCTCTTTCAGTCAAGAATAATTTTAAACCTTTAGAAAATTTGTTATTGTCAATTTAATTTTTTATTAAAATTACTTGAGTTTGGATAACCCTCTTCCAACTTGTTCTTATACAATATTTTTAACAAAGATGCTGCTGTTGCATCTTCCATCCATCTTCTACAGTTAGTGCATGAAACTTAAAACTCTTGATTTCATTTACAAGTTCTTTGTTCAAATCGTTTGCATAGGTTGTAGCCAATTCTTTAGCCTTACTTTTCAAAGTTTTAACATCCAGTGCTTCAATTTGAGCCCCACAAATAAAACTGAACTTGTCGGCAACTATTTTTAGTGCATCATACCTGTTTGTTAGCTCAGTAATAATTCACAAATTTGAAAAAAAAATCTTTTGAAAAGCTCTTCTGTGAAATTTGGACAATCATCTTCATTTGTGTCTCCTGCCATTTTCTTTTGCTTGTTTCCTTGTACTCTGCTGTTATGTCCATGTTGCAAGATAAAAATTTTGCCTCATCAATTGACTCTGAAACAGTCAGCTCCCTAGTTGAAGATAATACAGTTAGAAGACCTTGTATGTTTATTTCAGCATTGTCTACTGTTATGTCCTCTCTTTGCAAAAACTTATTCACTCAATCAATTTTCTTAAGGACTGAATACCAGAAGCATTACCATACAACATATTCAATTTTGTTTTTAATTAGAGATTTAGCTTCAGCTCTTGTTTCTGGAGATGAAAATTCATGGGTGGCTAATTCTTCAAGAGCAGAAAGCACTATTTGTCCATGTGTTTATATAAAACTACCACAGATTCAATCCTTGCTGACCATCTTGTTTTACTCTCTGATTTTAATGAAAAAGGAACATGTTTTAAAAAACTTCCCACCTTGATGATGACCCATGAAAGTAGTTGCAAAGGCTATTTTTAATTCCAAAATATGATTGTGCTTCAACACATGCCTCTGCTGAATGAACCCCAACTAGATTTAATGAGTGAGCTGAGCATGGAGCAAAGTAGGCTAGTTTGTTCTCTTGGACAATCCTTGACTGAACACCCTTGAGCACCGGTGTCATATGACTGGCCTCTGAAAAACATCAAGTCTAGACCATCTTGTTTGAGCCTTTTAGCAATGCTTTTGAAAAGACACTTGCCTGTTTTTTCACTCACAGTAAAAAATCCAGAAAATTCACATATTTGTGGTCCTTTGTCATTATATTTAATGTAACAAATAATTGCAGTAATCTGTTCATTTCTAGTTACATCAGGTGTACAATAAAAAATCAATGAAAAATATTTAGCTGTTTTAATGTCTTTTATGGTGTCTTTTCTGATTTCATTTGCAATAAGATCAAGAATCTCATCTTGCACTGAATGACAAAAACAGGGCATCAGTAGGCAATGTTGCCAACCCATGCTCATACTGTGGAAATATACTGCAGCTATAAAAAATACTTCTTATTATACTTCAATTTGTTCTGTTGGTTTTGTCAAAATATTATAGTGAAATAAATTTAGAATGTGCACATATGGTCACATATATTGCGCTATTAAAGCTTCAAATTAACAATTACATCAGATATAAACAACTAAAGTAGTTATATATTTCTATATAAAAATGGTGACCTCAACCCATAATTTGAAAAAAAACTCAACCTGCATAAATTGCCTTCCAATGAAAACGGTTTTGTTTTTTCTGGACATTGCAATATTTTCTATGATGCAAAAAATGTTATCTTTTAACTGAACACAGTTGTCATTTTGCTTTGTACATACTACAAAGGATGAGAAAGTACATTTACAGTACTGTGGACTCCCTACTCCATGCATAAGAGGGCCATCATTATGAGTGTCTTAGTAGCAAGGACTCAGTCGAATGTCTACCATCACTAACATCTTTCTTCAAGACACTCTCTTCACTTACTCTTTGAATTAGCTGTTGAAGAGGCAGCCCACGTTTTTGCACAAGTTTATTCAAGTCTTTCAAGAAATTTTCAAACTTGAAAGTGCTGAACAAATCTATAGGTCCTATTCTAATTACATCTTCTGCAGCATGTACCAGAGAGTGCACATTGTAGGAAATTTGCTCTGAGCCATAAATAGTTCAAAAATATGCTAAGAAATAATCTATTAGCCCCTGGGTGACGTCAAGATGAGTTAAAACTAATTCTGGACTTACTAAAATTCTTATGCTGGGTTCACCAAGCAAGATCAAATCACAGGATCACCAGATCTGGGATCAAGTTGATCATGGATCAATTTCTCCATTGTGTTGCACTATTGCTAAAAACACAACTCTGATCCCAGATCAACCAATCCTGGATCATGATCCAGTGAGCTCAATATGTTTTTTAATAGTAGTACATTTTCAATCAGCTGTTTCCAATTCTGACTGACCTAATTTTATTCCATTTATTTACTTGTCAGCTGTACTATTAAGACTTTGAATCCAGCATGGCAAAGCAGATTTCTAATTTTTCTCAACAAGAGAAAGATTTTATTATCGAATTAATAACTAGGGAAAACCCAATAACCCCAGGGAAATTACATATTTTGTAGAACTCTCGTTTTGTGATTTGCAGATCCAAGTTTGTTTCTGGCATTCTTATGAACTGTGGTTTCAAACATGCTACATGGTCTATTATAGTCATTTGAAAACTTCCCATTGCATAATATCTCAAGGTTATCAATAGTATGTTCATAGGAGATATATAGGACTATTTCTTTTATCATTAAAATTTAATTTTGATTCAATTAAGTTGAGTAGATGGATAGCACAGTCACATGATAGTCTGTATTGCATTCTGAATTTCACATCAAACTCTTTGAACAAGTCACATCACTCTTCCCATAAACGTTCACATTGTATTTGAAGAATTGGTTCTTCATCTCTTCTTATTTCTTTGACCCATTCTACCAAATCAAGATCTCTTTCCACATCAGATGACATTTCTAATTTGTATAAACAGAATCACATTCATTTTTTTCATTTCATTTCATTTATTTACACACAGTTTCCAGAATACAATAATACAACATATAGATACAATACAAAATGGGAAAAAGTGGTTAGGTAACCTCATTGAAAAATCGTGTTGAGGCGCCATCACATTAAAAAAAGAAAGAAAAGCCTAGAGCCAAGCTAAAAGTATAAAAGTATCCTTGAATAAATATGTTTAAATGTATACATAAAAAATATTAAAGAGTACTTAGAAATAAACTGTTCCTTTACAAACAAATCATAAATGACAATAAGGTAAGATCAAAACTACAATACTTAACTTATCAAAACAAGAATTCAACATCATCTTGCAAAAACAACCAAGACTTCAATTCTCTGAGAAAAATAACTAAATTTAAACTTGAGGAAACGTTGAAAGGTAGATGATTGAAAAATTTTAAAGCACAGAAAGAATAAAACCTACGAAATGCTTCAATGTTCACTTTCAGTAAAATAACCTTATTTTGCAACCTTAAACGACTAGAGTACACTTTGGAATTACTCTGCACATTCCCTCCTCTAATAAAAAAAATTCTTAATACTCTGAACACATATAGATATCTTAAAGGGAGGATGCTAAATTGTCTGAAAAAAGTCATAGTGTGCTCAGTTCTTTGAACACGCACCATTATTCTAATAATTTTCTTTTGTGCTACAATAAGTGAATTGATATTTGCAAAATAAATACCTCCCCAACAAGTTAAACCATATTGAAGCTTACTTTGAACAATAGAGAAATAAATTAACCTTAATACGTTAATATGTTTCTTAGATAATAGAAAGTTCTTACAGCTGATATCATATATTTGTTAATAGACCTAACATGTTCATTCCAATTACAATTTTTATCAATATAAATGCCTAAATATTTAATTTTATCAACTTGTTCGATATTCATACAATTATGGCAGTTCAGATTATAGAGAATTCCAACATCAGACATTAAACAAATATTACATTTATAATACAAAGCTTTGATATCAGAAATTTTATCCTTCAGAGAAAAATGAATGAATTTAGTTTTGCTACTAAGAGATAATTTATTGAAGGAAAACCATATTTTTAATAAATCAAGATCATACTGAACATCCCTTTCCAATTCCAAAGCAGATTGAGAGTTGTAACATAGCGCAGTGTCATCAGCAAAACTAGTAAGTGATCCTCTAAAAGGTCCACAACTGAGACTATTAATAAATATTAGAAAAAGAATAGGTCCAAGGACCGATCCTTGTGGAACACCACAAGTAATTGGTTTAAAAGAACTAAATACATCATCATTAATTCTTACACATTGAACTCTGTTATCTAAATAACTTCTAAAAAATCTCCAAGAAAAACCCCTAAAGCCTGCAAACCACATGACGTTAAGCAGCATACTGTGATCAACAGTGTCAAAAGCCTTAGTTATATCTATAAAGAGACCACCTACACTCAACTTATTATTGAAACCCTCATATAAGTCTGTACAAAAGTTCAATAACGCATCTTCAGTGGATTTCCCCTCCAGAAAACCAAATTGCTTTTCAGAGAAAAAACCATTAAGTTTTAAGAAATCCACACATCGTTTTTTAATGGCCTTTTCAAAAATTTTAGAAAAAACACTGATCAATGATATTGGTCTATAATTATTCAAATCTCTAACATCCCCCTTTTTGAACAGAGGAATCACAACAGCAACCTTGAGTATGTCCGGAAAAATTCCATTAATGAAACTATAATTGATAAGATAAGAGAGTACAGGTGAAATTATACTACTAATCTCTTTAATAATAGAAGCAGATATTTCGTCAAACCCTGAGGATTTATTTGGTTGCAATGAACTTATTATAGATTCTACTTTAGAAGCACTAGTTTCAAAGAAATAAAAAGAATTTATATTATGTTTCAATTTAAACAGTGAATTATACTCATTATTAATATCAGCATTTGGCGGATCTAATTTACGTTTTAACTGCTCACTAACACCAACAAAAAATTTATTAAATTCCTCAGCAATACTTATTTCCTCTTCCACAATAACACTAGAGTTTTCCCTTGATTTGATTTTTGTAATTTTATTCTTTTTGCCCAAAACTTCATTTATTGTCTTCCATTGCTTTTTCACATCATTTTTATTCAAACTAAATAATTTCAAGTAATATTGTTCTTTTCTATATTCCATATCTTTTTTTAATCGGTCACAATAACTTTTAAAATAATTCTGGAATCTTACATCTGCTCGTTTCTTTACTTTTTTGTATAATTTATTCCTGTATATTTGCCTTTCACACAGCGCTGGTGTCATCCAAGGTTTCAGAATGGTGTGTTTATAGTCATTTGTACAATTTAACAATACAGAAGCTTTAGCAATATTTACATTTAGTACATCAAGAAAAGTATTATAACGCGTTATTTACACCACGTTCTGAATAAAGAGACGACCAGTCCACCAATTCAAGATTTGTTTTCAACAGGTCATAATTGAGTCGCTGAGTTTCAAAAAGAGTCTTGTCCACTTTTCAAAATTATTGGCAAATGACAAAAAACGTTTCAATTGATTAATTTTATTATTTTATGGCAAAATGTGTCACCAATATGATGTACTGGCATCATTATATCATTTAAAATACAGTTATTGGTTAATAGATAGATGGAAAATAAGATTTTAATCAAAATAAGTTGGACAAGACTTGGTATGGAACAGTTCAATGAACAAGACTCCATTTGGAACAGCAAGTCATGGACAAGACTTATTATGGAACCAATGGAGATTAATTAAAAAAGTCAGGATGAAAGTTATGCAGCAGAAAAATTTATTTTTACTTTTTTTATACATTTTTACTATTTTTGTCATTTACTCTAATATTATGTGTTCAGAGAACCTGTGAAATTTTTAATATTCTTGCAGGTTTAGAATAGAGAATAAAATAGTGTAATAGTCAAGAGATAAAAAGTCAAACATCAAATAATATTGAAAAATAAGCAATATGTCCTAATATTAAAACGTTGGTACAAAAAGATTATTAAACATTGAAAGAAATGTCAACCATAGGCAGATAGGCTCATCTTCCTCAGGTTTATCATTATCATTATCATGATCGTATTGTCTGAACAGCACTTCTTTGTACCACTGGAGGTCAGGACGGTTTACCCACTCATCACCAAAGTGCTTAACTAATAAAGATTGCACATCCTTCAACTTGGCTGGGTTAACTTTAACCCCTAAAGGTAGATTAGCAGGCATGATATTCATAGCTGTTACTCTTGCCCGACTAACACATCTTGGTACACCAATTTCAATACAGTAATTGGGTTCGCCTTGAATCAGGGCATCACCTCTTCTTGATTTTGTTATTATCATTCGCTTTGACTCCATAAAACGAAAGTGCCACTGGGATGTGGGTTTCAAGACTGTTCTACTTGCGGTTTTCCAATCCCTCACATTGAAGTCTCCTACTTGTATTACAGTACCCACTCTACAATAGATTTCCAAATATTCGTGAGGTGAAATAATAGTATCTTTTTTTCTAACTTCTCTTTCTATGCAACCAAATATCCTATCAGATGGAATATAGGAGTGTCCTGCCACAGGAAAAACTATTTTTATTTTTTCTACATGGTCTGGTGCTTCTTTTAATAGCCAATTCATTGCCATTCCGACCATAGTGGTATTTTTATTTTGTCCACCTGCTCCATCTGCCATCAGCTTCACTGTGTGAATACCTGTTAAGTCACAATTTTGGAGTTGATTATGAACTGCCGATACAATTTCGTTGAACCTTTACTTCTTACATCTTCGGTCCAAGTATAGATAAATGTATTTGCACAATTTTGTTTCATTTTTGAGGATCCCACACAAATTGTAAAATTGTAGTTATAAAGCTGTCGACTATAATACGCTGACTGGTCAGGGACTTTGGGGAGTACCATATTTTTTTGGCAATCAAATGACATTGTGATTTCCCCTTCATTTTCTTCTTTTAAAATTTGGTAAAATGCCCTTGCTCGAAGTTTATGAATGCGTAGCTCTGTAATCAAGTTTTGCTTCTCTTCATTATTGTCACAAACCTTGATTTTCTCCTTCAGCTCTATGCATTTAGAGCATGCATCAGTTGAAGGAGTTCCAAATCCAATGTTATATTCTGTCAAAAATATATTTCTAAAATAGTCATACTTCACCCTTAAAAGATGGTCATCAATGCTGTTATACATACGCCACAGCTTTTTAATATTCAAATCACTGCTCAGATATTGTCTTTTAGATTTATCCCTACAGTAGTGGGACTCTGTAGGAACCAGATTCTCAATGAACTGTTTGACAGACGTTTTCTTTCCAGCAAATTTCATTGATTTAGTGTCTCCACCACGCATATCAGTAGGTGGCAGTCCCGTTTTGAAATGATTCTTACAAATTCTCTGAACCTTGGTTTTTGATACACACAAGATACTTATAAACATTTTCTGACATACCTGTACTAAAGAAGATCCTGAATCTTTCTTGTAAGATGGTATAAAATATTTTATATGCACACTTTTTTTTGGTCCATCTTTTCTTGATCTCTCACGCTGCGGCTTATCTACTCTGGTATACTTCAATATGAATGAATCTTGAACTAGTTTGTCCTTGGTTGAGAAGAAATTGTAGTGAAAACGTCTGACATCTTGCATGTTTATATTGAAGCAGTGAAATCCATGTTTGTCATTCTCCAAGTGGCCACATTCTGGATGCTTTGGAGGAGCTGAGGAGGCATACCTGGAATTAAAAACTTTTTTGTAATACAATATAATTAATTTTATAAAATATTTTATTTCACGTTGTAGATCCAATACTCACTTACCATATCCAATTGGGCGTTTACTATTCTAACCTAACTTGGGTTGAGTTATCCATTGAGTCTCCTTATCAATGGATAAGAAAACCTTATTACAATGGTTTATGAAGCATTTCTGTTATATTCGATAAAAGTAGTCCATTATTTGATGAAGTTCAATAGTTTAAGGTTAATTTAAAGCAAGAAATTGAGATAATTGAATTTTGAGATGAATTTGATCCAATAAGTTTTGATTGTGGATGATTGAGTAAAGTCCCCCTAAAGATAGGTTGAATTGGATATTTCTAAATGTGGTATTAAAAAGAAATATTGAAAGTAGAAACTTGAGGAAGAAGACACTCTTGGAAATCATAGCACATTGACCAAGCTGCATGTGTAAACAATTTGATAAAATAACATTCTTACCTTCTTTTTTTGAGGATGTTTTTTTTCCAAGAAGATGGATCTTTTATACATTTCCTACCACGTCCTGCTTCTGCTGGAATAATTTTTCCCTGTCTTAGAAGTTCATCTTCCATTCTTTTGCGATTAAAAGCTTTAAAAGAAGATTCACAGTACTAGCTATCAACAAAAAAGATTGTCAAATCCAGTCGTCTGCATTCAATTTAACCAGGAATCAGGATAGCCAACTGGACAAGACGTAAAATGGAACTGACTGAAGTGGCCAATTGGACAAGACTTCTATTGCAACCAACTACACTGGACAAGACTTGAAATGGAACCGAACTAAAACTTTAATGCTAAAATACACAGGGACAAGAATTTTTTTGGTCCCTTTCATAGACATCATTCGATAGAGATTTGAATTCTGAATCCAATGATGTATATAACTCAATTTCGAATTTTTGTGGACAAGACTCTTTTTGGAACTCAGCGACTCAATTTATAAACTTACGATTTATTTTGATTTTATCCACAGAATGATCAGTTGCATGAAAATTTAGTTTAATACTACAAAGTGAAATATCGTGATCACTGCGACCAGATGACACAACATCTGAATCAAATAATAAAAGGTTATGTTTAGACCTTACATTAATATGATCTAAGCAACTACTACTATTTCCAACAACACGAGTTGGCTTATTGATCAATTCATAAAAACCAAAACTAGCCAGCAAGGACTGGTATTCAAAGGTATTAATGGAATATTTTAAAGTGCATATATTGATATCGCCAGCAAAAACAACATTGTCATCTTTTACGCTGGCAAAAACACCACTCAATTCATTTAAAAAATCAGTAACAGAATAAGCATGTAATCTATAAATAGCGATAAAGTTTATAGCAACGTCCGGAGTCACATTAACCTTGACATTGACCGCATCGGCACTCATCATAACCACAGTACCTTCAACGGTTGGGTATTTTTGTAAAACATATATAAGTACTCCTCCAGCTCTATAATTATCATTACATTTGAAAAATTGATTATAGCCACTAATCATGTATCGGGTTATTTCTGATGTTTCCACCCATATTTCTGACAAAATTATAATATCTGGCAGTTTATCTAATGAGTTTAAGTGTATTAAAAAATTATTGAAATTTTCTCTTAGGCTCCTTATGTTCTGATTCATGATAATTAATCCATCAGCGTAAGTATCAGCAAGAAATTTGTTCATCAAAACAAAAGAGTCATCCATAGCTTGATGAGAAATGAGTGGATCTTCACTCAATGAACTCATTAATCACTTAACATCGTGAAGCTAGTATATGAAAGATTAATTTGGAAAAAAATGTTTTATCACTTGAAACTCGAGCAAACAATCAAATTGAATGACAGCAAAAAACATATATTTACAGTTTGGAAACGTCCTCCAATGATAGAATCACACGTACGGGAGAAGATGACTCTTTCCGCATTAGGATTTTTCCGTTACGGATCCATAAGTACGCATAGTTCTTTTCCTTCTTCGCCTGTCGGGCGGCCGCAAACACCCTCCTCCTTCCAAAGCACAGGTTTTCATTGATGTAAACAGGAGCCGTTGCACAAGAGAGACCAATGTCATTAGTATTGAAATCACGTTTAGCTCGCCTTTTTTCCAATATTTTCGATTTATCTTCTCGCCTCATGAACCGCGCAATTATTGCTGATGGACCAGCGTAATCACTCCTTTTACCCAGCCGATGACACACGTCTATAGCTTCCCTACCCATTGTGAGACCTAGAGCGGCTGCAACACCAGTGACTACCTCATACACATCTTCATTTAATTGTTCAGGAACACCGTGAATCTCTATGTTATTTGATCTAGCATACTGCTCACTCTCATCCAACTTAAGTTCTAAATCTTTCACCTTTTTAGACAAATTAACGTTTACCTGTTTGAGATCGTCAATAACTGCTATATACTTGTTGATTTTCGTGGCTTGTGCATCTAAAGTTTCCTTTTGTTCCTTAACTAAATTATGTAAAAACTCAAATGAAGTGTTCATTTCCTTCTCCATTCGTATACGGTCATTCTTTGCTTCTTCTAACATGAATATAACTTGAGAAATACTGGCCTTACCTTTTTTGGCATCACTCACAGCTTGCATACTTGATCTTCTTGATGTAGCACATGGAGGACAACGCCAAATTTGTTTTTCACTTACAAGAAAGTCCAGCTTGTCTTTTGACATATTCACGCATTTTAAATGACAAAAATTATTGCAGTCACTGCAAGGAACCAAAGTACGCGATGCACATTTTGAATTACACACAACACAGTTGGACAACATATTTGATCACAAAAATCACTACAAACTCAATAAAATAAATTGCAAAAGTAGAATATATAAATGAGAAGAAATCAAATTATGCAGTTCAGTTTCAAACTGGAAAGATATAAATACAATGCTATTACTGTAAGCACCCTTAACAAAGCGAATTGAACATAATGCACAATAGTCAAGTTGTAACTTGAATAGAGATAAGGGAGCGCTCGGCACTAGCTTCCTTCCTCGACGACGTCTGCTTCATTTGTAAGTACAACCTAGAAATGGTGATTTAATCCTACTCAGTCAAGGTATCAACTTTGATCCTTGATCAATCAGTCAGCTGGTCAAGATTAAATACATAATCCAGTTTGGTGCAACCCACTATCATGGTTTAATCTATCTGGATCATGATCCAGGGTCACATACCTAGATCAGTCTGATCTTGCTTTTGTGCAATGAAAAACCTAGATCAAATATGGCAATTGTGGATCATGATCTGGGATCAGAGTTGATCCAGCTTGGTGCAACCCAGCATTAGAGCACAATTAAGAGCTAGAAAATGTGTATAATATTTCCTTGGCAAGGATTCTTTTAATACTAAAGGCCCCATGTAAAGCAGTAGTTGCCTAAATTCAGTTGCCTTCCATCAATCAACTTTTCTTAATGCATGGGGTTTCCTTGCAAACTCTTGTGGAATATACTCTTTTGTACTCAATAAAGCATCCAATATTCTATTTATTTGCCAACTTGAAAGATGGACTAGAATTTTTCTCCTCATCCACAACAATACCAACTTCCTCATCACCCCTAAACAAATGAGGTGCATGTAATCCTGAGGAAAATCATTCATCATGTCAATGCCATTAATTCTCTCCAAGATACAATCACTGGTATGGTGGTCTTCCTGTTTCCTTGAAATTAAGCTCTCATTGCTGCAAAGTTCAGCATCTTGTTCAGGAAATGTCATCCTATTTTCAACATATTTCCCTTCTTGAGTACACCTATTGCAACCCCTATAACCATTATGGCCTTTAATATTCTTGATGAATGCTCTAGCAGAAGCATCACAGGTGAAAGCCTCTAAAGTAATTTCCAACCTTCTGCTGTGAAAACTGACACCATCACTTAAACATTTGTTAACATCTTTAACTAATTCTTTAAGAAACAAATTAGACAATTCAGGTTTATGGTAGCCATGGTAACAACCTATAAGAAAAGGGGGAACAACTTTGATTTCCTTAAGGGCTCCTAAAATTGGCCAAAATTGACTACCAGAGCTTTTTGCTAGGGCAGACCATCAGTATTTATGTGCAGTGTGAAATTGTTGGGTATCTTCATATCTACTGGACATTTTTGTAGAGTTGTGGCTATTCCATTTTCAATTCCATGATGGTAATGTGATCCTGGTGAAACTGGTGCTATTTTATAATCCCTTGGTGTTTGAAGCAATGTTTGGCTGTCATTAGGTAGCCCTTTAAAACAGGAATGTGTTTTTAAAATAAGCAATAACTTATTTAGCTCAGTATGAGGAATATTTCCTTCCACAGCCCAAACAGCAAGTTTTTCAGGAAAACTGTTCTCAGCATGATTATTTCTATTATTTAAAGGAGTATAGTCATTATTATGAAATTCAGAATTGGAATTATCTGTAGAACTGCTGGTGTTTCTGAATCTGGCTTGAAACCATTACTTTCTTCATCAAAATTACTGACTGGCAAAGAGGCATCAATAGAATAATCTTTTTCAGATGTGCAATGGTTTTGAGACTGTTTTGGGGATCAGGTACAGAGCCATGAGTTGAAACAAGCTGTGAAGCTATTTGTCTGTTCTTATGTCGTTTAGATTGAGATAATAATGGTTTGTAACTTTTTTTGGCATCTTTTTCCATAAATTTAGATATTGGTAATACAAAATTAATAACCTGGAACAAATAAAAAATAATGTAGCTAGATGTATTCTTGGGATGAGTTTATAGTTTTAACTAGTACATTACACTCCCAATTAATTATCAAAACTATAAAACAGGTCTTATAAAGAATTATTAAACTTTAAAACCGAAAATAACAAAGTATGCCTGTTTTATAGTTGAGAGCCACCACAGATAAATTGTGGCTCAGATAATTATTTGGAGTGTACAATGTATTCATATAAATATAGCAGCTTTATTTCAAACACAGACTGCCTACAACCATAGGTCTAAAGTACTAAACCTAATACCAAATGATATCTATGGAACTTTTTAACTACACAACACCTACACCAATACTGTACCAACTACAAAATGGGTCTAGTATAAGGAACTTTATTTTAACTACACAATGCCTACCCTACACCAATACTCTACCAACTTCAATACCATTGTTAAATAGGCCTACCATCAAAATAGGCCTACTATTTATGGAACTTTATTTTAACAGTACAATGCCTACACCAATAGCACCTCAATACCAAATAGGTAGGCCTACTATCTCTGAAACTTCATTTTAACTATACAACACCTAGACCAAGGCCTAATACACCTAATACACAAAATGTAGGCCACTTTAATGGAACTTTATTTATAATTGCATAAGAACACCTAATACACCAACACTGCACCCACCCACTTCAAAGTACTAAGTCATAGGTAATTTTAAGGAACTCTCTGATTTATGTACCTCCTTAAACATTGTCCTTATATGCCTCCATTGGTTTTATTACTAAGAAGATAGACATTGAAATTTGCAGGCCTAATATTGGCTATATTGTAATATTTTCATTTGATTATATATTGTAGGATGTCAGCATAACTGTACCCCTTACATTGTTTAAATAAGGTAAATAATTTCAACATTACAGTAAATATAGGCTATAAAATGGAATATAACTTATAACTTAGGCTACTTTTACAATGCTCTGCAGAGTAAGGTTTTGGTTAGTTAAGTTATCATAATGTAAATACATTGAAATTCATCAAAACAAATGATTTCACAATATTATACATTATACTCACCTAACCTAACTCCACACAGTGCTGTAAAAATAGATAAGTTAAGCCTATTCCATTTTAAATTTAATTTAATGTTCAAACCACCATAACAAATGATTCAATAGCTAACTTATATTATTAATTTTGATGTAAGCTTTTTGATATTGGTGAGCTTGATATTTTCAATCAGATAAGTTAAGTGTGATACAAGTACAAAACTCCACCCACAGCAGAGACTGAAAAAAGAGTTTAGTGGGCACTGTCAGTTAGGATAAGTTACTTAGAAGTTTATATGTTGATCAACCAATAGTTTATTGGTTGACAATTAAGTTTATAATAGCTCAAGTATAATAGCTTATTGGCTAACATCAATAAGTTTATTCAACCCTACAATTGATATGAAGCTTCAACTTTAGTGTTTGGATTTTTGTATTTAGGGCTAAGCAGTAACATACATAAACCTAACCTAAAAGACGCTTTTTTGTAAGCTTTGGTTTCCCAGACTCTTGGATCCTTTCAAAGCCAATAGTGATATAAAATTCAGTTTATTTTTATACATTATGAATCAATACAAAACAATAAGTTTTTCACACTTACCTTGAACAAAGAATTAATTGTCCTTAATAGGTAGTTTGAACTCTGAAGAACAGAACAAACTAACTTCTCACTTCACACTGCCAGAACAACAGTTCTTAAAACTCAACCTCAAAAATATACTACTAACAAACTAAAACTATAAATATACTGAAAAAATAATTAATATATACATATAATGAAATTAATTTATAATAATTAAATGATTTATTATAACTAAAAGCAAGGAAAAGATCAAACAGAGTTGAAGCATGTGTGTGTCTCAAAGTCAAATGATGTAGTAATGCTTTGTGGCTGGTGGAATGGTGGTAGCTGGGAATGACAGACTCTAAATCAAAATGGACGATGCCTTTATTCTGCACCAGCCAACTCACCAGGTACTTTGTTTAATAATGTCCCAGTAGTCCATACCGTTATTCTAGGAAAACCTTTCTCTGGGGCTGGGGAAGTTTAAGCTGACTTGATTCTCAATCCCAGCTTCATCTAAATTGTAAAGACAACTGAAATAAATAATGAGTATTGTCATGTAAATACTTAGTCAATCTTGAATATAAATAATATATATAGTATATGTATATCTTAATACATACCATATACATAACATTGACTTATTCTGTACTTAAACCAGAATTGGTAAAAAAGGAATAAAAGGTTATTAATGCATTCTAAAAGCAAAAAGGCTATCACTTTTCACTTGTTTTAGTGTTCTCAAAATACTACATTAATTTCATGAATGTCAACCTTGGTTCATCAAATTTATGTATACAATCTGTTCCCAGATACACATGACCTAAAATTGACCTATTGACCTAAACTATATGTATACTATATGGTCTGTGCTGACTGGGATGGAATTGATCAGAATGATCATGCTTGTGTCTCTTGCATATTCTTTTACATGCTTTCAGTAGTTGGCTGCATTATAACATTCTATCTCAACTGTATGTTAGTATAGCCCAAGAATAAGGGATACCAATTATTTGAATTGATGAATAAGTTGAGGTAAAGCCTAAAAAGTGGGTTACTAAAAGTATTAAATGATTATTAATATGTGATAATGTCCAAAAAAAATAGGGTTATCTGATGTTTATGAAATGCAATATTTTAAAGAAATGTAGAAATGATAGGAATGTGAGAATAGGTATGTGAGAAAGTTAGATATATAATCAATTTACTAGAAAATATGCAATAAATTATGTGAATCTTCTTGAAAAATGCTACAAAATTAATTGTTAGAATTCTATCAAAATTGTCTAGCAATTCATTTATTAACAATTTATAATGCTATTGACATATATTATGTTATAAACAATAATTATTATCTTATAAACATTAATCATTTTATCAACATGTTCAGCAAATTAAGAAATTTAAGTACTGAAAATAATTTGTCAAAATTGAAAAACTTGTGTTGCAAATTAATAATATGGTTACCAAATATTACAATTATGTATTGTTAACCATTATGTATCATTACCATTAGCCTATGTATTGTCAACTTTAAATTCATTATGAACTGTAAAACCATTAAATCCAAAGATACAAGTGATAATAATTATTTTGTTATTGATTTTATATTGTTTTTATTTATTTAAGTTTAAATATTTTTTTAAGTTTAAGTTTAAATATTTATTTAAGTTTCTATTATTATTATCATCATCAAAATATAATGTATTGGGGAATGAAAGTTAAGCATTGAAAAGCATAAATTCGCAAACATGAATAAATCTGATCAATTATAAAAAAGTATGTATGTGTAAAATATTGTATTTGTTATCTGAGACATTGATAAAGGGATGAGAGTAAAATTTTAATTGAATTAATACTGATATATTTTGAGTAAAGAATTATTTTAATTTGTATCATATTAATTTTGAATTGCTTCCTGAAATTTCCTGTCAACTGGAACACATTACACATGATGTTTCTATCAGTTACAGAGTACAGTATTTACTTTCCAAGTACAAACCAAGTGCCCCTATAAACGCAATCATAGAGTCAGCACAGGAACAAACTAAAGATTTTGGTAAAAACGATTTTCTAATAGTACTGGGTGGCTCAAACAATATAAATGAACCTAATCTAAAACACCTTCCTGAAATAAATGAAAAAATTAAAGAGATTGTGCCACTCAGCCAAAAAACTAATGTAATAATAAGTACAATTCCGTATAGGTTTGATAGGCCAGAGCTAAATGAAACCATTAAGTCAACAAATAAATCA
Source organism: Conomelus anceps (assembly GCA_948455865.1). Classification (NCBI taxonomy): domain Eukaryota; kingdom Metazoa; phylum Arthropoda; class Insecta; order Hemiptera; family Delphacidae; genus Conomelus; species Conomelus anceps. The sequence continues at coordinate 39,938,006 of OX418219.1, forward strand.
ATTCATAATACAATCAACAGCCTAAAAAATAAGAATTCTAAGCAGTTGGGGATTTGTTTTCTAAATGAAAGGCTGAAAAAACAAAACTTCACTAATCATGGTCTACATCTAAATCAATCTGGCAAAGTAATATTTTGTAATAGGCTGGCAGAGCTGATTGAAAGTCGTTTGCAATCTACTGTCAATAATAATTCTCCTAAACAATCATCTAACGAACCTTTTTTAGTAAAGTGGCTCAAAACCGGGAAGGGAAACTAGTTTCAGATGATAAATTCATATCTTCAATTGTATTAAAAGACGTTAATCGATCAAAAAATCAGGATAGCATTAGTGGAAGGAACTCTAGTAGCAATCTGATAGGCTCTCAAGATTCTAAGAGATTTAGTAAATCTACTTCAATATGCAAAAGCAACGATAAAGTAATAAGGGATGATAGGGAAGTACCGGTACTCACTGTGTTCCATCAGAATATTCAATACATTTGTAACAAAATAGATAGAATCGAAGTATTTTTTAAAGAAGAGGCTCCTGATATAGCTATTTTCACAGAGCATGGTTTAAAAGAAGATGAATTGTCACAACTTAATATTCCAAACTATTCATTGAAAACGTCGTATTGCAGGACATCTCATCGAAGTGGGGGAGTAGCTATCTTCACTAAAAATGCTAAGAATATGCAAACATTTAATTTAGAATATGTAGAGAAATTTGCTGTGGAAATGGATTTAGAAGTTTCTGGGTTAAGAGTAAAAATCAACAATAATTTCGAAGTAGCGGTGTTAGGTATTTATAGGTCACCAAATGGGGAATGGAACAATTTTTGTGAACTATTCAATAGGATTTTAGAGATTACTACTACTCGTTTTACAAATGTTATTGTAGCAGGAGATTTCAATACAGACTTTGCAACACAGAATAAAATGACAGAAGATTTAAAGGATATTATATACATGAATAACTTGAAAATAAAAGTTCATGAATATACCAGAGTCACAAGAACATCACAAACAATACCGTAAAATGGGGTGAATAGAAACAATTTTCAACTTTGGTTTAAAATTTTGCATATTTGTAGTTGTTCTAGATACACAATTTTCTGTCCAAATACAGGTCTCTGTTAGACCTATTTATTTATGGTATTTAAATTTTGTCAATCTTGTTCTGTATTTAAAAAAAAAAATAAAAACATGGTGTTTCTATTCACCAAATGGGGGTGAATAGAAACAGTCTTTCAATTTCATGTTTGTTTCTATTGAAACGTATTGAGGGTGAATGGAAACAGTCTAATATGTTTTTTTTTTTGGTAATTTATTTCTTAACATAATGATTTATTTGAACACATAAACAAAAGAAATTACATAAACTGTACCACACGGTAAGAAAAGAAATTGGAATAGGTTGACAATCACCATATTTAACAAGATTAAATTATGATTAATAAATGGTGAAGTCAGACAGGTCATCTTTGAGAAATATCATGTCTTTGAATCGAGCACTTGAGCAAGATACTGGAGAGGATAGTTTCAGGATGATGTCATTACTGGAGACAAGAGATTCTTCATCAGTTATGGTGAACTTGTTAGTTTGTGGAACTCTTTTCAAAAATTTTCCAATGAAACCATCATTTTCAAGGCCAGCAACCTTGCATATACATCTAAAAGATGTTTTACCATACACTTTGACCAAAAGGTAGTCATCTTCATTGATGACAAGGTTTTCATCTGAGGCCCTGTCACTTTCTTCTGGATCACAGGAATCTGTAGATTCACTATCCTGTGCTGAAATGTCATCTTCATCTTCTGATGATATCTCCATTTCCTTTTGGCTTTTCTTTGACTGAACCTGTTTGGTACCTGAGGTGCCTGGATTTTGGCCAGTAGAATCTGAAGTTTGGGGATTCTCATCATCCTCAACAAAGTCCTCAACACCAATACTTTTGCCAGGTATCACATTAACTTTTGACCTTTTTTTCCTTATCTTGAGAGTCTGATCATGTCTCAGACTCTGAAGGAGCTCTTGGAAACTCTTGTCAACAGCTTCAGTGTCCTTCTGAATGTTTTCTGGATTCTGGTTTTCCTCTTCATCAATGATTTTTGGAAGCATAGACAGCACTTTTTTCCTATTTAGAGGCACTAGTCCACACTACTTGAAACCGGCGATCACATTTTCTCCCTTCAATGAATCACACAACTTTTTCAATAATGTTGGAAATTTGTCCTTAGGGACAGTTGCTTCTGCATGTCCTGGGCCCTTTTTCCACTCCTCAAGAATCTGTCACCATGTTGATTTCAATGGATGAAAAAATGCTACATCCAAAGGTTGTGTGAGGTGGGTGGAGTTAGCTGGGAGAAAAATAAAACTGATATCATTGTCCTTGCACAACTTCACAGATTCCATTGATAAGTGGGAAGACAAATTGTCCCCAATCAGAATTGTTTGTCCTGTTTTCTTTTTTAGGAATGGAAGAGCAACTGTCAGAACCCAATCTTCAAAGCAAAAGGAATCAAACCAGCCAGACTTGGTTCGATTGTACCTTGCGTTTTTTTGCTCACCCTCTGTCCAGCTTTGGTACAAGTGCATTGCCTTGTATACAGTGTAAGGGGGTAAAATAGTGCCATCAGCAGCAGCTGCAAACATCACAGATGTAGATGCCTTTGATGAGTTTATTATTCCTTCAGGATATTTTGTCCCTCTATGAACAATGACCTTTCGTTTACCAGGGTCATCACTCAGGTTGGTTTCATTGTAGTTTACAATATTAGATGAAGGCACATCCTTTAATTCATTTGTCAGTTCATAAAAATAGTTGTTAATTGTTTCTGGTGTCACACCAGCCCTTGATCGTTTAATATTTTGACTCATCCTCACAGCCAGTTGATCCTTATGACGTTTCAAAAATGTTTCAACAAAGTCACAGCCAGGGAGGTTATCTTTAAACCTCTTAACTTGTTTCCCTCTTCGATCTAAGAAGTCTTTCACAAGGAGTCGTAGAGTTGTAGTGTCAATAGGATAGCCCCATTCGTCACATATCTTCAGCCTATCAACAAACAGTTGTTCTTCTTCAACAGATAAAGCTGTTTGACCACCATGTTTCTTCATATTGGGACCTCTTTTCAAATGTTGATATAAAACACTGAAATGCAAACCATGTTTCTCAGCAGACTTCCGAAGGCTTAATCCACTCTGTATGTCAGAAAGTGCATTTTCGATTGTTTTCGGATCGTGCTTCTTGTAGGCCCCTCCAGTCACCGGTTTGTACTTCCTTGGCATTTTACAGGGTCCTGAAACAAAAAAAAACTAAAGAACTGTGTCAGTTAAGTACCTAACATAAGAATATAACACATAGTATGTATTTTATATAGTACAAGTGTGATTTAGTATGAGATATTTTGTGTGGGGTGAATAGAAACACTAAAAAGATATGTTTCTATTCATCCCACAAATTCTGAAAATCTAACCTAAAAAATATAAATAATTTTTGAAATAATATTGTTAAAGTTAAAGCTTAAAGTAAGCCTTAATCTTTTATATGGATGTTCAAACTATGTTTTGTACACCTATTTACTTTTAAGAACAGTACAGATTCTGACTTACCTGAAAAGATCAAAGTGGATAAAAAATTGCAACAATCATATGGTAACAATCAAGAAGGCAAACAAATGGGAACCAGTGCTGCCAACCAAACAAAACATTATTTCCCTTTTAGCCTAAAGTGTAGCAACCTAACAAAAAATAATAGTTACCACTATTTGACCATAGTTATGTAGGATAGAGGTTATATTTATAGAAATGAAGTTTTGTTTCTATTCACCCCATTTTACAGTAATTGATAACATCCTTACTAATATAGATTACTCTAAAACAAGATTAGGCGGCTCGGAACTATCTGATCATGACTATCAAATCTTAGAGGTGGGGCTGCAAGGTCATAAATCAATTAAAAAGAGTAGAGTAATGAAAGAAATTCAACAATGTGAACAGGGGAATATCAATTGTTTGAAGCAGAATCTGCTACAAGAAAACTGGAGTAGGGTTTACAATAGCAATAGTTTAAATGACAAATATGATAGTTTCATTAATATATTTTAAGGTTTCATATTACTATGAGTTGTCCAGTTAAAAAGGTCCCTGTAAAGAACAAATTAGACAAGATTGAAGAGTGGATAACTGATGATATCCTTGCAGAAAGAAATAGGGTTAAAGATGCATATGATGAATTCAAACTATCTAGAAATATGTTAAGTGAAGATAATTACAAAGCTCTAAAGAAAAATTATACAAGAGAAGTGAAAAGAGCGAAATGTAAGAAAACAGCTGAAATTTTTAATAATAGTGTGTACTTTAACACCAGTGGCGGCTCTGACTGAAAATTTTGAGAGGGACACTACCCCTCAATTTTTTCATTTGTTAGCTTTTATAAAGAACCATAGTGGTCTGAGTATCCCTATTCAATACAACGGCTACAAATTGTTATAGGCTAGTTGAATATGTCCCAGAAAATTTTTAAATCGAAGTGCTGCGGTGTTGTTAATATGTAAGTAACACTAATCCACTAAAATTATCACTAACTTATAGAACGTTTGAAATAGCCTAGGTTTAAGTGCACACTGAGTAGGAACATTCTGTCAACATTTTAAATGAAAAAAAATCTTGGATTAACCAACAAGCTGAACTCAACTGGCTCTGAATGTTTATGGACCCTAAAAGAGAGAACTCTATCTCATAGTTCAAATGCTTTTCACTTGAATTATGCTTTTTAACTTTTTCTTTTAGGTGTTTCAAATCCGTTACTCCCTTAATTGTCCTTGCTGCATCAATATGAGGAGTACTTAGCAAGCAAATAAAACAATAGACTTCGTTCCTTCTTTCACAACCACACAACCACTTAGCAAAATCATAATATTTTACATTAAACTTTCGATTAACACCCTATTACCATTCTTATCTTTCTGTGAAATAGTCAATAAAGGTCTTGGCGGGCCTAGCTTTTTAACTGCTGAACGTGTTTCAAAGTCACTTACATTGTTATTAAAATTCTCAACAGAATTCATTATTGAAAAGTTCAACTACATAACAAACAAATCAATTTGAACAATAACAACTCACATGACTCACTCACATGGAAGCCTGAAGTTACCGATAACTTGATAAAATAAGCTTTAAAAATGTCAAGTTGTAAGACAATTCCACGCACGTGTACACACTACAGAAAGTAATCTACTGAAAAGTGAGGTTATGGCAGGTTGACATAAATGATCCATGTGGCATTTGCAGACTAGCTTGAGGCAGATGTGCATGCGTATACAAGCCCTGGCCGCCGGCCCAGCCACGGCTAAATTTAGCTATACTAGCTGGTCACATGTTGCCATTTCATCCATGGAGAATGCAACAAGCAAATAGGGCTTTCGACTTTGCAACACAGCTCTGGAAGGCGCTCACAGGCAGTGTCCGCAGTTCACTTGCTACATGCTTGTACTATACAGCAAAGTGTGGCTGATCGTTCATTACATTTTGACATTGTAATTCCTGATTTCTACACTCTTTTTCTATTGTAAAATGATAACAATAGCAAAAAAAAGATAATAATTATTATCAATTCAATTTAATATCTGAATAATTACGGGATTTAGTATCACATTTTTCCCAAATTGACAGGGAGGACAGTGTCCGAGCGCCTCCCTGCTGGAGCCGCTCCTGTTTAACACAGCAGTGTGGGATGTAATGAACAAAAATAGGCAAGTAGCTCATGTAGATGCTTATACTAGTGTCCCCAGAATAATTAACGAAAATAACAAATATATTGATGATAGTGTAGACATTTGTAATTTCTTTAACAGATATTATCAACTGGTTGCTAAGGATCTTCAAAAATCTCTTAATACAGGTATTAGTGATGCAAACATGAGGAATACTGAGGGGATTCAGAACGAATTAAAATTCCACCCAGTATGCCAAGACGAGTTGTCAAATATCATTGATAGTTTAAATAATAAAAAAACTGTAGGAATGGATGGGGTATCCAGTAAAATTCTGAAAGAATGTAAAGATCAATTGTTAGACCCTTTGATTCATCTGATCAATCATTCATTAGAACAAGGTGTTTTTCCAGATAATTTAAAAGAGGGGAAGATCTTGCCAATCTTCAAAAGTGGTGATAGAGAAAAGGTAGAAAACTATAGGCCCATTAGTATTTTAAATGTAATAAGTAAAATTTTTGAAAGAGTAGTTCTAAATAGGTTACTTCTGCACCTTCAAGAAGCTAACTTTATCTGTCATGAACAGCATGGCTTCCAGAAAGGGAGATCAACAAAAACAGCCATAGTTTCTCTAGTTGAAAAACTAATAGATATAATAGATTCAGGTGATAAAGCTACTGCAATCTTCTTAGATCTGTCAAAGGCATTTGATTGTGTTAATCATAGAACTTCATTGGAAATACTGCAAAATGTAGGTGTAAATGGGGTTGAACTGAAATGGTTTGAATCATATCTTATTGGGAGAAAACAATGTGTAGAACTAACTACAGTAGTTGGTAATAGTATAGTAAAGAATAAATCTAATAAATTAAAGGTGCAAGCTGGAGTGCCTCAGGGGTCAATACTAAGTCCATTGCTTTTTTTTGTTATATGTCAACCATTTACCTAAAGAATTAATTAGTGGTAGAGCCCTCTTATTTGCTGACAATACATCACTCATTTTCAGCAATTCCATTCTAGATAATTTAGAAATAAGTGCCCATATAGGTGTGCAGTCCATTGTCCAATTTTTAAATCAGTTGAAATTAACTATAAATAGTAAAAAATGCCAATACCTTCAATTCAAAAACAAACATAATTTAAATGAAGATAGGGCTATAAACGTGTTTGTAAACGATAATCAATTAGACCAGGAACGAAAAATTGCATTTCTAGGAGTTATGTTGGATAGACGATTGACCTGGGCACCATACATTGAGAAAATATGTTGTAAAATTTCATCTGGGGTATTTGTCCTGCGACAGCTTGCTAGATTGAATGACAAAAAGTTACTTTTTACAGCTTACCATGGGCTCTTACTGTCACATATTAGGTATGCTATCTTAGTATGGGGTAATTCATCAAAACAAAATCTTGATAGGGTGTTTAAGATCCAAAAGAAAGCTGTTAGGTGTATAGAAAGAGTAAATAGATTAGATTCATGTAGGCCGTTGTTCAAGAGACTTGGTCTCCTAACTGTACCCTGCTTATATGTGTATGAAGCTACTTTATATGTAAAAACGAATGATATTAACCAAAATCTTGATGTACATGATTATAATACAAGAAGCCGAGGAGATTATCACTTGGTGAGTCACAATAGTAGCTTATTCAAACAAAAACCTAGTTATATTGGTAGGAAATTCTACAACAAGCTACTGCAGTTTTTGAAGAGTCTTGAAAATATAGAAATATTTAAAAAACAATTGAAGAAATATTTAGTTGATAAAGCTTTTTATAGTGTACAAGAGTTCCTTTCACATCAAAATTAAGCCTCACCTCAACTAATTGAAGTAATTATGGTATCTAGTGTATAATATTGTTGATCTGACTTGTCTTATACTCCTTAACTGGAGTCTCCAAGACGTAATCTACAAAAAAAAAAAAAAAAAATTATTCAACAACAGCATTGTTACATCTTCCTTCTTCTTTCCTCATCATTTTCCCACTCTCTCATTCATGATTACTGTAGGCCTATTCTATATTTATCTCAATCAGAACACTTATTCAGCCTGCAGAAACAGGTCGTTCCTATTCTTATATAATAACTTTTCTAATTAAATGCTGAAAACACTTCAGAATTGCTGGAAATGTATGCTATGGAAAATTTAATTGGATACATTCATACTATAAATAGTACAAGCCTGTGTGACTGGAAACAGTTGATAGATTAGCTACCAGATGACAGTAATGTGCAGATGGTATATGGGAACCATAGAGCACAGTTGAATGGATGGTGTACGGGGACCTGGGGATCTGTAAAGCCTTTATGGCTGCCATATAGATATTGCTGTCATGCTTAATGTGTTAATTTTGAATACCTACCTGATATAAAAAATTTGAGGTAAATCAAAAAATTGATAAAGAACTGTGTATTAAAGGTAAAGTTATTAATGCTCAAGTTCAAAATACATTTTTTCAATATCTTCCTTGAGAAAGAACAATTTTTTAAATATCATTGCATTACATTACTTTGTATGATGCTATTAAATTTACCAACATGAACTTTCCTGATGTCTGCAGAGTGCTGTGCAAATTATTCCAATATTAACAAAGACAAATTACCAGTGAAAATTGTAGGGAATGGATTAAAACTTGTTGAAAATGTGTGCTTGACTAGTGCTGTAAACAATCTAAGGCATCACATCACGCTAATACCATGCTGTATTACCACAAGGAAGTTCCAAAATGTCCACTACACTCAACCTGAATATAAAGATGACCAAACTGAACAATTGATGTCAATTCCAACAATGAAGATGTCATAAGAATGCAGCTATTATGTTTGAGGAAATGCAAAGCTGAACAACACTGAAACATAATATGGACAACCAAAGGCAAGTAAATAATAGAGGCTGGCAACACTTCAAGAGTCAAGGACTGCAACAGTATAAAATGAAAATATTTTTATTGGAAATCAATAGTTTCTGATAAATATAATTTTATTGAAATCTAGTTACAGGCATTATAAAGCACATATTTTTAAAAAGTTAGCAAACTTTGAACTTGATGTTCTGTGTTCAAAACTGTATTGCTCAGAGAACTTTCTGAAAATGTCAGAAGTGAATTGTGTACCTCCATCAGTGCGAACCACACAAGGTATACTGTGGCGAGCAAAAACATTTGCCATACGTTGAACAACACTCTCCAAAGTTAATTTTTGTATTTCAATAATTTCAATGAACCTTGAAAAGTAGTCCTGTAGTATCAAGTACCACTTTCCTGAACATTTAGCTAAGTCTGCCCCGATTTCCTGCCATGGTCCTTTTGGTAGGGCTGTGTAGTGAAGGGGCTCACTGTGGTTAGCTCTTTGCTCTAAACATTTGCTACAATTTGCTACTAAATTGTTAATATCATCAGAAATGCCAGGCCACAATATTGATTCTTGGGCTCGCATCCTGCACCTGGTAACACCCATGTGACCATCATGCAGTTTGTTCAACAACTCCATTCTCAGGGATCTGGGTATCACCAGTCTATTTCCTTATAAAAGATATTTGTTTGTAACATTAAGTTCAGATCTATATTTAAACAATTTTGAATTTCTGCCCCAAGTACCAGTGGCAATGCATTCTTTTATCATTTTACACTCAGGATCCTGTAGTTGTTCATTCTTAATTTGTTATAACTGTTTATCTGTACAAGGAAATGCCTCAATTAAACTATTAAAAAAATTTCTTGATCCAAAATATCTGTATTTTTCACAGGTTTTTCAACTGGATTTCTTGATAATGCATCTGGTACATAAAAATGTTTTCCTTGAGTATACTTAATTTCAAAGTTAAAACATTGAAGTCCCATTCGAAATCTTTGTAGTCTTGCAGACAGATCTGAACTTGCTTTTCTTCCAAGTAATTCTACCAATGGTTTATGATCCGTTAGAAGTTCAAATCGCTTCCCCAAAACATAATATGAAAATCTCTCACACACCCAAGTTAATGCCAGGGCTTCTTTCTCAATCTGGGCATATCTTGTTTCAGTCTCAGTCAAACTCCGTGAAGCATACATAACTGGTAGCCATTTAGTATCATGAAGTTGTTCTACAAATCCTCCCAATCCCTGCATTGAGGCATCTGCTGAAACTCTAGTTGGCAAGTTATTTTGATATTGTTTAGAATAATACCATGCTCCTTTAACCTCACCAACAATGCTTTCAATCTCTTGTCATGCTCCTCTATTGTCTTCCCTACAACCAAAATATTGTCTGCCTGGTTTATCACTCCCTCCACTCCTTCTAAAATCTGAGCAATCCTTCTCTGGTACACTTCTGGTCCTGAACTAATTCCAAAAGGCAAGCGTTTGAAAACATAGTGACCAAATGGGGTAATAAAACAAGTTAAATTATAGCTCTCTTCATTCAATGGGATCTGCCAGAAACCATTTGATGCATCCAATAGAGACATGTACTTGCTCCCTTCCACCTTTGACCATGTTTCATCAACTGAAGGCAGTTGTAAACTTTCTCTCTGAACAGATTTATTTAATTCTGTATAATCCACACAAATTCTCACCCTTGCTCCATTTTTTCTGGGTACCACAACTATTGGTGCACACCACTCAGTTGATTCTGTTATAGGTTCAATCACACCTTCTTCACTCTTCTTTCACTTGACTCATCAAGGGCAATGGAATTCGCCTTGGAGCTGTGACTGTATATGGTGTAGAATCCTTGACTAATTTTATTTTATATTCAAATTGCTGTGGAAATCTTCCTAGTTTATCAGAAAAAACTTCAGAAAATAATTATATGTAAATATGGCCAAAAACGATTTGGAGGGTCATATAAAGGAACAGGGAAGGAATTATAATACTCCTTCAGGACCTCGAACAGTGGCAATTATTAAAACTGAAACAGGGTTTGGATTTAATGTTTGTGGACAAGTCATTGAAGGCGGGCAGCTAAGAAGCATAAATGGTGAACTTTATGCTCCTCTTCAACATGTCAGTGCAGTTCTTGATGGTGGAGCTCCTGAAAAGGCTGGTTATTTACCATGTTGACATCCTTCAAATCATGGTCCCACACAACTGCCTGCTGTTTCTACCCTTAGCGCTCGGAAGTCACACAAGCTGTGACACGGCTAATGTTAGCCAGAGATCGGGATACTATGGAAGCTCTTACATAATTATAACTGCCCAAAAAAAATCATTCAAGTTTTTATGGGAGGGGTGACAAGGGAGAGGGGGGATATTTATATGATTTTGAGGAGAGGGGCCTGGAAAATCGGTTGCGGGGGGGCCAATTTGAAAAAGTTATGCCACTGATTGTGTGACAGTTATGTTTACAAAACTGTGTGACAGATTGTAAACAATCCAGTGCCAGTGGGGCAAACAGTGCTTTATTCAGTCTTTAGACAGTGTCAAGTGCAGAGACAAGTGTTTAATGTTTATGCAGCTTAATAATAGTTTAAAGACATTGTGTTAAGTGATATTATTTGGGACTGTCAAATAACGAATTGGACTGTGTTTTGTATGTGATTAGTGGCTCTTTTTATAATTTCTTTCTACATTATTGTACAGTTTATTGGACTCTAGTTTCTTTTGTTATTAATCAGCCTGTAATAAATTATTCATTAAATCTTGTAAATAATTACTGAAAATGAGTATTAGCTTGTCATTTGATGATCTGTTTTTCTTTATTGAACTTACAATTAATTTGTGTGAATAGACTAATTTGTGTAAATAAAGTGCAAGTGTGGACTTTAGTGTTGCCAGCCTTACTTTAGCTATTAGAACCCATAACAATTGGTGTCAGAAGTGGGATTTCTTTCAAGTTTAATTTAAAATGGCTGGCAAAATTACATTGTGTGGTTTAAAAGTGGCTGATCTCAAACGGGAGCTAGAAGACCGTGATTTGGAAACATCTGGAAAGAAGTCAACTCTACAGGACTGGCTTCGTGAGGTGTTATTGGCAGAAGGAGTTGATCCAGCAACCTACCTCTTTGAGACTACTGACATGAAATTACTTTCATCTATGGAGCAGAACTTCACATCCATGTAGCAAAACTTCACATCCATGTAGCAGAACTTCACATCAATGAAGGGTGATCTTCAAGATCAAATGGCATCCATGAAAGACGAACTACAAGAGAATATTACATCCATGGAGGGCAAACTTAAAGAAAATATTACATCCATGGAGGGCAAACTTCAAGACAATATGGCGCCAATGAAAGGTGAACTACAAGAGAATATTACATCTATGGAGCAGAACTTCAACTCCATGAAGGATGAACTACAAGAGAATATGATATCTATGGAGGGGAAATTACAGGAAAATATCTCCTCATTACAAGAAGCCTTGGAAGAGAAAGTTAAAAATCTTGCTGATTCTGTTAATCAAGAAGTCAATAAGGTAAAAGAAGATTTGAAAACAATGGAAGATTGACTACAAGGAGACTTGAAAACAATGGAAGATCAACTCAAGAAGCTGGATTCCGGTGCTGGATCTTCAAGCAGACATGACAAAGTGAATCGATCATCAGATATTCCAGACCTAGCCATCTCAGAGAAGTCAGTACTGGAAATGAAGGAGGAAGATAAGCAGTCAGTGACTCTTCCCCAGCATACTGGGCTGCCAACCTATGATGGGAAGACACCATTAGAAGACTACCAAACGCTTTTTGAGACAGCAGCAGAGTTCTGTGGCTGGTCATCCACAACAAAGGCCTATGTTTTAGTGATGAATCTCCGAGGGGAAGCATTGGCAATTCTTCATTCAATTCCATCAGCTGAGAAGTGGAACTTCAGTGAGCTGTGGAAACGCCTGGAGATGCGGTTTGGCAACAAGCACATGGGGCAGTTGTACAGATTTCAGCTCAATAAGAGAGTCCAAGGACTGAATGAATCACTGCAGGAGTTTGAGGCTGCTATTGCTTGACTTGTGAGGAATGCATATCCCTCTGTTGATGACAGCATATATGAAAGCCTAGCAGTAGAAAGGTTTCTGAGTGGGTTGAGGACACCAGAGACTCAGCTTACTGTCAAGTTAGCTAGACCAAAAACACTGAGAGTTGCTCTATTGGCATTTTTGCAATATTGCTCTATTGGCATTGCACATTGGAGTATGAAGCCATTTTGCAGTCAGTGCCAAGAGATTCTAAGGTGAGGACTGTGGGAACTGAAACAACTTGAGAAAGCACAATTAAGAAGATTGTGGAGTTAGTCCAGGAACAGTTAGGAGTTGACAAGAAGGAGATTCAATGCTGCAGTTGTGGGAAGAGGAGGCAGACCAGCAGGAGACAAACAGATAAAGCCATTAAGACAGTCTATCAACCAGGAGTTTATGACAGGAATGTAAGTGATCTCTCAAGGGAGTCCTGTGGAGGAAATGCCAAGGAGGGTATGCTGAGGAGGACTACAGTGATTTTTGGTCAGGAGGAAGGAGGCTCACTCTGGAGGAAACAGAAGAGAGATCCTGGTCAGAACCACTTGAAGCAAGAAAGACCAATCTTGCAGGTGGAAGGCAACAGCACCAAGGGGGCAAGCAGGAAGAAGAAGGGTAAGCATGACATCATGGCTGACTAAAGTGATAATAACAACACAAAGGAAGGACAAGCAGCTCGGTTTCAGTGCACTACATCCCTGAAGGAGTCTGCTGATGACTACATGCTGCCACCAGGAGGAAAAATGATCCAGACAAGTAAGAGAGACTTGTTTACCCTGCCAAAGGAGTATGCACTGGCACACTGTGTCATCAGCAACTTGGCAGAATCTCGAGGCATTGCTACAGTCTTCAGGAAGAAGTTTGGTGGTCTCAAGGACCTGTAACAGCAGGGACCAGCAGAAGGAAATATTCTTCATCTGCAGTGACATGGTCAGCATCTCTTCTACCTGGTGAACAAGATGCATCCTGAGGTGAAGGCATCATATGACACATTGTGGACTTGCTTGGTTAAGCTGATGGACAGGATGCAGACATTAGAAGTGAGGAAACTTGGCATACCCAGGCTTGGAAGTGGTTATGATGGCTTGGACTGGGCAATTGTGAAGCCAATGCTGCAAGAAGTGTTTCAATCCACTCGTATCCAGATCACCATTTGCATCTACAACCCTTGGAGGGTCAAGGAGGAGTCGGTCAGCAGTCAAGGAAGACATCAGCCATCTAAAGACCAATGCACACAGCAACAGATGGATGGATGCAGACAGACGGATGAAAAATCGCTCCCCAGCTTATTAAATGTTGCAACGCACACAGACATCTGTCTGTCTGCGTCTGTTGGCAGACATCTGCATGCAGACGTTTTAGATTCGCTCTGGGGGCGATTTTCTAAACGTCTGATGCCAGACGTTTCATATCGCGCATGCGCAACTTATTGACAGTCCCGCAAGAGGCGCTATTGGGTTTGTTAACCAATTTGCCTGCTTTGGGTTACATGTGCGTTATGTTTTCTTTAGTTAATTAATAGGTAATTTTGTTGACATGGAACAACTAATAGAAGCAGGCTACATATGATAGTTCTTATTTCAATCTTATATTTGCATAAATAACATAAGAAGTAGATGATAAGTAATATGAAATAGAGCAAATCTTTGTTCCTCTCTGTTCCTTTTCTTCCTAGCCTGCACATATAATTTTAATATTGAAACAAAGTGAAAATCATTCTTACAACAGTACAAATTTATCACAATGAAGGCAATGTCTCATAAAGTCTTATGCATGAATATAAAAGCCATTAAGTTAATTCTGTTAAGCCTATTTAACTTATATAAAGAAATGTAGTTTGTAAAAAGAAGCACTCATTAATCTCGATTGACCCACTTGCTAATTGAAATAAGATATAAAATGACTTCATATAATCATGAGTTGTTTGATTTATGTTAAATAATGGAATATATTTGATAACACTAGTGCTGATGATTGAAAATACTTGTGCTACATCGCTAAAAATAACAAAGGTAGGCAGTGGCGTAACGTTTTCCAATTGGGCCCCCCCGCAACCGATTTTCCGGGCCACTCTCCTCAAAATCATATAAATATCCCCCCTCTCCCTTGTCTCCCCTCCCATAGAAACTTGCATGATTTTTTTTTGGCAGTTATAATTATGTAAGAGCAAAACACCTTTTTATCTATTAAATTTAAAAATTCAATCATGTTTCAAAGGGGGCTAGTCTAATGATATTGGCTGTAGCCTACGGGCTCCTGAAAGATGAAAATAGTTAAGTGTTGATTATGTTATAAATAATTATCTAATATTAAAACTGACACTGTATTTCACTTTTATATATTGTTTTACTCACTTATATTGGAGATGCTTGAGGGATGCATTTCACTTCTGAAAAAAAAGCTTCGTCAGCCTTTGTCACTTTTCAGAAGTGAAATGCATCCCTCAAGCATCTCCAATATAAGTGAGTAAAACAATACAGTACATAAAATTGAAATACAGTGTCAGTTTTAATATTAGATTTTTCATTAAGTAATTCGTCATGGAAAACATCACAGATAAATAATTAATCTTGAAACCTAGAAACCTTGAAATTGATGTCTTCCATAGGATCCACATTCACATCCTCCTTGTTAGCCCCTTCGCTCCTTTTCCCAGAAAATGTGTTCTCTCAGAATTCGCCTCGTTTGCAGACACGGACACAGGTTAAAATTTGAAAAAAGTGCATTTTATCTAAATTACCGCGAAATTACTAAGTCAGGAAAAGAGAACAAATTTAAGAACTTTATTCTTAAAAGGCAGAAGAGAGAAAACGTAAACTACTTATACAGTACTTGATCCTATTATAAGAAAAAAATTCAACTGTGTTAGGAAAACTGAAACAATTGAACCAAAACTATTATTTATATACTTATTCTGTACAATAATCACGTAATTTATCCGATATATCAAGGGCATAAATATTCCTTCTGAACATTGTTTAAAAATTTACTAGTCGATAAAAAATAGAAATAACTAAAACATGACTGTACAACATCACAATACCATAAACGCAGCATGTTGAAAAATAGAATAGCAATGAAAAAAAAATGGCACTCCAAATAATAAACTCACGATCACGAACTCAATTAATATACATACGGTTTACTCTAGGCCAATTTATCGGACACGTGTAGGGCTACATGCATCTAACTGGACGATTCAAAAGTGACTGAATTCTAGAATTCATAATACTGTATGAAGAAAAATATTGACTTTATTTCTACACAACCCCCCACTTTCCATTACATCACAATATATGCTAATATACATTGAGGAATTCGATGGGAAAATAATATTAATTTCCTCTAATATTTGCACTTTGGAAACATGATTTGTAACAGTCTAGATAAGTTTGTTTGAAGAGTGTTTTGTCCTCGGTATGTCTCCATTTCCATTTCCTGGAGTTACAACATCCTGCTTCTGAATTCCTTCACTAAAGCTATTTGCGAATTGATAAAGTAATCAATAAACATTGACCTGACAATAATTAGCCAATTCATTCTTCTTCCTTCAGTAATTCAGTTTTATTTCTTTAAAAAAAAATATATATATATCAGTCTGAGCACGGGCCATGTCTTGAAAAAATATATATTTTCATTCCGGGCCCCCTTATAGCCCGGGCCCCCCCGCGCCGCGGGGTCTGCGGGGGTGTACGTTACGCCACTGAAGGTAGGCTAGTATTAGTAAATGTCATTAGCCACGACTTTTAACACTCTCCCATTGCCAAGGTACACTCCCTTGTTCTGAGGAAAAGTAGTCTTAAACAGTGCAATTGCTAGCATTAATATATTATGCATAATGTATATAGGAACAAATACAATCAGCCAACATAGATTTATTTCAAACCATTAAAATACGAATTATTATGTAGCTAGAAAATTATTATTTTTAAAAATATTTCTTACTAGTTTGGGCAATAAATAAGGCGAAAATAAGGGTTTTTAAATTTTTCCTTCTACATATGATAAAATAACAATAATAATAATAATAATAATAATAATAATAAAATAATTATTATTATTATTCAATTAGTAAATCAATGAAGGCTGTGACTTCAAAAAACCTTATGGATATTATCATTAAGTTACAGTTTTTAATCGTTTCCATAAAATAAAAATTTAATAATTTTAAAAGCCCTCGCGTGCAGGCATTTCCAGACCATGGAATATATTTTGAAAAGTTTGTGCTACACCACACAACATTATTTAATGCCATCTCACTGAAGACTACCAGCGGACAATCCCCCATCCGTCTGCGGCTGTGTGCATTGACCAAAACGTCTGTTGCTGTGTGCATTGGCCTTAAGGTGCCATTGTTCTGGGGCAGAACAATTTCTTAAGGTGGGGGTATTGTTACGAAAGCAAACAAGCAGTTGTTCACACACTTGTTCTATTTATATCATTCTATTGTTTTCATGGTTGGACTGATCTTCATCCAATCTTAATTCTCTTGCTCTTCACATGTCTTTGTCACTCTTATTCTCCAAGTCTGCAACTCTCTCACTCAATTGATTTCTTGAGATTTCTACATTCTTCCTGAACAATCGAGGTCTGTATTCCAAGCATTCTGTGGCCTTCTCGAAGCGTCTAGTGATTTCAGTTCTTGGAATTATACAGCTACAACAGCTATATAAAGGAGTCCTCATGAACCAGACAGTCAGTTCTACAAAAGCTTGCATGCCAGTTATGTTTACAAACCTGTGTGACTTTTGAGAGCAGTTTCAAGCAGAGCTTGACGGTATCCACTGTAGCTTCCTGAAAATAGCATCCCACAAATTCACGTCTACTATCCCTCAAATTATTATTTAAAAACAATGATCCTTGTTTCGTCCACAGCCGGTGAACAAACACACATAAGGATACATGTTATTTGGAAAAACGTTTTAGTTCTTCTACATGGCCTAATTTCTAAAACATGATGTCAACTTCAACATGATTTCTATAACATGATATGAATTCCCAGCATGTAATGAGCTATTTCACTGAATGTTTTGAGAATTCTATAGAAATAGTTGAATTTTGAAATTTTTTTAATTGATATTTTTAGATTATAAGTGGATGGAATTATTACAAATTAGCAAATATAAATAAAACTCATATGAATAATATATATAATATATAACATGATATAAATTCACAGCACGTAATGAGGTATTTCAATGAATGTTTTGGAAATTTTATAGAAATAGTTGAATTTTGAAAAAAAAAATTATTGATATTTTTAGAATATAAATGGATGGAATTATTACAAATTAGCAAATATAAATAAAATTCATATAAATTATGATAATTTTCATAACAGTAAATTTATCATTTCTAAGAATAACATATTTGTTTGAGAGAACCAAATCATTTCTAACATTCCAAATAAGTATATTGACTAGTGAGCCTCCAGGCTGAGAACTCGCCATCAAACAACTAATTTTGGGAAAGAGAGGAAGGGTAATTCATTTCCAGCTTATCCTAGGAGAAGGTGGTAACAAAACACAGCCATTTCGAAGATACTGATTTAGATCAAATTCCCAAGAAAGTATCTCAAGTCCAGCATCACAAATAATCAATAATAATCATACTACTTGACGTTCGAAAATCCACAATTAATCTAGCCATGGTTGTTTTGATACACAGATACATTTACAAACTCATATTAAAAATTCATATCAGTATAAAAAAAAAAAACAATTCCTAGGTCTACAAAAGTTTCAAATTTGAATCTCTCCTCACAACAAAATTGATAAAATCGAATTGCTTCTTTCTCGAAAGCGTCAGGCTATAACTCATTAAATAGCTTCAATAGATCTGCAAGTTTGGAAGTTGGCCTTTTTCAATGAAATTTCAACTCCACTTAAAATTTTCAAAGTAAATTTGCTACTTAGCAAACCTGATACAAATTGCACGGGAGAACGCAGTTTTTCCTGCCTAGAAGAGTTGAGAACTATGCGAACTATTTCTGAAATACGGTTAAACTAACTTTCATTACTGTATATTGAGGCAAATACAACAAAGCACTTCCATATGAGGACATTATTTACAAGTTTGCAATAAAGAAAGCTATGTGAATTTGAACATTAAGAAACATGGCGTGAGTTGTTTCAAAGAAGTTTGTATTTTTATATATTTTTCAACGAATGATCCAGTCATTAACTACATTTTGTATAATTCCATTTCACTCTGAAGAACAACTTTATCGAAAATGAACACAGCTCTGCAATTATGCTAAAGATAGTCATTAGCATTAGGCTAAAATAAAAAATAATTGTATAATAGTGATCACTTTCGTTTTTAAACGAATCTTTAAGAAAAGAGTAGCTCAATCAGGTAAAAAACAAGTAGTTATGGCAACTAATTTGATTTGATTTTATAACTAAATGTTCATCACTAAATGTACTTTGCGTTTAAAAAAGATGAAAACGCCAATGAACTCTATCCTTTTGTAGGCGGCATTCTCTTAAATCCGTCCCTGATAGAAACATTCAAACAGTTGAAAATTTATCATGTTTTCAAAAAATTTGAACATCCTACACGAAAGTCAATTTGAATTAAATGCTATGTATTAAGCACTTACATGCTTTTTCCTTTCTTTTTACTCCTATTTTTCTTTTTCTTCTGTACCAGTGATTCTTAAATAAATATATTAAGAAGTACTCATGTACTAAAAATTCCAAAATGAAGTATTTAGCCTACTTTAAACTGAGGAAGTTTTAAATTTATTACAATTCAATTAATGAAACTCATGAAATATTAATTTGGCACCAAATTTTTAAAAAGGTACCTGCATTAAATTTTTTTTTAATTTTCAGTTTAAAGTAAATACTCAATTTTAAACTATTTAGTAAACAAGTACTTCTTAATTTATTTATTTAAGAATCACTGGTACAGAAGAAGAAGAACAACAACAATAACAACAAAGAAGAAGAGAAAGAAGACATTCCTTTAATGTAAAATTCACGAATTATTAACATTCCAGGGTTAATCTAGCATGTTATCAGTTAAATAAAAATACTTTAATGATCCCTTAATTTACTACTTATGAAAGTGAGAAAATAAGATCAATTTAACAGTACAAAAATTTAAAAAGTTGAGACGCTGTCGCTTCTGTAGATCAGGATTCTTTATCATACACGAAAACATGCAGTAGGACAAAGGACAAATGCCTGACAGGTTGGTCTCGGAAGCAAATGCACTCATCTATTTTTAGAAGGTAAACAAACAACCTGCCCAGCAAGCTGTCGCCAACTCGTTATTCAAATTTCCTTCCCCGCTGGCACTGAAATCTACAGTGGCCAAGTTACTAGTGGTGGTGGTATGTTGTTAGCGGGTCATTCTTGAGGTGGTAGGAGGAGAAGACCGAGTTGGTAGCGCAATCTGGTTTGACCGGACACCAACTACCTGCAATGTACGGCGATCTACAGCAAAAAGCTGGACTAAGCCGGGCCCATTACCGTGACTAGTCTCCTTGATGGTTCGTCTATGGCTACAGGTTCCTTTACACTAGCCTCAAATTAAATAAATAATCTTTCTAATTTTTATTTTTTCTAATTGTTTTTTTTACTATTTTTTTTAAATTTATTCCAAGCAATGGGGGGGGGGTATTATGTCCCCAATAACCCCCCCCCCTCCTCGTTTACGCCTATGGTTAGGGTTAGAGTTAAATTGTAATAAAGCACATCTTTTTCAAGACGTTGGAAAGAAGGTGGTGTGTCAATTTCTTCAAGCAAATTTTTCCAACTCAATTCTTGAATTGATATTTGCCATATTTTTACTTATTATTTATATTTAGTAAACTAAAGATGTGATGAATTGATAGATCAAATGAGGGTATTTGTTATCCTCATAACCTGGCAGACTAAAACATTCAGACATTAAGTATTGTTTTGGTTTTGAGGGGTGAAAATGGACTCTGTATTATTTTTATTGGGTATGCTTATATTTGAAAACTGTGGATAAAGAAATATGTTATTTGTGCAATTATTCAGTTTCATTATGACTACGATTCAATTAAGGCCCATCAAAAAACAAAACAAACAAAAAACACCTGCATTCTCAGACAACTCCTCAAAACAAGTACAACAGATCTGGAATTTACAAGTTCTATATAGGACAAACTGGCAGGACATTCACCACTATAGATTCAAAGAACACAAGAGCCATCTCACACTGAAACACACTTTCCACTTTTGCTGAGCACATCGTTTCAATAGGCCACAGTTATACAGAATACAGACATTGACACTAATTTAGACACACTACTCTTCACTCACAAAAGCCAGAAACTCAATGTTTTAGAACAATATGAGATTTACAAACACGCAAAGCAGCAACCTGACAACACTTTAAATGATCAACTTAACTTCTTCTCACATGCCCTCTGACAAAATAATCCCAATTTCAAGCCTCCCACCTACTCATCCCCCCACCCCTTCACCATTCCAACATCCATAACCCTCAAACTCACGCCTTAAATCAACGACCCATTAATAGTCCAATTGGTAGAGAATAGAGCGCATGCGCGAACTGTTTGCCTGCATAAAACAACAAAACCTAACCAACCAACCTTTTCTATACTTATAAACAGGGCTTTTTTTTAGAAAATGAGTTTCAGGAACTCTAAAATTTTTGCTTAACCACGCATAGTCTATACTCTATAGGGTAGGCCTACTTATTTGTCGACTATTTCTTCTATATAGGCCTAATATAAATGTATGAAGAGCCAATTTTGGTACAAATATCTATATATCTACTTAGCATTTCAAATTTACAAATATAAATTTGAAAACAAATTTAACTATATACTAACCCTTATTCGGAAATGTTCCATGTTCTGACATGTCCATGTCCAGTGGCGTAACCAGGATTGAATTTCGGGGTGTGATGATACAAGGGGGTGTGAGAGGAATGAAACCTCCCCCGGAATTTTTACAATGATTTTTTGAGCATTTTAAAGTAATTTTCACTTGGATATTTCAATTAAAGCAATTGTTAATTTAAATGAGATATATCTCCAATCCGGAAGAGTCAGTGACAGACACCACTTGAAAACACTGAATTGCCACATTGCTCACTAATATAAACTGTGCATTCCGCTGCAGAGTAAGAGTACCATAATAATATTGTTTATTGTTGTGGTTATTCCAATGTGGACATTCCATTTCACATCCTCAATTCATACTCAATGACCAACTTAATTTCAAATCTCATACCCTCTTCAACATCATCACAAATCCCTCCTAAAAACACCTCCACCACACCCACTACCCCCACCACATCCACTCCTCCCACTACCTTCCTACAACCACCAGACCTTACATACCAGAAAACTAGTCAGTCTGCAACCAAGCGCCGAAGAAGAACAACATAGTTCGAAACGCGTCCGCCGCGACTCAAAAAGGTCAGTTCTGCACAGCAAGATAATACATATGAATAATATTGTTTACTTTTTGTGATTCCCAAGACAAAGTCTTGTGCTAAATAAAACTAAGGCTTATTTTTGTATTAACTGTTTTAATTTAATCTGTAAGTTATTAGTACTGTGAAAGATGACTACAACATTTTGGGGGGGGGGGGGGGGGTGAAGGTATTCTGATATCCCCCTGGCTACGTCCCTGTTCATGTCCCTATTTCCTTCTTCTCTGTTGCATACTTTACTTTTCGCATCTACAGCTGAATGGTGTCCAAAAGAAGCCATGACAACATATTTTGTGGGGTCAAAGGACTTTAGTAGGTCCAACAATCCTAATGAAGAGATGATTGCTAAAAAGTAGAGCTGCCCTCTCTGGTGTCATTATTAGATTCATTAAGAAGATTCATAGCGAAATTCAAACATTCAATTTTTGGAAATACAAATGTTAATGAAATTTTGTTCCGAAATAGTAATTAATTGATGAGGAATTCATATATGTCTAGCGAAAAGGTACCGGAGCGTTCCGGCTGAAAAAAAGCCCTGCTTATAAGGGATACTGTATTAAGTATAGAAAGTATATGAGTATAGAAAGGCTAGTTATCTTAGTTGTTTTGTTGTTTTATGCAGACAAACAGTGGCCATGGCTTCGCTACACAGTTCGCGCATGCGCTCTATTCTCTACCTAATGGACATAGGACGGGTCGTTTAAATCAGTGTACTGTGGGTTGTCTGATAATGCTCTTGACAACAGAGTGAAACGGCCGCCACGCCATAACGTGAGTTAATATCCAATTAAAAGTGTTTTCAAGTTTTTATTATACAGTATATTAGTGGAAACAAGATGGATCTTCAACATCATAAGATATATTTCATTTCTCTAAAAATAGTTCTTTAATAAATGCAACCAAGAACTATTAAATAAGTATGAACCTTGATTTGGCTGATGGATAAGTGAAACAGGAAATACGTTATCTGTATTTAATAATTTAAACTGATGATGTCTTTTGCTCAGATGCGCGAAATATCAGATAGTCTTCTACCCAATAGTTTCATGACCTACTAGTGTACTACTGGGTTTCAAAGATGTTTTCTCTCTCTCATCGTGATCATTATTTCCATCTCATCATTATTGCACTTTCTTAGTCTTCATCCTGAAGAGCGTTTAGGGAAGATTTCATCATATTTATCATCATTTCATTTTTTATTATATAAACAATTTTCCATCATTTTTTTACTATTGTAATTTTACTGAGAGTAAAGAGCTTATCATATTAATTATTTCTTTCTGAGCAATATTATTGCTTCTATTATTTTGTTGAGTACCTATTGTTTATAACTTGCTTACTCTTATTTTTATACTTACAATAATT
The DNA here is from genome assembly GCA_948455865.1 of Conomelus anceps. NCBI lineage: Eukaryota > Metazoa > Arthropoda > Insecta > Hemiptera > Delphacidae > Conomelus > Conomelus anceps. The sequence continues at coordinate 39,961,433 of OX418219.1, forward strand.
CTTATAATCATGCCCTATTTTCATTTATCTATGTGTCATGGAAGCGAAATGGATCAATCTATCTGTTGCTCCCACATGAATGTAACTTTAAATAAATAAATGTTATGTTGTTTGCCATGTAAGAAGTTCCGTGTTCAGTTTTGTTACAGTACATTGAATTTTTTAATTTTATTATAGCCTACTTACAAGTTTATGCATGTTTTGTGTGATAATCTATATATATAAAAATGAATGTCTGTCTGTATGTATGTATGTTCCCTATAGACTTCAAAACTACTTGACAGATCGGCATGAAACTTTGGGAATATGTGTGAATATTGGGGATGGTTTCTGACCATAAATTTCAATAGGGGAGCTAATAATAATTATTAATTAATACATTTTATAGACCCAACCTACTGAACTTGCCGGCCAAACAGCTTAAAGGAACAGCTGACAGAAGTCAACAGTTTCTAATCATATGGCAGGCCCCTTAACAGCGTTATTTACGCTGTCTTTGAACAGCAAAAGACTTTGCACTTTGCATGTAGGCTACCGTGTAGTCGGAGCCTTGCAATATGTAGGAAACATATGACTGGGTATGATGAAATGTAATTATGCCAGGTTGATAAAATAAAAAACCTAGCTTCTTCTACCCTTATAGTCGTAGGAGGTTTAAATTTGAAATGTTTCTTCATTCAGAGGTGGTGATTAAGAAAACAACGAAGCCTCTATGATCAGCTGGAAGAGCCCTAGGACTAACTTCTTTCCTCATTTGAAATGTAACCTCAGCGGGAGGTGGCGAATAATAAAATCAAGGAGAATTTTTATGAGAACGCAGCAATGCGCGTCGGGCCAGCTAGCACTATTATAACTAAAATACCGTTGCAACGCACGGGTGAACCGCTAGTGTATCATAAAATCTTTTAGGTAGGGAACCTTCTGTATGAGTTTACTCTTTAAACATGTTTTTGATAGGTATTGTTCATACTTAGTTTTTCTTTATTTTCAAGCTCGGCTGAGCTCTCGGTTGTCAATATGTTTCCCACACAGGTGTCACCTTCGGGCTTTATTCCCTCCAAACATATGAAAATTTTAGTTACTAAGATTTTCTGTATATTTTTGCCTGTACATGCTTTTATACGCAGTAATAAAGAAGTTTCAAATTCAAATTTATTCAATTGAGTAGTAATGGGCCTATTGCGGTTTGGATCAGACTGTTTTCTGAGTGAAGGCTATGTCGTAAAAGGCCCCTGAGCTTTTATGGGCGATTTGAGTAGGGTCATATTATCAAGAGTGGAAGAGGGAGATGCTCGAGCATTGTTTGTGCGGTAAAGGCACATTTGGCGGCAGACACAATAAATTGTCGATTATTGGAATCGGCGTATGCGGAAGATTTGGAAACGCATCCGTTTGGGTGAAAGTGAAACGGGAGAAACTGGCATTTTTCCCGGACAATTTTCCGTGAGTCATTAATAAAATCGTCTTCTCCACCTTGCTCTCTGCGCGGGATAAAGCATCGTTGTCGCGGGAGGAAGCTTTGGGGAATTTTCCACACATGAGGAGATAACTATGGCTGTGAAGCCGGTTCCCCCCAAAGAGGAATAGAGTTCTCTGTCACTACGTAACCATTAAAATATTTTGACATACCAATTCCTGGGCCCTCGTTCGCGCCAGAAGCCCTCCGGCCGCCGACATAACGGTCACTCTTTTGTTTCTCTGAAGAGCCTCTTGTGACATTTCAGTCGACCGATGTCATCTCATTAATCTTTACACCCATCCTTTCACCCTTTTCCTTTCATCCCTTCATTTTCTCCTTTCTCCGATTCTCTGCATCATTGTTTTCAATTTGCGCTGCGTTATTCTTTCGCCTGATTCTGTGATGATGTTACAACATTATGTTGAAACTAATTTTCGTAAATTACTAGATCACTTATCATACGGTACTCTTAGAAAGAAACTTTCAATATCTCAGCTAGGGTTTTCATAACGCAAAAGAATGAGTCAATGACCTTTCAGGTATATGCCGGCTGTAAATAACAAGGGATGCTATGTTATTTGTTACAGTATTAAGATTTTCAAACAAAAATATGTTTCTATAAGGAGTTTCAACAAAATCTTTTGAGCCAACTGCCTCTTCTCAGAATTTATGAATTGTGTTTGTAGCCTATCGGAATTCTTTGATCTTTTGTTTCATTGACTAGGGCATGGTCATGCCAACGCACCTGAGCGTACGAGCCATGACTGATCAGAGAGGAATGCTAGTACAGTAGTTCTGAGAACATAACTAACGCCCAAGAATAAGGGTACATGTACAGAGGAACATAATATACTCGAAATAATACTCGGTGTACTTAACTCTGTATCACATCACCATGGCTGCATTCCCCAGACAGCTGATTGCTCAAAAAAGATCTGATTTCACATGTCTGATGATTAAATTTATATACCAATAATATTATTGTTACATATTTGTATCATTATTTAGTTATCATTTATTTCGTTATCACTTGTTATTATACTTAATTGAATTATTATAAACGATTTGTTTTTTTTTCAAACAAATGTATTATTCTTATGAATGAGAACTCAATTCATATGGAGCTCAACCAGATGAATAATCTTATTTATTCTATTTCATTGATGAGATAACATTTCTGAAGCAAGCTATAGTTAAATACTATATTAAATACGTGCTATAGTTAAATACTAGCGGTTCACCTGTGCGTTGCAACGGTATTTTAGTTATAATAGTGCTACCTGGCGAATTCCCAAGCGCCTAGCACAAATCGCACCTTCCTCAAATGATAATTTTTGTTTCGATAGATTGAAATTAGAAAATTTTGTTTTTTTTTTCACCAAAGAAATAATGGATGAAGCATACGTTGAGCTTTGTTTCACCAGTCATATGTTTCCTACATGACTGCAATGCTCCGACTACACAAGTCTGCAGACAGCATAAATAACGCCGCTAAAGCCGCGTCTCCACCAACCGAACATATCTGCCGAACATTGTTGGCTAATACAAAAAACGGGCAAACATTAAACATATGGGTCACCGAACATGTTCGTGAGTTGAATTGAAATGTTCGGTCTGTGAGCGAACAGTGACAACCGATCATAATGTTCGAGAAGGCGTCCACACCAAACCAACTCCAAAAAATATTTGGCGACATCAGCTGATTCCAGCGAACACTGTTCGCCGAGCATGTTCGGTTGGTGGAGACGCGGCTTAAGGGCTCATCGTATGATTAAAACTGTTGATTTCTATCAGCTGTTCCTTTAAAGATAGATTTCTCCTTTTTGTGTCCTTCAGCGAAGACTTTTGAGCTCCTAACCTTCACAGGAACCATCTCGGGACTTCTACATTATCCTGAAAATTTCAATACTGTTAAATAACTTAAATCCCGATCGATGCTCTCGGTAATAAAAAGTGGTAATAAAACTTAGAAGAAATGTATCCAAACGTTTAAATGTATTTTTAAACGTCTATTATTCTGTTGAAAAAAGAGTTAATTTAGTTTTTTTATAGCTAAAGACATTGTAAAAAAGGTTTTTAATACTGATAGATAACTTTAATCCCGATCGATGCTCTCGTTTTTGAGGAGAAGGCCGCGTAAAATGCCTTCGGGCCGTGACGGACAGACAGACAGAAATTGAGATAAGACTTGTTTTGGCTTCTTTAATGTATAAAACGTAAAAATAACCAAAAAATATATAATTCTGATAAATGTACAGACAAAACTCTTATCTCATTTATATAGATAGACATGTTTTCGCCTATGCTTTTAATGTAATCACGGCTCAATTTATTGTTTACATAAAACTTTCTAAGAAATGTTTTCAGGGGAGCAACAATATCGTGTGGCTCCCATAGCGGTATTTTGACTAGTCAACTCTTCCCTCCCACCCAGAAATTCACACAATAACTTCACTTAATAATTTATTGTTGACCTCTATTTCTATTGTTTATCTCCCAGTGCAGAAAAAATTATACGTTTTATTTTTGGGTTGAATATGAATTTGTAAAATATTTCCACAATGTTAAATACTTTTATCTTAGAATTTCCAACAATTGTATATTGCCAATAAGGTATGCATTGATAATAATCCGACAACTGTTTCTATGTACTGTTACAGGTTCTATGTCTAAAATAACGCTGGCAACACTTAATTTTTTCACTCGTACTTTATTTACACAAATAATCACAACACTCGCTGATTGGTAATAAGCAATTTAAAACAGATAAATCAATATTGTTCAACTAATAGAGAGATTTCAATAAACTGTACAAAAATCAATCACTAAAGGTTAAAAGGCCGATCTAATATTAAATAATAACTGTACAATAAACTGTCCAATAATATTCAAAAGGAAACGTCAAAAAAGAATAATTAACTTACGTAGCACAAGTCCGTAATACAATAGAAACTATTTAGTAGCTCACTGGTATGAATTGAAACAGGAGAAAGAATTATCACTATATACACAGAGAAAGAATTATCACTATGTATAGACACAATATAGAACTGACACAACTTGTTTATCACGGCGAATTTGAAACAAGACTGAACTCATTTACAAGAGTCTTCCTCTATTTATATACTTTATCATAATTGAGATATCTCTAGATTTCTCTACCAACTTCTACCGATTTCTAAAATAAACAATCAAGGAAACTCGAACTTTCAACAATATTCGATAAGACTCCATTAATTTCTAATCAAACAACTAGACTATTCTACAAATTACCAAGTAAACACCATAAAAGTGTCAGAAGCAGAGTAATTAATTGCTTAGAAGTAAACATTTACATAGCAGATAACACCGAGAACCTCTGTCCTTCTTTCTCACTATTTTCATTCTCATATTCGCTACAGTACTGTTATCACGAAAAAGTGAAACCAGTATTATGTATACGATTTTTTATTTGTTAGATAACATTTTTGAAGCAACCATAAACCTGCTATGTTTGAAATAGTTCATCAACAACTTTGAATGATTGAGAAACTTAACTTAAAGCAGGTGCAGGTGCAATGAGGAATCATACTACAGCCGGGACATGCGCAGGGGTGATGGAGGGTGTTGTTGACTGCTTATTGGCAGGGACTGGACTAGGACTGGGTGATGTGGCAGTCAATATGACAACAACCACGGTGCCATCATTGTTTGACGAAATTGTAATTTTGAACAGAGTGATACTAGGGCGCGTTTACTTCATCACGCTGAAATGGTGGACGCGACTGAAAAACGCCAATTATCATCATCAAAGCCCGAACTGGAGGGGTTGCAAAGTGATGATTTCATGTTTTCGGCAGTGTATTTTTTATATTCGGGCGTTCTATCACTTTCGACCGCCATTTTTTTCGAAGAGTAAACTTTTTAATAATTTTTTGCCAAGCAGGCTGCTTCGTAAAAAATGTAATAATATTCTTTGGTCGGTATTCAGTGCCCGTTTCCCATCACTCCTCCCCCACCTCCACTCACACAACATCGTTACCCACTTGTTTAACGATCGGACAACGTTATTACCCTCTCTGCTTTCTGACGGTGCGGTGCATGCTCTGGATGCAGCTGGATGCTTTGGCAAAAAACGCTCATTAATGCCGCCGAGCCGTGGCCTTTTTTTGACGACACATTAGAAAGGGCAACGGCACAGCCACAGGACACGGAAGGACAGGACGCTAAGGACGTCACCGCGACGTAATAAAAAGTCCAAAACCTCGCTTCATCCCGTTCCCCCCACCAACACCACCCCTCTCCGACAACCGCCGACACTAGTCTTCGCCATGCCCCTGGAATGCTATTGATGTTTAGATCCCCGCAGAGCTAATATTACCCCCTTTCCATGAAGAGGCCCTCCTCAAAAGGCTACTTCACTTCAGCCCCATCTCCTCACTTCCAATCCTCACCGCCCTTAACACTCACTACTGGTCTTTATGTCGGTTGAGCGGCATTTCATCTTCAACCAAAACCTCGTGCCGGTCCTCATAATCTGCTGCCTCTCTCCCAATGGAACTCGGATAGCTTGGCATTCACTTCGTCCTTTTGTCCATCCTCCACTATTACTGCCCTTAAAAACTCTGTTAGTTTACTGTAGGCCTACTTAGAAGAGTAAATCTCAAATATGCTTAACTTGCTACTTTCAAAAAATTAAAAAAAACTCTATTAAAACGGATGTTTGCAATGAGATGTGCAAATTTGAAATGTGTAGAAAGTGTAAATCTTTCAACAAATTATTATTTAACAATCTAATATTAAAACTGACACTGTATTTAACTTTTAAATAATGTTTTACTCACATATATTGGAGATGCTTGAGGAATGCATTTCACTTCTGAAAAGAAGCTTTGTCAGCCAGCTTCTTTTCAGAAGTGAAATGCATTCCTCAAGCATCTCCAATATACAGGGTGGGGGAAATGTTTGGAAACGGCTTAATATTTCATATACAAAGGTGATTTTGCGGTAGGTATGATTGAGGATCCTACTCAAATTGAAATTACTATTTTACTGTGACTTTAAAAATCTGGTCCGCCATCTTGGAACCGCCATTTTGAATGTAACTTTTTTTTTTAAATAGGAAGGGGGTCATGCGATACATGATTTCAATACAGAATTTTAAGACAAAATGAATGCCGAAAACCGCACATCGATATGTCAACCCGTTTCGGAGATATTTACATTATTAATCGATACCATGAAAAGCAGAAATGAAATAAATAAGTACATTAAAATCTTACCTATCAAATTTTTTGTTAATAGTGTTTGCTAATAAACATTAAAACCCAATTATTTTAATAAATGTTCAAACTGTTTTCCTTCAGCTGTTTGACAATGTGCTAATCTTAAATAATAGCCATCAAGCACATTTTGAATCATTTCGCGTGGAATTCTGTTAGCCACTTCAGTTATACATTCTCTCAGTTCATTAATTGTTGCTGGTTTCTTTTTGTACACATTGTCTTTCATGTAGCCCCAAAAGAAATAATCAAGTGGAGAGAGGTCAGGTGACCTAGCGGGCCACTCTATTGCACCTCTACGACCTATCCAGCGTTGGGGAAATGTTTGGTTCAATATATCCCGCACTCCTAATGCATAATGAGGGGGCGCCCCATCTTGTTGAAACCACAAGTTATGTAACTCTTGTCCGTTGATGTTCTGGATGGCTGGAACGATCAAATTTATTAACATGTTCTCGTAAATGGCACCTGTTAAATTATTCTCGATAATAAATGGTCCTACAATGTGACCATTTACCATACCAGCCCATACGTTTAATTTTTCAGGATACTGTGTATGACCCTCCTTCATCCAGTATGGGTTGACATCGGTCCAGAAACGATAGTTTTGCTTATTTACATTGCCGTTAAGCATGAACGTAGCTTCATCCGAAAATACTACATTATTAAAGAAGTTTGGATCATTGTCATACTTGTTCATCATTATGTCACAAAACTCTACCCGGCGGTCGAAATCATCCTCATTCAGTTCTTGTAATACATGAAGCTTAAACGGATGGAAATGAGATTCCTTAAGAACTTTTCTGACAGAACAAGTAGACATACCATGTTCCTTGGCAACGCTTCTAGTTGATGTATGCGGATCTTCAACAAATGATTGCATTACCTCTAAAGATTTTTCATTGTTGGTGGCAGTATTTGTTCTTCCAGTGCGAGCACGATCAGTCACTTTGCCCGTTTCTTGAAACCACTTTACTGTCTTAAAAACAACACTTTTACTAATTGGATTTCTGTTGGGAAATGTTTCGTTAAATAAATCAGAAACTTCTTGGTAAGACCGTACTCTATCTCCATAGCCGCGCATCATTAACAAAGTTATTCTCTCGGTTTCATTTAAAAATGCCATTGCGAACGACTTTAAACACACTCACTACTTCATGATTGAAAAAGAATTCATTAAATCAGTTGGATTATTACAGATGATTTTAGGTTGATATCATGATTATTGTTGATATTATGATATCCAGAGTCAGATGTTCATCACGCGAAATGATTCAAAATGTGCGGTTTCATTTAAAAATGCCATTGCGAACGACTTTAAACACACTCACTACTTCATGATTGAAAAAGAATTCATTAAATCAGTTGGATTATTACAGATGATTTTAGGTTGATATCATGATTATTGTTGATATTATGATATCCAGAGTCAGATGTTCATCACGCGAAATGATTCAAAATGTGCTTGATGGCTATTATTTAAGATTAGCACATTGTCAAACAGCTGAAGGAAAACAGTTTGAACATTTATTAAAATAATTGGGTTTTAATGTTTATTAGCAAACACTATTAACAAAAAATTTGATAGGTAAGATTTTATTGTACTTATTTATTTCATTTCTGCTTTTCATGGTATCGATTAATAATGTAAATATCTCCGAAACGGGTTGACATATCGATGTGCGGTTTTCGGCATTCATTTTGTCTTAAAATTCCGTATTGAAATCATGTATCGCATGACCCCCTTCCTATTTAAAAAAAAAGTTACATTCAAAATGGCGGTTCCAAGATGGCGGACCAGATTTTTAAAGTCACAGTAAAATAGTATTTTCAATTTGAGTAGGATCCTCAATCATACCTACCGCAAAATCACCTTTGTATATGAAATATTAAGCCGTTTCCAAACATTTCCCCCACCCTGTATGTAAGTAAAACATTATTTAAACGTGAAATACAGTGTCATTTTTAATATTACTTTGTTCATCAAGTATTTCGTCATGGAAAACATCACAAATTATTATTATTAGGTGCCTATTTCTTGTATTTTCTGAGATCTCTGTGATAATAATTGTACAATAAGGTACATTTAATTTTAGAATTAGATTTATGCTACTTGTTGGACCAATAAAATAAATTCTATTCTAAACCTAATGAATAAGGTTGTGTTAGAAAGTTATGTTTGTGGAGTAAAGACTGAAGAGTTGAAGTAACAAATAATAATAAATAATTATCTTGGATTGTATTTAGTGGTTTAGTGATTATTATTTGTATCTAGGCTAGCTATGGATGAGTCAGAGCTACAGGATATTTTGATGGGCTCTGACTTGTCAGAATTATCAGACCTGGATGATTCTGATAGAGACCCAGAGGTATTTATTGAGTATCCAAAATTTTCGAATTCTTCAACATTTTTTTCCCTACACACACTAGTAATTAATAATACACTGATATTTTTTGGGGGCAACGCTTATTTGGCATTTGAATTAGAGTTTTCTGATGGAACTATTCTTCTTCCACGTATGAATATTTCCATCTGTCAAATATTATACCATATGTGATGGGTTTCCAGTTGACTGACCAAAACAAACTTTACAAAAACGAAACTTTATGAAATAAGTGAAGCATACATTGTGTAACATTGTCAGGCTAGGCAAGGTTAGATTAGGTTCGGTTAGGTGAAATCATCAAGTTTTCTTTGGTCAGTCAACTGGTAGGGTTGGGCAGCTGAAAGGTAGGTTAACTAACCAATCTACACATGTGATTTACCATTACTTTACTTTAAGTACCATTACTTTACTTTAACAGAAAAATGTCAATTTTTATGTACTGCACACAGGCTTTGCCTTGCAGTTATTATAACTATTATATTAACCATAGCAAATAAGAAAGTACTCTACAAACCTACGAAATATTTATATTCGAGTTTTGTACTAATTTGTATAATTGTATAAATTTGTATTTGTAATTTTTATATTGCACTATGCCCTAACCACGATTGTGATAATAATTACAGACCAAAAAAAAAAAAAAAAAATATAATAATTACCGATAGAGAAATTATTGTCTGTGGGCCATGATGTTTTACACATTTTTACATTTATTGATTAATCCAATAATACACATTATCAACTTGAGTATATGCACCGGTATATTGAGTATATTGAGTATATGCATTCAAGGTGACCAAGGTTATTCCTATTCACAAGACAGACTCAAAATCTTCCATATCAAATTACAGACCCATACCATTACTCATAATTATAGCAAAAATTCTAGATAAATGTGTAAAAATTCAGTTATCAAATTACCTTGAGAATAATCAAATCATTGATGATATACAGTGCGGTTTTAGGCCCAACAAAAATACTTTTGATGCCTTGTTTGATGTTACAAAATTTGTCACTCAGCAAATAAGCCTAAAGAAACGAGTATTATTATTGTTCCTTGATCTGGCAAAAGCGTTTGATTCAGTTGACAGGAACAAATTAATTGAAAAGTTGCAATCAATAGGCATAATCAACAAGTCATTAGAATGGTTTAAAGGCTACCTCACAAACAGAGTACAAAAAGTATCCATAAATGGTGTTGAAAGCTCAATAGTGAATGTGGACTATGGATTAGTGCAGGGAAGTATCCTTGGCCCCCTTCTATTTACAGTCTAAATCTAAATTAATGACATATCAACACTAGGTTTAAATGGGAAACTCTTTCTATTTGCAGATGATATGGCTTTGATCACAGATGGTAGTTCATGGGATGAGGTTTACAGTAAGGCCTCTACTGATCTTATAAAAATTAAAAAGTGGCTAGACCAAAATATGCTATCCTTGAATGTTAATAAAACGAAGTGTTTGCCCATTTTTACCCACAGAGATGCGGATCCAGGGGGTAGAGAGCTGCGTTTGCATGTCTGTGGTGGGCCGCAGTTGGTAGCCTGTAACTGCGATTTTATTGAGCGTGTAGAGGAATATAAATATTTGGGAGTAATCCTAAACAGTAAATTCAATTGGGTTCCCCAAATTCAGCAACTAAAAACAAAAATAAGAAGGTTACTCTATGCATTTGGTCAGATGAGCCGGATGCTGACTGTGGCTCAATGCAGATCAGTGTACTATGCTCATGTGCAATCACTTCTTGAGTACGGCATATTAGCATTGGGTGGATCATCTTCTGCGATTCTAAGGCCTCTCGCTGTCTCACAGAAGGCTATCATGAAAAAAATACTGAAAAAGAGTGTAAGATATCCCACACACATTGTATTCCATGACTTTCCGGTTCTCAATATTAAGCTGGTTAAACTTAGCTTGCATTTAAAATAATGAATTATTATGAATAACCTTGGATAGTTTAGATTTTGTTTGTTTATATAAGTGACTTGAGTTTATATGAAAATTTATTTGAATTTATTTTTATTGTGTATGATTTGACTTCTATTGCCCATGTTAAAAAGTTATCATGCCATGACAATACAGTCATGAACTATTATAAAAACGACCCTCACACACAGACCTGTGTCTAGGTGAGGAGTATATTCATAGTTTGTTGTTTTTTTTTCTCACTTGTATCTTGTTTTTGAGAATAATAAATATATTTCATTTCATTACACAATGATAAAAAAAATACTACAGGGAAAACATACGTTTTCTTTGAAATGCTATAATTTTGTGTTTTTGGCCTGAGAGACTATTATTGTTAGATCACATGATGATAAATAGTATTTGGAAATATAGCTTTTTCTTGGAAATGCTATAATTTTGTATTTTTGGCAAGAGCTGATTGTTTGAATTTATCCATTATATTCTAGAGATGTGTGGAGTGCAGCCTGAAATTTTTAGGATTTTGAAGTATTGGAAGGTTAGTGAGCTGAGTTTTTTGGTTGTTTTATGCATGAAAGAACTGAAGATATGTGGTAGTTCCATCATACTAGCCTTGTTAGCCACTAGGGAATGTTTGGTTAGACGCACAGAGCGCAAATTGTGTTTGGTGGTGGTAGTATTTTGGCAATGTTATATTCACTTGATTTATATCGTTTCATGGTTCAGAGCCCCTCATATATTTGCAAATTATGAATTTTTCAAATGAAAAAATAAATAAAACATTTTATTTTTAATTAATTTTTCCGGTGAAAAAAAACCCAACCCCCAAAAAATTTCAACAGATTATTGCTTTGTGGGGTGTTTGTTTTGTAAAGTTTCGTTTTTGTAAAGTTTGTTTTGGTCATTCAACTGGAAACCCATCAAATATGGTATAATATTTGACAGATGGAAATATTCATACGCAGAAGAAAAATAGTTCCATCAGAAAACTAATTTTAATACCAAATACGTTGCCCCCACAAAATATCAGTGTATTATTATTAGTGTGTTGAGTGTACAGGGAGAAAATTGTTGAAAAATTCGAAAAGTTTGGATACTCAATAAATACCATGACTTTTATTCATTATTTTTTGGTGATGAAATAATCAAGTTGATTGTGACACAGACTTATCTATATGCTGAACAGCAAATTGTTTCAAGAGAACTCAAAAGACATTCTAGATTAAATAAATGGGTGCCAACTGATCCTCAAGAAGTGAAACGTTTTTTTTTTGGGGGGGGGGGGATAGTGATTTGGGTGGGTCTTCTCAAACTTCCATCCATTGGATACTATTGGAACAAGTCTTTCATTTTTGAGAACACTTTTCCAAAAATAATGTCACGTAATAGGTTTGAGCAAAATTAAAGCACACAAACTTTTCAAATCAGTAACACAAAAAATGTCTCTATAACCCAATTCAGACATTCTCTTGTTCTTTTTCTGACTCATGTTCCCCAGATAACTGAGTTATTACCACAGACAAATCACATTTTGGTGAAATGTTCCAAAGGCTGATGTACAACGTGCTACAAAATGTGTAGGACAAGTATGGGCGAAACCATGCTCAAAGCCACACCACTCAAGCAAGAACTCAGTGCAAGGAATGCAAAATTCGGTTTTGTAATCCCTCCTTTTTTGAGGTACATTAAGTAAAACATTAAAATACTGTCATATTCATCCAGCATTGATCAAATCGTTTTTGTATAACATTAGTTGATAAGTTTATTGAGTTTGTTCCATGTTTTGTTTCATTGGTACATATTGTTCATTCACTTCTGATGAAAATTTTTCAATTTGACAATCTCTGACAGAACTTTCTGATTTTGGATTTATTGCATTTCTTATCATATCTTTTATTGTATTTCATTTAAAATGATATGAATTCTTATTATATTGTATACTTGTATTATATTTTTAGTGTAAACTTTTGGATTTTTGACTAATTGCATTACTTATTAGCCTATATATTTTATTATATTGCATTTTCAATTATATAATTTTTTAAATGTATTTTTCCATTTGTTTTCGCATTCTGAACCGTTATTCATCCAGTTATTTAACTATGAAGAATGAGCTGAGATTCCAGGTGGAATCTCAAAAGGCTGAAAGTTCTATTCTTGCATGTTGACCAGTCTTGTGGGGCCATGAGATTCCATCTGGAATCTCAGCTAAAAACAGTCAAAATGAAAGAATTACTTGTAATTGATACTTTGTTGCTTCTTTATAGGATGTATTTAGATACCAAAAATAGGGAGCAAACGCCTTGGCCGTTGGGACATATCACACTCAAAGTGAACTTGGCTCACTAGCCAAACACTCAGAAATAAGTGTGACAGTCAAGTTTCTACCAGTTCACACTGAGTTCGGTGTCACAGTCACATTCAAAATTCGATATGCTGCGCGTTGATTGATTTGTTTAAAGTACATTCAATTTATTTCACTGTACCTTCGTAAATTTGTTCAATAATAGTTATTATTAGATTAGGTGATAGGATAATAAGGCTAGTTCCTTAAGTAATGGCGAGACAAGTAAGATCTTAAATGTGCATAATAAAGAAATTCTTGAGATCAATAATATCAATTCTACGTCTGTAGTGGAAAGAACAGTAACAGCAACTAATGTGTGTAGGGATTTGGTTTATAGGGTTATAAAAGAGTATCGGGCCAACCATAAACTTTCATCACCCAAAACAGTAAAACGTAGATTGACCATTGTTGATACTGTTGCGGGTTCTAATGGCTAAAATAAGGCTGGTAACACTAAAGTTCACGCTTGCACTTTATTTATACAAAATTAGTCTATCTACACAAATTAATTGTAAGTTCAATTAATAAATAAAAACAGATCAACAAATGACAAGCTAATACTTATTTTCAGTAATTATTTACAAGAATTAATGAATTACTAATTACAGGCTGATCAATAATAAAAGAAACAAGAGTCCAATAAACTGTACAATAATGTTGAAAGAAATGATAAAAAGAGCAACTAATCACTTACAAAAACACAGTCCAATTCGTTATTTGACAGTCCCAAATAATATCACTTAACACAACGTCTTTAAACTATTAGTAAGCTACATAAACAGTAAACACTTGTCTCTGCACTTGACACTGGAATCGGGCAGTTTACTCAACGGCACAAGATCTGTAACACAATCTGACACGCAAGCTTTTGTAAAACTAACTCACTGGTTCACGTGGACTCCTTTATATAGCTGTTTTAGTTGTATAGTTCCAAGAATTGGAGGTCACCAGACGCTTCAAGAAGGCCATGGAACATGATCTCAATTATTCAAGAAGTCTGAAGAAATCTCGAGAAGTCTCGAGAAATTCAATTGAGTGAGAGAGTTGCACACTTGAAGAATAAGAGTTACAAAGACATGTGAAGAGCAAGAGAATGAAGATTGGATGTCAAAGTCACGTCCAACCATGAAAACAATAGAATGATATAAATAGAACAAGTGCGTGAATAACTGCTTGTTTAATTTTGTAACAATACTACAGATGAATGTGATAGAACAGCTATTAGACCTAAAGTAAGTACATAGTTTATTTTTGAACAATGAACTACCAACAGTATACAAAGTACTGTCAGCAGTAAACGAGGACTCTACCAAATTTTAAAAGAACAACATTTTCTAAATTATTAAGAAGTCTAAATTTTAAATTTGAGCGTCGGAGCCGATCCAGCTTATCAATCAAAAGAGACGATATAATGTTGTGGAGGAGGCAATACCTATAAACAATCAAAATCTACAGAGAAGAAGGTAGGAAAAGAACTTATATTACACCGATGAAACTTGGGTGAACGCCGAACACACACGCGATAAAGTTTGGAATGGCCCAACTGTGCAGTCAGCTAAAGAGGCATTTTTGTGGGGACTATCAACTGGCAGTAAAAATCCACCTGGGAAAGGGAAAGGGCTAATAGTGGCTCATATTGGTAGTGAAGATAGATTCT
The DNA here is from genome assembly GCA_948455865.1 of Conomelus anceps. Taxonomy (NCBI): domain Eukaryota; kingdom Metazoa; phylum Arthropoda; class Insecta; order Hemiptera; family Delphacidae; genus Conomelus; species Conomelus anceps. The sequence continues at coordinate 39,976,473 of OX418219.1, forward strand.
TTGATAATTGTGCGTGGATTTTTGAGTAAGATAAAAGTGGTGACTATCACAGTGAAATGATTTCGGGATTTTATGAAGAATAGTTTTCAAAAATATTGCCAAATCTTGAACAGAGATCTTTGATCGTTGTAAATAATACGCCTTATCATTCCCGTAGAGTAGAAGCAACATAGTTAAGTTCATAATATGAACATTTCAATTTGATATTCTCACTTAATATTTTTGTGAGATACAAACATTAAAATATGGATCCAACTTAATTTTTTTGCTACGTTAATTATTCACGTTCAGACTGGATATCCATTAGTTCAAGTTTTTTTTTGCCAAATCAGGTCGAATTAACAGTATAATGTTATTATTACAGGAAATAGGTGAGTAGTGACATTCGTTTATCTAAAACTAATTTGGTTTAAAGTATTGTTACAGGTTCTAATAGCTAAAATAAGGCTGGCAACACTAAAGTTCACACTTGCACTTTATTTACACAAATTAGTCTATTTACACAAATTAATTGTAAGTTCAATTAAGAAAATAAAAACAGATCATCAACTGACAAGCTAATACTATTTTCAGTAATTATTTACAAGAATTAATGAATAAGTAATTACAGGCTGATCAATAACAAACGAAACTAGAGTCCAATAAACTGTACAATAATGTAGAAAGAAATGACAAAAAGAGCCACTAATCACTTACAAAACACAGTCCAACTCGTTATTTGACAGTCCCAAATAATATCACTTAACACAACGTCTTTAAACTATTAGTAAGCTACATAAACAGTACTGTAGTATTCATATAACTTGGCAGCGTGTAGCACATGGGACATGCTATATCTTAACCCATCATACTGCTGCCACGTTATATGGAAACTACAGTAAACACTTGTCTCTGCATTATACACTGGAAACGAGCATTGTTTACTCCACTGGCACTGGATATGTAACACAATCTGTCACACAGGTTTGTAAACGTAACTGTCATGCAAGCTTTTGTAGAACTGACTGTCTGGTTCATGTGGACTCCTTTATATAGCTGTTGTAGTTGTATAATTTCAAGAATTGGAGCTCACCAGACACTTCGAGAATTTTCAAGAAACATGATCTCGATCGTTCCAGAAATCTGAAGAAGTCTCAAGAAATCAATTGAGTGAGAGAGTTGCAGACTTGAAGAATAAGAGTGACAAAGACATGTGAAAAGAGAATGCAAGAGAGCAAGAGAATGTATTTTGCGCTTCAAGTCACGTACGATCATGAATGGAATGATCTATGTAGAATAATGTAGTTCTATGTGCGTAAATAACTGCTTTGCTTGCTTTCGTAACAGTATTTTAAGCATTCTCCAAAAAGGAGGATTTTTCTAAATACCAGAAGTTGGTTTTATTTCAAATATGGAAAATACCCTCAAATTGCTACAAATTCACAATTTTAAACTTCATTTTCAAGGGGTCCTACCCGGGCCACCGCCCCTATCTGGTGGTAAATCTGCTATTGGAACCGCCCCTGGTTTGAGTGTGTGCGTGTTTTTGTCTTGCGGATTTATTCACAAAAACGGCAACGATTTGGAACACTAAATTTGGCACAAAGCATCCTCTAAACTCGATTCAGTGCACTTCAAAGCCCGATATTTGATTTTCTTTTCAGAATTTTCAAAATTAATGTTCAAATTTATCTTATAGTCACGTTAAGTGTTTCAAAAATGTGCTTAGATGCAGGAAGCTCATAGAAAAGCAGATAACATGATACTCCACTATGGTGATAATATAGCCTAGATGATACGCCGATGTCTCTTAAGCCAAAGCAACAGATTAGTTCTGTATCAATATCACAGCTGCTAATTACCCAGCATCAAGCGAGCTTAATTATTGTTTGTATTGAGCTTTTCCTGTGATACATTAATCTAAAGATTAATCCCTCGTAAACGGCACTGGCTACCCGGCTGCCGGTTATGTGTGAAACTAGCCTATTTGAACAAAATTCAAATAGGTTATGTGTGAAGCTAGCCTATTTGAACAAAATTCAAATGAAGGCATTGATGAATACTCCTTTTTGCTTGATATTGGACAAAGATGATCTTTCATTAAAAATAGTACTCGAGTAATTGATGTACAGACATAAAAAACAGGTTGAATTGAGAACCTTCTCCTTGTTGGAAGTTGGTTAAAAATAAGCAGTAATAGTGAAAGACGTTGTATTATTATTATTTTATTTATTTTTCAATAATAATGATAATTCTTTTTTAATAATTGTTATTATCATATTTTTTTAATAATAATAATTATTATTGTTATTATTATGATTATCATTTTACAGTTTGTTACACATTTCTTATTGAGTTATTGAACAGATCATTAGACATTTATTATTGAGTTGAGTTATTGATCAGCCTATTGACCGTTATTAACTAGTAACTAAAAGTATCTCATATTATTCTAAAAATCACATACAGTAGTTCGTTGTTGTCTAATGTCATCAAAGATGAAATAGACTATTTTGCTACAATGATGCTGGTATGTTATTGAAAATCAAGTGCATTGAAAATTATTTAAAAAATAATACAATTTTTAAAACAAAAAAGAAACCAACTTTAATGAAATGACTAAAAAAAAATAATACTCACATACTAAAAAGTTTCTTGATAACTCCATAAAATATTTGGCGCCGAATTCAAAAGATTGCTTGTATTAAATTTTCAATTTTGTCAGTTCAAAATAAAGTTCAAATTAGGGTGGTGATGGGTCATGCGGTGAGCGTGGTGTTCAAGTGATCGTGATGTTCAGTCACGACCGCTCAAGACTGCGCTTGGATGGGTGACCGTGCTTCAATGACTTGATGTTACAAGCTTTATTATCACTTACCCGGTGGTTCGGAACCCACCTAAAATAGTAGGTCCACCATGTTCCCCGTAACATGGCACAAACGGCGAGGTGGAACTACCCGTAAGGGTCTCCCCACCATTAAAAGCCATACGCTTATTATTATTATTAAAGTATTTTTTGCTTCAAATAATTTATTTTAAACTTTTTAGTTTGTATTTATTTTTTGAGTATCATTTCATTGAAGTCGGTTTCTTTTTAATTTTTTTTTTACTTAAAGCTTTTTAGTCGAATTTTCAAACTTTGAAAACATGATGAATTTCTTATAGCCTACTACATCATGAAATATTTATTAGCAAATCAATATGATCAATATAAATTATAAATTAAAGTAACTAACAATCTAGCTATAAGAAAAGTCAATAGAGTAAGTAAAATTCTACAACTCTCTATTTAACATAGAATATTTTATTCAGGGAAATTAAAATAGCGAAAGACGTTTCAAAAGTGGAATGGCCTTTAATTCGTCATTTCAAGGCAACCCCTTTCAGATTATACCTACACTGAAAAATTAACAACATTTAAGAATATTGTACAATTATTTTTTGAGATTTATTATTTAAAAAACATTTTTCACTACAACTCATGATTAACCTGATCCTACGACTCCACAACAACAACTGAATTATTTACAATGTTCATATGAACAGAAATATCATAATCTTCTCATTCTTAATTCAAATTAAGTTTACCTGATTGGTCAAAACGGGACATAACATGCTTTTTTCACACAACCGGCTTTGGGTAACCGATGTCGTTTACCCGGAATTATGTCCGTTTCATCCATAATTTCATAGCATCATTATGATTTAGAAAATCGGATAGGTGTGAAGTGGTCAATATGATACAATACTCGGCCTGGTAAACTACACCGGTTACCCGACAGGCGTTTATGTGTGAAACTACCCTATTCGAACAAAATTGAAAAGCAGACATCAATGAATGTTCCTTTTTGTTTAATATTGGGATAAGTATTGAGCCGATCTTTGTGAAACTTCGATGGGACCATCGCTCAATGATGCTATTTCATTAAAACATTTTTATTGAAATCGGTTCAATAGTGTTCGAATAATTAATTGATTTACAAACATAAAAAAACTAAAAAAAACAGGTCAAATTGAAAACCTCCTCCTGTTTGGAAGTCGGTTAAAAATGATGTGTTGCTGGAAGTTAATTGCTAAGAAATTGATGCATAAAAATCCATCATGATGGATGATGAGATGAATTATGGAATGAGAGTCAATCAAACTAGACTTATTCTTCAAAGCATAATTCATGGAATTTTTCAATTTTGCTCATTTGGAATAAATACTCTCGAATTGCTCAGCTATTTAAGTAGAGCAATGACAACTTTGAGGTCTCAAGAGTCGCCTAATATAACTAAACACTTAAATTACTATGAATAACCTTTCTGGTTTACTATATACTGTTCATATATTAGTAATTGAATTCACTAATTTTTATTAATCAAATTTTTTCAAAAGTCATGTATACATCAGCTCATGGGCGGTATTTGGCGGGAGCCATTGGGGGGGGGGGCAAACCCACCGGGAGGTCTTGGGGGTATGGAATACCCCCCAGGAGGGAGGGGGGTCCGGGGGTTCCCCCCCGGAAAAGTTTTAGAATTTTACTCTCTGATACTGAATTTTAAGGTTGTTTTTAGGCTAGATTAAAAAGTAAATGTTGTTGGGATTTTAACGTAAAAAACTCATTCTAACTCACAATTGATGTAAAATTAATAAAAAATGATCCAATAACAAAGTTTTTCATTGTTTAAAAAAATAGTATTAACATATTTTAACAATGAAACACATTTTTTGACAATTTGATTAATTTTAAGTTTGAATATATCTCCAATAAGAACAGCTCAAGAAGAGCATCTGAATTGATGCTAAAAGAAAGCCTGTATAGATAGAGTCAAGTTTAGTTAGTCAAGTTTATTTTAGTCAAGTTTAGATAGTCAAGTTTATCTAGTTTTAGCATGAATAATCTGTTAAGAGTAATTTGGAGTAAATTATAACTACGATTTTTGCTTTCAACTTTTAATTACAGGAAATTGAATCATATTTAAATTACATCAAATCAACATTTTAGAAACAAAGTGTAAGAACCAAGTGTATCTTAAACCAAGTGTAATCTTCTTTTTTTTGTTGTGAATGTGTTAATTACTCTTTTCACATCTACATACACTTCTCTTTCAATTGCCAACAAGGCAAGTGAAGAAAGTCTTTCTTGTCCGGTTGTACTCCTTAAATATGTTTTAAGTCTTCTTAAACAAGAGAATGATCTTTCACATGAAGCTGAACTCATTGGTATTGTAAGGAAAAGACGAAACACTTCAAACGTTTTTGGAAATATGTCTTTCAGGTTTCTTTTTACTAATACCTCACATCTTGATTCTAATTCTTTAAGAATTCTCTAAGAAATCCAGGAATCTAATTCTTTGTTGACAACCATGGGTAAAAACATTTAAGTTCAGCTATCAAAGTGTCCTCATCTACTGAGTAATGCTGGCACAGGCCGTGTACGTCATTGGGTCTGGCACTGTCAGAAGTGACGACATTATTAAGAGTATTCAAAATTTTGATGTTGCTTTCTTCCAGCCTTCCTTTAATTTCTCCTATGAGAATGTCAATAACAGGGTTCAACACTGTCACCTTGTAGTAGGCTTCTACAGTTTCAGTTGGGTTTGTAGTTCCTCCTCCTAGCTTACTGGGTATTTTCTTTTTCCTTGGCAGTTCCGCTGGTTTAAAGTTGCAACACTCGACGATTTTGCTGCAATGTGTCCAAAGTTGTCCAAAAAACTCGTCACTCCTGAATGATGATAGTACTGATGTCGTTGAATTAACCATTAACCAAGTCATTCATGACTGAATAGTTGATTTTAGTTGCCTGCAGTGCTTTGGACAAGATGTCGCAATGAGTTAGAACTCTTTTGAGTAAAAGCAAACATAAAATGAAATTAAACTCTTCCATGGATTTTATTAATGAATTAGCTTCACCCCCATGAGTAGGAGCACCATCGTTTTCGGCTATTTCCCTTAGAGTTTCAACAGTCACTTCATAGTTGTCAAGGATAGCATTGATGCTTTCCACTCTGCAATTCCACCTTGTGTCACTTAAAGATTTCAACTTGGTTTTACCACCATGAAAGAGAGTCAAGTTTTTCCAAATATGCTAAAATATTGTGTGTCTCTTTGCGGATTTTCCAATGAAATTGTAAAGTGATTGGAGCACAAACAGTGTGTTTTGGATACTTCAGTACATGCACTTACAATGCACAGATTCAGTACATGTGCGTGGCAATGTATGTACATGGCTAACGGATTGTCACTAAGCAGTCTAGCCGCCACCCCTTTGTATGGGCCTCGCATGTTTGCAGCCCCATCATAGCATTGAGCGCATACATTTTCAATTTCCTTTATTTTTGGAATTTTCAGACTCATCCTGGCCTCTTAGAGCAATGTTTTGTCTTCCACAAAAAATCAGGGATTGGCAAACTTTTTCCAAATACTCTCAGTTCTCCTGAACCTCTTTAGAATATTGCCTGTCAAGTTGTTCAGCAATGCTACCACTCACTTCAGATTGCTTCAAAGAATTAGGTTTGGCAGTATTTGTTAAATGGGCCTGGCTGTTTTTATGACTTTCGAATTTATCTGTAGCTTTTTTCCAGTTATCAACACCATAAACGGTGAAAGAGTGTTCAGATTTGCTCAGTTTGATGTCACAGTTCACTCTACAAACAAAACAAAATGCCTTGTTTTGTACCACTCTGAGCGAAATCTTCTTCCTTTTGTCAAAGGGTAATCACATTTAGGCTAATACGGACCCAAATGAATTAACTTTTTAGCAAAAGCTGGATCATGGCCAGGGTCTCGTTCATTTATTAGTTGTTTGTCGGTTGATACTGATTGCTGTGGTGGATCGACGCTAGTAGAAGTTGTTTTCTCCACAGCAACTGTAGACTGGTCAGAAGTCTCATCAGTTGAGGGTTCTGGCTGAGGTGTATGTGATGAATCGTCTGTTTTTAGAGGACAAGAAGAGGTGTTGTTTACATCATCTTTTCTAGCCGCAGCTTCTTGGTTGAGGTACCCCCAAAGAATGACAACAGTGACGCCTGAGTTTTTCTGTTAGCCTAAAAACAACGTCTATTGTTAAGAAACTGTCTAATGGAATAAAGAATTTCATTAATTTATTAATTCCTTTGTTCATTTAATTTCATTAATGTATTCATTCATTCCATAACCAAGTGTTCCTCCTGACGCGTGCCAATAGTTGTTAGTTGTTGTCACTTTTTCCAATCCAATGTTTGTTTAATACAGTGTGACACTACTGTGACTGTTACTGACTAAATAAATAATTCAGATATTTTTACTATCCAGTCAGTACTAATTTTGAAGATTACCGGTTATCTGAACTGATTTTCTAATGATTTGGTTGATATGTTCTGAATAAAACTACAGGCGGCACGCGTTCACTTCAAAAGACTGGGCTAGCCCTTCTATGTTTGTAGTCCTGGCCAATGACACATTGACACAGAAAACATATACACTTAAAATATTGAAGGATATATAACAGCTATAAGACTGATTAATTTAATTTAAAATAATCAATACTTACTGTAGTATTGATTTAATTATGCTAAACACAGGTCATGGCAGCACAGTTTAGGTTTGGTAGTGAGGTAGCTTATTCAAATAGTAGCTTATTCAAACAAAAACCTAGTTATATTGGTAGGAAATTCTACAATAAGCTACCACAGTGTTTAAAGAGTCTTGAAAATATAGAAATATTTAAAAAACGATTGAAAAAATATTTAGTTGATAAAGCTTTTTATAGTGTACAAGAGTTCCTTTCACATCAAAATTAAGCCTCACCTCAACTAATTGATATAGTAATTAATTATGGTATCTAGTGTATATGACTAATGTTAATCTGACATGTCTTATACTCCTTAACTGGAGTCTACAAAAAAAAAAGAAAAAGGTATACAAATGCTGGGGTTGTGACAGCCGCGAGCTGATGCGTGGCCACGGTTGTGGTCGGGGAGGGGAAGAGTAAAAAATAAAAATAGCAACATTACGTCATTGACCTTGAGCCGCGCGGACCGCGGAAACGGGAAAACAAGGAACCGTGGGGGCGAGTTCTCAGCTCAGCTGTTTCACCACACTGATCAACCTGACATCACACGTTATGTATGTTTTGTCAGGTGCTTTTTGCAACTCATGGCTCAGGAATGTGTGGGCCTTGTTGTCAAGCTAGTTAAGAAATCCTCTCACCACTAAATAGCTGTGTTTAGGCCGTGTCCCTCACTAGCATTTTCAAAGTAATTCAAGCCAAAAGCTATATAACAAAATAAGAGAGTAATACAGTACAGTAGGCTACTTACCATGTTATCGTAAAAATAGCTTCAAAATAATACCATCACCAATGACAACTAAACATCATTCACAAACGTACACGAAAATAAGTAAGTGTGAACCACGCATTCTTCCCTCACATTACTCATCAAAACAGAAGCAATCGAGTCGCCCGCACAGGTTCGCCAACTGACCCTCCACCTATCACAAATTTCCCTCCGCTTTCGAACACCCTACCCTGATTTATGCGATTTATTGCACATACAACATTGATTGTGAAATATTCTTTTAGATGCCATGATGTCAACTTCTAAATATTTCCAGGAGAGCTGGACTATAATTATTTATTGGATACACTAACTTCATTAAAGAAAACGGAGGAATATTTGGGGGGGGGGGCAAGTGCCCCCTTGCCCCCTTAGATCTCGCCAATGCATCAGCTTCATATATTGAATTGAAAATTGTTGTGGACTAATCACTCAATTAAGTAAACCCCTACGGCAGAGTTTCAACTTCTAATTTCAATGAAAATATGTAACGAGTGGAAAGATGCCTATAAAAAAGTTTCTATAGCTCAAGAGAGATTTTGGTGGTTGAAAGTTTTCCTTTTCCACCTAATACCTTTCTAGAATATTACTTAATACCAACAAGCTGCTCTTTCTGAGCTTACCACGGGGAAGAAAAGAAAAAAACATCCGAAGAGGAAAGCAAATTGGAATTCTTTTGATATTATTAAAGACGTTTTATAATTCTCGCATTGAAAGAATGATTTCTCAAAGTTTTCTAATTTCAGCTACAAGCAATTTGAGGGAAATAATTGGATGCAATGAGAACTGTGTTAAAGAATGGGAATGGATTCCAGTCGGTACTTCAGGGTTCAGGGTCGGGTTGCTCTTCAACTAAGTTGGAGGTGGAATGAATAGTCTTTTACCTTTGGCTCTCCAACGTTAATGTTTTTTTTTATTAATCATGAAATAATTGAAAATATTTAAAGTTCGTCACTAATATCTTCAATTAATTATTGTCACATTAAACAAAGCCCAGTGAAACCTCTGAAATATTAAGTAATTAGATTCAATATTCAGTAGATAAATCACGTTCTTAATTTTTTTGAACGTTCGAAGTATATGGAGTATAAGAAAAGTCAGATTTACAATTGTACATACAATATTATCAATTCTATACACTAGTAACCACAGTAATTACAATATCAATCAGTTGAAGTGATGCTTAATTTTTATCTGAAAGGAACTCTTGTACACTATAAAAACGTGGGTGAAGGAATACAGATGGGCCCACGCTACCTGGGTGTCGTAGCAATTTGTCTGATGGTCAGGTTCTACGTAGTTTGGGGTCGTATACCTGTGTTTCTGGGCGGTAGTATTTTAGCAATGCTACATTCACTTGATCTATGTTGTTTCATGCATCAAAGTATTGAATGTATGAAGTGGTTCAGTCACATCTAGCCTTGTTAGCCACCCAGGGAAGGTTTGGTTAGGAACGCAGAGCGCGCACTGTGTTTGGGGGCAGTAGTTTTTTGGAAATAATATGTTCAATTGTATATCATTTTATGGTTTCTAGAAAGTGAGAATACCCGATCAATGAACAAATAATAGAAGGGTTTCTGAAGTCGAGTAGAAGACTCAAGGATTGGACGAGTTGCTACTCATTAGTAATGCTCACAGAAGCTTAAAAACCCATCAGACGAAATGCTACTTTTTTAAGTAATTTGGGTGTTACTGGACGAATTACTACTCGGACAAACTGCTACAGAACCTACTACCTGGCACTACGGGGTTTTCCATAAAGGTTCCTATTACTGTATTACTCTTCGACAGGATAACTCTATTGTTCTCGGTTCTCGCTCGATTACACTCATCACTTCACATTTCCTGAAGACTCTTCTAGTTGGCAGATAACTACGGTCAGTGTCACATCATCATATTTACAGTATACCCATCTCACCATGGAGTGTATGTTTGATAGTATTACTGCATTCCATCAGCAAATTAGTTCAAAACCAGGTATGAAAAGTTTTCTAAAAGTCTATAAACTGGTGAAACAATCAATACAATGTGTGAAGTGTGGTGCAATGATGCATCTGTTTAAAAATAATGGATTAAGGCTTTTATAGACATGAGTCTAGAATCACTAAAAATACGATTTCAGGGGGATTGGTTCTCAAACTTGTACTGGAATCAATCAGCCTTTGTTATCAAGGGAGAGCAGAAAAAATAAAAATTCTCCGAGGAGTTTGGCTGATATACATTGTTTCCTCTTATCTCTGAGGCAATTTTCCAAGAAGCTCTAGAACATGTTGATGCTGGTGTTTCATTAAATGGCGAAAGAATAAACAACCTCAGGTATGCGGATGACACCATCATTTTTGCTGACACTGCCCAGGGGCTACAATTTTTGATGGACTAATATCTGAAGTTAGTAGAAAATATGACATTGAAATAAACACAAGCAAAACAAAGGTTATGATCATCAGCAAAGAGAGAATTGTAGGGGTACAGCTTACGATCGATGATAGAAGTAATTCTATGATAACAAGTTATTCTATAATAACTGATCACTTTACCCCCCCCCCCCTCCATTGACCTTGCCTCCTTCCTTTGAAGCTTTAGAAACAAAAATCTAATCAGTTACTATTGATGTCTCATGATGACAGACTTCAGTAGTTTTCGAATCAATAATCTATTACTTCTTTCCACTTTCAAATCTACATATTTTATGAGTTATTTTTCAAGGTAAATCATCAACAAATGGAATAGTAAGATTGGGAAGTGATAGCCGAGTGCCGTAGCAGGTACTATCTGTTCAATCAGAGATAAGCTACGAAACTCCTGGGCGCTCTTTGTAAGGGTGACCAAATTGATTGGCCAGCAAAAAATACTCTGCTGTAAAATCACTTCCCGGTGGTTCGGAACCCACCTAAAACTGTAGGTCCAACTCATCAATCACTATCATCCAATTCATTACCCACGCACTGGTCTCATACCTATCTGGGCTTCATCCTCCGAAAAAAATAAATTGAAAAACAGATTTCTTCATGTGTACTTTCCTTGTAGTCTAATATTTCCCAAAGTCTAACATTTCCTTAAGTGCAAAAAAGTTGAAATCATTTGTTACCTAAATGACTATTGATTTATATTGCTATAGGTATAAAGTGTACAGCTTCTGCTCATTTTGAACAAGACAACAGGCTTTCCATAACCATGGAAGACGATGTATAATCTGCAATAGAGTCTCAGTTTGGCTCAGCTGCACAGATAATACAAGCGGCTTCAATTCTGAAGCCAGGCTTGTGGAAAGGGATTTAGATGGGGGGTAACAGTGTTCGTGTGGAAAGCGATTGTGTAGTACCCTTGATGAGGATCGACGGAAGGGGGGAGGGGTGAAGCCAAAACTATCGGTAATGCTTGTCCGCATGCTTGCAAGCATAAAGGCGAGCTATGCGAGAGGCACAAATTAACTAGTCCTGGGGCCTGTGTGTATGTGCCTATACGCGGGCATCGAATGCTGGCTGCTAAAATAACTGGGCGACCGTCTACTACCAGGCACAGGAATGTTGAGCATTTGGCTATTGGAAGGACCGTACGACTTCATCAGGCTCTGCTAGCCTGTTGGTTTCCGATCCGCCTGGTAGGCGAGTATTCCTATGCTGCTGGTGGTGCTTCACCTGTGTAAAGCCGCAGATATCGAAGTGCCCCCTCCACTCCTTTGTGCATTGCTCAATGTAAATAGATACTTTGCATCCCTGGTGCGTAAAATGTTGACACAAAGCTCTTGGATGCAGCAAATAATTACTGTATAGAAGCTCGCTCGCATCCATCCCTCTGTTAGTTGATAATATCCCAGCTTCCACATCCACTCTGGCAGTAGGTAGCGTGGAACGCCACAGATTTATTATCGAGTATCATATAATGCACTATTGCAAAATTATCTGCGGCCCCGTTTCGTGTTGTCGTTTGAACTCCATTGAAAACTGTATTATCTTTCGCATGTTGCGGCTGGTGTTGCCTCTCATTACAATAGTTGTATCATTAGTGGCCGTGCAGTGCAGGTATGCTGCACCGCTTCAAACGTTGATTGATGATTAACAACATAGCGAATGCGCGTGAAAAGCCACAGCTATTTGAACTAGATTATTCAGAGCATATGTTTGTTTAGTGAATAGCCACCACTTATGGATCAATTGGTTGCTGATGCTCATTGATGATTGAAAGTGGCATGACCGAAATTAAATCAAGTCTCATTCAATCAAGACTACAGCAGAATTCCTCTTCTTATAATAATAGGCTGCGATTTGTGAGGAAACTCCTACAGGTGGTTCAATTTTCATTTTTCCATTTTTTCCTTCAGAAAAATACAAAGAACAGAATAAAAGTCACTGAATGTAGTACGCTTGCTGAGTGTTGATTACTTGATACCGCTCCTCTGCAAGCAAGATTGTTATAAGGATAAAAAATTATTATTAGAATAAAAATCCTATTTATACATTGCTAGGATCAGGCTTATAATCGGTAGAATCTGAGTGTTGAATCCGTTATTTCTTATTCATGTTTGAATTGGAGTCACATAAAAGAACTTTGGGAGTTTATTGAATACAGAATGAGAATTCAAGGAGGGAATGCCATTTTCTACAATGGGAAGTAATCCAGTCAAATTAGCACACATTTCGAGTGAGAAAGAAACAAATTCCAACAAGACTGAAGGTTATATGTCCAGAAAAACATGCTGAGTAACAAACTGAAAGTTCCCAAGAATCCTAGCTGTGCATCAGCCGTCATCTCGGAAAACTGTTAAATTTTCCGAAGTTATTTTTGTTTTTCCAAAATAAGCTTCAGACAAAAAAAGTTACTTGTGCTTTTTTCTAAGATAGGGAATTTTCAATAAGTTGACAACATTTACATCACTTTAACTACAGTATATCATTTCCTCGGCTACAATTTTTAAATTGGTAACTTTTTCAGAAAATTAAAAGTTTTTTAATTATTGAATCAGTTGTATCTCTCTAATGGCAAGACCTAAGTGTGTACTCAAAATATCTTTGGGGGAAATTAGGTTTTCTATCAATTTGGGCTACGCCCAATTCCCTCCCAGGACCTCAGCCAGGTAAAAATCGTAGCCTGCCCAGACGTGAGCAGGTCTATAAAAATCATAGCCCGATTCAGTCCCGTTGGTGAAATGATCTTATCCTGATTGCCTCTCGTTGGTTGAATACAGAATATACTTATGTACTAATACATTTTATTTATAAAGTGTAATACTTATGTACCTATTATATTATACTTATATATTATATACTTATATACCTATATATTATACTTATGTATAATATAATAAATAGATAAATATCATTGAAATTTAAATACACATTCAAAGTTATAATTCAGTTCGTTAAGCATTACCCAGGGAGGAGGTGAACTGACGTACAGTCTTTGCTGTTTATTAGCTGCGTCAGTATTTCAAATGTGTTCAAATCTTACATGTGTGTCAATAATGACACTTACAATAAACTCAAATAAATGTCTATCAGCTGTGTCAATTATATTATGTGTTTCATTTTTATACTAAGAACAGCAATTTTTGTAGCACACTCGCTGCACGAGAAAAAGAGAAATTCATACAGAAAGAAATTGAAAAGTATAAATCTGGAATCATCACAAGAATGGAATATGTAAAGCGAGTGTGCTACAAAAATATTGTTGTTTTTAGTATAAAAATGAAATTTTTACTAATTGACGCAGCTGATAGCAAAAATGTAGAATTTATTGTAAATGCCTGGATTTCTTGTTTCATAACGACTTGTAACTTACACTTCGTGCTTGCGCTCTATTCCCTACCAATTGGAGTTTTAACGGGTCGTCATAGGCCTACTAACCTCTCTTCGCAGACCTTGCCATTGAACGGCTTCGGTTTCTATAAACATCATATGCTTTCCAATTTACAAAAAAATGCACATTGGCAGATCTTGAAAAAGAGAGTCTTCTCTCTGCTTTTTTTCAATTCAACGATTTAAAATAATTTATAAGAAGATTTAAACACAATCAAAAATGGAAATGTCAACGCTTGCACTGTAAAAAACTAAATTAAGTTGATAATCAGCCTTCGTAATTTCCAGATTTGATTTTCAAACGTAAACAGCAACAGCTTCTAATGTTTTGATTTTCACTAGCTTAAAGTAACCTAGAGCCTATAGTGGGAATCTGTTTTACATCGTAATTATTTTTATATTCGACCACCAAATTCCAAAATCAATAGCGATATCATTTGGACTATGAGGAAGATATTATACCAAGCTCCAAGAGTGAAATCTTTCTTTCAGGCGCTAGGGTACAGACAGGCGGACAACGGTATGATTTCAATAAGACCCTGTGGTCCTTAATAATTGGGAATGAAAATTAGAATGTAATTTAGCATTTGTGTAGTTTTGTATGTTGAGTTAGAGACAAATATTGGAATTTAATACAGTAATTGTACGGTTTCATTATAGTTCGTTTTTGCTACTTTTCTTTCAGGCGTATGCTCTTTCAAGACACCTATAAAATTCGTAGGCTTCGTTACTATCACCCCCATTTTTTTGATTCCCGGATTCAAAATTCATTTGAAAAATTCATAGAATAAAACCATTCCACAGTAAAAATGAGACCATATTTCAATAACAAAGCCTGGTACGGAGTAGCAAAAACATGTATTTTAATAAAAACAGTGTTGGATGAAGTTTGTTGTGATTGTTAATTGATTCGGACGCGACAAAGAATGCTGACGGATGGCAGAGCGGTGATTTAATTCGGGGAATACCTTTCTCATTCGGGCTCAATCGCGTTCGTTAATATTGGCTGAGGCTCAGAGGAGGAAGCGATGAAAAATAACAGTGTAAAAATGAAAAGCGAAACCCTTTGACAACGACGACGTCGAGAGCTAACGACTGTGTGCGATTTAATGAAAAATATGCTTTGAAAATAAATTAATCGTCATCGAAGAGTAAGGAGGGTTGGTTGTGTGCGCGCGTCGGTGTGTGTACAAGTGCAAGTGCACACTTAGTCAGCTTATAAGGGTGCGTTTTTTTAGCAGTGTCAACTAGATATAGGACACTCACTCTCGTAAAGCAGCCAACTCTGTCGTGCAACTGCGTCGTGATTCTATGCCTGTACGCGATTAACAATGCTTGTTGTCTCGTTGGCTACCCCTTGTAATCGGCTGTTCGTAAATGGGAGAGGAGATGTAAGCGGAACACGCCACTTAGTCTGCATTTTTATTGCCAATCGTTCGGTCAGGTTGGACAACTTTCTGAAGGGGAGCATAAACGCTGAAACATAGGGAAAGAGGCGGTAGATGCCCCTGTCCCTTTTGACGCGCGTGATTAGACAAAGTCTGTTTCTCCTCATACACTCTCACTCGTTCCGTCATTCTTTCTCTCACTCTCCTTCCCTCTTACTCCCAACCCCTATAAAGGGCAACTCGTTTATTAAAGAGATGTATTTTATTTATAACGACAAGCATTTGCGGCCGGGTGGCCTCTTCCCACTTCCTCTCCATGCTTATTAGCAATCGATCAATTCCCCTCTCCCGCCATAAAATAGACAGGAATTCGCAAGTGCCACTCATATCAACACGTGACTAATGCAAATCGGATTATCAGCTTTCCATTTGCTACAGGTATGCTACATCAATGTAACGAGATGAGCTTACAAGCTTCCAGCTTGTCATTAGAACTCTTGTCGCAACGTATCACTCTCTCCCCTTTTACACATATCAGTAAAAACTGTCTTCTTTGTAGGCTATCTCATGAGCGAACCTTGATATTTTTGCTATTTGTTACTTTGTGCAGATTATTTACTCACATAGAGCTGGTCAGATGATTCTCATTTCGAGAAAATCTTATAGAGTAAACCTTATGAAATGTGAGAGCAGTTCCACATTGACTTTTTGTTGTATAACTTCTTGGATAATTTTATCAGAGTGTAACAAACATTGAAACATCGAAATGAAGGCTCTAGGAATCTTTGTTGAGTAAATTGACAGCAATAGCTGTCAAGTTCAATTATCTTTATTTCTGTTACGAAGCGTTTCCGAACTTGTGTTTATAAGAACTCAACTTATTATATATCAATTATAAATAGGATTATATTGATACATCTGTAAGTGGTGGCAATAATTAATTATAGTTATATTTATTTACATAAATAATATTTACTTCAATTTAAAAAATTATTATTCCTTTGAATCTGTTAGTATTATTCTTAACTTGACACGTAGCCCTAAAAATCACGTTATGGCGTGACGGCCGTTTCGCTCTGTTGTCTAGAGCATCGTCAGACGACCCACAGTACACTGACTTAAGGTATGAGTTTGAGGGTCTAACCCTCAAGTCAGTGTACTGTGGGTCGTCTGACGATGCTCTAGACAACAGAGTGAAACAGCCGTCACGCCATAACGTGAGTTAATTTCCATTCAAAAGTTGTTTTATTAAGTTTATATTACATATTAGTGGAAACAAGATGGATCTTCAACATCATACCTAAAAATCAATTAAATTAACGTAAAAACTTCTTGGGCTTATTATTATTCTATTACCTGACATTCAATTAATCGTGAGAATTTTTTTCTGTTCCAATAGCTTTGTGTAGACGTTCCAAAAACTGATAAAATTACTAAAAATCAAGCAGCGTCAATAGTGGCTAATGGTGTAAGGTAGCTCAAGGTGATGGGGAAGCAGGGAGTGCCTCGGACTGGTTTCTGCTTCGTTCAGTCAGCCTTCCATGTCCTTCCATTTCTATGTTCGGAACCCACCTAAAATGTTCACCATTCATAACATCATTGTATTATCTTCTATTCTTCCATCTTAACACCCACGCGCAAGTCTCAGACTCATGCAGACTTCCACAGCAAAAAATAAATATCCAACTTGTCACTCAACTCATAGATATGGAGGTTTCGATATCAAATGGATAAGTGACTAGCATTTCACAAAACAATTGTCCCCATTGAACTTGATTAGAATGCTGCTGTATTCTAAACTCAAGGATTACAAAAGACTATTGGTCTTTTGTTATCTTTGTCTAAACTACACTAGAAATTGAATTTTCAGTTCCTCGTCAAAATCCTTACTCCATCCAAAAATTCATTTGAGAATAGAATGTTCCCAATCTAAATTTTGATTGAAATTTTATTATCGAGGCTAGAGTAAACAGTGGGCTCGTTTATTATTTCTTCTTTTCCTCTTTTCCCCTGCACTCATCTTCATGGTCTTTTCATGGAACGTACTCCATTCCGTTCTTGATTCTATTACATTGTACTTGTTCATTCAATGAAGTTTTGAACTCAGTAATAATTGAAAACTTTTTTCAATTTAAAACTTCTACAATAAAACAAAACGTTTTATGTAACGATCTCCATCTAAATCCTACTACATTGATTTTGTTCATTCAATGAAGTTTTGCACTGAATAATTGCAACTTTGTTTTAAAAACATTTTTAAAACATGGAACCTTTTTCAATCGTTGCAGTCAGTAACAATGCTCGATTCTCGAATGCTCTAGCGTTCATCGATGTCCTTCAGCTATTCAATGCTGCTGTCAATATCTGCCATTGCGGCAATCTTCAGTATAAATTAACAGCAATTTGAGGAATTAGAAATTATTGAATTGTTTCTGTATATTTGTCAGCTTGTTAAATTGTCAGTTATTTCAAAACTAACTTGCGAAAATTTCAACTTTGAACCCCTTATTTTAAAAAATAATTGGAGAAAATTTTTTCTTACAGTGACCCGAAAAAGTGCTTAGTTTTGTACTAACTGTAGCACGCAAAAGTAAATTCCAGTGCGACAAAGTACTTTTCCTACAACTGCTCGTAAAGTAGTTCTTTACGTACTGAAAACTAATTGTAAAATACATTTTTACTGCTCCGCAAGCAGTAAAGTACTTTACGCTCGCCAGCTGTTTTCTTTACACTTCTGTTTTGATTTTGATGTCTTCTCATTGGTGGATCAAGAAATCCGTGAAATTCTCATAGCCTCAACAATGGCGAACGCTAACCAAATCTGGGCACGGTCTCTGATGTTACAAACTACAAGCTTTTATTGTGTTGGAATCCAGAACTGCTGTTGTAGGAAAAATATTGTATGCAATTCGCGCGTGAAACTTCTTTATCGCTCTCGCAAAATAACTGCGCTCCGCTATGCTTTGTGTTGCCTCAAGCGATGTTTTGACTCGAGCGATAAAGTCGCGCTTCACGCTCTAAATAACTATTTCCGCATTCCAGATTTGCAACCTAACAACACAAAATAGTGAGCATGTAATACGCAGGTTCCCTATTCTGCATTCAAAAATAGGTTGGCTACTCTGCTTCAGCAACGAAATAGTCGTTGTAGTTGTTGTTGAAATCAATTTGATTCGAAGATAGGTTATGTGACGAATTGTCAGATTATGTATGTCCTGTTTTGCTCTGTTTTAACTACTTTATACATTACTCTAGGAAAAATTTAATGTGTAATTCGAGCGCAAAGTATTGTTTCTGCACTAGAGAAACATTTTTCACTCGCCTTCGGCTCGTGAAAAAACTGTTTCTCTTCGTGCAGAAAAACCCAACTTTGCACTCTAGTTACACAAATAGCTATCACCTCAGCCATAGATAACATTTCAAAGCCTTAATAATATCCTTAACATCATCATGCCAGAAACTTCGAAAAAAATTATGAACAAAAACCCTGCGCACAGCCAGGAAGAGCATCGGAACAAATTATCGTTGGAATTTTGGGGCTATGGCCAATAAAATCGGTTACCAAACCAATCAGTCGGAACGAATAAGCGATTATAAGAGACAATCGTTTGACATGCGAGCAGAGCTCTTTGTTCTGCAAGACTCGCGAGGTATTTTGTTATCAAAGAATCACCGATTATGCATCCTTCATGCACGCCGTTAGTGCCCCCTCTTGCAATGAATGCGACTTTTATTAAATTTATTCCATTTGTCGGCCCGTTAGCTGGATGATGAGGGGGTGGTGGGAGGGGAAGCAGTTTGTTGCACGGTGTGATGGCGTTAAATCTGGAGGAGGGTCGATAGTGTCTTCCGATTTTGAGAACTTGGGGGGTCGTCGCTTGCCACAGTAGCCCAGAAGACCCTTCTCCGTGCGCCTAAAGAGGCTTCTCCCCACTCAATGACAACAATAGTGATATGTTTGTCAAAGGAGCCTTGAAAAAGGGGAACTGTTCAGGGACACTGTTAAATTCTCTAAGCCTCTTACTCCTATTCATTCTCTCTCATCTTGCATCTCTCTCCAACTCTCCATTAAGCGCGAGGCGTACGCTAGTTTCCATGGAGACCGAGGACGGATATGAAGAGATCAAAGACCAAGTCGGACTTTAATAATGCCAGCCTCGTCTTGTTTTTGTTTGCAGCTTTAATATGATGTGAGCTCACACAATTATAAAACAATAAGTCGATTTTAGAAGTGACTGCGAATCGCATTTGAAAACTTAATAGGCATTTGTTTCCTTTGATGTTTGGAGTAATGCTCATGAGTGCACGCTCAAGTGCTCGGATAACTGGAGATTGACTATTAACAAACAGCTGCCTCTCTCATCATGTACTTCTGCCTAGTAAAGCTAAGATGCTCTGGTATTTCCAATCATATAAATATCCCAGCTAGATGGACAGTTCTCGCTAACTTGATTGACAATTATTTGTTAGTCAGTCCGTTACCGTATTGAGTCTTTCATAACTTGCTTTGGGTTTGTTTAGTTTAGTTCTCTATGACTCTAAGCAGACGGCTTAGAAGTCAAACTTATTATTCATTTTATAATCTTAAAAGCATGTATTAGTATTTCTTTGTGTAAAAAATCATTATTCTATTTTATGTATCTGGATTCATATCTCAAATGCTTTGAATCATGTCCGAGCGGACTCTATTGCGATATAGTGTATTCTCCTGTAGCGAACTAGACTTGCTACTGGAGTAGAGTAGACTTGTCTGTCTCGTTATCTCAAGGCTCCAAACAGCTCCAGACTAGAGACAGACGAGCACAGCAAGAGTTTGGAAATTAGGGCGTATTACTCTACGAAAGTGCTGCATCACAAAGATCCATTATCATTATCAATGCATATCCTGACTCACTATAGTAGTTTATTCTAAAAATTCTTTTCGTTTTATTTTTTATTTAACCTGTTTGTTATACTTGTCAATTGGAATTTTATACATTGGAATATAGAAAGTATTGTATCAACATAAAGAGTCAATAATAGATTATTTTAGAAAAAACAGCTATCAGTTATATAAAAATATATTTACTGCTGATCTCTATGTTATACATAGATATTATCAGCAATGTGTAGTTTCAGCGTTACACATTATATTGTTAATGCTTATTAATGTTTTTGTTGAATTTCTCACTGTTTTTGTATAGAATGGTTGCTGTGGAATTTAAGAAGGTTTGTTCACATAATATATGTTATCACCGAACCTAGTGTTACTCATTTCTATGCCTATTCATTGTAATTATATTGTCAATAATTGACTGTGAAATTCTCGCGACCCTTATAATATATAGTGAATTTATAATATATTTTGTGCTATGTTATAATGGTTACTTATATTAAAATAATTTTATTGTATTATTGTTAGGTTAGTTGTATTTTGAGTCATGCAATTATTCTTTGGTTTAGCTATTCAGAAATATGTATTATTTATTTACAAAAACTTTTAAGTTTAAATTCTGCATGCTTGTTGATATTACATAGTCTATTTATTGTTAACAGTTTTATGTATTATAATTGTTATGTATGGCTTGAATATTTCTTTTGTTGTAAAATCAATTTTATACGCAACTCATTTGTATGGTGTAGTGCACACTGAGAACAAGTAAAATTATTATGATTATGATTATTCTAAAAAATGTTCCAACTTCTAAATAATTTTTTCAGCAATAATTTAAAAGTGTCTTTTGAAATCTCGATTAGAATATTTTATGCTTCGGTGTTTGTGAACTTCATGAATACCTTCTACCTTCAAAATTTTTTTCGGAGGATGAAGCCCAGATAGGTATGAGACCAGTGCGTGGGTAATGAATTGGATGATAGTGATTGATGAGTTGGACCTACAGTTTTAGGTAGGTTCCGAACCACCGGGAAGTGATTTTTTACAGCAGAGTCTTTTTTGCTGGCCAATCAATTTGGTCACCCTTACAAAGAGCGCCCAGGAGTTTCATAGCTTATCTCAGATTGAACAAATACCTGTTACGGCATTCGGCTATCACTTCCCAAGTGATAGTAAACTCCTTAACTACCCTTTAAATATTAGAGAACGAGGGGAAGGAGAGAATTAAAAAAACTCAAATATTGAGATAATTGGGAAATTCTTCTTCTCATCAGATAGAGCATGAAAACTCTGCCAAAAATACAAAGTAACCCTTTGAATTAGGCATAAAGGGTGATTTCTAGAAGGTATAACTATTTTTAGACTTTTCAAATATTGACTTTTGCAGTTTCTATCGTTAATGCATTGAGCAATGCAAATTGAGTGAAAAGTGCTCTTGAACTTTTTTTAAAAATATCATTCACTTTTGAGAGACGAGTTTTGGGCAAGTGAGTTATACTGTTCAAAGCTGCTAGTTTATCAAATGTTTATTAAAGTATGGTATAAAATTGAAGATTTCTGTTTTTGAATTATAGTTTAGTAGGTGTCGTCAATGAGAACAGAATAATGGTATAATGAGGATGCAATAGTTTTTCCCTATTCTGTATATTAGTGATTACAATATATGGGTGTGGATTGTATTTTGACAGCTGCTCGGCAAATTGCAGATACGACTCCTGCATCTCCAAGCAAAAATAAACCAAGGATTGTATTCAGGGCTGGCTTAAGGCATAATACTTACCCGGGCAAACTGCTATCGTGTCGCGCGCCCCCCCCCCTCCCACCAATTAAATGGGGGGGGGGTCCGTTAGTCCTCCCACAGGATATTTTTTGAGATTTAAATAGAGAGTTTTGAGACATTTTAAGTGGTAGTAATCAATCCAAAAACTACTCGATGTTTAAGTAAAAAATACTACTTGCGCAATACAATATAATAAGACTATTGCAAAATTATTTATACCATCACCTTTTTTGCATGCATTACATGGTGCGTTTTTTGTTGATAATAGTTATAAGGATATATCTGTGGGGATTAAATGAAGAATTTCTTCTAAATAGGCTTTTATTATTCAAAAACAGACTTAATACTAGGAACAGTGATATATGTTGAATCAGTACATAGATAATAGCTATGGAATTTGGAATGAAATTTTACAAGCTTTTTTCCCGCAAAATCTTTTATGAAAGTGTTTATGTCAATTTTTTGCAACACGTCATATTCAATAGACACGAGAGAGTCCTACTAGACGTTCTTGGGACATGCTGGAACTCAAGTAGTTTTTAATAAGCTTAAGCTTTGAAAACCTTCTTTCTCCAGAAGCTACACTCACTGTTAGAGTTAGCACTATTCTAAGTGCAATACACAAGTTGGGAAAGTTCTCACATAACCTGTTTTTAGTGAGGTACTTTAAAATGTCCATTGGCTTGCTGCCGCAGTTGTCTGGCAATAAGGTTTGGACTACCAACAGTTCTTGGTTCCTTTTATGTCCCCTCAATGTCTCGGTAGTCCCCATCTGTTAAAGATAATTGCAGGTCAGCACTCTTTTTAGCAGTGAGCTTTTGTCCTCTGTCTTTATGTTGTAACAGAAACCAAAAGAGTCATTGTAACTAAAAAGCTGAGTAAACCTTTCATCAAGAGAGTTTCGTACACAAACTAGAACGTGAGATATGATTGTCGAATAATTAATTAAGTTTTTAAAAATATAACTTTTATTGCTGACCCGACGGACATAGCCCCTTCGTTCAGTGAAGAGAGACTGGAACGGACTAAGCACGGCGCGCAGGCCGTGAGAACTTTCATTAACTATGATAATGCTGATTTAGCACTACTACAATAATACACCTATAACTGTGGTAGTAGAAATTACTTCTGAAAGCTTTTTTTTTGGATTCACTACAAGCTCATCAGGTGCTTCATAGTCAAATTGGCGTTTGACTTTTCTAGCCCGAACTTGGTATTCAGGAGGAAAAGACGCCTCAATGTCAAGAGCATCTGCAATTTCTCTGGCATCAACAAGGACTTGTTAAAATCCATTCTCAGTCCTCATCTGCTCAAAGTGGGTTTTCACGTTGGAGATCAACTCAATTGCATTAGCAATGCTGAAATCTTCTTTTTGTAACAGCTTGCTTCTAGAAAGAGTGACTGCATTTTTGCATAACTTTAAACTTTTAAAAAAGTGTAAAAAATAAATTTACAAAAGAAAGTTGTATACAATAAATTGAATTAGTTAATCGAAAAACACAATTTTTTGCTGCTTTGGCGTTTGGTCGCCCTCCCTAGATACGTCGCCCCGGGCTGCCCGGCCCTTAAGCCGGCCTTGATTGTATTTGACACGTGCTTGGCAAATTGCAGATACGACTCCTACATCTCATCTCCAAACAAAAATAATGCTAGGATTGTATTTGGCAATTGCTCAGCAAATTGCAGATATGACTCCCGCATCTCAAAGCAAAAAAAATACTACCTTAGATCAGTGTTTCCCAAACTCATTGGCTCCAAGGACCCCCATTAAAACCAAGTTGTCCTCGCTCCCCCCCCCCCCCCCCCACTCATCTTGACTGCCCCATGACCCATCACCATAGTACAGTATTACTATTGTACAACGAGACATTGACATACCAATTTTAGAGGCGTAAATAACATACCGTATGATTTTTGTATGAACTCAATCATTCTTATTCTGCAATGGTTTCAAATTGTTTGTTTCTCTATTATCAGAACTCTCAGTAACTGTGTGCTATGTTAATTTGAAGAATATTGATTAATCAAACTGCTCCCCCTGTTCATAAAATGGAAGCTACTTTCATTACACCTATTCAATTTGTAAAACATAAATTAGGAACAAATAATAACTAGAAAATTTGCAAATAAATGTATTTTTTACCACAATTTTTTTTACATTATTATACATACAACAATATTTTGAAATACTGAAACTCCTATTCCTACTTTCACAATCAACAAAAAACTCGGCTAATCAAAATCAAGAGAGTCAATGAGTTAAATGGAGTTGTTTCTTTAATTTTCTAATTTCCAATATTTTTAATCTTAATACGGTTTCAACATTTTTCAACCGATTTCTCTTGACAGTTTTCATGTTGCATAGTGTTAAAAAAGTTCGCTCACACAGATAAGTAGTGCAAAAAGGCATAAGGTGCCTAGACGTCTTGTATTCTGCAAGTACGAGAAACCAAATGTGTGTCAGATCGTTCTCTTCTTTGTAAATTAATTGCCAAGATCTACTGCAGGACAAATTCACTAATTGGTCTTGTTCACATTCAGAGAGATTTGAGTGGCTTGCGATGTCTCTCTGCTTAAACGGGTACCTATCAACCAATCGTTGTCGGTATTAGGAGCAGGAAAGTATTACCTCAATGTATTTGACAAATCAGTCTTATGCTGAACAATTAACTTTTGAACCTGAGAGGGCAGTTCTTCTTTCGAAGTGGACTGGAACTCTTATAGAACAGGCAATGATGTATAGGATTTTTTTGACGTACCTGCCCACAGTTTGAGTTTCTCAATCATAGATTCAATTTTTTCCTCAACCAGGAATATATCAGTGTCAGATCCTTGCAGTTTCAAGTTCAAAACGTTTAAGTGCGTAAATGAATCTGCTAAATACGCAATTTTGCAAAGCCAGGAAAAGTTACTTTTTTTTAACTACTCTCAACTATTTATCAAAGAGCACTAGGTAAAAAGAATGTATTTTAAAAATGTTTATTTTTTAATTTCTCAGGCTAGCCCGCGGACCCCTGGGGGTCCGCGGACCACACTTTGGGAAACTCTGCCTTAGATTACCTTACCAGAAACACAAAACAATGGTATTGTAATTGTTAAATTATAAAATAGCGACAAGTAGTCAATGAAACACATTTTTTGGCTACCTCTATCACCGGCACAAAAGAGATCCGATAGTCAAGTTGACATGTCCAATGACCGACACTTGACATCACATTACAATGTCTTAATTCAAACCAATTTGTTATTAGGCCTACTCTAATAACCGATTTTGAAATTAATCAAGAATTGGGTTATATATATTGTATGTATTATTAAGAATACTATTATTATCAAATTCTATTATTTCTACAAATTGTATCAATTGCTTTCATTGCTCAATTGAATCTATTGAAACAAGTTGAGTAAGTGTACTCCTCGAGGTCAAAACGAGAGTTCTGGGATGTATTTGAGAAAGAACAATTTTATTTTAATTAACAAAACAAGACAATTTATTACTCTAAATAATGTAAGCTTGAGCGTGGGGGGGGAGCCCTTTTTTTAGGACGCACCACTCTAACTCAAACTCACACAGGAAAATATCAATTATCATATCAATATCCCTTATCAGAGGTCTTTGGTTATTTTCAGTTCATTCATTTTTCAATACGGTATAAGTTAATGAATAACTTGAATCTTTGACGGAAAACCAGGCAATGGAAGAGTAAGTAGTTATTATTTATTTTATAAATGGAAAGGTTTCCTTGCGGAACAGAATCGTGGGACAAACACGGAATAGCCGTTGATATCGTCTACACAACTCAATCCAACAAAGAAGGATAAAATCAAAGAACAGGAAATTCTCAACTTAATCCCTCTCGCGAGCGAGGATTGACTACGGAACATGCAATACTTGCTAGTTGTACCCCTCTTGCAATTCACGTTAACGAGATGGATAACCTATGGGAGAATCCTGTTGAAAATTATTTTCCAAAAATAAGTGGAAGAACCAACCCTCACATGTCCTTCATCAAGGTCATGTGATAATAACAACAATATAAGTGGTTCCTTTCAGTAACACCAGTCGCTGAACCTCTGAAATAAATTACTAGCACAACCTATAGCCAGAGTCGAATAGAAATTTAAATTATAACTACCAGTTAAAATGATTGTGATTTTTAATGCATTTGCAAACCTGAAAATTAAAATAGATTGATTAAAATATGAAATTCTAAAAGCGGAGATAATATTCTCGCTGTTTAAATAATTTTTTTGAATAATATTTGAGATATTGAATGTCATAGAAATGAATATGAGCATTTTGGTTTTTGCCTAAAGGTATTCAGCTATGAGAGTTAGCTTGATCGCTTGTGACATTTCTTCCATCACAGCTGCTTCGATTTTCGTTTGCATTTCACTCCTTAACCTTACTTTATTTGATAAAGTGAATATGAGTACTATGGATTTCGAAGATTACTAGGGGCTTGTAGGGGCAAAAGCCCCTAAAAAACCAAAATACATAAATTTTTTATCAACCTTCATTGGTCATTTATAAATAAGCAATGATTTTCTAGCATTATAATATAGTTTACAACACAAACTGTATACAATATATTATATACAGTAGATACATTTACATTTAAATGGTGGTTTTTAGGGACAATAGCCTCTAAAACAGTAAACTTTTTTATTTTGAAAATAATAAGTATAAAAAACAATTAAAATTTGGTTTAATTCAAGTTTTATTTACATGAATAGAAATCACTACTTACTTATTGCATTTGATAATTAGTCAGAACCTCTGGATAAACTATGTTTTTTGTATATGAATTGTTTTCTGTATTGTTCTGTTCTCCTGTATTTGCCATATATACTCTGATTCCATCTGATGACCTTACTCTGCTAAATGCAACATATAACTGTCCGTGTGTAAAAACTGGTTTATCTAAGTAAACTCCAGCTTTCTGGAAGGTTTGGCCTTGTGCCTTATTGATAGTTATAGCAAAGGCAAGTCGTAAGGGAAATTGCAGTCTTGACATGTGGAAAGGCATGTTAGGATCTGTTGAAATAAGCTTTATTCTAGGCAAAAATATTATATTTCCCTTTCCAGATCCCGTAATAATTTCTAATTTTATGCATTTCTCAAACATGCTTAATACGATTAACCGCACGCCATTAACCAAACCTGACCCTAGGTTTATATTCCTGATTAACATTACTATGGCACCTACTTTTAATGTCAATTTGTGAGGTGGCATTCCTGAGGGAGTTATTGAGTGTAAATATTCAATAGGAATATTCAAACGTTCGGTTGGGTCGTCACTGATTATTTCGTCCACACTAAAGTAATCATTCGCTTCCCCCTCCATTGTTTGTAGGATTTCAATGTTGAGGGTTTGACACTGTTCATTTAATGGACACATTATTACATTATTAGAAAATGTCTTGACATTGTCTAAATTAATTTGTTCATTAAAAGTAAAACTAATAATAGATTGATTTCTGAGGATAAACTGTTCAGGAATGTCAATCACATCGAAACCTTTGTTTAATGTGCCATTTCCAAGTTCGAGAAGCCAATTGCAAAACTCGTTTTCACCAGGGTTGACTCGCATGTTTTGTGTTAGTTTAAGAAATTTTATCTTTTTCCAAATTTTACTGTTCTGCAAGCATGCCTCCAATGTTTGAACTTTTCCTTGCATGGGAACAACCGGTAACACTTGTCGAAAGTCTCCTCCAAACAATACAATTTTCCCTCCCATTGGAATGTTTTCATTGATTTGGTTTTCAAATTTCATTATATCTCTTAACAGACGATCAATGCAATCTATAGCGGCGGCAGGGACCATTGATGCTTCATCTATTATAATAATTTTCTCAGTACTTTAGCTTTCTCTGAATTAATTTTAATTGAAGATACTGATCCGGGCTGTACGGGGACTGGTAGTCCAAATAATCGATGAAGTGTTGTTCCTTCTTCTAAGAGCAGAGCAGCTATTCCTGTCCAAGCTGTAGCTAATGCAGTCTGACCTCGTCCTCGAATTATATGTAGAAGGCAAGAGTAAATGAACGTTTTTCCATATCCTCCTGGAGCTTCTAAAAAAAATAGATTATCCGTTGAATTTCCTGATATAGAATCTAGAATTTCATCCACAACTAATTTTTGTCCATAATTTAATTTTGAGTACATTTTGGCACCTACAACAGACTCGTACTCTATATTATTATTGTTATTCAAATGATGGTTATTGTTCCGTGGTACTGGTAAATTCAGACTGGCACAATTAAATCCGTTCTCTCTTAGGATTAAGTCTATTTGTTGTAACGCTACATTTTCAGCTTCATCTGCACCAAGTTCTTGGAAGTCTTCGATAAGTTTTTCTTTGAAACTATTCCAGAGTGCTAATGGAGAGGATGGCTCACAGAAGCAACAAATGTATGCAAATAAATCTCTTAACTGTCTAGGCATTTTGCTATTTTGCATCTCCTCTAAACAACGATGCCACTCTGCATCATCGTGAAGGAGTCCCCTTGCAACTGCAACTTCTTTAAAAGAGTTATATGCAGTACCATTGTAGAATCGTATGTCATCAAATGACATAGCTCCTCTGATATGTAGTAGTAAAATACGTAGGTAAAATCTGTTTTGATCTTTTGGTGCAACACCGTACATTCTACCTATTACTTTCGATCCACATCTCTGTCGACGTACCCATTGGTTTGAAACAAATCTGTAGTACTGTGGAATCTCTGCATATAGATATTGACGTGCATTGGGGTCTCGGTTGTTTAAAACAAACCATGCTGTAAGTGTTGTGTGTTTTTCGGCTGAATTTTGAAGTGCGTGCTCCTCGTTCCCAGCATGAAAATAAACATTTTGATATCCTTCTTCATGAACAGCTAAGCGAATAATTGTATGAGATTGTTCATGCATGTCATTAGAGTGGAGACGCCAAATAGCTTCATGAGAACTAACATACCTCATGTTGGCAAAGCGGGTCGTTTCATCAAAGTTTAGATTTTTATTTTGTATACTATTTACAAATTCTAGGCAAGCCGAGTCATATCCTTTATATACATATTTGAATAAATACTTCACTGATCGGACACTTGAGCAAACCTCGACGTTTATGTGAGCGTTATATTTCATTAATAGATAAGGATTATATGGCACAACATCTCTATTGTCAACCAGGTTAACCCCCTTTTGAACTGTGGTATTGTTGTTTTGTCGACGATAAAGTGGATATCCATTGCTGTTCTCAACTGTTTCATTCACGTACTCTTTAGGATATTTTTTTGAACATTTTCCGTCTTTCATGCAAGGTGAATTCTGATTTCGCGCTCCGCATGGCCCATGAATCATGTTCCGCACAACTTTGTCATGGAGACTTGGGAACTCATTGGGATTAGGCAACTCTGCATAAACACATCGGTCTATTTGGGCTGGTTCACGAAATTTTGATTCTTTGTCAAGGATTAAAAGTATGTGGCAGTGGGGCAAGCCTCGTTTCTGAAATTCTATGACGTACACAAAAGCAATAACCTTTCCAAATACATTATTTTTTAGGAGGTCCTTTTTCAACTCATTTAATTTACATTTAAAAACTCTGGAAACGATATCTGGTCGATCGGCTGGTGCTTCATTGTCTTTCAGTGAAGATAGTATGTCAGTCCATTTAGGGTTGCATGTCATTGTTATAAATAAATCAGGCTTTCCGTATTTTTGAACGATAGCCATTGCATCTTGATAACGTTGAGTCATGTTACGCGGACTACCTTCAAATGTTGATGGCAACACAACAATCTTACCCGCAGTGACGCTTTCTAGTTGTGCTCTGTTCAAAACAAAATCTTGCAATCCGTGGTAGTGTTCAACTCTAAGCTGCGATTGGTGATGTCTAATATAATTTAGTCTATTACTTTCAACTCTAGTGTATAGATCTACAATATATTGTTGAAATAGTTTTTTAGCAGCATGGATATTTGAGAAGCCGGGCCGAACAGCAAGTCTATAGCTGGCGAACTGTAGCATGGTAAGCTTCTCACGCAGTCTTTGACGTCGTTGTCCATTGTGAGTCATTTCTGCGTCCCACCCAGGTTCGCCGCTCGGAAATAACAAAGGATATAGCATTGGATCACAGTGTGGGCTCAATATTGATAAAAGCTTAGGCCCACTTTGGCGGTTGTAAATTACTACATGACGATTGTGTGGAGGTTCACCTTCTTCTGAATTAAACACTCCAGCAATTTCATCTGCGGAAGGTCTGTTGAATCTTCTAATATCCATCGAAATGTTGTCTACGAATCGAAGTTCAATGTTTTTAATGCTTTCATTAGTCATCATTTCATTAGCTTTTCTATAAGTCTGGGAATATGGGTTATTTGATAATATGTCAGACAATTGAGTTACTATTTCCAACTTGAGGGCACTATTTTCTGTTCTTTGTAGTCTAAGATTATTTGCGACTGCAGTATCAATGAAATATAACTGACCGTATGAAGGGGCTTGTTCATCACCTGGTAATAAGTCCGAAATAAAACGGTGAATTTGACCTTGGACTTTAAAGCAATATGGTCCATTGCCTTGAACTTCTTTTTTCGTGGCAGAGAGTGAGGCAAATGCCATAGCACTATTATACTGTCTTATGTTTTTAATAAAATGTCCATTCCTAAACAACTGTTGTAGTTCATTGTTATTTTCAGGTTGTGGTAGATGTATGAGACCGTTATGGCAGCAAGAGTTGTAGTGACCATTTGTAGACTCTTCAACAAAGTGCAACGCACCACAATGCATACATTGATCATTCATCAGGCCCAGATTGTGTGTTGGTATCTCGTTTATAAGTGGTAATCTAAAAATAGGAGTATCTTCGACGTCATGATGTGGTTGTTAATTCCTTTCCTCATTATAAATTTCTCGCCTACGCTGTCGTCTGTCATGCTGATTTCGAAAGCCAACACCTCGGCGACGCGGCCTTCCTCCGTTGTTCATTACTAAATAAATAAAGAAGAAATACGATAAGATAACTATAGATCACCATAACTAAAAATTATACATTGCTGTAGTTTAAAAGTAAACAAACTGAATTCATAAAAAGTACAGCTGGCTATGAGTACACAGATATACAACTATGACAACTCTGTGGCACAGCTGTTTTAATTTCAAAAGATGTAAACAAATTAAACCCCATGTTGTTTTAATGGGAAAAGTTTTATTCTGTTGCGAATTTATGGTGAAAAAATAAGAAAAATGAATAGTTTTCCCTCAAAATTCACGTCAAGACCTTTAAAATAAGACCCCTCCCATCCTTCTACGGCCATCCAGTCACTCACAATTTCTTTACAAAAATTTGACTTACGGAATTATATATTAAGATAATAAACCTATCAAAGTATGTAAAGGTTAAAAAAGAACTCTGGGTTAAGACAGCGAAAAAAATTTGCAAGAAATATCTCTGCGACAAAAGCATGAAAGTTTATTTTTTTAAAATTTCAATTACAAGCTTGAGTTTGAAATTGAATTGATATGAACATTAAAATATCATTAATATTAGGCTATTCTACTTCTGATAATAACATTCAAATAAATTAATATCACTATTGTTCTACTTTTAGATAATAAAAAGCTTTTGAAAAATATATATTTGTGTTTCACAGTCTAATTGAGTTTTTTATGAATTTCAAAAACAAATTGCGTGTTACAAAGATACAACTTTGCACCCAATAATGTTGCATGATTTTTCAAAAATCTAAAATCTTTTATTTAGATTCTTTTAAAATATTGTTACGGGTTCTATGTCTAAAATAACGCTGGCAACACTTAAATTTATCACTCGCACTTTATTTACACAAATAATCACAACACTCGCTGTTCAGTATTTCTTACAGAAAAATAAGCAACTAAAAACAGATAAATCGATATTGTTCAACTAATAAAGAGATTTCAATGAACTGTACAAAAATCAATCACTAAAAGTTAAAAGGCCGATCTAATAGTAAATAATAACTGTACAATAAACTGGCCAATAATTAAAAAACGAACGTCGAAAAAGAACAATTAACTTACGTAGCACTAGTCCGAAAGACAATAACAACTGTTTAGTAGTTCACTGGTATGAATTAAATAGGAAAAAAGAATTATCACTATAGTCACTAAGAAAGAATTATCACTATATAGGCACAATATATAGAACTGTCACAACTTGTTTATCTCGACAAATTTCAAACAAGACTGAACTA
Source organism: Conomelus anceps (assembly GCA_948455865.1). Lineage (NCBI taxonomy): Eukaryota > Metazoa > Arthropoda > Insecta > Hemiptera > Delphacidae > Conomelus > Conomelus anceps. The sequence continues at coordinate 40,008,812 of OX418219.1, forward strand.
ACTTACAAAAGTCTCTCTCTATTTATATAATTTTTCATAATTGAGATATCTCTCGATTTTTCTATCAACTTCTACCGATTTCTAAAATAAACAATGAAAGACCTTCACGCCTTCCACAATATTCGATAAGACTCTATTAATATTTAATCAAACAACTAGAACATTCTACAAAGGTCCAAGTAGTATTCTACAAAGTGCCACATGTATTATCCTTCACGTTCGTGGAAATGAAAGGACTGAATAGAGGGAGGTTAAAATTACTCATAATTGGGCTAATATCAAAACTTCTATATCATATCAGAATTTGGATCACGTTACGAGGGTTACCGATGTGGATATATCTACAATTAATTTTATCAACACACTACAAACAAAAACATCATCTAACACTGAAGAGGTCGTGATCAATGCAAAAAATTCAAGGCTGAAGCCATGGATCACATATAGCCTTGTTAACTCAATTCATAAAAGAGATAAACTCAGAAAACAGTCACATAATCAACCCTTCAACATTAATCTTAAAGAAAGGTACATATGCTATAGAAACGTCCTTCATTCAGCCATTAAACGAGCCAAATTCAGCTATTATAAAAATAAAATAGATGCAACAGAAGGAGACCCTCGAAAATTTTGGTCTGTTGTCAATGATATTTCTGGGCGTCCCACGGCTAAGGATCGTTTCCCAATAAGCGCTTTCAATGATGGCAACCCTGCTACCCCTTCAAACGTCAAAGAAATTTCAAACAAATTCAATAGATATTTTGCTTCTGTGGGAGGGCATTTGGCTGCAGCGATCCAACCCTCTGGTCCATCTGAAGTGAGGGATTCTGACTATGCCCTTGATGCCGTGTTTGAGCTCCATCCTGTTACCGAGCGTGATCTGCTGGGTGTGGTGGGTGGTATGAAGGGATGTTCAGCCCCGGGATGGGATTCCATTCCAACTAAACTGCTGAAGGAGAATGTGCATGGGCTGCTCATCCCACTCTTACATATAATAAATCTTAGTATCGCATCTGGAAGATTCCCAGAAGCATACAAAATGGCTAAAGTGATACCCATTTTTAAATCTGGCTCAAAATCCTCTATTAGTAATTTCCGGCCAATTTATCTCCTAATTGCCTTGGCTAAAATACTTGAGAAATGTGTTAAAATTCAATTAAATAATTTTTTAAACATTAATAACATTATTTCCAATAACCAGTATGGCTTCAGATGTTCTAAAAATACTTCTGATGCTCTTTTTGAAATAACAAAATATGTAACAACCCAATATGGTAATAAACAAGTCCTAATCACATTTTTAGACCTAGCCAAGGCATTTGATTCAATAGACAGAAATATACTGCTTGCAAAACTTGAAGCAATAGGCTTCAAAAATGTCACTCTTGATTGGTTTAAAAGTTACTTCAATGACAGAAAACAAAGAATTTGTTTGAATGGCATGGACAGTGATCCTATGGCGTTTGACTATGGGGTTGTCCAGGGGAGCACACTGGGTCCATTACTCTTTCTTATTTACATAAAAAATATTACAAGGTTAAACCTAAATGGCCAGCTGTTTCTCTTTGCTGATGACACGGCCCTGGTGTCAGCTGGTCCTACATGGACCGAAACATTCAATGAGGCATCTGCTGACCTGGCCAAGTTGAAGATCTGGTTTGACAACAACATTTTGTCGATTAATATTGGAAAAACAAAGTGTCTACCAGTTTTTCTTCGAGAAGGCCCTGGACCCAGGGTGCTTAGGATGCACTCACGTGGCGACCCATTGTCTGGTGGCTGTCACTGTCCATCCATTGATCAAGTTAGACAGTATAAATATCTAGGAATTATTTTCGATCATAAACTGAGTTGGGTGGCTCATGTGCAGTATCTCAAGCAGAGGCTGCGAAAACTGAATTATGCTTTTGGGCAGCTGGGGCATGTCCTGAGTGCTGGTCACTGCAGGACTGTGTATTACGCTTATGTGCTTATTATGCTTGAGTATGGCATCTTGGCATGGGGTGGTGCCTCATCTAATATCCTGCGGCCTCTTGCTGTCTCCCAGAGGGCACTTATCAAAACGTTATTGGTCAGAAATCACAGATATCCAACACACTTACTTTTTCAGGAATTCCCGGTCTTAAATATAAAACAATTGTACATTAAAAACCTTCTGACCTTTATTAAAAGAAGTAACTTTATTTTTACAGAAATTCAGCATAATCACCTTACTAGGAACAGACTATATACCAATATCCAATTCCCTTAACTGAACAATACTACTCAATTGTGAAATTCTTTCTATTTAGCACACTGGCTATACCGCAATATTCCTGCAGAAATTTCAACAAATTATGAGGGGTGTAGCATTGCTGTCTACAAGCGGAGAGTGATCAGGTGGCTGCTTTCTATCGGTGCAGATGCTGCAGAGGCTCTGCTTATATCACCATACAGATTAATATTTTCTTTAACTGATTTGATTCCTATATTAGTAATCCTATCATCCTATCAGGACCCATTTTCAAGCTGTTATTATTGAATGAGCTCCATGAACGCCGTTGAGTGAAAGAGAAAAAGAGAATTTGTTTCAAAAAAAATTTTCATTTCTTTTTTACATTTGTACTATTTAATTTATTCAACGTAACTAGCATTATTTATTCTCATGTATTTTATTCTACTGATTCCCTATGTAACTTATTCTGTTCAATACTGACTCCTCTCTGCACACGGACTAATAATCCAAGCAGAGTGTCTATTCATATTATATTGTAACTATTTACTGTATTGTATTTATTTCCTGAATAAATTGAATTGAATTGAAGTAAACACCATAAAAGTGTCAAAAGCAGGGTAATTAATTGCTTAGAAGTAAACATTTACATAGCAGATAACACCGAGAACCACTTCTTTCTCTCAATTCTCACTACAATATATACATAGTATATGCATTTTTGAGAATAAAAAACAAAAAATCAAGAATCTATAATACCTGCAAGGCGAATCCTGTGCGCAGGCAGTGGCGTAGCCAGGGGGGGGCATGGGGCCCAGGCCCCCCCCCCTAAATTAAAGAAATAAAAAATTCTTAAATGACTAATAGATAAAGACTTATTAAAGCCGAAGGGTTCTATCTGTATTGTTGTATTATAACGAACAGAATACAGAAACCCTGATTGTGTAATAGAATATAGCTACAGTTATAGTCAGATTAATGTATTGTTCAAATATTTACTCATATAGAAACTTCAAGATTCTTCATTCAGGTGCTCAAATGGATAATTTCGATGTAAATTGAGCTGCGAATTCGAATAAAACATGTTGGAAAACTGTAACTACCGTAATTATTGATATATTACATTAAATAAAACGCAATTTTTTCAAGTTTGAAGTAGATTAACTTTGTTAATTATTGATAAATCACCTTTTTGAATGAACTCATCTTGTAGAAAATTTAATTTTGAAGTTAAAATTCCGTATAACCCACTAGCCTAAACGCACCCAAAGTTCATGAAATCGGGATTTTATAAATGAAAACACACAAATAAATGCAAGTTCTACGCAAGCGTGTAAAATCAGTGTGTTATGATCAAATAGAAGTGATAGCCGCGAGCCGTAGCAGGTATCTGTTCAATCAGAGAGATAAGCTGCGTTCTCGTAGGTCCTGTTTGTAACGGTGACCGATTAGATTGGCCAGCAAAAAAGACACTGATCTCTGCTGTAAAATCACTTCCCGGTGGTTCGGAACCCACCTAAAACTGTAGGTCCAACTCATCCATCATCCAACTCATTACCCACGCACAGGTCTCAGACCTATGTGGGCTTCATCCTCAAAAAAAAAAAAAAATAATTCCGATTTCATGAACTTTGGGCTAAATGCGTTTTAGGCTAATGACATATATTATATGAAACTTATAAAAAGGTATGTTGTTTTCTTCATGTTTATTTGAATTGTATTTTTATAAACTTGAAATGCAATTTATCATCATTCTATTAATTTTGAGATTCAGTACATAACTTATGTATGGTTAGTTTCAATTCAAGGGTTTTGACTCTAAATAGCCACAGATATTAGTATATCAAACCTAATCATTTCAAACCTGGCCACCTAGATTCTTGGGTAGTAATTTTTCAAATATTTCTATTGAACTTTAGAGCCCATCAAGTTGTATAGATTAGCATTTTACACTAAAAAAAAATCTGGTCTCTCATATCCCCTAGACCCCCCCTCCAATTGTGAGCCCCTCCCGAAATTTGATCCTGATTACGCCACTGTGCGCAGGTATGAGTTGCAATATTATAATTAAAAACAAATGATTTTACAAAAATTAAGGGAAAAAAGGGAACGTTGAGACAAAGAGTGAGGAGCAGACAGGAAGAGAAGAAAGAAAAAGAGACAGAAGAAAGAAAAAGAAAAGAGAAAGTAAAAGGAAGAGAAAAGATACTGGCAAACACAACAGTGCAATAGATGACTATTCGAACAGCCTTTCTTAAATTTTATTTGTAATTATCCATGTATGTATTTCCTTTCCAAGCCTTTTATTCAAATATATATTTGTATTTTCAAGAAAACGGATGGGAATGCGATTTATTAACTTATGGGAAATGAAAGAGAATTGTCTTCTACACACCTCCAATTCCATTCTAACATTTTCATAAATGTTTCTTGAGAGGCGTAAATTGTAATTAGAATCGCGAAGTCCAAATAGGTTTCTATTCTTTTCAACCGACTTCCAAAAAGAACAAGGTTCTATATTCGACCTGTTTTTTTATGTTTGTACATCAATCATTCGAAAAATATTGAAACGATTTTGATGATTTTTTTTTAATTGGAAGAGCATCGCTCAGCGGTGGTTCCATCCAAGTTTCGCAAGGATCGGCCCAATATTAAACAAAAAGGAGCATTCTTCGATGTCTTCATTTCAATCTTGTTTGAATAGGTTAGTTCCACACATAACCGCCAATCGGATAACCGGTGTCGTTTTCCAGGCTGATCATTGTATCGACGATTTTCGAAATCATATGATGCAATGCAATTATGCAGGGTAAACGACATCGGTTACCCAAAGCTGGTTCAGTGTGAAACAAGCCTGTAATGTCCCGTTTTGACCAATCACATGAATTTAATTTGAATCGAGAATAAGAAGAATATAATATTTCTGTTCATATGTTCTTATGAAAATTGTGAATAATTAAGTTGATGTTATGGAGTCATAGGAATAAGGTTATTTAGTTTCAGTCATGAGTTGGAGTGAAAAATGTTTTTGAAATCGTTAATTTCAAAAAAATAAATGAACAATATTCTTCAAAGTAATTAATTTTTCCTACAACTGCTCGTAAAGTAGTTCTTTACATACTGAAAACTTATTGTAAAATACCTCTTTACTGCTCCGCAAGCGGTAAAGTACTTTACGCTTCTGTTTTGATTTTGATGCCTTCTCATTGGTGCATCACGGAATCCATGAAATTCACATAACCTCAACAATGGCATATGCTAACCAAATCCGCGCATGGTCTGTGATGTTACAAACTACAAGCTTTTATTGTGTTGGAATCCAGAACTGCAGTCTTAGGAAAAATATTGTATGCAATTCGCGCGTGAAGCTTCTTTATTGCTCTTGCAAAATTACTGCGCTCCGCTATGAGTCACATAGTAAATGTTTTGGCTCAAGCAATAAAGTCGCGCTTCACGCTCTTAGTACATAAATAACTATTTCCTACAACTGCTCATAAAGTAGTTCTTTACATACTGAAAACTAATTGTAAAATACCTCTTTACTGCTCCGCAAGCGGTAAAGTACTTTACGCTCGCCAGCTGTTTTCTTTACACTTCTGTTTTGATTTTGATGTCTTCCCATTGGTGGATCACAGAATCCATGAAATTCACATAACCTCAACAATCGCGAACGCTAACCAAATCCGCGCACAGTCTGTGATGTTACAAACTACAAGCTTTTATTGTGTTGGAATCCAGAACTGCAATTGTAGGAAAAATATTGTATGTAATTCGTGTGTGAAGCTTCTTTATCGCTCTTGCAAAATTACTGCGCTCCGCTATGCATCACGCAGTAAATGTTTTGGCTCGAGTGATAAAGTCATGCTTCACACTCTTAATACATAAATAACTATTTCGTCAAATTCTACCAAGAATTTGGAAAAACAGCTGATCTCAGAAGTATTTTTAGTTTCACTGCTGTGACGGATTAAGAATATTTTATTCTCCATTAAATACATGTTCGTACAATAGGCTATTTTGAGGTTATGTTTGATGATGCTTGTTGTACTATCACAAAGTTTATGTTTTTTTATAATAATAATATTTTATAATGATAATACTGCACTCGACTTCGTCTACTGCGTTAACTTACCATACTTGTACATTAAACACCATTTTCCGCACTTGTAACGTAATATAGGCCTACTATTTCAGTGTAGGTTTATTCTGAAAGGGACCACATCAAAATGAATCAAAAGTCATTTCACTTTTAAGAAGCCTTTCGCAGTTATAATTTTCCTAAATACAATATTCCACATTAAATAAAGCGGTGTTTTCCTTAGTTTATCTTTTCTTATAGGTGGATGTTTAGTTACTTAAGTTTGGATGTTACAAGTTAATTATTGGCTTGCTAATTTGATGAATATTTCATAATGTTGGCTTTAAGAAATTTCTCATGTTTTCAAAGTTTGAAAATTCAACTAAAAAGCTTGAAATGAAACAAATTTAAAAACAAAAAAGAAAGCGACTTCAATGAAATGGTACTCAAACATTAAATACTCACGTACTAAAAAGTTTAAAATAAAGTATTTACTTTAAAATGAGAATTTCATACAAGTAATCTTTTGAAGTCGGCGCCAAATTTCCCATGAACTTCTAAAATATAATAGAATTACTCTGTGATGTTTTCCATGACGAAATACTTGATCAATCTAATATCAAAACTGACACTATATTTCAGTAAAAGTGAGTGTAAATCACACATTTAATTGAAATACAGTGTAAGTTTTGATATTATTTAGAATTTCTTATCAATCACTGTATTTCAGGAAAAGTGAGTGTAAATCACATATTTAATTGAAATAAAGTGTTAGTTTTGATATTAGATAGAATTTTTTATCAATCACTTCCCGGTGGTTCGGAACCCACCTAAAACTTTAGGTCCAAATCATCAATCACCATCATCCAACTCATTACCTACGCACTGGTCTCAGACCTATGTGGGCTTCATTCTCAAAAAAAAATTCATAAAATATTTGGCGCCGACTTCAAAAGATTATTTCTATGAAATTTAAAATTTTCTCAATTTAAAGTAAATACTTTATTTTAGAGAACCACAAGAGATCTGATTGTCGCAGTTGGAAAGATGCATTTTGATAGTTGTTAATCTTTGTGGTTGGGTATAAGCACTAGGCGAAAATGTCATGAAGACACTTTTACCAGTGTTAAGCGTCAATAAATGTTCGTTCAGCCAGTAATGTGCCACTCTGAGTCCGTCTCCCAAAACTTAAAGCAGTGTCATCTGCAATAGATATTATATGACAGTTTCTAATATTTAATTTAAGGAGATCATTTATGTAGATTTGAAACAGAATAGGAGATAAGACTGTTCCTTGTGGAAGACTATACTCAGTGAGTTGTTTATTGCTTGTTTGAGATTGGTCTGTCAGGTAACAGTGCAACAATTTTAGAGCTGAACCCCTAATACCAAGGTGTTGCATCTTTTCTAAGAATCTAGATTGAGATATGGTATCAAAGGCTTTTGCTAGGACTAAAAATATTGTCAAAGTTTTCATTTCGTAATTTTAGGAATGTTCTAGCGATTGAGGTAGGTGAATTTTGCACCAAGACAATAAGCACAATAGAATCGATACTCAACAATATGTTTTTATAAACGGCACAAGTTTACGATTATGGTCTTACTAGCTTTACTTCTGCAATTCAAACAAAATAAGAAGCTAACAATAATTAATTATCTGATCTACGGGTATTCAACACTTTAATCACAGGTATGAACAAAACACTTTTTCTACAATCACTAAATCAATACTATGACTAAATACAAGAAAACCTTTACACAATTACAAATCAATTGCCAGGTAAGTTAACCTTACAGTTATTTATTAATCAATCTACTCAAAGTATTCCTTTTATCAAACCAACATTCAATTGGAAAATTGGAATGATTACCTTCAAAGATGTGTGGAAGTTCAACTGCTATCTTTGTGGCACAAAACTTACTCTCAGTGAATAAATCGATCACTATTCTTGAACAGCTTGATCACTAGACACTAATAACTTACAAACTCGTCTGTCTGCCGAGATTCACACAGATTCCAATGAACTGAACTGAACTCGGTTTGAAGATGCTCTGACTTTCCACTGAGCAGGTCTCTTATATATAGGGTTGAGGGTTACAAACAATAAAGATCTTCAAAATTCTGGAAGAATCTAGAACATTTAGTGGCTGACATTTAGAAGCATGTGGGAAGATCAAGAAGGATCACAGAACAAAATACATTAGTGTAAACATACAGAACATCTAAGAAGGCAATTCTACCAAAAAATCATTGGCAGTAGGTGGAGGGGAAAGTGAGAAGGAATGAAAGTGTGAGAGAGAGCGATAGTTGACAGTGAAGGTGAACAAAGAAGACCTGAAACAGTGTTAAACATAATAGACTTGTATATATAGCTAACTTACCTGTGTACACCACACATCTATAGTCTACAATGTTTTTTTGTGTCTCTGCTACAGTACAGAAATGGTGCTGCGTTAGCCACTTGAATGAATTATTATATGAATAAATATACAGTTGAATGAATTACTTATCGCAGCTATTGTGAATTCTAATAAAAGAGATTTTTTATTTATTTTTCTACACTCTATTTTAAAATTGATCAAGAATAAGATGTTTGAAAAAGAGAGATCAAGATTTTAATGAAATATGCTTCTCTTTATAAAAGGCTGCCAAGATCTCCAGCTCCATTGTGAAAGCTAATTTCGTTAGGAGTTTGAAAATTATCTGTCACGTCAATATTGTTTAAATAGTCTTTTGTCAAATCGGCGAACAATGCTGGAAGGACGGAGGAGAAGAAGGAGAAAATGACGTTGAAATTAATGGTGGGTAACCGGGTTGGCGAGAGGAGAAAGGAGTAAGGAGTGTGAGGAGGGTAACTGTTGTATTTCTTTCTTTTAATCTAGTGAGGAGACGAGAGAGTGCGGCGGAAAGAACTTTGTGATGTCGAAAAGAGCAGCAGGATCCCGGGTCGGTTATTTGGCATCTAATGGTGAAGGGTGGGGTGATGATGTGGAAGGGGGCTGGGTGCAGAAGTAAAAGAAGGAGAAGTAATTGTGTCGAGATTGAGGCTACTTATCATGAGGGGACTTGGCTGTGCTCGGGGATTCCCCGCTTAGCTACACCATCCCCGACCCCTGTGACTAGCAAAGAATGAGCAGGGGTTCACCTCAATGAAAGAAGCAATATATTACTTGATACAGTAGCAGAGCAGCTACTATAGTTGGTCCCCCAGCCCCCTCTCATTCTTCCGCTCCACACCATCTCTTCAGTCTGCGTCCCTCCATCATCATCAACCCTCCAAGCTGTGCTGTTCTTTCCGCTCAAAGGCTTTATTGGTTTGCATGGCGCATGCGCACAACATTCAAGCTCACTGAAAACACAGTCAGCCCTACTGAAGTCATTTTCCGTTCCATCTACTCATTTATATACCTCACTTGCTTAGCTCTTTGTATACGTAACGGTAGACTAAAGGTGTGTTTAGACTATGTAACAATTTTACTGTATACAACAAAGTTTGATGAACATTATTATTATTGGGTTTTACATTATATATGAATGTAATTCATATTTATATAAATTATATTTGGGGTTAAAATTGCTATTATTATTATTATTATTATCATTATCATTATTATTATTATTATTATTATTATTATTATTATTATTATTATTATTATTATTATTATTATTATTATTATTATTATTATTATTATTATTATTATTATTATTATTATTATTATTATTATTATTATTATTATTATTATTGTATATAAGTATTGTTTGATGTAAATGATTTTTGGATACTCCTCAATTAGCTCTAAGCTAGAGGAGTAATTAAAGCACTGCGTGTAATATGATTCAATGTAAAATTTAATGGAAATAAATTGAAATTGAAATTGAAATTATTATTATTATTATTATTATTATTATATTATTTACATTTCAGTGATAGTATTAGATATTTAATAGCAAATAACCATGACCAAATAAATGAAAGAAATGCAATAGAGATAAACGAGCGGGAAACTGAGGAGAGGAATGCAATAGACATAGATAGATAGAATAGAAGAAGAACAGCTAATTGAAATAGTAAATCAAATAAATCATAAAACTGGACCTGGAGCTGATGGTATTTTACCGAAACATATAAAAGCAAATGTACATATTTTAAATAAAATCATATTAAAACTACTCAACTTAATAATAGAGCAATCAGATATTCCCAAACTAATGAAAACATCCATTATAACGCCAATTTATAAAGCAGGAGATAAAAATATGATGACAAACTATAGGCCAGTTGGAGGAATTTCATATTTGATGAAGATACTAGAATGCCATATAAAAAATTTTCTAACAATGTATTGTGCATGTTTTGATAATTATACTGCCTGCTTTTCAATATGGATATTTAAGTGGCAAGTCATCGCAAGATTTGCTTGAGGATATGGTGTTTAAGTTGAATAAATCACTAGATAAAAACAAATTTGGCTCAGTAGTCTATCTGGAGTAGTCTATCACAAGAGCCACTCTAGACTACAATATTCTAATGGAGAAACTACATAAAATAGGAATAAATAGAAAACTAGAATCATTAATGCAAAACTATTTTAAAGATAGAACTGTCAGAGTGAAAATTGGAAATATTGTGAGCAAAGATTTGACACAGTTATCAGGTGTAGTTCAGGGAAGCTTGATCAGCCCAATTTTATACAATATTTATATTCACGATATAAAGGAATTAAAGTTAATCAGCACACCTTATCTTTATGCAGATGACACCGCAGTGATGGACATACATAAAGATCCAACAATCTCGTGTAATAGACTCCAAGGGGATTTAAATAAGCTTGTAGAATATTTTCAGAAGAACAAGATTTTTATTAACTTTTATTATTTTTTCTGTGCCACAACAAAGACTGGGTATAATGAATAGAATCTGGAAATTTTTCGTCATAGATATAAATGCCTCAAAGATCCAAATATGTGTAGCTGTTCACCAATTAAACAATCCAGAACTGTGAAATACCTCGGATTGCATATGGACAACGATTTGAAATGGGGAAATCATGTCAAACACTTAGTAAGTAAGTTGAGAGTTCAAGCATATCAATACACACGATTTAATACAGCTTTGACTGTTAAAGTCAAAGAGATAATTTATTTTAGTTTAGTAGAATCATTGCTCAGATATGGAATGATTATGTATTCAAATTCACCGAACTATATCCTCAATCCAGTTAAAAACTTAGTAAGAAAAATCAAATTAATATTATTCCAAGGAAATATCAGCTCACAGATTTTAACATTTGATCAACTCAAAGATTATATGGTCGCACTCAGGTATTGTTTTTCGAATGAATTTAATCGATATTGTGTAACTGGGATAGGTCAATATAATGTCTTTTCATGTAATAAAATTGATTGATTGATTGAGATGACTAATTTTTCACAAAGGGGGGTTAAAAATATAATGGAACAAAATGATAGAATGATATAAAATGATATAATGTTAGAGAAGCAACTCAAAGATATGAAATGATACGATTCAGCAATAACTATGGAAAGGGAATTCCAGAATACTTTGTGCCAGAGACTTTTAATAGATTGCCCAGAGAAATAAGAAACACGAGGACTTTCAACAACTTAAAAAAGATACTCAAATTGCATTTCAGAGCAGAATAAATATTTTTATTACCTTGATAGTCTCCTAGGATGCCAATGCTGTTGTTCTTTATCATTTACTTACCTTTGATTTTTTAAATTATAGAGTAATTATTGATTCAGATATTATGGTAACATAAAATAGAATTAATATTATGATGATCTAAAAAAAACTTCCTAGTTTTAATGATAAGGTTACTCACTAGGCTAGAATAATGACTACTACAAATAATTATAACTTTAAAACATGAATAAGTAGAAATAGGGTACAAATAAAAAATGAAGAGACTATAAAATTCTTTCTTTCATGAATGGAATTCAAACAAGTAATAAGGAGGAAGGAGGTGAAATAACTTCAGAAATCAGCGTAACCCAAGCGAAAAAAATAAACATGAGCATTCAATAAAATAAAAAATGAGGTTATGATATAGTTCGTCAATGGAATGTGATCATTGAACAAGTAGATATTAGATTTGATTGAGGCGTTTGAATTGTTGAGTTGATGTTTTCTTTTGTTGGTCTGTGGAGAAAAACTATTATTGTATTGTTATTGTTATATTATGTGTAACCTACAAAAAATAATGATTGTCGTATGAACCAATGTAGTAGAAATAATAAGTGTGAAATAAAAGACCTTAATTAGTTGTCTAATGTAAGGCTTTATTTACGTGAATGAATACATAGTTTGTTATTTCTATTAGTCAGTCAATATTTTACATATCAGTTGAACAGCTGATCTTTTCATATATCAATCTTCCCCCCCAGAATCATATTCTTCAATATTATTGGAAGAGAGTGATTTGGGAGCTAGATGACGCAAAGAAATGGCACTTCCCCTTCATCTTGATGCTTTATGCGGGCATATTCTGGGTACGCTTCTATCAATTGTACCTCTTCAACTTTTGGATCGTACTTACTGCTTCGAAAAAACTTTTTCAACCAAACAGGTCCAGGTGATGAGAGCCACGATGGAAGTGATGATCCATAGGTTGAGCGACGTGGATGAAGAAACATTCTCTCATGTGGAGTTGTGTTGGTTGTTGTGCAAAGAAGTGATCGTACGGAATGAAGTGAATCCTGTAAAACGTCTTCCCAGTTGGATAGAGGTAGGTTACGAGTTCTGAGAGCTAGGTTGATTGTATTCCATATAATGTGGTTATATTTTTCAACTTGACCATTACCTCTTGGATTGTATGGGCTGGAATTACTCATAGTTACTCCTTTCATTGTCAAAAAGTTTCTCACATCTGATGAAACAAATGAACTTCCTCTATCAGAATGAACAAAGCAAGGAAGACCAAAAAGAGCAAATAAAGATGAAAGGTGTTTTATGACTGTAGTGGAATTGATATTGGCACATGGGAAGGCGAATGGAAATCGTGAATACTCATCTACGACGGTGAGAATGTACTTATTTCTTGTTTTTGAAGGAAGTGGTCCTTTGAAATCAATACTAATTCTCTCAAATGGTCTTGTAGATTTGATCAACTGTCCTTTGAATTTATAGAAACGTGGTTTGAGCTCTAAGCAAATTGAGCAGCGATTGCATACATTTTTGACATCTTCTACTGAATAGGGTAAGTTCTTGCTCCTTACCCAGTGATAGAGGCGAGTTACTCCTGGGTGGCACAAATCATTATGATACTTGATTAACAATTCATTATCTTTCCTGCAGTTTACAACTGCACATACTCTGGACAAGGTGTCTGCTGGAATGTTATCTTTTCTTTTCCTATAAATTATATCGTACTTGTATTGTGATAACTCTAAACGCCACCTCATTATTTTTTCGTTTTTGATTTTACTTGTCTGAGATGAGCTGAACATGAAAGCTACACTTCTTTGATCGGTTACCAAGTTGAAACTTCTGGATATAAGGAAATGACGCCATTTTCTTATTGACTCTATTATAGCGTAAGCTTCTTTTTCCACTGAGGAATGTCCTCTTTCGGAAGGTGATAAGGTCCGGGAGAAAAAGGCAACAGGTCTTCCTTCTTGAGATAAGATACCTGAAATAGAAACAGCAGAGGAATCCGTTTCTATTGTGAGCGTTGAAGAGTTGTCTATGTGCTTGAGAGCAGTTGATGCAATTTCAGATTTGAGTTTGCCAATATTTTCAATCAATTCTTTACTTAATGGAAATTTGTTGCAGTGAACAAGTGGGTGAATAAGTTCTGAAAAGTTCCTGATATACTTTGAATAATGCGCAAACATTCCAATTAATCGTTTCAATTCTGCAGTATTTGTTGGAATACTGAATTCCATCAAGGGTTTTATACGATCTGGATCAGGTTTGATAGCATTATTTTTGATTAAATATCCTAAATATGTCATTGAGGTTTCTGAGAATTTGCATTTTTCTTTGTTGACAGTTAAGGAATACTTTTCAGCCTACTTCATGAATTTTTGCAAATTGAGATCATGTTCTTCCTTATCTTTACCACATATTATAACATCATCTAGAAAAGCGAAAGTGTCATGTAGGTCTTCGAGGTCAATTAATTGATCTATAACTCTTTGAAAGCAAGCTACTCCATTTGTTACACCGAATGGAATTCTACAGAACTGATATAACTTTCCTTTTGCTTCAAATGCTGTGTATGGTTTATCCTCTTCTTGTATGGGAATCTGATGATAGGCACTTTTAAGGTCAATAGTGCTGAAAAATGAATAACTAGATACTTTAATGATCAATTCATCAATATTTGGAAGTGGATATGCGTCCAGGAATGTGAATTTATTAATGGTTTGAGAATAATCGATTACCATTCTTTTTTTATGTCTACCATCATTAACGACAAATGCTTGTGCTCTCCATGGTGAATGGCTGGGTTCAATAATTCCTTCCAATAATAGATTGTCGACACTTTTATTTATGAATGCTGAATCATCATTACTAATTCGTCTTGATTTTGTTGCTATAGGTTTTATTTCAGGTGATAGATTACCTGATATAGATTATATGCAAAACGTAAATAAATTGAAATAAAAGACCTTAATTCGTTTTCTAATGTAAGGCTTTATTTACGTTAATGAATACATAGTTTGTTATTTCTATTAGTTAGTCAATATTTTACATATCAGTGTACAGCTGATCTTTTCATATATCAAAGTGCTTATAAAAAAACATCTCCAATAAGCTTTCATTAGCTTCGGAGAACTATTTAAGACTGATGAAAAATAATATTTTGTAAAAATTTGAGGAAAAATAAATTGAATTGAATTATTATTATTATTATTATTATTATTATTGGTAGCCACCAGAATACAGATGATTGAATTTACTATTCTACTACTATTCTCACAATATATGTATAAATTATGCTTGTATCTGTATACTGTACTTATATTATTGATTTTGTCATGTAAAAGTGAGATAATAAAAAATAAAGAAAGAAATTATTTTTATTGTTATTATTATTATTATTATTACTATTATTACTATTATTATCATGGGTTTTATGGCAAATTTATTATATACATATCATTGTTATTAAACATGAAAAGCTATTGATATGAATATTTATAAAAACTTTGTTTTATTACACTTTCATTTTGGCAACTGCATTCCTTTGTGAAAAGATGTACAACAGGGTTTTGTAACAGAGTGTGAACGCAGCCCAATTAATTGAACGGAGGCTGCACGTTCTTGGTTATGGGCGGAGCAGCTGATGGCTGCAGCTGGATAAGGCAGATTCCGATGATTTGTCGCGAGACTTGAATCATTGGTATTTTATTGACTATTTTCAAAAACTTTGTATTTTTAGAAATAATTCGCAAGTGAGTATTCTTATTATTTTCACAAGTAAGACATGAAACGTAAAGCAGCATCAGCTTCCGGATGTGTCCAGAAGATACTCCTGAATTCGCATTCTTCGGTCTCATGGGATGCCAGAATGAAATTATTTGATGCAATGGTGCGGTCTGTTCTATTATATGGCAGTGAATTATGGGCGATTAGATACTGGCAGCAGCTGGAGGCTATACAAACGAAATTTATCAAGTCCTCGTTTTACCGGCCAATGAGAACGCCTGGTTATGTTGTCAGGCTGGAAACAGCCCGTCACCACCTTGTGTATCACATTTTTAAATTAGCATTCAGTTGGTGGCTTAAGATTTTGAATATGTGTGATAACAGAGTTCCAAAGATGTGTTTTAAGAGGTTACTTGTACTTGATTCAGATGGAAATAAAAAATATAATTGGGCTTCGCAGATGAAAGATTTTTTTGAGAGTTTAGGCTATGGTCATCTATGGACTCAACAAGATGCACTATTGGCAAAGGAACATAGAACAGAAATATTCAATACCTTTAGACAGAAATTTTTTAATTTGGATGCGGCATCAGTAGTGAATTCCCCACTTTGTGAAGCCTACCATCTGCTAACTACATATGACCCGGCACCTTACCTCAAATCTGTCTGGCTTACCTCATCACAAAATCAGATTGTTTAGCCAGCTGAGAATTTCGATGCAGGGAGAGACTATTATTTTCTACTTGAGAAATGTGTAGCATGTGATCAACCCTGATATACTATGTGGCAACATTGAAGCGAACGAATCATTGGAGCATATATTTTTCTATTGTGAACTGTACAGTGGATTTAGACAAAAATATCTAAGCAAGTATTCTCCAAGTCGTCTGAATCACGGTAAGTAGAAGAGACTTCTACTTACCGTGGTCTGAATGATATTCTATGCATGTGCACTAGTCAAGAAATAAACG
This sequence comes from Conomelus anceps, assembly GCA_948455865.1. Taxonomy (NCBI): domain Eukaryota; kingdom Metazoa; phylum Arthropoda; class Insecta; order Hemiptera; family Delphacidae; genus Conomelus; species Conomelus anceps. The sequence continues at coordinate 40,025,471 of OX418219.1, forward strand.
ATGTCTTCAGTTTTCTGTGCAATGTGTTGAGACTCAGATCTTTTGTGCTATCAGAATAATTAATTGTAGTGGTAGCCTGAATCATTTGTCAGAGAAGTGGGCACATTTTAATGTTGTACAGCTAAGCCAGCGGTACCAAGGACTTTTTTTTCTTTTCTATATTTTGTATTGTTTTTCTAGATGAGCTCAATCTGTACTCAATTGTAATTATACCCTGTATGGAGCAATAAAATAATATAATATATAATTATTTTCACAAGTAATTTGCAAGTGAACGTTATTTCATAAGTTATTCTCATCTCTTAAGTCTTGGAATAGTTTTTCGGCAACGTCAAAATAGTGTATTGTTGAATCCACTGTTCGATTAATTTTGAATTTTGGAATTCCGTTTCACTGCCTTCACTGGACAACTGGGTGAAACTCTATCATTACATTAGCTTTTCGATTGAGCTTATAAATGTTTCAGCACAATTTTGATTTTCCATAACTAATTGTAGAGTTGTAAATTGTAAAGTTGTTAGTGCCTATAATCCAACCCCAATGACTATCATATAAGTTATAACAAAAGAATTAGAGTGTTCAAAGAATTAAAGCGTTAACAAAGAATTAAAGTGTTCATGAAGTCAGATCTATCAGTATTTAACTTTTTTGCCATTATTAAATTTTTGCTAAAATTATCAATCATCACAAAATAGTACAAATAAAGAAATCTCTTACCAGTTTTAATCGAAAGTTGCACAAGCGTACAGGATAATGATTATTATGAATCATATTAAGAACATTTGAGACTTCGTCTCCTTTATTGCCAAATACCTCCTTTCTGGCAAATACCGGCAATAGGACAAGTCAATGGTTCCCCTGAGCTCAATGTTCACATATACCAATCAAAGCGAGTTTGTAACAACTTGATGCCATACGCTACCTAAATTATTCATCAAAAAGTGATAATCCACCATCTTTTTTGTTGGAGAGATTTTCATAGCACTGGTAACAAATGAAATGCTTTCTTTCTTCGTGTCGCTGGTGATCGCTTAAATGTGCCAACAGTTTCATCATTTTGACACGAAAATTAATCTTTAATAACCGTGCACCAATGTTAATTATTTAGGATCGTTTATTTGAATTATTTCAAGATTCTCGTCTCAAATAATTAGTCTAACGACCAATTATACAAAAGCTAACAACAGAGAGGGCAGAGAAGAGAACAGACTACGGCAGTTGGATAGAAACAGACATGGCTGAGAAAGAGAGGGTGAGAGGTGAAAGAGAGATGAGCTTGATTAAATTTCAATTGTTCTCTAAATATATTACAGCGAATGTTTCACTTCTGTTATGTTCTCTCTACAAATCTTCGCCTTACATTAATGTTCTCTCGAGAGGGAACAGAACTAAATGGTGTGGATTCTCTCTCTTAAGTCTTACTCTCAATTTCATTAAACTCATTCACACCTCGAGCTGGAGGCCTTCTTTCCGTTGAAAGGGTTGTTAATGGAAAGAATCCGTTCCTTCTCGTGTAATGAGGAAATCCATAAACAGCCAACGTGAAAGAGAAAGAGACGTTCAATTTGCTCCTTACATTAAGACGGCTTGATAAATTTCCACGTCTTCTATTCCACTTCTTTTTAAAAGCTCGAATGATGGATGATAAGGCCAGTAATAGAGATTTGATTTAATCTATATCTAGAGTAATAGACTGTTGCTCAAGTAACCTATGATAAGAATATATTAATCTATGATCTATATTAGTTATCAACGGTTATCAGGTCATCTTTAAGTAATCATATTCATGAAAAATAATTATAAAATAATAAATAAAATCATTCACAAAACCAATCAGATTGATAAGATCCATGAAATCAATCAAATTAATAAAATTATTCGTGAAATCTATCGAATTAATAAGATTAATAATAAGTAACATGAAACTCAATGTTTGATGAGTTACTATATAGTAATTGTGGTAACTACGGTTAGGTTCTTCAATGAATTTTGGGATTAAACGGTGAGTTTTGTATGATGATTTTTTATTTTCTTTGGTATTGTGTGACATATTTGTTCAGCATTTCTATTTATTAACATTTAAATATGTTGTGAATGATAGTAAAAGATTGCCTACATAATATTGCTAATATTACTATTGGAAGAGCAATAAATAAGATTGTTGAATTACCATCCTGTAACGTTGAATGGGTAGTCATTTTTTAGCATATTCAATTCGATTTTATCTGTTTCAGTATCACTTTATTTATCTCCACGATGGGAGAGATATGGTAAATTAGAATAATTCTATTATTACATGATAGTCTAAAGCTTAACAGTTCAAGGATAAATGGCAATATAATAATAATTACTTACATTCCATCAACGATTATTGCAAATTCAAAGGTTCACATCTTCTATAGCAATTCTGTTTTGTAATCTATTCCATTAACATATTTAGGCTAGTGCTATGGTTTAGTGCAGATTACTAGCATCCACCTTAAATTATTAATCGTAACGCATGAGATTTTTGCTAACCCATTGAGCATTGACACATTGAAGATGCAGGCAATATTCATCGAGATCTATGTTTGATAGAGACAGAAAACATTGCTGAAAAAGAAAGATTGATGAGCTTTATTAAATTTCAATTGTTCTCTATATTTACTGCTAAATTGGTGCATTGTGACAATTGTTTGATTGCCAAATTCATTTGTATGAAATTTTGTTAATATTGTGGTACAATCTATTGAAATGTGATATTGCATGAAAATTAGTCCAGGAAGGAGAAGCCTATTTGAGATCAACAGAATGATGGGAAGTCATAGCCGTGAGTCGTAGCAGGCATTTGTTTAATCGGATAGAGATAAGCTACGAACTCCTGGGCCCTCTGTGTAAGGGTGACCAATTGGATTGGCCAGCCAAAAAGAAAGCTGTAAAATCACTTCTCGGTGGTTTGGACACCACCTAAACTTGTAGATCCAACTCCTAAATCACCATCATCCAATTTATTCCCCACGCACAGATCTCAGACCTATGTGGGCTTCATCCTAAAAAAAATATAAATTTTTCGATTGTAGGCGATATCAATATTAAGTTACTGGATCCTCATCAGATTTATCACTTTTAAGTGGAACTATCAATACTTGTTCTCAGGTATAGGAAAATCTCTAAAATCAGGAACAAGTTGTTGGTGAGAATTGCTAGACTCCCTTTTGAATCTTCCAGAATCTCTAGGATAACGTATAAATTTAAAACTTAAAATGTCAACGGTAACAACAGTGGATAAGTCTCACTATCCCAGATAAGTTATATGCACCGCTTGAGTGAACATAATTGTCAACTTGAATTTGTAATCTATTTAGCGGACCATTGCATTCCGATGTGAATTTTGCTAAATCGTGATAGAGAAGATTTACCAAAAGCGGTTGGTAGGCTATGGACGCCCCCTGACCACAAGACTCGCCCACAAAAAGAGGGTTGTTCATCCAGCCAATTGACTGCCGTTTCGTCTAAAGGAATCCAATGAATTTGGAATTTGGGATTCTCAAACAACGATGAACTTATCAAGCAACAGCCAATCAGTAGGTCTACTCTGGAGCTTTGATAAATTCGAGAATATACCGCATTAATCGATCAATTATTAGTAATCTATTGCATTTAAAATTGGTTCTGACCTGTAAAAATGAGGCGTCCGCTCGCTCGTAAGCATAATACTGAACCTGATACTTTTATAAAGCTTAGTTTTTTTATTATTGGTTTTATCTCAGCCGATTCTACTGATTTGTGAGGAGACTTGCTTTTAAATTAAATTTTGAATAGGGGAAAAGATGCAGGCTATTAGAATCTTAGAATATGGTAATTCACAGCTTCAAAATCTACATGGAAATCCAGGAACCAATTCTCATCATAAGTATTTTCGATTACTAGGGTTGATTTCATTAAATTTTTAAAGTTTATTGTATTCTGCTTTAATATCACTGTCCAAGTGGTATAAATACAGTAAGTAATGCTAAACTTTATAACTTTTATATTTTTAGGTTAGACATCCCTATCCCTTGATATTTCCGCTGGTAGGCTATTATGTTAATTTATGATAACTTTATGATTCATTATAAATGTACAATGAATAAATAAATTTAAAGGCTTTATAAATTGTGTTGCTTTCCAAACGTCTCTGTCGATTATGGCTTGGATGCAGGAGGTCGCTCAGAGGTGAGCCTATGCTGCCAGACCTGTTTAGTGGTAAGAGTGGACTATCAAGCATGGAGCTTCAGACTTTGTTTCGATGAGCTTGACATACTGATTTAAAATTGTAAGCTCAGTGAGCTCAGTGAGGAAAGTAATCACAACGTTGAGGTCTGAAGAGTCACCTAGCCGTGATCGGCTGTGGTAATATACATAAATTTATAACTTTTTAGCCTTAAATCAGATTGGAGTTTATCAAACAAATCTTTTATAATATTTATAAAAATCAACATTACATAATTATCATAGGCTATTACTAATATGATATGATGTGGTTTTATTAAAAGAAACTGAGGAAGAAGGTAGAGTAAATAATAGGGTAGTGGAAATATTTGAAGGTGCTCTTTTTGCATCTCTTATAGCCTTGTACTTGGTCGCAGCCTCCTCGATCGGCATCTCTAATCAATTCCAGAGTGTACGATGGGTGGGTGGAGGTGCAGATAGACAGCAAAGGAGCAAGTTGTGGTGATGGAGGGCGATGGAATGAGGAGGAGGTGGAGAGGGGACTAATTGTGCAAAGTTCTACTCTGAGCGTCGTCTGCGTTGTCGATGGAATCTTGGCTCTTGGCTGCCTGTTCGACAGGCAGGCACTGAGCAGCGTCGTTGAGAATGTCGTGGAGGAGCCTGAGGAAGCTCGGGGATAAGTAATTGGAGGTCTTGGCCTCATTAAATCCTTGCTCCATTAAAGTAATTTGTAATTAACTTCGGGGATCCTTTATTCTACCCCCTTCCACTCTTCGCTGGCATCTAAGCCCTTCAGGGGTGGCTCTTGTGCGCTCCTAAGCGAACAACGGAACGCTGGTGCTAATTAGTATCTGGTGGCGAGACGCATGAGGTTGTGGGGGGGGGGGAGATTTTCTTAGTGCAGAGATGAATTCCTTCCTTTGCTCTGTTTTGTTTCACGTCTTTGAAAGCATCGACGACGTCGAAGACGACGCCGGCGTCGAAAGCACAAAGAGACGCTTCTCTTCGCGAAAGGGGAAAAGGAAAAGCAAGGAAACAAGGAAGGAAGGCGTCCGTGCCATTCCTTTGTCTTTCGACGAAGGGTGGACAAGGAAGACTGAAGAAGAAGGTCGACGAAGATGGTCCTACAGAAACGAAACGACAATGGAAAGGGTTTGGGAAAGGCCACTCACACTGTACCCTGCTGTGCTAAAATAGACTTGTATTCAGGGTTTGACATACTGTACTATAGGGATGCCCTCCCCCCATGCTCTATGCAGTCATTCCCCCCATCAAATATGACTAATTCCCCCTTCCTTTCAATAAAAAATTATCAACAATGAACCTTAGTAGCACTTATGCATGTAATAGCATTGAATAAACATTTTTTATTTCCATTTAAAAATAAATCTAAACAAATACATAGACATATAAGACTACATGACTAAAACTACCAAAGATAACATTTTTTGTTTGGAAATTAACCTACTCTACTATGGCATGCCATGTTTTAGAGCAGGTTTGCAATTTGAATTTTTCAGGATTCAGTGTTTTAATATTAGGTTAGGGAGCTTGTTTGAAGTTTGTCTTCCTATGTTTATTATCCAGTGATGTACTTCGATTTTGAATTTCTTGCTGTGTGGTATTTCCTGTATGTCTCTTCGAAGCAGATTGTAAAGTTTTGGTGCTAAGTGATTGTAGTGTCTCTGGTATAAAGCCTTCTTAGCCAAATATGCAATAAGAATGTGCCTATTTCTTGTGTCGTGACTGTGGTTCCTATGTTGAAAATGTGCTGTGTTTTTGTGTATTGCTGTGTAGATTATTTCTTAAGAATATATCTGTCTTGCATCCATCACACCGAATTTGCTGAAAAGTTGATTTGATGGATAATGCAGTGGTTTTTTAATTATGACTTTCATTATTAGTTTCTGCACTTTTATAAGTGGGTCAATGTGTGTGTAACTTGTTCCACCCCATCCTACTACCACCCCATATGTCAGCAAGGACTGCACTAGAGAATAGTAAACCATCTTCAACCACCTCGAATCAACCAATGACCTCAGCATTCGGAACTTATAGATAAGTTTTCTCAATTTCTTGCATAGGTCATTTATGTGATGGTCCCAGCACAGAAAACCAATTTCAGCAAAACCAATACTCTAGCTTTAGAGCATAAACAGACCTTCCAAATGAGATATTGATTGCAATTTTAAGATTTTGAGATCAGATGAGTTATATGGATCAGAATTAACATGGGCGCACTGAAGCCGACTTTGAAAAGTTGATGAGCTGGACTCGGGAAGTTCACAACACATTAGTGGTGCTTCTCTTCCAAGCCCAACTTGCTGAGCCAAGCTCATGAGCCGGACACGCTAGTGTGTGGGCCCCTTAAGACAGAATTTCAAGCAATTCTAGACACAAAACCATCCATTTTATTGCACATTACTGGTCAAAGTTAATGAACGAGTGCTTGAATGATCAATAATGTGAGATGGTTCAAACCCTTTAATCCCTTCCCAATTAATTCCCTCCCTGTTCCTGGGGATTGTCTGCAATCCTCTCATTTTCATTGTTCTTAATGCTTGAAGCTTTTATTTTCTTGAACTCTTATTCTTGGAAGGATAGATCTTTGTTAATTGGCAGTTGTTGCCAGGCTAAAGCCTATTGCAACAAACAAAAAACCAGTACAACAGAACTTTTACAAAGCTATATGGTTCATAATATCATCTGTTTTATAATAAATAAGTTTCTGAATACAAAAGTACCTACATAATAATTGAGGAAGCTTATGAAAGAAAAATAAAAAACATCCTATGAAATATATGATGTATTAATTAATAAAATATGAGGTGGAATTAATGTGTAATGACAAGAGAAAAGATAAGAAAAGATGTAAAGATATGTGTAAAGATAAAATACAGTGAGTGAACATTGAAAATTTAAGACAAATTTTGATAGATTTTAACCTAGTCTAACAATAGATACATCAACAGAAAAGTCTAAAACTGTATCAAATGCCATTCTCCAGCAAATGCACATATAATCAGGATTTGAAGGAAGGAGCGAAGATTATGTATGAGGGTAATGCATTCCACAAATAATGTGAATCCACAACCTTGAACAATGTAATTAAACATAAATGTTCTGTTGTGAGGTATTTGAAGAGTGAAAATGTGATAGTGTGTGTTTCTCGAATGTACAGATGAAAAGAGTGTTAGTCTGTTTCTTAAATAGTTTGGTCCTGAATTCCTTACAATTATCCTATACACCAGTGCAAGGATAAAGTGTTCTCTCCTCTCCTTCAATTTCAACTATTTAAATTGAACAAATGCGCATATAATCAGGATTTGAAGGATTTGAAGGAAGGAGCGAAGATTATGTATGAGGGTAATGCATTCCACAAATAATGTGAATCCACAACCTTGAACAATGTAATTAAACATAAATGTTCTGTTCTGAGGTATTTGAAGAGTGAAAATGTGATAGTGTGTGTTTCTCGAATGTACAGATGAAAAGAGTGTTAGTCTGTTTCTTAAATAGTTTGGTCCTGAATTCCTTACAATTATCCTATACACCAGTGCAAGGATAAAGTGTTCTCTCCTCTCCTTCAATTTCAACCATTTAAATTGAACAAATAAAGGTGTGATATGGTCATCCGAGTGAGCATCAAGTATGAATTAAATGGCATAGTTCAAGGCTCTTTGGAGCTTCTGGTTTAGACACTCAAAAATATTCACAGTCAAACAATAATAAAAAATTGGAAGAATCAAGGAACAAATTAGGGTTGTATGGAGAGATAGTGGTAGGAATTGTCTGAGATGTTTAAAATGGTGAATTGATGCAAATACCTTATTTGTAACTGATTTCACCTGTTGATTCCATTTTAAAGCACTGTTCAACTCAACACCAAATATCTTTGTGGATTCAGGGTTTGGGAGATTCACATCCCAAATCCTCACACTTGGCAAGACCATAAAATTCATCATTTGACTGTGTATTCTATGGTTGGCAGAAATGGTACTTCCACACTTGTAAGGGTTGACAGTGAGGCAATGAGCCTGTGACTACAATATAAGCACTAAAATATCTGAGTACATTTTTGAGATAGTCTCAGCTGCATCATCATGGACAAAGTGGCAATAGAAAACTAGGCCATCAGCATAAAAATGATGTAAAGAATGTTCAAATATTGAAGGAATATCATTAATATGAATGGAGAACAGTAAAGGACTAAGAACAGATCCCTGAGGAACGCCAGCAACAATTTGCAGCCAATCAGAAACACTACCATGAGCTGTCTTTACTTCCTGACATCTTCCAACAAGGTAAGAAGCAAACCACATCACACAAGACAGTGAAAGTTACACTAGGTCCTCAATTTATGCAGAAGAATAGAATGTGAAACATTGTCAAATGCCTTTGTAAAGTCGAAAGATACAAGAAGAGTTAACTGTTGTTGACCCATAGCAGCTCTGATATCATCAGTTATACTCAAAAGCGCGGTTGTAGTGCTGTGAAATGGATGGAATCCAGATTGGTGTTCTCCAAAGAGATTGAAGGAATTCAGGTAATGTGTAGTCTGCTCATGAACAATTTTTTCCAAGGCTTTTGATAAAGAACAGAAAAATGAACCCCTCTAAAATCCTCTGGCAGGGAAGGATTTGATGTTTTAGGGATGGGTTGAATGATGGAACATTTCTGGAGGTCAAGAAAGATACTCATTTGTTAAGAATAGTTGAAAACATGTGCAATGGAAGGCAGTAAGGCAGGCTTATCTTTTTCTGTAAAACAACTTTTAAAACAAAAAAGAAACAGGCTTCAATGAAATGCTGCTCAAAAATGAAATACTCGTGTACTAAAAAGTTTAAAATAAAGTATTTACTTTAAACTGAGAAAATTTTTAATTTAATACAAGAAATATTTTTAAGTCAGCCCCAAATTTTCTATAAACTTCCAAAATATAGCATAGAATTTCTTAAAATATTGTGCATCAACTTCAAAATATTACTTGTAGCCTATTAAATTGAAAAAATTTCAGTTTAAAGTAAATACTTTATTTTAAACTTTTTAGTGTGTATTTCATTTTTGAGCATCATTGGTTTTTTTTTTTTTGTTTTAAAATTTGTTTTATTTTAAGCTTTTTATTTGAACTCTTAAATCTTCAAAACATAAGAAATTTCTTGTAACCTACATTATTAAATATCAAATTAGCAAATAAATATGATCAATATAACATATAAACTAAATCAACTAAATCCACCAATAAGAAAAGCTAATGAACTAAGTAAAATTCTACAACTCTCTATTTAACGTAGAGTATTGTATTTAGGAAAATTATAATAGCTAAAGGGTTCTTAAAAGTCAAATGGCTTTTGATAAGTCATTTTAATGCAGTCCCTTTCAGAATATACCTACACTTTAAATTAATAAAGTTGAAGAATATTAATCAATTATTTTTTGAAATTAACAATCTCAAAAACAGTTTTCATTCCAACTCATGATTGAAACTATATAACCTTATTCATACGACTCCATAACATCAAACATCAACTTATTTATTTACAACTAGCTATTCCTTCGTACGGATTATGTTTAGAAATAAGACTAAATAATATTTATGTTTCGGCTTTTTTGATAGCAACGACCATGAAGTTGTTAGCAGCTTAGTAAACAATTCAGTGACAGTTATCAGAGAGAATATTTGAGAACAGCTGATTGATATATCATGATAAATTATGTGATTTGTTCTTATGTGGCAATAAAACTTAGAAGAAATGTATCCAAAATCGCACAATACTTGGTTTTTAAACGTTTATTATTCTGTTAAAAAAAATAATTTAGTTTTTTATAGCTAAGACATTGTCAAAAAGGTTTTCAATACTGATAAATAACTTTAATCCCGATCGATGCTCTCGTTTTACAGAAGGCCGCGTAAAATTTGTCCAAAATCGCACAATACTTGGTTTTTAAACGTTTATTATTCTGTTAAAAAAAAATGTTAATTTAGTTTTTTATAGCTAAAGACATTGTCAAAAGGTTTTCAATACTGATAAATGACTTAAATCCCGATCGATGCTCTCATTTTTCAGGAGAAGGCCGCGTAAAATGCCTTTGGTGCCGTGACAGACAGACAGACAGAAATTGAGATAAGACTTGTTTCGGCTACTTTAATGTATAAAACGTAAAAATAACCAGCAAATATATAATTCTGATAAATGTACAGACAAAACTCTAATTTTATTTATATAGATGTTCATATTGTAGCAAGAATAGAGAGGAAGAAGGAACAGTGGTTCTCGGTGTTAGCTACTATGTAATATCTATGTTTACTTTTAAGCAATTAATTACTCTGCTTTTGACACTTTTATGGTGTTTAATTTTTACTTTGTAGAATGTTCTAGTTGTTTGATTAGACATTAATGGAATCTTATCGAATATTGTGGAAAGTGCGAGTTTCCTTATTTATTTATTTAGAAGATGATAGAAAAATCCAGAGATATCTCGATTATGGAAAATTATATAAATAGAGGTAGACTTTTGTAAATGATTTCAGTCTTGTTTGAAATTCGTCGTGATAAACAAGTTTGTGAAAGTGACAGAATATTGTGCCTATATATAGTGATAATTCTTTCTCTGTGCCTATAGTGATAATTTTTTTTCTATTTAATTCATACCAGTGGACTACTAAATAGTGTTTCTTGTATTAAGGACTAGTGCTACATAAGTTAATTGTTCTTTTTTGACGTTTCTTTTTGAATATTATTGGACAGTTTATTGTATAGTTATTGTTTAATATTAGATCGGCCTTTTAACTTTTAGTGATTGATTTTTGTACAGTTTATTGAAATCTCTATTAGTTGAACAATATCGATTTATCTGTTTTTAATCGCTTATTTTTCTGTAAGACATTACTGAACAGTGAGTGTTGTGATTATTTGTGTAAATAAATTGCGAGTGATAAATTTAAGTGTTGCCAGCGTTATTTTAGACATAGAACCCGTAACAATATGAACAGAAGTATTATATTCTTCTTATTCTTAATTCAAATTAAGTTTAGCTGATTGGTCAAAACGGGACATTACAGGCTAAGAGTGAGGAGATAAAATTATGGAGGAAGAGGGGGAAAGAAGATAAACAACGATTGCATGTTATAATCGTAACCGGAAGCACTGTTGACATGATGGGTAGCGTAGAATAATGTTTTCTTCTTTCTTGCCTTTCCTAACAATATTAATAATATAAAAATTCTATTGGTTCAAATGGCAACAGGGCTGGATCTTCAATAAATTCACATTATTAATTGAAGTAGCCAATACATGTTCAAGTGGGTCGATAGAGACGAGCTCTTCGAGCATCGAAGACCGAGTTGTTAATTAAGATTAAGAGAGTGGAAAACGCCCCTCTCCATGCGCAGAAAGAAATCGCCTGTTTCCATCGACAGCTTTATAGAAAGGATTTGAAACAGTTATTTATCCTTAATGGACAGTGTAAACGTGGTTTGCACTAAAAGACCCTGATCCTCCGAAATACGCTTTTGTCGCCAAACTGCCTTCATTGGATCCCAACCCTTGTTTTCAAACGATGTACAAAATTACGGTCCATTTTTCAAATGCCGTTTGAAGAAGAAGAAGAAAATCTGGGGCCCGTTTCACGAAAGTCACAAGTTACAAAGTAACAAGTACACCTACTATCGCACTTGTAACTACAATTTCACAAGTACAGGCGTTTCTCAAAAGTCACAAGGTGCAAACTAACAATTTCACTATTACAAGCGTTTACTTGTTACTTTTTAGATCATCTGTTACAAGAACATTTTTTAATCTTCTTCTTCTTCTTTCTCTCCCCGATTTGTAACCGAAATCTAATCTTAATCTAGGTGAGGTCTATTCCTGAATTTCGCTTAGGTCAGTATTATTCGAAAAAAACGCGAGGGCAAAAAACAGTGTTAAAAGCAATTTTAGAAAATAGAGAAATATTGTTTGGGGCCTTCTCTGATACATAAACAAAAAAAAGAAGAAAAAGAGATTTGACAATAACATGTGACAAAGGCTAAAATATTTAATTTTCAAATTCTATAAACTATATTTAAAAATATGAATATTTAAAATATAGAAATATTTGCAGGCTGATCTATTCCGCTTATACTCAATCAGTCTTGCAATATAGGATCAGGGCTTAGGGTGGACCTATGAATTCACATTTCAGGAAGATTATTGTAATTCAAAAAAATATTATTCAAGCTTTATTACGGAGACCTAGACTGTACTCAACAAGATACCTCTTTTGTTAGAATTTTTTTTTTTTTTGAGGATGAAGCCCACATAGGTCTGAGACCTGTGCGTGGGTAATGAGTTGGATGATGGTGATTTATGATTTGGACCTACAGTTTTAGGTGGGTTCCGAACCACCGGGAAGTGATTTTCAGCAGAGAACAGTGTCTTTTTTGCTGGCCAATCTAATCGGTCACCGTTACAAACAGGACCTACGAGAACGCAGCTTATCTATCTGATTGAACAGATACCTGCTACGGCTCGCGGCTATCACTTCCCTATTGAACGGTTAGAGAATTGTTTATAAAATACTTAAGCTTTACATAAATAAAAATAAAACATTTTTTATAGTCCATGATCCACCGTATAATCTTAGTGTCAATTACTTTCGAGTATATTGAATCGCTTAAATTCAATTAAATTTGTGAAGGCTGAAAGACAATTCAAGTTTACTGCTTCTAAACTAATAAAAATTATCCCCACAGAATTCATTTAATGTAAATTGAATAAAACACTAATATAAGCAGGAAGATGGATGCGTGGATTTTGTCCAGCAACGTTACAGATTTTTTTTTTTAAATAACTTTTATTCCACCACACCTTTCCAGAAAAAGTAGTATTGCTCTATTATTCTTTTCTCTTCAGGCTACTAAAGATACATTTTGTTAATATAATGTTACGGGTTCTATGTCTAAAACAACGCTGGCAACACTTAAATTTATCACTCGCACTTTATTTACACAAATAATCACAACACTCACTGATCAGTAATGTCTTACAGAAAAATAAGCAATTGAAAACAGATAAATCGATATTGTTCAACTAATAAAGAGATTTCAATAAACTGTACAAAAATCAATCACTAAAAGTAAAAAGGCCGATCTAATATTAATTAATCACTGTACAATAAACTGTCCAATAATATTTATTCTTTTTTTTTTTTGTAGATTACGTCTTTGAGACTCCAGTTAAGGAGTATAAGACAAGTCAGATCAACAATATTATACACTAGATAACATAATTACTTCAATTAGTTGAGGTGAGGCTTAATTTTGATGTGAAAGGAACTCTTGTACACTATAAAAAGCTTTATCAACTAAATATTTCTTCAATTGTTTTTTAAATATTTCTATATTTTCAAGACTCTTCAAAAACTGCGGTAGCTTGTTGTAGAATTTCCTACCAATATAACTAGGTTTTTGTTTGAATAAGCTACTATTGTGACTCACCAAGTGATAATCTCCTCGGCTTCTTGTATTATAATCATGTACATCAAGATTTTGGTTAATATCATTCGTTTTTACATATAAAGTAGCTTCATACACATATAAGCAGGGTACAGTTAGGAGACCAAGTCTCTTGAACAACGGCCTACATGAATCTAATCTATTTACTCTTTCTATACACCTAACCGCTTTCTTTTGGATCTTAAACACCCTATCAAGATTTTGTTTTGATGAATTACCCCATACTAGGATAGCATACCTAATATGTGACAGTAAGAGCCCATGGTAAGCTGTAAAAAGTAACTTTTTGTCATTCAATCTAGCGAGCTGTCGCAGGAAAAATACACCCCAGATGAAATTTTACTACATATTTTCTCAATGTATGGAGTCCAGGTCAATCGTTTATCCAACATAACTCCTAGAAATGCAATTTTTCGTTCCTGGTCTAATTGATTATCGTTTACAAACACGTTTATAGCCCTATCTTCATTTAAATTATGTTTGTTTTTGAATTGAAGGTATTGGCATTTTTTACTATTTATAGTTAATTTCAACTGATTTAAAAATTGGACAATGGACTGCACACCTATATGGGCACTTATTTCTAAATTATCTAGAATGGAATTGCTGAAAATGAGTGATGTATCATCAGCAAATAAGAGGACTCTACCACTAATTAATTCTTTAGGTAAACGGTTGACATATAACAAAAAAAGCAATGGACCTAGTATTGACCCCTGAGGCACTCCAGCTTGCACCTCTAATTTATTAGATTTATTCTTTACTATACTATTACCAACTACTGTAGTTAGTTCTACACATTGTTTTCTCCCAATAAGATATGATTCAAACCATTTCAGTTCAACCCCATTTACACCTACATTTTGCAGTATTTCCAATTCAAAAAGAAACGTCGAAAAAGAACAAATAACTGACGTAGCACTAGTCCGTAATACAATAATTTAAATTGAAAAAAAAATTTATATCTCCCTATTTTATATATCTGTACAGTAGCTATTTGTATTATGATAAATTGTTTAATTAGTGTTATTCTTTAAGAAAATCAACCAGATAATAAAGTTTGATAACTACTAGGCTAGACTGTCAAGCAAAGTGGCGGCTCTAAAAGCAGTTATGCTACAATTGAGCTGGTAATAACGGTTGCTCAGAGGTCGGGCCGCGGGCGGTAATAGGTTTTGCCAGGCGAGCGAGTAAGGAGGAGACCGAGCTGAAGACCGAAGGAGGTAATAACAGGGTGATGAATGCCCAGTGCGGTGAAATAATAAAAAAGGGGGCCTCGCTTTCAGATAAGGGATGTTTTCGAAGCGGATGGATAGAATGGGAAGGGGGAGTTGAGGAACGCGCCGAGTCAAGGGTGCGGAATGCGAAGCATTTCAATTAATCCCACGAGGAATCAAAAGAGGACGGACCGCCGATGCTGGATGCACCCCGACTACACTTGCTGACACTGCTACTGTATACTATACTGCATCCTGTCTTGCTAATCAGCCTGTAACCCCTCCCACCAACTACTAACTATTACTACCAGCTACTAGATCATTCAAGTAACTACGTACTCACTATTAGGCTGCGTTTACACAATCTAACATGATGTATATACTAAATTTGAAATTGCACTCATGTCGAGACGCAATTGACTGCAATTGTGAAAGTATAGAACGAGTCAACCAATATAAGTAAGTACCTGGGCGTTATATTTGACTACAACCTCAGCTGGAGGCCGCACGTTCAGTGTGTCAAGCAACGACTCTGAAAGTTACTGTATGCCTTCTCACAACTTAGCCATGTTCTGAGTAGGAAGCAACGTGGAACCGTCTACTATGCTTATGTCCAGTCCATTATCCAGTATGGTATTCTAGTATGGGGGGGTCTACCTTCTTCCATCTTGGAACCGCCTGCAGTGACACAAAGACAAATTATCGAAACAATATTACGAAAAGAACACCGATACTCAACAAATCTGTTATTCATAGAATTTCCGGTATTAAACGTAAGGCAGCTGTTCTACCTAAGAAAAAATAAAATTGAAATTTTATCTGAGATTCAACATACCTACCCCACTAGATATAGAGTGAACTACAGATATGAGACACCTCAGGTGGTTCATGGATCGGTTGAGAACTCCATATTATTTGGCTCAAATTGTATACAGGAATCTGCCCGTTGAGATGAGGGTTTGGGATGGATGTAGTGAGGGTGTTTAAGCGTGGGGTGGAGGGGTGGCTCTATCACCTTGGCTGGGAATCGTCGGAGAGCCAGCTTCGGTCGACCTATTGGCAACGTTTTCAATTTCTTTTCAAAATCATTAACTTTTTCAACTGGTAGTTTTTATGTCTCTTTTTGACAGAACCAATAGAAGAATAAGAGTGCCTGTTTTGGGTCCGCGTGTCACCGTTACTCATTTAGCACAATAATTTAAATTCCTTTTCTGTGATAAATTTTTCTAATAATGTTTGTGCTAGACCTGTCTCTAGTTAACTCTATTAACTGAGCTGTAGATCACCTATTATTTTCAATTCTACTCAATTACATTAACAAAATTTATTTAAAAATATTGTGAAGTATGGTGTAGCATGAAACTTGTATATGTAGTTTTAAGTCTTGAAGTAGAAATATAATCTGATATTAAAACTGACAAGCTTCTTTTCAGAAGTGAAATGCATTCCTCAAGCATCTCCAATATATGTGAGTAAAACATTATTTAAAAGTGAAATACAGTGTCAGTTTTAATATCAGATTGTTCATTAAGTATTTCGTCATGGAAAACATCACAGATTAGAAATATAATATATAAGGCATCCGCAGAACTCACCCCTGCACACAGACGTATAGTCTTAGTAGGGGTATTCCTGCTGCGTCAATTTTCTTTTACTTTCATTGTAAACTTTACTTTCACTGTTCTGGAATAAATAAATAAAACAACTAAATGTTATAAACAAGGCTTTGACTAAGTTGTTATATGACAATGGAAACTGCATTCATTTGTGGGAAGTTGTACATTATATAAATTTGTTACACAGAGATCGCAGCCTTATCCTAGAGCTGCTTTAGATAATTATAAAAGTTGGTTTTTCCCATCTTCGTTTTTAAATGCATACTTTGATGGAAAAATGAATTTTATTTCCAATTTCATTTTTTGAATCCAAGCTAATCGTTCTGCTGTTGAATGAATATTCAGTGATAAAAGTAAAATGTATAGATAACTAGTATACATGTAAAATGTATACATGAAAGTAGAATATTAAAAATCTGCTGAAGTGGTGTTAGTGTTGTGCTCTATAGTTGCTGAAGTGCAAGGAGCTTAAATGCCTGAAACTAGAGCTAAAGAATCGAGCAATCAAGAGCTTATTAAAGCAGGTTTATCAGTGTGGATTCTAGCTAGACCAGCGGCGAGAGTGATAGGATCTTACTACAATTAACAGATCATACTGCTCCAAGCTCTCTTATATTGAGTGCCGCTTCTTATGTTTCAATTTATTCTTTTTTTGTAGATTGCGTCTTGGAGACTCCAGTACAAGTGAGATCAACAATTATATGCACACTAGTTACCGTGATTACTATAACAATTAGTTGAGGTGAGGCTTAATTTTCATGTGAAAGGAACTTTTTGTACATTAAAAAAGCCTTTTTCAACGAAGTATTTTTTCAATTATGGTTTTTTAAATACAGTATTTCTATATTTTCAAGACTCTAAAAACTGCGGTAGCTTTTTGTAGTTGAAGAGTAACTAGAATTTCCGGTTGCAGTTCGATATTTAATGAGTGAAGATTGAAAGATTCTCATTTTCGTTTCAAGCTTACCAAGTGGATTACAGAACTGCAGAGGTCCAAACGATATGTGCTATTGTAAAAAAATGATGCCCATATGAGTCTGGGGACTTGTAATGAGGTAAATGAGGTAAATGGGGTAATGAGGTGAATGATGAGAAACATCCACGGCTGAATGAGATTGCTGCAGAGAAAAAAAGCCAACCAGAGCCTTATCTTGTCACAGACAAGCGTTCCAACTAACTGCGATACCAGAGCCTCCGTTGTACATTGGTGTTGGATATTATTCTTGAATTTATTTTCTCCAACTTTTACGGCCCGTTGCATGAAAGAAAATTAAATTTGACCACCGTAAGATAACGTCATTTGACGGAGCCATAGCAGCGACTTCTCTATTAAGCTCCGTAAGATGACGCCATACAGTGGTTTTATTTTTTTTTTTCGTGCAACTGGCCGTTAGTGTTGTACAATAAAATAACGGTGTTTGAAATATAAAAGCAGTCACGTATCTTGGTTGATTACAGTTTTTTTTTTTTTTTTTTTTAACTATTCTGGTACTCTGACGACTCCCTCGAAAATCTTCTACCCCCCCCCCCCATGTTGAGAACCCCTCTTTAAAAAATCGAGTAATGAACTCTTGAAACACTATAAAAAGACACATGGTGGACACTTTTTGTTTCCCCATAGCTAATACTTTTTAAAAAACCCTAAAAAAGGAAGGAACTTTATCAGTCAACAATCTTATAAGAAGAGTTCTGCAAATCTTAATTCTAGCCCCACCAAAATTTTACCTGCTAGGACGGGTAAGTCCCGTCAGGGTCTGGGTGCACTTAAGTTGATGACCAAAAGTCTGGGTGCTCCTCTGTACAAATCTATTGCAAGGTGGCTCAATAAACAATTGATAGCTATGACATGGCTAATTGCATGCCAGTTCCATGGACATGGAAGACTCAATTTAGATCAGAAGTATGAGTTGAAAACTTCTGGATAAAACATTTAAAGGCTTCAATTTCACAATAATTCAAGTTTCAAAAATTGGAATTGTTTTTTTAAATTATTCAAAAACTATATAATAGAGAATTCAAATCTCAGAAGTTTATAAATTTCGAACACTAAGTTATATCACTATATAGAATATTTCTCGGTAAAAAGATGTAATAAAGTACTTAGCTCTTAGCAGGCTTAACATAATCATGTTGGATGTCAAAACATCATTATTTTGATGGTTATACATTAGTGTGTATTTAGTATGATCAGTGTATTTTCAGCATTTCAAAATCGAAGCATTCTTTCTCATTTTTATTAACAAGAGAATTATTCATAACAAGACTGCGTAAATTTGAAAGTGAATGCATAAATGATCAGTAGACCTATGGGATAAAAAATATTTTAGTGATAGAAGAATAGTTTAAATCCCTTTGTGCTGAGTGAACCAAGAAGAATAGCAAGGGATTTTAAAAATTCGGAATATCTAAAATTTTACATTCATTTGTATTTGGTAAGTCAACCTTCTTCCCATTAAACAATAGCTGGGAAGTAGAAAATTGAACAAGGAAGTTAACAATCGGCCGGTTGATCTTTTCTCAGGGCGGTATAAAGTGCGCCTTCACATTAGGCGACTCAGCAGCGCTGCTAATAAAGTCGCGCCAAAATATTTTTGTAACCCTTCACATTAGGCGACTTAGCAGTGCTACTGATAAAATTTGACATGACTCATTTCTTTATTCTCACTAAGTAAAAACCATAAAATTTCAAATATTTGAATCTTTTAAAATCCCATCATGTTTTATTTACTCCACTGATTACACATGAACTTGAATTTTTCATGTAGCATAAAATTTGTGAATTTTACCAATATTCATTGAGCTTTGAATTAGATTGTCCATAAATCCTTAGCAGCGCTGCTGAGACGCCTAATGTGAAGGGTCACTAAGGCTCACTATTCCTATCTGGGCTTTTCTACCCTATGACCCTTGCCGGTAGACCACTTAATGATTCATTATCAACAATAAAAAATCTATTGTTTTCTGTACGCTCTCAAATTTTGAACCAAACAGAACTGGTCATTGATTGTTTGCTACTTCCACACTACTTTCACACTATATTAGGTAATACAGCTCATCGTTGTTGAAAGAGTGGTCCCCAACCTGGGGACGATCGCCCCCCATCAGGGAGCAATTAATATGTGGGGGGCGGTTGATGCGTATTCAAACGGGGGAAAATAAAAATACTACTGTACAATAGAAGCTGCCAAGTAGCACGAGTCACTGACTAATAATGCATGAGACATATAAGCTGAGCTTTGATTCTCCAGTCATTTTATGTTTCCTGCATGACTGCAATGCTCCGACTACGCCCGTAAGTCTGCAGACAACGCCGCTAAGGAGCCTGCCATATGATTTGAACTGTTGACTTCTATCAGCTGTTCCTTCAAGGATAGATTTCTCCTTTTTGTGACTTTGAACTCCCAAATTTCACAGGAACCATCTTGGGACTATTCTACATTGTGCCTGAAAATTTCATAAAAATCGGTTCAGCGGTTTCGGAGTTTACTGGGAACATGCATATATACGTACACACATCGCCTTTTATATATACAGATTCGATTCTCGAGGATAAATACTATCCATAATCAAACAATGGTGTAGCGCTGTAGCCTATTACTTGTATTACAGATTGGAGCTGTGTGAAAATATCCACTCCACAGAATTTGATTATTAATTTTTCAATTGTAGTATCCTTTTTATTGGATGTTTTTCTGTGCATTTTCCTTCAAAAAGATTCATTTTTATGAGAGCTATATCATTTTAGCTATATTTGTATTAATTTACCTTCAACGAAATATCGAAAATAACCGTATTTTTGTTTGAAAATAGCTAACTTACCATGATATACCCCTCCCTATCTTGAAACACTTTATCTTGGGCGTGACACATAGATCGTTCAAACCAATAATAAACATTGAAAATAACGCAGTTATCGGAAGATTGATGCGATCAAGGAGAAAAATGCCTCTTCTATTATATTTCGGCAATTGTGATGCGCTGGAATAAAGTGGAAAGGATTGTAAGAGTGGTGGGGGGAGAGGGAAAAGTACAAGTGAGTGTGGGTTTATACATTGGAGGAACTAATAAAAGACCACGATATATACTGTAGAATGTAGAGGGAGAAGAGGTAACTAGGGTTTAGACATAAATGATACTGTGGACGTAGAGCCGTCTTTTGTCGGAAGAGGAATGATGCTCCAAGTTGGCTTCATAAAAGGGAAAATCCCTCTTCCTCCGCGCGAGCATGTTGTGTGTGTATACAAATCCCTGCAACATGCAACGGCATCAGTGACCTCAAATAGATGGAACGAATGTTATAAGGATCGGCTTTTGCCAAGATCAAGCGGCACAATTGAATTGTGTCGGGCTATACGCGGAAAACTTCTTCGCTCTTCATGGAAAAGCATTTCCGGAATACTAGCGAAGATAAATTGAGGAATTCGTGCAACCGCTTGAGTTACCACCCGTTTTGGAATATTAAAAAATAAATAATGGAACAGCAGGAAACCCTTCACCACCAGAGCGGGGGAGTTTTAACGCAGACCTAACTGCTCCATAATATCATCATATTGCTCTCTTCGAATGAATGAACGCTTAAATGGATAGAAAGTCTGAAGGAGGCTTGCTTTTTCTAGTGGAAGTACCGCGCTCGAGATACTAACCTAACCACGTGAGATTCCCTCCATCCTCTATGAAGTCAAGGACGGGATAGGGCTCGCCATTTTCTGGAGTGGAGCGCGCCTCTCCATGTTATTACGCATTTATTGTTGTTTTAATATTAGGGCACCGAGCGAAGCACGGAATACAAAATTGCCTTTTTATTATTGCTCAACGCCGCAGACTGGCGTATTTTTCAAGTAGCGGTATATTACACGTTTATTGTTTCAGAACGTTGGATGCGATAAGAAAATTGGGAAGCTAAAAGAGAAAGCAGGCGTCTAGTGGAGGGACGGAGAATGTAGGGGATAGCCTACGGAAACGACATTAAACTTAATTTCAAATCAATCAAGGTCTCAAATTAAAACGTTTAAAACTTTACCTTTTTTACTACTACAGAGTAATTTTTCCCAAATTGAGCAATAATGTTTGAGGTAGCAATGACAGATCTGTAAGTACATATTTTGGGGCTTTTGTGCAAGTCTATAGTGTTCAAGTGTTGTTGTCTAGTGTCTAGTGTATGTTCGAGGCTTGACTATGACCGTTGTTCTTTTATACTTCTTGATGTTGTAATTCCGTTTGCAAGCAGCAGAAATGAGATTCTTAATAACTGTGAAGGGATGCTTCAGGTAGGATAGACTTTATAATGTAGAAATACGAAGAAAGCCCAATCAATATATTCTCCATACTTCACAGAGTTGAAGAGAATCGTCAACACTGGAGAGAACATCTTTGGAGAATGAAGATCGGTAGAATTCCCAGAGCAGTCATCTCTTACAAGCCAGAAGGTAAAAGAAGTATCGGCAGGCCAAGAAAAAGATGGGAAATTTTTTGAAGTCCAAACAGGTATTATTGCCTAATCCTTGAGAGAAGACGACGACAAAGACGATGTTGCTTTTGTAAATGTGTAAATGTATGTTGCTATTGTAAATGTGTAAATGTTGGCTGCGTCATAAAAAGAAGACACTGAATCTTTTTGCTATCAAAATCTTAAGGAAAAAAGTGCAAAAGTGCTGCAGATTTAATTCTTTTTTAATAATATATTCATTTTTTTAGGAAATTAAATTAGCCTTCAAAGCACAATTTATGAGGGTTTTGTAGTTATTGAGGATAATTTTTTTGTTTTCATAAATTATTTGAAAATACTGTACCTGAAATCTGTGACCTTCAATAACATTTTGTTTCAGTTAATATTGAATGCTACTTTAAGATAATATTCTCAATCCTGATTTTCCAATTATTTTTCTAAGATATTGATTGATCCTCAGTTAGAAGGAGTGAATCAAAGATGGTAAAGAGAACTACTGTATTTTGAACAAAAGCTTGTTTCACTAGCTGGTATCTATTATTATTGTTTGTACTAGGCTATTTTATAATCGATTTATTGAACCGAGCATTTGATCTGCTTTTCTGCCTTCTGTAATTGAGAAAAGATTAGTGGATGACTAATAAAAACTTCGAATCGTAATTCTGCTGTTATTTATTAGAATTAGATTAATTATTAATTAGGATTCTTCCTTAGAACACACATTTGATTTCTATTTCAGCTTTCTAATTGATTTCCTAGAAAATGTAGCAGAAATGATCGTGCGGTGGAAGTAAAGGGAATGAGATGGAAATCCACTTGATGAAGAAACGCAGGGGGTAAGTGAATGCATGCTAGCGGTGAGAAGGCATGGTTGCAAGAGTGGAATATCAAATAAATGGCGATGAAAGGGTGGATGAAGGGAATTGGGTGGGTGGATGGAAAGAAGCTAACCGAATTATGGAAGCCGCCAGGCAACCGCAAATAGAAGCGCTTTTCCCAGTCGCTGATAGGAGATAACTACCCTCGTTGCCGCTTCTCACCAAACCCCATCCACATCCCGTTTCATAACGCCCTTCCACCCCAAGCAATAGTGTTCCCTTTTCAGCTCTCTTTCTCTCCATTTTCGACTCGTTCACAAAGCTGCCGCCGCTCACAATTCAAATAAAATCTCCGCTGATGCTGATATTCTCTTTTTCCCCACTGCGACATCCACTTGCTGAAAATGCTCGAATCCGCTTTCATCCGAACGGTGGAATATTATCCGTGGTGTTTTCCTGTACTAGGGTGCGCTCTCTTTCAATTGGATTCCTCCTTCTATAACCTTTGAACCAATCAGTATTTATTGAACTTCTTTATCTGCAGGTCACAGAAATGAATGAGATTTTTTACAGTATAAAGAAGACGAATTGAAATCGTATAAGAATGTTAAATGCTGGTAATTATAATATTCTGAAATAATTGTCACAATAATATGATAATAGAATAGATTAATAATCTTTGACTTCTCATTTAATTCTATTATTATCAACGTTATTTTTAAGTAATTCAGAAGTCTTCGGTCTACAGAATTAAATTATGAGAAATTGACATTTTTTAAGAAGTCTATTAAGAAGTTGTTGATTGCAATATCGAAAATATTAAATTCCTCAACGATAGTAAGATATACAGAAGCCCACATAGGTCTGATACCTGTGCGTGGGTAATGAGTTTGATGATGGTGATTAATGAGTTGGACCTACAGTTTTAGGTGAGTTCCGAACCACCGGGAAGTGATTTTACAGCAGAGAAAAGTGTCTTTTTTGCTTGCCAATCTAATGTGAAGACAAAATTCACATTTTTATTTACAATTTTTAGTATGGGAATTGAAGAAGGCCTTTTCATGCACGATCTATCTTAGTACTTTTACATGCGCCGGTAAATGTAAAAATTTCAAGCATCATTAAAAATTTATTCAACGTATTGCCAAACTATTAATATTTTTTAAATTGATGTTTTTGTCTCTTTGAGTACCACCCATGGTACTTGCTGAGACAGAACATAGTAGCCTACACATCGAGACAGAACATTATATATTTTTTTGAAGCCTTTAATTTTCAATTGAAATATCATTTGAAGAATAGCCTATACTTGATTTTAAAATGCTTGAATAGGTGCAGTATTAAATATTGGCTTTACGGATTTTGTTTGTTGTTTCCCAACGGTTTTTCTCTTTTCCTATCTTGATATTCTTTTCAATGTGACCTGAGTCAAGTATGTCTCACTGCGCACTATGCACAGTTGTCTCTTATGTCTCAGTGTAGCAAGTGACGGTATCTAGA
Organism: Conomelus anceps; assembly: GCA_948455865.1. Lineage (NCBI taxonomy): Eukaryota > Metazoa > Arthropoda > Insecta > Hemiptera > Delphacidae > Conomelus > Conomelus anceps. The sequence continues at coordinate 40,049,755 of OX418219.1, forward strand.
TATTGGTTCACCATCTTCAAATGTCTGGTAAATCTACCTCAGATAATGCGTCAATTTCGAAGTAGTCGGTACAAAACGTATTGTGTACTTACTTCCTTTGATGAAAACTGCAGTAGACATCTTCAGTAAGTTCGTAAGAATTCCACTCAAAGTAACTCAGTACCATTTAAAACACAAAAATTTGTATATATTTAATAGAATTTACACCAGCCAATCGCTATTACAAGATAATAAGGATTACCCAATTAGGATTACCTATAAAGCAAGGAACCATGGCTGCTTCAACTAGAGAAAAATCCCTCTTCTTTTTATCAGTGTTGTTTCACTTTATACTACTTTTCCTTACAGGGGCGGATCCAGCAGCAGATTTTGGGGGGGGAATACATAAGAGGGTATCAAGGGGGGAGGGGGGTGGCCCGGGTTTGTTTTTTGAAAATGTGACCTAAAATCGCGAGTGTGAAGCAATTTAAGGTTATTTTCAATTGAAATGAAACCAATTTTTCTGTTTTTTTTTTAGAGCATGTTAGATAAAGAAATTTAATTGTTCACCTATTGCATTTACAACCTCCTATACTGCCAAACAACCAGAAACTTTATTTTTTGGGTAAAAATAGATTATAATTACTGAGTGTAAATAGAATAATTAATGTAACAAAAAATCATGTTCAACCTACAGTTTAATGTTTGTATCTCAAATGAACATTAAGTGGGAATATCACATTGAAATGTTCTTAATAAACTTATATGAAAAAAAATGTTATTGGTCAAAACAGCAGCTATCAATTGCATTAAAATATCATATTTCATAAATAGATAATATGAATCCTGGGAGCTGACTACATTCCATACTCTCGGTGCAATAATTACAATAGTAATTTTTCATTTGAAGTAGTAGACCACTATCGATAAATTGAAGCAATACACTTGACTATTTATTAAAAACGGGGGTTCGGGGTACTCCCCGAGAAAATTTTGGAGAAATTACCTCTCTAAAACCACATTTCAAGTGATTCTAGGCATTAATTCTAATTTAACACTAACTTCTACCAACGTTATGTTCCAAAGTAAATGTTATTTAGTTCTTGTGTTATTGTCAATGGGAGATCTGAACCTCACTCGAAACTTCCATTTTTCTATATTTGATCCCCAACTACTCCTGATTGGGGTACCGTACAGTTCTGTGAGCTTTAAAAAACGATTGGAATGGGGGTCTCCCTTAGAACGTTTTAAGAATAAAATTCCTTTAAAACCACATTTTGAGCGATTTCAGACATCTTTGACTCTTGCCAAAAATTGTCTAAGGTCTACTAGAATTCCAAAAATGCTTTTATCTCGTGAGGGGGGATATCCCCCTGATCCCCCACATGCTGGTACAAACTGTTAAGAAAGAATGAAATTAAAAAACATTACACACATTATTTGCAGTCAAAATATTTTAACAATTTTTTGAGGATTCAGGGTCTATGCTCTAGGGTGATCTCAGAACTCATTGAATGTACTAATAAAATGTATTGCTAATAAAACAGGTCTGCTTTTGTACCATAGTAGTCCTCAGCCATAAGCTACAGAATCCACAAAAACCTTTCAGTACTAGCCTTATTTTAAGACCAAGTACTGAAGTACGGTACACAATATTTGCAATAGAAAAGTAAATGTTGGTTAGGCATTGCTGTCTTATTTTCCTCGCTTATCAACTTTGAAAACTCTTCTTCATTTTCTTCTATTTTTAATTTTTCTCCTTGTCCTTTCCTCTTTTTCCTCTTTCTCTTATTTTTTTCATTTTTGTCTCTCTCCTCCCACCAATTTTATCCTCTTATTTCTTGTTATCTCTTTTCCACTTCTCCGCTGTTTTCTGTCATCTCCATTCCTTCCTCTTTTCTTCTCCTTTTTCTTCTTCTCTTTCTTTCCTTCCTCTTCTTTTTCTCCTTCTTCTTCTTTTCCTTCCTCTTCTTTTTCTCCTTCTTTTTCTTCTGCATTTGGGGGGGGGGGAATTTCCCCTTCCCCCCCCCCCGTGGCTCCGCCACTGTTTCCTTATTGTGTAGAATAGAAAGCTGGTTAACAAAGTAAATCCTCTAAAATCATGAATATAGCATTCAAAATAGACATGTCCTGTTGCAAGAACGCTCTTCCAAACCTTTAATGCACTGTCAAATATAACAGAATCGTTATTTGCATTGCATCTCCTTTTCAACTGTTCGATTATACGTTTAGTAAACGTTTTTGCAACCGGGCTTTTCGATAATAGCATTCTCATCCATTCCAACAATTTCTCATTGAATGTCATTAGCCCTTTATCGTGGATTTTCAACTATGCACTATGGAGTGTGCTCTTTTCCTCAATGTATCTACTATTCATGCTTTTTGAAGGGACATACCAACCATAAAGGTTCGGCAGTATGTATGTATTAAAATTGGAACATACAACTGAAAGTCAAGTTAAGCTTTTCAACAGGACTTGAGGTCAGGAGAAATTTGTAGATACATTGATAACATAAGATTAACATTACCTCAAATAATTATAGTCAATTCATTATAGAATAAAGACGTGTAATACGGAGGTGTTATAATCTAATATGGTAATTTGTAGGTTCTATGTCCCATACATATTCATGCCTCTTCAACATTCCTGATTGAAGACGTTCACTTTTTTGAGGGTAAGCTAACAAACTGTACTTGGGACTGTATGAAAAACTATAGAAATTTTTTTGGATTTCTTGTCCAATAATGGACGATATTACCTTTTTATTGTAAATTTATTGACTTGCAGTAAATTGACTGCAAGTCGTTGAATTTACAATAAAAAGTTAATAAGAAATAAATTACAATCTAATATTAAAACTGACACTATATTTCACTTTTTCAGAAATAAATTAATAGCAAATAGTCTAAATTTTAAAACGTCCGATTATAGTAGAATGTGTGAATTTAGCATTGCTATGCATAGAATTCCATTTAATGTCAGTTTGCTTCTGGTTAACATGTAATACGATGGATGCTCTAATATTACATGATGACCATGAGATTTAGATTTATTAATTCTAAAGAAATCAGTCAGTCTCGTATAAAAAACAAAGACAGCAATCAAACTATTTTCTAAACTTTCAAAATGATCATTTGAAAAACTTTTGATAAGTGATCATATTCACCAAAATAATTTTTAATTAAGTCTCCTTACTTGTGAATAATGTTGTTAGTCATAGTACAGAAGAAGGTTATTTAAAAAAATCAGATTAATACATTTCTTCTAATTCACGTACGTTGTACAATCCTCTTTTTATTTCTACACATATAGAACATTTATTGATATGTTTATTTTAATAATAACTAATATTTCTTTATCTTTTTTTAATAATGTACAATGAACAATTATAATAATCTATTTACAAATTTCATTCGAATGGAAAAAATCATTCATAATCTGAAAACAACATGTTACTGTTAGTGAAAACTTGAATAACAGTTGAAGCAAACATGATTCTTCGTATTTTATTATCAGAGTATTCTTTAAATTTCTACAAGTAACACAGAAATATTATCATTTTGTGATGTATGTAATATCGATATCATTCCAGCAGCATTTTTGTTACATTATTAGATAATATGGTTTTAAACTATATATACACTATCTGAGTAACACACATGACATTCGATTTTTGCAACCTTGTATGGAATAAAGTATATTTCAAGTGACAAAGTAGGTTTCAAGCTTAGATTTGTTTGACTTTTATATTTTCGGCTCAAAAATCTTCGAATTTAAAATTATAACCTTTTTGGATCGTTTAGAGTGAACATAAAATGATGTACTGTATTCGTCTACTGTAAAAGGATCGGTAATTATTGTGCTTGAGAGTGGAATTTATATTTATAGTGAAATAGACCCAATCTTAGAATTGGATTTTTCATTTGAAAGGTTGTCGAATTTTGTATTAATAATTAAATAAATAAATTCCTCGGAAAATGTAATAATAAATTGCAGTGAAAAAAGTTTGCAATTTTTTCTCAATTATCTTCTTGAGTGTCTTTCTGTAATGAGTCTTTCGGTTTTAGTTTGTGATGAACTAATAGTTTTGTGGAGAAATAATTTAAAAAAAATCTTTTATCGTTGAAAGATATAAATTTTCTCAATAATAATTTCTCTAACAGTCTAGGTTCCAACTCATGAAATCATGGGTTTGAATGACTTCAGCTAAAATACATTCATAATACAAAACAAAAAAGTTTTATATCGGCAACCATGGCTTTAGATATGAAAAAATATCAATAACATGCAGAAATTATTAACAATCTATGATTTCTGTGGTCAAAAAGCTGAATAAGCAATATTCTTTACTGGTAATTCATGCATTTAACGAAGATTTTTTGGAATAGGCTACATTTGTCCATTTTTCAAATGGCTGAAATTTATTTAATACACTTATTAGGACAGATTAAGGCTTCAAAATGTCCGATTGATAATAATGCAATGTACAAAACAATCTTACCAATAAGGCAACTCATTTTTGAAATTTAGGTAACAACATTAGGTTAGGTTTTTCTTAGATTTGTAACAGGTTGCATTTTATTTTTTTGAAAAGTTTAATCATCTCGACACTGAATTATAGGGGTAACCATTTTCAACATGGATTTGACGAGGGTTCTGATAAGTTCTAGGTATATAAATCGTTTCAAATTTTCCATAAATAATGGTTGAGTGTCTTTTGAAACGTTCACTTCCACACATACTATTTACATGGTAGTGCCCAGTTTATACACAGTTTTTGTTGGGCAAATGGGTAACGGGGTTTTATCAGCTTCAAACATAACTTTTGTGAAGCATCAATAATCACTTACGAAATATGACTTGGCTGGTGTATGACTTATGACTCGACTGAGTTCGATATGAAATGATTGTTGCTGTCCTCAGCACTGCTACTCTCAGCACCACTCTCCATCTCTCTCGAATGAGGCCTTGTCTGTAGGTGAGGTGTTGCTGACGCGGCGGGGGGCCTCTGCTGAGGCGTTTGCTGGTGATGTTGCTGTTGTTGTTTCATTGCTGCCAACCTCTGCTGTTGAATTTCAAGATGTTGTTTCCTCCACTTTATCCTCCTATTTTGGAACCACACTTTCACCTAGAACAATAAATCCAATTATTGTGGGTTTAATGATGTCGTGTGAGAGAATAATTAGTGAGCTGTGAGTTCTTCGGGCTTCACTGGGACAATAGTCAGTATTTCATCATATTAAACTCCTCAAAATCTGCAATATGCAAGACTCCTCGTGCTGAAATTTGATTTGCCTACTCCATTCAGCTTCTGAGTTGTGAGCAAAGTTTTTATTTCTATAAATAGAATCGCTTCCTGCCAAATAATATAACATTCATTCGTAATCATGTTATGAGCATGATAATTAGATGGAATGATACAGATAATAGTATTGAGGCACATTGGAGTGGCTGTTCTAGAATAGCAAAAGTACTGAACGAATTATCTAACCTCACACTCATATGTAAAAATGTTAAGGATATTATTTTAGAATGGAAACATATCTAGTTATGAGAAACGTAACCTCTTATTGGGATTTAGGCCTATAGTCTACTACTTTTATAAATGCCATTGTCTAGTAGGATGGATTGCAATCTCTTTTGATAAATACTGTATGATAAAAGTTTTAAGACTCTCAAATTCCTGTAATCTTATAAAAAAGGATTTCCATCTTAACGAAACTTTAAAGACGGTAGGGTTTAATATAGAAACAATGAGTACAAGTATTGGGAATAGTCCCTAGTTTGGGAATCAAAACCAAGTCCGTCGAACCAAGTGATTGCCAAGCCTATAATGGTTCTTATAATAATAATTTTAGTTATTATTATGATTATGTATTAATGTATAATATATTACTTACTATTTGTTATATGAGAATATTATTCAGTTCAACAGATTTTATGTACGAAACGGATATTTCTCTATTTTTACAACTGGTTAAATTCACACTTACAAAATTGCTCATAAGATATGTATTCTAGTCTGTTTTCTTCCAATTTCTGTCTTCTCTTTTCTTCATTTAGATTTAAATTTTTATAATTAAAAATGTTTCATATTCTCAACTTTCAAATTTCAATTTTTTCCACTTTTTATTATTTAACGTTTTCTCACTCTCATTGTTCACTTTTCCGAACGACTGCTGAGCGTTTTTTATTTTGTATTTATACCTCATGTTCATTTTTCTACTGTTGACACAATGGGAAGCGCAGAAATGTGTTATTTTTTCCTTGCGTTTCCTCGGTATGATCATAAAGTTTGAAGCAAAGATGATTGGAGATGAATCAAAACTCTTTTCTGCTTGTAGAACTTGTCTTGTCAAAGTTATTGTAACTTCTTTTAGTTCTGTTCCATCTTGTGGAATGAAAATAACACATAGCCTGAGCTAATTTTATAATATTGTGGTCCAACAGTTTCATCAGACAATTGATAAAAAGACTACATTTTCTACTGGCTATGGGTTGTTGAAGTAATTTTAAAAAATTGAACTTATTGAGGAGATTATTACCTGAGCTTCGGTTAGTTGTAAAGCATGTGCTAGGTAGAGACGTTCAGGACCAACCATGTACTGTTGTCGCTCAAACTCAGCTTCTAGCCTTTCCAGCTGCTCGGGTGTGAAAATCGTCCTCACTCTTTTTGATTTTCCACCTTTTTTACTCTCTCCATTCTTGTCTCCTGAAAACATTCAGATGATTATTTTCCAAAATTATCTTCTCTTGGTAGAATGTAGAAATACTGCTGAAAAAATATTGTTAATGTTGAATTACTTAAACTGTAATCAAACAGATCATGCCTGAGGATTGGTGTTTTTTGTTAGTTCGGTATTTCTTATTTTTTTTGTTCCACATGAGTCTTGAGTCTTGAAAATTGTACGTGATAATTAGGTGAATGATGGCAGAACATGTTCAAGGTTGAACGAGATTCGAACTCGAGACCGCAGCCAGCCAGAGCGTTATCTAGTCAGAGACTAGCGCTCCAACCGACTATGCTATCAAGGCCGCCAGTATATTTACCTAATATGGGTAGCTAATGAACTTTGTCCCACAGTCTTAGCAAATGATACTAACAGCTAATGAGTTGTATTTTTACAATTAGTTGTATTGTAAATGAGTTGTAACTAATGTTGTTATTGTGAACATTGAAAAGCTTCAATTGAAAATATTAGAATGTGGATGTAATGATTATGATGATGATAAGCCTATATAGTTCAAGCATGTTATATATCTATCATAAAGAAATATGAAAGTTTTGAAAAAGCAGTAATTATGAGCAATAAAGGGAGAAAGGGTTCGATTATTTTTTTATAACTCATCAGAAGCGGAACTCAATAGCAACAGTACAATGGCTTTCGACACAGCGGCCTGATTCACCCGGCTAAAATGAAAACTGGCGAATAACTTCCACTGAAAGCCACGTTATAAATGGGAAAATGTCGTTATTCTTCTGTTTTATCGGTTGATAGCAATGGCTGTGGAAATTTTCCAACGATTGGGTTCGGTGTGTTTTATTAATAAATTATCTCGAAATTTTGTTCCCTCCGCTTTTGAAATGGAGCGATATGGAGTCGGCTATTTACAGCGAAACTCTTTCGCGAATAAATAATGCTGGTTTTATACAGTTTTCAAAATAAAAGCTGTCCCCAAGCTGCATTGCTGTTCAAGGATCTCTTCATTCCATCACCCTCTCGCTAATTTATGCTATCAAACCAAGAGAGAGACCATTTATTGATTTTTGGTCCTTTTATTTCGTGGCTATTCATTCTGCACCGCAATCGAATCGCACAAATCTGAACAATTGATTTGCTGATTATCGATTCTATTCAAGGATCTACAATTTTCTTGGAAGTAACTAATAATTTGTTTTCTCAATGTAAATCATTTATCAAGTAGCCTATTATATATCCATAGCATATTCCACACTATATTCCAAATTATATTCTATAATGAATACCAAGCAGTATTCTTTAGTAAGTGATAGTGTACTGTCCATAGTATCTTTATAGAAGATTCTGATCCTAGCGATACTACAAAGCCTAGTAAATGTGAAGAAATGTGTATAAATGTACAAATTGTATAATGATTTAATATAAAAGAAAAGCTTTATGGTGAATTTTGACGGAGACTGGAAAAATACATTTCTCTACAGTGCTTCGTTTACGCCATGAAAGAATAATTTCAAAAACCATGATTTTTTAAATTGTTTTTAATTTTTGTAATTTAGGCTATTTATTTGGAACAGTCGAACTTGTCGATCTCCAGTGTCCTTCCCACACCACTGTGTACAGCGTGCAAAGCATATAGTTTCAACCCTCGTTAGGTTCAACCTAACAGTTGTTAGTGTTTATTTTTTCAATGATCGTATTTCATAAGTTGTCTGTTGTTAGTAGAGGCTCAATCGACAGAAATAGCCTTCACTCGTGAATTGAAATCTCGAAGTTATTTCTATTTATTGGTGACCAGTGTATTCAATCTATTAATCTATTTGTCATACAAGGGTGAAAATCATTAATTAAAGCTGGACCAATTCAAATATACCAGACAACATCAAGAGAACAGAGCTGAATCCAAATTCTGAATACCAGAAGTCAACGAGCACATGGTGTGGGGACACGTTGAAATAAAGTTGAGCCACAAAAGGAGAAAATAATGATCGTGTCAGAAGCGAAATGGTGGTGGAGTGGCTGCTTGTTCAATTGGTCACACGATGAATCCGATGTAGCGCTTTGTCGGAAGGTGCTTGCGAAAGATATAAAGGGTCAGTTAGGCGTAGGGCGTAGAACAGAGGCAAGAAAGGTACGTAAAGGGTGGAGGCGTAGGTTAAGCTTTTAGGGCCGGTACACACAAACGAACCGATCGCTCGGAACAAACCGCTGGTTGTTCCAGCGGTTGAAATGCGGTCGCTTACGTACGTTCAGAAAGGAACAAGAGCCTATCATTGAAGTTGTGTGTTCCAGCCTCCAAAACCCGTTCGTCCCTGTTATTATTATTATATATCATTCATCCTTTCATGCGTTACAAGCCGATGTATGATACCTCGTGAAATATTGTTCTGCTTGCAGCCAGTGAACTGTGAATTCTATTGCTCTCAAATGAAACCCTCACTGGTCGCTTTTGTTGTTGAAAAAATGATGAAGAATAGCGTGATCTGCCGTTCCTCATTTGTAGCGAACGAAAGAGTTAATGTAGCGCACTTAATAGGCAACCACGCTATCTCACTTAATGTCACCTTTCCTCGCAAATTATTATAATTTGTCAGCCTATACAATTGGGTCTACAAATACATAAATCAATTTGTATTCTTCTTTTCTTGTGATATGAGTTATGGAGCATTATTCGACTATTATTAGGTTTATAGGCCTATTGTCCAGCTCTAAGATGGAGTGTTATGAGAACGCAGATGTCAGTTGGCATTTTTTATGAATAATCTAGAAAAAATCAATGTTGACTTAAATTATACTTCACTTTCAAGACCTTTAGTTCAAGACCTTCAAGATCGTCTCCTTGATCGAGTCCGTCTCAAGATCTCAGTTTCATCCCTTTGATATAAGTTTACCGTCAGTTCACATTGTCTCACATCTATTTACTGATCTTTCATGGGAAAGATTTCTATGAAAGTCCCTTGAAGATCCTATAACATTTAACATTCACTTACAGAATAATCATTCAATTTTCATTATAAATTTGTTGCAACTAGTACTATTTCTTCAGATTCTCTTGAAAATAATGGTTTCCCCCCACATAATCCTATTTTCAGCAATATCCATTTTCCCATCAGGATCCCAATAGTATATAAACGTTTATCAGTTGGAAATTATAACTTTTGTTACACTTTTTTTACTGTTTACCTTATCTTTTCCTTTTTTGTAAAAAGTAATTAAAATTGATTTATAGAAACTTCAATCCCTGTGTCACTGAAAATTATCCATATGATACTCAGCATAGTACGGTATATAATATCAAATACATGCTGTAGCATTGAGATAGAAGCGGTTTCATTCAAATCCATCACAAAACGTATTCAGACAAACGATGAGGTTGGTGAAAACTCGGTGTTCGTGGACCACATGTAACAACCTCGCCACAAACCTATGATAAAGCAAATAGGTGCGGATAGCTCTTCGTGGACCGGGTTAGAAGCCGAGTGCATGATTTTGGATAAAGCACAGGGCAGGAATAAGTCATTACCACCACCACCACCACCACCAAACCCCTTGTTGCCGACCGCAATGAGAAGGGCTGAGCTCGGAATCGACTGTTTGCACAAGGGCGGGCCGAGGGGTGGTTGCGTGATTATATAATAAGGCTGCATATAATCGCTGGACGTCCGGCAAACATCCCTAACGCAACTTTGAGCATCGCTCTAACTATTCCAGTCGAAATCCCAACATTAGCACCGAGCGAACATCCCCAGCAACACCGATACAATTCGAACTTTACATGCTCGCCACCCTCCACGATTCATCCACGCACGACTGATTTCATTGCGTGTATTGTTGGCCGAGCAACTATTATCACACATCGCTGATCATCTTTCCCTTCCCAATCTCAATAACAAAGCTATGAACAATTAATTACCGGCACGAAATTGATGGGTCGCTCTATGATTTAGTGTGATTTATGGTGTCTCGTTTTCATTCAAGAATCTACATTGAACGTCTGTGTACTTATCCTTTAGCGAATTCAATTTTTTTTTTTTTTTTTTTTTTTTGTAGATTACGTCTTGGAGACTCCAGTTAAGGAGTATAAGACAAGTCAGATCAACAATATTATACACTAGATACCATGATTACTTCAATTAGTTGAGGTGAGGCTTAATTTTGATGTGAAAGGAACTCTTGTACACTATAAAAAGCTTTATCAACTAAATATTTCTTCAATTGTTTTTTAAATATTTCTATATTTTCAAGACTCTTCAAAAACTGCGGTAGCTTGTTGTAGAATTTCCTACCAATATAACTAGGTTTTTGTTTGAATAAGCTACTATTGTGACTCACCAAGTGATAATCTCCTCGGCGTCTTGTATTATAATCATGTACATCAAGATTTTGGTTAATATCATTCGTTTTTACATATAGAGTAGCTTCATACACATATAAGCAGGGTACAGTTAGGAGACCAAGTCTCTTGAACAACGGCCTACATGAATCTAATCTATTTACTCTTTCTATACACCTAACCGCTTTCTTTTGGATCTTAAACACCCTATCAAGATTTTGTTGATGAATTACCCCATACTAAGATAGCATACCTAATATGTGACAGTAAGAGCCCATGGTAAGCTGTAAAAAGTAACTTTTTGTCATTCAATCTAGCGAGCTGTCGCAGGACAAATACCCCAGATGAAATTTTACTACATATTTTTCATATTAATTAGTTTATATTACTCAATAATTTATTAAGCAAATTGTTTCAAGAACTAAGTGGAAATGTTTTTATTATCTTATTGAATTGTGTGATAGTTTTGTCATAATTACCAAAATACAACATTTGAAACGTTATAGATATTTAAAACACCTTGGAAAAAGAGATAGGTGACTATTTTTTTCAATCAGTTTGAAGCACCATAAATCATATATTTGATGATAATGAATGAATTTTATTTTAATAACAAGTTTTCTATCGAGTTTACAGATATAGCCTACTACGGTTAGGATTATCTCAAATGTTGAATGGTTTCAAAAAGCTGGGACTTTTATAAGGGTACTGTTGTACTGGTTAACATTGAGACACTCAGGAAATTAGATTAAAAATATTGCGAGTGTTAATTTCAAGTGTTGCCAGCATTATTTCAGTGATGGAACCTGTAACAATATTTTTATAATATAATATTTTTTCATCTTTTTTGAAGAGAGGTCTGACTATTGCATATTTTAGTTTTTGGCGATATTCACCACACCACCACACAGCAGGGAATCTCATCCCATCCAGTTGAATTCGTAGTCTTTACTACTGCTCTAACTTCAAGCTGTTTAGCCACTCAAAATAAGAATGGAGAATTATATCACTGATTTACTTGCTGCAGAAAGATTACTCTCTATAATAAATAGCTGCTGTACTGTAGATAGTGAGTATATCCAGAATATTTGCGTCTTTTGTAGGTAGCCAGTGTTCTGTTAGAGCTTCAAAATCCATGAAAAAAGCTGAAATTTTGCAAGAATTCCCACTCTCTGGCTATAGTTGATCAAGAAGCTGAATCTTTTTTACCAGGCTCCCCCATCTAGCCGTAGTCAGACTGTCAAGCGAGCCAGTAACAAGTAAAGCCTTAATTCACTGGTTCACTCAAATATAACTACGTAATGTCTCTATTAAAAATCATGGTTACAGTTGATTAATTATATAGGGTGATGAGTTTAGGTATTCAAATCATATGAGAAATTTCCTCATATGTGTTCTTTGTGAAATTTTAGCCTTTCTCTGGGACTGTTCCAAAGTTGACCCCATTGATTGCTCAAAATGGTGTGGTCATTTATTCCAAACACACATACAATTACAACAAAAATCGTTTACAGGAAAGGAAAAAGCAAAACAAATAACTAGCTCTGTGGTGGGGTGTTCTGGAGGGAGGAACACCTAAACCGACCTAGGCTGTACAATAAGGCTTGAATAAAGAATATTGCTTGATCTCGATAATTCGTAATTCTCTGTAATTCGTTGTAAAAGCTCAGTCCCTTGAAGCAACCTCTATAATTCGTAGAAAAACAATGCATTTTGGTCCCCTTGATAATTCGTATTAATTTTGCAGCCCAAACGGGTGCTAGTTTTATCGTCACACTCTAAAATTGGTAGTTATGTCGGTGAGACCATGCTATAATTCGTATGAGCTATGAATTTTTTTTATATCTGTCCATCATCAAGTCTAATGTTAACTTGGCCTTGAATGATGTTTCAACGCTGCCTGATTCTCCAGTGCTGTAGTCATAATCTAAAGATTTATCAACTGCATTTTTCCAGTTCAGTGTACTCTGGTTCAGATTTTAGTGTACAATTCAGTTCGTGTTTGGTTAAACTGCATTTCTTCCAGTTGAGCGTTACTTCATCGACCGCCCAGTGGAAAAGACAAAAACCAAGTGAACACCTCAACTTGAATATTGCCTACTAGAATGGTTCACTCAATGTAGATTAAAAAATGTTCCTATTAAAGACCCTTTGTTGAAGGAAAATTCGAAATTTTTTGCAGAAAAATTGGGAATCAGCAGCTTCAAGGCAAGTGGCGGATGGCTAGACAAATTTAAAAGAAGAAATTCCATCAAGTTTCACAAAATTTGCGGTGAGAGCGTGGTCGTTGGAGAAGGTGTATGCAATGAGTGGAAAGAAACTGGCAATTATCATCCAGGAGCGCAACTGTATTTGGAAAAGAGCGCAGATATGGAGCACAGCACAGCACAGCACACTCATTGACATACAGGACAGTGATTAACTTTGATTCGGCTAGGTAATATTACGATTGATGAAAAATATTACTAAGAACTATGTAGGATGAAGCCTATAGTATTGCTGTGGACAAGGCAAAGGAGAAAGAAGTATAATTATTTGCCTGTGTCAATAAGTCTTCCGGGTGAAGCTAATTGTTTACTTTCCCCCGTACTCTCTTCGCCATGTGGTTTATCTAAATATCATTAGAATGTTTACTTAGTACTTTATAGAAATTTATGGACTTTATGGAATGTTCTTATCATGGCAATTAAAGTAGCCTGGATGAATGGAGAACACTCCATGTGTTTACTTTAGAAATTGATAGAAAAATGGAGAGATATCTAGTTCTTTCTGGATTATGAAAAATGTATAAATAGGAGAAACTCTTGTAGAAGTCGGTCAATTGGGATTCGAACGTGATAAAGTGACAGTTCCCGCTCATACAAACCGCATTACCAGTGAGCGCTTATACAGACCGTGTTAAACAAACGTCTGTTGTTTAAGTGATAATCGCAGTATATTGTGACAGATTATTATTATTCAGGCTCACTTAACAGTTTATACAGTGACTCGTATGTGCTTGCAGTGTTTCAACTGTTATGTATTAGACGCTTCTCCTTGAAATGTTGAACAGTTATTATTTAATAGTAGATCAGCCTTTTAACATATAGTGATTAATTTTTGTGGTCCTCCAGGCTGGGGGTTGGGCGTGGAGCTAATAACCCCTCCCCTTAAAAATCACCTTATTATGAATCCTCTAATTGAGCCTCGGAATCGGTATCGGACTTTCGGAAAAACAAAAAGGAAAAAGAAAAATGATTTGAGTATAGGAACATGGAACACACGTAGTTTGTATAGATCTGGAGCGTTGAAGGAGTTACTTGGAGAATTTGACAGATATGGGTTGTCAGTGTTAGCACTGCAAGAGACAAGGTGGATTGGTAAGGGTATATCTGACCTGGGAAATTATACAATATTGCAGAGTGGCAGTGACAGCAAGCATGAGTTTGGAGTGGCTTTCATTGTGAGCAGGAAGTTCAAAGGGAACATATTAGATTTCAAACCAATCAATGAAAGAATGTGCGTCTTGAGAATGAAAGCAAAGTTCAGTAATATAACATTTATTAACATCCATGCAGAAACTGAAGAAAAAGAGGAACATGTTAAAGATAGTTTCTACCAATCCTTAGAGAGAGTGTATGATGCAGCTCCTACACATGATACAAAAATTATCATTGGCGACTGTAATGCTAAAATAGGGAGAGAAGAAGCATATAGACACATCACTGGAGGCAACAGTCTGCACTCAGATAGCAATGATAATGGCGTTAGAGTAATAGATTTCGCTGAGGCTAAAAACATTGTGATAAGTTCCACACAATCTCCTAGGCGGGAAATATATAAGTATACATGGATCTTACCAGATGGTAGAACCCATAACCAGAATGATCATGTGCTAATAGACAGAAGGTGGGCTTCATCCATCATGAACGTTAGGAGCTACAGAGGCGCTAATTGTGAGTCTGACCACACCTTGGTTTGTGCCCGCTTCAGAAACCGATTGTCTACTGGCTTTGCTAAAACTGAGAAGAAGAATGATTTATATGACATCGATAAACTGGAAGAGCCAAACAATAAAGAAGTCTATAAGCGTTCAATTGAGGAATCACTGCACTCATTAGAACTATCTGAAGGACATGAATTAACCATAGACGAGCGGTGGGAGGAAATAAAAAATACAATAAAGAACACCGCGCAAACATGTATTGGATTGAAGACTAAGAAAAGTAGAACTGACTGGTTTGACATGGAATGTAAAGAAGCAATAGAGAAAAGAGATAGCAGCCGTCAATTTTATTTACAAATACCTTCACGTACAAAGAAAAACATATATTATGAGGCTAGGAGATCGGCCAGCAAAATAGTGAGAAGGAAGAAAAGGGAGTACAACAACAGCATCCTTGAAAAGGCAAATGAAAATTTCCAGGAAAGAAAATTGAGAGACGGATTTGCAAGAATAAACAAACTGCGGAAAGATTTCAGTCCAAGAACATCACTCATACGAGGAAAGGATGGAGCATTATTAGCTGGCAAAGACGAAATAAAAGAACGATGGAAAGAGTTTTTCAGCTCCTGGACCCGGAGGCCCTGCAGCAACAGCAAACTGAAGCTGAAGATATAATGGTTGACGATAATATAATTGTGCTAGCCCCCACTATAGACGAAGTGAGAATGGTCATAAATAGCATAAAGAACTGCAAAACCCCTGGATGTGATGGTATTCCAGGAGAACTTATAAAATATGGTGGGGAGGAACTAGTGCCAGTTTGACACAGACTCTTCACACAAATTTGGGAGGAAGAAAAAATCCCAGAGGACTGGAATACCAGCATAATCACACCAATTCACAAGAAGGGAGACAAACTGCTATGTGGTAATTATAGGGGGATTTCGTTGCTCAGCGTGGTTTACAAGATCTTCACAACTCTGCTCAGAATCAAGCTTGAACTACACTCAATTAACATCATTGGGGAATACCAGGCAGGATTTCAACTTGGCAAATCAACATCAGACCAGATTTTCATCATTAGACAGATAGGAGAAAAATTCTGGGAGTTTAATCTCAGCGCATATCACTTATTTGTTGACTTCAAGCAGGCCTACGATCGTATAAACAGACCTAAATTGTACAGAATAATGGATGACTTGAAAGTACCAAAGAAACTGATAAAACTGGTACAATCCACAATGAAAACAAACCGTTGTCAGGTGAAAGTCAATGGCGAACTTTCAGATGGTTTTCAGGTCACCAGAGGACTGAAGCAGGGAGACGGTTTGGCCCCAGTACTGTTCAATTTGGCTCTAGAATATGTTGTTAGAAAAACTCTAGATACAACTGACTCATCTGTAATGAACAAATCTAGGCAAATTATAGGATACGCTGATGATCTTGATTTGGTATGCCGATCACTTAGAGACATGCAGGAGGTGTTCAACAAGCTTGAAACAGCATCCCAGGAAATTGGACTATGGGTAAATGAGGAGAAGACAAAGTTGATGGTTCAAAGTAGGCGGCAGAGGCATAGACTTGGTCAGAATATAACCCTGGGTGGAAGTAACTTCGAAGTGGTGGAAGAATTTTCATATCTTGGTACCAAAGTTACAAATAAAGACAATGACTGCTATAGAGAAATGCAGGCACGCATAATGGCTGGAAACAGAGCATATTTTGCACTCCTCCCAATTATGAAATCAAGAGCAGTACACTATAAAACAAAAATTCTATTATACAAAACTTTACTGCGTTCAATAATAACATATGGGAGTGAAGCATGGACAATATCCAAGAAAATTGCTGACATGCTGGATAAGTTTGAGAGAAAAGTCCTGAGAAGAATTTATGGGCCCATCCATGAAAATGGAGTCTGGAGAATTCTCACCAATGCTGAACTGCATAGAAAATATGGTGAAGCATGTCTGTCAAACTTTGCTAGGCTGAACAGACTCAGATGGGCAGGCCATGTTGAAAGAATGGACGTAGGAAGAATGCCAAGGAAAATTCTCTATGGACAGCCAGGAAATAAAAGACCTGTAGGGAAACCAAGAGCTAGGTGGCTAGATGGAGTGGCTAAGGATGCGCAGGAACTCCTAGGAGTGGCACGCTGGAGCACATTGGCGAGAGATCGAGACGGGTGGAGGCATAAAATGGAGGAGGCCAGGGCTCGAATTGGGCTGTAGTGCCATAAGAAGAAGAAGAAGATTAAT
This sequence comes from Conomelus anceps, assembly GCA_948455865.1. Lineage (NCBI taxonomy): Eukaryota > Metazoa > Arthropoda > Insecta > Hemiptera > Delphacidae > Conomelus > Conomelus anceps. The sequence goes on from OX418219.1 coordinate 40,066,949, forward strand.
TTTTGTACAGTAATATTGCAAAATCTTTATTAGCTGAACTTTATCGATTTATCTGTTTTTGATCACATTATTCTGTGAGATATAACTGATTAGTGCGATTGTTAATTTAAAGTGTTGCCAGCGTTATTTTAGAGATAGAAGCCGTAACAGTATCAAGTTTACAGTCATCTAATTAGAGGATAAATAATATTGATTGGAACAATTTGGGCTACGTGTGACCTGCATCAGGCCTTATTAGTGGGTTAATTAGGAACACCCAAACTACTCAATAATACCGAATGCACCGATTTTTCACAGTCTTACATGAAGTTATTAGCCTTATTAGGCTGATTAGTTATTGAATAGTTGACTCAGAATACTGATAAATAATTAGTTATTGTTATATTTAAAATATAGGTCGTGTTCAAGATGGTATTGGTAGTAGTTAATTAATAATGCTATGGATATCTAAAAATAAATTTTAATTCATTGAATGACATTGAATTTCAGATAATCATAGCGTTGTTAAACTTTGGCTATTAATGAAGGGTGCTATAGTTAGCAGCTCATGATTGAATAAAGCGCATTCTTGGTGTTGCTTCATTCCGTTAGTACAGAATTGTTGTTTGTTGATGTTGTACTGATGATGTTGATTGAATCTCTTTTCTTTTACGTTCCATTAATTAGGTATCGATTTTAGTATCTTGAGTAAAAATATAGTAATAAAATATTGTTTTATTTATTGTAAAATATTGTTCTTTGATAGCACTCACCCGTTCACATTTTTAAATGTTAGCATTCAACTTCGACTCATAACTTTCCTATTGAAGCTTAACTTTCCAAGTTATCATAATCCAAATTAATGTAATGTCTATTTTCCAATGTATTTGAAGTGTATAATAATTTCACTAATGTTTCAAATATTATTTATTTATAATTATATTCTTGTATAATATGTATAACTGTCAATAGTTGATAGCAGCATTACTTTAGTTCTGTTTTATAATTATATTGTTACTGTCTTTTCGTAGTTATATGATTAATTTCTGATGTTGGAGAGACGAACCATTCCTCCACACAGGCTATAGCTTAATGAGGAATGCACTTAAAATGTTGTTGTATACTATGTTTTTTATATTTGTATTTGAGTGAATAAAAGTATTCGAATTTGAAGCTTATACAAAGTCAAAAGTTGTCATTTTTATTGTAAAATGGTTTTCCTACAGTGACCCGAAAAAGTGCCTATTTTTGCACTAACTATAGCATGCAAAATAGTCTATTCCTGCATCACCAGTGCGGGTAAGTAAATTCAAGTGCGGGAAAGTACTTTTCCACACTCCAGATTTGCAACCTATTAACACAAAACAGTGAGCATGTAATACGCAGGTTCCCTATTCTGCATTCCAAAATAGGTTGGCTACTCTGCTTCAGCTGAGGGAAGTGATAGCCGCGAGCCGTAGCAGGTATCTGTTCAATCAGATAGAGATAAGCTGCGTTCTCGTAGGACATGTTTGTAACGGTGACCGATTAGATTGGCCAGCAAAAAGGACACTGTTCTCTGCTGTAAAAATCACTTCCCGGTGGTTCGGAACCCACCTAAAACTGTAGGTCCAACTCATCAATCACCATCATCCAACTCATTACCCACGCACAGGTATCAGACCTATGTGGGCTTCATCCTAAAAAAAAAAAGTTGTTGAAATCGATTTGATTCGAAGATAGGTTATGTGAGGAATTTTCAGGTTATGTATGCCCTGTTTTGTTCTGTTTAAATTACTTATACATTAGTGTAGGAAAAATTTAATGTGTAATTCGAGCGCAAAGTATTGTTTCTGCACTCGAGAAACTTTTTCTCTCGATGCAGAAAAACGCTGCTGCTTTGCACTCTAGTTACACAAATAGCTATTGAGTACATTACAAGCGTCGTAGCTATATTTGGTGATTCTATCCATTGCTAATAACATCTCAGCTGATTCATCATCACACAGTGGTATTTTGACAAGAATAATGCTGTCAAAAATCCTAGCTCTGAAGTTATTTTCAATTCCTATATCCACTTTATATCTTTTTTCAAGAGATTTTAAAAAGACGAGAGTTTGTACATTCCACGTTTTTATTGAAGCACTGCCTTTATTTTCTTTATTTTCAACTGTGCTGTAATTATTTTAATCAAATTAATTCTATTAAATTAGTTTTACTGTTCCACAACATCAATAAAAATTCCACTAATAAGATGTTTTGTAAGATATTTCTAGCAAGGAAGAAATATCAAAGTGTAGATGAGCTTCATCATTTTTCATGTATTCATCCAACGCTAAAGAATGCTGGGGCAGAAGGGTAACAAATTTACGTAATCTGGGGCAGAGGTCTAGGGGAGCGGGGACGCGTTTCAGAAAAAAATATGAATATTCAATTATTCTGAACCATTCAGAACAATAAAATTGTTGTGATACAGTGATTATTTTTGTCTCAAAATGCAATTTTAATATTAATTTAATCATAAAGCACCCTCAGCTTTAATTATATCCCAGTAATCGGTAATTTCCCAGTTAATCAATGCTCAAAGCTTATACCTTGCAGCTCTGAATAAGTGCTAGCGTGAATAAGTGTTGCCAACCATACGATAATAGTAATTGTATTGTACGATTATTTTGTGACTTGTACGATGTACGATCCGGCTACGTACGATCTGATCTATTGTACAGTAATTTCAAAGAAATCTCATTTAAAAAATATGTTTAAAATAATTAAAAGGTAATTAATGTTTTATCAAAACATAAATTATAGTAAAATATCTGATAGATATTAATTCAATGCTTTTTACAACAATTGGTACCGATGCGATTGCACAATTGCGATTGCTGTTCAATGATTGCTGTTTAAGTGGAAGGGAGAAGGAAGGGAGCGATCCGTGGCCTACTTTGCAAAAGGCCTCAGAACAAAAATTCCTAATTGATATGATGTCAATCCATCAGGTTTGGTTACTTTTTAGTTTGAAATCAAGATATTCAATTTTTCAATCAGCTTTAGAAATATTCCATTGTAAGATGAGGTGAAAGTATGTTGAACATAGAAGACTATTGTTTCGGCTCTGAAGTTTATAGTGAAATTCAATATCCTCTTTTTTGGAACTCTTTGTTTAGTGCATATTTTCAATTGACTTATTTTATTAATGATCTTTAAGCCAATAAGACTCCTATGAACTTTTCAGTGGAAACCATTAGTGAGATAGACATGTGTGTAGCCGGCGTGACCTTTAAAGATTTTTATGAACTCTTCAGTTGAGAGTTGAGAATAAGTTTTGTAGGTAATAAAATCCTGTTTGAATGCAGATAAATGAATAAATAGATTAATGAATGATGCGGATCCGACTAAATTGTGTGTTTTAAATGCATTATTTATAATTTTTTGCATAATTTCTTTATTAATGTGAAGCAGCCAAGCAGGTACGTTCATGATACTAGGCATTATTGCTATTCAAGTCTTCCTCATACAGCAGGAATGTATTACAATGCATCAAATTGTACAGTGTCCAGCACAATAAAATTAATCATCATTGAAATCGAATCTCAATGTTGTTCACCTACATTTTTTATTAAATAATTTAGTTTGTCAGCATTCCCTGTGATAATCTCTGTGAAAATGTCATTCAACAGAAACTGCTCTATTACATGTTATTGAAGATATCAGGTTAGTTATGGATCAGAGGAAATGCACCATCTTGAGTCTGTTTAATTTCTCTAAAGCATTTGATACCATTGACCATAAGTTTCTACTCAGTAAATTAGCTCTTCTTGGTTTCAGTCTCAAATCTCTAGCATGTTTTAAATCTTATCTCACAGGTGGAAAACAATGTGTCACAGATGATAATAACAGATATCACGATGGAAAAGTGTAATACATGGCATACCTCAAGATTCTATTCTTGGCCCCCTCCTCTTCACCATTGTAACGATTCATTTTTAGCCTTAATTTTTTAATACACTGTGTCTCATCAATCCCAACTCCAACCGTCAAACTTTTTATCTTATGCATAAACGTATTCATATGGGTTATCACCACTTACTCTCTCCAATTGGCGATGGCGAAGCGCTTGATATGGTGAACTTAGATGGATTCATGCCAAGAATTACTTAAAATTGTGTTTTATAGGAATTATTTTTCAAAACTTTTCTGAGGGAAACCCTCAGATGCTCTTTACTTTCATAAGAACGAGTTTAAAGTGAGATCTTTGGAAAGTCAATCTATTTATTTGAACAGTTGGTTATGTGAGAGTACAAGCAAGAGTTTTGCTCCACAATTAAAAAAATATTTCCAAGGTTTTTTATAGTTAAAAGTAAAATTCATGGTACCCAGTTGCATCGATCCTGTTTGCATGGGAGTAAAATGGGAGTAAAGTTTATCTCATGTGAGAACAAGCTTTAGCCTACTCAATTTTTGTTTGGCCCACCTACTTAATTTCTCATTTTATCTGGCCTCCCCTTGAACCGTTTACCCATTTCTGTTCTTTGTATTGTTTGCCTATTCAATCATTTGTATGCTTATCAGGCTATGTCACGCATCAGTTACTAGACGTATTAAAAGAATAATAAAAAGCAAATTGTCTAGGGATCTAGGCAATGTTAAGTCAAGCTTCAAGTCAACTATTTCGGAATTTATTGATTGATTGAAATTTTCAAATAAATTACTCTAGCAGGTATTATTGGGAGTGGGGAAGAAAATGAAGTTGTCATACATTAAATGATAGTATGAAATACATTGAAGGTGAGATAAGAGAGAGTCTGAATGTTCAATTTATTATCATGGTTGTATGCATTGTGGAGACCCTTGAAAGATTTGTTGAATACGCCTAAAAACCCTCTGAAACAAATGCTATAGAGTTATAGAGTTCTATGCTAGACAGTCCACTCTCATCACAGGCTCTCGTTGTCAGTGGCGGATTTACGGGGGGGGGGGCTATCGGGCTAAAGCCCCCCCCCAAAACTTCCAAAAAGTTTTTTGGAAGAGTGTAAATTTTTTACCAATATAATAAGTTTGAAGCTCGTAAAATATTCATTAGCAGCTAGCAAGAATGACCTAATTCCACTACTAAGTCTTCAATTATATGAAATCCGTTTTAATACTGTATAATGTCTTAGTTACATTTACATTGCCTGCAACCAATCAACTCAGTGTTTAGAATTTGTACTTGCTGAATAGAAACAGTACTTGCTGAAAAGTAGTGCGACATAAAATTTCAGTAATTGAATCACAACAGCACCAACTTTCTTTTAATGAAAAGTAATGAGGAACTACATTAACATATCAACCAATGTTTTTTTTAACATTCTATCACAGTGGTCGGCAAACCAGAGATCACTAGCTACTGATATAGGTTATATTAGAGATCAGATTCAACTCTTACCCATCCAATGCCCTACGAATATCATCAGTGACTCTCAGAAGGGTACTAAGTCCCTCTCTAAAACCAGACTGAAAGTCACTGATCAAACCTTATCTAGCAATGAACTTACTCATCTGGTCATGAACAAGAATTTCTAAAACTTTGGTAAGCACTAGGAGATACTAATAGACCTATAATCAGAAAGAGAAATAGGATTAGGAACTTCGTTCAAGGGGATAACAATTGAGAATTTCCAATCATCAGGGAAAACAGTCGTGAGCAGGAAAGTGTTGATTTTTTAAATCGATAACCAATTTGAAATAAATTTCAACTGGTTTTAATCGGTTTTAAACTCGATTTGATAACTTGGAAACTGTCCATCGCCAAGGGGAAAGGGATCGGGATCTGGGGAGACCAGCTTCGCCCTTATGTCTCTTCCAGTAGATAAACGCAATTTTATCCCCCCCCCATCCTGGGACCTTTCTTGCTCAAATTGGTTGATATGAAACATATGCTACCCTTTTTTGCTACCCTTGAATTGATATGAAACATTCTTATAGTTACATAAAGATTCAAAATAAATTACAATAGCCCATTTCGACATTTCTTGGATTGGTGGGGAAAATATTTTTGTCAATAATTCACAGACTCACAATTGCCTGCACAGCCTTATTGCTGTACTAGCAGCAGTAACTGATGCTAAATTTTGGTATGAGATTGAAAAACAGTATTTGAGAAATAGAGAGGGGATGAACTAGACAGGAAATAAGCAATTACCGGCGCGACAGCCCGGCGACACTAAACAAATATTGCCGTATCGAGACTAGCCATTTTTATATAAATAATTCTACAAACTTTATGTATGACTCATCCTTTCCACCCGAACCTAAATCGCGCAAAAAAGGAAGAAATTCAGATTCCAGATTCGTGGCCACACACTAGCCCATTTATCTAAAATACTCGAAATTGAGGAAGTTCTCTTTATTAGCTGTGAAATGTATGTGTTTCAACCTTTCACCCAATAAAAAAGACATTCTAGAGTGGCAGAAAAATATTTCTAGTACTGTATTATTATAACTTAATCACATTATATATGGAAAATTTCCACCATAGAATAACATCATTATTAAATGGAAGAAATGAACCGAGCTCCGCTCAGGGAGCCTGTGTTTCAAGTGTTTCATAGAAAAACATTGGACAAAACCAATTTCATTTTGCATTTGAAATCATTTCTGACTCACAAATGTTGTGCTAATCTTAAATTTTGGAAAGAAATACGGTATACAGATACAGAAATTGCTCACTGAATGTAATAGGATTTTACTCTTGCTACCTAGGTTTTTGATTCACTTGAATAAAACTACATCCTTCATTTTTTCTATCATTGAGATCCACTGAAATACTGTATCACAAACTCATAAAAAAGTTATCAAAACAGTTTGTTCCTTTTTACTTGTTCGTTACCTTTGCGCAACGGGGTCGGTGGGGGCCTTATCAACTGTCAATTTTCCATGGTCTCAATATTCATCAGTTCAATGAAAGTTATATAGAGCTCACTGTGATTCCGTAAAACAAATACAGTATGACTTAGTTATAACATCATTTATTGTCAATATTATTGACGCTGAATCAGAGTGAAACTGTAGAAGGGCTACCAATTCATCAATAACACAGGAGAAATAAAAAGTTACGATTTTTCATTAAATACATACTTTATTCAAATACCTACTCAATATGTTGAATTAGATTTGAGGGTTTTCATTTCGAGTCTTCCTTCATATGAACACAATCTAGCAGAAACAGGATTCTACAAACATTTCATTTATTAAAAAATTCACCAAAACTCTTGGTAAAAAATCATACTGGCTTAAATTCAGACATAATAATTATGAGCTAATTATAGGCTATTGTGCTTCTATAATAATTTTTCATCATTGCACATCGCTGTACAATCCAGAAAAACATGTAGCCTACAATAGTTTTTGGATTTAGACAAAGAAGATAGGGAACTTGTGCTTGCTTGTACAGAATGATTCATCATGAATCCTTGTCCTACTTGTCTAGCCTGTGTACCGAGACTTCTCCATTCCGGGGGTCCGGTCCACTCAAAATTCCTTGAATGGTAAATGAAATAAATTCACTTGAAAACACTACCGACTCATATCAAGAACTTATTTTTGAGTAGTGGATGGTTCTATGATTGCTAACGTGTTCTACTCAACGATTTCTATGGGGCTACATAAATATTTATGTATAGAAATCGTTGGGTCTTCCTAGCAATAGAAGATAAGTCACGTAATACTCGTGACAGCGGTTAAAACGGTGACCGTTTGACTGTTTTCAACTTTTCCAGCTGCTCTGATATTGTTTACAGCCATTTACAGCCATTTACAGCCATTTACAGCCTGGGGAAGTGATAGCCGCGAGCCGTAGCAGGTATCTGTTCAATCAGATAGATAAGCTGCGTTCTCGTAGTTCCTGTTCGTAACGGTGACCGATTAGATTGGCCAGCAAAAAAGACATTGTTCTCTGCTGTAAAATCACTTCCCGGTGGTTCGGAACCCACCTAAAACTGTAGGTCCAACTCATCAATCACCATCATCCAACTCATTACCCACGCACAGGTCTCAGACCTATGTGGGCTTCATCCTCAGAAAAAAAAAAATTTACCTTTGTAGCTGAGACTGTAGGTTCTCTCATCTTTCATCAACATCAATCACATTACACACGCACAAGCTTTAAACTTTTGTGGATACTATCCTCCGCAAAAAACTGCTAAAAATCAGTTTTTGAGAGTTCATTTCCCAAAACCTTCCCCCCCAATCCCTCTCCTATTGATTGCAGTGGATACAGCGAACTCCATAACTCGAATTTGAATTTCACAAAAATGGAGTAGGCCTACATGTCCATAAAAAAAAACTGGACAAAATTTGCGACATTTTCCTGTTAGAGACATGATATAGATATTCATTATGGCAATGATAGTGAAAACATAATTTCCAATGTCTATTGATTTTGAAATCAAATGATTTATGTACGTACAGCTTCCATAATTTGTGAATTTTTTTGAGAAGAAAACCCTGCATGTTCAAAAATAATTAAAAATGAGACTTGATAGAATTATTCCTGCAGTATGGATAGATTAATAAAAAATAAAGAGCATGAATTAGGAATTATTAAATCAATAAGAAATATTTCTCTATGTAGAGTTTATCCAAAGCTACCCATATTTGAAAAATCGATTTGAATTTATGATTTTCAGTTAGAGCTGAAATCAAAGTAATTCAATTCTGACATATGATATAGAATATAATGTCTCTAACTGACTAACCAAAGGCAGGCTCAACGGAGCCTTTCCCTTAATTGTAAGTTATTATAACATAAATAGTTATTCTTATTGTAAGTTATTGAAAGTATTTGCAGTATATTTATCCAGTGTATAGGATAGTAATTATCCATGGCATTGTATATTTCTGTTATAAATTAAGCTAAATATTACTGTAGGCCTATATTGAAAACGTTGTATACTGTACATCAAAATGAAACTTTGTAAATATAGCACTATAGCAATTAATAACATTGAAAGAATAACAGTGAATAACTGTAGAAGAAAAACTAAATCGTTAAACAACTTGAAAGGAACTAAGTGCTTAGTTTTATTTATCCAACTTGTAAACTCTGCTCCTAATTCAAAGAGAAGAAGGTTCACCTTATAGAGATAAAAGTTTGAAATATAAACTCAAGATAAGATCTCTACCTACAACTTTCCCACTTTTAAAACTTTCCATGAAAATGGGAAAAATTCTCTATTAGAGTTTTTTTTCAGTTCACATTTCAAAATTTTTGAAACATTTTAAAAGCTGAACGACTGCTTCAAATTGATGTTTTTTTGCATTGTTGGGATCACGTAATACCATTTGTCAAGTGTACCAAAATTATTTTTTTCGTTGGAATTCAGATAGTGAAATGGCATTGTGAAACGATATGGAATAATTAGAACGTGTGATTACAGCTGGCGGGCTCTATTTTAGTCGGTAGCTGACTGTACCGGCCTGGCTGCTATGGAACCTAGTCGATATGAAATATAGAGGAAGTGAGACGCTAGTCGATGTGAATACTAGACGATCTGAGACGATCAGCGCATGATTATTCCAGCCGTCTCACATACTCCAGATTCGTTTTAAAATAGCACCTAGACGATCTGAAATCTAGACGATGTGAGATACTCCCGTTATATCGTGGAAAAATTCCAGATACAATGCTTGCATTGGGTTTACTTATATATAATATGGATCTAATACCATTTTAACTGATTTCTCAAAAAGATTATACAAACATTTTCAGGGGGAGTAACTTAGATCCCATATTTCTATAAGAGGAAAACTAATCGTCAGATAAAAACTATAGAAAAACATCTCTTTTTACAGTGTGGAATTCACACACAGTTTATCCATTAAAACTATATGAAACATTAGTTAATTGAAAATTTTGTAACTAATTAAAGCTCCCACATTGATTCGCATTCTTAAAAATTGAATAGTAAGACCGTAATACCAGAATAATATTAAATTATGTTCCTTGACGAACTGCTGAACACACCAGATTCAGCCATAATTCAATCAAAATTTTCCAATATACTTAAATTTAAATTAATTTTATCGCTGATACGGTTCAAAGCATTAGTAAAGCTATTTTTTATTTCCCAATATTATGAATAGTTATAGTTTGGGTATGATTGATTATGAAAAATTCAAAAGCTTTTACAATACTACTTCTATTCTTATTCAGTACACACCTCTAACCCCCCCCCCCCCCCCCCCCCCTATCATCAGTAGCTACCAGCCACCCCCAAAACAAATTTCTGGATCCGCCACTGGCCGTTGTGATTGTACAATATACATACTAACAATCTTTCATACCTCTGGGGTACTACCTGTCATGACACTCGTTCAGTTCTCTGTGCGGCTTACCCAAAATGTAGGTTAGAATTAATTGGTTTAAGCTTTTCTAGACAAGAGCCTAAAAAAACTTAAAATACGATTTTAGAGATTTTGAATTTAAAAAATTTCTTGGGGAGGACCTCCGTATCGCCACACCGCTGCGGCGTACGAGGCAACCCCACATTCGGTCATCCCAAATACACATATGGTCACACGAACACAATAATAAAGTATGTGAAGACATGGTTCCATCACCACCGGTCAACAGACAACACCAGCTCAATAGGACGAGCGAAATAATATTATAATGACACATGAATAAAAAAATCTCGTTTATAAAATTTTTGTAAATATTTAAAATTTTAAAACGTGTTTCTCAATAAACAATGTTCAATCTATTTGTGTGTTTTAGTATCATGTATACCTGAATAAAATACCTATCTACTGTAGCCTAATAAGTAAACAATTGCACAACCACAATACGCATTTTGTTGTTTTCAACTATCATGAAAAAAATATACATCAATAGCTCAATGTGATCATTGGATGCACACAAGATTTCGCTGGGCTGTTATTATATTTCCTGTACTAGTATTAGTCCCGACTATGGGACTTCAAATTTTAAATTGCAATAGAATGATTGTAGCCTATCAGTTTTGTTGAGTGTGTATCACAATCTACATTTTGTATGTTACAAATATAATCATCATAAATGAATTAACAATTTGTTGTTTCATAAGATAATAAATTTAATTTTAAATTGATCCACACTAAGCGACTAAAATTGATCCACACTAAGCGACTAAAATTGCACACAGACATTTGAACAACTAAAACTGGTTGACAATATATAGTATTTTAAAAAAATACTGACTTGGCTTATCAATTATTCTTTATTCCAAAATAAATTGAACTTTAAAACAACACACTGATATGTGTAGCCTTCTGAGTTTAAAAGATTGGTTGACATGTTAATATTGGCATGACCTGTCACTTATTGCATCTAGCACAAAAAATTGAATTTAAACACCGCAAACGTATGTACTGACTGACCTGTAGAGCGACTGAAATCGAGAGCAGCTTGCGCGTGACTGGCGGGGGGCGCCGTCTGAGAGAGGCCGAGGATGGCGTCGATGGTGAAGGCGCGCGACTTCCTCGGCTGCGGCGGACTGGGTGAGTCCGACTCGGAGCCCGAGCTGCCCCCGGCGGCAGCCACCAGCTGCAGGAAGTGGCTGACGAGTGGTCGCTGTATCATCCTCTGCCAGGGAGACGCGGTGGCGGCAACGGCAACAGCTGAAGCCGGAGGTGGTGACGTGGTATTGGTTGGAGGCGGCACGCGGTACGGAGCCAGCGCATCGCAGTATCTGGCTAGCGACGACACAGAACACGCTCTCTCGCCGATTCCACTCACCCCACTCATCTGGTGGTGGTGTCTGCCCTCCATTCCTCCTTCCCACCTCCTGCCGCCCCCGAGGGTGGCACCACTTTCTCTTATCAACCTCACGTACTCTCCGAGACCAGAACTAACAATCGACCACCTTCCCCGAAACACACTGACGGTCGACTGACTGGTTATTAAAAATTTCAAAGTCTGCCTCGACCATCGGACCGTGTGCGAAACCTACCCCCACCCCTATTCAGCTTTGAAGCCCACTCCTGGACCTATCTCGTCCGCTTCACCGCCAACCACTCCCCTTTTTTATCATAATCATCATTGTCATCGTCATCTTCATCAACAAGCTTCCCCCACTCTTTTTCAACATGTCAATTCCGACATGCTGATCATGGTTTACTGACTCTCTGTTGGGTGAAAATAAGAATGCACAAGTATTATCAGTCAATTTACAATACTGTATTATCACTTATTTATTTATTAACGAGTTAATGGTTAGAAATAATGCATTAATAGAATATAATCAAATGAGAGTTAATGATTTAATGGAATCAGTATTTATATACTACTACTGCTTTGTATATTAACTACTCCTATAAACTGTAAGTGATATTTTGGAATATGTTTATTCTGAGTGTGTGCTTGCTTGCTGAGATTTGCCTTCTATGGTTTAACCATTAAGTTACGGCTTACCCATTATTTGGCCTTTTTCTGACTCTCCACACCTTCAATAAAAAATCCTCAATTATTTATTTCCTTTTCTTTTTCTTGTTCCTCTTTTTCTTTCCTTTCCTTTTCTTGAAATGAATAATCTTCTCCTAGTACGTGGGTAACTATGGTTGGAAAGGGGTTTCAACTCCTCATCCCTCGCCACAGCATTTAAATTTTATATTGCTATTTTTCTTCTGTTTGAATATTTATGTGAATGAGTTTCGATCAATAAAATAAATTTAGCCATTATTATTGAATTGTTAGGTACAATCATTATCAATTATTTTGTAATTACCGTTCCGTACTGAGGAAAGTGTCGATGGAAGTATAATAATTTTGGATAATCTAGAGTGGAGAAGAGTAGTTTTTGAATTACTTTCAATCAGCATAAAAAGGAAAATCGAAAATAAATAAACACGTTCATTCTGCTCTGCTGCTACTTACAAAATACGTCACTCACATCCCTCTCATAAAATATAAGTATTCAGTGTAGATGAATAGGCTATAATTACATAGAAATTTCGAAATTGCTAATCATCCCATCACTGTCACTCATCTTCATCTCAAGTTACTTTCAATGTATAGTAGTAGTGCTGCAGATTGATTATAATTTGTGATTAGATAATGTCGTAAAAATCAGGTAGTGTCAGGTAAAAATCATATAAAAACGGCAAAACCATAATGCTCACAGGTATTTTATGATGTGTCACATGTTGTGCGAGCCTAGCTCGATAGCTGCAGCTATCAACAAATTTATTTTATTTGTACGGTAGCCTAAATGGTTAGTGTGCTCTAATTAAAAAAAAATTTCCATTAAGACTTCAGTCAGAAGAGTTGGAAAAGTTACAGTTAAACAAACCCCTCAAATCGATTTTAATTAAGGGAGTAGCTTATTATACTTTTATCAACACATTATTCTGTAATTTATTTGAACTACGACTTGAATTTGCTTTTATCATTCACGTATTAACCTGCTAATACTGTTTATTTGTTGATAGTTAAACAAATATTAATAGTATATTAATTATAGTATAGTATAATAATTTATAGTAATTATTGATATTTAAAAACGGAATCAGTAACCTACTGCTATCAAAAACAGAAAATATTGAGTTTTCAAATGAAATCCACAGCCTAGAGCTCATTGTAGATTGCTTATGAGGATTCTTATTAATTTTATTCATATACTTATTACTTTTATCATAGGCCTACTTAATTACCTGAAACTTATTAATTAAAGTTTTTTTTTGTTTGACACCTAACTAATTATTTTCCATAGCATTCTCAATAATTCTGTATATAAAATAGACTCACCTTACCTTATTTCTAAAGTATTTTTCTCAATTCCAGTTATTTTTTATCCCCAGGTCTAGGACTGCTAATAGATACTTCTATCCTCTCAATAGAATTCCCAGATTGATAAATAGCCTTGGCATTGATATGTTTGTAGAAAAACAGAACTCTCTCAAAGTGAAAGCATTCAACTTCCTCAGATGAAAATTATGTGATATTTTCTCTTGTTTATCCTTTGTTTTCTCAAACTACTATTTCCCTTTTCCTCTCCTTTTCATCCCACTCAAAAAAGAAAAGATTTCCTTATCTTTCATTGATCTACTTTTTCACTTTTCAGTAAATTCTTTTTGCTACCTTAACATTCATCTGTAATTTATACCGTAATAAGGTACTTATATCTCATGATAAGTTTTCCTCCCTTTTTATTATTCTACATTCTTTACATGACTTTCACAGTATTTTTCCATTTTCTGTCTTAAAAATGTATAAGTTTATCTTTAACTTTAATGATTATACAGTTAAATGATTCAATGTTAAGGAAGCTTTTTTGGGCGTAGGCCTGTAAGCTTCCATTTATGCTTTGTACTAAATAAATAAATAATTATTCCACGCTAATCACACAACAATGCTCTTCGATAAATCATAATTTACAGTAATAAATTGTACACAAAATCAAATTTTTAAAAATTAATTTTTTTAAATCATTAGCCTATCTCAGCTGATGTGTGTTACGCCACAATCATAAGGGCGCCTATTTGTGAACATACCATGAGACTTTTTTAACTCAAGGGATATTGAGTTAATATTATTATTATTATTATTATTATTATTATTATTAATAATAATAATACCGTAATAATGATAATAATAGAAATAATAATAATAATAATAATAATACCGTAATAATGATAATAATAAAAATAATAATAATAAGATTTATCTTAGATAATTTCTTAAATACCGGTCTAGTTTTTCCAACTACTCGTAGACCTTCATTACTTCCCACGTCAATAATTTTATTTTGAAATTTTCATCACCATTATCTATGCTTATTTGTAGTATAATTATACATGAAATCTATCCGTTCCCTTGGAAGCCAATTTATGGGAGCAAAGTAATTAGTCGGCTCATTTTGCTATTAAGTCAATACATTCTTGTATTTTAAATGCCAGTGATCAGGCGTAGATACTCTCCTTTTATTTGTAAGTAGTGTAGTGTGTATTGTATACAGTGTTTGTATAGTGTAGTTTGTATGTGTAGTGACGCTTTGCCATGAGTCGGTTGCCTGGAAGGATAAGCCTAAGTATATAGAGAACCCGTAAAACAACAATCATTCACAAACTTTATTCTACTTTCTCAGCTTCTCTCTAGCTTTTAAGTCTCAGATTACTGTATATTTTTCACCTATTTCGTTGATGAATCCTTTCAAGAGTCGTTTTACAAATATTTAAAAATAGATCAGTAGACTACCATAGATGTTTGAGCCTTGATCAAACTTGAAGGTTTAAAAGCCTACGCAGTGTGCTCTACACAGGCTACACTAGTCTTATAAAACATGATCAAGATGCTTGCTACTCGCTTCCTGTATTTTCTGTTGTTTCAGAACCAGAGGCGGATCCAGGACTTTCGTCAGGAGGGGGGGGGGGGGGGTGACGCACAGGGTGGTGTGAGGGGTATGGTATACCTCCCACGACAAGAGGGTCCGGAGGGTATCCCTACCGGGGAAAAATTTAAATTTCAAATTACTTTTTAGGTTTTTAAAGCACTTGTAAACTGAAAGAATTTCTGATATTTTTGCTACAAATAATTTTATTATAACAAAATAAATTGAAAATTATCATAATAGTGTTTAGATCTCAAAACTAAGAATGAATAATTTTTCTATTCAAGGGGATAGAGCTAGTAAGAAGGAGAGTATTAGATATTTTTAAAATCTAGAATGGCTAGAGTATTTAAACGCAATTTGTTACACACAAGAGTAATCCTATAATCAGTGGCGTAACTAGAGTTGACTTATGGGGGGGTTTACCCCCCTAACCCCCCCCCCCACCACGGTCAACCACTCTTACATATTACTCTCATCAAAAAAATCTCAGAATATAGATATAATATATATTATACAATAATCATGTAGGGTAAAGGAACCAGAAGCTGACGACCCCCCCCCCCCCCCGCCAAGCTGACACATCTTCATATTTTTTCATATTATTAAGGCCATAGTGTGTAGTTTTAAAATTCAAACCATTGAGAATTAAACTGGTATTTTGTGCATAAACTGGTACCATTGAATCATTGAACCATTGAACCATTGTGCTAGGCATCATTTTTGACGGGGAAAAATACTTTGAGGATAAGCTGTCAGACAAGAATCCTTTTTTTCTAGGTGGAATTCTTTAGGAAATCTCGAAGTAAGAGTGTTTGAAAATCTCAAAGTACTGTCAAAATAATCATTATTTAAAATTAACTAATGCTTAGAATGCTAGAGCTTGAATATATGTTGATTATACCCTGAGTTCACCTATTAGGGGATGATTTCCATATTTTATGTTGATTGGGGGGATGTCAACGTATTAAGTATATTTTTCAGCACATACACAAGTAGCTGACATGGCATGTCAGCCACTGGGGACCATGTCTGAAATTTTATTTGAAATTATTGTTGATATCTCCAGTATGTGTAGGCTTTTATATGTTTTATATGTATGATTACCATTTGATATATATGAAATCAAAATTAGCTCATTCCTTACCTGATACGTATATCAGCTACTGGAGGTGACAAAAATAGGGGTGTCAGCTATTGTTATAGATGTCAAGTGATTTTAAAATAAAAAATAAATTTGTATCGAAATTTATTCCAATTTCAATTTGCCCTTTAAATGACTTGAATTATTTTTTTTTCAAATTCAAATACTTTATTCACTTGAATAAAAATATTAAAAACATAGAATACAATAAAAATTTTAAGTGTATTCCTCATTAGGCTATAGCCTGTGTGGAGGAATGGTTTGTCTCTCAACATCAGAAATTATACAGTAAATAAGAAAAGACAATAACAATATCTTATAAAATAGAACTAAAATACTACTGCTATGAACTTTGACAGTTATATATACTATACAAAAATATAATTATGAAGAAAAAATAGATAAAAAAGATATATTCTGAAATTTTTTTTATTAATCCAGACAATAGTTCCAAAGTTAATAGATAATATTCATGAATTGACTTACTAAGGAGGTGTCAGCTACAGGTTCCTTTACATTAGCTTCAAATTAAATAAATAATCTTTCTAATTTTTATTTTTTCTAATTGTTTTTTAACAATTTTTTTAAATTTCTTCCAAGCAATGGGGGGGGGGTTACGACCCCCAAAACCCCTCCCCCTCGTTACGCCTATGCCTATAATTAGTGTCAAAATGTTGACAATTCTGTGCATTCCTGAAAAATATCAATTTTTGTTAAACAATTCGTTGAGATGGTTATTGAAACAGATGGTTTTATTGTACCAGGCCCTAGTTAAATCAATACTACAATACGATTATGCCATATTGTAAATACGATTATACGATTATGCCATATTGATTTCATTAGGGCATGGTAGCCTACATTTTTAGGTGCTGTTCATTAAGAATTTTATTAACTTGATAAAACTCAAAGGATATACTTCTAGCTCTTTTACAGACGGATTTTATATGGATATTCCTTTATCTCACTTCAGATATTCATCTATTATAATTCCCAATTATTTTATAACAGAAACTTTGTTAATAATGGGACAATTAGGCTACAAGTATCAGAGTTTGAATTGCACCTACAATGGAGTTTTAAAGTGGGATTTCCCATAGCTTGTCCTAATCTATTGAATGAAAACGTTATGTAATTGGATTCATCAATATTCATTTAAACATAAGGTATTTTTATCCAGCTAGTTCTTAATAGTTAAAATGTTTTGTTCTGCAGTAGTAACAACTTCATTCCATGAAAAATCATTGTAGTATTGTGGAGTTTCTGAGTCGCAAATTCAAGAGTTCATTTACATAGACTATAAAAAGGATAGGACACAGCTCAGTACCCTGGGGGAGGGCACATGATGTTAGAATATAGTCTTACTTGTATGCCCATTAATGGTTAAAAGATTGGATTCGATTTAATAGGTAACTCTTGATTACGTCAAGGAAAACTCCTCTGAAACCATAAGATTCCTATTTGTTAAATAGTATATTATCGAATATTGTATCAAAGGCTTTGTGAATAGGAAAACTGCAATTGATTTCATATTGAAGTTCATATTATGACAATTTTATTAGAGCATCTACTGTGCTTTTACAGTTTTGGAATCCAAATTGGTTACTATTATGAATAGTGTTTGTTCAAGAAGGACACAAGTCTTACCTTTATTATTTTCTCCATATTTTCGCTAATTGCTGATTAGACTAATCGGTCTATAACTTAATTATTGGGATTTGAAGGGTCACCTTGTTTGAAAAGAGCTTTTATTTTGGTTGATTTGAAATGTTGAGGAAAATTACCTTTTTCAAAGCACTTAGGCAGGGGTGCCTACAGGGGGGGGTATGAAAATCTGGGGGGGGGGGGGTAGAGTTGATTGACACCATGTTTAACGTGATGACATTCAAAAATATATTACGAAGTCACCAGATAGAATGTCAATTAATGACAATAGACTTATAATATACTATTATGAATATGAATTAGCTAAAATAGTTAGGGAGGAGCACGGAATGGCCCATGATATTTTTTTTACCTTTACAAAAAAATGTTATCTATGTAAAGAATCTCAAGAAATATACATAGGCTACATTTTGTATATATTATCGACTGGGCTTGAATTTTTTCAATACCTATATAAATCCTATTTTAGTTTTAGAAAGAATATGTGGGGCTTACTTTTTCGCAATTTTTGGGGGGGTGTCTGGTGCTTAATTTTTGGGGGGTGCGTTATGAGGCTTGGGGGGTGGGCACCCCTGACTTAGGCCTATTGAATATGAAAGTAAGGGGTTGTGAGATATGATGAGATACTTTTTTCTACAAAACTATTGGTTAGATTAATCAATTCCACAGCTGCAGTTCTTATTTAAATGAGTTGTATCTCATTTGAGAGTCATTCGGTTGAGGGAGTGATTGTACAATTGAGATTGATCCAGATAATAGTATAAGTAGTTATTAGTCTACAATTCTGCTTACTTTTTCAAATGAATTTCAAGCTTCGTCTTGCTTTTTTTAACTTTTTAAGTGAATTCAACGACGTGCATTCGAATTTTTATTAAGAAGTAATATGTTACTTACTCTCAGAGTAAATAATGACTGAATTCAGTCAAACTAAATTTGACTGCAAGTCAATGAATTCACTTAAAAAGTTAATATTAACAACAGTTCGTCATGGAACAAGAAATCCAGGAATTTGATTTTTTCTTATAAGCTACCATTTGCTAATGTTTGTGTTGTCATAGGGTGCATCCTTTCATCCCTCCGCCGCTTTACGTCCTTATAGTCTAAGCGGAATTCCTTCACAGTTGTTTACACATACCAGTGTTGATGAAGACATTATTATCTCAGGACAATTGAGAAATTGCCAATAGCTGTACTGACAATTTCTCACATTGAATAAATATCTAAAAATAATAATAATAATATACAAATCATAGCTTATTCTTCAAATCAGCTGTCCCGAGACGCATCTTCAATCAACAATTTGTTTATTGCCAAAAAATTACCAATGTTATGAAAATTTTATTTTTATAGTAACTCTATCCCACTCTCATACTCAAGTCTTTGTAGGATATTCCTCTATTTTATTTTTTGTATCTAATCAATAATTTGTATTTGTTTTTTCTGTGGAAAAAGTTTCATTTTCATTTCATTTCAACAATGTCATTTGAATTCTCAGTTTTTTATTTGACGCCGCTAGAAAAATCATAGCTCTTAAAAATACAATTTTATCTCATGTGAAAAGCCTCATAATATGTAGTGTAAACAAGTTTAAAAGTTAGGAAGGTGAAGGGTATAGGTTCTTAGCGGCTGTCTGTGAATGAGTATGTGAGTGGCGTGGTCAAGTTTAAATCGGCTGCTAATGGAGGGTGAGTGGATGGCCTTGGTGGCAACGCCCCCCGCAACAGAGTCGACCAATCGTGTACGAGCATCGATCCCGCCGCCGCCCCGCCATCGCCTATGACTACCGTCTTCCGTCAACGTGAGCGCGTCTGCTTGTGCATGTACGTACGCGAATAACGGTGCCTTCTGCCTACACCTCGTTATTACTCTTCTATTTTCCACCAAGCCCCGTATAAATTAAGAGAGGTCACACACACACAAACATACACCTGGTAATTAAATGTTATGAAAAGGCATTAGGCACAGGGCGTTCTAATTCGTTGTCGCCTGCCTTTTCCGCTTTTACCTGCTGCTTCGTCAATCTATTCCCAATTAAACCGCGCAACCAGTGCTGCCAATACAACAGCTGAAATTTACCACCACCTCATTCTTATTAACGTTCTCACAGGAATATAAAAAGCGGCAACGCCAACGATTCAATTCCAAGTGAATTCCGCTCGCCGACTTTTTCCTGCCGTGCCATCTGTCATGCGTTTTATTAGCGACGTAAATTAGGCTGTGACGGAATATTACCACGTCACCGGTTAGCTGCACGAAGAACTAATAAGTTCACCTTCCATGCTTACACGATCATATAACACAGCACGTACCTCGTAATTAGGCCTTTTTTTAGCTATCTTTTAATTAGCTATCTTTCTAATTTGATATGATTAATGAATTGATAAGAAGAAAAATTTCTCATATCTCACTCAGTAAAGTACATTGATTGGTGCCTGCTGTAGCGGATCTAGAGGGGGGGGAAAGGGTACGTGCCCCCCTCAGACGAATAGAGGGTACACTAGTTATTGTAATAGGAATATGGATAAATAGTGCACATGAGATCAGTAGCGGGTCTGGGGGGGGGGGGGGGCACAGGAGCACGTGCCACCTCACCCCTCAGACAGACAGAGGAATCAGAGGATCTAGATATAATATGAATGTGAATAAAGAATACACTAAATACATGGCAAAATTTATTTCCCAGGAGAAGAGTCCCCAGACTTTTCATTTGCTGAGATTGTGGGTGGGATTATTACATGTTTGAAAACTTCAAACATTTAATGTAGAGATTTCTAATTTCTAATCCAGCAGCAGATTTTGGGGGGGGGGAAATACCTGAATGGGTATGGGTATGGGTACCAGGGGGGGGGGGGGTTAGCCGGGGCGTTTAAAGGGCCTAAAATCTCGTTAATTTTGAATTGCCTGTGATAATGTAATACTATAGGCCTACTGTTAATACGAAATGATTGAAATGATGAAATGCCAAATAGAATATAATTTCGGAGTATAAAAAGAATAATAATCAAAGTAGCAAAAAATTTAAGTTCAACCCATAATTATTTAATGTTTGTATCTCACATAAACATCAAGTGGGAATATCACATTGAAATGTTCAAAAAAGAACTTAACTACAAAAAAATATGTTATTGGTTAAGACAGCAGCTATCAATTGAATTAAAAGATATTTTTTAAATAGATAATGAATCCTGGGAGCTGAATAGATTTCACACAGAAGAATTATTTATAAAAAAATCCCATCATCCTCTTTTTAAACTTATCTTTGGACAGCAGAGTTCTTGTTTCCAGCAGGGACAACCATTGTTTCCTTTTAGCTCTGCTTTACATTCACCCAGATATCACAATCATTGATCATCCTATAGATGCCTAGATCCTTAGTACAAAAATGTTGGACTCTTGACTGTCTACTGTCTGCTATGAAACTATTGTTCAATAAACAATAGAGATTTATTAGAAAATAATTACATTATGAGGTACTTGTATCTAGAAAGTATAAAATAATGCAACACAAATTTTAATAACCTTTTAATGTGTATCGTTACATCACACAAAGCAGTGCCATAGCTACAGGATCAGTCTAGGGGGGGGGGGGAGGGATGACCAATGATGTTGCTGGGAGGGTTAGACTCTCGGAAAAATAATTACAATAGTAATTTGTAATTTGGAGTAGTAGACCTCTAACAATAAAATAAAGCAATATACGTATAAATGGCTTTTTATTCCAAAACGAGGGTTCGGGGTACTCCCCGAGAAAATCTAAAAGAATCACCTCTCTAAAACCACAGTTCAAGTGATTCTAGACATTAATTTATTCTTCTAACATAACACTTCAACCCACGTAATGTGTCAAAGTAAATTTTATCTAGTTCTTGTGTTATTGTCAATGGAAGAACCGGACCCTACTTTAAACTTCCACTTTTCTAAATT